>OX371263.1:52752694-55152694 GCA_947311025.1 Lypha dubia
TCTTTTATAATTTCAGAATACCAACTTTTTTTTCATTAATAATATTAAATGGATTAATTTGGCCAAGAGCTTTGTATTTAATTTTAAAATCAAATCTTGATAATATCTGATCAATAACCTCTATATAAAAATTAACACAATTATTACTACTATCATATTTTTCTTTTGCATTTATTTGTGATTCTTCCAATACGTCTCTGGCAAATATTCTTAAATAAATGTCTTCAAAATTTAAAAAAATTTTTTTGTTTTTATAATCAGTTAAATAAAAGTTTTCAGTTTTAAGCAAACTAGGTTTTAAAAAGTTTCTCATTACAATTTTCAGCAGTTCAAGGTTGCTCTAATAGTGCAAATATATGTTGCAAACTTGAATTATTTAAAATCGTCAAAATTAGGGTACAAATCGCCCCCTCGTCACTATGTCATTTTTAGGACCCAAAATCGTCAAATCTGGCAGCTATGAGCACACGTTTATACAAATTGCAATTTGCAAAAAGATCTAAATTCTCTTAAGAGCCAAATGCTCACTACAAAATTAATTTAATTTAAAAACAAAATAAGTATGTAAATCTACTTGCATTACATAGATACATATTAATGTATACAAAAATCCACTGCAATAAGTTTGAAAATATAGTGTATAGTGCCAGCTGTACAAAATATTTTGATGAACAAAAAAAAAAAATCCAAATTGTTCACTAACCATTTTCATCAGTATCCATACGTCCAGGCATTATTTTAGTTGAAAACCTGATGGAAATTAATTGCTTTAGTTTTATTTGGTTCTTAATTTCACCAACACTTTTTGTATGTACATTTAACTTTATTATCGTCTGGTTGTTTTTCCTTATTAGTTTTTTTAGAAAAAGTGACCGTTCATGACCTCTGCCAAAATTTCAATGGTGAAAAAAGTGTTAGAAATTTTGCGTTTTCGTAGGTATGTAGTGTTTATTTTTACGAAATTAATTTGTATTCTAAAATTTAAAAAAAAAAATAAGAAAATTAATGTATGTCCATATTTGTGTTCTTTACGCTGCAAATACCGATAGAGATTACATAGTTTCTCAATTTTATTATTGCTTGTCTTCTTGTCTAGCTTGTACTAAAAATCGTATTATAAAAAGTATTTTTGTGTTAATATTAGGAAATGTTATCACTACACATTGTTGATGATATCGGTGGGAAAATAAGCTAAATGCCTAGTCATAATGAAATACGTTCTTAATGGCAAAACTTCAAAGAGATATTTTGCCTAAAAGAGATATAAGAATTTTTCTTGCAGCTCTTAAGAGCTGATGTAGGTACAAACAATAAAAAAAATTATGCACTTGTACCTAGAATTACATGGAAATGGGTACCTGAGAAATTTACTTGTCATTCACCCTTAAAAATTACTTCAGAATTTAGTTTAAAGCAATAGCTAAAAATTGTTGCTTGTTAAAAGTATTGACAGCTGTTTAGTTGAATGAAAACTTTAAAGTAAAATTGATATCAAGTTGGTAGTCAAGTTCTACATAAATGTATGAGTGGATTGAAAATTGAAACAAAAATTATATTAATCTTCTGTCAAATAGGACCCCATTCGACTAAATCTCTAATATTCTTAGCGCGGGTAATTTAGGCTTAAGGAACCGCTGGGGAAGGTGATAAAATAAATTGGCAGCCCTGGTAAGAAAACACGTGTGGAATCGCACTCATATGCACTGTTGCCAATTCAGCTATTTTCTAGCGATTTTTGGTTTCTTGACTTTTTACTTTTCAAGCGTTATTGTATTATTAAAAATAATATAATTTTGGTCAACATTGTCGAAGAGTTGCTACAAAGCAAAATGTATCCGGCAAGTTAACGCGCTAGAACAGCTGAAAGCACATACTTAGTCGATTGGTGCAATTACCATAATATCATCATCGCCTATCAAACTGTTTATAAATATACCATTCTTTACGGCATTTGACATTTTTTACACTTTTTTGACAGCTACAGAGTATTTGATCACATGCCTATGCACTACTACAAGTTTTTTATTGTTGTGGAAATGGGTGTACCTGTAAGTTGTGAAATGCCACAAAGTGAGTCTCTAAAGCGGTATTTATAAAAATCCGTTAATGTGTGAATTGTGCTATTTTTTTTTTCATTGTAATCTTTTACTTAAAAAAAGAAATATATGTATAAAAAATTTTAATGCAATTTTCCCTAAATACAACCAAAAATTTCGTCGGGAATGGCTAAACCATGGTCAATTAAAGTCTTGGCTGTTGCAGGATGAAAAGGACGAAATAAAAGGACTTTGCAAATATAACTGATGCTCACTTTCAGCAAAATTATATGAACTTCTATGTCACGCTGAGACTAAAAAACACAAATCGGCCGCTTCGATTAGAGCGTCATGTTGGAGAAAATTGAACTTTGAGCAAAATGAAACTATTGTTGATAATTGTAAAGTACAAGAAGCCGCATTAGTTTTATTTATATGGATGTCAAAATACGTCGAATAATTCAATTGACCACCTCAGTGACTTGTGAAAAAAGAATTTTGATGGAACTGGCAAAATTCGTATTCATAGAACAAAATGTACTGCAATAAAAAAACGATTTAGCCCCTCATTTCGTATTTGAGCTTAGGAAGGATATTTCATCATCTAAGTACAGCATATTAATGGATAAATCAACAGATGTTAGGGAAATTGAACTAGTTTTCTTAAAGTTTATGTAACATTTCATAATAAATAGAAATTAAGCTATTTATAGCTAAATTTTTACGTATTTTTCAAATTTAGCTATTTTCGATCATAATTGGGCGATATTTTTTGGTAAAAAGTTGGCAACAGTGCTCATATGCACGCAAAACTTTTGAAAATTTGCAGCCATTATCACATTAAACACATTCGCCACAGCAGACTACCGACTACCACCTGTCAAAATTAGAATACATGTGTGCATATGAGAATGATTATATTGAAGACAGCAAGGCAACACGGCAACAGGTTTTTGTCCATGCTACTTTTGTCGTGTAGTCGAATTAAACTAATTTCTATTTCTGATGGCCACAAAACCAAAACAGTGCTGACAATATACAAAATTTGTAAAACAAATTAGTGATTAGAAATATTTTTTATTGAAAGATAAAAAAATAAATTACAAAATTTAAATGTTATAAGATATATGCATCAAGAATTTTTATTAGCTTTATTGTTATATAGAATATTAACTTGAGTCAAAAATACCAACATTGCTAAAGTTTAAAAAAAAAACTCACGGGTAATAGCCCTTTTTTACCTAAAAATGTTTGTGTAATTTTTTCGGCGCTCTCTCTTGATTCCGCAGTTACGGGTTTCAAAATGCTCTAAATAACTCATTTAATTCTTAAAATCATCATTAAAGAAGCACGACTTACGTATTTCATCGGTTGAAATATACACCAAATAAAAGCATGGTAAGTTCTCTGTAAAAGTGAAAAGTCAGGTAAAAAAATTTTAAATTTGAATTTCACTCGCAATGGGTAAATTGTTTTAAAAAATTTGTATACCAGTATATGTGACAGCGCATAGAGAAAGGGACCTAAGGGTAAAAAACCAATTTTCACTTTTTTTTTTTTTTGATGTGGACAACATCTGAGCATCGAATGAGACCGATCCCATGCCTCAAAAGTGTTCCCTCCCAGAGATATGCGCGTTTTATGAAAGTGATGGTACGCCAAAGATACACGTATTTAAATCTTAAAATGGCTCTCCTGAACAAAACCGGTTTTTACCCTTAGGTCACTTTCTATTTTGCGCATCACATATAGGTATTTTAAAGAAGTTTAGCGTGATATCCACATCGCTTATATCCGTTCCATATTCTAGGAGTTATGGCCAATAAAAATAAATTTTGAACCCCGTAACTCCGGAGCCAAAATAGATCCATGAGATGAATTTTTTCAGTCAAAGCGAATCCATACAAAGTGATGTGAGTGGCGAATTGAATTCGCCGTATTCAATTCGCCCTTGCAAACTTTAAAAAAGTAAAAGCGCTAAATATCACCACTGTAATATACATAAATGAATCGTTGCAACAATTCAGGATCAGGGGCCAAATTACCGCATTCGATATCGAACGAAATTTACATTTAAATTGTATTGAAATTTCGATCGATATCGAGTGCCGTAATTTGGCCCCAGCTGTTTACTGTGTATCTGTCGTATCCAAAACAATAGCTGCTAAACGGCTACAACGGTAGCTAGCAGCATTTGTGTTCTTGTGTTCGTGTAGTCTGCTGTGGCGAATGTGTTTATACCTTTAGTTAGTTTTGATCATAAAATATATGTACATACATACATGAGTATGTATTATGTATTCGTATCTGGTGTTTTAAAAGTAATAATACTCACTTAATTCACCAGTAAAATTTTGTTCTCTTCTACCTCCAAAAATATTTTTTTCATCAGTATCTGCTTGCAAAGTAACTTTAGTACAAAATACACTATAACAACGCAATTGTTTTTCAAAATTAAATTCTTTCTGCACAATAGTTCACAAGTGTTCAAAATTCGTGAATTAGTTGTTGTCCAAACAAAATCTAAACACGTTATGGTATCAGCTTCTCAATAACTCCACATATTAAAAGTTGTACAATCACTTCAACCCATCACCCATCAACACACGCGCATGAACTTATATCTAGATATGTGGTATGTATGAGCTGCATGTATGTATGAGATGGATGTATGTATGTATGAGATGCATGTATGTATATATATATATATTAACAACCCAGAAAACATTTTTTCATCCTTGACGCCAAACAGCTGGGGGGTTACTCTGTATTGCGATGCGAAAGCAAATGCGATGCGTAAACAATGTAAATAAGATACAAATACGAACAGTTTTCTTATCGCATCGCAATACAGAGTAACCCCCCTGTTTTTTGGGTCCATTTTTAATTTTTGCTTGGGGCCATTTTTCATGTAGCCGCATTTATATATGTATATATATATATGTATATATATATATATATATATATATGTATATGTAAATTCAAGGAAAATTCATAACAGGCAGTCTCGCCTCTATGTACCGATAAACGATACAAACATAACATGACAAACGCAATAATTTAAATTTTTGTTCTCGTTGAATGCATACATGATATAATAATCTCACCTTTTCATTTATTTAGTTTATTTCGAGAATACCTGTTATGAATTTCCTTGTATAAAGCCTTAAAAGGTCTATTAGACACACTTAGCGTTTTGCAATTACACTACCGAACGCTACCGGCATACTTCAGTACACATATATGATGTGTGTATGTTGGTGTGCGACAAACATCAGAAAATCAAAAATTTTTGAAAACCAACATACATGTCTGACGTACTCGACATATGTACATTCTATTAGACAGTAAGTTTTGGTATGTCATCGTACATGTCTGCAGACAAGTATGCGTGTCTAATAGCCCTTTAAAAGCCAATTTTAACGCCTTGCATAAATTCGCCTTAGTGTTGTTATTGCAGTTAGCAAAAATCGCTAGACTTTCATAAACTAGTTGAGTACACTGTATAACTTTGAAAATTTAAAGAATAAGCAGCTACATTTCCATCACTTCTTATACAAGCAACAATGGAAACTTGGTTTTTGTAGAAGAAATGAAGAGTTCTAAAATAACTAAATAACCGATATAAAAATAATTACAACAAAATTACAAACAATTATATACTGTAGTTAATAAAGTTCTTAAGATTTAAAAAAAAATATAAAAGTGAAGAATTAAGAAGTATAAACTTCCCTAACAAAATTGTATGTTTGCTGCTGCAAAAATTTCCCCATGAATGTGAGTTTCTGTTCTTTCGCTTAACATAAAATATATGTAGAAAACGAGCAAGAAGAAAGTAACTAAAGAAAATTAAAACAAAAACAAATTTTAAATAATTTTTTTTGTGAGCTGTCCACTATTTGCCGTCTGCAACTACTTAGCATCAAAGATAATCTTAGTAAATAATTACGAAAGGCATCAAGGAACCATCCGCAAAGCGAAGGAAAGAAAGTTTGTTCATCATGGCGAATATGGCAGTTTCACGTATTAAGCGCGAATTCAAGGAAGTTATGCGCAGTGAAGAGGTAAGTTAGTGCCAAGTTTGTTTATACAATTGGTATCAGGCTATTCTTCAAATTGCTTTATTGTACTTGTCTTTTCGCCAAATGGCTCCAAACATACATACATACATATATGTATTTTGTTGTGTATTTAAATCATTAATTTCATTGAGTTTATGACATTTCGGATTTGCCTTTTGTGTCTGTCTTAGATACGCCTTGATGGTAAAGTAGGGTTTTTGCTATATTTTTCATTGTGGAAATGTGGTTGCCCTTAATTTTTTAATATTGTAATATTGATTAGAAATTGTTGTTCTTTACTAACCTGCTTATTGTTTTTGAAGCGTTCACTATTTATTAGATAAATATGAAACATTCAAAATTCAATTGTATCCTTATAACAACTTTGAAGATATGTTTTTTTAGTGTAATCGATTTTTTACAAAATTTAATAAAAAAAGATCTTTTATGGTTATACCTAATTGAATTAAAAATAAAAATTAAAATGCAATATTACTCTACGGGGGACCTACTAGCTTTCCTTTCGGAGAAGTAGTGTAATAGCATACATCACTTTGGCGAAAGTAAGGTGGTGGCTCTAGATATTTACAAGGCATTTGATAGTGTGGCATGGAGCACTTTTGTCAAAACTGATTGCTTTTGGTGTCGGCGATGGCTTCACTCGATTTGTATCGAGCTTTCTCAGAGATCGCACTATACGAGTTGTTGTAGATGGGGTCTCATCAAACGAGTGGGCTGTTCGGAAATGCATCACTGCGCCGCATCTGATGCGCTTTTGTGATTTTTTTGCTCAGCTGATACAAAACAGCATATGCAGTCTTACCAGACGTTGATTTTCAGAACGTACAACGCATCAGATGCGGCGCAGTGATGCATTTCCGATCAGGCCCGAGTTCAAGATAAATTCAGGTGTACCACAAGGCTCCGTTCTTTCTCCTACCCTCTTTCTTATTTTTCTTAATGACCTACGCCAATCTTCCAACCCTATCTACTCTTTTGCAGATGACAGCAGCTTAGTTCATTCATATTCATTCAGTAATAGGCCAAACCCGTCGGAGATCCGGGCAATGCGGCAAAATATGAATGATACACTAAATCGCGATCTCCTGACAATTTCAAATTGGGGTCATGCTAATAGGGTCAATTTTAATGCACGAAAGACCCAATGCGCTATGCTCACGCACAGACGTATGACCGGACATGCTGCTCCATCTGTAAACATGGATGGTATAGATATTGAGGAATCAGAAGCTCTTGATGTTCTTGGCATGAAAATTCATTGTGATGTTCGATGGAATGATCACATTTTTCATGTCTCAAAAGAAGCATTCAAGTGCGTCGGCTTTTTAAGACGGTGTAGGACATACTTCACTCCATCTGATCTCCTTAATATTTATACCACCTTTATCCGACCAAAAATGGAATACAACTCTCATGTATGGGCCGGTGCTTCAAAATCTATTTTGAAGTTACTCGACCGCGTACAGGATAGGGCGAAGAAGCTTATCGGTGACAGTAGGGTAGCCAACTCTATTGATTCTCTGGAGCATCGACGCAATGTTGGGTGTGTTTCATTGTTCTACCGCTACTACAATGGAATGTGTTCCAATGAATCAGGGAACTTGTTCCCGAAACCCATCACTTCTCACGTACAACACGCTCTTCATCAAGAGCACATCCCTTTGTGGTCGGTATGTCAGCTAACCGCACCACGCATTACAGAGAGAATTCGTAGTTTAGCCGTACTGATCGCATGTGGAATAAACTCCCCGCAGAGGTCTTTCCTGCCACTTTCAATGTGTCAGGGTTCAAATCGAATGTCCATAAACACTACTCCCTTTATCCTCCTTCCCAAAACCTATTTTCCTAGTTCCGGCGCAATGCTTTCCATACGTAGGGGTCATCCACTGAGTGCTGGTCCTAATTAAAAAAAAAAAAAAAAAAAAAGTTATTTTAATTAATGCCTATTTATGCATTAACACTTTTAACTGTTAGCCACTTGAATACGACACACAGATTAGATTCCATCGATAATAATTTTTTAATTTGTAAGTGAGAAAATATATAATATAAGTTTAACATCTCGGCGAAACACAAGAGTAAGGTGAACAAAGGAAATATATCCCTTGTGATATAACTATTTTGTTATGGTTACAAGCAGTACTAATAACGGACCCACTTTTTAGTAGTTTCAGAATCGATTAATATATTTTCTTAATTATTATTACGAACGAAATGTATTCGATTTCCTCCAGACTATTCTGTTTTACTGCAACCAGGATAATTGTTATCATATCTGTGGGTAAAACGGTTCTGAAGTTTCATGAAGGCATGGAAAACTATTCGTTCGAAGTGCACACCTTAAATATTAGTATTGAGCCGATCCCAATCCAGTAGAAGTAGCAGATCGAGTGTTGAGTGCGTTGTTGCATACATTTTATGTATGTACACTACTATTAATAGTTTCATTGACGCATTTTGATGAAGAACTATCATATCGTTGACTACGAACATCGGGTAAATAGGTTCCATTTAGGAACTAAGTCCTAATTGAGAAAATATAATTTATAAGGGAGCAATTAGTTCCTATATATGCCGTAACTACGACCTTATTTCTTTACCCTTTCATCGTATTATTTTTTACAGTTTAACTATTTTTTATACATACAATTTTAAATATATAAATTTTGGATAGATCGTACAATGCTCTATAAAAATTGAATTAATCAACGACAGCTGGACTGAATTACGAGGCGAAATAGCAGGACCACCTGACACTCCATATGAGGGTGGAAAATTTGTACTAGAAATCAAAGTACCCGAAACGTATCCCTTTAATCCACCAAAGGTAAAATGCAAATAATAATATTTTTTAAATAGCAATGATTGTTCTTCACTATAGGTACGTTTTATAACAAAAATTTGGCATCCAAATATATCATCGGTTACTGGGGCCATATGTCTGGATATTTTAAAAGATAACTGGTCAGTTAAATGCAATTTATTAGTTTACTTAATACATCTATAGGAATTTTATATAATTTATAGGGCTGCCGCCATGACATTGCGTACCGTTCTCTTATCCTTGCAAGCTCTATTAGCTGCCGCTGAACCAGATGACCCACAGGACGCTGTAGTGGCTTTCCAGTATAAAGACAAATATCAACTATTTGAAACTACCGCTCGACATTGGACCAATGTTTATGCGGGTGGTAAGTTGTTCTTCAGTTTCTTTAAATAAATTTTTAATAAAGAATTTATTTAAATAGGACCCCATAGATATCCAGACTGTGATGCCAAGATCCAACGTTTGAAGGACATGGGTATAGACGAGCATGATGCTCGTGCTGTTTTATCGAAAGAAAATTGGGATTTGGAAAAAGCTACTGAAAGTCTATTTAGTTAGCTTCGTTTACCAACGCCCCATATTTGTAGTCATTCATGGGGATTATTTAAGTTTTGAGAACACAAATTTGCTGCGCTTTTAAGTTTCAAAATAAACATGAAACATCAAAAAGAAAACTATTTTCACTTGAGCGCCTACATTTTTTTTAATTTTACTTAATTCTTTATTTAATTTTTTTTATTCTAATTTTTTCTTATAATTTTTCTGTTCAGGCCATCGTGAATCCTCTCGGTTTTATATAATTTTTTTTTTTTTTTATATAATAAACATCACTTTAAAACGTTTCATTTTAATGATTTAACACACTTCGCTTTTGTGGATTCTACAAATTTTTATTTAAAAATATGATTGTAAAGAAGAAAAATTTAAGAAAAAAAATAAATTTCATTAAGTTTAAAGTAAAATTTGTTCAATAGAAAAAAAAAATTCTTTAAAGATAGACAGGTAAGGAAGGACAAATGCATCGGCATTTTATTACGACATTTTAATCATCTCAATTTATTATCATCATGATCAGTGCAAGTTTTTCCATATGAGGCTTTTTACGGTAACGCTTTATTTATTTTATTTATTGTTTTAGGAATTATTGCAAAACAGACTTTACTGTCTTCTATAAACTTGTTTGATTTGTTTCTTTTTTTATCGATAATTGGCCTAAGTCTAATTTCAAGCGAAACTTTGTGCTGAAGATGATTAATCGAAAGGACACATCACATGCAAAGGAATTTTTGTAAGAACACATAATTGCAAAACTAAATATTTTTCTAACATCGAAAACTTATAACGCTGTAATTAACAACTATGCAATGCAATTTTTCTTTTGCAAGTCTTCTTAACAAGACAAGAATGAAAAACAAAACGAAATGCATTTAGATGCGGATTTGCAATCAAGAATTGGGCAAGAAAACTGGCTAATTATTTTTTTAGCAAAATATTTAATCCAAATATATAAGTATGTATGTTTATAAACATGTATGTACATATATTTTGCTTTTTCATATACTTTGCGTCTTTTACTGTCCACTAATATCGATTTTTTTTCGTGAACCTTTTATATTTAAAGTAGCACTGTTATTACCAGCACTTCCTAATGGAGTATTTGAGGATAGACTGCTACCTAAAGTATACATGCGTTGTTTCAATTGTTCTTTCCATTCATGCTCCAGTTTTACATATGTACCACCCAATGGACGATTTTGTTGACTTATACATAAATCTAAGCCGGATTTCTTTTGAACCACAGACATCAACTGTTTCAGCACTTTCTCTTCGAATTCACGCTGATGATCCTGATTACTGCGGGCCGATAGTTCGCCAGACCAGTAACGTCCACGATTTTCAAGGGTCTTGTTGCTAATAAAGAAAAGATGTAATACAAAAACTAGAGGAAGAGTTTAATTTGTTCGTGCTTTAATTACCTCTTCCTATTTTGTTTTTTGTAAAAGGTTTTCTTTGATACGAAAGCTTTGCTATCTGACGATTCGCATCCATCACTACCACTAGTGGAAAAACTATGTTTATAGGAAGCCATTTCAAATTTTAAAGTGTGTGCATTGTCCAATGTGTCCGAACTTTCAGTTTCCGTGCTGGAATCGGCAAAAAATGTGGACGAATCAAGCCTCGCTCGTCTCGCTAAACGCCTGTTAGATTCTGAAATAAAATATAGAGCATTCGTTTGACAAAAAGCTTTTGTATGTACACGGGTAACAAAAACGCAATTTGAAAAAAATAAGTTAGGGCCTTTACATATTAAGGTAGCGATACATTTACATTTTTAAATGTAAATATATTTTATTTTTTTATATTTCTACTAACCATCCGGATTAAAAATTGGTAACAAGCCGTGCCGGCAACGCTGAGGCATCAGCGATATACCCATCCATCTAGGTTCAATATCGCCATTAGATATTATATCTTGTAATCGATAAGGGGGACGATCTTCTAAAGCATTTCCTTCGATAGCTAACTGAACTACAGATAAAATAGAACGCTCTCGATCAGTTTCGACTAAAACACTATGCTCCCGAAACTGGCAGCCCTAAAGACGACAGTTTAAAATTTTATCATGAAAAAATTCTAATAAAAATTTTTGTAGGTATTTACATGAGGACCTGGTAATGTTTCATAACGGAATGCTTGTTGGCCACAACAGGCATAACGTCCAGCTGGGCCAGTGGTACGACCATCAGCTAGAGGTCCCAAAAATGTAGGCGATTCTGGATGATATCGACACCATGACATCTAAGGTAAATTCAATAAGATATGTATGTACATGTGTATATTTTTGTAAGTAGTATGTACCTGGTAAACCGGAAAATACATTTCACACAAACAGCAATACAAGTAATGTGCATGTCCCCATAGTTTCCAGTACACCAAACGCCACGACTTGAGCTCTTTAAACAATTGTGTTATAAAGTAGTTTAAATCCCATGATGGCTCGCGTACGTGGCGGCTCACAATTTGACCCCATCTATTTAAACGAACATTACCCGATA
The DNA here is from genome assembly GCA_947311025.1 of Lypha dubia. Lineage (NCBI taxonomy): Eukaryota > Metazoa > Arthropoda > Insecta > Diptera > Tachinidae > Lypha > Lypha dubia. The sequence continues at coordinate 52,764,696 of OX371263.1, forward strand.
TACACTGCACGTAGGACTTTATTGTATTGGTCATACATTTCTGGCACCTACATACATACATATCAAAAAGATAATAGTAAAATTGGACTTTCAATATGACAAAATTAATTATGTATACTTTGAACACTTAAATAGTCCAGCTAAGCTGTAGTAATGTCCTCTTAAGGCTTCCGTTTCCGGCTCGAAAAGACTGCAAATGAGTTTAGTCCATAGGCGAGGTAACAAACGATTTTTTTTATCGCACACCATTTCCAATTCAACGTTAGTAAACGTGGCAGCCATACGGGTGATTATTGTATCATTTAAACAGGATAGATTAGTGGAAACTTTTATCACATCCCCTAAACGAGAATGGCAAAAGCTTAAACAATCTAATATCAAAGGCTCCATCTAAAATATTTAAATTATTAAAGGATCTACAAATATATGTACATATATACATACTTATGTACATGTGTACATACTTACATATGTCTCTATGTATGTATGTAAATACCTGTAAGAATGACGCTGAAACTAAAATGGGAACCACATTATTTATATTCAAATTTGGCGCAGCTTCAATACTCGAATCCACAATATTGCTGGTGCTGTGGCCATTGTCCGTTTTCACCCACTTCATAAGCCATTCAAATATTGGTATGTCGCAATGAACTGATATATCCATATCCTCGAGCTTTTGGCCGGCAGTAACATCTGCAAAATAACCCATTTTACTGACGAGCAAACTCTGAGGACACACAAAATCCTTGGAAGTATTTGTGACCTCATCACAAACATGTATCACAACTTCAGGTCTTGAAAAAATAAATTATTCATACATATGCATGTGTATAAAAGTTATTGATAGTTTGTTCTTTTGGCTCTGTGAATACTCACTCCTTGGGTGGCGCAGGTGTCATCGCAATATGTGTTACACTGGATTTACTCTTAACCTTTGCGATGCAATCCTTATCAGTTTGCTTTTCTACTGCTTCAGCTTCATTTGCAACTTCAGATGAAGCTAATGTTGTTACAGCATTTAATGTTGCTACCTTTTGATCTTTTATTTCTCGCTGTTTAGGTTTCAAGCGACTCGTATAGTTAGATGGTAGTGGTACTGGGCAAACAAATGGCAAAACTGCATCCAAAATGCCATCATTTAGAACATAATCCAACTTTTCATTTAGCTTGAGATGTAATCCTCCTCCTTCATTATAATTTGATTGTTTATTTGCCATCGGTTGTACCAGGCGAGCAGTATCATCAACAATGCTGACGGCACTGCAATTTTTATCTTCGGCCATTGAATGCTCATTACGCTTGAATCCATACAAATCATTTACTAAACGATTTTCGGATAACTTTTGAAAATCAATAGGGCTATATGTTTCATAGGATTTTGAATGATTTCCACATCCAGCTGGTATTGTTCCACCAGAAGATTTAAGCGTTTGAATATGTTGTTCTTTATGCTGTTTCTGATAATCATCATTATTCTGCGAAGAAATCATATCATTAACATGACACGATAAATTTAAAAAATCCAAAAATTCATTCAAATTTATTGACTTTTCCGAAATATCTTCACTGGCATTATTATTATTTTGATTCTTAATAGTTATTGGTTTTGAAGAAAACTCCGAATGTTTTTTAGTAGAATTTTTTCGTACAGACATTGAAGAGTTGTAAGTTAAATAATTTTTAAAAGCTACTTATCTTTCACTAGGATGTTATACGATAATTATATTTTAACAAAGCATAGCATAGAAGGGAAAAATAATAAATATGTATGTATTTTAAAATAACAAACTGTTACTAGGTAACGGTATTAATTAATTTTGAAATCCGAAAAGGTTTCAAGTTGTAATCAGGAAACTTTTATTCTTATGCATATGTATATATTGCAATGATGAAATCAAGCACTAGTTCTTTTGGTTTGATATGTTATATTTTCAATTATTAAAATTCGGACATTTAATAAATTCTTGATTTTATAGAAATTTTAAATGTTGCTTTTAGTTCAGCAATTGAACTTCTACAAAAATTAAACTAAATATAAACGTTTGGCTGTTATGAAATGCATTTATTTAATACGTAAACATTTTATATAGAAGTTGTAAAAATAGTTATACATATATTTGTTATTATGTACTAACAAAGTGTTTGTTGTAGAGGGAGTTATAGATTTGAATACGACTTTCTTTATATCTACGTATAAATAGTTAATAACAATATTTATTTTTTTTTTTTTACTAAAAAAGATGGCAATGCAGTTGATATACATACTTTGTTAATACAAATACTCATCGAGATGGTTTTTTCTAAATATTAATATTCTCAACTTTAAGACTTTTAAGCATGAACGTTAGAACATCAGTAGCTTCTTCAATACGCTTGGAAGTTGGTTTTCCTGCACCATGACCGGCTTTGCTGTAGACACGCAACAATATAGGCTTCTTTTGATATTGTGAATTGCTAACGGCTTCCTGAAGAGTTGCTGTAAATTTTAGTGAATGCAAAGGACTGACGCGATCATCATGATCTGCTGTAAGTATTAAAGTTGACGGATACTCCTCAGTCGGAGATTTAGGGGTATGAACATTGTGCAATGGTGAATACTTCAATAAGTTGTCGAAATGTTCCTTTTCGCTGGGATTACCGTAGTCCGAACACCAAGCATGGCCGATGGTAAATTTATGGAATCGCAACATGTCCATAACACCCACTTGTGCAACAGCAGCACCAAATAGATCAGGTCTTTGATTAATACAAGCGCCTACGAGCAGACCTCCGTTTGACCCTCCTTGAATGACCAAGCGATCTTTGGTTGTATAGTTGTTGGTTATTAGATATTCCGCTGCCATTTGAAAATCATCAAATACATTCTGCTTGTTTAGTAAACGACCAGCATTATGCCATTTTTCCCCATATTCTCCACCACCACGCAAATTGGGATATGCCAATATGCCATCGAAAGAGTCGATAAACATAAGACCCGAAATACTAAAAGAAGGCTGCATGCTGATGTTGAAACCACCATAACCATAAAGAAGGCAAGGCCTTGGCTTAATAACGTCAGCATTTTTGTAAATTATGAACATGGGCACTTTGGTGCCGTCTTTGCTCTTATAAAATATTTGTTCCACTTTATATTTGGCGGCTGTAAAGTTATCCAAATTTAGCTTTATTTCACGTAAAACTTTTGGCTTGAAATCATTAGACTTAAAATTATAATGGTATATTGTTCCTGGATTCAGGAACGACGAAAAGTTGTAGAAAACTTCTGAATATTTCTTGTCTCCAGAAAAAGACACTACCGTACCAATATCCAGCTCAAATTTATTAATTAGCTTTCCGTCTTTCAAAGAATTAACTTGTAAGGCACTCTTGACATCTTGTATGTAACAAAGCACAAGTTTGTCATCGTCCACACAACGGGCCCAATCGAGAACATCACTTTCATGTTCAGCAACTAGAGTTTCCCAATTTTCTTCTGCATAATTTTCAAAGTTGATAACAATAATACGGTAATTTGGTGCATTTTTGTTAGTTCTGAAAAATACTTTAGAACCCATATTTGTAATATAATTATAATCAGACTCAAATTTCTCCACAATTTTGTGTACTTTTAATTTGCCTGTTATTTCCCCTGCTTCTTCTAGATTTGCATAGTAGAGTATATTATCGCGGCAGTCTTTTACTATGGGCATGATAAGGTATTTTCCGCAATCGGACACTTCGGACTGAATGCGCCATGTTGGCTCTTCGGGAAACTCGGCAATCAATGTGTCTTTTTCTTGAGGTTGACCTAAATAGTGGTAATAAAGTTTTTGGAATTCATTTTGTTTTGTCTCCGAACCATCAGTTTTTCCTTCTTGGCCTGGATAGCGACCGTAAAAGAAACCTTTATTGTCTTTTGTCCATGATATGTCCGAAAATTTTACTTTTTCCAAAACTTCATCCAGATCTTTGCCAGTCTCCACATTGCGAACATATATTTTAACCCAATCAGAACCACTTTCACTCAGGCCATACGCCATATATTTACCATTTTCCGAAAATGATTTTTGAGCTAAAGCAATAGTACCGTCAGCTGAAAGAGCGTTGGGATCGAAAAATAAGCGTGGTTCTGCTTCCAAAGTGTCTTGTTGATATAAAACGCTCTGATTTTGAAGTCCTGTGTTTTTATAAAAATAGTAATAGTCACCATGCTTTGTGGGACAGCCATATTTTTCATAGTTCCACAGTTTCGATAATTTCTCATTTATTTTCTTCCAAGCCTCAAACTTCTCCAAAAAAGGTCGACTAATGTCATTTTGTAAATCGACATATTTTTTGGTTTCTTCAGAATCAGGATCCTCTAACCAACGGTAGACGTCCTTGATTTCAGTACCGTGAAAGTTTTCCACATAACTTTCATCCTTTCGGGCACAAGGATAATTGATAGGTGTAGCTTTGGTTTCTTCAGACATATCGAGAATTTTTCGAGTAGATAACAATCGTTTAGTGGAATAGGAAATTTGCTGACAACACTTTGCAATTTGTAATTTTCTAAATGCGAGAGAGTGAAAAATAATTCTCATTGTGTAACAAGAACTAATAACACGAACTTTTTCTTCTTCAGTTTTACTCGTTGAACACAGGTCAAATTGAATCGAATTCGCCTTAGTAGATAACAGTAAAACTCAAGCGAATTTAGTGCTGAAAAGTCGCAAGGCGAATTAAGATAATTACACTTCAGCATGACGCGAAATTAAGTAATTTCAAGTTGAAATAACGGACGAAATCTAAAAAAAAAAAATAAAAGGGATAAGGTCAAGGCGAACTAATTATCTGTTTTATTACATCATGGAGAAATATCTTGTAATACCAAGGAGTACTCACTTACCAGGTGATGTTAAAAGCACAGATGATCCATTTTATTTTTTGCATAAATGGGAGTCGATATGTCAAAATTTGTACATGCAAGCATAGGGGTTTATGTTTATGTCAAATTTTATTCTAATGTAGCAATAATACCACCTGGTAAGTATATGCGCCTTTTGCTGTAAAGCTGGATTCACCCATTGTTTCGGAACAAAATTTTTGTTCGGAAAAAATTTTTTTTATATGAAGTTTGACGTTTCTCTTTTTGAGAGTGAGAGAAAAAGAGAACAAAATTTGTTCGGAACATTTTTTGGTTGAATTGGTTTAATTTTAAATTTTGTCCGGACAAAGTTGAAACAAGCTGCCACCTATTTTATTTTCTCAGCCAAAGTTGAAGCGAGCTGCCATATAATGTTATAAGTATGTATAATAAAAGCAAATAGTTACTTATATCCAGTAAAATAAAAATAAAGAAAAGCTCAATTGCTAGTAAAAAAAAACTAATTGACTTTTATTAATTTTTTTAACATGTAATTTTCTTATTAAAAAATAAAAAATAAGTGCGTTTGACAAATAAAGCACCAAATTTAATTCATCTGTCACTGTACTGCCACCTTGTAAATTTAATAAAACTCATGTATTTCATACGGTAGCTTTGATTTTCCAGACAAATTGTTCGAAATGAGTGAAGCGTGTTGCAAAATTGTTTCAGAACAAAAAATTTTGTCCGAACAAAAATTTTGTTCCGAAACAATGGGTGAATCCAGCTTAAGCAAAATAAACACAGCTGCCAATATTAGCTACACAAAAGCTGACCTTTATGAAAACTGACTGTCACTACTGTCAAAATGAGATTTCGTGAAACACAACATCTAGCTGTTCTTTTCCGGTAAAATCGTTCGCAATGGTAGGTGTATAAATAATAAAATCGTGAAATTTCAATAGCATCTGTAATAATAATAAATGAAATCCATAAAAATAAAGGGCAAAAGTTTTCAATCCATTAAGTGTTATTGAAATTTCTTTAAAAAATGCGTCACGAAAAGCAAAAGTGTTGTTCCTAAACTAATATTTATAATTTTCTCTCTTAATATATCGCATCGTTTTATAAATTCTATTGGTGAAATGGAATTGTTTAATTTGAAAATGCACAGGGTCGTGTAAGAACCAAGACTATCAAGAAGGCCGCTAAGGTTATAATTGAGAAATATTACACCCGCTTGACTATGGATTTCCATACAAACAAGCGTATTTGCGAGGAAGTCGCCATCATACCCACCAAGCCCTTGAAGAACAAGATTGCTGGGTAAGTTGCAACATATACGAATACAACATACATATTTGTTTAAGGCGAGGAATATAAAGTAAATATTTGGTTTCTTTTAAATTTCAGCTATGTTACACATTTAATGGGCCGTCTACGTCATTCTCAAGTTCGTGGTATCTCCATAAAATTGCAAGAAGAAGAACGTGAACGTCGTGACAACTATGTTCCAGCCGTCTCCGCCTTGGAACAAGATATCATTGAAATTGATCCTGACACCAAGGAGATGTTGAAACTTTTGGACTTCCACAATATTCGTGGCCTCCAATTGACTCAGACTTCCACCAACAACTACAGTCGCAGAAATTAAATTAAGTTCACGTTCTAGCGGAAAAAGTATTCCTGCTTTGTGGAGTCATCTTTTTATTTTTTTTTTATTTTATGGATCAATAAAAACACGTTCAAAAAAATAATGATTTGGAATGTGCACGTTATTTGACGATTTTAAAAGATGATATAAGTAATATTGGCAAGTTAAAAATGTTGAGCAGTAGTTACTGGTATTCCATGTTAATATCGCTTGTATTTATTAAGCTAAACCGGTTGATGATTCTTATTTGGGATTCTATCCGTTGTATCGTTTTTAGCAACTCAAAACTACTGGTGTTGCGGTTTTCATATAATCGATTCGTTAGTAAACTGGGATGAGTAATTTTTTGTGCTTAAATCCACACGGGAATATTCGACAAATCTTAAGTGAAAAATAAGAAAATTATTGGTATGCAAATCGGTGTCAGCCGGTATATTCAGTGTTAGTGGCGTTTGAACTATAATTTGATTATGCATCATGTTAATCAATAGTGGTATCAAAAACAAGCTTTAAAAATGTTTTATGAGAAGTGTTAACTGAAATTTATTTATCTACAAGTATTTTATTTATTTATTTAAAAATTCAATTTCAAATACAATAAAAGCCTACAAGGCCAATATAATATGTATTTGTGGAGATAATAAAACTATAATAAAATTTAAGTAATAATTAAGTAATTCAGGTAATACGGCTCCCCAGCCAGATACGAATATTAGTGCATTAAATATACTAATTGAGACAAAAAAATTTAGAAGCCTATAGACAGACCATGGTCTAATAATCAGGTCTGTGCAAGAAGGAATATGGTTTTTTGTAGGGTTGTGTTTTGACCGTTGAATAATCTGCAAAAATATGGTAAGTTAATTCGGTCTTGTCAAAAGTTGTTTACATTTTTGGCCGCCATCATGAATATTATTGTTTACGTTATGCTTTTTGTTTTTGCATAACCAATAAATACATACAAAACAACTTTTGTTTTGTTTTGTATACAGCTTTGTTTTGACAATGTTGAATTAATTTTACACAAACAAAATGCATGTCGATTTTGTTGTTGCGTTGATACGCGCACCTTATTATTCCACCATGCTATAGACTAGGAATAAAACATAAAAACATGGTGGAATAATAAGGTGCGCGTATCAACGCAACAACGGTATCGACATGCATTTTGTTTGTGTAAAATTAATTCAACATTGTCAAAACAAAGCTGTATACAAAACAAAAGTTGTTTTGTATGTATTTATTGGTTATGCAAAAACAAAAAGCATAACGTAAACAATAATATTCATGATGGCGGCCAAAAATGTAAACAACTTTTGACAAGACCGAATTAACTTACCATATTTTTGCAGATTATTTAACGGTCAAAACACAACCCTACAAAAAACCATATTCCTTCTTGCGCAGACCTGATTATTAGACCATGCATGAAAAAAAGCAATATATACACTAGTGATGTTACGAATACTCGTATTCGCCTGTTTTAAGATATTCGTATTCGCCAAATTCAAGCGAATATTTTTCGAATAATTTTCCCATACAATTTCCAAAAAAAAAATCATACAAAAGTTTAAAAAAAGTACATAAAATGTAAAAAAATATATTAATTTTTATTAAAAAACCCATTGTATTTCACGCAAAGTAATAACCTTCTTAAAAAACAAACAAAAATATATATGTATTTTGCAACTAGTATTCAAAAATTAAAGTTTTATATCATGTTAAATTAGTAATCAAACCTCAGTAGAGGAATGTTGAATTTCAAAAATAGAACACAGGTGGATGCGCCTTCTGCAAAAATATGTTCGCTAAACAGCACTGAATTATTAATTAAAAACCCAAACAGAGTAAGAAAAACGAAATCTGAAAGTATGTAAGTAAAATAATTAAAATATGTTCTGTAGAGGTTTTCAAATTCGGCATCTTAATGCAATAATAATGTTAAATCACTAAATTTTTTTTTCATTTATAGTTACTAACGCAAAGGCAGGGATTTTTTCCAATTAAATTTGAAATATAAACCTCAAAAGAAATATTCGTATTCGTATTCGGCGAATACTGTTTTAAATATTCGTATTCGTATTCGCGAATACTAAAAATTAATATTCGTAACATCACTAATATACACAACATATGAAGCATACCTAAAGTGACCATATTTTTTGTACGTGAAAACGGGACATCGAATAATTCTGGTGGGTTCGGTTATATGAAATAGAAATGCATAAATAATGTAATAATATTTTATTTGTCCATAGGAAATGGACACTAAAAAAACATTGTTTATACATTGTTATATTTTTCAGAGGCACAAATTTGTTTCAAAATTTTAGGCGACGATTTCAAATATGTGTGGAACTCTTGGCAGGATTTTTTAATATTAACTTTAATAATTAACATAGCCTTAAGCACTGATACCCTTAATTGAGTTTTATCTTCGGTCCACAACTTATTCATCAAGGAAAATACACGTTCAACCGGCGCATTTGTACCAGGCAAACATAAAATATATTCAACTATAATTTGCAAATTTGCATCGTTTAGGTAATTGCTTTTAAAATGTTTAAATACTTCCACCCAACGATTTTCCGTAGAAATATTTTGTTGATTCCATTCATCAATTTTCTGCGATGTTACGTATTTAGATACGAGTGAAAATTCATCGAATACTTCCGTATCTTTATTGCAATCGATATGTTCTTTTTCGATCAATATATCTAGAACTTTTTGAACATCTTCCCACTGTGGTACTTCTGTTAAATTTGCTCAATTAAGTTTTTCTAAATCTTTGTTATAAACAGTCCATTGCTCTAAATACTCTCGACTAGTTTTATAAAATTCTTTAGCCTTAATTTTCACGAAATTCTCGTCAATATCGGTGTAACCATCTTCTACATACATTTAAAAAATTTGATTTTGTTTATCAAATAAATTTTACTGCTTTTCATAGAGAGAGAAACGCGTTAAAATTTCTCACGTATATTTAATTTAAGAAATGTATGAAAAGCAAAAACAATTCTTGAAATTTTGTTTTTGTTTCCATGTAAATATTCACTCCATCGACGCGTTTTCTGGAATAGATACATATGAATGTTTTGTGGTAATTATACGACTACATAAAATTAACGATCAATTTTGTTTCACCCCGTCAATTTCACTGCCTGGCCCACGATATCGAACGATGTCGATCGCTGGATTTCTAGACGTAAAAAACTAACATGCGTTCCACTAATAACGGATTTTATTAAACTAATTATTTGTTTAGAGGCACATGAGCTAAACAAATAAATACGATGGGTTTTTAGAAGGTCGTAAATCAGTTGCTTTTCGCCATGGTGGAATAATAAGGTGCGCGTATCAACGCAACAACAAAAAACGACATGCATTTTGTTTGTGTAAAATTCATTCAAAATTGTCAAAACAAAGCTGTATACAAAACAAAAGTTGTTTTGTATGTATTTATTGGTTATGCAAAAACAAAAAGCATAACGTAAACAAAAATATTCATGATGGCGGCCAAAAATGTAAACAACTTTTGACAAGACCGAATTAACTTACCATATTTTTGCAGATTATTTAACGGTCAAAACACAACCCTACAAAAAACCATATTCCTTCTTGCGCAGACCTGATTATTAGACCATGCTTTTCGCCTACAATTTCAGCATTATCGATCGTAGTACAATTTGTTTGTCTGGTTAGTTGTTGTTTGTCTGTTTTATTTTGATTATTAGTTTGACGAGCGACGTACAAGTAAACGCACAGTATTCTTATTTTGAGAGGGGGTTAAATTTTTTTTTTTGCTTTTTAAGAACAGTAATTTAATGCCTCGATTATGGATAGCGACCGAACTTCAGTAGCCAGCCGGCAACTGAAAGTTGGTGGTTGCCGGAAAAGCACTAAATAGCAACTGAAACTGGAACCTTTAAGTTGGCAGTTGCCATCCGTAATACAATTGTCAGCAACTGACAACGCAACTGGAGTTCGGTCAATATTTTTTAGATGAAATTATCTTTCAGCTAGACTTGTGATGTATTTTAATATACATACATACATATGTACATTTTTAGATTTAAGATTTGAACAACTTATTGATGTTTCAATTTATAATTGAAGATTCAATAAATAAAAATTTATCAAAAAAAAAATGTACATAAGTATGTATCAATATTAAAAAAATTATCTTTGCCGAATTTCTGAAAACGGGACATTTTTGCGTCCCCGAGTTGTTGTCGGGGACAACGGGACAAAGTAGCTGAAAACGGGACGTATGGTCACGTTAAGCATACCCAAACAAGTGTAATAATAATAAAAAGTAATAAAACTAAAAAGAAAAATAATTATCCATTTTCATTGAAAAAAGATAACTGTTTCGTCCTATAAACAGGATATGAGTACGAAAATAGTTTGAGATCATTTGGAAGAAGACTCCAAGTGTTTGTTGTGTATTCTTTTTACATTATTGTTATGCTTAAAAAAGCCGAAAATTTTATACCTGAAATATTTGCCATTAACAAAATGATTGCACAAATAACAAAATATTTAGCACATCAACGATACAAAGAAATCGATCCTACGGTTAGTGAAAGGTTAAGATTTTTAATAGATTTTATTTTATTTGTAATAAAATTAACAGATTCCCGTCCAATGTATCGCATGTGTCATATATGATACATGTAATGTTTGAAATCAAACTTTGTAACGACACGTTCATCATATATATATTTTTACCGTTATATCGGAGTGTGTGGTACTTTAAAAATATATTTATAACCTCTAAAAACTCCTATATTTTTGAATTCAATTCGCTTTGGGGACATAATTTGTATATTTTTTGGGGAATTTGTCTTGTTATACATGTTGTGAATTTCATTTGGATTCCCTTCGTGAAAGTTCGCTACGGCAACGCGGTTTACAGCTGACTTCAGAGGCAGTAAAGAAGAAACAAAAATAGTTGTACACAAAAATTCCCACATAGTTATTGAAAATTAAGCCAAATTACAATTTCAGTGCATTATTTTATAATATAGGTTTAATATAAACTATAAATAGTGAATGGATTAAAATAAAGAAGGTAAGTCGTCGGTAGTTTAGGCTCAAGTTAGAAAACACTGACTTGGCGGAATAATATACATATATACATATGTATGTATGGCTGTACATAAATAAAAAATTTACTTGTTTTGTTTGTAGCACCACATATTGTAAAAATGTTAAATTCAATTTATGAATATCAAACAACGTTTATATTTCACTCGTGTACATACATATGTGTGCATGTACATACATACATACATATATACGTAGGTATACCTACGCTTGCACACAATCCATAAAAATCTTGCGCAAAGAAAACAAAATGACATTCAGTAGTAACGAATCTTGAACACCCTCCAAAATATGATTCCAATAAATGTTGGGGGAAAATAAATGCTTCAGCTTATTTATTTGGAACCAATCGTTGGAAATTATTTTTTAAGTGCAACCAGGAAACTGTTAGTTTATTATCCTTCGAGAGTTTCGCGTCTCACTCCCGCATTTGCGGAACAGTTTAATATGGCTTTCTATTAACATCATGGGATCAAATCTAGTTTAGCTACATCTCTCAAAAATTAAAAAAAAATTTCCTATCCGATGGAGAATCAAAAAATAAAAAAAAATGGAACAAATGCACTTTAGTGAAGTTGGCCCAAACAAAATAAAAATTAGCATATGTGATAGAAAATTGAAAAATAAAAAGAAAATATAAAATAAAAAAGTTGGCGGCAACCCATATTTTCCGAGTTATGGGCCTTTGAAGTTTTCATATAAAAAGGAATAACCAATACATTTCTAAATGAATTCGGTCAAAAACAAAAACAATATTGTAAAAAATTAAAAATAAGAAGAAAATATTAAACAACAAAATGGTGGTGATCCTTATTTAAAGAGTTATGTACATTTGAAGATTTTATATAAAACAGTGGTTATACACATAGCTGCCAGATTTTTTTAGGTAATATCGTCATATTTTTGGGCAAAAATCGTCATTATCGTCAATATAGCTCATTGAAATCGTCATAAAAACGTCTAATGAAAAAACCGCTTTTTTACTAACAAAACATATATTTGTTAGAGGCAAAACATAACAAAACTCTTAAATCAACAAATCTTAATAAAAACAGCATTATTTAAAATACAGAGATCAAATACTTCACTTAGAATTCACAATAAAATCACATGTAAATAGATTGCATGTTTTTCAATACTTTGAAATATATTTATACATTGTATGGAAAAAAATAAAAAAATTCAAATCCTTTAGTTATTTTTTTCAATTTAGTAAAATATGCATTTTAAATTTCATTTTTGGAAACACTTTTTCTAAAAATGTATAAAAGCTACAATAAAATTTATACAGTAAAACTATAATTTTTTACAAATTGCAATTAACCATATTGATTAATTCAGGTACAACTGTCAGATCATAGCAGGTACATTTGTTTAGCTTTAAATAATCTTTTGAATATAATATTACGTTTACCTGACTAAATATTCTTTCCATATTTGCTGAATAATGTGGTAAACTAGGATTTTTGTAATAAATTTAGTCAAAATCGGAAACAAAAGACTAGAATCCCTCGTTTGCATCTCTGATAGCTTTTTCCAAAACTCCAATAGTTTTATGTTTTTATCAGGACAATAATTTCAATTGTCTGAACTCTGTTTCTAGCTTTTGGTTTTTACTTTCTTCAACAAAATAGGAAAATTATTTTATAATTTCAGAAAACCAACTTTTTTTTCTTCATTTATAATATTAAATGGATTAATTTGGCCAAGAGCTTTATATATATTTTCAAAATCAAAGCTTGATAATATCTGATCACAAAGCTCAATATAAAAATTAACACAATTATTACTACTATCATATTTTTCTTTTGCATTTATTTGTGATTCTTCCAATACGTCTTTGGCAAATATTCCTAAATAAATGTCTTCAAAATTTAAAAAATAGTTTTTGTTTTTATAATCAGTTAAATAAAAGTTTTCTGTTTTAAGCAAACTAGTTTTTAAAAAAGTTTCTCATTACAATTTCAGCAGTTCAAGGTTGCTCTAATAGTGCAAATATATGTTGCAAACTTGAATTATTTAAAATCGTCAAAATTAGGGTATAAATCGTCCCATCGTCACTATGTCATTTTTAGGACTCAAAATCGTCAAAATGACGATAAATCGTCAAATCTGGCAGCTATGGTTATACACTATATTTCTCTGCATAGCCGGCCTTGGGCCGGGCTTAATGATTTTCTCCACCATGGTATTTCCCGACACGGCGGTATATAGAACAGTTTTTCTGCATAGTCGGCTTCCGACCGGGCTTAATAATTTACACCCAAACAATAATATAGAAAATATAACATTTATAGCTATAAACACATAGACCACAGCGAGCAGCAAGCAGCAATGTGTCAAAAATAAAATACAAGAGTTTATATGAAAATGATTATTTTGACGACAGCGAAGCAGGTTGTAGTCTATGCTACTTTTGCTGTTGCTGCCAAATTAGACTAATTTCTATTTCCATAAGCAGCAATAAGCTTGTACAAAGCTGCCAATATGACATAAATGTTAATAAATGTTACAGCAATGAGAGCTAAAAATATTTTGTATTATTTAACCGAAAATAACATAACAAAATTAAAATAAATAAATATATTGATGTGCTTTTATATTTTTACTCGATTTTATAACGTTTTGAGCTGGTAATTTCATTTTTATTCTTGTGAAATATTTATGTGGCAGCTCTGAAATATGTAGTAAAACAAAAAATTTAAAAATAATATCGATACTTCAAGTTCATTTGTCAGCTGCTGTAGTTCTCAAAATAATTCAGTAGCTATCTACATGGCAGCATTTGAAGCCTACTGCATTTGATGTCTGCTGTTGTGAAGTCTGCTGTGGTCTATGTGTTTATAGCTTATGGCAGCAGATTGTTCGCTGGAAAAAGTCTGACAGCAAAAGCACACTAATTTATTATATTTTAATATACATAACTACAATAAAAACAATATTTTTTTAAAATATCACTTAAATCGTTCCTATTTTAACAAATCCATTAAAATCTAGTCAAAAGCTTTCAAACGAAACCAAAATTGGCCTTATACGTTGAAAAATGCAAAGGAAAATCGCACATATACATATGTATATGAAAACTTCAAAGGCCCATAACTCGGAAAATATGGGGTGCCGCCAACTTTTTATTTTATATTTTCTTCTTATTTTTCAATTTTCTATCACATAGGCTAATCTTTATTTTGTTTGGGCCAACTTCTCTAAAGTGCATTTAAGCCAAAAAAAATAAGGGGCTGCTTTAGGGTTGCCAGACAGGCCTGATTTGGCCTGATTGTCAAGTTTATTAATGCGCGTCAAGTGTCAAGTGAAAAAGTGATTTGTCAATGTTTTTGTAAGTTAATTTTTTTCTCAAATTTATTCTAGCTACATATGTAATAATTAAAAAAAAAAAAAAGTTTAAATTTCTAAAAAACACATCGAAAGAGCATATTTTTACTATCAATACAACTAAGGACTAATATGATACATAATTTTTTCTGTGCAATTATAATTTAAAAAATATAGTTCTCTTTAGGTATGTACAATTATAATAAAAGTGCCAACAATGATATTTACCCCATTACTCAGATGGTAGAGAATTAATTAATTAATTCTGTATCTAAGAATACGAAATATATGTGGCAAAATAAATAGAACCTATATTTTTTTTCTTAAGATAGTACCTATATTATTTTTTGTTTCTTTTACATTGTTTCTGTTATTTTTACTTTTTATGATATTTTTGTTTTTATTCTAATAATTTTTATGAAAAAAAAAATAATAAAAAGTTAAATAAAAACCAATAGTATGAGTGTATTTATTTGTCAAGTTTTTTTTTCAAAATCAAGTTTTTTTTTGGTCAATGTCAAGCTTTTTGGCAAATTGGATCTGGCAAGCCTAGGCTGCTTATACAAGACGAACGAGCGATTTGAGTGTAAATTTTGTATGGAAACCACTAAAAAAAAACTAAGTGCTTTTCATACAAAATTTATACTCAAATTACTCGTTTGTCTTGGATCAACAGCACCTAAATAAAAAAAAGACATGTGGCACTCGAGGACTGCCGCGGTGAAGCTATTGCATAGTATTTTTCATCAACTTATGCAATTATATTATTACGTTTTGTTTAATAACTCCGATGTTATTCTGGCAATACTGTATGTTAATGAAATCAAAATCGATAGCATAATTTAGGGGATAACATACATTGGGCTTTTTAAATACTTAAAAAACAAAAGACTTAAGAAACAAACTTAGTGTTAGGTTTTTTGTGTTACTTTTTTGTCTTTGGTTTTTTTCGTTAGTCTGTGTTCAGACGATGCAAGTCTTAGGCCCAAATTCACAGTCATTAGTTAGCTAATAGCAATAGTTTAACTAATAATATTTGATTCACAGCTTCTAGTTTAACATTAGTTAAACCATCAAACGTCATTGGTTAACTAACAGTTAGACAACAGCTGATTCGTTGGAATTTATTATTAGTATTTTTGTTCTGTGAAAAATTTTAGATATAGCATGTGAAATTGAAAACACGGAGTCCGATATTGAAAGAGACACTGATACTGATAATACGCGGAATATTGTTGCTGAGCGTCGCCAACGTAATGTAAAAAGATTTTATGGATATATTCCGTCTTAGCAAGTAGGTGGCGTGGCAAGTTCATGAATGTATACGCTATTTTTTAAGAAATAATATATCAAATGTAAACAAAAACCATATGCTATAACAGAATTGCCAGTACTGAAAGTTAATAGTTCGATAGGGTTACCATATTTTGTTCATATTAAGAGTGTTGGTTAAATAATACACTGTGAATACGAAGTATTAGTTAAACAATAGTTATCATTTTAGTTTACTAATAGCTAACTAATTACTGTAAATTTGGCCCTTAATTTTAAGCTTATTAGCTTTTAGGAGAGAGAGAGAGACAGGGGGAAAAGAAACGAGTACACCCTCTCATGTACTCATGAAATTCGTTTTGTTGTCTTATTCGTAGTGTTAAGGAGGTATACATACATACATACATTCATACAAAATAAGCAATAAGGAGTGCTGTGTGAACGCCAATGAAAGTTCAAAGAAGAAATCGTGATAAGTTTTGCAATAAGACTTGGATCGTGTGAACACAGAATTAGTCCCCTTTTACATATTGGCAATTGAAAGGTAGACAGACGAAGTTTGTAGAAGAAGTACACGACCCTCTGTACTGAACATTTTTCGTTTTTCTCTTTCACTCTTCGCAATTTTTATTTTGTTGCTTCATATCATTTTTCTCACACCATTGGCATTTTAGTATTACTGCGTGTGGTGCGAAAAATTATGTTCATACACAACAACTGAAAAAGGTGCACTTTTCGTTAAACACTTAGAAAAAGTTTTCACTCCGAATATTTCTGCTGATATTGTTGAACTGCCGCCAGTCGTCTCTTTACCAGAAATACAGATGAGATTTAACATGACGGAGATTGAAAATACTATTACTAGTCTTAACACCAGAAAAGCCCCAGGTGTCGACAAAATAAGCAACAAAATGCTTCAAGAATTGCCTTACACTGCAAAAAGAATAATACTATTCATTTTTAACAGTATTCTACGCCTAGAACACTATCCTAAAGAATGGAAGGTTTCGCTAATTACTATGATACCAAAGCCCGGCAAGGATCATACAAAGGTTGAATCCTATCGGCCTATTAGTTTACTGTCTAACATTTCAAAACTATTTGAAAAGCTGTATATGAGCAAGCTGATGCCTATAGTGACTAGTAATGGATGTATTCCAGATCATCAATTCGGTTTTCGCAGACAACATAACACAATTGAACAAACTCACAGACTTGTGAATGTCGTTAGAGACACTTTTGAAAAAAAGAAATACTGCTCTGCGCTCTTTATTGATGTCTCACAAGCTTTCGATAAAGTATGGCACGAAGGTCTTTTCAACAAATTAACACAAAATCTACCAGCAAACATCGTAAAGCTTTTAAAAAGCTATTTAATGGAACGTAAATTTGTAGTTAGGGAAGGCAATTTTTTAAGCCCTCCGCAGTCGATTGAAGCCGGAGTCCCTCAAGGCAGTATCTTCGGTCCCTTACTTTATTTAATATATGCCTCTGACTTACCGTTGAGCAGTAACATTCATACATCAACATTTGCGGATGATACAGCCTTTCTAAGCGTTCACGAAAATCCTGTAGAAGGTGCCCGCAACTTACAAGAATATATATCCAAACTGGAAAAATGGCTCAAACAATGGCGTATAAAAGTTAACGAGCAGAAATGTGCACACGTCACTTTTACGTTGCGCAGGGAACATGCCCGCCTATAAAAATTAACACCGAGACTATACCACAACACACTGTAGTCAAATATCTAGGCGTTCATCTTGATCGTCGTTTAACATGGAAATGGCATATAGACGCAAAGTTAACTCAAATGAAACTAAAAGCAGCCCAAATGAATTGGCTTATTGGAAGAAACTCTATACTAAGCCTTGACTGTAAACTTTTCTTATACAACGCGATCCTGAAACCAATATGGTCCTATGGAATCCAGTTATGGGGCACTGCCTCAGCATCGAATGTCGAAAGAATACAAAGGCGACAGAATAAAATCCTACGTACAATAACAGCAGACCCCTGGTAAGTGAGAAACCATCTAATTCATAAAGATCTAGACGTTCCGTTGGTGAAGACAGTATTTTCAAAACACGCGAAAAAATATATAAAAAAACTTGAGTTGCACCCAAATCCAATATTCTTCATTATAGAGGCCACACCCGGCTGAAAAGAAGGGATACTCTTTTTCTCAGCCGTTCACGAGAGATGTAAAACAACAAAAATTAACTTTTGAAATTAAAAATTTTGTTTAGCATTGGCTAAACTTACACATAATATTTTTTAGATTTAAGATTTGAAAAACTTATTGATAATTTAATTTACATAATTAAAGATTCAATAAATAATATTATCAAAAAAAAAAAAAAAAAAAAAATACACAACAACAGCGAAAAAGAACGAAAAGCGGAAACGAACAATTTCTGTCTGTCTATTAATTTCCAATATGTAAAAGCTACATACAAGTTCAAAAGAGAATTACAAAAATGTTTGCCCTTCAGTTGCCAATATGTAAAAGGGGACTTACGGAATTTCTTGATTTAGTCGCCAAAGCCCGCGAAAAAATCTATGCAATAGCTTAAAAAAAATTAAGGGGCTGCTTTTACAAGACGAACGAGCTATTTGAGTGTAAATTTTGTATGTAAACCACTCAAGAAACTGCTTTTCATACAAAATTTATACTTAAATTACTCGTTCGTCTTGTATCAACAGCACCTAAATAAAAAATTTGTCGGCGAGGCTTAGTTTCCGAGTTATGGGCCCCCGAAGTTCCAGTAAAAAATTGTGATTACATGGTGGACTTATAATTAAATGTGTTTTTTTTAACACACTATGGCTGACTTCCAAAACGTCAATTGCTATGTGTTTTAACAAATCATCACATTTCAAAACGCCGCAGTACAATAAATATACAATGTATACCATTTCAAAACGTCGCCACGAAGTATTTTTAACGCAGTAAGAAAGCAAACAAGGCATCGGTTATATAGTTGTTGCATTGTTTGGGAACTTTGCATATGTATGTGATTTATGGCTCGATTATGTATTGCAACCGAACTTCAGTTGCGACGCCAGCCGGCAACTGAAAATTGTGGTTGCCAGAAAAGCACTAAATAGCAACTGAAACTGGAACCTCTCTGTTGCTAGTTGTCATCCGTATTACAATTGTCAGCAACTGACAACGCAACTGGAGTTCGGTTGCCATCTGTAATCGACCCATTAAATACAGTAGCAATACTGTATACAAACTTTGTATACGAACGTTTTGGAAGTCATCCTATGTATGCATTTAGATGTGGGAAATTTTACAGGCACACTGTAAAATACACCTTTAAAAAGATCTGTTGCGTTTACACTCATTGCTTGGTGAACAAAAACGTTTGGATCACAAAAACTCACGAGTAAATAATCGGATACACTAAAAAGTTTTATACCCGTTTCCGGTCTCTTGTACATACATACTATCAATTTATTAGAATCAGAAATTTACTTGCTTTATTTATATTTGTTTCCATAAAACTAGAGATCTGACAATTGTTTTAATGTTCACTATCACCCAGAAAAATCTTACATGACAAGAAAGTAGTTTAATCATGTGTTTGAATGGATATGGACTGGTTCGATTTAGGTGAAACATGCATGATTTTAACACAGGCGTGACATTGGAGATCATGTGTTTATGCACCAATTTAAATAAAAAGCAATACTCCAAAATGCATGAACTAAACCAATGCAAAATCGATGATTTAGATACGTTTTTTCATTGGTAAAATAAATCAGTTCTAATATGTGACAGATATTTTGCATATGAAACAATTAGTGAAATGAATGGGTTTTTCAGGAGTTCGACAATGAAAATTATAATGAAATCTATGAATACATTAAGAACGCATTATAAAAAATACATTCTTATGAAGTCATGAAAAATCACTTCATTTAGAACCCATTCAATTTTATTTTGCTGGGCAGGTAATAATTAAGTATTCAGGTCAAATTATTTTTTCCATTACATTTTAGATTTTTAATAAGGATGCTATTACGGTTGGAATTTCAGTTTAATTTATCGGAAATATCCATTGAAATTTATTGCCGTTTCGATTGATTACAAATCGAAAGATAAAATTGATGAAAATAGTTTGTAAATAATTTAACTACTACATTTTATTTACATATACATATTTACATACATATCTACATGTCTCTATGTATAATTACCGATGAGAGAATACATCATCATCATACTGCATTTGTAACAAAATGTGTATTAAACAAAATGTTATAACAAAATTCTCAAAAGCCAGTCAGTTGTAGTTTTTATTGGCCAAAGTAAAACACAATTTAAATGTTTTAACAGCAAATGCGCACGAGTACGCTCAATATATAATTCAGTTGTTAAGTGCTAACCAAACGTTCCGGGTGTTGTCACAATTTTAAGCTCCGCTATAAAAAGTTAACAAATAAGTATATAAAGAATAAAATACAATTCAACATCAAGCAAACATCTCAAAATCTCGTGAGTGATTGTGCATAGAAAAATGTATGATAGGGGAAAGGAAAACATTTCATGCTTGAAAGGATTTTCAGTTTCTTAAAGTTGTAACATTTTCTAATCAGAAAAATAATAAATTACATTCACATAATTCACATTCACGGATGAAAACTACATGTACAAACATAGTTTTATTTAAAAAATGTCTAAAGTAACCAGTTTTTTTATAATATATTTATATTCAAATTATTGTTACAACATTTTTGTTTGTTTAAAATAAATAGTTTGGTTTATAATTTATGTATTGTTTTTAATTTATGTGTAACTTGTTGAAATTTTTTTATATATATTACCATTAAAAGAAGTTCCTTTTCGCTTGTTTACTTATATGATGTTATACAAACTAAAATATATTTAAAAAAGTGTATAAATCTTTCCTACTAAATCGATAAAAGTTCAACTACCCTCTATGTGCAAAATTAAACTGTAACATTTTAAGATTCTTAACATCTTTTATTCCTTTTTTTATATTTTTCATGAAAACAGAATAACAGCATCTCACCGTGTTTACAATATTCTTAACATCGATTTTGGTCCATTTTACAGAATAACTGTTTAAATTAACGGAAATTCAAGAGTGTAACAAACATTTGCATCCTCCTCATCATACGTTCATTAAAACCGCAGATTTTTCAACAATACATACATACATATTTTTAAAAGGTAAGTCTATTTTTTTTTATGAAATAATATATGTATGTACATGGTTTATATGAATATCTGGATCTGAACACATAATTTATATATAAGGGTGGTGTCGGCTGAGGTGGTTAGCGCGTTGACTACTAAGCAAACAATGACTTGGGGCCTGGGTTCAAACCCTGGCCAGAGCAAGTCAATCAACATCATTAATCTCTCCAATGTACATTAGTGAGACATTGTATTAATTGTTGTCGCACTATTTAAGTGATGAAGGCATAGCACTGGTCACTAAGAAACTGGTAATGTACACAACATCGCCCTCCTTCGTCGGTTATCAGAAACATCGGCGAAGTAAAACAAGTAATAAAATGCCTGCTAATATACAGCTTAACAAAGTTAATGCGTCTACTTAACACCGGAGGCGCTTCAACACTGCCTTAAAAATTAACATAACGCGCAAAGCAGAGTTGTGAAAGAGTTAAGTCTACTAAATTTTCAACATCTATCTTCTCTACCCTATCCCTCTCCCTGAGTTCCGGCACAGTGCACTGCATACGTAGGGGTCATCCCCTGAGTGCTGGTCCTAAATAAAAAAAAAAAAAAAAACAAAACTATATACATATGTATGTATGTACATACATAAAAAAATTATATACAAATATGTAACTAACATTCCTTGGATTTGTATGGAAATGCATGCTTATGTACGATTATGTACATAAGTATCCTGTTGTAAACTCGGGGCCAATTGTCTCCTAGTCACCACTTTTGTCGACTTGTTTGGAGACTTCTTACTGGGCTTATTGGTGTCAGGTCACCAATTTGTCGACTAGTTCTGAGTTCTTGATGACATTGTCAACGATATGTCTACAATGTTTTTGCTTGCTTTAACATGTAGACTTAGATTAGAAATATACTAGCAACTTTCTGGTTCGAATGTCTCCACTTGAACCCATGAGAACTAAATAATCAGTACCTACACAAAATTCTTATTGTTACTAGAACATTCTCAATGACAAGCACATGCTAAATGTCTATAGCACAAAGCATTGCATGGGGGTGTATAGAGAGTAGTACTGGTGACAAAGTCAAAAGCGTGTCAATACCATTTCACTATCGACATTTCCTGCAGGGTACGTACATAGATACATACATATGTACATATGTATTTGTTAACTTATTTATTGATTTATTTATTATCTGGAAGCAAACATACTCGTAGAAAAATTCATGTCAGAATTAATGACGACAAGTCATCAGAATTGTGGCAACAAAGTTATGACAAACGTCACCATAGAATTTTGTTATAAAATAACAAGTGTCACATTATGCTCTTTTTGCGTCAACTTCGCAACTATTTTTTTTTTTTTCAAAATCGAAAAAATGTATATAAAATTGAACAATATTCTGTACTACATCTATAACGAGATGTAAGAAAGATGGCAGCTAAGTTCATTATCTCATTACACATTTACTTTTTAGATTTTTTCTGAATTTTATAACAACACTACATATTTGTATTGATATTTTATTGAACGCTTTGTAATATACTGCAATGATATGAATTTGATGTGATGATTACTAACTGGTTAAATAAGCATGAGAGAAAAATAAATGCATTTAATGGGGTTTCAGTTGAAAATATTACATTATAAAAAAGCGGAGAGTGTTACTAGCAACGAAATTAAATAAGTAAAAAATAATTTCGAAAATAGAATGAAATTGTCGTTTTATATTTTTTAAATTTATTCCCATTTGTGAAACGTTATATTTCTTTCGCATTACACTGAGGGTTAAGAGCCTAAAACAACTCTCTTTGTGCGACTCTTCGATATGAAATCGGAAAGGGCGATTGCTAAATTCCTTATTCATATCATAGCACTTCTAATTTTCTCAAACAATGTTTTCACATACATTTATCGATTAATCGATTAAACATTATTCCAAGTCAACATTTATTTGCAAAATAACGAAGTATTTTATTTTACACTAAATAACTATGCATAAATTAAGGCGATATTACCTTTAATTACTTACTCGTATGTATGTATTTAACTTTAAAATGCCTTGCAAGTATAATGTATGAAATAGTGACGTTTTAACTCACCTAAACAATAACTATTTCCTTTTATGTTAACTAACTAATGATTGTTATCTTCTCTAAGTTCTTAATGCCTTATTTGTAAAAAAAAAAAATACAATTCCTTCTATGGTAAATTCTATAGTACATACAACAAGTAGTATTGATAATCAAAATTATCTATCTGGCTGCTTCATTGCAGTAAAAAGTTTGTTCTCTCATCATTATCGTTTAGTTGTAATATTTTAGATTTTTTGGTATGCTTAATATTTAATTTCTTTAATTTTTTTATAAACTAACGTACAAAAATACAATAAATAACTTATGTATTGTTCACTTTCTTTAAAACGTTTTCGATGATATCATCTTAAGATAGTTTGTTTGTTTGTTTGTTTCGTTTCGTTTAAGTATCTAGTACGTTGCTCCGTAGCTTTTTCACTCGCTAGCTACATTTGTATATTTTGACGCAGGGAATTTAAAAACATTTTTTGCTGTATCTTAATTTACTGTATAGTAAATGTTTATTATAAACTTGTTGTATGTATGTGTGTGTATATAAGAGACCAATATGTTTTTATTTAAGTTTTTTCGAAATATGAAGTTTTTATAAATCCACTGTAACAAGTTAATTGAAAATACCTTGACAGCTTGAATAATTATTTGCATTTTGTGTATGCATTTTTTTAGAGATATTTTCATGGTAATTTAACCTCTTTTTGGTTATTTTAATGTTAATATTATGAAAATTAAAGATACACAAATAAACATCTTCTATATGATGAGGTTTTTTTATTGATAACTTTGGCATGACTATTCTAATAAAGCGAAAACAAACGTCAAGTGACTTTCAATAAAATGCAAACTGCTTTCGAATTTCAAATAACATTTATAGATTTTTAAAATATCTATGTTTTCTTTTTCGTTGAAAACCTAACTAAAAGTAAGATTTTTACGCTTTGGCTTCACTATTGATTGATTTACATTTCTGTCGAGTATCAAACGAGCTTAGGATGTCTTTCTAAATCTCTGGACAATACTTTACTCAGGAGGAGCGTCACACAGAGTTTGTTTTAATGAAAGTCTTGTAACACGAAAGATTCATTAGTATCGATTATTGAAGCTAATCGCTATCATATTCGATTCGCAATATCTGTAGCTAAACACCCCAGTGTGTTTGGTGTAAATTAAAACTAAAACTTACAAAAGCACCCTCCCAAAAAAATCTAACCAGATTTTAAGTATATAATTAACACAATTTAGCCAGAAAAATATATTTGTAGTACTTTCGTTAAAAGTCTAAAATTTTGTGTTATGACCAGGGCAAGTTTTTTAAGCTTTTTGCTGGAAAAGCTTGATATCGCTTATTTTGTATCTTTTTTTGCCAAATTGCTTTATTTGATATACTCTGCTTGAATTTGCTTATAATGCACTTTGGCAGCCCTTGAAAATAATTTTTGAATCTTTCTGTTGCAAATACATAAAAAGCAAAAGTTTGTCCTTTTTTCACACATGCAATTTTCTATACTTTAATTCTCGACATTGCAAACTAGATTGGCTTAAAGGTGTTATTTATTATTGTGACAACTAAGTATACAGAAATTTGCAATGTGTTAAATGTACTTTCCGATGATGATGTGGAATCAATATATAAAGCAAAAGCTCTATTTAAAAAATGCATCTTTAAAATCTGATCTCCCGTACTTAAAAGATAATTTCGAGTGTATTTGCCGAAATATAATCAAATTAGAAAGAAGAGGACCTTATTTAAAAGAAAATTTGTCTATTGTAGAAAAAGTGGAAGAAAAGATGAAAAATTTTGAAAACAAAATATTTTTTGAAAAGTTCAACAAAGTTATGAATCGAAACGTTGAAATTCAAACATTAGTTAAAATTAAAAATAATATTTTTTTAAACAAAAGCGAAGCTGATGAATACATTGATTCGCTATCTCTAAGCGAATTATTATTGTTTAAGTTCGCTCCTACTACATCCAATTATGTTGAATGAATTTTTTCAATTTATTCTACAGTTTTAGCGATAATCGATCTTTTCATTTGAAAATCTAAAAAAAAACATATGATTGTGCTTTGTAATAAAAAAATATTTAATAAAAAAAATGAAAAGTGGTTACATTGTTTAATTTTTGGAAGCATATTTGAGCTTTTTTTTCTTATTCGTGGTCTTATTTTGGGTTTATTTAGTGCTTTTTTTGCTTGCTGTTTTTCTTTAATTTTGTGCATATTTAAACTTGCCCTGGTTATGACAGTCTGGCAGCAAATCATACATTTGTGCAAAGAAATATTTGTAGACTACTGGCACACGATGAACTATGTTTGAAATTATTACATTATTGTTACGTTTCGAAAACGTTGGCGTTACCGACTCAACGCAGATTAGTTCAATCGAGTTTCGTCATAAATGTCAGAGATGGAAAATTTGTGTGTTTAAACTTTTTCAATATTTAGTTAAGCTACGTTCACATTTATCAAATATTTGTCGAAAAAAAAAAACGTAACCAGGAGAGAAACTAATAATTTATTTCCTTTAATTACAATATTTTTTGAATTATGGGTTCGCATTTTTTAAAAATTTATAAAAATACTTTTTTGCAGAATAATTAATTTTATTTTGTAACATAAAAACTAAGTTAAATCAGACACTATCCCGAAGCAAAATTATTGGTTACGTTTTTTTGGACAAATATTTAATAAATGTGAATGTAGCTTTAGTATTCCTGTAACAAAAATGATATTTCTTGCGAATAGTTACTGCTTACCTACTAGTGTGATGATGTAGGTAAAATAAATATAAACTAAGTATTTGGAAAATTCCGCATTTCCAAAGTGCGAAAAATCCAATATATGTTTTTTTAGTATTTTCGCCATATTTTCTTATTTTTTGCCAGGTGCAGGCAGATAATATTATTGAAGATACTTTAAAGCATAGTACGTCTACACATTATAATATTTTTGTTTGTAGTTTTGTAATTTTACAAAATTGGCTTTCAAATTTATAATTTTAATAAAAAATAGGTACTCGTACATATGTATATGTATGTCTTTTAAAGCGCTTTGGCAATTTTAGTTAACAACATTTTTAAATAATTTAAGTGATATTCTTTATAGTACTTACTACCTACGAAATAGTTATCAATATGGAGTAGATATTTTTGCCAAATTTTGTTATAATTTCCAAACTTTTCCTACAAAAACGGGGAAAAATTTAATTTTTTCAAAATTGTAAATTAAATTTGTGTATAACTTTTAAACGCACTCAGTTTTTTCCCCAATTTTTTCTGAGAAATGTTTAAAATGTTTGTCTTAACTTTCGCATTAGCAAAACAGTGGGCTAAGGTAGTTAAAAAGTTTAATTGAAAGCGTTTTTAGCCGACTATCTTCTAAACTGTGGAAACCCACAAGTATTGTCTTCTTTTTGTTTAGCTATTTTATAAGAAAATCTTCTTGAAAAATCATTTTTTTTATCAGACCAAAAATATCAGATTGTGAAACCTCATATGTTTGATGATTCCACAAACCCGAGGTAACCCAATTTGGGATGCTGTGGCTCCGCCACCAGCCAAATATATAAATTCGAACTCCAATAGCCTGTTTAGATCAATATTTTTCCAAAATACCCTACTGTACGTCGTTAGTCAGAAATATACAAACAAATAGTTTTTGAATTGAAAGTAACAAATTTCTCTTCATTCAAAATTTTTTATATATTAAATTTCCATCCCTGATTTATAATACCACTTTTGTACTAAATATTTATAGTGAGTGTGTAGGTGTCTTTGCATGATCAAACTTTTTGTATTCTATTTGCTTTATTATTTTCAAATGACATTCAACACTTGCTTAGAACCAGCGTTGTCAACTTTGAAATTTCAAAAGGCACCAAAATGGAGAAAAAAACGCGCCATTTTTTAAAAAAACGCACCAAGTTCAGAATTTTTTTTTTATTGAAAATTTTTATTGAATTAATTATGCGTCTTTACAACATTTAACTTTAGTCCGAAATTCTAATGTTGATACAATATTGTGCCATTGCATGAAGTGAATCATTCTCCACCCTTTTTCAATACTAGATAATGTTTCGACATCGGATTCCAATTGTACTTCTAATAGTATGACATCATATTTGTAATGGGATAAAACATTTTGTACAAAGTTGGTTCTTGATGTCGTTTGTAGCTAAATGGGCTTAAAGCTGCAATGTGTTTCCGTGTTCCAGCATGCCGAACATGGTTGGATATTTAGGCATGATATCGCATTTGCAATAAAAACATCTTGCTTTTGTGTTATTATTTGGTCAAGGCCGAATCCGTTGCATAAACTCACATTGTGATTTGCAAATCGTTTTGTATTTCGCTTATGATCTCCTTTTTTAGACTCCATTATTGACACTAACTTTAAATATTTCTTTTAGTAAATAGAAATTTTATTAATTTTAGTGTTACAACACTTTATATAAACGCATTTTTTATGCATTTTATAAAAATCAAACATTGATCGCTAGTCTCGAGAATACTTTGTTTTTGCTAAGCTCTTTAACAGAATTGACAGCAACTTTTACGACAACAAACAATTACATATGTATGTACTCTGAAAATCTAAAAGGGAAAACAAATTTCTTATAATGAAATGTTACAAATTATCTATAACAACAAGACGGTTTAAAGGTTTTTGTGAATGTGTTTTGGTACCTCTTAAACATCATTATTGGTTGCTATTATTATGGTCTGTAAAATTGAATGTAAAAATTGTAAACAATTGAATGAAATGGTATTGAAACAGTTGTATTTTTTGTATAAAATTCTTTTTTCTCATACTGAAACAAAAAACTTTGTTTAATATGATTTGGAGCCACCCAAAATTAAGAAAACGCACCAAAATTAAAAAAAGCGCACCGCGCACCAACTCAGATATTTTTCGCACAAAAAATTTAGAAAAGCACCAAAAAAGGTGCGACGCACCAAGTTGACAACGCTGCTTAGAACCATTTAATGGCTTGTTGTGTAAACGAAAGACCCTGTTATTTCAACACCTATTTCCTTAGTCATTCACGCTCCCTCACACAGATGCTCACATACGCTTTAATGAGCCCTTGAACATTTACAAATATATTTAAAATAATGAGTGAAACACGTTGGCGTTTATTTTTAAAACATTTTTGTCTTTTTACTTTGAGCTTAATTTGGGGATGGTTTCGAGGTGAATTTTTTTTATTTTTTAGACAATATGGTGGATGCAGAAAATAGGCCAGTCCAAAAATACGTATTTAAAATTTGCACATGTTTCTGTGCCTACAAGACTGACCTTTTTCCATTGATCAGAAATAGTTCCAAGTACTGAAAATTATTATTAGCAGTCGCTATAATATGCAACCTTTTTCGTTTGAATACTTTCCCCTGAGTGCCCTGGATATACAAAAAACAATTATATTTTATTAATTTCGTTAATCTTCACACGCAGCTTATAATATTTTTTTTCAAGATTGACCCGCCCTTGTTGGAGAACATACGTATGTACATATGTACATATTTATATGTATATAAATATGTATTTATCTAGTTGAAGCATAAAAAAAATTTTATGTTTTAAAATTATAAGAAGTTAATCTTTTTTTTTTTATTTTTTGTGATTAGAAAGTGTAACAGTTTAGTGTTTGGATATTAACAAAGTATATTTGTACTTTCTGTTTAAAAAAAAATGTTTTTTTTTTTAATTATTTTGGGAAAATAAAAAAAAACAAAGATAATTAAATTCATTACCTGTTTTGAGGTAATGTGTATTTGAGAATTTGAAATTATTTAGTTTTAAGTTCAGTTTATTAAATTAATTAAAATTAAATTCAAATTATCAGCTGCTGACTTGCACAGTCCTTCTTATTGGGCCATAGGCAATGTGTGCGCGATCTGTTAAGCCCTCATATATCAAAATAACATAAATGTGTACAGGGATCGAAGCCGAACCTATTTCATCGTCGGCGGCGGCTCCAAGCCGGCTTTGAGCCGATCGGCTTCGATCCCTGCATGTGTATTAAAGACGTGCATGAGTATACCTAAAGCTGGAGGTGCATAACACGCGTCCTACGCGTCAACGCATTCTACGCGGCTGTCAAAAATGTAGAATCAGTGTAATTGTATGTGGCAAGTTACACAGCACAACGCGTAGAAGGCGTGAACGCATAGAACGCGTTAAAGTAGATCTACTTTCTACTTTTTTAAGCATCCTACGCGTCACTCAAAGCGATCAGCTGTTTCTCATAGCCATTTTGATGCAGTGATGGGAAAGTTGGTACGATCGTACTTTTTTTACACTACTTGATAATGAAATATACCGTGGTACTCCCCCAATACTTTTGATACTCTAATACACATATTTTCATTTTTATATACATATAAAAATTACCCCCATTCACTCCTCAGCAAATGTAAAAAGTTTTATATTTCACAAAAATTTCATAATAACTAAACAACTTACGAAGTTGCAATACAACTAATTTAAAAAACTGTACTTGAACTTGAATTGTCAAATCGTGGACAGATTAAAAATTTTTGTTCGACATTTTCCACAAAATTATCGCCACATGTCGGAAACAATTTAAATTAGACCTAAAACATCCATGTCTACTCAAAAACTGTTATACACACATAAGTATGTGTGTTCCAACATATCGATCATTTACTAATGCAACGTCATAACTCAAAAAAATCCATTTCGAGATAATTGCAGTTGAAGGTTTTGATTTGTGCTCACCATTAAAAAAATTTCTGACATATTCTCTTAAAACGTTGAAAGTACAAAAGACATAAGGATAAAACTTATACACAATAGGTCTGTCTGCGTACACATATTTTGCATAATTTTGTGCAAAATGTTGCAAAATCTTACAAAATGTTGTCTGCGTACTCCAAATCTCTTGCAGCGAGAGAGGCAAAAAGAGAATTTTTTGACAGTTGGAAGTTAGAGAACTTGCAAAATGTTGCTGGAGAAATTTCTGCTTGCAAGATTTTGCAACTACTTTGAACAGCTGTTTTTATTTACTATTTGCATGAAATAATTTTTGTGAAATGAAAATAAAAATTGAAATTTAACAATGGCAGAGGTAAGTAGTTAGAATTGTGTTGATTTTTAACGTTTATAATAAACAAAACATTTTACTTCATGCTAGAAACGTCCAAATATACTTTAATTAATAATATTTTAATTTACCGCGATAATTCACTTTTGCGTACACATATATGCTAAAATGCTTTTGCTTTCTTATTTCAATTGTTTACACACCGATCAGCTGTTTTCTTGCAAGATTTCACTGGATGCGGTCTGCGTACTTTTTGAGATATTTTCAGCCGACAGAGTAAAATTGGTCTTACTCTCCCAAAAAAAGTTACTGAGTATTTGCTGCTGGAAAAGTACCCAGACAGACCTAATATAAATTTGAAATTTTGAGGTATGACGTTGTATTAGTAGATGTGCGATATGTATGTTCCCAGATAGTTCGTGTGCGCTTTGTATTCTGTATATAAGTACATACATATATATTTTAAATGAATTTTAAATAATTCTTTTAATAAAATTAAAACACAAAATAATTTTTGGTACTCTGTGCATCAAAAAAGTACTAATCAAAAATTCTTTTGGTACCGAAATACAAATACTGTTTTCCATCACTGTTTTGCTGCAAAAAACGCGTCGTATGTAACTTGAAATCATAGCTTGGGAATTTCGATTAGAATTAGAAATCATTACGATTAGAGAAATAAAATAATCTAATCATTAGAATTGAATTTTGATAAAAATTTCAGATTACTAATTGATTAGATTAGAAATAATCTAAAATATAATCACAATTAGTGACGATTAGCATTTCTAATCAAATCTAATCAAAACTAATCAAAAAAATAATTGATTAGATTTCTTGATTATTTTTGATTAGATTTGATTAGATCCACTATTTTTAACTATTTTTGTGAAAAGAAAATATTTATTTATCACATTTGTTGCTATATTTACATAATGTAACAGTTTTTGAATATTGCATAAAATTGCATACGGTGCATGTGTGCTGATTCTGCTCATATATAATTAAAAAAAAAATTGACATTAGACTTCATTAATACCAACTTTTCAAAAGAAAAGTCTGACAATGAATTTCGTCTTGGAGTATTGATGATGCCTGCAAATGAGAATAGTCGTTCAACGCGTGCTGACTACGTCAAAAATAGTGGATCTAATCAAAAATAATCAAGAAATCTAATAAATTATTTTTTTGATTAGTTTTGATTAGATTTGATTAGAAATGCTAATCGTCACTAATTGTGGTTAGATTTTTGATTATTTCTAATCTAATCAATTAGTAATCGTCTAAAATGGCTAACTAATCATAATTAATCAATTTTTCAGCACAATTAAAATTTCTAATCCAATTGCTAATCATTAGGATTACTAATCATTATTCCCAAGCTATGAAAAATACTCATGTGCCCTACAAAATGATTTCAATATTTTGAAATGGTGGGATAATAGAAAACTTGAGGATCCGTTATTATATCGACTAAGTTGCAGAATACTTGCTATACCAGCGTCTAGCGCTCCTTCGGGTCTTTTCAGTTGCTCGCGCTCTAATAACGGATAAGCGATCAAAACTGGGCCGTTATGAAAATTCATTTAATGAAATTTTATTTGTGAATATAAATTCCAAAGAGTAATTTAATTGCTCAAATGTTGAATAATTTTTATTTTCTTTTTTTTAATTTTTTAATGTTAATTTGAAAAGGCTAAATTTTTTCTTTTATTTTGTTATGTTTGTATATCAAATAAAACATATTGCTGGAAATAAAAACTAGTGATGTTACGAATATCAATTTTTAGTATTCGCGAATACGAATACGAATATTTAAAACAGTATTCGCCGAATACGAATACGAATATTTCTTTTGAGGTTTATATTTCAAATTTAATTGCAAAAAATCCCTGCCTTTGCGTTAGTAACTATGTATAAATGAAAAAAAAATTTAGTGATTTAACATTATTATTGCATTAAGATGCCGAATTTGAAAACCTCTACAGAACATTTTTTAATTATTTTACTTACATACTTTCAGATTTCGTTTTTTTTACTCTGTTTGGGTTTTTAATTAATAATTCAGTGCTGTTTAGCGAACACCACTGATATGGTGGAAAGTAAATAAGGAAAAATACAAGCTTCTTTTACCTATAGTCAGGCAATATTTAGTGACACCACCAACGAGTGTTCCAATAAATATAAATAGATGAGCTGTGGAATTTTTTAAATATAAAGGGTAAAACATCTACTGATGAATTGGTATAGCTACCAACGAAATATATATCTAGATATTGCTAACCCGCAACAAATAAATAAAATTTTAAACATAAATACTTGAGTACATGCTCAAATAAATGTAAAATTTTTTAATAAATCAATAAGAGACTATTGTATATACCTATGTATGTACATATGTATGTATGTCCATACTTTTTTCCTTTAATACCTATGTATGTATCATGTTAGATAATTCCTTGTATAGAAAAATGCACTCTTATTTTAGAAAATTATTAAAATTTTTTATAAAAAAATATTGACCTAAGGCCTTAATAAATAGATCAATATAAAATTAAAGAAGGTCGAATAAAATAGAAGAATAGTAACAAAAATAAATAATTTAAAATTTTTTCATACAACTTTCCAGAGTACCACAAATAACTATGTTATAAACATCAGTATTTGTTCATATCTGTTTTATGAAAACAAATTAAATCAAATATGTTACTCTCATTCTCTCTTTATCTACTCACACAGTACCTGTTTTGCAGAATAACAATACATAAGCTGGAGGTCCATACCACGCGTTTCACGCGCTTACGCGTCGTCGTACGCGGCTGTCAAAAAGTAGAATCAGTGTAATTGTATGTGGCAAGTTACACAGCACAACGCATAGAACGCTTAAACGCGTACGACGCGTAAAGTAGGTTTACTTTCTACTTTTATACGCGTCTCTCGCGCCATGATAAAATGACAGCTGTTTTGGATAGCCAAACATGACAAATTATATTATACTTTCAATGTTATCGATAAATATATTTGTTTCGTGGATTATTTTCTTCTATTTTTTGTACTAATAATAATTTTTTTTATGAAAATACTTACACCATACATGATCAAAACGAAACAATTAGCGCGTAAAAAGCGTTGCATGTAACTTGAATTTAAATACGCGTATGAAGCGTCAAACGCGCAACGCGTAAAACGCGTGGTATGGACCTCCAGCTTTACTAGTACCAGAAACAAGAAAGTATTTACCAATACATACCAGAAGTTGAAAACTAAGAGAAACTGGTACAAACACGCGCACGTCTTTAATGTGTATATCAGAACGTACACCTATGTTCCGAACATCATTCGGCTTCATATATGTATACAAAAATTAACAATTCATTCATTTGCTTTTGCACAAGCAGATTTATGACGCATTGCCTTTTGATATTTCTCTTTAATTTGTTTATATCAGTTACACAGGGAAAATTTTCAACAACGCACTTCATTTTTATTCATACAAAACAAACAGAAACCAATTCAATTTCGGCATTGTGTTATGTTCATGCATTTTGTTCACTGTATTTTTCACTAATACATACTCATAAACACTACTGCTACCTAAATTCTCTCTTCCTCTCTTTGTGGCCGACACTGATCTAGACAATTACTAAATTGTATGAGTATAAGCACGCAATAGGAAAATTGTTTTTATATCTGCCAGTAAAAAATATTTAGAAATTTCAGAAATATTTAAATTTACTTTTTTGTTTTTTATTAAAACCTTGAATCCATAAAATAAGTACCCGATTCGGTGACGAATCCCCTAAACTAGGAAAGCTGTTTGGCAACATTGCAACATTGATTTGAAGTGCAAGATTTTTCTCTTTTCAAAGAGCATGACGTACTGTTGTTAAACAAAGGCACACTTTTAGTAGAAAAAATAACATTATTTAACATTTTCTTAAATTTTTTTTTATTACAAAACAATATTGAGTTATACATATGTATATGTATGTAAGTATGTACATAAAGTATACCCTGCAGGAGGTGCAACTAGTATCAAACTAGTATTTTACTAGTACCAAAGTCACCAGTACTAGTTCTCAACTGTAAACTTTCCTATACCATGTTAATACTCAAATTAACATTGGGTGTGTCGGGAAAATTACTAGTACCATTGGTACTAGATGAATACTAGTACAATTGATTCTAGACGGATACTAGTACCGTTTTTTTTAAAGTACACTAGTTCCATTGGTACTAGTCGGATACTAGTAAAATTGGTTCTACCTACTTTCTAGAGCACTTGGACCGGATTGGGTGCTTAACCACTTTTTTCTTCCTTCAAGCACAGTTAGGTTCATAAATTCTTCACAAATTCTAATTTGTTTTTGGGGATTTCCATTACAAAGCACCCTGTTATTATATTCACTAATCTGTTTTTTAATTTTCTTTTAAAATATCTTTTTGAGTTACTCATTTTTAGAAAATTTAAAAATTACTTTTTAATATTATTTTATTTTTTAAAATGTCACTCAGAAAACCGCTGCTTACTTTAGTGTACGAATAAACTGCAAAGTCGGCTAATAATTTTCAGCGAAAAATTACGTAGCATACTGTTCTTTGTTTTAAATTTGAATTTGTTTAAAAAGTGTTGCAACAATTAAAAAAATGAAAATGGCAATTCGCATTTAAACATCATCCAAAAAGTGATATGAAATATATCATTAATGATGGCTTACGTGGCTGCCTGTTACGCACAAGCATTCAAGTAGAACCATAAGATTCCGTTTTGACAGTCCGTATTCGTTGCCCTCAAAAGCATTGAATCGAACTGTTCGTACAGACTTTTACGGAAAGCACAAAACAACCATCATTAATGATATGTGTCAAATCAATCTACAAATGAACTACTTGAAGTACTAGTACTTTCCTACATAAACTATAGCACCCTTTGAACTACTGCTGTTTGTACTAGTAATTGTACCAGTAGCTTTTAG
Organism: Lypha dubia; assembly: GCA_947311025.1. NCBI lineage: Eukaryota > Metazoa > Arthropoda > Insecta > Diptera > Tachinidae > Lypha > Lypha dubia. The sequence goes on from OX371263.1 coordinate 52,800,216, forward strand.
ACAATTAACGCTAAATCTCCTGCAGGGTACTTACATACTTCTACATACATACATACATCCATAAACAATACACTTCATATGATTGTGAACTTAATATATGTATGCATACATAAAGAATAATTAATTTACTAACTATCAATAGTATGTATTTGTTTTGATTTTACACGATCTAATTATTAAAACCTTAAATTTCTTATTCATGTTCATACATACATACATACTTAAATACATGCATATTTTTTTCATAATCTTAATACAAAAAGGCAATTAAAATGCTACAACATACAAGGGAAATACTTCTTTTCTATTGGTTCAATTCCTTCTTCTTCACAAATCAATGAATCAATTGATCAAAATCTGTTACATAATACTGAGCACGCTTTTGAACTTCAGTACGAACTATATTGCCACCGAAACCAATAAAATAGTTGGCTGGTGGAACAGCTTCAAGATCGGTAGCGCCATCACCAATCATTGTTATAACTGTATTAGCTTGGTATTTTTGACGTATATGGGCAATAGCTTCTGCCTTACCACCCGACTTTGATGTTGGTTGATCTCTATCAAATGCAGCGTATTCGCCATTGTAGTCAAAAAATAATTTATTGGCATACAAATGTGAAAGTGGAATACCCAATTCTTTCGCAACCGGTTCTATGAGACAATCAAAGCCACCAGAAATAAGATACACTTGTTTGCCCTCAACTTTAAGTTGTTCAACGAAACGCTTAACATTGCGTGTCAAGTTGCTAGGACGTAATTTGACAAAATCTTTGATTTGTTGCTGTGTTGGTCGGATGATGTCAAGCCGTATTTTAAGAGCATCTTGGAATGTCATAGAACCACCCATAGCCTCTTTAGTTACACGCGCCACTTCTGATCCCTTGCCACAGTAATCGGCCAATTCATCGATACCCTCTTCTTGAATCACCGTAGAGTCTACATCAAAGCACACAATGTGCGATTGCTTGATTATTTTGGCAGCTAAATCTGGATTTTTGCTTTTGTTTTGTTGTTGTGATGTTGCCTCCATTGTATGCAAATTGCTAACATTTAGTGTTGCAGCTGCTATAGCATGGCAAGTGGCCGCTCCATTCATGCTAGCAGTTCCACAACCGTTTGTAGTTGCGCGTCCAACACTTAATCCAATTGTTGAATTCATTGCTTTGATAAATTGCTTTATGTTAAATTGTTGTTTATTTTAAGAAAAAATACAATCTTTTAAGTGTCTAATATATAGATACATATGTACATATGTATGTATATCTATGTATGTATTACTTATATTTATTTAAATAGAGCACTTTATTTATATTTTAACTTGCAGTTTCTCATAGAATTAATTACAAATTTTAAGTTCAAAACATCTGATCATACACAGGAAGTTTGACAAGTTCAAGATCTGTTGTATTTACATACAATCTTTTCTTTTAAATAATTTTACTTTTTTCTCTTGTTTTATTTTGAAATTTTTGTTTAAATTCGATGCTATGTTGTTATCCGCCGGACTAGCAAATTATAACTGATTTCATTTGCTTTAAATTTTTGTAGAGGAAAACTCTTTTATATGCGAATATGAATCAAGTCGGTTTTTTCCAATACTATGGCGAGTGTGTTTTTAACTTTTAAAATTTAAATATAAATATAGTATATGTATGTATGTATGTACATGCTATAATAAAAACAATTATAAATCTCAATACAACAATAAACAAAAATATTATAAAAAAACTCTCATTTAGTTGTTGTTCTGCCTGCTGATCGCCCGTAGTAACACCAGCGTTGCCACAAACAAATTATTTTCCTACTAAAATTTTCTTTTGTTTGAAAGCGTTCACGTTTTAAGTGCAAAATTAACGATTTATTATCATTCTATGTGTTATCGTTTCGTTCATTATCCATTGACTGATAATGCTATTTATTACTTGTTTTTAGCTTTTGTTATTATTCCAAGGGCACAATATTTGCCAGGAAAACCAATTTGCTTTGATAAAATTTGTAAATTTCAGTGCTGCCGCTTTTTTTTTTGTAATTATTGATTGAAAACATTTTTGTTAAAATATATTTTTGTAGTTAAAGTTAAAAAATAAAATTATTTTTAAGCTATTGTATAAATTTTTTCGCGGGCTTTGGAGACTAAATCAAGAAATTCCGTAACGAAAAAACCTAACACAAAAAACCTAACTCTAAGTTTGTTTCTTAAGTCTTTTGTTTTTTTTTAAGTATTTAAATCGCCCAATGTACATATGTTAACCCCTAAAGTATGCTATTGATTTTGATTTCATTAACAATTAGTATTGCCAGAATAACAACCGAGTTATTATACAAACCGTAATAATATAATTGCATAAGTTGATAAATAAAGCTATGCAATAGCTTTACCGCGGCGGTCCCCGAAAGCCACATGTCTTTTTTTTATTGAGAAAAATAAATAAGGGAAGCACTTATAAAATGTAGTAGTCACCCGTCGAAAAAGTGAAAATTTACATGGAAAAAAAATTGAATACATTTAAAAAATTTGTTTTTGTTTATCAAATAAATTTTACTGCTTTTCATAGAGAGAGGAACGCGTTAAATTTCTCACGTATATTTAATTTAAGAAATGTATGAAAAGCAAAAACAATTCTTCAATTTTTGTTTTTGTTTCCATGTAAATATTCACTTCTTCGACCTCTTTTTCTGGAATAGATAAGACCGTTTTCGGCTGTCGCTACACGATCCCATCAGCATTTATTTGATCCATTCGCGTAATATTCAGTATCCTTTGTATTATTAGTTTCTTTTATTTTTGGTATAATTATAAGGTCTGTACAAATATCCAGGGTTGTGATGTCAAACTACATACTCGTATAAAAAAATTGAACAAATTTTTTTATGTATGGAGTTTGGTTGACATACTCAGAATTGTTGGATTTTTGTTGTACTACTGCACAGACCTTATGATTGGACCATGCTCTTTTCGAAAAATGTTTTTCAATGCAAATTTCAACAATAGGACTTATCACGAGTGTCGTAGTCGTAGTCGAACTTTAACGACTACCACGTAAAACATATACATACCACATTTTACAGATTTCGTCACGACTACGACACTCGTGATAAGGCTTAATATATTCTGATTAGACTAAAGTGGTAACGCTGGCTGCAGCATTTGATTTCAATATGAATAACAACTCATTTGATGCAGGTAGCAGCAACGTAAAATTGGAGTTGTGGAAAATCTTTGAGATTCACATTTATTATGGTAAATGCTTCCCCTTAATTAAGGAAAACGAACTCTTATTCATATGAAAATATGTGTAGTCGTAAATATCTACTTACATATTTTCCTTAGCTGCGAGTATTTTTAAGGTATTTAAACTTACATACATATTGAGAAAATATTGGTTCTCACTTTCTTTACTTACATTCAAATTTCCAAGGAGATCATAAAATGCTGCTATTTGTTATTAAAAGAAACTACCTTACAAATTACAAAAAAAAAAAAACTTAAAACAGGTAAAAAGGATCAAATACGTCTAAAAAATTAAAAGTAGTAAAAGCAGCAACAAAAAGACAAAAAAATACTGCTAAAAAATATTCAAACAAAGATTTGTTTGAATTCACATTTAATTTTCGGTTCATGTGTTTTACTGTATCAGATAATTTGGTGATGTAAAAAATGACATGAATAGTGAAAAGTAAGCGATATCCGAATTCGTACAATTAATATCCAAAATTGTAATAATGTTTTTAATAAAGATTTCTGAAAGAATAAATATGTTGGAGGCTGAAAATATCATCAGCCACTTTAATGTTTTTTACAAATAATTCGCAAACATATTTTTTAGAGACTCACAAAAAAATGCTTTTCTTACCAAAAAAAAAAAAATCAGCTAACAGTTATTGTTATTAGCTGTAAATTCTTTAAAAAAATTTTAACCAGCACACTGGAGAAATATTTGACGAAAAATGTCAAATATTTCCTTATCGTAGTCTGACAATAAAATATTTATTAGAGGCAAACAGCAAAACACCTGTGTAATGGCAAACAAAATTATTTGCTGCCAAACAAAAATGAGTCTAATGTGAACAAAGTGTGCCCACTAAAAGGCAAATATTTTCATTTATTTTGGGAAAACAATTATTAGATCTTAATCAAATAAAAATATCTACCTTTAGACAAAATGTTTCAATAAAAGATTTTTACGGCTGATATTTTTTGGCTGCTTTGTTCGACATGCCTCGTGATTCTCTAAAACTACTACTGATGCTGGCTGATAAAAACTTTAAAAAATTATATTGCTCCTGCTGCGAGAAAAGCGAAAAATCGAAAAAATTGCCAAAATTAAAAAAAAAACAAAAAAAATTAGAAAAAAGGCCAGTTTGGCAGAATTGCAAATTTCGCGAAAAAGCGACAACTTGCGAAAAATTATTAAATATCAATAAAGCCATAAATTTAAAAAAAAAATGCTAAAGCCTTAAAGAATGGAAAACAATTCTTCCTAAATCGAGAATATGGCAAAAATTTGCAAATCTTGTTAACGAAAAAATTTCAAACACACAAACTTGCACATAAATTAATCAGAAATCGCAAAACTATTAAAATAAAAATAAATGGTAAAAACGCGAAAAATCACACTTCGGAAAAAAAGTTTCTTATTCACTTGTGTTGAAATGTACAAATCGGTGTTGGCTCAAAATTGACGACGAAATATGGAATAAGCGTGAAAGTAATTGTTTTTCTGCAATTTGCAAAAATATTTTGTTAATATTACTTTTTGGTTGCCCAAGTGCAGAAACTAATCATTAGCAACGCAATGTTTGTTAAAAAACTAATTTATGTTTTTTGATAGTTTTTTCTAATATTTTGTTAAGGAAAATATTTGTTCAAGTGTGACCACCGGGAAAATATGTTTTCCCATGTTATAGCACCTGCCGTTGTTTGACAGCTGTTTCAACAAACAAAATGGGAAAATAAATGTGCGTAGTGTGACCACAAAACAAGTTGTATATTTATTTACTTGGGGTTCGCACGACCAAGTTTTGTTTCAAATTTTGTTTCAAATTTTATTTCTCTCATTTTTTACCAATCCACTCATACTTTTGAACATATTGAACAACATATTTGAAGCAAATGTTTCCCCAATGTGACCGTACCTCTTACGTAACGTGCGTTTTGCAAACTAAATTCTTTTGTATGACCACTTGTCTGCCATTGTTATTGTATCGTCTGAGAGAATATATATATATATGTATATTTTCTTTTGTATTTTAGTTTATATAGTTTGTTATCAGGCTATAAGTCTAAATTAATTCAATACAATAACTTTTCGTTGTTCGAGTATTGAAGACAACGCTGTATGTACAGCAGTAATTTTTTTTTATTAATTTCTCTATAAACAAATGTAGTCGCTTTCTGGTTAAAATCTAGCTCTTGCAATGTGTGGCAGATTTTGAATCGAGATTAAAGCAGTTATTTTAAGATGTAATATTCTGCATGACTTTTTTCACTTCTTTATGTGACAATGTGACCATACAACATTGGAAGACAAAGCTTCGGTTGATTTTTCTGATGTTTCGCCTACGTATGTATGTAAGTTTCTAAATTTAGGTAAGCATGTACATATGCGTGTATATTTTTCGGGTAGAGTTTTGTTTTTGGCTGTATGAAAACTTAAAATTATAATACAATACAAAAATATTCTTAAAATTAATTTTTTTATAATCTGGTAGATAGTTACATGCCTTATTCGGCTAGTCTAATATTTGAGAACTTTTTACAATAAATCTAGCCGCGTAGTGTCAATGATTGGCTTTCAGGACCACTACTGCTGGAAATAAAGATGTTATAAAATTGATTTTGAAATAAATCGATTGGTAAGCGCGCCGTCTTTTTGGAACTAAACCTCGTTGATGTTTAGCTGATAAATTGTTGGAAACAAAAATTTGGTCAGAATGCAACGACAGCTCCTTGCTCAATTCAAAATAAATGATATCGCCATCGTGTAAACCGCACCAAATAGTAAATTTTAACGGATGTAATGGATGACCCCTGCTTATGCAATGCATTGTGCCGGAACTTGAGAGAGATAAAAGGGATAGGATAGATGAGATAGATGTTCGAAATGTAGAAGAAAGCTTAATCCTTTATTGCTATTATGCTCTTGAGCGTTATGTTAATTTTTATAGCAGTGTTGAGGCGCCTCCGGTGTTAAGTAGACGCATTAACTTTCTTAAGAAAATGAGTTTTATGTAACTCCAATTAAGCGCGGAAACATCAATGAAACAAAAATTCAGGTAGCTCATGAAAATAATTACCGAAAAATTGTTTCAGATTTAGAATCTAAAAATAAAAACTTCTACACGTACCAATTAAAGAGTGCTAAAGGTCTAACAGTCGTAATAAAAGGTATAGACTCTAGCGTGGATCCGGAAGAGGTCAAGTCTGGCCTTGAAAATAGTGGCTACAAGGTGAAAAATGTCTCAAACATTAAAAATAGAGAAAAAATCCCCCAACCAATATTTAGAGTCGAGTTACAGCCAGATGGCATAAAAATAAAAAAGAATGAAGCACATCCAATATATGACTTAAAGTACTTGTTACATCGAAGAGTTACTGTTGAGCTTCCACATAAAAGAGCTGGACCTGTTCAATGCCTGAACTGCCAAGAATTTGGGCACACGAAGACTTATTGCAAGTTGCCTACAGTCTGCGTTGTATGTGGTGAGTTACACAGTACTGCTAACTGTGATAAAATAAAAGGTGATACCAAGGCGAAAAAATGTGGCAATTGCGGCGGAACTCACACTGCCAACTATAGAGGCTGCCCCCTTTACTCGTTTTTTAAGAATTCATCAACCAAAAAAACCAATGCTACTCCCGCTCAACCTAAAACCCCTACTAACTATCCACAGTTACCTCAACCGTCCACCAACCAAAATCAATTTTCAAACATTTTCAAGTCTAACGCGACTAGTGCTCAACAACAATCTAACAATAAATTTTCATACGCTAGTATTTTAAAAAGCAATCAGAGTACGGCGCAAGAAACCGTAAATGTAAATGAAGATTCGGGGTATAATTTTAGTCGTATTGAAGCCTCAATTGAGAGCTTAATAAAAACTGTAAATACATTTACTCTCAACATGTCATGTATGATGCAGGAAATGTTGAAAATGCAGTCTACCTTGTTGCAGGCTGTACTAAGCAAACCATGAACTTAAAAATCAGTTTTTGGAACGCAAACGGCATCTGCCAACATAAAAACGAAATAGAATATTTTATTCAGGATAAACAAATCGATGTTATGCTTATCTCAGAAACTCATTTGACATCTCGAAGCTGTTTCAGAATTAGTGGATATAATTTTTACGACACCAAGGATCCCCGTGGCAGAGCTTGTGGTGGTTCGGGAATCCTAATAAAAACGCGAATAAAACACCACCTGTTGAATGATTTTTGTGAAGATTATCTTCAAGCAACGAACATCTGCATCGAAACTTACTATCAAAAACTTGTAATATCATCTGTCTATTCGCCCCCCAGATTCTCAATTACCGAGAGTCAATATACGGCTTTTTATAAATCACCGGGCCTCCGTTTTCTAGCAGCTGGCGACTACAATGCTAAACACACATTTTGGGGTTCACGTTTAATCACACCTAAGGGACGAATTTTATTCGACACAATATCTAAAATGGGTTTGAAAGTAGTTTCAAGTGGACAGCCAACATATTGGCCAACAGATCGACAAAAAATTCCTGATGTTATCGACTTTGGAATTGTGAAAGGCGTGCCCAGCGAGATGGTTGAAGTTGAAGCATCTTTGGACTTATCCTCAGACCACTCGCCTACTATTGTCACTATTTACTCACACACAACATGTGATACAGCGACGACATCTGGACGTATTAACTGGCTGAAATACAGAAAATATCTGAGTGCTCATTGCTCGGAAAAAATGCCGCTGAGAACACCTTCAGACATAGACGATTCTCTCAGGTTGTTTGAAGCGAATGTTAAACAAGCTGCTTTTAATGCTACTTCAAATGAAATAAACCAACCAGTGAGATTTAACAATATTTTTTCTGTAGATATAGAAAGGCTATTGACTGAAAAACGGCGAGCTCGACGAGAATGGCAGCGCTACAGATCGCCCCAGCTAAAATTAAGGCTTAAGGAGTGTACCAAGCAGCTTAGGAAAGTTTTGCAAGCTCAAAAAACCGCTTCCCTTCAAAAATTCCTTCAAGAGCTAGATGCAACACCACAAACAGATTATTCACTGTGGCGTGCAGCCAGAGGACTAAAAAGGCCGGTGATATGCAAACCCCCATTACGAGCCCCAAATGGTGACTGGGCAAAAACTGATGCTGAAAAAGGGGCACTCTTTGTTAAACACTTAGAAAAAGTTTTCACTCCGAATATTTCTGCTGATATTGTTGAACTGCCACCAGTCGTCCCTTTACCAGAAATACCGATGAGATTTAACATGACGGAGATTGAAAATACTATTACTAGTCTTAACACCAGAAAAGCCCCAGGTGTCGACAAAATAAGCAACAAAATGCTTCAAGAATTGCCTTACACTGCAAAAAGAATAATACTATTCATTTTTAACAGTATTCTACGCCTAGAACACTATCCTAAAGAATGGAAGGTTTCGCTAATTACTGTGATACCAAAGCCCGGCAAGGATCATACAAAGGTTGAATCCTATCGGCCTATTAGTTTACTGTCTAACATTTCAAAACTATTTGAAAAGCTGTATATGAGCAAGCTGATGCCTATAGTGACTAGTAATGGATGTCTTCCAGATCATCAATTCGGTTTTCGCAGACAACATAACACAATTGAACAAACTCACAGACTTGTGAATGTCGTTAGAGACACTTTTGAAAAAAAGAAATACTGCTCTGCGCTCTTTATTGATGTCTCACAAGCTTTCGATAAAGTATGGCACGAAGGACTTTTCAATAAATTAACACAAAATCTACCAGCAAACATCGTAAAGCTTTTAAAAAGCTATTTGATGGAACGTAAATTTGTAGTTAGGGACGATAATTTTTTAAGCCCTCCGCAGTCGATTGAAGCCGGAGTCCCTCAAGGCAGTATCTTCGGACCCTTACTTTATTTAATATATGCCTCTGACTTACCGTTAAACAGTAACGTTCATACATCAACATTTGCGGATGATACAGCCTTTCTAAGCGTTCACGAAAATCCTGTAGAAGCTTCCCGCAACTTACAAGAATATATATCCAAACTGGAAAAATGGCTCAAACAATGGCGTATAAAAGTTAACGAGCAGAAATGTGCACACGTCACTTTTACGTTGCGCAGGGAAACATGCCCGCCTATAAAAATTAACACCGAGACTATACCACAACACACTGTAGTCAAATATCTAGGCGTTCATCTTGATCGTCGTTTAACATGGAAATGGCATATATACGCAAAGTTAACTCAAATGAAACTAAAAGCAGCCCAAATGAATTGGCTTATTGGAAGAAACTTTATACTAAGCCTTGACTGTAAACTTCTCTTATACAACGCGATCCTGAAACCAATATGGTCCTATGGAATCCAGTTATGGGGCACTGCCTCAGCATCGAACGACGAAAGAATTCAAAGGCGACAGAATAAAATCCTACGTACAATAACAGCAGCCCCCTGGTATGTCAGAAACCATCGAATTCATAAAGACCTAGACGTGCCGTTGGTGAAGACAGTATTTTCAAAACACGCGAAAAAATATATAAAAAAACTTGAGTTGCACCCAAATCCACTTGCGCGCAATATTCTTCATTATAGAGGCCACACCCGGCTGAAAAGAAGGGATACTCTTTTTCTCAGCCGTTCACGAGAAATGTAAAACAACAAAAATTAACCGTTGAAATTAAAAATTTTGTTTAGCATTGGCTAAACTTATATTTAATATTTTTTTAGATTTAAGATTTGAAAAACTTATTGATAATTCAATTTTAATAATTAAAGATTCAATAAATAATAAAATTATCACAAAAAAAAAAAAAAAAAAAAAAAAAAAAAAAAAAAAAAACTTTCTTAAGCTGTATAAGCAGGCATTTTATTAATTGCTTTACTTTGCCGACGGTTCTGCTAACCGACGAAGGAGGGCGATGTTGTGTACATTAGCTTGGAACAGTATCAATTGCTGTCGGAACAGTTTTTTAGTGACCAGTAAACAGTCATGTAAACAGTCCAAGAACAATTGCAACTATTGTACATTCGAGAAATTAATGATGTTAATTGACTTGTTCTGAGCACGGTTTGAACCCAGGTCATAAGTCATTGTTTGCTTAACGCAAAACGCGCTAACCACTTCTGCCAACACCTTCTTCTGACATTTTTTATTGCAACTCCGGTTATAAAACCAAAAATGTCGATATGTATATTTATGTATATGGTCGTGCGATGTACTTATGCTTGTATGTATAACCCGAAAATTTTTTAATCATATCTGTTGCCAAGACATTTTAAACATTCAAATAAAACCGCAATATAAATTTAATATCTGGCAGTTGAAATTGTTGGTTAAACATGTGATAATTAATCAACATTAATTTCATGGACTTACCAAATTAAAAAAAAACACGCCCATACTTCATACTTTTATAAAAAAAATTTCTTAATTTAAAATGCTGTTTGTTGATTATTGTCGCGCTTATCTCTAAATGAGAAAGCTGACCATTCATAATAATCATATGGATGGGTCCCAGTGCACAAGTTCAAAAAAGAAATGATAGGGCAGATAAGACTGTTAAATACATATTGCTGCCAAATTCTATTATGTACTTACAATTACTCAATACTTTCTTTTTAGATACTCGATACTTCTTTTTAATTCGTTAGTGATAAGTAGTGCATTAAATGAAAGTCAAATTATAGACAAAATTTGTTTTGTTCCATTAATTTCATTGAAGAAAATGAAGCTCTAAACGTATTGAAAATATTCGGTATACTTATTTCACCACTGAGGTTGTATGTGAAATTGAAAATCATAAAAATAATGACTGGGAGGTTATTATGTATTTCGATTCGAATCGAAAACACTTTCGAAAGAAATACGTTCGAAAGGCCTGCAGAGTTGTTTTAATAATTTTAAGGGATATTTTCAAGTGATGGCATATGTTATATGTATGTAAAAACTTGGTAGCACTTTGCATTGTTTTATACAATTGTCAAGATCATGTTAAAACATTTTAAGTGCAATTTTAAAAATACGCAAGTAACTTAAATGGATAGTGTTTTGTTGTGGGAAAGTGGAGGATTTTGATTCAAAGAGATTCTAAACGAAATTTATAAAAGACTAGCTTATCCCGGTCTGCTTCGCTACCCCCCTCGTTATTAAATAAAATTAAAAGTATTTATGTATATATCCTATTGTGAAAATTTAATGACGATCGGTCCAGTAGTTAAGACTATATTACGATTTTTAATTTTCCTAAAAAGGGGCGTGGTCCCACCCACTTTTCTCCTGGTACGTATTCCAAATTATGCCAATACCATATGTACCAAATATCATCGACGTAGGTAAAAAAATGCCGAAAATAAGGCGATTTAAATTTTTGGGTTATATGGGCGGTGCCACGCCTCTTTGTCCAATCAAAACTTCATATAGGCTATTATTCCTTCCAGAGTCACAGTAACATGCTGTGAAAATTTCAGGAAGATCGGTCCAAGGGTTTGGTTTTCCTAAAAAAGGGGCGTGGTCCCACCCACTTTTCTCCTGGTACGTATTCCAAATTATGCCAATACCATATGTACCAAATATCATCGACGTAGGTAAAAAAATGCCCAAAAATGCGATTTAAATTTTTGGGTTATATGGGTGGTGCCACGCCTCTTTGTCCAATCCCGCCCATATTTGCAGCAGCACTTAAGAAATGCACACCAAACCGACATACCAAATTTTGTTCAAATACCATTATCAGGAGCTGAAATAATAGATTTTTAATTTGTGGTTTGTATGAGAGGTACCACGCCCCTTTGTCCTATCCCGCCTATATTTGCAGCAGCACTAAAAAAATGCACACCAAACCGACTTGTAAATCTAAACCACCCGGGGCGCCACCCAAACGCATACAAAAAAATTTATGGAAATCGGTCCAGCCGTTTAGGAGGAGTTCAGTTACAACGCACGTACAGTAGAATTATATCTGTGGCATTAAATAATAATGGCTTAAGTTGACATAAGTGCTTTTTCATTTTATTACATATTCTAAATCTTCTCTTCAAGATATATCACTCAGCTAAATTTGAAGTATAAAATGTAAATTTTAATAAAACTATACGCGATTATATTTTAAGTTAATTCTTTTTGGAAAATAATACATAAGCCATAATAAGCCAATCTTATCTCAACTTAATTTTTTTTAAGGTAGCTACATAAATATTAAAACTTGTATACATTTAAGTTGAATAACTAACAGTCCATTCAAATTATTCTTCAAATAAAAAAAGACCTTACATTTAACTAAGCTTTTATAAAACGAGAGATTTTCAGTTTTTCACATTTTTCAATTATATATATATATATATATATATATATATATATATATATATATATATATATATATATATATATATATATATATAAGATATTTAGAGAAAACGAAGCGGTAGACAACTCTGATGATGAGACTGTGGTTAGTCTCGAAAAATCGATGTCAGTTCAACCCTCCGCGCAGTCTAATTTTTCTTTGTCTGTTCAAGTATTAAGAGCCACTAGATTTTTCTTTCTAATTTATATAATAGTTTAATTTATAACAAAATTATATTTAGAGAAAACGAACTTAAGCCTGAAAAATTAAAAATTTCTTTGATTAAATATCACTCAGTTCGAATAAAAAAATTCACAACTAAACTAATAATATATTTCTTTTAATTCCAATATTTTTTTAATTAAGGACTCCCAATTTTTATAGAATAGAATAATTAATTTTATTTTGCATTATAAAAACCAGGTTAAATTACACTATCCCTAAGCAAAACTAGTTGGTTACGTTATTTTGGACAAATATTTAATAAATGTGAACGCAGCGTAAATATTTCGTTTAGATTCATAAAAAAAATTGCCTCACATTTACTTGCTAAACTCAATTAATAATGACTTACTGCCGATTTCACGATGTCGTAAGAATTTAGATTATTTTTTATTCGTACAAATACATTTAATAAAAAAAATTTTAGAATTTGTTTTTGCTTCAAATGAAATTATACGAATAAAAAATATTACAAAATTCTTTCAACATTGTGAGTGAAATAGACAGTTAAAAGTTCCATATGTATTTTTAATTTTTTTAAGTAATTAAAAACAATAACTATAAGATTTCCGCAAGCAAAATGACATTCGAAAGAAAAATGTACGTTAATAACACTTTTGACATTTGGGCTGACTTCCAAAACGTTCGTATACAATGTTTGTATACAGTATTGCTACTGTATTTAAATCACATCCATATGCAAAGTTCGGAAACAATGCAACAACTATAAAACCGATGCCTTGTTTGCTCTCTTACTGCGTTAAAAATACTATGCGGCTTCGTTTTGAAATGGTATACATTGTATAATTATTGTACTGCGGCGTTATGAAATGTGATGCTTTGTTCAAACACAAAGCAATTGACGTTTTGGAAGTCAGCCTTGCTTTCGTACTACATAGTTGCACTTTCGAAAGGGAATTTCTTGCTTTCCGAAAGGGATTAAAAAAATTCCCATAATTTACGAACGTTCGGAAATAAATTTTCGAAAATCGTTTTATGTAATCCCATTTCTACGAATTCGTAAATTTTCCGATTCGAATCGAAATATATGGAAACAGAATACGAGAAATATTTACTACTAAACACAACACCACGATTAGTTTTGCCATCACTAATTTGCGTTAACATGGCCCATTGCTAAGATGTGGATTTACACCAGTGATGTTCAAATCGACACATTTGTCATACAGGTTCTTATACATACATACATATGTATGTCTATTCTCTTTTATTCCCTTTTTGGCCGAGACTGATTTACACCATATGCGGTTCTTCTTTGCTCTATATTTTTTCCGTCTTGTTTCCGTCTCATACCGCAAAGTGTCGGACTTTATGCGACCTTAGTAGAAATACATACATACATATATACATATATAAATTATATTCACGTATCTACATTCATACATGTTTATACGAGTAAATATTCGTTCATACATTTATACATAAGTATGTATGTGTGTAACAGCACGTGTCTTGTTTTAAAGGGTTTTACAATAAGTTCGTACCGTTAAAGCTGATGCCATTTATAAACCATGAATTTTTCCTGGCCCTTTAAATAATGGAAAATTAAAATTGTATGCTGACTTTTTGTTGATAAAATTGGTGTGAAGAAGGAAATGGTTAAATAGCTGTCAAAAATGTACTCTCAATTTGCATGTTATATAATTTTCCATGGAAATCAATAAAATTTTCCTTGATGTTAGGGGCTGTGCACATATTATGTAACGCTCCAGGGAGAGGGGGGTTAAAGATTTGTTACGGATTGGGAATGTTGCACTGAAAAATTAGTAAAAAGCGTTACGAGGGGGTATAAAATCTCTGAAAACAGCGTTACGTAATATGTGGACAGCCCCTTAGGAAATACAATTTTCGTTTTTCACAGGAAATATTTCATAATCATAAGGAAATATTTACTAAAAACTAACTCAGATTTCATCAAAAATTAGTTGTGATTTGTGACCCTGCTAAGTACTTCTCAGTGCCGTTTTTTCCCCTTTAGAAGAGCACTGGAACGTCCCGGGCTGATTCTTTAAAAGGTAGATTTATTTGTCTGTAATGAGATGGACTGAAAGCTGTTTAATAAAAATTTAAATCTATTGGGATTCATACCGAACTACTTCGGTTTTGTAGATAACCACTCTAGCCACTCAGATCGCATAAAAACTAAAATATCGTAACATTATACATTTACAATGCTAATTTCTTGAAACATAGTAGATCTTGAACTAACAACTAATTATACAATTTTTTCCTTTAATTATTTGAAACATTTAAGAAAAATTATGAAACAATTAAAAATTTTTCAAAAATGTCTTTGTACCCGAAATTTTAGCAAAACGAGTTCCAGTGGTACTAATCCAATATATTTTAAATTAATCGGCTGCTACACCTTTGACGTAACCCGTTATTCTATTTTGTTGTTAGTTCGATAAGCATGATGTCTTCACGTGTTGTATCTGTGTGCTATGCTTCAGAGTGTGTGTATTTTGTGATTACATATCTCTCTCATAGACCTAAAACTATAGAATGGAAAGGAACTAAACGTACATACATACATATGTACATATGTAAATATGAAGTCAATAATCGTTAAAATTAGTCAAAGTTTGTTATGTTGCTGTCTGCATATACATACATAAGTATTTGTAGTGTAAAATACCCGATTTTCCAAAACAATGTTAAAAATCAGATGGCTTGATAACAAATAAAATGGCATTGATAAGGGATGCCAGAGTGTTTTGCAATTGCTGCTTTATATTGGACGAATTTTTTATTCAATATTCTGCTCTTTTTAAACTTTTTATACTCTTCACCAAAAATGGTAAGGGTATTTATAGGTTTGTCACTACATGTGTAATTTCCACAATATTTATATGAGGTCCATATAGTATATATGTATATTCTGAATCCTTATAGATAGGGAAGTTGAATGAGTCATGTCCGTCTATCTCTTTGTACGTGAAATCGATTTTCCGAAGACAAAAAATAAAAGACTTAAGAAACAAACTTATTGTCAGCAGATTTCGTTTCATAAACAAATTCCAGCTTTTTTCGTTTCAAAGACAAAAGACTTAAGAAACAAACGTTTCAAAATTTCTTGATTCGGTCGCCTCAGAGCCCGCGATAGAAGCTATGCAATAGCTTAAAAATTTAAAATAGCCGAAAATTATAATCTAATAGGGGCTGTGCACATATTACGTAACGCTGTTTTCAGAGATTTTTAATAATTTTTCAGTGCAAAATTTCCAATCCATAACAAATCTCTAAAGTTGTGTGACAGTTTTTTTTCAGTTTATTGTTACTAACAATTTAGAATCTCAATTTAATTTGGAATTTTCTGAATTTAAACTTAAAATTCTCAATTTCATTTGGAATTTCATAATATCATAATAATGCTATCAATATCATGGTAATGTTCTGAATTACATTGAAAAATGGTGTAGTATAAATTGGCCTCGATTTTTATCAATTAGATTTTGCGTGTGAAATTTCTATTTAATAGACTTTTCGGTAAAATATTACCTGTTGCAAAGTCTAAGGAAAACTATAAATTTATTTATGTCGTCTCCCTGTAGATTATCCTTAAAAACAAAACTGTTCATGTTTTATAAAATACATTTGATAAGCTAAAAGATGCTCAGTTTGGTACGAATTCGTTTATAGTAAATTCTGCAACATGTGAATTTGTTAGAACTTATGTATACAGCTGCGTCAATTAATTTCATTGATTTTAAATTGATCCACATTTTTATTTACATTTTTTTAATATCAATAATTGTTTTCCTTATAAAATACATACGTTGGGATCCAAATTGTTTATACGAGTACATAAATAAATACTAAAGTGCGTTGCAATTATAACAATACTCGTTATATACTAACAATAACAACGTAAACCAAACTAAGGGGATTAATCATGCGAGAATAATTAATAAACTTAAATTAAGTAAAAAAATTCACAATAAATAAATTTATTTACGATTGACAACAAACATTTTTTTTCTTCAAGGAATTTGTTGTATAAAATGCATGTAAAATAGTGAAAATATGCGATTTCGATAATCATAAAACCAATTTGCACGTTTTTATACTCATCAGGGGTTTGTCAGAACTATACGACTTTTCAAAAGTTGTATACCTCTTTTTATATAAAAAACTATATTTTTGTATGAAATTTTTCTTTTAAATAAAATGTGGCATAAAAATCTGCAGTTCTATAGAAACACAATAACGGCCTGGCCCACGATGTCGACCGGTCGGATTTGTAAACGAAAAAACTACTGATTTGCGACCTTCTAAACATCCATTTTATTTATATGTTTAGCTTTTGTGACAGTCAACAAAAAAGAAGTTAAATAAACTCCTTTATTAGTGAAACGCAAGTTAGTTTTTAACGTCTTGAAATCCATCGAACGATATCGTTGGACATGGTGATTGGAACCTTGAAGGGACCGGAAAGGAAAGTGTCCGCAATTAAAAGTCTTTAATGATTCAGACTTGAACATTACATAGTCTTAATAGAAAGCAGGAAAAAAACTAATGACGAATGATTAATTCTATGATTTGGATTCGTCCCCCCAGAGTATCTTATTAACTAAATCTCTATTTAAAATTCTCCGCCTCCCAAAATAAAAACACGCGACATGTCTTGATAATTTGAATTTTTGGGCTTGCAGTTAGTCGTAAGTAAAAATAAAAATGATAACTGAATCTTATTTCTTGCATCATAAATTTTTAATAAACCTATAAGGAGAATCGAATGTACAAACAACAACATTTAGAACTGTGACAAATAAACGAAAACAAAAAAACAAGTAGTGGATCTAAAAAAAATGATCAGTTGCAGTATTATTGATAAATATGTACATACATATACATACATCTTTATGCATGTATGTATGTATGTATATAAAGACCACTAAACAATTTTCATTGAGCAGCACATAAAAACAATATTATTTTCACTTCATTGGGGGTAAAAAAAATATATATGAAACGTCAGCAGAATCAAAATATCCGTTGATAAGGCTGACGTTGTTTTTAAAAACAAATATTGCTAATTTAATATGGAAATTTTTTTTTAAAACAAAAAAAATATAAAAAAACAAACTTACTTGGTCTTAAAGCTTATTTATGAATTTGATTGTGTTGCGAAGAATTTATAAATAAAATACATTTAATTATTTTTGTTGTATGGCCAATGTAAATTTTCTTAGTTTTAATATTGAAAATGAGCTAATACGGCCTAAAATTCTTCATGTAAATAAAACAAAATATTTTATTTCATTTTTCCCGACGTTTCGTCAATTATTTGTTGACTTTATCAAGGGTTGGGAAATATTAATATTTAAATTTTTATCCACAATTTTTAATCATTCCAAAAGATTTGGTTTGTAAATATTGTAAATTAAAAAACCTTTTTATATATAAAAAACAAAAGTTAAAAAAGTTAAAAACACAACTTAACAAACTATATCACAGTTTTATTTTATAAAATAAAACTGTGATATAGTTTGTTAAGTTGTGTTTTTAACTTTTTTAACTTTTGTTTTTTATATATAAAAAGGTTTTTTAATTTACAATATTTACAAACCAAATCTTTTGGAATGATTAAAAATTGTGGATAAAAATTTAAATATTAATATTTCCCAACCCTTGATAAAGTCAACAAATAATTGACGAAACGTCGGGAAAAATGAAATAAAATATTTTGTTTTATTTACATGAAGAATTTTAGGCCGTATTAGCTCATTTTCAATATTAAAACTAAGTAAAATACATTTAATTTTCTGAAAGAAGTTAAATCCTTAAAAAGAAGTAAAGAACATACACACACATTGTACAGTGATGTCGATATAAAAAAAAATATTAAATACATTGGAGTATGTAAAGTATGTAGTAGAGCTGCAAAACTATCGATAGTCGTCGCCATCGATAGTTTCGATAGTTTAAGAAAAACTATCGATACTATCGATACTATCGGTTTTTTTATGTGCTACTTCTGGCATTAATACAACAATTCAACTGAAAGGGATACGGTAGTAAACATACGCAGATACATATGTACATTAGGGTATAACCAATATTTTGGCATAGTTCCATGAGGTCAACCAAGTCCTAGTAACCACGAAAATCATAATCTTTTGTAATTTTTCTCAAAAAAGTTGACGCACCAATTGGTTTTTTTAAACAGTTATTATATTGAATATTCATAATTTAATACGGTGTTTTTTATTCATTTTTAATTTTTTTTTTCGTTAAAAAAGGTTAAAGATACGTTTTGGTTTGCGGAAAAACCTCTTAACAGCTCTAAATATTAATGAAATTTCATACTTGAGCTATTTGTTGTTTTAAATATTTTTTCTTAACCAAAAAGAAAATTAAAAATTTTCAAAACTTCATCGCAGTTGGCGTGTGAATTTTTTTGACCTTAGCGAAAAAATAAATATACGTTCCCTTATAGATTTTTATGCTCTATCGGACTGTGCTATGCCAATTTTGATATTTTAAAAAATTGTTAAAAAGTTATTTCCCTAATGTACATACTTATGTATGTATGTAGGTGTTAGCTAAAGTTTTTCATCTTTGTCAGTTATTTTCGCAACATTTATTGATTGAAAAAATTATTTTATTTAAATAAAAGAAAGTTACTGATTGTTAAAACATAAATTTTATTTTGCCCATGAATAATATAAACAATTAAAAACTAAACATACTAAACGTATCGCACTTGATCAACAAGAGGGTATTAACTCAAAATTTTAAATTTTTCAGTAGGGGCAAAAAATTTTATTTTTTAATACTACTCTTCTATCACAAAGAGAGATACAACTGTATTTTTTTTTTTTTTGTAAATATAACCACTGTACTTTAATTTCTTAAAAAAATGAAATTTTAAAAATTTTGAGTTAATGCCCTACCCTTGTTTATCAAGTGCGATGTATAATTGTATGAAAAATAAGAAATCATAAAAAGCAAGTAGTACATATATTTAGCTCAACACATTTCTTGGGTTTAAATAAATTTTTATAATTAAAATCAAATAACAATTTAGGTAGAGTTAGGTAGCTAAACGCGCTGATTTAGGTAGCGCAGTTTAAATAACTTGTTTTTATTTGTAAAAGTAGGTATATAAATTTAAAAGCGGCTAAGAACCTGCGTAAAATAAGTTGTTAAAAATGTTATACTGGCTACATATAAAGGGCTTCATATATTTAAAAAATATACTTTAAAAAATTGTCGATAGTATCACTATCGAAAAATAACTATCGATAGTCAGTCCAAAAAAAAAACTATCGATACTATCGATAGTACTATCGATTGTTTTGCAGCTCTAGTATGTAGTTCATATAATAAAGTAGTTCTCATTAGAATTGCGGATTTTAGCTCCATTGATTGAGTGCTCTTTTCTGCGGAGCTTATTAAAATGAACTAGTTCGCCCTTTTAGTTCAATAGTTAATTTAATAAGTCCTTTAAATTAGCAGAGTTAGTTTGAGGTCAGTTGGTTAATTCAGCTAAATTATTACTTGCATCTGCAGTTGTCAGTGCAGTGCTATAAGCACTCAGTACGTTGAATGTTTCACATACTTCAATTGAGTGAAAAAGACTTGCGCTGAACTCGTTCAGTTGCTCAGTTGCTAGACGAAAAGAAATCATCAAACCCATGTAATTTAAATGAGTTTTGATCGGACATTGGCTTGTATCTCAAACAAACAATTGAACGCGTTGGACACAAGTCTAGAGTGAATCGTTCAATTGAACTAGTTCGTTCTTGAACCACACAACTCTACTTCTCATTTACTGACTAGAGGAGAAATTCTTTTCGAATACTCTCGTAAGAGAGAGAGATAGAGAGAGATGTTCAATTTGACAATTTTAGATAAATAGCGTTATTACACACCTATTTCCTATCACATTGGACTCGCACCTAAAAAGTTTGGACTTCGATACTGCATTATACTGTAACATTCGAATTTCACTGTAGTTACCTGCTTATAAATCGAATGATTTAATATAAAATTTTGTAATAATAGTTTCAATGAAGTCAATAATAGTATTTGTCCTGTAATCATTTCAAATCTAAATCGTCTTACGTGTAATAGAGGATATCATTACTTTGGCAAAAATTGTATGTTATTGATTGATTTAACAAAGAGAAATTTGCAATATTGACGTTTAGAAAACTGGCGTGGACTTTTTATGAACTTTATATTTCCTTAAGCAAATATACACAATTAAAACTTAATTGTTTATTCAAGCGTAATTACCAGCATTTAAAGTTCTCGGCATACACATGTTTGTTGTATACAAAGAAGGTTTTCAAGGTTGAAATGTATGCAATTTTAAATGCTAAAACTTTTTTATATAGTGCATTTAATAATTATAGGATAAGTCAAACGAAATTCCTATTTAGGTAAAAGTGAAGTGAAAAAAGATGGCGTTGCAGCAAAAATTACCACCAGGAAGATTTCAAACATAATTTTATTTGATATAAATTTAAAGAATGAGATACTTAAATTATGTGATATCCGAAATCATACATACATGCACACATATCATCGAAATCTGGTGAAAAGTTGATTTTCGTAAATCGGTATGAAATAATTGACTTTCTATTTTTTATAGCGAGGAATTTTAAAATTGCCATTTATAGTTCCTTCGCTTTTGTTTTTAAGGTAATTTCTTATAATTCTCATAAGGAACTCTGGAACATTTAAATTTTTTCTTGAGAGCTTGTAGAATACCAGTCCATCTGAGACTATTAAATTTGTTCTTCACATCTAATGTAGCAAGGAAAACTACAGGTCTGGTGTGACGACTTTTCTGTTGTGCGGCTCCAAAGACTTCAACAATATCTTTTAGAGCAGCTATTGTGGATTTTCCTGACCGAAATCTGTGTTGCCTATCCGATGGACTTACTTCTGCTACTATGGCCTTTTCCAATCGGGTCTTTATGAGCCCATCGAAAAGTTTGCCAGCCGTATCAAGCAAACATAGCGGTCTATACGAGGAAGGCGATCCTGGCTCTCCTTTTCCTTTGTTTATTAGAACCAGGCTTTGCCTTTTCCAGATGCTTGGGAACATTCATTCTTTCAAGCAGCTATTAAATATTTCCAGTAGTAGCTGGGGTTTGTTATTTGCAATCACTTTTAGAACCTCGGCTGTGATACCATCTGCGGCAGGTGCTTTCTTATTTTGCAGGCCACGGGCGACTATTTTAATTTCCTCCCGAGTAAAAAGCGGGATGTTGAAGATTTGTTCATTTTCCTCCTTTCTCGCACTCGTATACGAGCGAAATCCTACTCGAACGTTCGTGTTTTTTAATTTTTGGGATTCTCTGACACGCTAATCGAGTAACTCGTAGCGAAATTTCTAATGATGACACTCGATAGCGAGTAATCGTTCGAACGCAAGCGTGCGAGTTTTTGTTCGTAAGCAAAAAACCATTCGCAAACAAAAAAACAGTAACGTTTTTATGTGCAAACAAGAATAAAAAAGAAAATGTAAGTAATTTTTTTTTTTAAATTAAGAAATCAAAAATTAATCATTCTCATAAGGAAATTCTTGGAAATTTTATGACTCAACACACAGACTTGGCAAAGGGCATTTTGCCAAATACTTTGCAAGGGAGACTGTAAAGGCTAACCACCTTTGGGAACAGCTCATGGCCAAACTTTAGCCGTACTGTTCGCATGTGGAATAAACTCCCCGCAGAGGTCTTTCCTGCCACCTTCAATGTGTTAGGGTTCAACGGATCAAAAAAAGTGAAAGATCTGTCACAAGATGACGAAAATTTTGCGTCTACATCTCAAAAAATCAGTACTAGTCATTTGTGCACATGTCCCCGGTTATTGGCTGATAATGGAGATCATATACATACATAATATTTCTTATTTTATAGAAAGTGAAGAGAAAGAAAAATCAGTGCCAATTAAAACAAAAGTTGCTTACAAAGAATTACCAAATATCAACCAAAGACTAAAACAAAGTAAAAAAACTTTATTGAAGCAAAATTTAATGTCTACAGAACTGTATCAGAACGAATTGTTGAGCAAATTAGATAAACTAATTGAAATAAAAAGCTTAAATTAAAGGAAAAAGAGGTTGAACTTTCTGTTCAACTAATTGACATAAAAACAAAATGAAAGAAAGGAAACAAGAACTAAATATACAATATTGAACTCACATTTTGGTTCTGTACCTAATTAGTTTTAATTATTAAATTTTTGGTACAAACATATGTATGTTTTTTAGTTATGTTTTATTACAATTCATTCAGTGTTGTCAAACGTATTTCGGCACGTTTTTTACATCACTGAAGCAATAACTCGATCCGTTTCGTATCGAGTGTTATCATCAGAAAATAATTTCGTATCGAAATAAATTTCGATTCGAATTCAATTTCGATCACGACTGCTAGAATTAGCCCCCTGATAACAAATAAATTTCCAGTTTTCTAAAAAAAAATTTGTACTTGACAACTAGTAAAATTTTTTACTAGCACACAAAATGGAATTAAATTCTCTGTAATATATTGTTCAGCAACAATTTCTTCTCAACGAAAACTAGCCATATCAAACATACCAAACAATAAAATATATGCCTGTCCAACCGAACACAAGTTCGACTTGTTGACAAACATGCCGATCTTACAATGACTAATATTTAAAAATTTTTCTCCTTGAATCAACAACCAGCACCCAAAAAATTTTTCAAAATATGCGTTGATAATTGCTGCTTCAAAGAATTTTCAACGACTTCAGATATGTATGTACATACATCTGTACATTGTACATACCTCCGACATTTGCGATTGTTAGCCCAACTCTAGCTGACATTTTTAATATTCTTCTGCCCATTGAGTTTGTTGTTGGCATTCCCTATTCAACTGCTTGTGAGTTGAAGCCTCCTCCAAGCATGAGGTATCCGCTGACATCTCGGGCGATATTGTCGAGCTTCTCTTGGAATTCGTTAATGTTATAACTGAGTTGAGATAGCAGCTTATTAGCGTTATGTCTGCAAATTGTATCCATACGAATCCATTTCCTCTACCGTTGTTCTTCATTTTCTATGTTACTGTTAACTGGGATACATACTGTAGCCGTTTGTGATCCGTCTTCGAGCCAGGTTCCGTTTTTCTGCATTTTGCTCTATGACTATTTATGGAAGTATAGCATGAGCCCCTTTTCCTCGATGCATGTTTGCTTGTAATATTTTCATTGTTCCTGTTGTTTATTTTGTTTGCAGCTGCCTGTTGTTTATTTTGTTTTTTTTCTTGAGCCTGGCAAGTGGTTTGCTGATATACATAACTCCATCTTTAGAACAAATGCACCACTTTGGAGAGTTCTTACAATCTTTAAGCTTGTGACCCCTTAAGTCGGTTATTTGTAATTAATTACTTAAGATTTAAATATGAACCCTTTCACATTTGCAATAGTGGTATTCAGTGTTTCATGCAAATGGTCTTGCTAAAGTGCATATGTAAAATATAGCTTTTGATAAAATATAGTAACAAAACCCATGGAGTTGCGGTTAGATTTCGTAAAAAAGCTACGATATTTTGCATATCGATTGCTTAATATAGAAAGGTCGTATCTCAACTCTTAGCTACTTTACAGGAAACAACTCAATCAAATCTGAAAAAATAAAACGTAAAAAAAGAGTAGGAGTTTTTTTTTAAATACTGTAAATCTGTTATTCGCCAACATAGGAAAATTATTTTTTTAAGGGAAGTGTATATGAGTTTTGTCTACCAGAACATGTAAAAAAACCGGTTTTGAAAAAAATAAACGAGATACGGCCTTTCTATATTAAAGGCCGTGCCGCACTATCCTACAAAGTCGAGCGATATGCCAAACATGACATGTGTGCTAAAAATGTATGGTAGTGTGGACTAAAAATGCAAATATGTGACAGATTTTTTGGCAAGCCGTGCAATTTGTAAAAATTTATGAAAATTTTCATAAAATGATAATTTTCATGCGATCAGAGGAGTATTTATTGTCAAGAAGATGTTTTGGCATCAGATTTGTATGATAGTGTGGTACCTATAACACCATTTTGAAACGATTTTTTAAAGTCGGTCAGATTTTTGTAAGATTTTCCTGTGAATGAATCGTAGGATTGTGTAGGATAGTCAAGCACGGCCTTAAGCCATCGATATGCACTTTCAGAAGACCATTTGCACCAAACAGTGAATACTGCAAAATAAATAGGAAAAAAGAAAATTTTTAGTGCAACTATAGTTTTAGTGCGCAGTGTTTATACACCTTGTTCGTTGAAAGTGCTAAAAAACTTAGCAGCTGCTTCAAAAACCAACCGTTTGTGAGAAAATTTTAAACTGTTTGTTTTTCTCTTTTTTTCTATATTAAGGTAACAACAATATGTACTCATGTATGTATTGGCAGCTTTTAAACAATGAACAAAAATTCCTACAAAGTAAAAGTATTAGTTTTGTTCTGTTCAATGAAGGACCTTCAATTAAGGCCAATCAAATACAACTTTTTATTTGCAAATGCTACTACGAGTAAAGGCCGTGTTTGACTATCCTACACAATCGTACGATTCACATTCACAGGAAAATCTTACAAAAATTCGGCCGACTTTAAAAAGTCGTTTCAAAATGGTGTTGTAGGTGCCACACTATCATAAAAAACGTGTGTTAGTTTTTTGCAATCAATAATTTATATTAGAAAAAAATTATGTACATTCCTTTCGTTGTACAAAACAAATAGAATAAAGTGTTACGAATAAAAACTGAGTTAATATTCTCAGCTCGTTGACAATAAGTACTGCTGTGATCGCATGAAAACTATCGTTTTATGAAAATTTTCATAAAATTTTAATAATCGCACGGCTTGCCAAAAAAATCTGTCACGCAGATGCATTTTTAGTTCACACTACCATACTTTTTCAGCACAAATGTTATATTTGGCAGATCGCACGACTGTGTAGGATAGTGAAGGACGGCCTTAAGTGATGTTTTCATATGAATTAACACAAGAGCAAAACAAATTTTTATTAAAATTTAATAAATAATTGGCATTAGAGCTAAGATGTAGGACAATTTTGTTTTACTGTAAGGCAGATCCCACTATCGGCACAATATACCGATTTTCGTCGGTTCACTGAAATAATGTTATAAGAAATAAGCTAAATTTGCCTTATTTGTCAACTAATTTAAATATAAGCACATAATTGCACCACACTGCATTGGTAATAAAGCCATATAGACTTTTTCCACAATTAATTGAAAAATAACTCAATTTTGGTTTACTACATACTTATAAATTTATTGCAGTGAGCCGACGAAAATCGGTACATTGGCGCCGATAGTGGGATGTCAGCTTAAAAGTAAATTATTTGTTAGACTCATTGATTTACAACACAAACACTGCTGTTGACAATATCCTAAAAAAAAAAAATTCAAACTTCCTATTTATTGGGTTTTTTATATTCATAAATTTTTGTAAAAATTCTCCTCTAAAAACATTATACTTAAATATTTTATATTATTACTAACTTTTACCTGCGGCTTCGCTCGCATTGAAGCCATACTATAGTAAATTGGATTGGATATTGATGTGACTGTCGGTAATACAGCGCGACGGTATTACAGCACTCAAGGTTGGAGCTTTATTACATATTAAGTGTGTTCATTTACTTTACTAGTAAAAATTGGTAACGAGAGAGTAACAAAAATTTTTCCAAAATTACTCTCAAAAATGTGAAAAAGTAAATGAACACTTTACTAGTAAAAATTTGCAAGTTAAAGTAGTGTTGTAATGTATAGGTATATATGAGTACTTAATAACTGCCTCTATATTTTTTGGACAAATTATACATATATGTATATTATTATAAAAATAATGTGATTATGGTCATTTATATTCAGCATTATCGTGACTGGCATTTTTCGAGTACTGCTTGTAATAGAATGATGAAAAGTTTTGCAATTTTATTTAATCTAGTACTAGGCGTAGTCGAAATACACTAAACACGATAAAATGAATGAATAAAATATCTATTTTTAATTAGTTTATACGCTATAACATATTATCTGGCATATTTAAGAAATATATTTTTGTAATGGATGATTTTCGTGATTTACTTTTACAAATTATTATAAATTTTTTGTCCGATTTCGTTATTTCTTAGAAAAAAACGCTATTCGTTAGATTATTGTAGCTTTTTCGATTAATTTCTAAATTTCTACCTGAGGTACTGTAATAAAAAGCTTTATCCAAAATTAAATATCATGTTGCTGCCAGCATTAAACCCCAAAAGCAGTAAAAAAGTAATTTAATAAATTATGTGTTAATTTACGCTTATAAATAATAATTAATAACTGTTAATAAGGCAAAAAATAAATTAGGTAATTTGAAGATTGGAAGTACATTTAAATTTTTTATAAATTAGACTATTTTTCAAATTTTATCAAGTTTCTTTTATTTATGTAATTAAGGTAAATAAAAACAACTGCAAAAGAAAAAGCAACCAATTAATTTGTTAAACATGAGTTCGAACAATCATTTGGCAATATAAGTGAAAATAAATCTCTCTGCGGTGCACATGTGGACATATGGTGGTAGAAATAGAATTTGATAGTTAAAAACTTTACTATTTCAAAGTTAATTTTAAAAATAATTTAATTTATTTGCAAATATATATCTGAACTAATTGAATTATTTGCCTGCTTAGTGTAAAGTACCGAGTACCTAGGTACTCACAATATTTACAATATTAGAAATAACAGCTGGTCTGTGAAAATTAAAGAAAAAAGAAAACAAAAACATTTCAGAGGCTGTTAAAACTAGAAAAATATTATTATTATTATTGTTGTTCCTAAGATACATCTTTTTAATACTTTTTATCGTTTTAAAAGTTCACATTTACTTACAATTTCTTAAATTTTCCAAAATATTTTTATTTGCAACTTAATTTAGAAATATTGTTTTGTAAACACAAACGCAAAACAGCTGTTTGAATAATTATTACAAGTAAAAATTTTACTTGTAAAAACTTGCAAGAATTTTTCTGTCTCTCAATTTTTTACGCTCTTTCGACGCTCTCTCGTTGCAAATTTTTTGGGTTAATGAACGCTTTCTAGTAACAATTGTTACAAATTTGTAACAATTTTTAGTAAATGAACACAGCTATTAAGTGTGTTCATTTACTTTACTAGTAAAAATTAGTAACGAGAGAGTAACAAAAATTTTTCCAAAATTACTCTCAAAAATGTGAAAAAGTAAATGAACACTTTACTAGTAAAAATTTGCAAGTTAAAGTAGTGTTGTAATGTATAGGTATATATGAGTACTTAATAACTACCTCTATATTTTTTGGACAAATTATACATATATGTATATTATTATAAAAATAATGTGATTATGGTCATTTATGTATATTCAGCATTGTCGTGACTGGCGTTTTTCGAGTACTGCTTGTAATAGAATGATGAAAAGTTTTGCAATTTTATTTAATCTAGTACTAGGCGTAGTCGAAATACACTAAACACGATAAGGGTGATTAGCTACTTTTGAATAAAATGAAAGAATAAAATATCTATTTTTAATTAGTTTATACGCTATAACATATTATCTGGCATATTTAAGAAATATATTTTTGTAATGGATGATTTTCGTGATTTACTTTTACAAATTATTATAAATTTTTTGTCCGATTTCGTTATTTCTTAGAAAAAAAGCTATTCGTTAGATTATTGTAGCTTTTTCGATTAATTTCTAAATTTCTACCTGAGGTACTGTAATAAAAAGCTTTATCCAAAATTAAATATCATGTTGCTGCCAGCATTAAACCCCAAAAGCAGTAAAAAATTAATTTAATAAATTATGTGTTAATTTACGCTTATAAATAATAATTAATAAGGCAAAAAATAAATTAGGTAATTTGAAGATTGGAAGTACATTTAAATTTTTTTATAAATTAGACTATTTTTCAAATTTTATAAATTTTCTTTTATTTATGTAATTAAGGTAAATAAAAACAACTGCAAAAGAAAAAGCAACCAATTAATTTGTTAAACATGAGTTCGAACAATCATTTCGCAATATAAGTGAAAATAAATCTCTCTGCGGTCCACACGTGGACATATGGTGGTAGAAATAGAATTTGATAGTTAAAAACATTACTATTTCAAAGTTAATTTTAAAAATAATTTAATTTATTTGCAAATATATATCTGAACTAATTGAATTATTTGCCTGCTTAGTGTAAAGTACCGAGTACCTAGGTACTCACAATATTTACAATATTAGAAATAACAGCTGGTCTGTGAAAATTAAAGAAAAAAGAAAACAAAAACATTTCAGAGGCTGTTAAAACTAGAAAAATATTATTATTATTATTGTTGTTCCTAAGATACATCTTTTTAATACTTTTTATCGTTTTAAAAGTTCACATTTACTTACAATTTCTTAAATTTTCCAAAATATTTTTATTTGCAACTTAATTTAGAAATATTGTTTTGTAAACACAAACGCAAAACAGCTGTTTGAATAATTATTACAAGTAAAAATTTTACTTGTAAAAACTTGCAAGAATTTTTCTGTCTCTCAATTTTTTACGCTCTTTCGACGCTCTCTCGTTGCAAATTTTTTGGGTTAATGAACGCTTTCTAGTAACAATTGTTACAAATTTGTAACAATTTTTAGTAAATGAACACAGCTATTGACAAACAATTTTTTTATCTTTCGTAAGAAATAATTATTTTTTTTTAATTAAAAGTGTCCTATCTTACTTCTAATATCTGCAAGAATATGTGTACAAAGTTTCATGATGATCGGTTTAGCATTTTTTTCGTGAAATCGCAACAAACAAACTTACATTCACATGTATAATATTAGTATGATTAAGACTAAACGTAATTATTATTTGAGCTAAATTAATGTATAAATGAGAAATTATTATTATTATTAGGCTTAAGTTCACTTTTATTGAATTAATGAAAATTCAAATTACTAAGAGTTTTTATCTTTGAAAAACTTTAGTATATACTCGTACTAGCAGAACGTATCAGTATACCGATTTCAAGGCCGCTACACCTCTCATCAGCGTTGGTTCGTCCATTTTTACAATGTATGTAAAGTGGATGCTAATTGAGAAAGAATATCAACTATTTAACCAAGTTTTCAACAGAAATAGAATACGAGAATTTCTCATTTATACATTATTACAGTTCAAATAATAATAATAATCTGATGATTAAATCATTATTGTTAAATATAAAGGGAAAATGGAACGACCTTTTAAAGCGAGTGCATACCAGTCTAAGTGATTAGTCGCCTACTTTTGCCGATTGCATTTTTTCTAATTTTTCAAATGTCAAGTCTCACTTTTAAATATATAAATATATGAGAATATGCCTTGCTACCTTTTTTAATAATTTATTGAATTATTTTTCCATTTAAATACTACAAATATGTATACATACATACATATCGAGTCATAACCGCAAAAATAGCTTAAGCGACGTGGTTTTCAATTTAAATTTTTTTTTGTAATAAATGAAATAATTCGCAACATTTGCATAATATCTTTCAATTTATAGCAAAATCAATTTTTTTAAGAGTGCATTGAATGATTCTTTGTATTTTTCGTGACAGAGGCTTGTCACTTAAGCTAAAATTGTTTTTGTCGTTTAAGCTATTTTTGCGGTTATGAATCGATATGTACATACATATGTATGATCATACTGACATATTATGCTTTCGTTCCGTTCTATATCATTTAATTTTCAACTCTTAAATGCACAAGTTCAATGCTCTTTTGATTCATAAAGTATGAAATATTAAAATTAAATTCTTTTTTAACAGGCATATAACGTGCACACAAAATACTTAAAATTAAAGCCTCAGCAAAACCGCCACCCGCAATCAACCTAGAAAAAAATGGCATAAAATTAGAAACTACCAGCTAAATCATAATACATATGTATGTATGTACATGCTAACATACATATGTACATATGTATATACATCCCAACAAACCAAAAGAAAAGCTTAGAAGAGTGTTGTAAATACTGTTGTAAAAAAGATTTCTTTAAACATATTTTTAATAATAAAAACTGAACTCTTACAAAAAGTTTGTAAAAAATATATTATTTATATTATTGTTTTTCAATTCAGTTATATATTTCATATGGAATGATTTGTTGGGATACATTCTCGTATGTAAATGGTTATTAACTCTATTCTATCAACCGCTTAAATGATTTTCAAATTTAATGTAATTGTAGGAGTATGTATGTATTTGGAGAGATTTGTGGCAATCATTAGTTTTTCACCAACAATATGACCTCAGAGCTGGCGGCAGTTGCTTACGAATTATGCGCTCATAAAATTATATTCGAAATAGAAGTTAACCCTCCTTATGTTTTTCTTCTTACCACATATTGTTGCAAATAGCACTTTAGTTGTAGAATTTATAGGTGGTAGCAATAATAGCGTTTCCTTCCAATTTTGCATGGGACATTTCCTTAGCACCACATATTATGTAGGCATGGTTAGTTAGTTCTACATTAATCTGGCCTCAAACCTAAATGTACAAACATATGTACATACATATGTGTATACATAAGTAAAAGGTTTTCCAATTGGGATGATATGATTTTGAATTGACGTTTCGGCCATTTGTAATATGTCATGATCTGTCATTTGTTTTTCATTGTATTCAGTAGTGTTTACAATTTCATCATGGAGAGATATACGCAAGAACGACGTTTACAAATTATTCAGTTTTATTATCAAAATAATCGTTCTCCAATTGCAACTTTTCGTGCGCTTTTGCCATTTTGTGGTCGTAATAATCGTCCAAATGAGGCTCACTTTCATCTGAGTGGTGCGGTAAATAAACAAAACTGTCGATTCAGGTGCAAAGAAAATCCACAAATTATTCATGAAAAACCATTACATTCACCTAAATTGAAAGTTTGGTGTGGTTTTTGGTCTGGTGGAATTATCGGTCCGTACTTCTTTCGAAATTAAGCTGGTAACACCGTTACTGTCAATGGAGAGCGGTGTAGATTGACGATAACCGACTTTTTATGGCCGAAATTGGAAGAAGTTGATCTTGACAACATTTGGTTCCAACAAGACGGGGCTACGTGCCGCACAGGAAATGAAACAATTGAATTATTGCGAAAAAAGTTTGGGGATTCCATTATTTCAAGAAATTGTGATATTGAATGGCCTCCAAGAGCTTGTGATTTAACACCATTAGGCTATTTCTTGTGGGGTTATTTGAATTCATTGGTCTTTCGAAATAAACCAGACTCTCTTCAAGCTTTACAAGGAATATTGAACGTGCCATTCATGACATTCGACTTGATTTAGTGGATAAAGTGCTCGAAAATTGGGTTCATCATCGAATTCGTTCGTGCAGAAGAATTCGTGGAGGCCATTTGAATGACGTTTTATTTAGAACTTAATTGTATCGATTGTACTTCACATTAAATAAAAAACTTTTGAATTTTTTTAACAATAAGTGTGTTTTTTTTAAAGAAATCATATCACTCTTATTAGGAAAACGTTTTATGTGCATATTTTACTTAGGAATGATGTGCATTTGATTTAAAAAATTATAAACATTAATCTGCATGTCGTTAGAAGATTTTTATGTATTTATGTTTGTAATCTACAATAATTATTCCGTTTTTTTTACTTTTCATATAATTGCAGTTATTACTTCGGAAAACGTACTTAAGACACGATGGTTGAATTTCGTTTTGATCTAAATCCTCTCTTTACCCAACCGATTGTTAAAGTTACATCGAATTTATTACCGCACACATTTCGTGGAGATCGGCGTCAATGTTTGTGAGTGCTAAGTTATATATTTTTTCAGATGTGATATTTGTAGTGTTTCTCGTAAAGTTTAGATGATCATTTTTTTATACATTGCAGAGATGCCACATCAAAAATGTCCGAGATTATTGATCATTTGGGACAGCTGTCAGCCAGTGCCCAGAAGCTAAGTAAACCGGTGACGACAGCTCAACGTTTAAGAATGTCGGAAAATCAAACAATTTATCTGATGGCCGACGTAAATGCTGGAAAAAAGTAAGTCAATTATGTATTTTCTCTTATGTTTAATTTTAATTAAAAAAACAATTGATTTTGTTATATATGTACATAGTTTTTTTCTATTATTAGCATTTATTTATCTACTTGTCCCACGATATCGAAAGAATTCTTTCATTCATACAATTATATACGATAAAAAAAAAAAATAATTTTGTTTTTGTTTTAAATATAATTATGCCTCATAACGAATTTTTCGAAATCGTGGAACAGGCAGTATTTAATTGCTTAAAGATTTCAAAGTTTTTTATTTTTACTAGCGTTATTCTACTTAAGTTTTATTTATTTATTTTTTGTGGCGGTGAACTCTTTTGATACATATGTATGTGTGTATATAATGTTCAAATGTATAGAAAAGGGATAAAAAGAATATTTATAATTTTCGTCAACCAAAAAAATTACTGAAAAAATTGCCCACTGCTTAAAACCCCCAAATTTAAAAGTTTAATATTTATTTTGTTAAACACATAAAACAGGTTTTCAATTGAAATTAAAAAACACGCGACAGTAAAAACTATCTATTGAAATGACGTCTTGTTAAGTAAATACTTGTATAATTTTTATAAATTTAATATTAAAATTATTAGTAAGACACTAGTGATACGTTCTGCTAGTTCTTCCCTAGACCATGCTTAATTATTCTAAACAATCGAATGATGCTGCCGATGCCTAACTGTCCCACAGTAAAAATGTAACTCTAATGGGAGAGCAGTGTTTTGCTTTCTGAAATGATTCATAAAATTATCGAATCGGACAGATCTGTAAAAACATCCATAATACATTCCCATTTCATAGACGCACTGTCTCATATCTCACTTTTTGAGTAAACACGTTTTTTGTTTACAAATAATATTACTAAATCTGACAGTTATTTATGGTCTTTAATATAATTGGAATTGAACTTATGCCGAAATAGGGACTTTCTATATATATGAAAAATTGTTACTAAACATAATTTTCTCCTTCAATTTTGATCTTCAAAACTGAAGTATACTTTACAAACTATAATTAGAAAATAAATTATTGATAAATAAACTTGTAGTTGTTTTTGTAATTATAATTGTTATTGATACAGTTATTTATACATTAACTGAACTGAAAATTTAACTTATTTCCTTACCAACATTTGTTACCATTTTACCAATACATACCCAGCTGTCTGTAAAGGAAATACAAAAAATGGTTAGAGTTTAAGCATAACGCCATCAAGCACACAATCAAAACTCCTTGACAAATAACTTTCCTTAAAAATCAATATTTCTTCCATTACTAATTTAGTGGCTGTGTCATAGGTCTTCTGAAAGTGGGCACTAAAGATTTATATTTGTTTGATGAATCTGGTCAGACACGTAAAATTGAAAATGCACCATCTATTTTGGATTTTTATATACACGAATCACGTCAAAGATCTGGTTTGGGCAAAGATCTCTTCGAAACCATGTTGGCTGATGAAAAGTGGACACCTGTCAAATGTTCAGTGGATAAACCTTCAGAAAAACTTTTAGGTTTCTTAAAAAAACATTATGGGTTAACACGTACCATACCGCAGGCTAATAATTTTGTACTATACGAGGGGTTCTTTGATGATGGCAATAAACAACAACAACAGCAACAACATACAAACGGTGGCATGTACATCACAAATAGGTGAGTGAAATCAAATTTTTATTACTCATAAGCAGGGTAACCGTAAATGTGCTACACTCAGAGTTGGGCAAAATACATGGTTTGCGGTATTTAAAATACAAAATACTTGCTGGTCATGTATTTAAAATACAAAATACTTTCAGGTTATGTATGTATTTAAAATACAAAATACTTCCACGTCATGTATGTATTTAAAATATAAAATACGTTTTTGTATTTTAAATACGTATTTAAAATACATGTATTTCAGATACTGCCCAGCCCTGAAGATGTATTCACTTTACAGGTGGTGTTACTAACACAGGCTCACACAATTCTTGCTAGTGAGAGGCACGTACATACGTTGAAAATTGTTCGCCCTTATGTTGACAGCTCAATCTCCCAATGAAAAAAGAACCATGTTATTTTTTTTTTATTGTTAAACTTGTTGTCGTAACAGTACTACCTGCAAAATAAAATCGCATTGTGAAAAATTGACAACTGAATTGCGGTGATGCCAACTCTAAGAATTTGTATAGTTAAGTTTTTTATTATGAATGTGTTTACTTTTCTACACCTATAATATATATATAAAGTTAAGTTTTTTAGCGATTCTAGTTTTTGGTTATTGGTTTGACGCATGATACATTATAAATAGATCAAAATGCAAACAACCATCAATAAACTGACAAAATATATTTTGTTAACTATGTTTTTAAAATACAAAATACTGCCATTTTTTGTATGTATTTAAAATACAAAATTCAAACTACTTCTATTTATTGTATGTATTTAAAATACAAAATACTTGCAGGGCATGTATTTAAAATACAAAATACTTTCAGGTACATATTTCAAATACATGTGTTTCAAATACTGCCCAGCCCTGGCTACATTTGCCTGCTTTTTTCCTATGCGATACAAGTACTATGTAGTACTATGTACGAGTAAAATATTTATAAGTTTCAGAAGTTTTTAAGGATTTTGGCATCGAATCGTTATTGCATATACATATTTAGATATTTTATCCCTTGCAGCATGTTTTCGCATACTTCTGTCTTAAGCACTTATTTTGGCCATTTAGTTTTTTTAAATTTTTTTTTTTATTTTTTTTTTCTCTTTTTATTCATGTTTTTTTTAAATTTTAGTACTTATGCAAAAGTATTGATCAAGGCAAATTCATAATAGGTAGACTCGCCTCAATTCGCTTTAAAAATATCTACTTCCGATGTCAAAATAATGTACCGAACAATGTGTCAACAAGGTATTTGAAAACGCAACTGGATCACATATAAAAGGGGGCGAAACAAGGCGAAAATAAACCTCTGAGCTGTCGAGACTACCTGTTATGAATTTACCTTGGTATTGATCAAAATAATTTGAAAATTTTCATTAAATTTTTTACATTTAGAAATTTGTCTTTTTAGCAATTTAGAGTTTATTCTCTTGTTGTTTTTATTGTTGAACTTTTCGCAACCCTTCCTTCAGATCAGATATAGTGAGTTCGTTCACAGTTTTAAGAATTTTTTACGATGGTCTAAATTCTTTTGATCAATAGGATTTTTTTCGATATTGCTTGCTTACACTTCATAGAAAAATAAAGAATAACGACAAATTTTAAATAACAAATTGATTTCTATAGTAATATATGTTTCAAAGTTACAATTATTTTTCGTTTAAATAAAATTAGATTTTACTCGTGACTTCCAAGTAACACAAATATAAATTTGCCCCGCTTTTACCCCATACAAAGTACCCTATATTTTAATCTTGGTCATATAGTAAATATGTAAATAAATAAAATCTGTTTGTTTTTGATTTGCAATGACTCGGTTTTCGATAATTTCGAATTTTTTATTAGTTACGTGGTTTTTCATTTCAGCAAACGGTATAACTTATGTTTTCAGAAATGAATATTAAGAAATTGTAAACAAATGACATTGTTAGAGTATAAGACTGGTTTTTAAAGTATACTTATGTATTTGTGGTTTCCCTGGTCACAAGTATTTAAATTTAAGATTACGTTCAATGCGTCACTTTTGTTTTTTGATATTCAGGAGGTTTTAATATATACTTAGTATTAATTTCTTTTTTCTTTACGAAAATTTTAAAGAAAATAAAAAATGGGAACAAACTAAAATACTTCACGTGTTTCAAGAATATTGTTTTTGAAAACCGCGTTTCGTGTCAAGTATTATATGTACAGACATACATATGTACATTCATATCTGAACATAATATTCTGAAACGTTCATTGATACATACTTATGTAAGTATGTATGCATGTGTATTTACGTTTAGATTTCTACGAGTATTTCATGTTTGGATGTCATGAAAGAAACCTAAGTAACAAAAACAAAACCCTTAAACTTTTCAAACATTTTTGTTTATGCCTCAATTTATTCTAGTTATACTTTCCTTGTTGTATTCATATACATACTCTTATATACATACATACATACATACTTACCGTTCGTCTTATGTAGAAAGGGCCTAACTCAAATAACTGTATCTTTACGTAAGTAATAGAATGTGTAATGAACAAAACGTAACTATGATTACACACACAATTACCGTACACTAAAAATACTGTACGCGTACACTCAGTATGAACTGAGGAGGTAAAAAATGCATGTTGGGGCCTTTTATGTACATACTTATAAATAAATATAAGTAAATATTTGATATCTTCAAATATTTGAATTTTTTTTATTTGATTTTTTCAAATATTTGAAATGTTTAAAGCTACGTTCACATTTATCAATTAGTTGTCGAAAAAAAAAAACGTTACCAAAAAAGAAACTAATAATATATTTCCTTTAATTCCAATATATTTTTAATTATAGATTCGTATTTTTTACAAACTGTATAAAAATACATTTTTCAGAATAAATAATTTTTTTTTGCAATATAAGAACCAAGTTAAATAACACTATCCCTAAGCAAAACTAGTGGTTACGTTTTTTTTTTTTTTGAAAAATATTTTATAAATGTGAACGTATGTATGTAGCTTAAGAATCCTAAAGAGGTCGCCGTTACACATTTCTTCTGTACAACTAGTGAATAAATAATACAAATGCCAGCTAACACATTAGAATTTCCCATGATTTTTCAGAATTCATGTCTAATCACGTTAAATAAAAAATTAAAAAAATTCCAAAAAAATCCCGTTTTTATGTCAAATATCAAAGCATTTTGTGTTTATTATTAGTATCCAAATTTCGAAATTTAGTGTGAAATTAAATCAAGATCGAATTTTCGAAATTTAATTTAAAATTTTCTGTACAAAAACTTCTGTTTCAAACCTTTTTGAAATAATAATGCAAAAACTTTTATCTTGTCGATTTAATTTTTTTTTGTTATTTTCAAGTAAATCTATTGTTCACTAAAAATGTGGGTAAATTTTCAATTTATTTAGTTTCGATGCTACTGTAGGAATATTAAAAATACTCGTATAAGAAATTGGTTGAATAAAAATATGTAGATGTTGACAAATATTTATAATATCTTCATAATTTGCCTGTATTTAAACTAATGCCAGATTGCAAGAGTGAGTTTTTACAAACGTTGTTAAATATCGGGCCTTATTACGAGTGTCGTTGTTGTAGTCGAACTTTAACGACAATTATAATAAGGCCGATAAGTTACTCTTGAGTTGACTTTTTTAAAATTATTTCAAGCGGCCGATGTTAAATACAGATATCAAATGTAACTTAATCACTAATCTCGTTCTTAAAAACTCTAAAAGTCTTCATGTTGACTAATTTACATGGTGCATAAACTTATGTATCGATTGGATGTGGCATTTGTTTTTACTTTTCAAATTGCTCTTGTTATTTTCCATGACTACATGAAAAAAAACAGCACCAAATACAATTGCTAATAAATTTAAGAAAAACAAAATAAGAAATTACATGACTGCGATATATTCACTGAAGTAATTGAATTTTTTCACTGGCATGTCGCAATGTCTCATCGTTATCGTCAAATTTTGACAAAATTACTTTTGTGTCACATCGCAAATTATATGAAGTTACAATGGTATAATTAGAATTCCTTTTATTCGGATAATTTCCGCTATACATTTTCTCACTACTTCTAATAATATAATCAATAATGTAAAACAAAACGTACAACATTTCTTAGTATGTACTCGTATACCCATAACCTGCTAAAATATGTACATATGTATGTACATCACGAAATCAAAATTTCTTTTAGGGGCTGTGCACATATTACGTAACGCGGTTTTCAGAGATTTTATACCCCCCCACCGAGACGCATTTTAATAATTTTTCAGTGCAAAATTTCCAATCCGTAACAAATCTTTAACCCCCCCCCCCCCCCCCTTGGAGCGTTACGTAATATGTGCACAGCCCCTTATACATTATTTCTATGTTTAATTTCTTAAGGAAATACCTACAATTTTTGTTTTCTTTTTTGCTTACCCTACTTTTCTTTTTTATATTTTGAAAAAAAAAAAAAAAAAACAAATGAAATATAAAAACACTTAACTGCCGTGGCATATAATCATAAGTTTCGACACACGTTCGTTCATTTTTATATGAATTTGTACTGTATTAAAGCGGAAATATTACATGACATTTGCTGAAAGTGAATAAAGAAACTAATTTACATGGGAAACTTGACCATATCAAGAATCAAGCATGCAAATTCAATATTAATTTAAATAAATATTAAAAAAAACTTTTAAATTAAATAAATACATATCTTTCAATTATTATCTATAACTCAAGTTTAAAAGCTTATAACTCCCAAAATATTTAATTGATTTTAATTAAACATCCGCATGTGTAAATAAATACTTAACAAGAGAATATTTTTGGGCTGAAATTTTAGTCTACTTTAATCTTGAAAGAATACAACGTTTTTTCATCTTTTATCAACATATGATTTCGTTCACGCTACATGTTAATGAAAAAACAAAAAGTATTAAAAGAAAAATTCACCAATAGTACCAAAAGTACCAGCTTTTTCTTATTTTACTCCTCAGAGTAAAATATATAAACAATTTGCCCCATTCTTACCCATTAAAAAGTACTCTATATTTAATCTGGGTAACATGCAATCTGTCTAAAAAATTTAATACAAATCCATCAAGAGAATTTCCTGAGAGCGAAAGTACCAAAAGTTAAAAAGCACCAAAATAACAAAAGTACCATATATTTATACAAAAGTACCATTAGCAAAAGAAGTAATAAAAATACCATTTTTTTCACTTCATCCCCCAAAAACTACCATAATTTATAAACAAATTTATATATTAGTACTAGATGATTGTCCGGCTTCGCCCGGAAGATATTTTCTTATATGGGGGTACCATTCTCCCCACTCATCAACCCATTGTTCCAATTTTGATAGGCGGACGTAGCACCATCTGTCATTCAAACAACATACATAATTTTGTTTTACTTGAAATACGAACGACTACGCTTCTCGTGAATGAGGCAGACGTAGCGCCATCTGTCATTGAACAATAAAAATAATTTTGTTCTGTTTGAAATACGAATTCGGTTAATAGTTTAGTAAATACAGGAATTGCCCCCTCCTCGTGCACCTAGCGGTTTAAAATATACTTTAAAACCTAATCTCATACATACCAAATATGCATAAAAAATTTCGGTCGAGCTGTTTCGGAGGAGTTCGATAACAAACATCGTAACACGAGATTTTTTCATATTAGATTGAAAGAAAAAGGACATAAACTATCAATTTGGCCCTCTTTTACTCCCCCAAAAGTACACTTTGTTTTAATATGGATCAAGTGCTATGCGTCTGCCAAATTTCATCCAAATATATTGAGCGGCTTCTGCGTTATAGTGGAACAAAAATACAAACTTTAACATTTATAATATTGACAGGATTCATTTTGAATAAAATTTCTCAGAAACTTATCATTAATATTCGACCTTAAAGTTTGTCTGTATAGCGTTTTAGGAATTATGTATAGATATTAAGCATGTAACTAATTAATTAACAACATATTATTGCAACTAATAATAATATAAAAATAATAATATTTTTTTTTTATTTATATTTCATATTTGTAACATCTAACTATTCAACCAAATCATTTTGTAAACATACAACAATGCAACTAACTTTATATTAATATAAAAGTCCTAATACACAACTTTTCGGTGCAACATATTTGGGTGATGATAATAATAAAAAACGCTTACAACGTCAATTAGACGCTAACAATTTAGCAGCACAAATAACGCAGATTTCACCGGTGGGTCGTTATGGTGCCAGAAGACCAACATGCAGCATGGCTGAGGTATTTAACCATTAACCATTAATATTAAACTATTTGTTTAAAATACAATTTTTCAATACTCATTACAATTTTTATATGTACATACATATTATTTTATCTTATTTATTCGATCCGAAATATATTTATGAATATTAACTTAAGGTACTACGGTCACACTTGGCAAACATTTTCCCAAAAAAGCGTAACCACTAAATACTTAGAAAAACCTTTTTGATTTCCACACGTATTTGTTACGGTGGGAAAATTTTGAAGAATAAAAATTAGAGAAATTTTTACCTTTTCACTTAATAAAAAGTTGCCGTAAAACTAAATATTCTGCCAAAAATGCAAATATTGCACCAAATAAAAGAGATAATGAATCGCAAAGTGTCATTATTAATTTTATTTTCTTTTTAAAAAAATTAAATTAAAAAAATAACCTTTTGAAGAAGTAATAACATATTGACATTCTGAAACTTTTTTGCATGCAATTTTTATTTAAATTGTGGAAATACAGACAAATGACTTGAGTAGAAATTTTGCATGAGAATCGCTCAAAAAACTGAATTTTTTCATACAAATTTTCTACTCAAATCAATTGTTTGTATTATGGAAACCGCACATTAGAGTGTTGAAATAGAAATGTATACATTTTATATATCCTTCTCACTGAAAAACGAGAGATTGCATGCAAAAAAGTATGTACCTTTTAAAAAATTACCTTTCGAAAAAGTGTATTTTAAAAAAGTAACACCTAAAAGCATCTTAATAAATATTTTATGAAAACCCCGCATTTTTAAATTCGTTATACAAAATGGTGATTTTTAATTACTTAAAAAATCTATAATTAGCGGTTCGGAAAGAAAGAATTTTGCAAAAAAAATAATAATGCCTGAGTGTTAATTTAATACTCAATTGTTGAACAAGTGCCATTATTCCTCATAAATAAAAAAAAAAAAAACATAATCAGTTGTGCTTTAAGTTTCAATATAACAAGTCAAATTTTTTAATTTTCTTCATATTTCCGTCTACTCACAAGCTTAACAATAATAAAACAATTGTGTTCAAAGTATATTTTATATAAAATACCAGTTAAAAACATAAGTATTTAAATTTAAATGGAAGCCAAACGCAGTAATGTAAATAATAACAAGCAGCAATATCAACAAAATGGACATCGGACCACCACAAGTTCCTCGAAAACTCAAGTTATGGTGAGTATACAAGTTCGATTTGGAAATAATAGTTTTTTTTTTTTGTTTTCACGTCGAAAACAGAAAAACTATTGTTGTTGTGTGTAAACTATTCTTTTAAAGAATGCAATTTTTTAAACAAGAAAAATGCCAGTGATGTTAGTCTGACACCCAGTCAAGCAGTCGATCAAGCAAAGCAGAATGTAAGTATATACCTCAATTAGTGCGTATGTATGTATGTACTTTTTATATAATATTTTTGTCTCGTGATATAAAGGGTCGCAAACATCCTTTAGATGCTTTAAGCAAACCTAGTAAACAGCTGGGATTGGAACGCAGATCGGTAATTATTTTGATGCCCTTTTTGCTGACATGTTATTATTTTTATTTTTTTTTTATTATTATTTACTACAGGGTCTTCAAGATGTTGATGAAGAATACCTAAAACAAAATGTGTTCAGGAAACCATTTCAACCTAAACAATCGGTAATATTTTATCAGTTAAGATTTGCGCTAACATGTTTTAACTTTACTCTTTTGAGAGTATTGAGGGCTGTTCACACATTGCTTAACGCAATATTCAACGCTTGCAAAGTTTATAAAGTTTTTTTTTAAAAATTTTCAGAATAAATTGTAAACTCTTCTAACAAATCTTTTAACTCCCTTCCTCAAGTTAGTGCGTCATGTAACATGTGAACAACCCCTTATTAAAAATGACTTTTAACGCGTTATTAATTCTAAAAGAGAATTTAAACAAATTATATAACAAATCTTACAATTTTTAAATCGAATTATTCCCATGAAATGTAATCACTCTACTAAGGGGCCGTGCACATATTACGTAACGCTCCAGGGGGGAGGGGGGGTTTAAGATTTGTTACGGATTAGAAATTTTGCGCTGAAAAATTAGTAAAAAGCATTACGAAGGGGGGGGGGGGGGTTATAAAATCTCTGAAAACAGCGTTACGTAATATGTGCACAGCCCCTAATAACAAATTGTGAAATCAATCGATCACACCAAAATAGTGACGTTGTAGATTTTACTCGATTACTTGCAAGTCGCTAAAAGCTAGAGAAAGCTAAACAGCAGTGTATATCATGATCAAAAAGATTTTGCAAAATATTAAATATAAATGAAATTATGAAAGTTTCAGTAACTTTTCATTAAATGACGAAAAATATACGTCAAATTTAAACTTGAGAATTCTCGACCATAAAAATTATTCAGAATATTTCAATTATTTGTTCACATTTTGTAAAAATCACAATATTTACTATCTCTGAACAACAATAGCTCTGTTTCTTTACTTGGTAAAGTTCGGTAAAATGAGCGTAAACTATAATTCCCCTCAATTAAGCTGGAGGTCCATACCACGCGTCTTACGCGTTTCACGCTTCATATGCGTATTTAAATTCAAGTTACATGTAAGTATTTTCATAAAAAAAATTATTATTAGTACAAAAAATAGAAGAAATTAATCCACGAAACAAATATATTTATCGATAACATTGAAAGTATAATATAATTTGTCATGCTTGGCTATCCAACACAGCTCTCATTTTATCTTGGCGCGAGAGACGCGTACAAAAGTAGAAAGTAAAACTACTTCACGCGTTTAAGCGTCGTACGCGTTGTGCTGTGTAACTTGCCACATACAATTACACTGATTCTACTTTTTTGACAGCAGCGTACGACGCGTAAACGCGTGGTATGGACCTCTAGCTTTAGAGACAAAAAATGCACAAAAGTACCTGAACGCACAAAACCAAATTTTTAGCCCAAAAGTTTGTATGAAATTGCTGTGAAAGTAAACAAAAAAAAAAAATAAATACTGTTTTTGATTAATATTTCACTTTTTAAGAGATTTTAGTTAGTACACACATACATACATATGTATGTTTGTACCTCCATACATATGTACATATGTATTTTGCTTTGCATTTTGCAAAAGTAACAATTATTTCATCATTATTCATGTTAGATAAAATTCAATTTTCTTATTTGTTATTATTTATTTCACAAACAGCTGATTGATCAACTACTTGCACAAACTAGCCCGAAGAAAAAGTACGGACAGTTTCGTGCAAGAAGAAGAAGCACATTGCTCTCTCAAAATCACTCTCATTTGCCCAATTTTAGAGTACGGGAACGCTTTTCGTACAAATTGGGATCCCGCGGGATCCCAATGTTGATTAAAGAAACAGACCTAATGTAACACAAAACTTATAATATTCTCTATATCGTACCATCATCTGTGATGCATTCGAAGATCACTTTCGAATAAAATATTCAAAAGGTCAATCATGTCGATTTGTTTATTTAAGTTTAAATTCTCAAAATCATTTTATCTCGAATTCACAGCAAAATAAAATATTTTTTATATTTTATTATATTATTTTACATTTGATAAAGGGTTTCAAAGATGTAAACTATTCACAAAATCAAATTATTAATCCGTCTGCCGCTGGACTGACCTCAAATGTAAGTTTTTTTTTTTTTTTTTTTTTTTTGACGGGCCTTTTTTTTATTGAAATTAGTTGCTCAATATATTTTTCATTTTTACATAAGCCGCCTTCCGAAGGAAATGTACTAAATCAAATGGCCTCACAGGCTCAGGTCAATTATCAACAAAACTGTCATCAACATCCTGCAATGAATTCACAATCACAACATCAGCAACCTTCATCGAATCAAACATTTCAAAATCATCAGCATGCCTCGACAAATCAAACACCATCACAAATCCAAATGCAATCGC
The DNA here is from genome assembly GCA_947311025.1 of Lypha dubia. Lineage (NCBI taxonomy): Eukaryota > Metazoa > Arthropoda > Insecta > Diptera > Tachinidae > Lypha > Lypha dubia. Next base: position 52,844,939 of record OX371263.1, read on the forward strand.
AGGCACAAAATCCATCACCCATAATATCGCAGCAGCAAAACCAACAAGTAATTTTGTATCTTAAAATTATTTTATTACAATTAATCATTTATTTACATACATTTCACTAAATTAAAAGCCTCCCGTAACAATGCAACAAGATTTTCATCAACAACAACAACAACAACAACAACAACAACAACAACAACAACAACAACAACAACAACAGCATCAGCATCTGCAGCAAAAGGGTATTGCTAATCAAAATTCTGGCCAACCACAGAATATCTATAATAACACTGTTCCAACGCCAGAGCCTGAAATGTGCACGACTTGTCCGCATTGCCAAACCACGATTTATTTAGTGCGTGGCGGTGAAGTGCCTCATGATATGACGACACAACAAGCATCAAACGGCAGTGGTCAGCTAGCTATTGCTGGTAATGTACCTCTAACGGCCGGCGGCTAGACACGCTTTTCCAAGAACTCTTTTTAAAAATTTGTATATTTTGTTAAATTAATTGTGAAGTACTTGCAAATATCTTTTCTTTTTATTAATTCTCTTATGTACTTTTGAAATTGTATTAAAAAAATTAATGTGTATGATTTATTTATAATTTTATACTCGAACAAATAAAATATCTGTAAATGTTGGTATGTATTGATTTCTACTAAAAGTTAGGGCCAAAAATCAGTTCGTGCCAAGTGCTGGCCCGGGCCCAAATTACGGCACTCGATATCGATGGAAATTTCAATACAATTTAAATGTAAATTTCGATCGCTATCGTATTGCAGTTGGTATTTGCAACTGTTCTACGTCGGTTAGCAGATCCATAGGCGAATTAAAACAATTAATAAAAATGCCTGCTCATACAACCTAACACCAGGGGGGTTTCTCTGTATTGCGATCCAATAGTAAATGCGATACGAAAGCAATCTTATTTAAATTGTAAAGTAAAAGAGTTAAGCCTTCTACCTTTTTAGCATCTACCTTCTCTATCCTATCCGTTTCCCTTAGTTTTGACAGAATGCGTTGCGTAAGTCCTAAACAAAAATGGAGTACATATTCATGCCTTGAATTGTCTTCTCAAAATTCGAGATTTCGAAAAATTAATAAGATACTTCCAACTTAATTTCACAAAATTCAAACCAAATTCTGAAATTTTGGAATCTATTTTCGAAAATTAATTTCGAAAATTCGAAACTTTACTTCTCGTACCCCAGCTACATATAAAGCAAGACAAATATGTCAACTAAATATTTCTATAGGGGCGTCGATTACAATTCAGAAACCTTGACAAATTAAAAAAAAAATCGCCATTGAACTAATTTTTCTCTTGAATAGTACGAATGTTTTTTTTTTATTTTACCAGCGACGAAATACTACATAAATTTTTTTACAATTATCAGGTATGTGATGAAAATCGTTTTCAAATTTAAATCGATACAAAAACGTATAAAGTTGTGATGTCAGTTCAATATCGATTTCATATCTATTTTATCACGTTCAGTTTCAACTCTCGTAGTGAATAGACGCGTTTTTATAATCGTCGCTGAATATAAAAAAAAATAAAATAAAAAAAATATTTTCAAGTCACAAAAAATATAAAAAAAACAAAACATTTATTGAACAGTTATTTTACTGGTTTTATTTTATTTTTTGCTTGTGTGCAATATACATAAATATTTGCATACACAAACTAATATAAGTGAAAATAAAAAAAAGAGAACTCTGATGAGTTCATCTTCTGACAAAAACAACAATAATCCTACAAGCAGTAGGAATGTACAATATATAACTTTAGTTGCTGATGACGACAATAAAAAAAATGAATTAAACAAAAACCTGAATTTAACAGTAAACACAAATACTCGTGCGCGATCATTATCTCTGAACATGTTAAATAGTGATCAAGAAGCAACAACAATTGCACCCATCAGCAAACTTGTCAGCTTAGCTGTACAAACAAACAAACAAACAAACAATAAGTAACAAGGTGACCAACGTGCATAAAATGGTAGATGCGGTGAGTACAATAAATGATAATAAAATTCAAACAGGAATGGACAGATACATAACCGTGTTAAAAAGGGGAAGAAGTCCAAAATCAGCTCAAATTGCTTCAACATCGAAAGTTCCCAGAGATGGAAAAAACAATATAATAAATTCCGAAAATCGTTTCGCGATTTTATCTGAACAAGGCGATGAAGACACAACTACAATAAGTTCGAGTAAGCCCCCCCCCCCAAGAGAGCAGAATTCCAGTTTGCTGGTTAAAAGTCTTATCTCATTAATTGGAGAAAATGAGTTTTATGTAACTCCAATTAAGCGCGGAAACATCAATGAAACAAAAATTCAGGTAGCTCATGAAAATAATTACCGAAAAATTGTTTCAGATTTAGAATCTAAAAATAAAAACTTCTACACGTACCAATTAAAGAGTGCTAAAGGTCTAACAGTCGTAATAAAAGGTATAGACTCTAGCGTGGATCCAGAAGAGGTCAAGTCTGGCCTTGAAAATAGTGGGTACAAGGTAAAAAATGTCTCAAACATTAAAAATAGAGAAAAAATCCCCCAACCAATATTTAGAGTCGAGTTACAGCCAGATGGCATAAAAATAAAAAAGAATGAAGCACATCCAATATATGACTTAAAGTACTTGTTGCATCGAAGAGTTACTGTTGAGCTTCCACATAAAAGAGCTGGACCTGTTCAATGCCTGAACTGCCAAGAATTTGGGCACACGAAGACTTATTGCAAGTTGCCTACAGTCTGCGTTGTATGTAGTGAGTTACACAGTACTGCTAACTGTGATAAAATAAAAGGTGATACCAAGGCGAAAAAATGTGGCAATTGTGGCGGAAATCACACTGCCAACTATAGAGGCTGCCCCCTTTACTCGTTTTTTAAGAATTCATCAACCAAAAAAACCAATGCTACTCCCGCTCAACCTAAAACCCCTACTAACTATCCACAGTTACCTCAACCGTCCACTAGCCAAAATCAATTTTCAAACATTTTCAAGTCTAACGCGACTAGTGCTCAACAACAATCTAACAACAAATTTTAATACGCTAGTATTTTAAAAAGCAATCAGAGTACGGCGCAAAAAACCGTAAATGTAAATGAAGATTCGGGGTATAATTTTAGTCCTATTGAAGCCTCAATTGAGAGCTTAATACAAACTGTAAATACATTTACTCTCAACATGTCCTGTATGATGCAGGAAATGTTGAAAATGCAGTCTACCTTGTTGCAGGCTGTACTAAGCAAACCATGAACTTAAAAATCAGTTTTTGGAACGCAAACGGCATCTGCCAACATAAAAACGAAATAGAATATTTTATTCAGGATAAACAAATCGATGTTATGCTTATCTCAGAAACTCATTTGACATCTCGAAGCTGTTTCAGAATTAGTGGATATAATTTTTACGACACCAAGGATCCCCGTGGCAGAGCTTGTGGTGGTTCGGGAATCCTAATAAAAACGCGAATAAAACACCACCTGTTGAATGATTTTTGTGAAGATTATCTTCAAGCAACGAACATCTGCATCGAAACTTACTATCAAAAACTTGTAATATCATCTGTCTATTCGCCCCCCAGATTCTCAATTACCGAGAGTCAATATACGGCTTTTTATAAATCACTGGGCCTCCGTTTTCTAGCAGCTGGCGACTACAATTCTAAACACACATTTTGGGGTTCACGTTTAATCACACCTAAGGGACGAATTTTATTCGACACAATATCTAAAATGGGTTTGAATGTAGTTTCAAGTGGACAGCCAACATATTGGCCAACAGATCGACAAAAAATTCCTGATGTTATCGACTTTGGAATTGTGAAAGGCGTGCCCAGAGAGATGGTTGAAGTTGAAGCATCTTTGGACTTATCTTCAGATCACTCGCCTACAATTGTCACTATTTACTCACACACAACATGTGATTTAGCGACGACATCTGCACGTATTAACTGGCTGAAATACAGAAAATATCTGAGTGCTCATTGCTCGGAAAAAATGCCGCTGAGAACACCTTCAGACATAGACGATTCTCTCAGGTTGTTTGAAGCGAATGTTAAACAAGCTGCTTTTAATGCTACTTCAAATGAAATAAACCAACCAGTGAGATTTAACAATATTTTTTCTGTAGATATAGAAAGGCTATTGACTGAAAAACGGAGAGCTCGACGAGAATGGCAGCGCTACAGATCGCCCCAGCTAAAATTAAGGCTTAAGGAGTGCACCAAGCAGCTTAGGAAAGTTTTGCAAACTCAAAAAACAGCTTCCCTTCAAAAATTAATTCAAGAGCTAGATGCAACACCACAAACAGATTATTCACTGTGGCGTGCAGCCAGAGGACTAAAAAGGCCAGTGATATGCAAACCCCCATTACGAGCCCCAAATGGTGACTGGGCAAAAACTGATGCTGAAAAAGGTGCACTTTTTGTTAAACACTTAGAAAAAGTTTTCACTCCGAATATTTCTGCTGATATTGTTGAACTGCCACCAGTCGTCTCTTTACAAGAAATACCGATGAGATTTAACATGACGGAGATTGAAAATACTATTACTAGTCTTAACACCAGAAAAGCCCCAGGTGTCGACAAAATAAGCAACAAAATGCTTCAAGAATTGCCTTACACTGCAAAAAGAATAATACTATTCATATTTAACAGTATTCTACGCCTAGAACACTATCCTAAAGAATGGAAGGTTTCGCTAATTACTGTGATACCAAAGCCCGGCAAGGATCATACAAAGGTTGAATCCTATCGGCCTATTAGTTTACTGTCTAACATTTCAAAACTATTTGAAAAGCTGTATATGAGCAAGCTGATGCCTATAGTGACTAGTAATGGATGTCTTCCAGATCATCAATTCGGTTTTCGCAGACAACATAACACAATTGAACAAACTCACAGACTTGTGAATGTCGTTAGAGACACTTTTGAAAAAAAGAAATACTGCTCTGCGCTCTTTATTGATGTCTCACAAGCTTTCGATAAAGTATGGCACGAAGGTCTTTTCAACAAATTAACACAAAATCTACCAGCAAACATCGTAAAGCTTTTAAAAAGCTATTTGATGGAACGTAAATTTGTAGTTAGGGAAGGCAATTTTTTAAGCCCTCCGCAGTCGATTGAAGCCGGAGTCCCTCAAGGCAGTATCTTCGGACCCTTACTTTATTTAATATATGCCTCTGACTTACCGTTAAGCAGTAACATTCATACATCAACATTTGCGAATGATACAGCCTTTCTAAGCGTTCACGAAAATCCTGTAGAAGCTTCCCGCAACTTACAAGAATATATATCCAAACTGGAAAAATGGCTCAAACAATGGCGTATAAAAGTTAACGAGCAGAAATGTGCACACGTCACTTTTACGTTGCGCAGGGAAACATGCCCGCCTATAAAAATTAACACCGAAACTATACCACAACACACTGTAGTCAAATATCTAGGCGTTCATCTTGATCGTCGTTTAACATGGAAATGGCATATATACGCAAAGTTAACTCAAATGAAACTAAAAGCAGCCCAAATGAATTGGCTTATTGGAAGAAACTTTATACTAAGCCTTGACTGTAAACTTCTCTTATACAACGCGATCCTGAAACCAATATGGTCCTATGGAATCCAGTTATGGGGCACTGCCTCAGCATCGAATGTCGAAAGAATTCAAAGGCGACAGAATAAAATCCTACGTACAATAACAGCAGCCCCCTGGTATGTCAGAAACCATCGAATTCATAAAGACCTAGACGTGCCGTTGGTGAAGACAGTATTTTCAAAACACGCGAAAAAATATATAAAAAAACTTGAGTTGCACCCAAATCCACTTGCGCGCAATATTCTTCATTATAGAGGCCACACCCGGCTGAAAAGAAGGGATACTCTTTTTCTCAGCCGTTCACGAGAAATGTAAAACAACAAAAATTAACCGTTGAAATTAAAAATTTTGTTTAGCATTGGCTAAACTTATATTTAATATTTTTTTAGATTTAAGATTTGAAAAACTTATTGATAATTCAATTTTAATAATTAAAGATTCAATAAATAATAAAATTATCACAAAAAAAAAAAATATCTATTTTACTTCAAATCGTACTCGATTTCATTTTTCATTTCGTTCTATGAAAACTTTTTTAAAAAAAAGAAAACGAAATTTGAATTTTTTTTTTACTATTTCAAATCGAGTGTATTATGGCTGCCGATTTAAAAACTTTTTAAGTATTTATTTTTTGTTTGCAATAAATTGCGTTAAAATGTAAGTAAAATCCTTTCATGCCATAAAAAGTGTTTTCCTTTTTGTTTTTCTTTTTCGATAAAATGTTCAAGTGTATGCGTGTTTTTAACAATTTTAACTGAAAAACTATATCGCTAAAGTGAAATTGTAATATTTTAAATAAGCCATAATCTCGATCAAAAATAGATAAGAGTTTAATATGTGCAAAACATCGAAAACAAGTGAAAATGCCACAAATTAAAAAAAATTTACGCTGTCGCGAGAATTCGCTAAAAATTGCAAATTTTTATACAACCCAAAATTTTAATTTCAAATCTGCAAAAGATGAACCAATGCAAAACATTAGTTAAAATGGCTAACATTTATCGCTTTCGGAAAAATCGCGAAATTTGTGAAAGTGCAAAAACTTGCTAAAATTTTAGTTTATGTTTGAGTAAAAGTCCCTAAAGATGTAAGACTGCCAAAAACTTTGCAAAAATTACGGACATTGCAAAAAACTGCAAACATTTTAAAGATATCATAATTATGTTTAAAAATCGCTAAAACTTTAACGAATATAAGACAAATTGTAGAAATCATGAAAATGGCGAAAAATTGCAAAATCTTGGGTAAATGTAAAAGATTATAGGACGCCATAGTGATTAAAAGTTCCGAAAAATCTAAGAAAACCAAAAAGGCATTGAAAATCGCCAAAATGGAAAAACATGCTTAAATTTAAAAGATTTGAGAGCAAATGGAAGAAAGTAAAATCATTGAAAAAATTACTCTTGTCGCAAAAAAAAAACTGAAATTAGCAGGAATCTTCCAATATTTATGTAAATTAATAGATTTCCATCAAATATATATTTAATTTAAAAAAAAAAAGAGAAAAAGTAAGTTTTTCTTAGAGACATGTGTGGTATTGAAACAAAAATGAATAATGAAATCGATCCGATTTCCATCACACCAAAAAGTATTTGATACGATTTAAGTCTTCGATTTCATTTCAAATCGAATCGTTTTCTATTACATACCTGTATGTATTTATTTTATAAAATAAAAACGGCAACAATGGGAGAAAGTGTCCTGTCGAATTTAGTTTTGGCTAAAAGCCAACATCACTTTCTATATACTTACATACACACGAGTATAATTTAAATAGTTCAAATAAATACTTTCACTATTGTTTAGATTTTTTTTTTATTTTTTCTTAAGGATCTTTTTATTGTTGTAAATAAGCGTGTCACATAACGATTTGCTATTTGAACTGTATGTTTCTGTGTGTTTTCTAGTGCAACCATTCCAAATAAACTGTCAGCGGGTTGTTCTTCCTCTGCTAGTTTGTGCTTTTCTTTGCATATTTTTAATAGAAGTTTAAACAAAGAACCACAAAAATATTTTTGTTTTAAGCTCAACAGGAAATTTCATTGTAAAGCTGCTCGATGTTTTTATACATACTCGTGCATACATACTTACATACATACATACATATATATATCTCTTAGAAAACAAAAATTGTGCTGAAAAGGAAAAGTAGAAAGAAACTTAAACGTAATATTTATGATTATTAAAAAAAAAACACATACTTATAAAGAAAAACCACAAATAGATATGGAAATACGTTCGAATTATTCGTGCCTTAATAAAGAATTAAATTTTAAATTAAATATCGTAAATTATATATTAAGATTCCATGCGGAAAGGTGATCAAAAGAACCCCATTCTTTTCGCTGAAATATCCGGCTGACAGTCATAGGCGAACATCTCAATATTTAAGGACTTGAAATTTTCGATGGATATGAGTAAATTTCATCGCTATAACAATAATTAGTTAAAAATTAATAATTAAAGTGCATCTCAAAGGAATTAACGTAGTGTTTGTTGTTGATCAATTGTTGTAAAATGAAGACATTTGAAATGTTTACAAGAATTTTTTTATAATGGCCGCTATAACAACAAATGGACTTACAATCTGCTAAATTTTTTCATATTCTTCCGGAAACCCTTCGTTAGATCGATCTTTTTATTTTCAATTTTCTTCAAGTGTAGTAATAAAGAATACAATACATATTTGGAAATAAACTATCCTGATCATATTATTTACCAGCAGTGAAATGCACATAAGAAACAGCTAATACGCCTCAATAATCACTTGAAAAAAACATTCATAAAAATTATTTTGGATTTGAAGAAAAAAAATTTTTTTTAGAATTGATTGATTTTAACTCACACTTTAAAGCAAAATTACTTTTTTCAGCTAAGGATACATTTTTTTTTTAATTAGGACCAGCACTCAGGGGATTACCCCTACGTATGCAATGCATTGTGCCGGAACTCAGGGAGAAGTATAGGGTAGAGAAGATAGAGGTTGAAAATTTAGAAGGCTTAACTGTTTTACAACTCTGCGGGTTATGTTGATTTTTTTAGCAGTGTTGAGGCTCCTCTGGTGTTAAGTAGACGCATTAACTTTATTAAGCTGTGTTAGCAGGCATTTATTTTATTAATTGTTTTTACTTCGTCGATGTTTCTGCTAACCGAAGAAGGAGGACGATGTTGTGTACATTAGTTTGGAACAGCATCAATCGAAACAGTATTTTAGTGACCAGTGTTAAGCCTTCATCAGTTAAATAGTCCGACAACAATTAATACAATGTCTCACTAATGTACATTAGAGAGATTAATGATGTTGATTGACTTGCTCTGGCCAGGGTTTGAACCCAGGCCCCAAAGTCATTGTTTGCTTAGTAGTCAACGCGCTAACCACTTCAGCCAACACCACCCTCAAGGATACATATTTCAATTTTAAATTAAAATAGCCATGTCACAAAACTTATTTCCGATCAAAAGTGGTTTCAATTCCGAAAGTTGAGTCTTTAGAAAATGAAGAACAAAAAAAAAAAAAGATTCAAAATAGAATTGACAATGAGTTTTGCTACTACCTTCTACCTTTGTAGTAAACAATAAAAAACATGCATACTTTTAGGAGCGTCAGTAAAAGCAACTTTAGAATGTTAAGAAAAAAACCTTAATATGAGCTTTGCCAACAAAAACCATTTAAACATTTTAATTAAATACATTTTTTTAGTAGTCAACTTTTCAATACACCCTTCTTTCTGAATGAACTAAAGATCCAAGCTTATTACCAATGCATTGATTGATGGTTACCCTACTGCTATTGCGATTCTAAAAATTTCTAGCTTCTAATTAAATCTTTTATATACATACTTATACAAACAATTTCTTTCACTTACATATACTAATTTTATTAAATATATTTTTTTTCTTGTGCAGATAATTCACAGTGGAACGACACCAACCAAAAACGGTGCTGAAACGGGAAGGTAAGCTAATTCCAATTGTAAATTAATTTGTATGTACACACATACGTATTCATATATTTAATATTTATGTAGATACTTTTTTATATATTAGCAATACACATTTTATTTACCTTATTCAAACTTGAATTATGGGTCGATTATGGATGGCAACCGAACCACAGTTGTGCTGCCAGTTTCTGAGAATTACATACATATATTACGCATGCCAAATGTCAACTGAGAGCTGTAAGTTTCAGTTGCTATTTAATGCTTCTCTGGCAATCACAAATTATCAGTTGCCGGCTGGCAACGCCACTGAGGTTCTGTTGCCATCTATAATCGGGCCATTAGTTAATTTAAATAAATTTATTCATTTATGGTGTTTTCTTTTTTAAGAAGTAATGGTACATCTCCATTGAGAAAGTGTATATTGGTGTTCATTTCTTAAAAGTGTTTGCTCTCTAAAAGATTGATGTTTTATCCTAAAAAAATCACCCTCACTAATGGTGGAAGGCATTGCACTTAATGCCCTGCAAAAATCGACAGTGCCCTGTAAAACAGACGACAAAGCTGTTAAAAACAGCGCCATCTACTTTTTCATAAATTGTGTTTTGTTCTAGTGAAATAACAAATTACATTATTACAGAATTGGCAAGATATTTGATGCATGTACATTGGAAGAAGGTGCCATTTTGTGTGTAGAAAAGAATACACCATTAGTTTTTGCAATATTTACTTCTTTCATTTGCTAACAATTCACGAAAGCACTGAAGTCGAATTGAATAATTTTACAAATATTCATACAACGCAAAAATAAAAAGTTTCATACTAATCTTTTATTTAATTGTTTAAATTTTCAAAATTATACTTAAGTTGTTTTGTCAAATGTCCGCAAAAATTAATATTTTGTTTGAGAAATATAAAACGTTTTTTCTTTAATTAAATGCTTCCATAAAAATTTAATTTTAATATTTTTTATGTATTTTTTATTTTTAACATTTTAATTCGATTGATCCGACCTGACTTTTGATTTTTATCCTTTCAACAATTTTCCAATATGTTTATAGAAAGTATTTTTTGTTATAACATGCTAGTGGGGAAAAGTTCCGCAAAGAGAAAAGAGAAAATTCTTCCAAGATTCGAATAATATTTCATTCGATATCGTAAATTGTGCGACAGAGTTGACCAAAAATATGTGTTTAGCTAAGGTGACCAACTATTTTTTATTCAAAAAGAGTACACTTTGCAAGTATTTCATAGGTGAAAAAAAAGATGAAAAAACGATAAAAACTTTATTTTCTTTTAAAAACATATTTTTCTTCGGAGTGGATTTTTTTTGTTAAACGAGGATGTTCGTCTAATAATGTAGCCACATCCGAACAACTTTCATTTTGCATATTAAATTTGACTGTTAAGACGGCAGATAATGTTTTTACAGAAAGTTGCGACTTCTCACTGCTCCAATAATCATTCCCTAAAATAAAATGTGGTTTGTACATATGTATGTATTTATTGGTTATGCAAAAACAAAAAGCATAACGTAAACAAAAATATTCAAGATGCCGGCCAAAAATGTAAGCAACTTTTGACAAGATTGCGCAGTTTACCATTTTTTGCAGATTATTTAACGGTCAAAACACAACCCTACAAAAACCATATTCCTTCTTGCGCAGACCTGATTATTAGACCATGGTTTTCTCTAACTTCAAATTAATTAAACAGAAAGGGAATTCCCATAAAACTTTTCCGTACATACTACGCATACGTCAAGGCTGTCAGGCATGCCGTAGCAGTGATGCCAACTCTGAAAACATCAAAAGTAATGTGCATGATGTAATAAACAAGATGGCAGCGCTACGAAAGCTCACTATTTTTGGCTCTACTTATTAGGTCGCTTCAAATGTCAAAGAGCTGTTTTTCTGGTTATATTTTTGACAGCTTAAGTTAGCTAGCCGTTACTTTTTCTCGTGCTGCCAAGTTCTTGTTTTCTCCTGCTGCCACCTTGTTTATTACATCATGCCACTGTGAGCCCATGGAAATAAGGTAAAAACGGGTAAAAATGAAAAAATGTTTTAGAAAAACAAATGAGTATAAAATTATACAAATGAGTACTTTCAGAGTACAGTATTTGAAAAGAGTACGTTTTGCGAAAAAAGAGTACAAAACTCAGTAAATGAGTATAGTTGGTCACCTTAGTTTAGCCGTCTTGAAAATTTATGTATTATATTAATTTTAGGGGGAGAGTAGAAGCTCCCCTTCATCTCCGTTCGAATAAGATATTTTGTAAATCAGTTAGTTTTATGTAAAACATTATGAGAAACATTTTTGTGAAACATTTTACCCATCTTAACTTTAAGCGGCATTAGTTTTCTTGCACCTTTCTTCCGATATAGCGGAGCTGAAATTACCTAGAAAAAATTTTTTTCAAAAACTACTCAGTTTTATCGTGTTTGGCATTTATAAACTACGCCAAGTTCAAACGTCAGATTTTTCTTTAATCTAGTACTTGGAATAGTCGAAAAATGCCAAACACAATAAGGCTGACTATAAATACTAAATTCAACTTGAGCGCCCGAAATAAGTCGAAACTTAACTTGTGTACTTGTACGCAATTAGTGATAAAAATATGTTAAAAATATATCTTATCTAAACTGTATGTTTGTATAATATTTGTGTTCGACGTATGTACGTTACCGCGGGCTCCCAATTTCAGTGAAAAGTGTTTCTTGTGTTGAAAGTTGTGTAATTGAAAACGTTCATGAGAGATTAATTTGTGCTTCTCTTGTTAACTAATTTTACCCGAACTTCTTTGGGAAATAAAATAAAAAATTTCACAATTAAATTTGGAAAAGAAAACTTTTGTTTTTTGTGTTAAACTTTTTGACGTTTATTTTCGAGACTTAAATGTGGACGTTTGTGTTCCAGATTGTTTCGGTAAATTAATTATTTTGTGAGAGAATTTTTTGCTTACTCTCATGTTATCGGACTTTACCCAGATTTACGTCGAATACAGCCAAAATAGCAGTGGTCACACATAGGTTGGTATCACAACGATGATAACGATAAATAGAAAAATGATGCGCTCGAAATTTGTAGTGAAGATATTAAATAGATATGCCAGAATTTTGTGTAAAAAGCTCTAATAAAAAGCTAATACTATGTTCACACGACGAACTGAAACACTAAGTTCGCTCCGTGAACCTCGATGGCGAACCCATGTGTTCACACGACATATTCTAGATTGATTCGTACTTCGACATTTTTTTACTGTTTAAAATACGATTGACTATTTTTATTGCTTTTTAATTTTATTTAATTATTTACATAAATATAAATATATCGTTAGCCAAACATGCAAATATGTTAAGTCCATTTTTATAAAAATTGAGATTTTGATACAGAATGATAGAACAATCAAAAATACATCATGTAGAAAAAAAAAAATACCGTTATGTCGTTTTTCCCCTTCGTTTCGCAGTGGTATGCAAATATGCTAAGTCCAACACACAAAACGCAAATATGTTAAGTCCACACAGAATTCCAAAACAAATTATGTTTGTCTGAAAATGAATAATTATGACAAAAATAATTAATAATTATGACAAAGAAAACGCGAGGAAAGAGCAGTCGTAGATAGAAAAAAATTTTTTCAAACTTCCTTGGACTATATGCAGAAAGAAGAAAAATAACTGCCAAAAAATACGAAGACCTGCAATATTTAAAAGCAAGTCTACCCAAGGACCACCATAAATATTATGATGAATTACCGCATGAGTAGCACATTATGTTCACCTTGTACGCAGCATATTATTATTAATATTAAGTTAATAACTTTTTAGAAACAATACCCCATTTGTTAACAGCAATGAAAAGACTGTTATTTTGTGTTATTTTGAAAACTATTACAATAATTTCATTACATTTAATTTTTTAATTTACAACTTGTGGAATATTTTTTTTTTATTTCTTTTGTTTTCTTTCTAATTAATAAAAATAAAAAACATAATAACTATTAATAACAAATTTTGTTTCTTTAAAATAACAATAATACCACTTTATAAGAAAATATGACAAGTCCACAAAAAAAATAAAAATCATGAAATGCAAATATGCTAAGTCCAAAAACATCAAATAACTTCACTCTTGTATTTTTATTTAATCGGAATATTATTGGAATCTAAACGGCGTAATAAATAAAACATTCCTGCGTTTACAGACTAAAAAAATATTTAAAACAGAAAAAGTTAGAAAGTTTTTTCTTCCTCCTGAAAAATGTGTAAAACTGGACTTAGCATATTTGCATGTTTGGCTAACGATATGCTTTATATTTGTTCAATGTTTTTATTAAATTTTAGCAATTGTTTTTTTTCTTTGTTAAAACAATTTTGGACAACTAGTTCAGATAAACTAGCGATAAGTTGTTATCAAAATTAGAGACGATAGTAAATTATACGGGTTCGCAACAAGGTTCAAAATGAAACACGTAGGTTCGCTCTCAAAATTTTGTATGGCGAAACATGTATGTAGGTTCAATCAATGTTGGCCCGCGAACCAAGAATGAGAGCGCGAACCTCTATAATTTCTGTCCGTGTGAACATACGAGTGGTATTAAGCAAAACAATTGCTTTCAAAACGTTAGTTATCATTTTTTTTTTGTTTTGAAAAAATAAAACTTAAATAATTTTGTGTCTTTTGTTCATTTATTTTGTTTTTTCTTTATTTAATTTTCAGAATATCATAACTTTAACTGGATATTTTAAACAAACCTTGGTAGCTGTTTTATTTTAACTTAATTTAAATTTATGTGCATTAGCTTTAACTCTTATTTTATTTTGTTAATTTTAATAAATTTTTTGTTTTTATTTGTAAAACTAATAAGTATTTTTAACTTGTATTATAAAAATATTTAAATGGCAGCACGATTATAATTTTTTTTTTTTTTTATTAATTTTGTTTTGTATAAGCTTTTATTTTAAAAAATTATTTTGTATTTTTATTGAAAACAAATTCAGCGCCGTTTTTTTTTTTAAATATGTACTTACGAATAGAAAAAAAAACACCAACCGCTAAAAACCAACCAATAAAGTATTAACCTTAAAACAATTCGATAGCTACTTATAATTTATTTATTTATATAAAAGTTAAAAAAAAGAATGGTAAAAGCTATTCACCCCTAACGCGAATACAAATAAAACACGTTTTTCGCTTGAAATTTTAACTTTCTACCGAATTGAGTTTTAACAAAATTCTTAAGTCTTCCTTAAACTGAGACCTAAACATGACGCTATGGATTGTTATAAAATAAAACTTAAAAATTGCATGATTATAATAAATTAGTTTTTATCGATGTTAAATGCATACCATAGATGATAGCCTATTAAATATGTTTGTATGTATGCGTATTTGAAGCAGGCCAAAATTTTAATAGAATCGTGCATGGTCCATATTAGAAAGATTTTAGAGCTTGAATATATTCTTTATAAAAAACTTATATTTAGTCTGATTTTTGCGATTAAAGTTAAAAAACAACAAAACTGGATAACAACAATATTTTTAAACAAATTAATCAATCAAAAAATGATTCGCTTTAAGCTCAATTTTCGTGCAGCATCAGTACTAACTATACTCTTCCTGTGTGCGCGTTTTTGGCTTTCTATGCGTTAGGTAAGTTGGTTTTTTTCGTACAAGCGTCGTCGATACGACGAAATATGAACTTTGTGTGACTTTTTGAATTTCAGACAGTGTGCTTATATTAATAAATATATCATTCTTTTAGAAGTTTTTGTTTCGTTTCTGCACCTTTTCTTCAAAATGAGTACTAACAAAGGGTTAAGCGATGAGGATATTGATTGATTATTTATACTCATAAGGGGCTGTGCACATATTATGTAACGCTCCAAGGGGGGGTTAAAGATTTGTTACGGATTGGAAATTTCGCACTGAAAAATTATTAAAAAGCATTACGAAGGGCGGGGGGGGTTTAAAATCTCTGAGCGTTACGTAATATGTGCACAGCCCCTAATATGTTTAGTTCAAAGAAAAAGCCTCTCAGTCGTAAGGAGGAGTGGTGTTGGCTGAGGTGGTTAGCGCGTTCACTACTAAGCAAACAATGACTTGGGGCCTGGGTTCAAACCTTGGCCAGAGCAAGTAAATCAATCAACATCATTAATCTCTCTAATGTAGTGAGACATTGTATTAATTGTTGTCGGACTATTTAACTGATGAAGGCATAACACTGGTCACTAAAATACTGTTCCGACAGCGATTGCTGCTGTTCCAAGCTAATGTACACAAAATCGTCCTCCTTCTTCGGTTAGCAGAAATATCGACGAAGTAAAACAATTAAAAAATGCCTTCTAAGCAGCTTAACAAAGTTAATGCGTCTACTTAACACCGGAGGCGCCTCAATGCTGCTATAAAAATTAACATAAGGGGCTGTGCACATATTAGGTAACGCTGTTTTCGGAGATTTTATACCCCCCCCCCCCCCCCCCTTCGTAACGCTTTTTACTAATTTTTCAGTGCAAAATTTCCAATCCGTAACAAATCTTTAACCAACCCCCCTCCCCCCCTGGAGCGTTACGTAATATGTGCACAGCCCCTAACGCGCAAAGCAGAGTTGTAAAAGAATTAAGCCTTCTAAATTTTCCACATCTATCTTCTCTACCCTATCCCACTCTCTGAGTTCTGGCATAATGCACTGCATACGCAGGCGTTATCCCCTGATTGCTGGTCCTAATTAAAAAAAAAATGTAGTTCATGAAGAAGTTACATTTTTCACTTATACAAGAGCAGCTTGCTGATAGACTTAAGATAGCAACGTTAAGAACTTCTGTGAAATCGAGCATTATTAATATGAAGAGCAAAAAAAAAAACAAGAAACGAAAGATATGCGGTATTTGTACATCATTTAAACGACGAATAACCAAATCATCCTGTTCTAAATGCAATTAAAGCCTATGCGGGTTGCACAAAATAGAACTTTATTATTTTGTTTGTATTATTATTATTGGCCAGATGTAATTCCTTTATGCCTCTTGTGCAAATTGATGACTGACACATTTAGAATTTTGTACCTGCATTATCTGATATATTAGTTTTAAGATATAAATGCATTTAATGAATTATTTTTTTTAGTTTTTTAATTTTGTCAAGACATGTTTTGTAGAACAAGCCAAGTGAAGTAGTGTTCTGAAATTTTAATTTATTATTAAATAATATATTTTCTTATTTTAGTTTGCTAAAACACAAAACAACTAACAAAAAAAAAAAGAGTTTTTAAATTTTTGTATGATTTAGACATTTTTAATTCACTATGACCTTTCCGCAAAAAAAAATATGTATGACTTTCTAGGGTTAATCAAAAGAAATAACATGGGTCGTCGATTCGACGAAGGATGACCTTCCAGGGTTGAAGAAAATTGATTTTTGCTTTTCCGGTTTTGAAATAAATTAAAATATTGTTCTTATATTTTAAATGGGTTCTGAATTAAATAATTTTTTTCCAATTTGTCAATTGAAAAATATTTAAGTTTGATACATGAGGAAATGAAAAAGTTTTTTCTGTAACTCGCAAAAATCAGACTAAAAGATCGAAGAAATTAGAAGAAATACTTAATAAAAAACATTAATAAAATAATATGTATAAATATGTATGAAGGTCGATTAATAAGGTCTATGCATCATGTATGTATGTAAGTATGTACATACATATGTATGTAATGTAATAATAAAACCATTTACTTTTCGTTGAGATTGTCAAAACAAATTCGAGGTCTGCTGTAATTGTCAAAAACTACATACAATAAATTATAGGAAAAGTTTTGTTGCACAGATACATACACCTTGTTAATTGACCATAGTATATTAGAATGTATGTATGTATGTATGTACGAGTATGTACGTAATGTTATTATTTCAATTGAAACTTTTAATTGCAAACGAAGTATGTACATATGTATGTATGTATGTATTTACGTTCATTTATAAACAAAATATTTCTTTAACCAATTTGCGAGTACAAATCAGTCTTATTACGGTTGTCACGAAGTCATTAAATTTGCCATCTCTAAGCAGTCGCTGATTTTCGACTATGAGAATCCGAATAAGGACAATTACGCCGCACAGTGGGGATTTGTTCATACAAGCTTGGAAAAAACTATAAGGAGTGCTCGTAGAATGTTGAAATTTTTCTCTGAGCCTTTGGTTAGGTCAATTAAGAAAAATATAAAGTTTCATCAAAATTGGGCACGCCCACCTCCAACCGCCCATAGAACCCGAAATTAATTTTTGGCACAAACTTTTTGAAATTCGGCACAGAGCATTATATTACCTTAATTAAGAAAAATTATAAAGTTTTATCAAAATAAAAAACAGATGAAAGTAATTGTAATTCTTGATTTTTCCAAATTCGTTTAAGCAAAATCCGACTAGTGGTTCTTGAGTTATGTTAAACAAATTGACAGGTGGCACCTGGTGGCACTTGAAATTTATTAAAATAGTAAAAACAGATATGAGACAATGGATTAGAAGTGATTTCGAACTGTGGGAAAGTATGGATAAAATTGCAGGTCCAAATGTTTGGAGAATAAAGGGATTTTTGTTATATGTTCATAAAAATAAACAACAACAAAAAACTTAAGTCTCTGCAGAGTTTATTTTTTCAATTTTAGTATACTGAAATATCCTACTTTAAATAAAAAATTAAAATAAAAACGTTAGCTCACATAATAAAATAATATTCGTCTTGAAATTCTTAGTTTAAATTAAGTTGTTTCGGTAAAACATACAAGTACTGAGTTTGAGACGGCTATAAAAAAAAAAAAACTAGCAGTCAGATCGGAGTAATTCTTTTTGATTTGATTGTACTATTTAGTCGAAAATTTCAAAATATCACTGCATATTGCATGAAGAGTATGTTGACAATTTGACTTTTTTTCCGCGAAATCCCCAGTGTGCGCCGTCGCAATTGAATATTAAAAGCAGTGGGTCTTCTGTAAGTGAGAGACGTTGTCGTGAGACGAAGAAAAGGATGAGTTTTTTATAAACTAAAGGATTCATGAGATTGAAATGAGCACTCAAGTATAATGGCGCCCATTTTTATTGCGCACACGAACAGTTTATTATAGTGTTCGTAAAACGTAGATTATTTCCACCTTTTTATTTGGTGATATTTTACCCTCTTACTATAAAACTAGTCCAAATTATACGGATAAGATTATTTTTTTTAAATAAAATTTGGTATTTATTTAATTAATTATTACATATTATTTTATAACGATGATATCGGCATCACTTTCTCAGCTGATTGCATTTATGAAAAATGAGTTTGTTTTTGAGTTTTTTTTTTTTTAGTTTTCTTTTGAAACAAATTTTAGTGTTCACAAATTAGAGCTCGTGGCCAGCGTTGTCAACTTTGAAATTTCAAAAGGCACCAAAATGGAGAAAAAAACGCGCCATTCAACAAAAAACGCACCAAGTTCAGAATTTTTTTTTTATTGAATTAATTTTGCGTCTTTACAACATTTAACTTTAGTCCAAAATTCTAATGTTGAATCAATATTGTGCCATTGCATGAAGTGAATCATTCTCCACACTTTTTCAATTCTAGATAATATTTCGACATCGGATTCAAATTGTACTGCTAATGGCATGATATTATATTTGTAATGGGATAAAACATTTTGTACAATGTTGGTTCTTGATGTCGTTTGTAGCTAATTTGGCTTAAAGCTGCAATGTGTTTCCGTGTACCAGAATGCCGAACAAGGTTGGATATTTATGTAGGCGTGATATCGCATTTGTAATATCATCTTGCTCTTGTATTATTATTTGTTCAAGGCCGAATCCATTGCCTATAATATATATAAACGCATTTTTTATGCATTTTATAAAAATCGAACAATGATTGCTAATCTCCAGAATACTTTGTTTTTGCTAAGATCTTTAACAGACTTGACAGCAACTTTTACGACAACAAACAATTATGTACTCTGAAAATCTAAAAGGGACAACAAATTTCTTATAATGAAATGTTACAAATTATCTATAACAACAAGACGTTTTAACGGTTTTTGTGAACTCAGATATTTTTCGCACAAAACATTTAGAAAAGCACCAAAAAAGGTGCGAAACGCACCAAGTTGACAACGCTGCTCGTGGCCCTTTAATGTCTTCTTTTAAAACGAAAATAGCCATCACTTTAGCTTTGAACAATTCCGTAGCAGCAGAATTTGATATTATGTTGCATGAGTACCATTAATATTTTCAGTTATGTTTACAACTTACAGACTTTACGTCTGTAAAATACATAAACTTATGTGAGACACTGTGTGCATTTAATATTTTTGTACTTATTTTAACTTTTTCGATTATACGAAACATTTTTCTAGTAACCAATCACCAACAGTTGAAATCGTTAATGAAAATTTGCACAACCTAAATATAAGCGAACATGAACAAACAGATCAAGATCAACAGCAGCACCAGCTGCAGCAAAATGATGAAGTTGAGGAAGATTTGATGAGCCAGGCAGATGTTAAACACCCAATAGCTGCTTCACATGCAACAACGGAACTGGAAGTAAATATAAACGATCACGCTGCCAACGAACACGAACAATTTCATTACGAACAGAATTCATCAGCACACACACCTTCCCAGCCATCGAAAGGTGCAGCCATATTCGAAATGGAAAATCGTAAAACAGCACCGACTTTCCATTTGAGCAAACAGCATACTGGAATGAAAAATCGTTCCTATGGCGTGGGCTTGGCTGTAACACCATCGCCTAAAATGGAGTTTGATCAAGAGTCAAGAGAAGATTTTGGTGTAGTTAAAATCAATCGTCCCATAGGTAAACAGCCATTATCGCCAAATGCCAATGAGGAAACAATGTCCACTGTTTCTTTATCTGGAGAGGGTTTAACCGATCAGGGCTATTACGATCTAAAATTTTATCACAATAAGTTGTGGTAAACAACATATTTTTAAATCCACAATATTAAAATAACAAGTTTGAAATTTAGTTTACGAATGAAAACATATGGAAAATTTCTTTCGACATAGTGAAATAGGCAGTTAGTGTTAAGCTTAGATCCCACTATCGCCACAATGTACCGATTTCCATCGGCTCACTGAAATAAAGTTATAAGTAATTAAGTAATAAGATAAATTTGGCTTATTTGTCAACTAATTGAAATAAGTATAAGGACATAATTGCAACACACACCATTGGTAATAAAGCCATATAGACTTATTCCAGAATTAATTGAGAAATAACGCAATTTTGGTTTAGTACTTATTACTTTATTGCAGTGAGCCGACGAAAATCGGTACATTATGCCGATAGTGGGATTTAAGCTTTAAACTCTTATATAACGATAATTTAGGATCGTACATACAAAAAAAAAAAAAAAAAAAAACTTAAATTTAAAAATGTGTCTGTAAGCATGTATCTCAATTTCGTTTCGAGGAAAAAAACATTTTTTATATCAATTTGATAACAAAATTCATATACCTACAACATAATTAAATGTTTATTTTATAAATAAGAAAATATTAAAATATCAATTTCTATTGTAAGAATTAAAATGATTAATGAAACACTCTTTTCCGAATTGTATAAAAATGTCTGATGCTTAACATTTGCAAAAGCGGTTTGTGTTGTAGAAGTGCTTCACATATCATGGTTTGAATAAATTATAACAACCAAAATTTGAATGAACTATTGTTTAGCTAGAAATAATAGTCAGCCTTATTCTGTAACTATTTGTCGGTCAGTCATTGTCCACAACGAGTAAACAGATGATAATTGTTTTGCTGTCATGTTCTTGTCGTGACGAAGACAAATAATAACCTAATTTAAAGATTTTAATGTAAAGTACATACTTCTTATTTTACTTCACTAAGAGATTTCTCCAGTTATATATTAAAGTTGATGTGAGAAATATTCAGCCTTATTGTGTTTGGCGTTTATCGACTACGCCAAGTACTAGATTAAAGACAAACGCCAGATAAGGCTGATTTATGTATGTATGTTAAAAATACCATTTAAAATAAACATATGTATGTATGTATAATCCAAAACATATCGCATTGCTATGAGATAATAATTAAATAAAAATGATAGCTAAATGCAATATATCACTATTTGTACTCGTATTGAACGTATTTTAGCTAATGAAGAAGGCTTCAGTCACACCAAAAAATGTTTTCATACAATCCTACTATGTATTATATAACAATTCCTTTTATATGAACAAACACCTGAGAGTTCCTTTTTGTTTTTTTGTTGATATTTTGCATTAGAGTTAAGTTGTAATTCTTGTTTTTATACCATATGTTTTGTTATTTACTTTATAAAACGCCTGATATTCTTCTTATTAATTTAATTATTATTATCCGTTAAATGTGTTCCTCTTAATTTAGTATTTATTGAGAAAAAAACGCACATGGTTAAGGAATGCTGTACGTGCTTAAAAAGCGATTTAAAAAAAGTAATTGTATCTAGTATGTATGTATATGTATTGACAGTTGTTCTTTCTGCAATACGTACACAATCACCCTTATTCTATTACGCGTCGGCAATTTTAAGGCAACATCAATAGAACACAACTTCAATACTAATTTTGTATTCCCTAACCGTATTGTGACGATTTTGACTATTTATCGAAACATGCGACATTTATTTGAATATTTTCGGAAAAAGAGTTTTTGAATAAATAAAATTTTTTTGCATACATACATTCAAATAAAAATGATTTTTTCTTCTTGATTCGGACTCCAGTGACGAAGAAAATAAATAAATTGACAGTGGAAAGAAGACTGCTTAGACAGAAGTCTTGGATTTTTAGCTTGCCCGATGAGAAGCAAGTAACAAATTTTAAGCAATAATTTCCCAAGTAATGGATTTTAAGCTATTGCATAGCTTCTATTTCGGGCTTTGAGGCGACCGAATCAAAAATTTTGAAACGTTTGTTTCTTAAGTCTTTTGTTTTTTAAGTATTTAAATCGCCCAATGTATGTTATCCCCTAAATTATGCTATTGATTTTGATTTCATTAACATACAGTATTGCCAGAATAACATCGGAGTTATTAAACAAAACGTAATAATATAATTGCATAAGTTGATAAAAAAATGCTATGCAATAGCTTTACCGCAGCAGTCCACGAGTGCCACATGTCTTTTTTTATCCTTTTTCAGATTTGAAAGTAATTTTCGGTTCAATAGACCATATTTTAAACATACGAATATACTAGTAGAAGCAATTCCGCTGCGAAATTCTCTGGTAGTGATTTATTCTTTTCAAGTTCTTGCACAAGCTTCTCCAATTGGCATTTATTTTTTCCATTAGTTTATTTAAAACAAAAACACAATGCAAATATATAAAAATACCAAAAACGAAGAATGAAAGACAACTTTAACTTTAATTTTTTCTAAGTTTTAAAACACAACACAAAGCAACGCAAGACAACACCAAAACTACAGACGACAAAATCAAAGGCAATTACATACAACATCAATCAACATCAATTTTGCTTACAAAATACCAAACATATGTAAAAGTTATCGATAAATGGCAATATTGCCAGCTAGAATACCGATTGGCAACAAAAGATAAAAAACTGTGTTGTCTTCCATTGCCGTTGCCATATAGAATAAGGGTGATTTATTTGCGAAAATTAATTCTTTAAATAATTTTAATAAAATGTTTCCTAAAATTAAACTATTAAGCAAATGAAATATCTTTTGTGCAACTTTAATTAACAAGAGCAATAGTTTTATTAAAAAAAAAAGAAAATAAACACAAATAGTAAAATTTATAATAAATAAAATAAAACACACACACACGCATAGAAATCAATTTCCCAGCTAACACGAAGTAAGACCTTTAAAAGAGAATTACTGTCATTTGATACAAAATAGTATTCTCAAACGTTTTTTAAAAGTAGCAGATTTTTTTATTTTAACATTTAAATTTAAATGATTTGAATATTAAAGTTGACAGTAAACGGTGTTTTGTGAATAAAGTGATATTCTCAAAATATACACATTCGTCCATGTTCTGACACTCGCATGAATATGAAATCGCATGCGTTTCGAAAATCTCCAAACTTATTTCTGCATGTAACATGTTTAGTTCAATTTGTGCATTGCTTTATTGTTAGTTTAAACTCAGTTCAAGTAAAATACATCAGTTCACTTCAGTATGTACTTGCCTGCGAGTTAAAGTCGCAATACTTCTTGCGATTGTGAACTCGAGAACACCTACCATGTGATTTCACCTTGCATCGAAACTGTTAGGCGAAATGCGATTGACAGAACATGCCTGATTACAAAAATATATGTTGCGGCAACACTGGCATGTTTACAAAATAATTTTGCTCAATTTCAAAATGCAAGTAAAATACCAGTAGCCTGCTGGGTTACTCTGTAGTTCGATTCGAAAATTGCTCAAATTTATTTCCATAGAAATTTGAATGCATTTGCTTCCGATTCGAAATACAGAAACAAAAAAAAATAGCACACACCTTTTCGCTTTATAAAAAAAAGTAAAGCATACTTTCATGATGTGTAAATTAATTGAATCAGCCGGATTAATTTAACTGAAAACCATAAGTTATGCTGACGGTTTTTTTAGCAACACATTTTGAAAAAACTACTTGCTTGCAAATTGTTCCATTTAAGTAAAGAGTTGCCACAACGGATTTTAAATTCTATATATAGGAAAATACTAAAAGGATTACTTCGTATTACGGATAGTATTTGCACTTGGGAAAAACGTACATATTTATTTACAAAGAAGCCAAAGGCTTTTTTAATCCATTTTAATTTTGTTAATTTATTTTATTTGTAAAAAAATTGTTTTATTCCAGCACTTGAAAAAATCACTTTGTAATCACTTAATAATTTATTAATGTTGTACATACTCGTACATATGTACTTAGAAAAATGTGTTGTTTGAAAGAGTTTGATTTCAAATCATTCTTAATTTGAAATCAAACATATTTGCGTGTTTGCTGGGTTTAAAAATAAATACTTATACATATTTCTTCCATTTACAGAGGTTTGTCATATGAAAAACTATTCGAAGATTATATGCTCTGATTAATATGAAAATATACTAATAAATACCAAATTATAATAATAACTCTTCTGAAAATTTCTACATATTTAAAGTAAACATCAGTACATTATTTATATAAATAAAAATATAAAAAAAAACGTGTCATTAAATTGTACTATTTATACAAATATCTATCTAACAACTTAATTAATCATACAATACCATATTTAAAACAAAAATAACCGCTTTTTAATTTCATTTTGACTAATAAATGGATGTTTATTATAGCTCCTATATTCTGCAATTTTATTTACTTTGGATTAACACCATTAAGTTTAATTTGTTATTTTACATGTTTATAATTATAATTAAACATATTTCTTAAAAACAGTGTGTTAAGCATTTTTAACTTTGTTGGAAATAGTTTTAAAAATAATTACAGGATTCGTTCAATTAAAATCTAAATATTAGAAAGTTAATATTTAATTGTTCGACTGTATTGCGTTTTTTTTTTTTTTTGTTATTTATTTTTATAATATGTAATCAATATATTTTTTAAATAATTATTAATTTGCAAGTGTTCAATAAAAATAGTGATTAAATGATGATAATATTCCATGTTGTTGTATATTATGTCCCATATAATCGTGATAATCGTATTGAAGCTCCTGTTGTTGATCGAGCGCTTTGTCATTATAGCCTTCGTATTCTTCATCTTTTTCTGGATGTGGTAATGTAGAGGAAGGTTTCCACTCTACTCACATATAAATAAAATTGAACCTACAACAAATTAAATTAAGTATTAATGTGGAAAAGAAAAACGAAACTAAAATCTAGCATGCTGCAGCCGAAAATAATTGACTTTCGTAAAAATTCTGTGACAGACAAAATGTGTATTTCACATTTGATTGCTTACAAACAGTGGAGCAACTTAACAAAATGTATGGTATTGAAATTGAAATGCATATACATATTTACCTGCATAACGCTTGCGGAAGCGACGAAATTATTGGTCCATATCCTTGTGAATTATCATAGAGCTCAAACAATGGCGCCGCTACCAACTTGTAGTTTTTCGGTACAGCAAATAGAGCTACATATTTTTGATAGCAAGAAAAGAATAAATCAAATTGTTTAATATAATGAATTAGTTTGCGTTTTCTTTAATCATTTGTTATGTTTAAGGTAAATTTTCATTTTAACAATAATTATATTACACTACAATATTAATGTTGTATTTATTTAAACAGAAAAACTAAATAAAAATTAATATAGAGTTGTTAATTTTAACAAATATTTTGTTTATTTATTTTTGATTTATTATTATGTTTCATTTATTATCCTATAAATATGCAAAAATTATAAAATTTACAAAACTTGATTTTTATGTTTTTTTTTTTTTTTTTTTATTTATTATTAAATGAATAAAAATCTCTCCTTTACAAAATTTTACATTTATTTGAGCATTTACTCAAGTATTTATGTTTAAATAAATTTAAATTTTTTAAACATAAAGGGTAAAACATCTACTGATGAGTTGATGGCTACCAACGAAATATATATTTAGATATTGCTAGCCCGCAACAAATAAATAAAATTTAAAACATTAAAAGAATAAAATTAAAATTTTATAAAAGAAAATGTAGTACATTCTTTTCTTAATTCATTTTTAATTTTAACATATTTTGTATAAGTAAATGACGTTTTATATAAGTATGTATTTGTGTACATATATGTATGTATATGTAGTATGTATGTAAGGTAAAAAGGAAGTATCTACATACTTATAGGAAACGTTAAAACTTGAACAGAGTGCAAGACGTTTTTTAATAAAACAATTTAAAATTCATTAATCAACTTTAGCAGCATTCAGTCCATCATATTACGTTTATTGTAGTTACGACCAAATCGATTAAATGTTGCAATGAATGCAAAAAAGAGAAGAATAGGTTTAACAGCCTAACAATCATGGCAAATAAATGGCATATATACAAATATACAGGGACTATTAAATAACTTTAATCAATTGGAAATTATCACAAATATAAAAAAACCTGAATTTATTATACTGTCGGAAACCCATTTAACAGTAAATGTAGAAGATGAAGAAATACAACTGAGGGAATATAATCAACATAAAACTTTATCCAACTCAACAAGAACAGGCGGCGTTATAGTTTATTTCCAAAAAAAAATGGAATGTGAAACAAATTGCGCAAAAAGTGGTCGATTTTAAAATTTGGATGTCTGCTTTTATAGCAAAATATGAAAAAATCGAATTTATTATTATTGCTGTTTATAGGTCACCAAGTAGTACCGAAATGGAGTTTATTGAGGCCTTTGAAGAAATATTAGAAGTGGTAAATGATTTTGACTGTGATATAATAATAGCGGGTGATTTTAACATAGACTGGCACAAAGGTGGATTTTACAAAAATAAAATAGAAGGTGTAATAAATGATAATGGGCTTATACAAATAATGAAAGAATTCACAAGAATAACAATGAACACAAAGACAATAATAGATTATATATTAACAAATAATGAAAATATATCAGCGAAGACTAATATCACAAACAAAATTTCGGATCATGAAGCAATCGACATAATAATCAATAGTTACAAAAAATCTAATGAAAGGACAAATAAAGAAATAGAAACTTTTAAATACAACAAATATATATATAATAGAGAAATAAAGGACATTCAACAACTAAATAAAAACAACGATTTGAACAACAACGTATATTTTTTCGATGAATGTTTGGCGAAAGCAACTAAAAAACTTACATTTAAAAAAATAATTAAAGACAATAATGAAAACAAATGGTTCAATAATGAAATGAAACGGCTAAAAAGAGAAAAAATTTATAGATATCAAAAGGCAAAAATGGAAAATACTAACGAAGCATGGGCAATTTATAAAACAGTTAGAAATACTTATAAAGTAAAAATTGAAAACGAAAAAAATAAATATATAGATACAAAAATTAACGATGCCAAAGATCAAAAAGAAATGTGGAGACAAATAAAAAACCTTATTTTAAAAAAAAGCCAAAATGAAATTCAAACTGTGATATTTGACCAAATTGAATGTAAAGAAAATTTTGAAATAGCCAATAAATTTAACAATTATTTTGTAAATAGTATTAAATATATAAGAGAAAATATAAATAATGTGCAATATACAAACAAAATACCTGTGATCAACTCCAACTTCAAGTTCCGTGCAATAACATTAGATGAATTAAGAATTATATGCAAAAATTTAAAAAATAAACCCGACTACAATAAAATATCCAGTAAAATGATACTAAATGGTTGGAATATAATAGGAAACACAATGCTAGACATAATAAACAAATCACTGATGACAGGAATTTTCCCTGATAACTGGAAAGAGTCTATGGTAACGCCAATTGAAAAAATTGCAAAAACAAAAAAATGTGAGGAGTTTCGCCCAATAAACACTCTAAAGACATGTGAAAAAATACTCGAAAAAGTTGTGAAGGACCAATTGGAGAAATATATGGAATCTCAAAAACTAATATCAAAATATCAATCAGGATTTCGAAAGAATTATTCATGTGAAACATCAATTAATTATCTAATCAACAGATGGAAAAAAATAGAAAAAAATAAGAAAATTGTTGCAATTTTTTTGGATTTTAAACGAGCCTTTGAAACTATAGACAGAACAATACTAATGCAAAAATTACATAAATACGGCATACAGGATACGGAACTAAAATGGTTCAAATCATATTTAACTAACAGAAAACAAATTACAAAAGTGAATAATATTAAATCTAATATAATAAATAACGAATATGGAGTGCCACAGGGATCAATTTTAGGAGCTTTGCTATTTATTATATATATTAACGATATGCCTAACATAGTTCATAATTGTGAAATAATACTATATGCAGATGATACATTGATTTTTACTGAAGGCGATTCCGATAATCAATGCTATGACAGACTAAATCGGGACATGGAAAATGTTAACGAATGGCTTAAAATGAACAAACTAAAATTAAATGAAAATAAAACGAAGATAATGGAAATAAATACAAATAGTGATATAATTTATAAAATTAATAATGAGATAATTGAAAAGGTAGATCAAATAAAATATTTAGGCTTTATTATTGACAAAAACCTAAACTTTAAAAACCACATAGAATATATTTGCAAAAAAATCGGCAAAAAAATTAGTTTCTTCAAAAGGTTAAGAAAACAACTATCGATATTAACAGCAATTAACATATATAACACGATGATTAAACCACATTTCGAATTCGGGTCAACAATCTTATACACATGCTGCACAGAAAATCAAATTGAAAGACTGCAAAAACTTCAAAATAAGGCAATGCGCGCTATATTAAAATGTAATCGTTACACTTCCATAAATTTTATGTTGGAAACACTAAAATGGTTAAATATAAAACAGAGGCTTGTATTGAATACTATAAATTTCATTCAAAAAATGAAAATAGGAATGGCACCAGAATATTTAACAGAACAAATATTATATGTTAGAGAGGCTCAACCTTACCTTCTAAGGAATAAAGAAAATTTTAGACTTCAAAAACCATCAACAACTGCAATGAAGCGCTCGCTTTTCTACAAAGGACTACAAATGTACAACAATTTGCCACAAAATATAAAAACAGAACAGAACATAAATATATTTAAGAAACATATTGTATATTATGTAAAACATAACAATAATTCTCTATAGAAAAATGTTAGCAAATGTAATTTTAGTAAATTAAAAGTATTATGAATACTAATAAAGAATAATAATAATAATAATAATAATAAAAATAAAAAATGTTTTATATACATTTTTCGACAACTGCGACAACCGTACGCAGGGCCATTAACTGACCTTTTCTGCGAGGGTTTAACATTGCCGGTTAAGTATAAAATTATCGTATAATATTGAGAAATTCTACCAAAAATATAATTTTTAAATGATATAATTTTGTCTATTCAGTTAATTTAATTATAAAAACACACACACGAATTATTATGCTTCTCTAACTACAAAAAGTGTCTTAAATAAATAAATTTTTTATTTATGAAGAGGCTGCTGGTGTAAATCAGTGTCAAAGACGCCAGCTTGTGAAAATTTAGTCTGAAGACTAAAACATATACATACATAGTTATTACAGGCCACAGAAACAAATTCAAATATAAAAATGTGTATAATAAATTCCCGTTGTTCCTCTTAGGAACATAGGGCCACAAAAATTAATAATAATTCCAGGTAAATTTTATTTTCATTCCTGCTGCGATTTCTATAAGGAAAAAAAAGAAAATATTCTTAATGTGAGGGATAGTAACAATTTTTTCCATTTTTTTCCCACTCATGCGTAATTATCATAAACTATATTTTAAAATAATATTTACTTGAATCAATAGTATCATATCACAATTATCATATATGTAAGTATGTATGTATATAAAACGTCATTTGTCGGATACAATTATAAAATTTACATATTTTTTCGATTAGTTTATAATAAATCTATGTAGGTAACGTAGGTATAAATTTCATTCTACACAATATTCCTATGATAACTCTATGTGACTGACATTTTCAAGACACATTACATTAAAAGCTATGTATACAAATACAATTTGTAAATATAGTTTTCACAAATTTAAAAAAAAAAGTTATAGTATATAGCCAAAACAAATTCTTGAACAGAGTTATTACAACAATTCAAAGAAATATAACTAAATTTATGCCTTTAGAGGACATTTTTTTGGGGCATGTTTACAACAATAAAATATTTTCTTAAAAAAAAGAAGAATAATGCAAAAAGAATTTGATTGGCAACATGAAAGTGTAAAAGGACTTTCAATGAGGATCAAGTAAATATTTTAAGTCAAAAAGTAAAAGAAAACATACACAGGTTGATTAATTTAAACTTGACGTGTACAATGTCCGAGTATATAATATAAAAGGCAAACATTAAGTGTGTGGACAGTTAAATTTGACTTGTTTAATTAGTAATAAAATAGCCCTATTACTTTAAAGTTATAATAAGCCGAGTGTATGTTTGAAAGGTAATTAGGCCACTTAAATGAGATATATATGCTGTTTACAATTGAAATGTACAATATATCAATTAATTTAGAAATGCACGATATGCGTTTGGAAATCAATCAATTTACAATTATAGTGGCTATGAAAAATGGGAGAAATAATTAAATAAAACTTTTTTTATTTTCCTCAACTTAAATGCTAATAAACATTAACAAACAATAATGTGAAATAAATTAAAATACAATTGAAAAAACTTTACCCTTTTCATGTAGTTGTACTAAAAACAAACGTTTGTGTTCCTTAGGTTTTGTTATATGTGGTGGTATATACGGATACTGAGGGGGTTCAAAGTTCGGCCGCCACCAATTACCAATAGTATCTTCAACGATCCAATCTTGCTTAACACCATCTTGACGTCCTAAAGTCTAAATAAATTACAATTCGGATATAACAATAACAATGTGATTTTTATAAAACAATTTAATTAATACATTTGTTCAGTTTCACAAATTCTGGTCGCAGTAGCGGAAGTTTATTTACAACAACATCAACAACACCACTAACACAAATGGTACAAATGATTTCCTTTCGATTAGCAAAAACAACAAACATTAAATTTCCACATCATTTTTTAAAAACTCTTCATAAAATAGCATTGGTTCTTTAAACTAATTAACAATAATGGTGTTAAAAGATTTCTATATTTTACAATTTTTCTTTTATTAGTTTGCCATACAATGCAAACATAGTTAATGTTAAATTTCTTCTTGTTTAAAATACCAAATAATATTTACTTACTTCTGTTAGTAGACGCTTAAGTCCCTCTACTTCATCTTCGCCAGCATTAAGTTCGCCACCTGGTAGTTTAAAGAAAGTTGTACCAAGTTGAAGTAATAAAACATGCGGCAAGCCGTGTTCATGTACTAAAAGAACACCTTCGACAGAACGCCTCATACCGATACGATCAAATTCTTCACGCATGCGCTGGAAGCGGGAAGGTACTGAAGGATCTTTTTCAAATAGGGGTTCTTTAGTTCCGAAAGTATAGTTTGTAAGCGGATATCTTAAAGGAAAATTTTATTTAAATAAACATACATACATATGTGAGAAATTTAAAATCCATATATGGATTTTTTAAAACACCGATTTCCAATTTTTTTGTAGCATTCGAATGAATCATTAACAACGCGTCAAAGGCACATAAATTTATAGGAACGTTAAAGTGAAGGCATAAAATTATTGAATCTCTATACTATCTTATAATAAAGGCTTTTTGAAGAATTTTTACATAATAAAGCAGTGGATTGAAGTAAAATCGAATTAGCACAAAACAGAAATATTTCTATAGACATAAGTAAATATGCTAAAATCGCTGAATGGTCCTAATGTGCAACATAATAATACCGACTTCAGTATAGAAAAATTAATAAAATATCCTATGCTGCTTGGTAACTACCGGAATATTGCACATTATACCTTTACAACTTTATTTATCTTAGCAGTGAATCAGAAAACTATGACTGATCATTACGAACTGTTGATTTCATATTTCAAACAAAATTTTCCATTCCTGGCCACTTTAATGCCTGATAGAAAAAGGATATTATTAAGACTTAGAAGCACTGCTGCAAGGTGTTGAATTCTAATCCAAATGATTCAAGATTCAATACTGGGGCAACGTCATAGGTATTAATAAATTTATTTGCCGAATGTTAACTATATACGGGTACTACATGTATATGTGTATATTTATTAGTCAAATATCGGAGCCGATATTTTATTTTAACTGATTTGTAATACATATCGTCTTAAGACAAATCCGTACACATCAGTCGAAGATACAATTCCCGTACTCTTCTGGTGGCTTCGGAAAACCGATTTTACGTACAGGCGGACATGGCTCATTCACTTCCCTATCTATAAGGATCCAGAATATACAAATGTACTTTATGGTTCTCATTTGAATATTGTGGAAATGTATACATACATACATATATATGTATGTACCAATGTTATGTACATATGTACATACGAACATGTAACTTTAACTTCAAAATCAGTCGTGAGGAGAAAAACTACATAAATCAAAATTTTAACAAAGAGTATCAACTTACAAATTTATTGTCCTATTTATCGTCATCGATTGGTTGGGATTGAATTTTTGAGTACCATTATCTAGTTGTCCTTGGCTGCTACGGCGTGGCCAGCCTGTTCCAGATTTGTTTGTGACTTGTGTCGCCATGTTTTCTTGTGAAGTATACACAACTAATGCAACTTTTTCACAAAATGAAAATTTACTTTTTAGTTAAGCTAATTAATACTTTTAACGATTTTTCAACACTTTTTCTCTATTTTACTGAAATGGCAAAACTTTTAACCACCAATTTCAATTAATTAATAACTTTTTAATTTTTATTTGTCCAGCGTGCACTTAAAAAGTTAGCAGAAAAACTGAAATTGTGCAAACACCAAACGAAATTCAAGAACGGGAGGAATGCCGGTTGACAGATAGTTCGTAATAATAGTTGTAAAATAATGTATGTACTAAAAAGCACGAAGACTTTTATTCACGGCGATTCATATATGTTCATGTGCACTCACTCGCAGTCTACATTAGCTTACTATATGTTATAACATTAACATAGCGCCAGCAGAATAACAGTACTAAATTGGCTCATTATTTTCTATGTGGGGAATATTAGTAAATGTTCATGAGCTGTTTGTTTGTTGTCTCGTTTTTCCATATTGGAAAATGACATTTGATGGTTGAACATGGTTGTAGGAACAAATGTTCTGACAACGCTGTTTCACCAAAAACAAAACATGAACAACAGTAGTCTACATTAGCTGAAATAATGTGCGAACAAGCATTTGTTCATTGGCCGAACAAATCGATGGCTAATGTAGACTGCGAGTCACGTAAGCGTATAAATATGATTCACGATAAGGGAAAGTTCACCCACGAAATGTTTCTGTTTAATTATCACATATTTCAACTAATTGCTATCAATAAAACATGGAATCGTTATTGCTATAGATATTTTCAAATCGACTTAAGCTCCTATCAAGATAAATAAAATTTTCCGTAATGAATACAACTGTGGTGTTTTTTTTCTTAAGTTGTAGTGGCAGCTCTGCTCTTTTCTGCAGTTGTTTTTCGTTTGTGTGTTGGAGAATTTGTGTTTTGTCTTTTATTGTTAAATTATTGTTCTGATTGCATTTATTCCTTCATTTTAATATTAAAGGAAGTTTTTAATTAATCTATTAAATTCGAAGCTATATTTGTTAAACTATGATAATTTTAAACTATTTTTAATGCTTACTCCTTCCTGAGGCACAAAAAAAAAAAAACTAATATAGAAAAGTTTCGACGTGACAAAAATTTTCTTTTTGGGTGGAGATTAGCAAATTAAGGCGAAATACTATATAATTTATTTATATACATATATGTATATACATATTGTATTTGTGAAAAATATAAAGTAGAAAATAACTTTTTAAATAACGAAATATAAAATCGACAAAATTGATTTAAAATTGTGGAAACATACAAAAATTGATATGAACAAAGAAATTTACTATGAGGGATGGTTGATCAAATCACCGCCCACGAAGCGTATATGGCGTGCAGTAAGTATCGAATTATTTTTTCATTAAATTTCTTTTCTTTTCATATTCTTTAAATAACGTATTGCAAATAGAAAAACTCCAATTAAATAACATTAAACAAAATTTAATTTTATAGAATATAAGATACTCGTAAAACTCATAGAAAAAGAAAAATTTTGGCTTAAATGCACTTTAGTGAAGTTAACTTCAAAGGCCCATAACTCGGAAAATATGGGTTGCCGCCAACTTTTTTATTTACTATTTTCTTCTTAATTTTTTAATTTTCTATCACAAAGGCTAATTTTTATTTTGTTTGGGCCAACTTCACTAAAGTGCATTTGTTCCAAAATTTTAAAAACATTTTTATTATGTGAGTATGTATTTCTTTGGAAGGATTTTTAATAAATTACACTTCAAAATTATGGATAATTAGCTATGCCCGGTGTGCTTCGCTACATACCCTCATTCTCATAAAATATAATTATATATTCTTTGTATTTTTGGAATGGCCGCACGCCCGTGCTACTGCCGCAAAAATTTGCTTTAAGTTTTATTTAGTTCTTAGAGTAACAGCAAATTTCAAAACATCCTTGCTTTAGCCAAAACATTATTTTGCAAAATGTATTGTTGTCTTTTTGTTACACATACCGAATTTAAAGGCATGCATATACATACTTTACTTGCGCAGTTTATGAATATTTTAGTTTTTGGCTAAAAATAAATAAAAAAAAAATCATAAACCGGCTTCAGGAATGGACCGAAAAAGCAAAATGCGGTGTTTTAGATGTTTAGATCGGTTGGATGACTCCTGAGTCTATAAAGGCAAACCTACATACATATTTATTTATATCCGTACATTGCTACAAACATTTTTTCATTGTTATATACATACGTGTGTATATATATGTAGTTTCTTTGGAGTACTTATCCTACTAGCATTTGGGAGATTGTTTTATCAAAAATCACCTAACTAAGTCTTCCTCGAGTACTTTTGACGATTAAAAACTGATTTATCACTTGCGGGTTTGAAAAAAGACTCGAAAATAATTCGCGCTTATGCTTAAAAAAGTAATTGATTGAAAATACAATAACAACACAAACAGCAATCGAAAATGGATCATACAGGTGTTTGAAATATGACTGTTTTGAACTTATTTATGAATAATTGTTACAAATGTTTGTACTTTAAACAATTCTACCTTGGAATTAAAAAATAAATAAACTATGTTTGATTGATTTTAAATTAATTATTATTATTATTAATTATTTTGATTTTTTAAATAATATTA
Source organism: Lypha dubia (assembly GCA_947311025.1). Classification (NCBI taxonomy): domain Eukaryota; kingdom Metazoa; phylum Arthropoda; class Insecta; order Diptera; family Tachinidae; genus Lypha; species Lypha dubia. The sequence continues at coordinate 52,880,508 of OX371263.1, forward strand.
TTATTAGAATATTTTTATTCAAAATGTGAATATTTTGTTTATTTTAAAATGGATTATTTATATAATTATAAGTGGGATTCATAATTCGTCGTAAATCTTGTATAGTGTTTAATAATAACACAATAGTGTCGGAAAAAAGTTTACCTATCCGGTATGTATATTTTACAATTCGTTTTTTATTGTATATTTTTATATTTGTTTGTTTTTCAAACAAACGAATTCAAAATACAAAACAAATTGTAAAATAAGCATACCGGGTGTGGAAACATTTTTTCTAACACTATTGTGTTATAATTACACACTATACAAAATTTACGACGAATTATGAATACCACTATTATTATTACGTTTTTTATAAATTCAATTCCTTTTTTTACTGTTATTTTTTTTACTAAACATTTTTATATTATTATTTAGTTTATAATTTAATAATAATTTAATTTATTAAATTTTAATAAACTGAAGTAATTAATAATTTAAATCGAAAAATATTTCTTTTTGTAATCGATTACAAATATGACGGAAAAAAAGAGTCAAAAAAGACTCACAAACGATCAGAAATACGACTAAAAAACGACTCATAAATGATTCGCAAACGATTAGAATTAGGACTGAAAAACGCGTTGAAAAAGACTCGAAAATATTTAGAAATACAGCTAAAAAATGACCTAAAAAAGACTTGCAAACAATCAGAAATACAACTAATAAATGACTCGAAAAAGGCTCGCAAATCATTAAAAATATGAGTCATAAATGAGTCGAAACTGATCAGAAAAGCGGGTTATAAAAGACTCCCCGAGAAGAGTCGCGGGTAGAGTACCATTTTCTCCCGAGAAAACAAACATTTATGATAAGAAAATGAGCTCATATATACTTATTTTAATCGCGCAGAGGAGTCATAAATGACTCGAATATGATAAATTTTTTCATAAACTGGTTGTAGGTTATAGGTACATAGATAGATACTTAGGTTCTGTTTGCACAAAACAAACAAATGACTTGTGTAGAAATTTTGAATGGAAATCACTCAAAAAACGAGTGGTTTTTATATAAATTTTCTACGCAATCGAATTGTTTGTATGTATTATAGAAACCGAAAGATAGTAATTATTTAAATGTATATACATACCTACATATATAAATTTATTGAAGTGCGAAAAAAGTACAACTTTATGAATGAAATAATACAATTAATGAGTCAGTTAAGTTAATGCAAATACAAGTTACAATCTAGGTTTAAACTTTTGCACAAACTTATATATCGATGGTCTCAAGTAGAAAGGCCCTAAATTGTATTTTTTACGAAATGAAGTTTTTCAGTGAATCTAATACATTTCACTCGAATACACCTCGTCACAAAAATCTATTGCAAAAGTGTAAAAAAAATTACAATTTTACAAGCAATTGTAGAATCATAGTTGTGCTAAGATCGTTACAGTGTCTATTATGTTTTTACCTTCTCCTGTAAAGTTAAAATTATTCGAGTTAACGCCTTTCTATGTATGTATGTATGTATGTATATTAAACTTGCAATTTAAATTTGCATATCAATATTATTTCTCATATACAGTACAAACTCCCTAATCCGGACTGATATAGTTTCAGCTATTATCCGGATTAGTGATCGACCGGACAACATTTAAAATAAATTTATTAACTCAATACATAATTTGTTTTTAATATCGGACAGAAAAATAAATACACATAAAATGCAATTTGTATTTGATTAATTTACATAAAACATAAAGAAAAATATTAAAAGTGCCCAAAAATATACATAAAAAAAGAATTTATTAGTCGTAAAAAATTTGCATGTGAATTTCAAAATGACTCTATTGTTATTCTAATTAATTGATAAATTTGTTATATATGTACCTTTTTAAAATGCTTTCAAAAATACGAATATAATGTAAGACAATTGTAGAGATTCCATAAACTGTCCGAAAAATTTAAATGTCCGGATTACTGGGCAGTTCGTATTTGCGTCTGTCCGGACTAGTGAGGTTGTACTGTACATACGTACCCACACAGATGCATATGAAAATAAAGACGAGAATCGTATACATATTCAATTATGTACTCAAATTTTTGTTTCTGTTCCCATATAATTTGAAATATGATTCAATTTCTTAATTAACTGAAAGTATTATTAAATTTTAATAAAATGCTTCATTTTAATGAATAATATTTTCAGTGCACGTTCATAAATACTAACATTTGGTAAAATAAAATGAAAAACCATGCAATTGACAAAAAGTCTCTAATAGTGATTTTATTATTTACATATTTATTTATTACTAGCTTATACATAACTCTGCTATCGTATATTTTTAATACTAAATCTACTTACTTACTTCGGAACTCATGCCAGACGCATGGGTCTACCATACAATGAGTATTGCTCCAGCTGCAACGAGGAGGAAGAAGAAGAAAGCATCGCACACCTTCTATGCCTCTGCCCAGCTATGGAGGATCACCGCCTCCGCTTTCTAGGCAGCAGATCCTTCAGTACCCTCTCCGAGCTCTCAAATACGGAACTCGGTTGTCTTAGCTCCTTTATCAGGAGCAGTGGATGGTTCGCTCAATAGGGGCTTGACATGCTGACCGTTCTGCAAGACTACCCTTGCCTCAGTTTTTTCCCACCTGCTCTGCTCTTCTCTTGTTCTTCTATGGCCTTCTTTCATCTAATCTTCTTCCGCCGAGTCTTCTAATCTCCTCTCCTCTATCACTCTACTTCACTACAGGTAGCACAATTGGACCACTTCAGGACCCAATCCTATTTTTTCGGTCCATTTTTCATTTTTTATTTTTAAGTTTGGCGCCATTTTTCCTTTTTCGTTCGATTTTCTGCATTGCATTGCGGTGCTAGGTCACAATAAAATTAGGTACGTATGTAATGCAATGCAGAAAATCTTTACTAAACATCGCCGTGTCGGGAAATACCATGGTGGAGAAAATCTCTAAGCCCGGCCGTAGGCCGGCTATGCAAGGGATCTTTAGTAAGCAACTAAATTTTTTGAAAATAATCCAATATTTTAAAATATTTGAATTTTATTACTAAAGTTTTTCCGCGTAGCCGGCCTCCGGATGGGCTTAGGGATTTTCTCCACCATGGTATTTCCCGACACGGCGATGTTTAGTAAAGATTTTCTGCATTGCATTACATATGTACGTACCTAATTTTATTTTGACGTAGCACCCCAATGCACTGCAGCAAATCTGGGGACTTAAGTCCCAAAATGAAAAAATAATTTAAATTATTTGGGCAATTGTTGGGCGCAGCCACTTTTTTCTCCATGTTGGCTCACAGCGCCCACAGCATACTAACGGGTTTTTGCATTCTAGGCTCCTCGCGGCGCTCAAGGTAACTCTACTCCATAGAATTTCGAGCAACGTCGCCGTTTAATAATAATACATGTTTTGAAAATGCATTATTTGATGTAATGAGTTTTTTGTGGTATTTATATCATTTGCCATTTTTCATTTTTCGTTAAATGAAAAATGGCCCCAAACAAAAATTATAAATGGCCCCAAATTAGGAAAAATCACCCCAAATTCGAAAAATAAAAATGAAAAATGGCCCCAAAATAGGAAAAATGGCCCCAGAAATAATTATTGTTGTTTTCAATGTAAAAAGTTTGGGGCCATTTTTCATTTTTCAGTTTGGGGCCATTTTTCATTTTTCAGTTTGGGGCCATTTTTCATTTTTTAGTTTGGGGCCAGTTTTCATTGGGGCCATTTTTCATGGAGCCATATTTATCATGAAATTCTTAATAATTTTCAATAGTTGTTTTTTTATAGTTGTTTTCAAACATAAATGGTAAACATCTACTGATGACTTGGTATAGCAACCAACGAAATATACATATATTTAGATAACCCGCAACAAATAAATAAAATTTTTAAAAAGTTATAAAAATTGTGCATAGCAAATCGAACGAAAACTAGAATTTGTATGATGAAAAAAACGAAAACATAGCATCAAATGAATTTCATATCCAATTTGCATTAAACAAAATAATTCCCAGAATACGCCTCTGCAATGCTTAGCTAACTGCATCATAAAAATTTGGATTAGATCTTTGCTAGTTAAATTTGAATTTATCTTCACACACATGAAATGTTTTTTTTTCGCAATATAAGGTTTGTTCGTTATATATACATATGTATGTATGTGATATAGATTGAAACATTACATTTGTGAATAAATAAATAACATAAACATACATACATATGTATGTACATATGAGTCTTTTTGAAACTCTCTACTTATATGACTGTACATACATGCATTTAGCTTTAATTGCTTGCAAGCGCTGAACGTTTATATCAATACAACTTTATCAAATGCCTTTTTAATTAAACTTTTTTTATTTTATATTCTTTTGAAATTTAACGATTTTAAAAATTGATTAAATTTTTAATCACATAATAGTTTTGATTTCACTATAATATATTAAATTTAAAAATTGAAATTTAAAGCGTAGAGGAAATGATTTATTAAAACACTTCTACCTTATCCTACTATCATTCAAATAACATGTGGCTTACAAGTATGCAAATGAGTTGGTTGGTTTGACAACCGGTCATGTCTAAGAGGGATCTGATGACGTCGTGTTTGGTACTAATGCCTTGGTAGTAGTGCAATATTATTATTATTTTGTATCTTATATTTAGTGGAGTATGTATTATTTTATTTCGTTTATTGTTTTGTGCATGCATAACCACAAAATAACCGATCGAACCTCACTACTTGTGTGTATTAAAATTTTCCATTTTCCGTTTAGTGTAAAATTGCATTTAAAACAACTTACAACAAACTCATTTAATTGTTTTGTCTTCGTTAACATTATCTATAGAACAAATAGATATTGCAATTAAAAAAAAAAACAAAATCTTAACGAAAGCGCAAAGAAAACTAATAAAATATTACGACAGCAACTTTTTCATAAAACGTAAAGTTTATTTACATGCTTGGAAAAATATTATTAGTCATAGCAATTTGTGTATTGCAAGCTTTACTATTTAAAGAATTTATCAAACTATAAATGCACACCATGTAACGGCACAGCGTGATTTTATTTGCACAATTTAATTAATATGGGTTAAAGTTTATTTCGATATTATCTTGTGTGTTCATTGTTTATCTTTTATTGGCAAGTCCAATAACATGAAACAATTTTGCAAGTACATATACATATACAAAAACAATATACTTATGAGCAATTTCTTTCAGTCAATAAAAACTTTTATATTTGTACATATAAGAAAACTCAAATTTCATTCTATTATTTAGATTCTTTTGAAAAAAGTTTATAATAAATTTGCGCCATTATTTATCATTAATTTGATTGCCACAATAATTAAATCATAATTAATAGCAAAATTGTGTAAATATCCCAGCAAAACATTGGCAATTAAATTACCAGCTAAGATGTGAATACTTACCCTCATATTCATAAACGATTAATAAAGTTACTGTTGGTTTAACGTACGAATTTTGTATTTTACCAATCGTTTCTAAATATTGGAGTCATTATTTAGGTGATGGCCAAAAAATAATGCAAATATAGAGCTAATAGTCAACTTACTAATATATTAACAATACAAACAACATAGACAGACCAAAAGAGGAAATGAACATTTTTTCAGTTATGAAGTCCTTTCAGATAAATGAAAATTTCTGTAATATGCAAATATTTTCACTACTTATAAAAAAAAAACAATTAAATTGTTTTAAACATGCTAAAATAATTCTCCCGCCATAACAAATTACATACATATTTATGTGTATATTCGCGTGTATGTAATTAAAGAAATAATTTGTTAATAGTATTGTTGGTTTTTTATCTACTCTGAAACTTTTTGATATTTACGCTATAAATTTATTAATTTATGTCGATGTAGTATGTATATAAAAAATTCAAGCACACATACATACATACATATACATAAATATAATATGTGTAGTTAATCATTGTAAATATTATATTTTCATTGTGTACATATCAAATGTTTTTACATTGTATGGTGGTCTACTAAAAGGTTATACATTATTTCAATTCCTTTGTAGCGCTGGCGTCGACGTTGGTTTACTTTGAAACAAGGCGAGATACCCGAACAGTTTTGCCTTGAATACTATGCCGACCGAAAGTGTCGCAAACTGAAGGGTGTTATCGATTTGGATCAATGCGAACAGGTTGATTGTGGTTTGCGCTTAGAAAATCGCAAACAAAAATTTCAATTTATGTTTGATATTAAGACACCCAAACGTACATACTATTTGGCAGCGGATACTGAAACGGATATGCGTGATTGGGTAAATTGTATCTGCCAGGTGTGTCATCTGCATGATACTAAGCAATCACAAGGTATTTTTTTTTTCTTTTAAATTAAAATGCCACCAAAAAAATTCATAAAAAATATTACCGTGATTTTCTTGAATTTTTTTTTCAAACAGAGGACAATCGTATTCAAAATATTGGTGCTACCACACATACCAACTCTTCGAATGATACAACAACATCCACCATAAATTCTTCAACTGGTGCCAATACCAATAATACTCGTCAGAGTTTTACTAATGACATTCTAAGAAGGCCTTCAAATGTTGTGGAACAACAACCTTTAACGGCAGCAACTGCGAGTGCAAATGTTCTAAATGCTCCGTGCACGTCAATGACATCATATCAACAAGTTAATGATAGCGCTTACGTAAATACGGAATATACGAATCGTGAAACACTATTGTGTGATGCACATTTCGAAAAACAACATTTGGTTAATGTTGCTACCAATTCTTCGGCAGCACAAGCTGGTAATTCTTCTGCTTTGTACTTGAATACGGCTGCATTTCAGGAAACTTCACGTTTATCGGTGAGCTCAAATGGTGTTGTACGCAAGATACCAGAAAATTTGGTATTAAATAATTCGCCACTACCAGAAACTCAACAGCACAGCGTACAACCATCCCCGGCTTTAAGTACAGCATCGGGGCCGTACATACCCATAAGTGAATGCTATTCTGGTAGTCCAAAATTTATGGTAATATTTTATTATTGCTTTTAATTTAAATTTTATAATAAAAATTTCCATTTCTTTTTTTTTATATTTTTAGTTGGATAGCGATAATCCTACTACACCTTTAAATAATTTAGATCCAAAGTTTTATGATACACCCAGAAGTCATAACAATATTGGCTTGAATTTAACTAATGATCAATCGTATTCCCCTAAAATAACAAACTGTGGAACGGTAAATATATATAACGAATCTGTTTTTTTTACGGAATTTCTGAAAAGTTATTTTTTTTAGCAACAACCACTTAATGTTTCCAAAAATGATCAATCGTATTCCCCTAAAATAACAAACTGTGGAACGGTAAATATATATAACGAATAAGTTTTTTTTTTACGGAATTTCTGAAAAGTTATTTTTTTAGCAACAACCACTTAATGTTTCCAAAAATCGAAGTCATAAATCCGATTCGGATTCTGAAAGTGTATTTACTGATGACGATGAATGGGCCCATCCTATGCCTTTAAGGGAAAATATGGGTATGTATATAATACGTGTAAATAAATATAATGTTGCATTATCTGCAACAATTCTTTAAAAACGTTTATGATCAATATTAATGTTGAAAATAAAAAAAAAAAAAAATCTTATTACTATTTTGACTTTTTTCACGATGTTTTCGTGATCGTTTATTAGTTCTAATATGCAATTGGGTGATCGTCCAGTAATTTGAGATTAAATATAAATGCATTGCATCGTTGAAAGATATTAAAAATAATGTTAAAATACCAGTTGAAGAAAGTTTAGACTACAAAACGATAAAAAAATGTCTTGAAAATTTTTTTCTTATTGCCACAAATTTATTAGTAAAACAATAAAAGCAAATTATGAAATTTAAAGAATTAAGTATGAATGTACATATTTATTTATAACAATTCTAAAACGTTATCAAATATTATGCGACATATTTTTGCGCATTTTAAAATTGTTCCCAATGTTACTAATTTACACTACAGATCGTAATGCTAGACCTTCCGATAGTTCGGTGGAAAATGAGTCCTTCGTCTTGACATATTCACAACGTTTTTCAAAACTACCTGACGATATTAAAAAAGAACAGCAAATTATGACAACACAAAACTCCAACGATTGCTTGGGAAAGCTGGCAAAAGCATTGAAAAATAAAAACAATTTAATCTTGGACTTTAAAGATAATGAAAAGTGAGTACCATTTTAAAAATTAAATTTTTTTTTATACAACTAATAATTATGCCCCACTAAAGATTGATACGGGATATGCCACAATTCTCGGACACAGAAAATACATCTCCTGCTATAATTGGACCGAGAGATGCTAGATCTGTGGTGGATGAAAGCTATGACATACCACGTTCACATCAGTTGCCGTATTATAATATGTCACATTTAATGGATAAAGTAATTAGTCCTGAGGCTAATCCCATTGCAGCTTCAACACCAAATTTAATGGCCGGCTTGGATACTGTGCCAGGATCACCTTCATCTGTTATCTCTGTGGCACATTCATTGGGACCACAATCATCAAATACACGCACTTTACCGCGGCCACACTGCTATACAAACGCGGCTCCCAGTAAAGTTGAAGGCAATGTTTTTCGTTATGATTTCATTGAACAATCGAATTTGCCACCGGTCAATAGAAAATTGAAACCAAAATCAAGTATTGAGGCTGATAAGCCGCCAGAGGAACTACCAGCTAAACCGCCACAATTGGTAATGCAACAAGTAGATAATTTGGCAAACCGTCTGCATTCAGCACAATTACAAACACCAGCTGGACTGGTTGGTAATGAGAACATTAAACTACAACCGCCATCTGTAGATCGAAAAAATAAGCCGAATGTCTACAAGGTGAATTGTAAACATAAAAAATCAACTTTTCTAATGAAATGCTGATGAAAAATATATATTTTCTTTTTGATAAACATTTTCACTTACATTATTTATAATATTATTATAATTATTTTATTCTATCTCTTCTTCAGATTGGTAATTCAAATACTTTGGGCAACAATTCGCGACGTAGTAATGGTGCACCACTTTCAATGGTATTGCCAAATAATACTGAAACATCATCATCATCATCATCACCATCATCATTTTCGCAATATGTCATGGAAAGTCGTACATTGCCTCGGCAACCTAGAACCAATTATGCATTCAATATATCAAATATTTCTTTATGTAATACCCCAACAATTGTCAATAGTCCGCCTACAGCATTTAGCATACAACATCAGCGTACTGCATCAGCTAATGCGGGACTACAACAGTTTCCTACAACTGCACTATCAAATGCTATATCAACTCAATTGCAGCTCCCTCCTAAAAATGAACATAAACTACAATATTTTGACTTGGATGTAGCAAATGCTCCGGCCATTAATCGCCAAAGCTTGAGTGTTGGTAATTTAAATAATCCTGGTGTTGGACGTTTAGGTTTAGCCGCAGATCCTTCAGCAAGGGCTCCAGTACAAAGTACTGTAGTCTATAATTTAGTAGATTTTGTTAAAACGGAGGCCTTTAAACGTATACGTGAAGAAAGAAAGAAAGAAAATGAAGGTGTTAGTGCAAATAAATAAAAGCTTATTTTAATTTTTTTTTTTTTTTTACATTTTAATCAAAATCATCAATTATACTTATTACAGGCCACATTAATCAACATATACAAACAGAAAAATGTTGACAGAGATTCCATGTATTTATACTATATTAAGCGTGAGTGTGTGCTTTGAGCATTTATTTTAATTTGATTTAATGAAATTTTTTATAAGCGCTAGACTTTTTTACAAAAATATTACATGAACAGAACACAAAGCATTTTTTATGTTTAATAAAAGACAAAAGTGTTATAATTATTTATTAATTTCATGAAAGTTCATATAAAACTCTAATAATAGTGGTATTCGTAGTAAACAATTTTAATTTTTCAAAGATTTGTAAAAACTATTTTTTGTTGCAATTTGATAAATTCATATTGTAGATAAAATTTAAATAATAGATTCGTAGGCGTAGAGTCAATTCGAGGTATAAAAGCGAACCTTTCTGAAATGGTTTTTATCCTATCTATAATTTTTTTAAATTTCCCTGCTTATTTTTCTTTTGTTTTATTAATGTAATTGACTATTTGGCCTTATATACATACATAAATGTTTTTTTTTGCTATTGCTTAAAGTTAAATCAAAAAATTTTCAATATAAAATGATTAAATAAAAATTGAAATAAATAACGAATTTTTCTATCAAAATAAAATGTTGCATGGCGAATTCACTTTACAGGTGGTGTTAATTGCACAACAGTACAATGTACACTTACATTTCTGTTATGCATGCATACACGAAAAAGTTACTCAGCTGTGTTAATAACAGGACCTGTTAAGTGAGTTTGCCTTGGAAATGTTGCTGTTACAAACATTAAAACTTCTTTAAAAAAATAAAATAAAAGCTAGCAATTTTTACTATTGTAAAGCTGCGTTCACATTTATCAAATATTTGTCAAAAGAAAGAAACTAATAATTGATTTCCTTTAATTTTAATATTTTTTTTTAATTTTGGTTTCGCATTTTTTAAAAACTGCATAAAAATACTTTTTTGTAGAACAAATTAATTTCATTTTGCAATATAAGAACCAAGTTAAACAACGCTATTCCTAAGCGAAACTAGTGGTTAAGTTTTTATGGACAGATATTTAATAAATGTGAACGTAGCTTTAGTAAAGCACATAATCTTGTATATCTTGTTAATTTGGTACAAGTATTTGTTTATACATATACATATATTATATTTATCCCAACAAAACATTGACGAAAAGGAAAAAAAAAATAGTTGCTGATCTACTAATTTATGATTGAACTCTTCCCGTCATCATAAATATTTTTAAAGTGCTAACAGGTTTTTGTTTTGTTTGATGGTTATTTACTTTCAAATATTGCCTTATACCTCCACTAACTGTATCGGTATATGGTTAGCTCAGCAACTGTTTCACATTTATGAATACCACAAAACTCTGAGAGTTGTTGAAAAAAGTTTCTGTCAGTATGATACCCTGCTAACTTGTGTACAAAAACACAGGATAAATACGAAGAATAAAGTCCCGCTGTCTAGTGATAAATCTTAGTAAATGAAATAGATTTATAAGTTTTACAAAAAGAGTGAAAATATTCGTATTTTTTCTTGAGACACAAAAGTTTTTTACTCTTTTTCTCCTCAACTTAACTGCGAATAACACCGCAGAAGAATGTATCCGATTTGGCCCAGTCGTTTTCAAGAAGAAAGGTCTCCACTAAATGATAATACACCCTGTATTAGAATATTTAGAGCAACCTGAAATGAGAGAGATTTCTTCCAGCATTTTATACCGCCACTTTCAGCTTTTATCTCTAAAAAGGAATTTATATTTTATTTTCCGTTTTCTATATTGACGTAGACTGTAAATAAGTTTCCATTAAGTAAAAGCATACTTTTCTGTGGAAATGCCTATATGTGATAGAAAACCATGGTAACCCCTTTATTTAATCAATTAATTAATATTAATTCATCCAATTGCTTTTATATAGTCAGATAGTTATTTTCTCGTCATTTTATATAAAATTTTTTTCCATAACAAAATAATTAAAACTAAAACATGTCTCTGGTCTATATAACATACCATGATGAAAATATCTTCGATGTGGACAAAGAGAAATACTGCTTTGCAGCAAGAGAAAAACTTAAATACACTTCGAAATTTCGAAAAATGGTAAAGGATGAGAAACAAGCCAGACATATTATTGAATTGCCAGATAGAAAAAAACTTATTACAAGCGCAATCAAGAGTAATCATCAAACAATGGGTTATGCTAAAACTCCGGTAGAATTGCCGCAAAATTTTCTAAAGAAAAATAATGGTATTAAATGGCAAAGATTGAATGAACATACATGTCCAGCTAAAAGGGATATTCCGCCAGTTCCGCATTTCTCTCGACCTGTTTCGAATAAACTTGCAGACGATGGCAGGAAGGAAATGGCAAAAGCTGAAACGGAAGATTTGTGTCCCCATACAAAATATTTTAAAGGTCATAAGCATAGAGCCAACTTTGTGGCCGTTAATGTAAATTTAACAAAGGATTTAAAATCTAAAAAGCCGCAGCCACGTTACGTTGATACTCCTAAAGGTGATAGGCACAATTTATTAGATTCTGGTTTGTTGCCGCAATACATTTGTTCGGACAATTTTGCCAAAGTACCAAGATATTTAAATGCGCGGAAAAAATTCCTGGCAAAATTAAATGCCAAATGTGAAAATGCGCGCTTAGAAGCGGCAAATGCTTGCGTACGTGTAGATCGTTATTCGGGAGTGAAAAAATTAAGTGTAGATGAACGTCAGGATATATTAAAGGTAAAAATGAAAAAAAATCATTAATTTGTTATAATTAGTACTCAGGCCTGTTCTGTATTTCATGCGAAATGAAACTGTTCGGTATTGCCATCGCAAATAATTAATTTCGCATGGAATACACAAGAGACCGGCCTAATTAACTTATTAATGTCGTTTTTCCTTTTTTAAGGGACTTAAAACAAACTTTGCCGAATTGTTCAAAATCTATCAGGGTTTATCGTTGCATACTGACACTGTAGCGAAAAAGCTTCATAAGGGCAAAATCGAAAAGGATTTACGTCAACTTGAACAGGACATTTATTTAATTGAGCACAATCAGGAAATATATGTGTCTGAATATTAAAAACTGCAATATTTTTATTTGTAAAATTATAGTATTTTTTTTTATTTTAAAACTTTTTAAATTATTCACTAATAAATTAAAAGTCGTCGTGCTTGAATAAAAATCTGCAATATATACATGTTATGTTATCATCAGCTGCATATAATTCCTGCAGTTTAGCATCATCATCGTCTCTAGCCAATGCATGACAGTGTGGGCAATATTTGGTCTTAAACAGGGAGAGCTGTAAAGAAATATAAAATACGATATCTGTATGTATGTATAGCTCCTTCAGTCGAACATACCTGCGAACATGAAATGGTACATCTCTTAATATCATGATCCTGATCACATTTATTAAAACTTGTTATCTCTTGGTGGCAAATTGAACAATATTCCATTAATTGACCAATACTGCTCGTATCAAATTCAATCTTTGCAAATTCTTGCACAAAAAAATCTATAAATTTTTCAACTACACTATTGGCACTAAGCTCTTCGTCGCTGTTAGTGATTGCTGCAATATCAGTAAGTAAATGACTAAATTGCAATTGCATACAGACAATTGATAGTTCTTGAAATTTTGAAAATTTCTTTTCTTTTAGATGTATCTGCTGTAAGTAACGCAGTCGTCGCACAATGTGTAGCAACTGTAGGACAGGTTCCAATATCTCCAGGTCGTTTTTAGTTTGTGATTTTGGTTTTTTATATTTTATACTGTAGAAAAGAAGACGAAACATACGAAAACAATTAGCATTTCACGCATATGCAGCAAATATTTATTTATTTATATATGCTATAGCAATTAGCTAAATATATTCATAAGCTCGAAAAAATTTAAGCTCGATATGTACTATCAATGGCTGAATATAGAAAAGTTGGTTGTATCTCGATTTTTTTTCAAAATCGTTCTTTTTTTTACATGTTCTGGTAGACAAAACTCAAATAGACCTCCCTTAAAAAATGGCGGGGGTGTCTACATTGAAGAATTCGCGTTCAGGATTTCCTTCAGACTCCCGGACGAATGTAGTATCTTACAAGCTGAAATATCCGCCATCAAAAAGGCAACAAACTGGCTACGGTACTATAGGATAACAAATAGAGTTATTCATATTATAACCGACAGCAAACCTGCAATAATAGCAATTTCGGGTGTGTACACAACATCCCTCCTTACCCTGGAATGCAGGAAATCACTTAATACAGTGGCTAATTGTTCTAGTGTTACCCTTATTCTGGCCAGGAGAGGTACAGAGTTGGAGGCCGCTGAAATTGACAATTTCTTCCGCTCTTGGCCTGCTGGAGGCGAATCGAGAAAGCCCTTATGCAAGAGGCACAAACAAGATGGTTTAATGAACCATCCTGTACCACAGCAAGGACCCTATGGCCTTGCATTGATATCAACAGAACCAAAAATCTGCTGAACTTTCCAAAACCGCAATTGCGCAATCTTGTGGCCACGGTCACGGGACACTGCACCTTCGGAACCCATGCCAGACGCATGGGTCTACCATAAAATGAGTATTGCTCCAGCTGCAATGACGAGGAAGAAGAAGAAAGCATCGCACACCTTCTATGCCTCTGCCCAGCTATGGAGGATCACCGCCTCCGCTTTCTAGGCAGCAGATCCTTCAGTACCCTCTCCGAGCTCTCAAATCCGGAACTCGGTTGTCTTAGCTCCTTCATCAGGAGCAGTGGATGGTTCGCCCAATAGGGGGCTCGACATCCTGGCTGTTCTGCAAGACAACTCCTTGCTTTTGGTTTTTCCCACCTGTTTCTGCTTTCTACTCTTCTTTTGCTCTTCTATGGTCTTCCCTCATCTACTCTTCTTCCGACTCTTCTAATCTCCTTTCCTCCATCACTCGTCTTCACTACAGGTAGCACAATGGGACCATATCAGGACCCAAGTGAGCTGGAATCTAATCTTCCCTTTACCAGCAGCCTGCTAACCTAACCTAACCTATCCCTTAAAAAATCCATTTTCCTATGTTGACGAATAACATATTTACACTAATTAAAAAAAGCCCAAACTAACTAACTAACTAAAGACTTTACTGAGTTTTTTACGATCTTTCTATATTAAGCCATCAATATGTACATACATATGAATGTTTACAGTAGATTTCAGATATTTTTAATAATATTATATATATGTAGTTTTCATATAGCAGATATGTTTGAAATTTAACTTACCTTTGATATTTAGCCATCTTTCGTGTTATTATGATTTTCAATTGCAGTTTATGTAAAAATGTATCATTGATTTCATCTGAAAGTTTTATATCTTCCAATTTTAAATATTCTAAATATTTATTGACGTCTATATTATTGAAAATATCCAAATTAATGGCCACGATTAAATCTTGTGCCATATCCATATTTTTTGAATTAAACTTGATTAATTTTTCGAAACTATCTTGAACGTTCAATTTGCATACATTTACGAAAGCTGTGACGGCTGTATACTTTGATTGATATACATAGTCCTTGTTACGATAAAGTAAAAAGGACCATAGATTTTTTGACAATGAAGCTGCTACTCCTAGTATTTGATAATTCGATGAATCGAACTCATGATCTACTTTATGTTCTTCAATGTTAAGTTCTGCTATAGTTGGAGACACAATTTTTATATGTTTTATTGTACCCATAACGGTGGTGATGATGAATTCATTGTGTGTTATTGATTCAATACCTGCATTAAAAATGAAAACTTTTTACATATTTAAGACAAAAATACTTTGGGATTTTATTTCTATAAAAATATTTTGCATTTTCCCCCTTTTTTTTTTTTTTTGGTTTATAATCAAATCATTATAAAAATTCAAAATTGAATTGACAATGAATTTTTCTTCTAATTTCATTTGTAATAAGCAATAAAAAACATGTCTACTTTTAGGAGCATCAGTAAAATAAGCTTTGCATGCTAATAAAAAAAGTTTTATGTAAGTTTTGCTATTAAAAACAATTAAGCGAACGCCTACTACGGGTGGGTATAAAAAACTTATCATTGTAAGATCGAAATATGTACAAAATAAACTGAGTGTGAAGACTGTAAATCAAAAACCGATTAGAATACAATTGCGGATTTGTGACCATTCCAATCAAGACACAATGAATAATAATAGTAATTGTACCATGCATTGCGATCAATCATAATGTGTGACTTGCTCGTATATTTACAACAGTGGAATTTTTTTGTTTACCTGTAATTTTAATACCGCTTATATATAGTGTTGAACTTGAGACAACAGTGCCTTCCATATCCAATGAATATGCCAATAAATGTGCTGCTTTAGAAAATATCACCAAATATGATCTCAAATTCTCATTGTAAGTAAAAATTGCTTTACGGCAGGACATTCGATCTGGTTTACTCCACAAAAACTGTCGTTCTTGAAGCTCCATATTTTCGAAGTTTATTTTTACTAATATAACTTTGCCTTTATCACACCCGACCAGAATTAAATCGTCAAATTTGGTAATATAACTAATGTGATTCAGAGATGTTTTCAAAATGCAATATAGCTCAAATTTGCCAGATGTTTCATTGAAATTAAGAGCAACAACATAACCGGCAGCTGTACCCAAGTAAATTATCATATCCGAACCATGCATAGATATAGTAAAACAAGTGATTATAAAGTTATTTGTAAATTTTTTACAATTACTGAAAGTTTTTATATATGAAGGAAAACCGTTTTGGGCAAATATTTCACTAAATAAAATATTTGATAAATTTGTCTCTAATGATTTCCATTCTCCCGAAATGAAATCTTTTTTAAAAATTTCACAATATCCATACGTCGTTAAAATACAACAAATATTTATATTATTTTTGTTTATAATATCTGCTTGCAGAACTTTAGCTTTAATTGGATCTACTGAACAATCGGCTGTATAGATAACATTTAAAGCCAATTCTTGACATTCTTGAACGGTTCCAGTCACGTACATCTGTGCTAGATTAATATCTTTTATAGCTGCACTTAATGGTTTCTGCTGACTTACTGAAATTGGTTTAATGCTATATGGCATTAATATCATAGTATCGGAACTATATCTCAATTCAAATATATTAACATCAGTTGTATTGCCTATTAATACTATAAAGTTTCCACATGAATTTAAACAGAAATCTATAGCAGAGTCTAATTTAAATTCAGAAGTCGATAACTGTGTAAATTTCAAATCAGCCATTACGGTAACCTGGTCCATTCAAATCCGCTCAGAAAGAGTTTTATATTTCTCTGTACGATGTGAGACGAAGAACAGATGCTACGAATGGAAATATAAAAACAAAAATGTAAACTTAATAATAATAAAATTTATTGCAATACCAGTGTTTTAAGCAAATCGTAAGGAACAAATGCACTTTAGTGAAGTTGGCCCAAACAAAATAAAAATTAGCCTATGTGATAGAAAATTGAAAAATAAGAAGAAAATATAAAATAGAAAAGTTGGCGGCAACCCATATTTTCCGAGTTATGGGTCTTCGAAGATTTCATATAAAAGGGAATAACCAATACATTTCTAAATGAATTCGGTCAAAAACAATATTGGAAAAAATTAGTGATTTTCTCCACCATGGTACTTCCCGACACGGCGGTATTTAGAATAGATTTTCTGCATAGCCGGCCTTTGGCCGGGGTTAGTGATTTTCTCCACCATGGCATCTCCCGACACGGCGATATATAGAATAGATTTTCTGCATAGCCGGGCTTAATGATTTTCTCCACCATGGTATTTCCCGACACGGCGGTATATAGAACAGTTTTTCTGCATAGCCGGCCTCCAGCCGGGCTTAATAATTTTCTATCACATAGGCTAATTTTTATTTTGTTTGGGCCAACTTCACTAAAGTGCATTTAAGCCAACCGTAATGGCATATATGTACTTATATGGCCTAGACCATAAACTCACCTTTTAAGAATTACTTTTAAATTTGAAACAGTTTGCAAAAAAATTTGGAAGCCCGAGGAATGCCGTCGTCTAAAGAAGGTATTGGGTGTTTAAACAAAGTAGCAAATATTTCTGTTAATCACGGCGGTTATGATCCAGTTTGAAGGCAGTGAGTACAAAAATTAATAATTACTATTTTTGAGAATTTATTTATTTATTCATAACTCTGTGAAATTACATTACTATTCTTTTGTTTATCTTTATGCTTAAAATAACAATCAGTGATTTATAAAAAGGTGTTTTTAGCATGGTACTAACCGACAAAAAAAGTACAAGGAGTCTACACCTTGGATAATGTTTGACATATTTATCTCAGTAATTGTGAATTTCAATCGCAGACATAGCTGCCAGATTTTTTTTTGGTAATATCGACATATTTTTGGGCAAAAATCGTCATTATCGTCAATATAGCTTAATTGAAATCGTCATAAAAATGTCAAATGAAAAAATCGTTTTTTTTACCAACAAAACCCATTTTTATTAAAGGCAAAACATAACAAAACTATTAAATCAACAAATCTTATTAAAAAACAGTATTATTTAAAATACAGAGATCAAATACTTCACTTAGAATTCACAATAAAATCACATGTAAACAGATTGCATATTTTTCAATACTTTGAAATATATTTATACGTTGTATGGAAAAAAACAAAAACAATCAAATCCGTTAGTTATTTTTTTTCAATTTAGTAAAATATGCATTTTAAATTTCATTTTTAGAAACACTTTTTCTAAAAATGCATCAAAACTACAATAAAATTTATACAATAAAAATATAATTTTTTAAAAAAATAGACATATACATATTCATACGTATATGTATAATATATTTTTCAAATATATATTGCAATTAAACATATTGATTAAATCAGTTGCAGCTGTCAGATCATAGCAGGTACATTTGTTTAGCTTTAAATAATCTTTTGAATATAATATTGCCTCCAAAGACGACTTTTTCAATTTTTTATTTTAGTCTTATTTACGTTTACCTGACTAAATATTCTTTCCATATTTGCTGAATAATGTGGTAAAACTAGGATTTTTGTAATAAATTTAGTCAAAATCGGAAACAAAAGACTAGAATCCCTCTTTGCATCTCTGATAGTTTTTTTCAAAAATCCAGTAGTTATATGTTTTTATCAGGACAATACTTTCAATTGTCTGACCTCTGTTTCTAGCTCTTGGTTTTCTGTTTCTTCAACAAAATAGGAAAATTATTTTATAATTTCAGAGAAAGAACTTTTTTTATAAAAATAAAATCATGATAATATCTGATCCCAAAGCTCTATATAAAAATTAACACAATTATTACTAATATCATATTTTTCTTTTGCATTTATTTGTAATTCTTCCAATACATCTCTGGCAAATATTCCTAAGTAAATGTGTTCAAAATTTAAAAAATTGTTTTTGTTTTTATAATCAGTTAAATAAAAGTTTTCAGTTTTAAGCAAACTAGTTTTTAAAAAGTTTCTCATTAGAATTTTCAGCAGTTCAAGGTTGCTCTAATAGTACAAATATATGTGAAAACTTGAATTATTTAAAATCGTCAATATTAATGACGATAAATCGTCAAATCTGGCAGCTATGATCGCAGATAGTTTTCTCACTTGTAATCTACAAGTTGTAGACTTCCAATTAGTGCCATGAGATTTTTCATGAGAGATTTTCATGAGATCTCGCATGCATACAATTTCATTAGATGAGCTGTCAAAAACACACATACACCCAATTCACATGATGACTTTTGCGATGTCCTTCCCTTCTTCCTTCCCTTTTGCAGTTTCTACCAAAATCTTTGTGTGTTCAGACGATGTCTTTTAGTTTCATTTCTTTTTTCCCATTTTTGTTTTGAAATAATGTAAGTAACAAAGATAAATAACAAAAGTAAGAAAAATAATGAAAAGTAACAAAGAAAAATGGAAGAAAAGTCTTGAAAAACACAAATCAAGACCTTTTGTTTACCCCTCCTTTTTCCCTACACCGCTCACCAACAAGCAAAAAGAGACGTCGAAAAAGCGACGTCGCAAAAGTCATCTTGTAAATCGGGCGAAACACAATTATAAAAAGCACATAAATTACCAAAACTCACAAAATAAAGTTATTTGTTTATAATCTGCAACAACTTTACAATTGAAATATCTACAACATACATACAGATGTAAACAAGTTTTCAACTCAAATGTAGAGTTGTGTCGTTCCGGAACGACCTAGTTCCTTGGAACGATTCTCTTATTGGAACGGTTCGGTCTGATCCAGACATTCAAATTTTATCGTTCCTCGTTCCATAATTGCAAACCGTCTTGCGGAGCTATTATTTGTTTTTGGTAAATGTCAAAATCTACAACATACAAACAAGTTCACAACACTATTATACATTTTTTTTATACGTCGCACTTTAATTAATGGCACATTCAATTTAATGTATTTATTTTATTTAATTTACCTATTTTATCAGGTTTTACTAAATAAAATCTATTTATCCCTATTTATTATATCATGTTCTGTTTGTTTATTATTTTTGACAGCATCCTTGTTGGTTTTTTAGTGTTGTATTGGTGCATATACATTGTTTATTATATATAGGTCCAAAGTAAGCAACAGGAACGATGAACGAAATGAACGACCTAGTTCCCTTAATCTTTCGGTCCGGTCGGAACGATTCCGCAAAAGGAACGATTTTGCCCAACTTTACTCAAATGTCACAAATATATAAAATTTCTTGGCATCAATATGACTACCACCCAATTTACATGATGACTTTTGCGACGTCGCTTTTTCGACGTCTCTTTTTGCTTGTTGGTGAGCGGTGTAGGGAAGAAAGAGGGGTAAACAAAAAGTCTTGATTTGTGTTTTTCAAGACTTTTTTTCTATTTCTCTTTGTTACTTTTCATTATTTTTCTTACTTTTGTTGTTTATCTTTGTTACTTTCATTATTTCAAAACAAAAATGGGAAAAAAGACATGAAACTAAAAGACATCGTCTAAACGCACAAAGATTTTGGTAGCAACTTCAAAAGGGAATTCAGTAAAAACGACGTCGCAAAAGTCATCATGTGAATTGGGTGTACGTATTTCCCTTGCTTGAAATGACAGCAAGCCTATATATGTAGTTATTTTGCCGGCGTTCTTTCATATTTTATAGCTGATGTAGACACTATGTTACATAACCTATTAAAAGAGTTCGCCATGTTACACAGATACCCATTCTTTTTACAACCCTAGGCGACATTTTGCTTTGGCAGCATTTCTTCCTCAGATTCTCTGGTATACCTACACAGAAAGTTTTTTATTATACAGTGAATTGTGAAATAATTTGTGTAAAATTTTGTGAAATAATTCGTGAGTAAATCGTTTTCGATTTATTGGGAATATCTTAAAATTTTGTAAAAGCATTAATTGAAATAAAAATGACGGATATAAAATCATTTTTCCATGAGTGGTGTGCTAAGAGCAAAGTTGATCCCAAATTTGAAGTTCGGCCTACAGGTAATATTGCTACGGTAGACTTTTTAAAAATTCATTTGTCCATGTGTAATTAGAAATATTTCATATTGATTATTTGTATGCGAAAATTTAATTTTAGGTCCTAAACACAGGCAACGATTTTTATGTGAGATTCGTGTCGCAGGATATCCGTATGTTGCTGTAGGTAATTCAACCAACAAGAAAGACGCTGAGCGTAATGCGGCAAGAGATTTTATAAATTTCTTGGCACGTGCTGGGAAAATCCAACAAAGCGAAATTCCTGATGATGCTGGCATTGCTGCAGTTACAGCAATCAATGAAGGTTCTAACAATTCGGATAACCAGCAAAGGCGGTTCTTCGATGGCAATGCTGGTCCACAAGACTTGGGCCAAGCTTATCGCCCTATGGACCGAGGAAATAATCACGAGCACTTCAATTTTATTGATCGTGCCCAAGAACAATTGGACATGAAAGAGGCTGAATCAATTGATGTAAACGCTGCTATTCATGGAAATTGGACTATAGAAAATGCCAAAGCCAAACTGCATCAATTTATGCAAATGAATAAAATATCAGCTGATTATAAATATACACCAGTAGGTCCCGATCATGCAAGGTAAGTGGAATTTTCAATAGAGGCACAAATAGAACATTCCGGACTGATAGTATGTATCTAGAATTTTTTTGGTGACGAGTATGTACCCAAAAAGACAGTCAGTGCAAACCCGATTTCTTTTAACTGTATTAATACACTCTTTAATAAGATACCTATTCTTTTAATTCATAAATATGTATGTTTTATAAAATTAAAAAAAAAGTTCATGTTTGTTAGGTATTTTAATACTTTAAGGAGGTATTCAAAAATAATTTTTGATACTTTGTTTGGTTTTTTGTGTTTATTTTCCTTAGTTTTGATAAAACTTGATTTGGAAAAAACAAGTTTCGATTATTTTATTTTTATTTATTTATTTCAGATAAGTAATACAAGAGGCCTTTTGGCCTATAAAAAATATTACCAGTATAACAAATTTTAATTCTATGTAACAAGTAAGATTATTTACATGTTAAATAAAAGAATGTATGTACATAAGTGTTTAAAATTAATAGTAAAAAAATTGAGATCAATTTTATATTAAGTTAATACATTATCACAAGCCAAATAAGGTTTGAACATATAATAAACCAAAGGTCCAAAGACAATCGTGACACGTCAATCATAGTAGAATGTAAAGGAGAAGTTTTAATTGGTTTGAAAAAGCTTATATATCTTACCCTTAAAGGAGGTTAAGGGCATAGCAAAAGAACGTAGGCCAATTTCCAAGCTATTCCAAGTGCGTGCTACACGAACTAAAAACGATCTTTCATAAACAGCATAATATATACGAGAAATCAGTATTTGAGGATTTCTGGTAGATCTGGAAAAAGTTAACATGTTCGCAATTTGAACAGGTTTTTGAGTTTTTACAATTTTATAGAGATAAATAAGTAGCCAGAACTTAAGATAATCCTCAAACGAAAGATTCAAGTAGTCCTTTAAGTGATTCGAAACATGCGCTCTAAGGGAATATCAAATTTCAATTACTCAGTCCATTTGCCTCCAAAGAATCCTGTACCCATGTTATGTAAATAATGTAAAACGCAGGGTGAGCAACAGAAACATAAAATGTTCGTTTTTCATTCAATTTAATTATTTTATACATCACCTTCGTTTGAAAACGGACGGTTAAAAATCTTTTTTCCTACAATTCTCCCACATCTTAGTGTATATATATGTCTTGTTATTTTTCTCTTTCCACCCAAATGCGTAAAACACATGTATTTGTTTTTTTTTTTTTTTGTTAGTAGCAGCTTTAAACGGCAATATCTCCCTAAATACTAAACCCACAAAAACCCACAATACTACGTTCACTTATGTGAAAAAATGTCTTTAATGTGGTAGAAATCTTTTAAAAATCGGATGTATAATAGGTCAATGAAATGCAACACAAAACAAGAAATTGTCTATTAATTCTATAGATAAAAACCATTATTTGAGAATTTTCAACTTGAAATCTGTATGTAAAACAATTGATAGATCGATAAATATCGAAAGCTTTGGGAATCACCTTTCAAATTATTAATTTGCAAAAATCAAAACGAACGGAAAAACTATTATGGAATTTTTAAAAGAAAATTATTAAAAATAAGAATTCAAACTAACAAAACGATTAAGATAATTCTGTTTTGAAAATCTATTTAAGTGTAGAAATCACTCCCAAGAATATAAATAATATAAAATAAGTTTATACTCAAGGCTTGGTCCTTTTTTCTATTACAACAATATTTGAACATTTTATTCTTTAGCAGACGTAAAAATCACATTTTAACTGGTTTGACCTATTACTAACCACATACATACATACATACTAATCTATCATTATTAATTAACAACAATTTTATAGCACCGGATGATAATAAAATTAGAAGTATGGTGAAAGATATTCGGGTGTATTCTGCATATAGAATATTGCTGAATATCATTTAGTAAAAAAGCATACACTAATATAAAAGTACGATCTAACAAGAAATCTCAGTACTGTATTAATGAAAATGATCTTGTTAATACAATAAATAGATTTTTTGTGTTGATAAAATTGCGCCACAAAAATTATTACTGTGGAAAAACGTTCAGCCTGTGTTTATATGGATGTATATATTTTTTGTTGTTATTTAAAGAAAATAGAATTTGCAGTTTCTTCAATTCTATAATAGAGACTAAAAGATCATATTGAGCTCCTTGTTCCGTTTATGTTCTTTCTTTGGATGGAACCTTAATGGAATGCTAAAGAGTTCAGGTTAATTTAAAATAAAGTCACTGTTATGAATTAAGTAACTAATTGGAGATTTTTTTCTGTTTTATAATTTGTAGTTGTTGTAAGTGGTATTTGTTTTCCATAAATCCACAGGCTGTTCGAATTCCGGTAATATCTGCCAAATAAAAGGTGCTACAATTTTGTTTAGAATGGTAAGGTTTCTCAAATTGTAGCTATAATTTCTTTCCATAACAATTTAGTGTTTTTAAAAAATGTGTTTTATTTTGTAGGAGTTTCATGTCGGAAATGCATATATTTGTGCGAGATCTAAAAAGAACTATTACAGCCCGAGAAACGGGTTCCAACAAGCAATCGGCGAGCAAATCATGCGCTCTATCACTGGTTCGTCAACTTTATCATTTGGGTGTAATCGAAGCATTTTCTGGCACTCTTAAACAAAAGAAAGACGAAGAGGAGCTTGCTCCATATGATGTGAATGTTGATCCCGAAATTGTTAAAAAGGTTGAAGAACTTGTTCTTGACTTAGATCTACCAGTTATAAACATCAGAAATGTTAAACCAGATCCTGAAACGGATGTGATAAGTTTACAGGTAAATCTATACACATGTACTTTATATACTCGTACTACAAACTACAACAAATTTCTATTGTAAAAATTCAAATAACAATACCAATTTATATTTTTGTTATGTTTCTAGATCAATACCGGTAAAGATAGTAACCGCCTTCGGATGGATAATCAACAATTGACAGCATCTATAATTCCATGGGCGCCACCTCAACCAAATTGGAACGCTTGGAATGCATGCAATATTGATGAGGGCTATTTAGCTACAGCTTCTTTAGATGATTTATGTAACGACCTGGAGAATTCAAGCAAAGACAAACGTTTAAATAATCCCGAATTCCAAAAGTTTTTAGAATTCCGTGAAAAACTTCCAATTGCTGCTATGCGTACTGAAATTATGGAAGCTATTAATGAAAATTCAGTGGTTATTATACGCGGTAATACAGGTTGTGGTAAAACCACTCAGATTGCCCAGTATATTCTAGAGGATTATGTGTCCTCGGGTCAAGGAGCATTTTGTAATATTTATGTAACTCAACCCCGTCGTATTTCAGCTATATCGGTAGCCGAACGTGTTGCCAATGAACGTTGTGAAAATTTAGGTGAATCTGTGGGTTATTCGGTGCGATTTGAAAATGCTATGCCTCGTCCCTATGGAGCAATATTGTTTTGTACTGTTGGTGTTTTATTACGTAAGTTAGAGGCTGGCTTACGTGGTGTTTCTCACATAATTGTTGATGAAATCCATGAACGTGATGTAAACAGCGATTTCCTTTTGGTCATTTTGCGTGACATGGTACACACTTATCCAGATATTCGTATTATTCTTATGTCTGCCACAATAGACACTACACTGTTCTCGGAATACTATGGTCGTTGCCCAGTTATGGAAGTACCAGGTAGAGCTTTTCCCGTACAACAATTTTTCCTTGAAGATTGTCTTGAAATGACAAAATTTACCCCAACACCCGAATCGCGCAAAAAGAGCAAAGATAAGGACGATGAAGAAAATGCTCTACTAAAGCAAAATGGTGAAGATGTGAACGATCAAAATCTTAATAAAGTTATTGACTCTACGTATTCGCAAGAAACCAAAAATGCAATGGCAATTTTGTCCGAATCGGAATGTTCATTCGAGCTCATCGAAACACTATTGTTACATATTAAATCTAAGAATATTCCCGGTGCAATATTAGTTTTCTTACCTGGCTGGAATTTAATTTTCGCCTTGATGAAATTTTTGCAAAATTCAAAATTTGGAGGACCACAATATCGTATATTACCCTGTCATTCTCAAATTCCAAGAGAAGATCAGCGCAAAGTTTTTGAGCCAGTGCCAAATGGTGTTACCAAGGTAAGTGATTCATTATAATAATAATTACTCGTGACTATGTCATCGCGAACTAAAATACTAATATTTTGGGCTTCCAATATTGGCAGTAAAGTACCCCTATAGACCTTGTTGATGTGGTTAAATAGTAAGAACACAAATATTCCGGTATGTTCTACATTCCGAGTGAAATTTTCACTTCTAAATTGTTCAAAACATTGTTAGGTTAGGTTAGGTTAGGTTAGCAGGCTGCTGGTAAATGGAACATTAGATTCCAGCTCACTTGGGTCCTGATATGGTCCCATTGTGCTACCTGTAGTGAAGACGAGTGATGGTGGAAAGGAGATTAGAAGAGTCGGAAGAAGAGTAGATGAGGGAAGACCATAGAAGAGCAAGAGAAGAGTAGAAAGCAGAAACAGGTGGGAAAAACCAAAGCAAGGAGTTGCCTTGCAGAACAGCCAGGATGTCGAGCCCCCTATTGGGCGAACCATCCACTGCTCCTGATGAAGGAGCTAAGACAACCGAGTTCCGTATTTGAGAGCTCGGAGAGGGTACTGAAGGATCTGCTGCCTAGAAAGCGGAGGCGGTGATCCTCCATAGCTGGGCAGAGGCATAGAAGGCGTGCGATGCTTTCTTCTTCTTCTTCGTCATTGCAGCTGGAGCAATACTCATTGTATGGTAGACCCATGCGTCTGGCATGGGTTCCGAAGGTACAGTGTCCCTTGACCGTGGCCACAAGATTGCGCAGTTGCGGTTTTGGAAAGTTCAGCAGATTTTTGGTTCTGTTGATATCAATGCAAGGCCAGAGGGTCCTTGCTGTGGTACAGGATGGTTCATTAAACCATCTTGTTTGTGCCTCTTGCATAAGGGCTTTCTCGATTCGCCTCCAGCAGGCCAAGAGCGGAAGACCACAGAAATTGTCAATTTCAGCGGCCTCCAACTCTGTACCTCTCCTGGCCAGATTGTCAGCGATGAGATTGCCTGTGTTTTCTCCGTGTCCCCACACCCAAATAAGGGTAACACTAGAACAATAAGCCACTTTATTAAGTGATTTCCTGCATTCCAGGGTAAGGAGGGATGTTGTGTACACACCCGAAATTGCTATTATTGCAGGTTTGCTGTCGGTTATAATATGAATAACTCTATTTGTTATCCTATAGTACCGTAGCCAGTTTGTTGCCTTTTTGATGGCGGATATTTCAGCTTGTAAGATACTACATTCGTCCGGTAGTCTGAAGGAAATCCTGATCCCGAATTCTTCAATGTAGACACCCCCGCCAACCCTGGAGCCACGTTTGGAGCCATCCGTGAACACTCGTAGGGCCCCGTGCGGTGTAGGGGGAGGACCTCCGATAGAGAGTAGTTAAATGCTCTATAAAAGGAAGGTCTTGGAATGTAATAGTCGATGAGATCAGGGATAGTTCCCATGGTCTCTACAATGCTAGCGTGACCCCATGGTCGATATTTCCATGGGTCAGTTGTACTAAGTCGCACCGCAGTGCGTAGAGCTAGCTTCCTAGCCAACAGATCGACTGGAAGCAAGCCCAGCATAGCAAAAAGGGCCTTTGTGGGCGTAGTTCTAAGGGCACCAGTTATCATGATTGCCATTAAGCGGAGAGTTCTCTCAATTCGCTGTCGGTTTGTTGCCAAGTCCAGTGCTTTCCACCAGATTGTTACACCATAGAAAAGAGTTGGTTTGATGACCGTTTCAAATATCCAATTAATCCCCTTGGGACTTATGCACCAGGTAGGACCAATGGCTTTCTTGCAAACATATAATGCCGCTACGGCTTTTGTTGCACGAGCATGAAGATTGTCTCTCCATGTTAATTTATTATCAAGGATGATGCCTAAGAATTTGGCTTTGCCATTTATTTTGGGTAGAGTGAAGGTGGGAATTTTTTTATCTTCTAGTGAAGAGCACTAGTTCCGTTTTGGTTGGGTTGACGCTGAGGCCGTTCTGTGAACACCATTTGCAGACCTCGCTGAGTGCATCTTCCAGCCTGTGCGTAATTGTGTCAAGATGGAAGCCCGAGATAGTCACTGCCACATCATCTGCATATGCAACAGTATTGACGCACATGGACTCCAGTTTACTAAGCAGGACGTTTAATGCCACATTCCATAGCAGAGGGGATAGGACACCACCTAGTGGCGTACCCAATGTGACCTACGAGCGAATGTAACGCCGTCTCAACCGATTTGCCTTTGGTGTAGGCGTGTTGATTGGCTGATAAAAGATTTCTGTCGATTGTTATAGTTCTAATATGAACGTCGATCAGTCTTTCTAAAGTCTTTAAAAGAAAAGATGTAAGACTGATAGGTTTAAAGTCCTTTGCCTTCGAGTGCGATGCTTTTCCCCCTTTTGGGATGAAAATTACATCGCATTTGGTCCATTGTTGCGGAATATGGGACCAGTCAAGACATGCTCTGTATATTATGAGCAGCCAGGGTGTAACAAGGTCTAAATTGTGTTGTAGATCTGCGGAAATGATTCCGTCCGGACCAGGTGATTTGTACGGATGGAAACTTTTAATAGCCCAGTGAAGTCTGTCAGTAGTTATTGCTACGTTCGTCATACTCCGGGCAGGAGGGGAAGCGTTTTGTACCTCCATAAAAGGGGAGCAGCCCGGAAAGTGAGTTTCCATTAGGGCTTCTAGGGACTCCAAGGAGTTAGTAGTCCATTTGCCGTCTAGTTTCTGGATGAATCCAGGTACGGATGGTTGTTTGGCCAGAATTTTGCGCAGCCTGTTAGTGTCGGAGAGGGATTCCACATTTCCGCAGAAATCTTTCCAAGACTTACGTTTAGCGTTTCTAACCTGATTTTTGAATTTATTCAATGAGGCTTTGTAAAGAGCCCAGTTACCTGTTCTTTTTGCCCCATTAAAGAGTCTGCGGCAGCTCCTGCGAGACTCTTCTAGGCTGACAGACCACCAAGGTGGTTTGCTATTTTTGCGTTGTGTGGAAGATTTACAAGAGATTCTTGTTGCTTCCTTAAAAGCGTTAGTTAGATTATTGACTGCTATTTCTATATCAGCTACTTCCTCTATGTTTGGAGGATGTGCAATTGAGTTGGTGAGGATGTTCTTATGTTCCTCCCAGTTCGTTTTGCGCCTATTAACGAAAAGCTTGGTGCTTCCGGTTTTTAAGCTGATATTGAATTCAATATAGCGGTGATCAGAAAAGGAGCAGTCAGCTGAGACCCTCCAGTCCCTAATTATATGAGCGTGTCTCGCACTAGCAAGTGTAATGTCTAGTACCTCTTGTCTGTTTGAGACTACAAAAGTTGGTTCTGAACCTTGATTCAGCACTACTAAGTTTTTATCAATAATGAAGTCGAATAGACACTCACCTCTTTCGTTGGTATTTGAGCTACCCCAGATGTGGTGATGTGCATTAGCGTCCGCACCCAACAGGATTGGTATGCCTTTCAAGTTGGCGTTGTGTGCCATTTTGTGGACCAGATTGTGTGGTGGTTGGTCCGCATGATCATGCGCCATGTAGCAGGATAGGATCCATATGGTGGATCCTCCTGTCTCCCATGCTGCAGTTACAGTGTCTTCATCACTAAAATCGGATAGAATGAAGATATTGAGATTTGTTTTTGCTAAGATACAGGATCGAATGTTTTTAACGTTGTTACCTGTTTTTGTTGCATACAGCAGTTTGTAGCCAGTGGTGCTAAGTCCAAGTATTCTGCCGTTTTTGGTCCACGGCTCTTGGACTAGCACGATGTCCTCCCCTTTTTCTGAAAGGCGGAGGGTTAATGCAGCTGATGCTGCCTTAGAGTGCTGCAGATTAACCTGTAGCACTTTCGCCATTGTCCGCGTCGGGGTCATAGATGGCATTTGCCTCGGCATCACCCTGACTCGGGTTCAGGAGTGCGTCCTCGTCATCTCCAAAAATGAGTCCCTCCAGGAGATTCCCAACCAAACCAGCTGTTGATTGGGAACATCCTGAAGTGACCGATTCCGTGGAGTCCCCTATGACCTCCGTACCGGGTGGCTTGTCAGGTGTTGTTTTTGCCAGCTCCTTCACATGGCCGCTAGCGTTGTCGGGATCGCGTTCGCCATCACCGCGGTACACACTGAGCCTGATTCCCATAAAACCATAGAAGACCAGTCCCTGTCTGTCCCGAAGTAGAGGCAACGTCTCCTTATTCAGGACAACGATCACCATCCTACGTGCACCTTCCGCCCCAAAAACCTTGACCACCTTTCAATCACTGGTTGGTAGGTCAGGGTTCGCACGACGGAAGATGCCTAGGATAGCCTCTGGGTCGTGCGGCTCTGCCGGAATGGTCGCAACTGCTCTCAGTCTACGAGGAATTTCGTTTACCGGGACCAGCTCCAACCTCGCGCCAGGCCACACCTCGCCAAGAGACTCGATCACCAGCTTAAGTTTGGTGACCGACCTCTCGTCCGTGCAAGACACATTGTTGGTAAAAATAAAAATTTACAGCATTCAAAGCATTGGACAATTCAGAAGTGAAAATTTCACTCGGAATGTAGAACATACCGGATTTACAGGATAAAACAATGGCGAAAAACAAAGCAAAAAAAAAAAAAAAAAGCATAGTACACTAATTTATGATTTATTTCAGCCGAAAAACACTTAGAATTTTGATTCAAATTTAAAATAATCTTTGTTTACTACATATTTTTATACCTATAGCAATTGGTAAAAAATTTTTAGCCGATTATTAAAAATGATATCTCTGTCAACTGGTAACTAAGAGCATTCAATTTATTATTTAGTGGTCTTTTCAGTTGTACTCCATAATCTATTCATAAATAAATATTAAAAGAATTCCCGATAGTCCGTTAGCTCAAGTGTTAAACCATGATGTCAAATAATTTATTCCCAGGAGAAATAAAAAACTCAACAGAATATATTCTTTTCTTTTGTAGCAACCCTTTTTTGTAGTAGACCCCGAGAGAACCTTTTCTAAAGATATTTGATTTGCTGTAATACACACTAATAAATATCAAAATTGATTTGAATTTTTTAAATTTAAACAAGAGTTCATATGTATAAGTATCTATGTATGTATATGTTGTTGTCCGTAAACTTGCGCCATCGTGAACTTTATCGTATTAATGGTGCGCAATAAAAAAAAGCAATCTAAAATGGGTCGTATGCGCACACGCGCTATATAAAAGAAGACAACATAATAATCAATCAAACACACATTTCTAACAATAAGGACTACTCAAATCACATCAATCAACCAAAACTCCCTTTTTATTTAACAAACAAATCTAAAATTTTTATGCTTTTGCAGATTATTCTTTCGACCAATATTGCAGAAACATCTATTACGATCGATGACATTGTATTTGTTGTTGACTTGTGTAAAGCGCGTATGAAGATGTTCACTTCTCACAACAATCTCACAAGTTATGCTACAGTTTGGGCCAGTAAAACTAATTTGGAACAACGTAAAGGTCGTGCCGGTCGTGTTAGACCAGGATTTTGTTTCACTTTGTGTTCCAAGGCTCGATTTGCTGCTTTAGAAAATCATTTGACACCCGAAATGTTCCGTACACCACTACATGAAATGGCATTGACCATAAAACTTTTGCGTTTGGGATCTATACATCAGTTCTTATCGAAGGCCTTAGAACCACCACCATTAGATGCTGTCATTGAAGCCGAAGTGCTTTTGCGTGACATGCGTTGCCTGGATAATAATGACGAACTTACGCCCTTGGGTCGCATATTGGCTAGATTGCCTATTGAACCGAGATTGGGAAAGATGGTCGTATTGAGTACAGTGTTCGGTTGCGCAGATATATCTGCAAGTATGGCATCTTATTCAAGTACATTTTCGGAAATCTTTGCTCTGGACTTGGGTCAAAGACGTTTACAAAATCACCAAAAATCTTTAGGCGGCAGCAAATGCTCGGATCATGTTGCGATGATAGTGGCCACACAGATGTGGGAAAATGCTCGTCATAAGGGAGAAGACGAAGAGATACGTTTTTGTGAATGGAAAGGACTACAATTGTCAACTATGCGCGTTATGGCTGAAGCTAAGAATCAATTATTAGATTTATTACAGCAAGCCGGCTTTCCAGAAGAAGCAATGATATCTGGACGAATAGACGCTAATTCCGATGATCCCGTGCTAGATATGGCCACAGCCCTTTTATGCATGGGTTTGTACCCAAATGTCTGTTATCATAAGGAAAAGCGCAAAGTCTTGACCACTGAATCGAAGGCTGCACTCATACACAAGACATCAGTGAACTGTAGCAATTTGGCGGTGACATTCCCGTATCCGTTCTTTATTTTTGGAGAAAAGATACGTACACGAGCAGTGTCATGCAAACAAATGACCATGGTGGCTCCTCTCCACTTGTTATTGTTTGGTTGTCGTAAAGTAGACTTGGTAAAAGGAAACATTGTACGCGTGGATAATTGGCTCAATTTGAAGATGGATCCACATCTGGCCTCAATGTTGGCTGCTCTAAAACCGGCTCTTGATGACTTGGTTTCGATTGTATGTGACGAACCTTCGGAAATAATGCAGTTAAATGAAACTCAATCGAAACTGGTAAGTGTTATAAAAGATCTTTGCATACAAACAGCTGGAGACTATCAGATACAACGTGAAAAGGGTGTTATGCCATACCAAAGCCGAGGACCTGGAGGAAGCGGCGGTAGTGGTATACCCAGCAAGCGAGGACGATTTGATAGTGGTGGTTTCGGAGGCGGAAATCGCTATGGTGGCGGTGGTGGATATGGAGGCGGCGGTGGCTATGGAGGCCGCCGTGGTGGTGGCACAGGAAATTGGGGCCACTTCGGTGGAGGTGGCGGTAATCGCAGATTTTAAATACACTATCATTTAAATTTAAATTTAGACAACGTACAGCATAGTATGTTCTCTCTCAATTTGCAAATGTGCGTTTATTTAATTTACATTCATTAATTAATAAAATAAACAATTAGCGTGAAATCATATTCAATTTTTTTATTTTTTTTATTAAATATTACTTTTTTATATTTTTAATTTTTTTTATAAAATGGACTGCTTTTGGTTTTATTAAAATTCACTCATTTACTATTAACGTTCCTCATAAAAAGCTAAAGCAACTGCTAACAACACCGCTATAGCAATACCAGCATAAACGCCGATTATATTCCAGTTAACGGGATTCTTTTGTTTTGCTTCTAACGTTTTACGTTCTTTAGGTTTACGTTTGCTAAATTTCTTCTCAAACTGCTCCACCTCCAAACGATTGCGTTCTTCTTCTTGTTTCATCCGTGATTCCTCTTCTTTTTTGCGTGCCAGCTCTAAAGATTTTTGTGTTTCAACACAGTTTTCATCACAGTGCAACTTTAGAATACCAGCGCGATATTTGTCACAAGAAATATCGGATTTTAAACGTTTGCAATCACAGTAGATACGCAACTTTTTCCGGCAGGATTCGGGATAGGGACAAGGACCAGAATGGCATTTGGCTGAGCAGCGATGGCCACAAGGATACTTAAAAAAATGCAAAATAACAAAAAATAGTTTAAATATATTCAGACATTAATTAATGTATATAGATCTTACATTTTTTAAACATCTACTTCCGCAACTTTTTAAGTATTCTTGTTTTTCCAAAATTTCACCTTCAGTCGCATCTGTGTCGAAATATTCGTTGCATTTGTAAACAATGGGCATTAAGCCACAATGACATTTAGTTTTAATAGTAAAATTGCAACTATTACAAGGTGGTAGGTGACAAGGTCTAAGACAATTATGAGTACATCCTTGGGGCCTAGGAATTTTGCAACTCTCTGTACAAGGCGCACATCCAGTTTGTTCCTAAATAAAATTTATGTGATAGATTTCAACAAAAATCCTTAAAAAAGTATTACCTTCGTGTCATTCAAATTCGCCACTGCATGACACACTAAATGACATTTGTGATTACCACAACGTAAAAATCGGTTACATAAACGTTGACAGGATGTGGGCTTTGAATTCCAACAGGGCCAATCGGCAGTTTCATGCCCACCAATACAAGTTACGCTCACCTTTTGTTCACATCGAGGATGAGGCATTTCCTTTAGTTCAAACTAGAGTTGAATATAATTATTAATTTTTCGATTAAATCGATAAATGTATTAATTGTCACCTGTTTGGTAGGCTCCCATATGCTCGTAGTATGAGAACTTGGTTTTTTAGCCACCCTGACCGATGTGTGACACTTTGCCATACACTTGTGACCGCACTTAGTAGTGTCATTTGGCAATCCGCATGGTAAGGAACAAGGTGGACATTCATTTTTGTGACAACGATGTTTACTGTCGTGTTGGCATTTTGATGGAATGCTGGAACCAAAATTAAATTTGATGTCACACTTTCAAGCGACTTTTGGCCCGATATAATTTAATGTGTTAAAATCGAGTAACTCACCGACAGGGTTCTAAACACACGACACGTGCTGTACGCTCGCGACCACAGGGTACACTATTTTTAGATTTACCACAACGACAATTAATTTGAGATTTTTGCTGGCAAGGATAACAGGGTCCCTTATGGCAAATAGATTGACATTTATGTTTACCGCACGACAATGGTTTACAACAGACTTTGTCACATGACGGACAATTTCCATCGCAGCACTAAAAAAAAAAAAAAAATACAATTTTTATAAGTTAATTTTTTTTTAATTTTTATGCCATGACACATACCTTACGGTTACAAGGATGCTTGCCACAGTCTCGAGTTTGTTTACATTTCGTTTCACAAGTAAACTCCTTGGAACAGGGCAATTCTTTTTCGTGCATACCACAGCGGCATTTCTTTTTTGTTATAATTAAACACTAAATGGAAGTATACATACATACATATATTAAAAAATTGCAACATTTTCCTTGATCATTTGAAAATTTCATAAACATTGATTTCTAATTAAAAGTTGTGGATTTATTGAAAACATGGAAACATTTTTTATTCAACTTACTAAATTACAATTTCCCTTGTGACAACGTTGCGTACAAGTGTGTAAGCCGCATGCAAGTACTTTTTGGCAAGTATCGCCACAGGTATCTATCACCTCATAACATGGACCAACTTTTTTCTGTAAAATAATTAATTAAAAATTGCAATTTTATGGCGGTTAAATAAAACTTACGGTTTTACCACATGGACAGGATCGTGGCAAACTTAAGGGACAATCGCCACAGTCATTTGAATGGCAAATCCTTTTACAAGTGTGTAAACCACAAGAAAATTTTTTTCCGCACTGTTGTTTACAATGCCACCTCTGTTCACAGCATTGACGTTTCGCTTCTTCTCTGCCACATTCGCATGGTTGCTTACTTGTTTGCTGACAAGGCGGACACTGCCCGACTTTATGACACACTTTTTGGCATAGATGCTCATTACACGGCAGTAGCAAATCGCATGTCTTTTGGCACTCCCACAACTTTTCAACGCAACGTACGGATTTTTTAGGAGATTTTCCGCATTTACATGATGTGATGGCATATTGGGCGCACGGTGGACATGGACCCGGGTGACACAGCAACGTACATTTATGACCACAATTTGGCATTAGCGCTTTACTACATATTTCGCCACAGGAGTGAGGAACTAACCAGGGTTGAGATGGTGGATTGATTTCTTTGCCACAAAAGCATTCATAATCCGTTGGCCTCTCTTCTTGACCGAATTCTCTTCTACATTGTGGACAACACCAATGCAGTGCTTTTTGTTTTTTAGGTGGCACATATACTCCCATATTATTATAATAACCCTGTTCATTTTGAGTTTGGGCTTTTGCTTGTGCCACACTGTCATTAGACCATCTTCGTATGCAGTTCAAATGAAAGAAACAATAACAATATTTGCACGACCATATTGCATTTGATCGTTTTATGCTTCCTATACAAATGAGACACGTAGCAGCACCGGTTTGCAAAACATTTTCTAAAAATCCGGCTGTCTTTGCTAAAATATGTGCATCTTCCTTACGGGTATTGTAATGCTGATATAACGATTCTAAAAAAACATCAAGATATTTTAAACTTACAATTATCCAGCTGTATTAAATTTCAGTCGTATTTACTTAAAATCGTTGTCTCATCTAACTCGTCCTCATCTTCAGAAGATGATATATAATTTTCAACCAGCTTCTTGGCAACTTCTATGTTTCGTGCATGAGCCTCATTAAATTTTTCCGTAGGATTTTTAGGGCAGTTTTCTTGTTTACTCTTTGTTGGCGGCATTGTTGAAAATATAAAGAATATATGTATGTATGTACGTATGTATCTTTCTGACCGGTGAACACGTCTGTACATATAATTTTGCTTTTGCAAATTTATTAATAATTTTTTATCAGTATACCGGGCATAACCAATGCTGCCGTACTGATCGCAAATAGACTTGAGTAGTTTACGAACAACCCAAGGTATATTAATTATCAGGTAGTCGCATTAGCTAAAATTGACATCAGCTGATTGATTTTTTGTTGTCAAAACTTCGTTGTGTTTTTATAAAAATATTGTGACATTTTTTTTTATTTAATTAAAATTTAAGAAATTGAAAAAAAATGTTTAAAATTTAATTAAAATTAAAAATATCAATTACAATGCGTGTATGTAGTGTCTGCAAAAAAAATTTGCAAAGGGGGAAGAAAAGTTGTTCCAAGTACCCAAAGAAAAGCGCCTGAGAAGTACATATATGGAGCGAAATTGGTTTAGTCTAAGGTCACACACGATGATTTTAATTGCCCAACTTTTTCAGAATTCTCTTTTGAACTTGCTTTTATGTTCACACACGACCATTTTAGTTGGGCAATTCTTCTGTTTTGTTTAGTTTTTATTTTCTTACAATTTGACATTTGTGTTTTCATAAAATAATCAATTTCAATAAAATAAACCAAATGTAGTCAGCTTTTAATAAAAAATTTTTCTCTATAATAATTATTTTATTATTACATATTTAAAACGTGTAATTTTTGCGTTTAATTGAAATTATAAATGATTTACACACCAAGAAGCGAAACACCGAATGAAAAGAAATGTCAAATATTCAAATAAAAAAAAAAACGAATGAGAGAATTGCTTAAAATAGCCGGGTACCGGCGATTATTTTTCCCTTTTTATTCCCCTCACCGCAAACTGAAAGAAACATCTATAAACTCAAGAATTGCCCAACTAAAATCGTCGTGTGTGAACATAGACTTAAGGAATTTCACACCAACTTCTCTTTTATGTATGTACATTGCTCTCACTTTTTGCCATCAAGCATTTTACATGCTGGAAAAAAGGTAAAGTCTAATCGTGAATTGTGCATTTCCATCTTTAACATTTTCCGTTGCTCCAACAACAGCATTTACAATACGTTCAATATTGCGTTGTTGCAAAATATCCTGGAAAGGAGGATACATAGACTTTCTTTAAATTTTACTAGGAATTTTTCGATACATACATATATTTTTGTTTTCTTACCTTTCCTGTAAAAATATCCTGTAATGAAGCAACATTCTTCTCCAATGCCTCATTTTTACGTAAGTATATATGGGCAGTATTCTCTTATGATCTAATTCCACTTTTCGATGCAGTTTAATTATCATAACTCCAGCCTTAAACAAATGCATTTGCAAAGGGAGGAAATTGTTTTTTAGTACCCAAATAACAGACACATCCTGATTTTATACATACATCTATCAACTTTTTGTTTTATGTATTGTAAAAAATTTTAACTTATATTTTTAATTTATGCAATTGTTTTTTTTAATTTAATTTTTGTTTTGTTTACACATCACATTTTGACAACAGCCAAGTTTTTACACTAACAAAATGCCTGTTGATTTTGTGATGTTGTATTTGTTAATATACCTTGAAAACAACCTGTATAGTTCAATTGAACGAGTACATCAATTGAACTAAAGAAACTGGTTGAAGTTTTTACGGTTACTAGTTCAATTGAACTCATGGTATAATAAATAAGGTGGTCTTCCTGCCTGCTGTAGAAGAATATTTTTGTTTTACAAATGTCAAATTTTATGTAGCAGAGCAACATGCTGATTAAAAATTTGTAGCGGCGACCTAACATTGATAAACGGACATTACTAAAATGGTCTCGGCGACAAAATTACAACTTTGACAAGGTGCCTTTTGATGAAAGCGCGAGTGCATATAAGGCTTTCTATGAAAATATCGGTGCCATGAAGCTTTGAGGAAAGTTTATCGATGATGATGTGTTGAATCTAATAGTGGATTATACGAACAAATATGCTGCAACAAGCAATTGTTCATCATTTATAACAACAAGTACCGAAATGAAAACGTTCTTAGGAATCACTGGGAAGTGCGATGATAAAATAATAATGTATTTCAAGAGACAGATTCAAACAGATCAAAAATTTTTTGCATGTTTGTGATAAAACTGCGTTGGATCCAAACCACAAATTTGCTGAAGTCGCCCCATTGAGTAATTTGATAAACAAACAATTTCTTCAATTTTAGGTATTTTCCCACAATCTTTCTATTGATGAGCAAATGATTGCATACTATGGCCGACATTCATGCAAAATGTTTATCAAAGCTAATTCGTCGCAATGCTTTTCCGAATCATTTTCCGACTTAGAAAAAGTCTTAATTTTACCTATATGGATGATTAAGGCAAAACGTAAAATTTTTTGGTTTTTTATTTTTTTCTAAGCTACTCAATCTCTATTTCTAAATAAAAACGCAGTTGGAAGCCATAACCTATAATCTGGTCGTCACTTGAATTTTTTTACCCAAAATGGGTATTTAAATACCCATTAGGCAGGAATGGGTTAAAAATAAAAAAAAAACTGTTAAAAAATATTATTTATCAATAAGAAAATAATAAACACAAAACAGACTATGAAATTGTTTTGTAATTTTTCTTTTTTTCCTTTATTCCTATTGACACATCTAGCTCATGAGCAACAATAAAAAGCCGTGTTGGTATTTTTATTGTTGCCTTGTTGTAGTTGTATATTACCTGTATATTATTGTACCAAGGCGTATTAATTCGCCTGAGTGTAAACCGATTGTTTTTATTTCAGGTGTCAAATTTTAATATATTTATTAAATTTGAATTAAAAAATTTTCATTTATGAAGAAAATTGTAAAATTTTTGAAAATAAATAGATACTTACCATGGTATAATAAATACCATGATACCTATGAAATATTTACATAAATATGAGTTTGCATTTGTGCAAAATGGATGTGATATGTAAAAAATAGTGTTTAGAAAAACTAATATCTTCAAGTTCGGCCACACAGTGTGTATATTTACACGAAACCATTCGAGCTGTTTTTACCCCCCTCATAACTTTGCTCCCGCTGATCATAATATAATGAAACTTGAAACATAAGGTCTCCCCACAGAGGTGACCTCACAGGTTGAATTTGATAGTTCTACCATAAAAGCTTCCCGATATATTAAGGTGTGAAAAGACCATATTTTAGTACATATTCACTGACTCACTGACTCATCAATATTATTGGGCACTTCCAGTAAAGCTAGAGAGCTGAAACTTGGTACATAGGTAGGTCTTGGTGAGAAAATAATCAGAAAAATCTGAAAACGGGCACTTTCCGCCCGGGGGGCTAGGGTCCCCCTTCTTTGTATGGAGCACTTCTAGTATAGCTAGAAAGCTGAAATTTCGTACACAGGTAGGTAGTGATGAGAAATTACCGAAAATTATTTTTAACGGGCACTTTTCATCTGGGGGACAATCATGCCCCTTCTTTGTATGGGGCACTTCTAGTATAGCTAGAAAGCTGAAATTTCGTACACATGTAGGTAGTGATGAGAAATTACCGAAAATGATTTTTAACGGGCACTTTTCATCCGGGGGGGACAATCATGCCCCTTCTTTTTATGGAGCACTTCTAGTATAGCTAGAAAGCTAAAATTTCG
This sequence comes from Lypha dubia, assembly GCA_947311025.1. Classification (NCBI taxonomy): domain Eukaryota; kingdom Metazoa; phylum Arthropoda; class Insecta; order Diptera; family Tachinidae; genus Lypha; species Lypha dubia. The sequence goes on from OX371263.1 coordinate 52,920,314, forward strand.
TACACATGTAGGTAGTGATGAGAAATTACCGAAAATGATTTTTTAACGGGCACTTTTCATCTGGGGGGACAATCATGCGCCTTCTTTGTATGGGGCACTTCTAGTATAGCTAGAAAGCTGAAATTTCGTACACATGTAGGTAGTGATGAGAAATTACCGAAAATGATTTTTAACGAGCACTTTTCATCTGGGGGGACAATCATGCCCCTTCCTTTTATGGAGCACTTCTAGTATAGCTAGAAAGCTGAAATTTCGTACACATGTAGGTAGTGATGAGAAATTACCGAAAATGATTTTTAACGGGCACTTTTCATATGGGGGACAATCATGCGCCTTCTTTGTATGGGGCACTTCTAGTATAGCTAGAAAGCTGAAATTTCGTACACATGTAGGTAGTGATGAGAAATTACCGAAAATGATTTTTTAACGGGCACTTTTCATCTGAGGGACAATCATGCCCCTTCTTTGTATGGGGCATGTGATGTCCCTTATTAATGTTATCTGTATGGTAACATTAGTCACAGACTACAAATAAGTGGCATAATTATTTTCTATGTTTCTATTCTAATTCTAAACCAATATTTAAATGATGTCATACCTTTTTATATGTATTCCGCCATATTTATAACTGTTTCACTCTTTGTTTGATCTGTGTTAATGTAAAAAGAGTAATATACTTATATCTTTTTTAAATCTTTAACTCCTTTTTGTATTTTGTAATAAAATGTAATTAAAAACTATCAACAAACGCATTTAACAATTCTTACGAACATTACAATTGGCGACGAGGATAAACCTAAGGAAAAACTAATATCAATAAATTGTAACCTAAAAATTTATAAAGTGCACCATGACCGAAATGGAAAAATTGATCGATGCGCTATCGAGAATGACTCAAGCCATGCAGGTTCAACAATCACAGCAATCAAATGTTACCAGTGTCAACGTAATATCAAATTTTGATCCTTTCAACCCAAAGCTGGAGACTTTTGATATATACAAAGAACGTGTTGAAATCCATTTTCAATTAAGAGGAGTGTTCAATAATAAAGAAATGTGTGCAAAACTTGTTTTGCAATATGTAGGTTCATCAAATTACTCACTACTGTCAACGTTAGCTGCTCCTAAGAACATAAATGATCTCAAATATGATGAAATTGTAAAACTTTTTCAAGGACACTTCTGCCCCAAGAAAAATATTTTTGCAGAACAACATAGATTTCTATATAAAGTTCAAAATGAAGACCAAAGTATTTCAGACTTCGTGGCTGTTTTGCAAAAAAGAGCGGCGCACAGTGGCTGAAAATCGTTTTTCATTGGCCAAAATTCTGTAACTTTTGAACCGATCAAAATATTGAACTAAATTTTATTTTAATGGATAGATATTTAGTTCAACTTGACTCAGTTTTAATTACATTAAAATTGATTGAGGACTTTATAAGGAATTCTATGTCAAAGTTGAACCTTTGAATTTTTTTAACTTTTAGAGTGATATATGGGTTTATTATTTTTTATTTATTAAAAAATTCAATATATGGAAATTAATAATAATTATAAATATTTTTTGTAATAATGGAGTTTTTTTTAATGTTACACACAAAAAAATTTTTACACCAAAAAAATAGTAAAATCAACTGGAGATTTTGCTATTATTACAGAAAAATTAAAAATTTTTTGCTGTCAAATTTGCAAATTTGTTTACACTCAAAGAATAGTTACACATTAAAAAAAAACGTTGATAATATTATCTAAAAATATTGCTATTACTACAGAAAAATTTATTATTTTTTGCTGTCAAATTTGATCATTTTAAAAAACATATTAAAAATAAAAACTGCAATGAATTTTAATAGCATTTGTAACAATGGTAGGTTCTTTTTATTATTATTTTTTACTAATACTATGTTTTTCGTACTTAAGTAACAATGAAAGGCAATTTTATAATTATTATTCATTTGACTCAAATATTGATTGCAAATATTCCAAATGATGGCACCAAATGATATTTAATGTCATCTTCTCCATGATAAACGATTTTGTGAACTGTTGCAGACATATTTCTCCATGGGTATTTGGTTGTATATATTTTTCCTTAGCATAATCTCCAAATTTTCTAAAGTCAATTTCTTCATTGCACGCAAGTACTTGTAGGATTATTTTAAATCTGAAAATAAGGTTTAAATCCACTCCTATTATTTCAAGTGCTTTTTCTGGATCTTCTTGCGGTATTGCCATCATTTGTATTGCCTGACCCTTGTTTTGGCTGATCTATAATCAATCCAAATTTGCGATATTCATCTTGAACCTGTTTCTTTTTTGAACTTCTTAACACTTTGTTGGTTTCGTTGTTTCTTATTGATCCTGAAGACCCGAAATCATAACTGATTTTTAGTATGTGTTCCATAAGTACGGTGACCATATTTTTCGACAACAAAAAAAGGATACCCAAAATTAAATAAAAATTATTGGTATTAACTTAATTACACAGATATATTTTATATCAATAAAATTAAAATATAATTACAACAATGTAATATTAGTGACTAGTACAAGTAGTTACATATGTATGTATGTACTTATTTTAATGTTTAAAACAGAAATTAAATATGCCTAGAAGTTCACACGTCGTTAAAACAAAAAATTAATTAATTAATCAAAATTAACAAAAAAATAAAATTTACCCAATTATACAAATATAACAAAATTCAATAAATAAAAATAACTAAAAACATTAGTTTAAGGATTATCTATTATTGTTATTTTTCTGAAGAATGTATTTTTTTATTATATCAATGTTATTTGATAAAAACAATTAAAATTCTGCACAGTCCATTTGAAAGCCGACTGAAAATTTGACACATTGAACTTTTCAGTGTTGCCAGGCAATTCCTGGTTATAAATTTATATTGTATTGAGTTTAAAATTTCGGTATTTTGAGAAAATGAAACTTTTAATTTTGGAAACTAAAGAACATTAGCCATCAAAAATAAAGGACAAAAAAGGACAATACAATTAAAAAAAGGACAATTTATTTTGTTTAAATTTTAAAGGACGTTGTGTCAAAAAAAAGGACTGTCCTTTTAAAAAAAGGACGGATGGTCACCGTATCCATAAGTCGTATTCTTGCATGTAGTGGTGATAATCCAAATTCATATGCATCGGTATTATCTAATGATTTTGTCGGGACTTGGTTTAATTGGGTTGATGTTGCTTGACATATAATGCAGCCTTCGTGTTAGTCAAAGCCTGACCTACTTTTCCATCTATCATTGTCAGCACTAATTGAAAGCTTACTTCTATTTGCTGCCCATCTAACTGTAATTGTAATGGCTGTGGTGTTGCAATTCGGGCCTTGATATCACTAACTTCTTTGTTAATGGCATCATGAGTTTCTTTTTTGAATTCAAATTTGATTGGCCTGCAGTATTTCGTAGAAGATAGTGTCTCATTTTTCCAAATATACATTGCTTGCGTTGTACTAGTCGAAGGCTCTGAATATTCCAAAATCTTTTTCAATCGCAGTGGTACAAATGATACCATGAATATATCTGAGCCCGAAATATTTTCACACATCTTGTTTGTATTGTTTTTGTCCCGAAGAACCATCACATCCCCATTTACAAAAAAGAATTAACTTTGTGTTTCCATATATCTTTAACTCATTTCCTGTTATTGATTGTAGCAAGATTGTAGTTGTACCTCTGCCGAAATTGGTGTGATTGTAAAAGTGTCCTTTGATGGCAAACAGTCCATTTTAGCAGCGGTTATGTAATGATATGCTGGATACATATTTGAGCCTTTTTCAATCGCACGCAGTCTGAGCTTAATATGTATATTGCTGTTTTGTTAATTTCAAATCCAGAAAAAATGCTAACGCCTCCTCATTTGTGTACTGTATTGCATCACTCGGAGTTGGTATACTTTTAAGAATCCGTTTTGTCCTCACTGGACTAGCTTTAAGAACTTTTTCAATGATATCCACTTTTGTTAATTGGTTCTGTGATAGTAATTGATGTAGGAAAGATTCTTTTATATTTGTACAACCAATTGCATCCTTAAAATCTTTAAGTTTCCGCCTCTTAGATCTATTGCTGCAGTTGCCCATTAAAGATTTGCGTGGTCTTTCAGCCTTATCTTGCTTTGCTGTTTCTGCAGCGACAGTAAGTTGGCCTTCTAACCAGTTTGCACTTTTTATATAAAAGTTTTGTTTACTGTAGCTAACTTCTTTGTAGCTTTTTTTTAGTGCTTTGACGAAATTAGATAATTGCTCTTGCATTTCGCTGCTACACGAATTTAAGTTTAATTTTATTTTAACGTAACTAAGAACATCTTCCTGGTTTTTGTTTCTAACATACTCTTCGGCCAGTTCTTTATAACTGAAGCTCTCCATATTTTTTTTAATATTTTTATTTGCGTCTGTTATGTTTTATCCGTACACTTAAAGCGTTAAATTATTACTGAGTAATCCCTTATCGAATCCGTAGTTTTATACATTTTTGGATACATGTTATTCACACATTGATCTTTAATTTCATAGCAGGTAGTGCTTAAATTGAACAAAACTGCACATATTATCCAGACCTCAATATCAGGTAAAACTGATTAGTATCTCGCCAATATGGGGTTGTTTTTTATCTTTACTGGTTTAATGTCGCGATTATTATTATAAAATTGTTTATGACTTTGGTTGACCCTAACAATTGATAACAGGTAAATTTAGAAAGAGATCATATGTTTACTGTAGAACCTATTGTGATAATTTTATGACTTATTTTTTGCTGATCAAAACAAAGCCATTAAACCCTTTCGCAGATATTATATTTAATTTTTTTTTAGTTTTACGTAGTCTAAAGTAAAAAAAACATAAACTTTTAGGCAAAAAAGTGAAAATTTAATACACCATTGTATACGAGTACTTATAGGGCTGTTGAAATTAATTTGAATTTTTTTTTAGAGTAATTTCATTAAAATGAAAAAAGTGTTCTACCCACGGGTCGTCACGGGTGCAAAAGTATATGTATATAGCGTTAAAGACGACACTTTGACCTTTCTCCTGGTGGTATACGTTTCTTGTTCCCTTTTGTTCCCTAGAAGTTCTATTCCACTAAAGTTTAAATTTCAGAAAAATATAGTAGTTTCATAAATATTTCGTAACGCCCCTAATATTAAACGCTAGAGCTGTGACCACTCACAACAACTAAAGACTAAAATCCTACCAACATTATAAAAAAGACCGCAGGCCATTATCGATGATAGCTTGCGAGTAGTAACCATTTATTTTTGATAAAAAACAAAAGAAAAACACCTTTTTCTGAAATTAAAAAAACAGTTGAGTTTGACAGCATGCCACGCCCACAATTATCAATAGCTTAACCTAATTTTTTGGCTACCTTAATCTGTATATATTAGCTACAAAAAGGCGTAAAAGTTTTAAAAATCGGTGAAGAAAAAAAATTAGACTTTTGGCCAATGAAAAGCGATTTTCAGCCATTGTGCGGCGGTATGTGGTTTTGTATGTGCATGTAAGAAATCCGTGGCTGATATTTTTTCTTGTGCTCCGTTCATAAGAGGTATTAGAGATAATTCAATTCGAGAACAATTATTGCAGAATACAAATGTTTCGTTTATGCAAATCGTCGAAAAAGCAAAGGCATTGGAGGCAGCGAAAATCAATAACAATGAAATAATAAATAATCCATCAACTAGTGATGTAAATCAAATCAAACAACAATTTTCACAAAAGTTATCGGGTTATGAAAACAAAAAACGTAGTCGATCGCCATCAAAAGACAGTTATCGAAAACTTGGTTTAGAAGGGATGTGTCTTCGCTGCGGACGAAATAATCATCTTTTAAAAGAATGCAAAATAAACAAAGAAAAATTAAAATTCTCAGCATGTAATAAAACAGGCCATGTAAATCAAGTGTGCATAAAATCAAAATTAAAACAAAAATCAGACAATTCTTTTCATGTTGTTAAGTCGTGCTCTTCTGATGACGATTATTTTGACGAAAACAATAATTTTGGCATTCATCAAATAGTTGATATCTATAGCAAAACTGAGATACCATCTTCAGAATTACAGAAAATTTTCACAGCTGTTTTTATTGAAGACAAAGAACAAACATTTTAGGTAGATTCGGGCGCCGGCTATACATTAAAGGCTCCGTTAGCCGAGCGCTGCTCTGCCGTACCCGTACTGCACCGTACTGTTAGCCCGTTGGTGTACTTATAGAATATTTAAAAACGTGTTTGACTATACATAAACAAAACAGAATTACCCAACAAACCAAAACGATTTAGAAATCCCTTGTAACAAGGGCTGCCTTCCTAAACATCTTTATGCGACGTCAAAGCAGTGTTAAAATCAAGCAATTTTATTTTACAGCTCTGTAAATCAAATACATTATCATTAGAAACACTTCTTTGCTTTGCATACTTAAAATTACAATGACACCGAGACAAATTATTTTTAAAACTCTTGGAAAACACTCCACGAGCAATATAATTAATAGCTTTTTTGTTTTAAAACGAGATCATCTTGCACCTATCCTTTTCCACCATTGTTGTTTATAAAAAACATATACGATTTTCATTAGATTCCTAATAATTTTGTAAGCTTAGATAAAAAATAATTTTCATCAGGATTTGTCATTTGGTTTATTTAAAAATAACATAATTACAATAGACATATATTCCGGGCTGTTCTACATTCCGAGTGAAATTTTCACTTCTGAATTGTCAAAGCATTGTTGCTGTAAATTTTTATTTTTACCAACAATGCTTTGAACAATTTAGAAGTGAAAATTTCACTCGGAATGTAGAACATACTGGATAATTTACTTTTCTTTATTTAATTAAGTAAATTTATTCTTGTGTTACAAACTTGTTTCATGCGGTATTCTTTTTAAAATAAGTTCGTTTTCTCCTACTCCAATTGAATTTAAAACATCTGAAAAATTTTAAAAGGAAATGGTTATGCCATTTGATATGCATATTTTATGAAAAACATACTTTATTTCTATAGCTCCATTTGCACTCAGGCTACGCACACTCTTTTTCTTTTTTAAATAACTTTTCAACTATTTGCTCTTTCCGGTAACAAAACAACAAACTATAGCATGACTCATTTGCGAATATATGTGTTAAATTGTTATATAAACAAGTAAGTGTATAAAAATTGTAAAGTATTTGAAAACTGCATTTTGTATATAAAAAGTTTATAAATATCATGCTTATTAAAAGTTGTAGTAAATCTGTTATAAGTTTATTATACGAGTTACATTTTGCATATGAAATGGTTTGCTGGGTAGTATATATAAAATAAATAAATAATTTATGGAAAATTAACAGCTGTTTACAACACAGTGATGGGCATTAAAAGTTTTCAAATTGTTACTATTCTGAAGAAAAAGTACCTAAGATATATGTATAAATGGTATAAAAATGTACATACAAGTATGTATGTATATATGAAATATTTTGCATACTAAACTTTTGAGACAAATATTACATTTTCGTTTACCATTAAGTTGCTAGCGAATGCGCAACTTTAAACTCACCTTCTGCATAACTACTCTATTGCAGCAAAGGCTCGATATGTGCATACATAAAAAATGTTTTTGCAGCCGTTGAATTATTTATTGGTTTATTTTATACATCTAAGCATGTACATATGTATACATATATGTACATACATATGTTTATGCAGTTACATGTATATTTACACATATTATTTTCAGTTTTTCAATCATAGTTTACAGATATCATTATAAAATAGTACCAAAAAAAAAAGAGCGAAAATACCCCCTTAGCTAATACAAACTAACAGCCCATCACAGGCGTACACATGTCACTTAACGGCCGTATGAAATTCTATTTTATTTTGATTCATACATTACGGGTACGTTACTTATAAATTCGGTAAGCTTTTGTATGGCTTTTCCCATGCTATAGACGAACAGCTGACACATTACGGTACTGACACAGAAAGCTTTTTTTTTTCGACACAAAAGTGTCTCTAACGACACTCACAAGTCTGTGAGTTTGTTCAATTGAGTTATGTTGTTTGCGAAAACCGAATTGATGATCTGGAATACATCCATTACTAGTCACTATAGGCATCAGCTTGCTCATATACAGCTTTTCAAATAGTTTTGAAATGTTAGACAGTAAACTAATAGGCCGATAGGATTCAACTTTTGTATGATCCTTGCCGGGCTTTGGTATCATAGTAATTAGCGAAACCTTCCATTCTTTAGGATAGTGTTCTAAGCGTATAATACTGTTAAAAATGAATAGTATTATTCTTTTTGCAGTGTAAGGCAATTCTTGAAGCATTTTGTTGCTTATTTTGTCGACACCTGGGGCTTTTCTGGTGTTAAGACTAGTAATAGTATTTTCAATCTCCGTCATGTTAAATCTCATCGGTATTTCTGGTAAGGAGACGACTGGTGGCAGTTCAACAATATCAGCAGAAATATTCGGAGTGAAAACTTTTTCTAAGTGTTTAACAAAGAGTGCACCTTTTTCAGCATCAGTTTTTGCCCAGTCACCATTTGGGGCTCGTAATGGGGGTTTGCATATCACTGGCCTTTTTAGTCCTCTGGCTGCACGCCACAGTGAATAATCTGTTTGTGGTGTTGCATCTAGCTCTTGAAGGAATTTTTGAAGGGAAGCTGTTTTTGAGTTTGCAAAACTTTCCTAAGCTGCTTGGTGCACTCCTTAAGCCTTAATTTTAGCTGGGGCGATCTGTAGCGCTGCCATTCTCGTCGAGCTCTCCGTTTTTCAGTCAATAGCCTTTCTATATCTACAGAAAAAATATTGTTAAATCTCACTGGTTGGTTTATTTCATTTGAAGTAGCATTAAAAGCCGCTTGTTTAACATGCGCTTCAAACAACCTGAGAGAACCGTCTATGTCTGAAGGTGTACTCAGCGGCATTTTTTCCGAGCAATGAGCACTCAGATATTTTCTGTATTTCAGCCAGTTAATACGTGCAGATGTCGTCGCTAAATCACATGTTGTGTGTGAGTAAATAGTGACAATTGTAGGCGAGTGGTCTGAAGATAAGTCCAAAGATGCTTCAACTTCAACCATCTCGCTGGGCACGCCTTTCACAATTCCAAAGTCGATAACATCAGGAATTTTTTGTCGATCTGTTGGCCAATATGTTGGCTGTCCACTTGAAACTACATTCAAACCCATTTTAGATATTGTGTCGAATAAAATTCGTCCCTTAGGTGTGATTAAACGTGAACCCCAAAATGTGTGTTTAGCATTGTAGTCGCCAGCTGCTAGAAAACGGAGGCCCAGTGATTTATAAAAAGCCGTATATTGACTCTCGGTAATTGAGAATCTGGGGGGCGAATAGACAGATGATATTACAAGTTTTTGATAGTAAGTTTCGATGCAGATGTTCGTTGCTTGAAGATATTCTTCACGAAGGTCATTTAGCAGGTAGTATTTTATTCGAGTTTTTATTAGGATTCCCGAACCACCACAAGCTCTGCCACGGGGATCCTTAGTATCGTAGAAATTATATCCACTAATTTTAAAATAGCTTCGAGACGTCAAATGAGTTTCTGAGATAAGCATAACATCGATTTGTTTATCCAGAAGAAAATATTCAATTTCATTTTTATGTTGGCAGATGCCGTTTGCGTTCCAAAAACAGATCCTTAAGTTCATGGTTTTTTCAATACAGCCTGCAACAAGGTAGACTGCATTTTCAACATTTCCTGCATCATACAGGACATGTTGAGAGTAAATGTATTTACTGTTTGTATTAGGATCTCTATCGAGGCTTCAATACGACTAAAATTATGCCCTGATTCTTCATTTACATTTACGGTTTTTTGCGCCGTACGCTGATTGCTTTTTAAAATACTAGCGTATGAAAATTTGTTGTTAGATTGTTGTTGAGCACTAGTCGCGTTAGACTTGAAAATGTTTGAAAATGGATTTTGGCTAGTGGACGGTTGAGGTAACTGTGGATAGTTAATAGGGGTTTTAGGCTGAGCGGGAGTAGCATTGGTTTTTTTGGTTGATGAATTCTTAAAAAACGAGTAAAGGGGGCAGCCTCTATAGTTGGCAGTGTGATTTCCGCCACAATTGCCACATTTTTTCGCCTTGGTATCACCTTTTATTTTATCACAGTTAGCAGTACTGTGTAACTCACCACATACTACGCAGACTGTAGGCAACTTGCAATAAGTCTTCGTGTGCCCAAATTCTTGGCAGTTCAGGCATTGAACAGGTCCAGCTCTTTTATGTGGAAGCTCAACAGTAACTCTTCGATGTAACAAGTACTTTAAGTCATATATTGGATGTGCTTCATTCTTTTTTATTTTTATGCCATCTGGCTGTAACTCGACTCTAAATATTGGTTGGGGGATTTTTTCTCTATTTTTAATGTTTGAGACATTTTTTACCTTGTAGCCACTATTTTCAAGGCCAGACTTGACCTCTTCTGGATCCACGCTAGAGTCTATACCTTTTATTACGACTGTTAGACCTTTAGCACTTTTTAATTGGTACGTGTAGAAGTTTTTATTTTTAGATTCTAAATCTGAAACAATTTTTCGGTAATTATTTTCATGAGCTACCTGAATTTTTGTTTCATTGATGTTTCCGCGCTTAATTGGAGTTACATAAAACTCATTTTCTCCAATTAATGAGATAAGACTTTTAACCAGCAAACTGGAATTCTGCTCTCTTAAATATATGGGTGGGGGCTTACTCGAACTTATTGTAGTTGTGTCTTCATCGCCTTGTTCAGATAAAATCGCGAAACGATTTTCGGAATTTATTATATTGTTTTTTCCATCTCTGGAAACTTCCGATGTTGAAGCAATTTGAGCTGATTTTGGACTTCTTCCCCTTTTTAACACGGTTATGTATCTGTCCATTCCTGTTTGAATTTTATTATCATTTATTGTACTCACCGCATCTACCATTTTGTGCACGTTGGTCACCTTGTTACTTATTGTTTGTTTGTTTGTTTGTACAGCTAAGCTGACAAGTTTGCTGATGGGTGCAATTGTTGTTGCTTCTTGATCACTATTTAGCATGTTCAGAGATAATGATCGCGCACGAGTATTTGTGTTTACTGTTAAATTCAGGTTTTTGTTTAATTCATTTTTTTTATTGTCGTCATCAGCAACTAAAGTTATATATTGTACATTCCTACTGCTTGTAGGATTATTGTTGTTTTTGTCAGAAGATGAACTCATCAGAGTTCTCTTTTTTATTTTCACTTATATTAGTTTGTGTATGCAAATATTTATTTATATTTATTTAGATAACCAGATATGACGAAAAAAAAAAATTGGACTTGGATCATATTTTATTTGTCACAACCCGGCATCGTGAAAAAGAGACAACATTAGTGTGAAAGTAAACAAAACGAAAAGCAAAAAAAAAAGGTTAAGTTTTTAGTGGAAAATGCTACATGAAAGCACGCTTAAATTTAATAAAATGTAGTAATATTAAGTATTTACAGCATATAATTCGAAAATAAAGTGATAAAACAATTTAGTGTGTGCTTATATACTCAGTATATTAAATTTATATACATACGTACATACATATATGCTGGAAATTTGTGATAAAATAAAAACGATCTGTGAAAACCAACTTAAATTAATTAATTAATAATGTTTTTAATGTGAATTAGAGAAATATATGGATATTTAATTAGTTTTGCGATTTATAATTTTAATTTGGATAGGAAGAAAGCACAAAGAAAAAAACCAAAACCCGAGATTGTATGAGTGTATACTAACAAGTATGCAAAATCTTCCGTCTCGTGTCATTTCTGTATATTTTGTGACCCGCACAACCAGAACAAAACTAATACATACACACTTACAGCCATACCTAAACAAGAGCGGCAAGCGTTTTTTAGCTGTCAAAAGTTCTCATGCCCATACAATTTGTATGGAGCATCCCGAAATAACGCGGCGGTAACGCGGCGGCAACATTTTGCAATTGGAAAATCCGATTTTGACAGCGCATTTAATAGTGAAGTTAGCTGCAAAAGACAAGCACACATGATACAATGCACAGCCCCTTATACTTGTAATTCCTCCTAAAATCATTGCCAATTCATCATCACTCATTCTCGCCAAAATATTTCTGCCAACTATGTATGTTCCGTAATGTGTATAATAATAATAATGTGTATGCAACGAAAGACAAACTTCAAATGAATACAAAAAACACCAACACATTCAAAGCAGAGTACATGTATACATTTTATGCCAGCATAATTAGACTCGTATGTGAATAAAAAAACAAAAATTGTGCGGCTTAATAATTAGACTCGTGTGTGAATGGTGATTGAGAAGAAATTGTTGCTGAACAATATATTACAGAGAATTTGTTTTCATTTTGTGTGCTAGTAAAAAATATTACTAGTTGTTAAGTACAAATTTTTTTTTAGAAAACTGGAAATTTATTTGTTATCAGGTAAATATTTTTAGTTTCTCTACTATCAAAAATGGAAACGGATAAATAAAAATAAGAAAACTAATTTTAAACCCTGGTTAAAAAGCTTAAAGGTATTGGAAAGGAACCTTTTTTAAAGTTCCCAAAGATGAAAGCAAACTAAAATCATGAAAAGAAGTCTTCAGAAAAAGTCCAATTTCTCAATTGTATTTGAGAATTTTTCTATAAAATTTTATAAATTAAAATTATGTAAATTTTGATCACCTCTACGGGAATTTGGGCATTTGTGGGCACATTTATGTTTGTCACTCAGTTGGGAAAATGAGAAATTAAAGCCAAGGGTCCATACTTATTGACTACGTAATGCCGATTTCTCAATTGTATTTGAGAATTTTTCTATAAAATTTGTTTGTCACTCATAAGGACCAATTGGAAATTAAAGCCAAGGGTCCATACTTTTTGGCTACGTAAATCCGATTTCTCAATTGTATTTGAGAATTTTTCTATAAAATTTTAAATTGTGCAAATTTTGATCAGCTCTACGGGAATTTGGCCATTTGTGTGCACATTTATGTTTGTCACTCATTTGGACCATGGTCAACAACATTTGTCGAATCCTACCCTGATGGAAGAATTAGTACAGAAGCTGCCGATGAGTAATCGTTTAGATTGGGCTCAGTTCGCATCGACTTTGAAACAGTGGCCTACCGGGTTGGATTTTAGTACCTGGCTTAGCGAGTAGCAACAAATTCTGTAGTTGTAGTCGTCCTACAAGTGATCAGAAAAGAAAGGTCGTGCTTCATACTACTGAAGATCAGCGAAAACAAAGGTGCCCTATGTGCCAGGCAAATCATAAATTATTTGATTGTAGAAAATTTGTTGCATTAAACGTAAGAGATCGATGGAATGATATAAAAAAAATGAAATTATGTTTGTCGTGTTTCGCTACTGAACATTCGAGCAGATTTTGCCATGTTCGTAACCCTTGTTCAGTAGATGGATGTTTAAGAAAACATAACAAATTGTTACATGACGTCCAAGTTAACAATGTCGTCCCATCCGAGTCAGCCACTACAAGTAGCTCAAAAAATTATCGCGAATCTGTTCTCAGTTGTGTGTCTAATACAAGAAAAAAGGGTGTGCTTTTATTTCGAGTGGTACCAATAATACTATATGGTCCTAGTAACAAAATTGAAACCTATGCGTTGTTGGATGAAGGCTCTTCAGTTACTATGGTGGACAGCTCCTTGGTGAAGCAATTGGGTATTCAAGGGCAACAAAGTAAATTGAATTTGCAGTGGTACGCTGGAAAGGCAGCACAGGAAATGACAACAGTGGTAAATATGCATGTAAGTGGAATTGGAAGTAAAAGAAAATATGCATTACAAAACGTTTATGGAGTATCAAATCTAAAATTGCAGGCTCAAAGCCTTGACATCGATTTAAGCGCTCACTCTGGTCTGCTAATTAAATTATATAATGATGTTGCTCCAAGAGTTTTGATTGGTTTAGATCACTGCCACTTGGGTCTTCCTGATGAAATCGTGCCGCTAGAGGAAACTGGTCCTTATGCTGTTAACACGCCATTGGGATGAGTAGTATTTGGTCAAATGAAGGGTAAGTCATCTGATTCCCATTTGTGTTTATTATCAGTGCAACCAGAGAAAATGCTTCTTGACTTGGTTGAAAATTATTTTGAAACGGAAAACTTCGATGTAAAGTCATACCAGTCATTGAATTAGATGACTTAAGAGCTCGTGAAATTATGAATAAATCTACATATAAAGTTGATGGTAGATTTCAAACTCGGCTCTTATGGCGCAGTGATGATATTGTGTTGCCTGACTCTATGGCTCTGAACAGATTAAATGGTATCGAACGGAAAATGAAGAGAAATCCTGATTTTGGTGAAGCCTATAAATCTATTATGAAGGATTATTTATCTAAGGGTTATATTCGTAAATTGTCCCCTATTGAAGCTGCTAATGTGTACCCTAGGACTTGGTATCTTCCCCATTTTGGAGTAGTTAACCCTAACAAGCCGGGAAAAATTCGTTTGGGTTTTGATGCTGCTGCTTCCGTTGAAGATATTTCGCTGAACACAAATTTATTGAAAGGTCCGCAAGAATATAAGCCGCTACCATCGGTTTTGTTTAATTTTCGTGCTGACCCTGTGGCAGTTTGTGGAGACATTAAAGAAATGTTTCACCAGGTTCTTGTGGCTTCTGAAGATAGATGCTCGCAACGTTTTCTATGGCGCGACTATAAGAAAAGCCAGCCTGATTCTTACGAAATGATGGTCATTACATTTGGAGCTGCATGTTCGCCTTGCGTAGCCCATTATGTCAAAAATACAAATGCCCTAACATATCGTGATAAATATCCCCGAGCAGTAAAGTCTATTGTGGATCATCACTACGTAGATGATTTTGTTGACAGTTTTCCGACGGCAGTGAAAGCTATTGAATTTGCGTCACATGTTCGTGAATCAGCTGGGTTTGAGATACGTAAATTTTCGTCAAATTAGTCCGATGTCGTAACAGCTCTCAGAGGCTCAGTTGAACTTCTCCGATAATATTAATGAGCCCCACTCGGAAAAAATTCTTGGTATGTATTGGCAACCAAAAGATGATACTTTCAGGTTCAATTTGAAGTTTCACAATGTGAATACTGAGGTCCTAGAAGGCATAAAGTGTCCTACAAAACGCGAACTCTTAAGTGTGGTTATGTCTGTTTTCGACCTACTTGGATTTTTGAGCAACTTTATGATTTCGGCTAAGCTATTAATGCGAGAGGTGTGGAGACATGGTCTGCTGTGGGACGAGAAATTACCTAAGCCGTTAAAAGAGACGTGGAATAATTGGCGCCAAGAGTTAAAAAATGTTGTCATATTAAAAATCCCACGATACTATTTTGGAAAAGGTTTGCATTTATTGATGCTAGTGAATATGCATTTGGTGCTGTGGCTTATTGGCGATACATTACAGTCGACGGAAATATCGGAGTATCGTTTATTGCTGCTAAAACAAAATGTGCTCCGTTGAAATCTATGACAATACTGCAAGCTGCCGTACTTGGGACCCGATTAATACTAAAAGAGCACGAGATTGGTGTTTCTCGTCGAATATGTTGGAGCGACTCTACGACTGTAATCAGCTGGATTGGCTCTGAAAGCAGAAGATATAAGCCCTTTGTGGCCCACCGAATTACAGAAATATTAAATTCTACACGGCCGAATGATTGGAAATGGTTATCTACTGACCTCAATGTTGCCGATGAAACTACTAGGGTTAAGGGCAAGATTAATTTTTTGAATGATGCTCGTTGGTTTCAGGGACCACAATTTTTATACAAATATAAAGATGACTGGCCGAAGAATGGCCCGATAAGAACCGCCCTTACATGCGATGAGGAACTACGACCAAAATTTACTTTGCTGGTTAGTACAAAATTATTTATTGATTTTAATCGTTTTTGTTCATTTCTCAGGCTAACTTGGACAATGGCTTGGGTTATGAGATTTGTAAGCATCTGCAAGAAAAGGCTAAAATTTGGTAGACCCGCTTGTTTGTCTACAGAAGAGTTTTAACTCCCTTGAAATACAAATCTTAAAGTCTGGTGGTACTCTGAATGGAGACAACGATTTGTACAAGCTTTCCCCGTACTTTGATGAAAACAATTTGCTGAGAGTAAATGGTCGTATCGATGCCGCAGTTGGTTACCTTTAGATACAAGGAGGACTGTTATATTGTCTCCCTCACATCGCTTCACGCAAATTTTTACCGCATATGTGCATAACAAAATGAAACATCAAAACTTCGAGATTGTTGAGGTTGTTGGTGAAATAAGAAGTAAATTTTGGGTGCCTCGCTTACGACGACTTCTTAGAAAAACGGTTAAAAATTGCTGTCTATGTAAACTCCGTCGTGCCGTCCCAGTACCGCCTCTTATGGGATCGCTGCCAAAATATAGATTAACCCCGTATGATCGTCCGTTTACTTTTACTGGTGTAGACTACTTTGGCCCAAGTAATATCACAATTGGTCGACGTCACGCGAAACGTTGGGTGGCTCTTTTTACGTGTTTGACAATCAGAGCAGTACATTTGGAAGTAGCGTTTGATCTTTTCACAGATGCGTGTATTTTGGCCATACGAAATTTTATTAATCGACGTGGCACGCCATCCAAAATGCGCAGTAAAAATGGGAAGAATTTTGTTGGAGCCAACTACTAAGCAAACAATGACGTGGGGCCTGGGTTCAAACCCTGGCCAAAACAAGTCAATCAACATCATTAATTTCTCTAATGTACATTAGTGAGACAATGTATTAATTGTTGTCGGACTATTTAAGTGATGAAGGCATAGCACTGGTCACTAAAAAACTATTCCGACAGCGATTGATGATGTTCCAAGCTAATGTACACAACATCGCCCTCCTTCGTCGGTTAGCAGAAACATCGGCGAAGTAAAACAATTAATAAAATGCCTGCTAATATAGCTTAACAAAGTTAATGCGTCTACTTAACCTCAACCCTGCTATAAAAATTAACATAACGCGCAAAGCAGAGTTGTAAAAGAGTTAAGCCTTCTACATTTTCAACATCTATCTTCTCTACTCTATCCCTCTCTCTGAGTTCCGGCACAATGCACTGCATACGTAGGGGTCATCCCCTGAGTGCTGGTCCTAATTAAAAAAAAAAAAAAAAAACCAAGAAGCTAAACGGTTCGATGAGGTTTTTGACATGGTAAAAATTCAGGATGAAATGTCAACGACAGGTATTGTGTGGGAGTTTAATTGTCCACTTAATCCTGCAGAAGGTGGCATATGGGAGCGAATTGTGAAGAGCGTCAAAGTAACGCTAAAAGAAGTCGCCCCAAGAGAGCACACGCTACAAAGTTTTCTAATCGAAGCAGAAAATATATTAAATTCCCGTCCGCTGACTCATTTGCCTGTCAGCCATGAAGATGAAGAGCCACTAACGCCTAATCATTTCTTGCTGGGCTCAGCAAATACTGCACAAACCCCTGAAGGAACTGAAATTATGGAACCCGTGGTCCTGAAGAAACAGTGGCGCATTTCTCGCCAATTACGAGATCATTTTTGGAAGAGATGGATTATTGAATATTTGCCTATGCTTACCAGACGTTCTAAATGGTGTTACCACGTAAAGGACACCTTTTTATGAGCAAAACCCTCAGAAAAAAGCTTCTAAAATCCTCAGATATGAGCGTGTTTTCTATGAAACCGTCAAAAAATTTTTTACTGAATAGGAGCGTTTTAGGACTCCTAAATTTAACGATTTGTATGAAAAATTGTGAGCCTTTTTGCTCACAAATCAATCATAACAGCCTTTTAAAAGAGTCATAAAAGAGGGATTTCGAAGCCAAAAAAGAGTGATATAGGAGTGTTTCTTTTTCTTGAAATGAGGGTATTCACTTTATTTGTAAATTTGTGCTTTTTACCTTTTAATGGAAAAGTTTTATTAATATATGTTTTGTGCATCGAAATAATTTATTTTTCCAAATTTGTACATTTCTTTAGTTTTAAATGCGAAACGAAAAGATGTAAACTTGACATCGACATCGTTTCAAATGTTTTTTAGGTAGAATTGTTAATCTTTTGCTTTCTTGGGAAAGTCTTCGCTGCGAGGTTATTTCGGATAAAAGACGCGTGTGAACGCGAATATTTTCCTCCTCCAATGCTAGAACTCGTTCTTTTATTTCTGAAAATAAATAATAAAATAGCCATTAATAAACTCTATTTGTGTGATGACATGAAATGAGAATTCAGCTTTACTTAACTCGGTTTTCATTTATTAATACTTTTACGTCCTTTGCGATTTCATTGGTTTGTGCCAGAATTTGCTGAATTGGATCTGTAAAATGATTTTCCAGGTTAAAATCTTAATCAAATTTTAAATAAAACCCTTTTTACCTGTATTTCTTCTTTGTAGAACTAAATTTTGCGGCAATACTGTTGTTGCATTTTGCAACATGGTATAAGATAACCCACTCATTAATTTATTTTTTTTTTATTAAATTATTTCATTAATTATTTATCAAAAAGAAAACAAACTACCGTTGCCCCTCAGAAAACCCTCATATATAAGAGATTTCAAGGAGTGTGCTCCTAAATTGCTCATAAAAATGAGTCTTTTCGGAGTCCTGAATTCTGCAGGCTCAGAAATCAATCATAAATGCTCATAAATTAGGAGGGTAATCATAAAACCCACAAAAAAAGGAGTCTTTTAAGAGTCATAGTTAGGAGCGCTCCGAAAATTGTTTGCTGGGTACATATATGTATGTAAGTATATAATCAAAAGAGAAATTGCATCATCCGCTTCACAATTCATGTTTTCTTCTTGACGTATAAGGTTATTGTGATTTGTTCGTCGTTTGTGGAGAAATGGTACGCGAACAAATCACACGCACAAATCACTCGTGTGTGGGCAGCTTAACTGCAGTGCCTATTTTCGTCAAGTTAGTCTGGGTTCATACGTGAAAGTTTTCATTCATGATAGTGTTAGTTTGTTGGTGAGTGGGGAGAGAAGAATGGTGTCGGGTACCCAGACTTAGTCCCGTTGGGTTTCGTGTGTTTCTTACACACACATACATATGTATGTACATACAAGTATACATTTATATTAATAGTTGTCCAAAAGAATGTTAAATATTAAAGTTCAGTTTGTAAAGGAAAAGCACTGCGGTAAGTCGTGAAGTAGAATATTATATTTTATATTATAACTTTATATTTTTTATTAATAGAAATAAACGCACTTTTATACGCAATTTCGCACGCACGCATTTGTCAAGTAATTTTATATATTTTAGAGTTTTTAAGTGTTGTTAAATTCGCCCCTTTACCAACTAAAGTCGCAGCCAGCGACAGTCCATACTTATAGACTATGTAAGTCCGATTTCTCAATTGTATTTGAGAATTTTTCTATAAAAATTTAAACATTAAAATTGTGTAAATTTTGATCAGCTCTCCGGGGATTTGGCCATTTGTGGGCACATTTATGTTTGTTACTCATTTGGACCCATTGGAAATTAAAGCCAAGGGTCCATACTTATTGACTACGTAATTCCGATTTCTCAAATGTATTTGAGAATTTTTCTATAAAATTTTAAAAATTAAAATTGTGTAAATTTTTGATGATCTCTGAGAGAATTTTGTTATTTGTGGGCACATTTATG
The DNA here is from genome assembly GCA_947311025.1 of Lypha dubia. NCBI lineage: Eukaryota > Metazoa > Arthropoda > Insecta > Diptera > Tachinidae > Lypha > Lypha dubia. The sequence continues at coordinate 52,939,961 of OX371263.1, forward strand.
TTTGTCACTCATTTGGGCCCATTGGAAATTAAAGCCAAGGGTCCATACTTATTGACTACGTAAGTCCGATTTCTCAATTGTATTTGAGAATTTTTCTATAAAAATTTAAACATTAAAATTGTGTAAATTTTGATCAGCTCTCCGGGGATTTGGCCATTTGTGGGCACATTTATGTTTGTCACTCATTTGGACCAATGAGAAATTAAAGCCAAGGGTCCATACTTATAGACTACGTAAGTCCGATTTCTCAATTGTATTTGGGAATTTTTCTATAAAATTTTCAAAATTAAAATTGTGTAAATTTTGATCAGCTCTACGGGAATTTGGCCATTTGTGGGCACATTTATGTTTGTCACTCATTTGGACCAATGAGAAATTAAAGCCAAGGGTCCGTACTTATAGACTATGTAAGTCCGATTTCTCAATTGTATTTGAGAATTTTTCTATAAAATTTGTTTGTCACTCATTTGGACCTATTGGAAATTAAAGCCAAGGGTCCATACTTATTGACTACGTAAGTCCGATTTCTCAAATGTATTTGAGAATTTTTCTATAAAATTTTCAAAATTAAAATTGTGTAAATTTTGATCAGCTCTACGGAAATTTGGCCATTTGTGGGCACATTTTTGTTTGTCACTCATTTCGACCAATGAGAAATTAAAGCCAAGGGTCCGTACTTATAGACTATGTAAGTCCGATTTCTCAATTATATTTGAGAATTTTTCTATAAAATTTGTTTGTCACTCATTTGGACCTATTGGAAATTAAAGCCAAGGGTCCATACTTATTGACTACGTAAGTCCGATTTCTCAAATGTATTTGAGAATTTTTCTATAAAATTTTCAAAATTAAAATTGTGTAAATTTTGATCAGCTCTACGAAAATTTGGCACATTTTTGTTTGTCACTCATTTGGACCAATGAGAAATTAAAGCCAAGGGTCCATACTTATAGACTACGTAAGTCCGATTTCTCAATTGTATTTGGGAATTTTTCTATAAAATTTTCAAAATTAAAATTGTGTAAATTTTGATCAGCTCTACGGGAATTTGGCCATTTGTGGGCACATTTATGTTTGTCACTCATTTGGACCAATGAGAAATTAAAGCCAAGGGTCCATACTTATAGACTACGTAAGTCCGATTTCTCAATTGTATTTGGGAATTTTTCTATAAAATTTTCAAAATTAAAATTGTGTAAATTTTGATCAGCTCTACGGGAATTTGGCCATTTGTGGGCACATTTATGTTTGTGACTCATTTGGACCAATGAGAAATTAAAGCCAAGGGTCCATACTTATAGACTACGTAAGTCCGATTTCTCAATTGTATTTGGGAATTTTTCTATAAAATTTTCAAAATTAAAATTGTGTAAATTTTGATCAGCTCTACGAAAATTTGGCACATTTTTGTTTGTCACTCATTTGGACCAATGAGAAATTAAAGCCAAGGGTCCGTACTTATAGACTATGTAAGTCCGATTTCTCAATTGTATTTGAGAATTTTTCTATAAAATTTGTTTTTCACTCATTTGGACCAGTTGGAAATACTTCTTTTCATATTTAAATAAATATTTTAAGCTATATCATAGCTTTTATCGCGGGCTTTGAGCGCGGCGACCGAATCAAGAAATTCCTTAACGAAAAAACCTAAGACTAAAAACCTAACACTAAGTTTGTTTCTTACGTCTTTTGTTTTTTTAAGTATTTGAATCGCCCAATTTATTTAATAAAAGAAAAAAATTTGTTTTCTTATCGGTCACCACGCTCAAAAACTGTAACTTGAATTAATATCAAAGAAAAAACTTGAATTAATATCAAATTGCATAAGTTGATAAAAAATTCTATGCAATTGCTTTACCGCGGCAGTCCCCGAGTGCCACACATACTTTTTTTATTTATATTTTTGTCACATTTTGAAACATACACACATACATACATTGTGTTGGTTGTTTTTGTATTTCTGCATATGTACATACCTTATATTCATTGTATCATGGTTTTTGTTGGAATCCTGATATAAAAAGTGGTCATAAGCAAAAAAAAAAACATATTAAAATAAATTTAATTATCCGCTAAAATATTTAACTGTAGTCCTTCACTAAGATTTCAAGTCCTGAACAGCTATATCTGCTGAATAAAAAATGTGATTTTTGAAATTGTTGGATATTTTCCTGTAAAATATGTTTTATTTAATATCTTTTAGATTTTAGATTACGTCAGGACCCAAGTGGGCTGAAGTCTAATTTCCTTTCACAGCGACCTGCCTGGTTAAGCGACTAAATATAGAAAAACTATGTAACAAATCAGTAATTAACGAATTGGCTGTCATTCTCAAGATGCAAGTGAAGCCAGAACCAAATTTGAATGGCTCAGCAAGCTTTAAAGTTAGTAGGCAGAGTCTTGCATACATACAGAGACACCTACACATAAGTATATAGTACTAGTTGAACGCCCCGGCGTCGAACGGGATATAAATACGTATATGAATATGTATATTGATATTTGTATGGAAATATATAGGAAAATCTAAATGCCATATCTCCGGAACCACTGGGCCGATTTCATGCAAACATCACATCAGTGAAAGTACACGTTTCCAACGCAAACGAGTAGAAAATCGGTTGAGTGGCTCTCGAGTTATAAAATCACGAACATAGGACAACTTATTTATATATATATATAGATATGTATGTATTTTGAAACTCAAACGTCCGAAACCTGATGAAAACTATGAAAATTTTTGTGAAATCAGTAACATTCCATTTTTTGGAAGCGCGAAGTTAAAAGTTTAAGAAACCGAGAACAGAAAATTTCTAGCAAAAATTTTCATAAAATCGTTTATTCCAAAATATGTAGTAAAATAATAGTTTATAACAAAAATTCATATTTAAAGCCATGGTTAAAAATTTATGTAAAATCTTTAATACGTTTTTCACCAACAACATCATTATTGACCAGCAATCTAAAGTTAAACAAAAATGAATAATTTATAATTAAGAAGCAAAACAAAAAATAAATATGAATACTAACAACAACAAGATGCCCACTTTTATCACGTACAACACCTGGTTCCCCTCCACCTGTTTGAATATCAATAACACCAGATTTACCCTTGGCCATATTATGCTCCAAACTATAAAGATAGAAAACAATATTATTTCAAACTACTCGAATAGACGGTTTTTTTTTAATTGAAACTTACGAATCTCTTTCTACTATTTTAAGCACATCAGCCGTACCCACAGTATCGATGATGAAGGTGCAGAATTCAATTATATAGGGTATAAGCAAGATAAGATCACCTTTGTCTTTCTTCAAGTCCAAGGGAATTCGTATGACAATTAAATCATCGCTGTGGTTGGTTAAATCAAAATCTAACTTTTCCAATGGCAAGCGATGTTTTTGCTTATATGTCTTACCATCCAATACATAAATCGCTTTATTGCTTAAAATAATGAAACGATCGCGTGACTTGTAGCCATGACGATCGTATTTAATGCATGAAGAGGAATATTTAAGGCTTTCGCCATTAAAGTTGTTACCAATGAAATTATTGATTGCAGTATTATGTTCCGATGGTATACGGTCTGTCTTAAACCAATGACCTACACTTTGAGGATAGCTACTCTTTTTATCTACAAAGATGACAAAAATACCCATTACAGATATTATGCTGCAAAAATATCATTTTTATTTACCTTTGAAGACTTTCTCTGCTAAAATTTTCAATTCAAACTGTCTTTTCTTTTCCTGTGACAAGGCCATCCGATATTTACGTGCCAAGAGTAACCTATGCAGCCGATGTAAATAGGCGGAAGCCTCTTGACAGTGGCTAGGTGCTGACGGCCATCTCATATCTAACACTTTTGTTGGCAAATCTTTAGATAATCTCAAGAGCCACATACGTTTGGTATTAGCAATGAATTTTTCATTGTAACCATTGGATGCATCGTGGCGTGTAATAAAACCTTTGATAAAAGCTCTTATCTTATCGGCGGCTTCACGACGTTTCTTGACCGCTTGTTGTGCCATAAAACGACGGCAGTATGATTGAAGAGTGATAACTTGCTCACGTAATTGCAAGTATTTTCTACGTTGCACACGACCTTTCCAATGAGCTTGTAAAATGGCGGCAATATCGTGTTTCTTTTCTTGGAAGGCATCTTCCGTATCGAACAGAGTCTTAGGGAAGCGAATAAATAATTTGTTTTCACCTAAACGATAGTCCTCCGGACCATAGTTCAGCTCCTTAGCTAAATGCTTGACACCTTCCTTAGACGTTCCATTGTAATTGGGCCAAGTTTGTTTGCTCAAGCATTTGTAACGATTAAGGAACATGTCGTAAGTTCTTCTGTAAGCAAAACCAGCTCGACGAACACGTAAATTCTCCATAAGGCCTAAATATTTAACTTGATGTAAAACGAGTTCATCATTGAAGTTACCGGCTAACTGAAGATCATTAGGTTTAATGCAGCGTATATATGAAGGTTCTTTGCACATGAGTATATCCATTAAATTATTAAGGGAAATTCTAAATTGTGTAACAGCCGTATCGGGTCTCTTTTTATTCAGATATTCCGATTCGGGAAAACAAACACGAACAACATTATTATCGGCTTTGCTTAGAGTTTCCTTTAAATCACGAAACAACAAGTCATTGTTCTTGTCCAAGAAACTGTTGACATTGTAGGTCACATCACCAGCATAGTGTACTAGACGGAACTCATTACGACCCATTGTCTTTTGGACTTGTATGGGGGCTTTTTCATGGCACAAATAGTGAGGATGATCGCCCAAGCGATCTGTCAATTTAGCCAAGAATGTCATATCGGTAGGATCACCGGGCCGTAAACATTCTTCATCCAATATGGATATAATACCCTTATGTTTCTCTTCGATCAACATGCATATCACCTTGTTGTCGAAATATTCCACCGGTACCCATTCAATACCTTCGCGTCTATATTCCTCTTGTTCTGATTTCAATGTCAATTCAATAAATAGCTGCTGCAACTTTTCATTGCAAAAATTTATACAAAATTGCTCAAAACTATTTGTTTTGAAAATTTCAAAACCATAAATATCCAAAATGCCCATAACATTGTTGCGCGCAGTACGTAAATCCTTAGCCTGTAGGGATATGTTCAGGCGAGCTACCAACCAAGAAAACAAACGATCATAAACTGCTTTAGCTAGAGCATCACGAGCATAGTTAGCCATATCGCGGCTAAGAGGTGATGTCACCACATCGCCTCTAGCGTCAATAGTGCGATGAGTTAAAGCATCTTGTAGCTCCTGCATATCGACTCCTAAAAGCTTTGCTACCGCTTTTACTTTATCCGAGCTTTTAATCTTAGATTTGCCCTCTTCCTCGTCAAATTGCACATTGCCCAGATGCAAAACACTTGCAATAATGTTAAAAATTTCCTTCTGCTCAGTTGCAGAGAAATCAATAACAGTCATGGCCTGCTGGACTTGCCTAAAGTTGTTAGCATCATCTATGGTTTTAACTAAGCCCTTATCCTGAAAATAAACAATAAATCAATGAGTGTAAAGAAAATCAAAGACTTGTGTGTACATAATTGTACGCACCCCATCAGTTAAATAGGCATAATCGCTCAAGGTCTTGGTCAATAATAAATCCTTCAATTGCTCTTCATTGGCACCAGCCAATAATTGATAAAAAATGTGAAAATTTCGTTCACCACCATTTTGATTAACCACACGCGATTTCTCCAGCAAATAATTTAGAATGTTACCGCCGATCGGTGTACCGGTGTAATCAAATTGTATGTCCATATATTTGCCAAAACGAGATGAATTATCGTTACGATTTGTTTTTGCATTGCCAAAAGCTTCCAATACTGGATTACTCTTCAACAGTTTGTCCTTAACACCTTCAACGGTACTCTGATGGCCCGAACAGGCAGCAATATATTGTAAAACTTTCTTAGAAGCTTCAGTTTTACCGGAACCACTTTCGCCTGAAATTTTAAAACAACGTTTGTTACACACATACATACATATGTACATTTTTATAGAACGATATGTAATTCATAGGCAAGATCTATATTTTGTTATGGAATTTATGGACTCATTGTTCAACCGATTTTGACAAAACTTTTACCGAATTTAAAATATTTATTCACAGAAATGAACGAGATATTGAAGGTTCAGTATTTCGGACGTTTAAAATTGCATGCACATGTACATATGTATACTAATACACATCGTATGTAAGTTTAAAAAAACTGAGTGCTTTTCATACAAATTTTCCTCGTCCGTCAAATCAAATCATTCATCCGTCTTTTAGAAACACCACCACAGTTCGGTAATAAAATTTTCTTTATCTTTAAAGCAAATATACTTGGAATCGTAAATAATTTCAAGTAGCTATGACACATATAGACATACATATCAATGGCTTAATATAGAAAGGCCTTATCTCAACTTTTAGCTACTTTACAGGAGAAGGAAAAAGCTCAATAAAATCTGAAAAACTTAATAATTTTTATTTTCTGAAGCAGATTTTTATTTCAATTCAATTCTTTTTTAATTACTGTAAATCTGTTATTCGTCAACATAGGAAACTGAATTTTTTAAGGGAAGTGTATTTGAGTATTGTCTACCAGAACATGTAAAAAAACCGATTTTAAAAAAAACGAGATACGACCTTTCTATATTAAGCCATCGAAATGTATGTACTTATGTATGTACATATGTATGTATGGTTAGTTTATTAAGATTTAAAAATTATTGACGTTTAACTAAAATCTATACATAATTTTTATGAATAATATGAATGATAGTTTGCAAATGATTTTTTAAAATACAATTAAGAAAAACAAGAGACCCACTACTTACCAGAGATTAGAACACATTGACCTTTATTTTCTTCAATAAGGGAACGAAAAGCATTATCAGTAACTGCAAATCTGTAAATAGTTGTTCCTTTTTATTGCAATTTCAATTAAATAACAAACTTATTTTCAAGAAGTTTTTCAATAAAATAACAAATATTGAGAGATAGGAGAACAAAGGCGCCAATAATAAAAAAAAATAGATTTTAACGCAACTATCTATACCATGGTGCAATGATATTTGTACCATGATCTATACATACAATGAGCAATTTGTTTTCAATAATACTTAAAAGAATTTGAAATAAATTGTTTTATTTATAAGACCGATAGAACTTAAAATTAAAAAAAAAAAATTTAAAAATTAATTAAATCCAATATTCGGAATTGGAAATACATGAGTTTTTCGAGCATTGCTCGACTTATCTCACGAATAACACGAACATTGTTGCCCTCGATGTGGTCAATTGCTGCTGGCTTATCACCATAAAAGCGATCACGTTATTTCGCACTAAGTAATCTTAAGGTGTTGTCAAATCGCAGTTAACTGGTACATTTATCGAAATCAACTTATTACAAAAATTTGCTTTCAATAAGTCGATAGTTTTGGAGGGGGAGGGCGGGCATCCGTAGAAATATTGTACATATTTTCAAATAAAAAATCATTGATCGAGGTGTGACAGTTTGATTTTGACAAAATCTTGTTAAATAAGCGAATTATCATGTGGGAGAGACAGAAATTGCCTCCTCCTCCCTCTCCCCTCCTCATAATCGGTCTTATTACGATTGTCGTTGTCGTGACAAAATCTTCAAAATGTGGCAACGTTCGCTATATGTTTTCCATTCGAGTCGTTAAAGTTCGACTGCGACTACGACAACCATCTTTCAATCCATTTCGTTAATTAAAATGGCTCATTACTCATAAATTCATAAACATCGTAACGTAGATTATTATGGTAACGAGGCGGGGAATATGCTCTTATATCTGCATTTGATGTACATATATAAAAAAAACATTGGAAATACTTACATATGTGGTGGAATTTCATAGAAATGTTTATTTCTATATTCTTTAATATGATCCTCCGAATAGATGGGTAGCTGCTTATAAGGATTCACCGATATCAAAACCTGTCCAATATATGTCTGAAAAATTCAAATGCATAAAAACATGTGCGAAAACTTACATATGAACATAAATATGCGCTTACATAAATAACATTTTCCTGAAATCTTTTGCGCAAATTATCGATAAAGTCCTGTTCGCTCTGATAGTTCTCGAGCAGTACAAAATCTTGTACACCCACACGATCACGATCATGAAGACCGCGCTCCATGGCTAATTTGGAAGGTCTAAAAGTAGAAATGCATTACAGGGTATTAATTTTACAATTCTATGTATTTTTTTTTTTAAATTAAAGGAATTAATTCATTTTCGTTGTTTTGATTTGTGAGAATTTCGCGTTAGTTTTTAATTTCGAAATATGCTGTCTTTAAATTTGGTTTTTTTTGTTTATTTTTTGATTTTTATATGTAAATATATTTTTGAATTTTTCTTTAAAAACTATTTATGGGGTTTCTCTCAAGGCATATTCATAACTGGTAGTCTAGAAATCTCAGGTGATTATTTTCCGCCTTCTTTCGAACCTTGTACATTGGTCGGTACAATTTGTTTTGACATAAGAAGTAAATATTTTTCCGAGCGAAATGAGGCAAGTCTGTGTACCTGTTATAAATATGCCTCGATCGATTAGTAATCACAATTTGAATAATATCAAAGTTTTCAGAACTTAAAAAAACTATGCTCAAAGCGACCCTTTAAGGCAAAGAATTTATGTTTCCCTTTTCAATTATTAGGTCTGTTCCAGGTGCATAACAAAACAGTCCGAATGTACACAAAGTTACCCAAAACGTTCCAGATAACCAGATTTTTGTTAAATTTTGAGAGCGAATGAGAGAGTATTTTTTTTTATTTCCTGTACAAAGTTGCACGGACTTTTTCTTTGGGTAAGTTCGTACAAGAATTAAAAAACCAAATGTTTTTTGTTTACATATGAAACAGAATATGCTAATCAAAAAATTTGCAAACAAAGCAGAGTTATTTTTATTTAACAATTCATTAAAAAGCAAATGGAAGTTTTTTCAAAGAAACTTGAAGTTTTAAGTACATTTCTGTATATAATGTATAGAACGTATATAGAACGGGAGAGTTCTTCAATATATAAAAAAAAAATAATTTACAGATCAGTGAAAAATTTATGGAGTCTGATGAATTTTTTTTGTAGCTGCTGCCAATAATGGAATTGCTTTTTTTTCATTCTGTTCTGCGTTGTAGGCGTTTAAAATCACTAATATAAAAATTTCATTTGCAAAATAAGTTTAAAATTTATAAGTTAACCATTGAAATGTTTGGACTTAAAATTATGGTTTTTCGCGTTCCAGATGCTTTGAACATATTTTGTTATTTGAGAGTGCAAATTTTGAGTTCCCTCTCTTTAGTCCGAACTTGTTCGGAGTTACCTGCAACAGACCCATTACATGTTTTAAAAATTACTTTCTTAATAGAAATAATTAACGACATATTTTTCCTTTATTCTGTTTTCGATGACCGCAACAGATTCTTTAGTTAGATTAAAAATTGATACCACAATTGATTTTTTCTTCAATCTTCTTTAAGAAAGTGCCAATAATTTTTGAAACACTTTTTTTATTATATGAAAAAGTATTGATCTTATTAAAAATTATTCATCTACTGAACTGATCTCACTGTTTAAAAACTACGATTGTAGTAGTGCTCATAACCTTGTCACAAGACCTGGAAGTAAAACATGCATAGATCATATTTTTAGCAATTTTTCTGAGAGGCTTTATATTGATTCTGTAGAGTGCACTCTATCAAATCATAATATACTATCATGTAAATTGGAAAGCAAATTTAAAAGCAAAAATTATGTCGAAATATCAAAAACTTATTGTGTTTATGATAAGGCTAAAGACTATCTAAGAAATATACTACCGCGTAATTATTCAGATTTTGATGTCACTGATTTAACAAATCCATTAATATCTTGTATAGAATTAGCTGTTAACAAGTCAACGGTTGTAAAAAAGTCAAAAAAGCCGTTGCAATTTGAGCTAACTCCGTGGATAAATAGAAATCTTCAAGAGTTAATATTGTTTAAACAAAAATTATTAAGGAAAAGACGTACATAGATAAAAAAATAAGGAAAATATTCAAATAGTATTGAAAAGATTAAGTAGAGTTATTAAAGTGGCCATTAAAAAATGTAGAGAAAATTATTACATTGATAGTTTGTATAAAGCTGGAAGTGATCCAAAGAAATGTTGGAAATTTATCAACAATACCCTTGGTCGATCAAAAACTAGTGGTGTTAAACTCAATGATTTGCAAGGTAGGACTATTGCAGATGATCAAATCAAAGTAAATTGTTTAAACAAGTATTTTATTTCTGTTGTTAAGGAACTCAAGCAAAAAATTGATGTTCTCCCATGTGACTCTTTTGACGCTTTAAGGACACTTACAGCATTACGTTGTCGTTTTATTTTTAATACCATTAATGTAAATGATGTTAACAATATTGTGAGTAATATGGAAACAAATAAATCTCCAGGCTTCGATAACATATCCATTAAGTTTGTAAAAGAATGTTTTGGTGAAATTTCAACTATCTTAGTTGCAATATTCAACAAAATGATTATATATTTTTTGATCTTTCAAAGGCCTTTGATCTTGTTGATCATGAAATAATGCTTAAAAAACTAAAATATTATGGTATTCGAGGACGAGAACTATTATTGTTCAGAAATTATTTCCTTAACAGGAAACAGTACGTACAAATTGGACACTGGAAAAGCTTTCTTGGTACTGTTGAATATGGCGTACCACAAGGAAGTGGACTAGGTCCTTTACTGTTTTCAATTTTCTTAAAGGACTTAAAAAATTTGAATCTTACTGGTCAACTGTCTGTGTTTGCCGATGATATTTGCTTGCTCTACCCTTTTAACCACGACCGTGTTCTAAAAACTCATATTGCAAGAGATGCAGCTCTATTATTTGAATTTGCTCGTTTAAATGGTTTATTATTAAATTCTGATAAAACCAAATTAATTCGTTTTCGGCCACATTCAGCAAGTATGAATAACAACTTTTCTGTTCATGTTGATGGCATATCTATTTGTGAAACTCATTCAGTTAGATATTTGGGAATCACGTATTTAAAAGTATTCACAGCATAGGTGTGCAAAGAATTCCATTTTTGCAAAACCAGTCACATTTCAACACACGAAACATATAAAATCTTAGAGTTCCTAGGTGCAGATTGGAAAGAACTAAGCAACGTATTGATTATGTAGGTGGTAATATGTATAATGATTTACCACCCAATTTAAAATCTATTGACAGAATATCAACGTTTAAATCATCATGCAAGGAATATTTATGTGGTTTAAGTGAAACGCTTCTTATGTAACTAAATTTCAATTTAAACATATAAGATAAGTATATTACGAATTAAATTGTTGTGAAATGTTTTTTATTATGGTACATATTTGTACATAAAAGTATATAAAAATTGCCAACTTGCCTAAAAAATGCCTTATTGGCGCTGAAGCCTAAATTAAAATGAATGTTAATATTGTGTGCAATTATCTTATTAAATAAATAATAAAAAAAAAAGTTTTATTTTCAGTAATGAAATAATTTTGCCCTAAGCAGTCGTATTTGTACTATTTAATCCCAATTGTTTTAGATTTTCCAAATTTAACAAATTCGTCCAAAGTAATTATTACTAAGCTAACATTTTGCGTTGGACTAATGTAATAATGAATAATTCTCGTATTTATATTCCAAACAGATGATGTACTCGTACATAGTGTTGTAGCTTCAGATCGTTGTGTTATTATATCCTTTAATTTTTATTTATTGTGAAATAAGACAGTCCTGTAAGGCCTGAACTTCTTTGGTGCTTATGAAAATTCACCATTATATAATAAAATAAATATAAAGATGCCCAGCAAAAAATAATGTGACAAAACTGGAACTGAATCATGGGTTAAAGTCATGGCGAACTGTTTCGATTTAGGTGAAACATGCATGATGTTTACATTACAGTGTCATTGTAGATCACGGTTCTTTAATAAAATGAATGAATTGAACCAATGTGTTTTTCCTGATCCGATAATGTTTTTTTATGGGTTGCAAAAAATTGTTAAATTTGCCAGTATTAAACCAGCTCATGTTTCCTGATTTTAAAGCTTGTTTTAATGTTAACTTTCATCACTTCAACAATGAATTCGAATTTAGGTAAGCGTTAAACATGAATCCAGTGATTGTAACGATTAAGAAGTCATGAAAATTACAAACTTTTTGAAACACTTCATTTATTTTTTGCTGGAGTTTTTTTAAGAAAAAGAAATTAAAAGTACAAAATCAAAAATATCCCAGCAAAAATTTCGAAGTGAGAAAAAATGTTAATAAACATACCCTTTACTACTTTTACTTTGACATTTTAAATATGTATGTAATTACTTTGACATGCCGATGTCATTGGAGGCAAATACTTCTCATATTGACTTTCACCCAATTTACATGATGACTTTTGCGACGTCGCTTTTTCGACGTCTCTTTTTGCTTGTTGGTGAGCGGCGTAGGGAAGAAAGACGGGTAAACAAAAAGACTTGATTTGTGTTTTTCAAGACTTTTCTTCTATTTATCTTTGTTAATTTTTATTATTTTTCTTACTTTTGTTATTTATCTTTGTTATTTTTCATTATTTTTTTTTTATTACAAAACAAAATTGGGAAAAAAGACATGCAACTAAAAGACATCGTATGAACACACAAAGATTTTGGTAGCAACTTCAAAAGGGAATTCAGTAAAAACGACGTCGCAAAAGTCATCATGTGAATCGGGTGTTTCTTATTGTTTTGATGGTTTAAAAATTTGTTTTTACAAACTCGTACACAAATAAAAAAATAATCAGTTTAAACATATTTTCGTTTTGCATTAATGCAAAGTTCATGTGTGGCTGCCCAAAGTCTTACAGTGGGAACTTATCTTAACATTCTGTCCATCTCTACACATAATGAAATTTTCTATTTACAAAATAATATGTTGATTAAGTAGGAGTCATACATACGTGTACTTAGGTAGAGTTTTGCGCTGATAAAACTAACGTTGTAGACTTTCAAGGGTCATTTTAATTCGAGGGTAATTTTGTAGAATTTGTGGAACTATAATCTAACAACCTGCATATGTAAAGTATTTTTGATTTTAAAATACATGCATATGTACATACTTTTATCACAGATAACCAGAGATGACAAAAAACAAAAAAATTGGACTTGGATCATATATTATTTGTCATAAGTAAGCTTCGTGAAAAAGAGACAACATTAGTGTGTTTGTTATGAAAGTTAACAAAACGAAAAGCAAAAAAAGTTCAGTTTTTAGTGGAAAATGCTACATAAAAGCACGCTTAAATTTAATAAAATGTGATAATATTAAGTATTTACGGCATATAATTCCAAAATAAAGTGATAAAACAATTTAGTGTGTGCTTATATACTCTGTATATTAAATTTATATACATACGTACATATATGCTGTAAATTTGCCAAATGGTGGTGGTTTTTTGCTTACATACACACATACATACATACATACTTGATAAATTCTGATATTTTGCAGATGTATATAGTAGTGATGTTACGAATACTCGTATTCGTATTCGACTATTCGACTATTCGCCTGTTTTAAGATATTCGTATTCGTATTCGTATTCGCCAAATTCAAGTGAATATTTTTCGAATAATTTTTCCATACATTTTCCAAAAAAAAATCATACAAAAGTTTAAAAAAAGTGCATAAAATGTAAAAAAATATATTAATTTTTATTAAAAAAACCCATTGTATTTCACGAAAAGTAATAACCTTCTTTAAAAACAAACAACTAGTATTCAAAAATTAAAGTTTTATATCATGTTAAATTAGTAATCAAACCTCAGTAGAGGAATGTTGAATTTCAAAAATAGAAGTTTTGAAGCCTTTTCTCCATCAAGCCTATTACGATGCGGTGCATAAATAAGCCCCGCACCACTAAACATTTGCTCGCTTGGAACACTCGTTGGTGGTGTCACTAAATATTGCCTGACTAGAGGTAAAAGAAGCTCGTATTTTTCCTTATTTACTTTCCACCATATCAGTGGGTATTTCCGTTTTTCCGATATATATTCCGCGATAGTTTTTCTAAGTACATGATGAATGGAATCTGGGAAACTAAGTTCAGAAATTTCATCTCCATTTTCACAGTCACTGTCACTTGTACCCATGAGTAAAGTCATCATGTATCTCATTTATAGTTACTAACGCAAAGGCAGGGATTTTTTCCAATTATATTTGAAATATAAACCTCAAAAGAAATATTCGTATTCGTATTCGTATTCGGCGAATACTGTTTTAAATATTCGTATTCGTATTCGCGAATACTAAAAATTGATATTCGTAACATCACTAGTATATAGTAATAAAATACAAACGATGAGTGAAAACCAACTTAAATTAATTAATTAATAATATTTTTAATGTAAATTATAGAAATATATGGATATTTTATTAGTTTTGTGATTTATAATTTTAATTTGGATACAAAGACAGCACAAAGAAAAAAAAAAACGAAAACGAAGGATTGTATGAGTGTATACAAATCAGTATGCAAAATCTTCCGTCTCGTGTCATCTCTGGTTATCTGTGCTTTTATTTCCAACAGATTGAAATAATTTCCGAAAGTTATTGAATTTTGTACATATGTATGTACAAATGTATGTACATATATATGTATTTATATATATTAATCTTATCTATAAGCAAAATGGGTTTATCAATAATAATTTATAGCGTGGTTTATACACGCAAATATTATAGATTTGGAATAACCGTCTTATCTTTTATATAATAAAATGTTTTAATCTACGATATGTCGTTATTTTTTCAAATCACGTATTTATCATATTTCGATAACTAACCCTCTTTAAGTTATCGATATAAGCAACAAAAATAAAAAAAAAAAAACGCGATTTGAAAAAAAAACCTTTTGGGGCCTTTATATATTAAGGTAACGATATACATAAGTGTTATATAATATCTTTAAGCAATTTTAGTTAATGCTAATAACATTTTATATAAATTTTTTTGGAATTTTACTTAAACTGCAGACTATGTTGTTCGAAGTTTAATGATTTATGACAATAATTTGAATATGTACTTCATAGCTTGTTTATTTCCTTTCAACTTACAAGTCAGTAGGTTTGTAAGGTATCGAAGCAGTACTTGCAAAACTACTTTCAAATGACATTAATTACTGCCAGAGGCGACGACTACGTGTATGGAAGTAAAATTTTCTGATGTATTTGCACCACTCTCGTTATCAATCACTACTAAGTTGATGCTCTTCACTGTTAATACTTATATTATGATCAGTGGTGCCAACTCTTGCAACATCAAAAGCACTGTGAGCCCATGGAAATAGGGTAAAATTGAAAAAAATTTCGGGTAAAAATGCACTAACCTAATTTTGTTTTGGGTCTGGTGGATCAAAAGGCAGCCTTTGCTGCAATGAAAAACTTTCATTTGGATATATTGCTTTTTCAAGTTTTTTTTGTGCGACTTTGTCGGAGTAAATCGCCTCATCTTGAATCTATTTCACATTTACAACAAATGCAATATGCTTTTAGTTCATCTTTTGCTAATCTAAGTCACATTTTAAAAGCTGGATCATTCTTCCAAGGTTTTCTATATAATTGTTCTTCCATCTAAAGGAAAGCCATTGTTAGATGATGAACTTTAACACATATAAAATCAATGAAGAACTTACTTTTAATTACTGTTCAGTTTTATAATAAACTAGGCACTTTCTTGCTTAAGTTTGCACAGCAAACAAACCAACGGATATGTATATTAATAGTAAAATCATTGCTAAACAAATAAATCAAAAAATTTTCTGCACGAATTAAAAAAAAAGGTGCTTGAGAAATTATAGAATTCAAACTCTTAACAGTTTGCGAGTACTAATCAAAATATAGATGCACATAATACGCAGTTGGTAAAAAAAGTATTAGGTGTGTTTAAAGAATAGTAGGAAAATGGTTCATTGCCAAAAATGTTGATTATTTAAAACGCACCTAAAAGCACTGTGAGAAATTGTTAAAAGCACTATAAATATCCGCTTTTCAAAAACGGGTATTTAACAAATTTTCGGGTATTGCTTAGGTAAAAAAGCACCTAAAAATACCCGAAAAGCTCCAAAATGGCAACGCTGATTATGATCTATAGTGATCGCTGGTCTCTCTATAGTTGTAAATCTTTGGATTTCCACTTCAATTCTTCTAACCCTCGAAAAAAAACAGCTTTGTTAAAACCCAGTGAACAATTTTGTTTGAATTATATCAGATGTCAAAAATTTAATCCATACAAATGATATTCATTTCATTCGTAGTCTTTCTAGTTGGCATTGAAAAATATATAAAAGAATGAGGGAGACACAGATTACAAACAACAAAAAGTCTCTCCTGCTATTCGTCTTGTTCAGACATTTCTTGGATTTGGAACTTTTCTTGTACCACGTTTTCTGAAATTTTACACAAACAATAATGACAGAGTAGTAGTCTTAAAATTGTTTCTTCCGATTAGAACCACCGTACATTTTTTTTTTACCAAAACCAAATAGATTTGATCGAAGGTTTTCTTAACGCTAAAGCGGTTTGGCACTGAAGATGACAGAAGCACAGTTGGCGGAAGCTTTTAAAATTCATAATTTATTGATTTTGTCATTCGTTTTTCGTAAGTTGGTGGTATATTGGCTTCAATTCTCGATTTCGAAAAATCTTCTACTTCTCTACCATTTCATCATTCGAAATGGAAGTCACTACTACGAAAACTTTTTTTCATTACTGGAAATTAAACCAGGTGTTGTAAGGTGTTTTCTAAAAAAATTTAATTAATTTAATACCTTGGCTTGTTGAATTCCTGATTCATTTTTGTTTCTTATAAATTAAGCTTTTCAATCTTTTTAAACAAATTAAGAACGTTCACTTCTCTTAATTTTTGATAATGCCTTTAAGGTGTTATTTCCGCACGTCTATAAACACTAAAGCTAAAAACGGATCGAACTGTTTAATTAAAACGAATAGAAAAAATATATTTTCGCTTTAGTTATCTTGGCAAATTTTTTTCTGTTTCATTGGCGCAATCACTGGGAACAACGATTAGATAATATAATAATTTTTTTTTGTTTTATATTTTAGGATTTTTGTTTATTTGTTTTATTATTCTTTCAAAAAACTTAAGAGAAGACTGATTGTATGCAAGCAACTGAACTAACTTTTGATAGTTATAAAAATGTCTGACTAACTAAAAGCGTACAAATACTTTAACTAAATTGTTATTTTTTTTTTGCGCTCAGTATCTTATCATCATCAAGTTTATTGTTTGGATTCAATAGATACTCCAGAGGAGCAGAATTTATTACAGCAATTTTATTTTAAATATTATGGAGTATACTCGTATACACATAAGAGTACATTATTAAGATAATTTTAAAAGGAAATTTTTTATAAAATTATAGCTTTTGTACAGTTGATTACTTAATGATGACTTTAGATGTCTGACGTTGAACTTAGAACTATTTAGTTATTTTACGGATATTTGTTTTTAAATGAATAATTTCCCAACGATCTTAAATTTATTTCATGCCACTATCTTTTTGTTCTTTATTCTTTCTTTTACAACACAAAAATATACATACATACATACTTTTGCATCATAGTTAAATGTATGTATATACATGTTCGTTATCAATGTGCTAAATATTTTATTTACACCCCAATGTCGTTTTTGTTGCTGAATGTTTCTTTGCACTACAATAACAACTCCTTCACATCCCACTTAACCACGATAATAATATCGAATTCGATTACTTTTAAAAAGCATTCACAAGCGACTACTAATTATGGCCACTGATTAGTAAATTGCACTATGTGTACAGTTCACTCGTGGGAAAAAAACTCCATGCGGAAAGAAGTCTCTCATCATTTTTAATTGAAAGGTAAGTTTATATAAAAATTAAATAATTTATTCCACATATTTTCAAGAATTTATATTTTCAAAAATTTAATTTATTTGTTTTGGATTGGCAAATCTACATAAGTATATGCTTTATATC
Source organism: Lypha dubia (assembly GCA_947311025.1). NCBI lineage: Eukaryota > Metazoa > Arthropoda > Insecta > Diptera > Tachinidae > Lypha > Lypha dubia. The sequence goes on from OX371263.1 coordinate 52,958,058, forward strand.
GTTGGTTGCACATTACTAGATCCATAAGGGGCTGTGCACATATTACGTAACGCTGTTTTCAGAGATTTTATACCCCTCATTCATAACGCTTTTTAATAATTTTTCAGTGCAAAATTTCCAATCCGTAACAAATCTTTAACCCCCCCCCCCCCCCTTGGAGCGTTATGTAATATGTGCACAGCCGCTAACAACAATGTTTTATTAGTTTTCAAACTCATTTACTTTTACACAAACTTGCAAGTCTGAACTGAGAATTACAAAAGTAAATGTACAATAGTGTTAAAAAACTTATAAAAACAACAGAACCATTAATTTTTATTCGATATGAATCAGAAAAATAAACAGATTCATATCGAATAAAAAAAACAACATATTGTGCTTTTACTTTTATAATTCTCAGATTAGACTTGATAGTTTGTATATAAGTATACAAGTGTGTGTTTATATCATTAAAAATTATAATATTTTTATGTTGCAAGAAACTTTAAAGTGAGGAAAATACTTTTTGCCTAAAAATAGACAAATAATTACAATTTAACTTTAAATAGATTCATTACTTACGGTAAATATTGATATTTTTCCGCAAAAAAAAAAAAGTACTAACTGCCTGGCACGATTTCGAACGATGTCGATCGCTTGATTTTTAGACGTAAAAAATCTAGCTAACCGATTTTATTTAACTTATTAATTGTTTACTGGAAGAAAGGCTAAACAAATAAATAAAATGAATGGTTTGAAGTAGAGATGTGCGCGTGAGTAAAATTACGCTCGTGATAACGCACGATCACGAAACATAAATATTTTTCACGCACGGCATGATTTAAAAATTTCACGATCACGCACGCTCACGATCGCAATATGTTTAATCACGTACTTTCACGCACGACGGGAATAATTTTGCACGTACGCTCACGGTGTAATACAAATTTTGTAATAAAAGATTTAGCATGTGCTAAAAAATTTTATTTTGTAATTAATTTCTTTATTTACTTCAAGATCACAAATTAAATAAAAAGAAATTAAGCAAAAGCTCGAAAAATTAACAATACAAATGATAAACTTAATATAAAAAATCACGCACAATCACGCACGGTATTATAATTTTGAATAACGATCACGCACGCACGTGTGATTTTATCAATTTGTAATCACGAATCACGTGATTCACGCGTGACACGAAAAATTCATGACATTTGCATATCTCTAGTTTGAAGGTCACAAATCATTTATTTTTCGTTTACAATTTCAGCATTATCGACCGGTCGACATCGTGAGCCATGCAATAAATTTTCTATTTTCTAAAAAAGTATTAAAAATAATTTATCCTGCAAAATTAATCTCAAAGCATAAAAAACTCATATGATTAATACAAAATTCAGCCATATTTTCATAAAGTTTAGACAGTGATATCTCTCGAATCGCCTTAAATGTGCAAATACAAACAAATAAAAAATATCTTGACTCAAACTTTCATCGAAAATGTTCATCACAGTCGAACAGTTTTCGGGGAAATCAGTAAATTTAAATAAAATTTGCAACAATCGATGTTGTTTTCAAAATTAGGATTTGTGGTTTTACTTTGTATTGCGATGCGATATCAAATGCGATGCGAAAACAATAGGGGAAATAACTCTTAGTATTGTACTCATTTTAGATCTTGCAAGTCTGGCTTATTATCATCAGTTTGCAGCAATGCAATAACAAAATTTGTAAATAAGCTAGAACTCCAAGATCTGCAACGAATGCAAGAGCAGTTTTCAACCAAGAGTGATTTCCGCTTTTGTTTTCGCATCGTATTTGCTTTCGTATCGCAATACAGAGTAACCCCTTTACTTTAATTTAAAAAAGATTAAGTCGATCGGAAATGACAGTCTCGAGCTATATAAAACTCTAATTTTGTTTTAATCGTTTTAGTCTAAAAATTTTAACATTTTTTATTTGTACAAAAAAAAAAAAAAAATTCTTTCGACATCGTGAAATAAGTCTTCTAACTCAGGTCAGTCTGTTGTGAATTTAGTCTCGATCCGTTAAGCATTTCTCTATTACTCTCTTACTAAACGAATTTAATATTTAAAAAGTTTTCAAAGAAAAATCATTATTATATTAATTAGTACAAATGTTCTCAAATATTTGACAAACCCACAAATCCTAAAACAAACTTATCTTTAAGTTCAGCAAAAATTTATTTGCTTTTAAATCTTTAGGTCAAGTGGGATTGTACAGGCATACATACATATGTAGTGTAAATATTTTAGCGTGCGTATTTTATTGAAATCATTAAAAATACCTTTTCATTTCATTTCACCATTTATTTTGGCATTTATGTATTTACTTTCAATTTTCTCTGCACCCAATTAAAATTGTTAATATTAAAAGATCGCTATGAAAATTTCATTCATTAAACCGGAAAATTAAACAATTTTTTGTGTGTCAAACAAAATTATATTATTTTGATTATCAGTCGTCAAGATTAATACAAAATTTTACAGAGTGTAAAAAATAAGTTCATGGATTATTCTATTTTTTTAAACTGATGTAGATCTCTTAACGCCAAAGTAACGTAAAGCGCCATAGACAACATCAAAATGCTTGCTGTCAAGTTCGTGTACGTGTGCTTGACATCAAGCATACCCAACATATAAATTTTTTGATTTTTAATCAAGCGTCGTCGGTGTCACACGTACAAAAAAAATTTTCACTGATACAACTTTAAAAATCTGACCGACTTTAAAAAATCGTTTCAAAATGTTGTTTTATGTGCCACACTACCGTAATCGCTTTCGATGACTCCATCTTTTTAATTTGTTTGCATTTATTTTAAGCGCTAATAAAATTCTCAGCCAGTTGACAAAAAAAAATCCTCTAATCGCATGAAAGCTATAATTTTATAAAATTTTTTTATAATATTTTGCAAATCCCACAACTTGTCAAGAAAATCTATCACACAATTGCACTTTTAGTTCACACTATCATACTTTTTCACCACACATGTCATATTTAGCAGATCGCACGATTGTGTAAGATAGTGAATCAATACCTTAAATTGTAAAAACTCACAAATTCAATAAAAAACGTAAGTTTTTTTTTTATTGTGAATGAAATCATTTTCACATAATCCTTGGAGCTGCTGAGCAGATTTAACAAATACATATGCACGTACGTATGTATGTTCGCTGCTTCCTTTTTAACACAATGTTATAACTCTTAAACTTGAATCAATTTAAAAAAAAAAAAACTGACTACAGAAATAAAGACCAAAGTTAGACCTGAATTTGTAAACTTGCGTCATCCACTTCGGAGTGTCATTACTCAAATACATACGAGTTACCTTAAAAAAAATCATTTAAACATTTTATTGGAATATCATTTTTTAGCAGTTTTCATTCGACTAATATTTTTTTCCGAATAATTTTAGTCGAATAACTTTATTCGAATAATTTTTGCACTAACTTGGATTGAATAATTTCTATTCGATTAACGCTACATATTTAAATAGGTTTTGTCCGAACAGCACATATCCTATCTTTTCTGAAATATTTTTATTCAAACAATTTTTGGACTTTTAAATCTATTAAATGTTTACCAACAATTCTAATAAGTTTGACTACCGGTAGTACCAATTTTCAATTGCTTAATTAAATACTGTTGTCGATTTCATCAACATTTAAAGCTTTTCAAGAACATTAACATTAATTTCGTTATTAACTCCTAATTTCCGTTAATAATGTTTTCAAAATGAGTCATAAAAACATTTTGCGATAAATTACTTTTCTAAGGTCTTTTGCACAATAAAATGAATTTATTTATCAAATGTTTTAAAAACAAAGTTTATATGAAAATTTTTGATTAAAATACTTTTTATATTTTTATATTATTATTATTACGAATAAACGTAATTATTATTTGAACTTATATTGATTTACATATGGAAAGTAATATTATCAGGCTCAAGTTCAGTTTAATTGAATTAATGAAAATTCAAAATTACTAAGAGTTTTTTTGTGTTGGAAAATATTATTATTTATATCCAATCAGTTTTTAGCAGAACGTATCAGTACTGATTTCAAGGCCGCTACACCTCTCATCAGCGTTCAAATGTCCAACTTTACAAATTTCGTAAAGTGGATACTAATTGAGAAGAATATCAACTATTTAACCAGTTTTCAACAGAAATAGAATATGAGAATTAATTTTTAATTCAATTTTTATTCTACAATGAAACAGTGCTGGTTAGTACGAAATTCCCTCATTACTGTTTGGAACTAATAATCAACACAAACTCATAGTCCGTTATCATCAAAGTATTTTACTTTGTATTTTAACGTTTTTGTTGTTTTTACTCTATATTAGGGAAATTCACATATTACTGTGACCCCTGTTATTAGGGTATTTATAGCTCATGCCCAAGCGGAATTAATATTTTTATATTATTATTATTACGAATAAACGTAATTATTATTTGAACTTATATTGATTTACATATGGAAAGTAATATTATCAGGCTCAAGTTCAGTTTAATTGAATTAATGAAAATTCAAAATTACTAAGAGTTTTTTTGTGTTGGAAAATATTATTATTTATATCCAATCAGTTTTTAGCAGAACGTATCAGTACTGATTTCAAGGCCGCTACACCTCTCATCAGCGTTCAAATGTCCAACTTTACAAATTTCGTAAAGTGGATACTAATTGAGAAGAATATCAACTATTTAACCAGTTTTCAACAGAAATAGAATATGAGAATTAATTTTTAATTCAATTTTTATTCTACAATGAAACAGTGCTGGTTAGTACGAAATTCCCTCATTACTGTTTGGAACTAATAATCAACACAAACTCATAGTCCGTTATCATCAAAGTATTTTACTTTGTATTTTAACGTTTTTGTTGTTTTTACTCTATATTAGGGAAATTCACATATTACTGTGACCCCTGTTATTAGGGTATTTATAGCTCATGCCCAAGCGGAATTAATATTTTTATATTATTATTATTACGAATAAACGTAATTATTATTTGAACTTATATTGATTTACATATGGAAAGTAATATTATCAGGCTCAAGTTCAGTTTAATTGAATTAATGAAAATTCAAAATTACTAAGAGTTTTTTTGTGTTGGAAAATATTATTATTTATATCCAATCAGTTTTTAGCAGAACGTATCAGTACTGATTTCAAGGCCGCTACACCTCTCATCAGCGTTCAAATGTCCAACTTTACAAATTTCGTAAAGTGGATACTAATTGAGAAGAATATCAACTATTTAACCAGTTTTCAACAGAAATAGAATATGAGAATTAATTTTTAATTCAATTTTTATTCTACAATGAAACAGTGCTGGTTAGTACGAAATTCCCTCATTACTGTTTGGAACTAATAATCATTATTTTTATTCTACAATGAAACAGTGCTGGTTAGTACGAAATTCCCTCATTACTGTTTGGAACTAATAATGATTATTAGTTCCAAACAGTAATGAGGGAATTTCGTACTAACCAGCACTGTTTCATTGTAGAATAAAAATTGAATTAAAAATTAATTCTCATATTCTATTTCTGTTGAAAACTGGTTAAATAGTTGATATTCTTCTCAATTAGTATCCACTTTACGAAATTTGTAAAGTTGGACATTTGAACGCTGATGAGAGGTGTAGCGGCCTTGAAATCAGTACTGATACGTTCTGCTAAAAACTGATTGGATATAAATAATAATATTTTCCAACACAAAAAAACTCTTAGTAATTTTGAATTTTCATTAATTCAATTAAACTGAACTTGAGCCTGATAATATTACTTTCCATATGTAAATCAATATAAGTTCAAATAATAATTACGTTTATTCGTAATAATAATAATATAAAAATATTAATTCCGCTTGGGCATGAGCTATAAATACCCTAATAACAGGGGTCACAGTAATATGTGAATTTCCCTAATATAGAGTAAAAACAACAAAAACGTTAAAATACAAAGTAAAATACTTTGATGATAACGGACTATGAGTTTGTGTTGATTATTAGTTCCAAACAGTAATGAGGGAATTTCGTACTAACCAGCACTGTTTCATTGTAGAATAAAAATTGAATTAAAAATTAATTCTCATATTCTATTTCTGTTGAAAACTGGTTAAATAGTTGATATTCTTCTCAATTAGTATCCACTTTACGAAATTTGTAAAGTTGGACATTTGAACGCTGATGAGAGGTGTAGCGGCCTTGAAATCAGTACTGATACGTTCTGCTAAAAACTGATTGGATATAAATAATAATATTTTCCAACACAAAAAAACTCTTAGTAATTTTGAATTTTCATTAATTCAATTAAACTGAACTTGAGCCTGATAATATTACTTTCCATATGTAAATCAATATAAGTTCAAATAATAATTACGTTTATTCGTAATAATAATAATATAAAAATATTAATTCCGCTTGGGCATGAGCTATAAATACCCTAATAACAGGGGTCACAGTAATATGTGAATTTCCCTAATATAGAGTAAAAACAACAAAAACGTTAAAATACAAAGTAAAATACTTTGATGATAACGGACTATGAGTTTGTGTTGATTATTAGTTCCAAACAGTAATGAGGGAATTTCGTACTAACCAGCACTGTTTCATTGTAGAATAAAAATTGAATTAAAAATTAATTCTCATATTCTATTTCTGTTGAAAACTGGTTAAATAGTTGATATTCTTCTCAATTAGTATCCACTTTACGAAATTTGTAAAGTTGGACATTTGAACGCTGATGAGAGGTGTAGCGGCCTTGAAATCAGTACTGATACGTTCTGCTAAAAACTGATTGGATATAAATAATAATATTTTCCAACACAAAAAAACTCTTAGTAATTTTGAATTTTCATTAATTCAATTAAACTGAACTTGAGCCTGATAATATTACTTTCCATATGTAAATCAATATAAGTTCAAATAATAATTACGTTTATTCGTAATAATAATAATATAAAAATATTAATTCCGCTTGGGCATGAGCTATAAATACCCTAATAACAGGGGTCACAGTAATATGTGAATTTCCCTAATATAGAGTAAAAACAACAAAAACGTTAAAATACAAAGTAAAATACTTTGATGATAACGGACTATGAGTTTGTGTTGATTATTAGTTCCAAACAGTAATGAGGGAATTTCGTACTAACCAGCACTGTTTCATTGTAGAATAAAAATTGAATTAAAAATTAATTCTCATATTCTATTTCTCTTGAAAACTCATTAAATAGTTGATATTCTTCTCAATTAGTATCCACTTTACGAAATTTGTAAAGTTGGACATTTGAACGCTGATGAGAGGTGTAGCGGCCTTGAAATCAGTACTGATACGTTCTGCTAAAAACTGATTGGATATAAATAATAATATTTTCCAACACAAAAAAACTCTTAGTAATTTTGAATTTTCATTAATTCAATTAAACTGAACTTGAGCCTGATAATATTACTTTCCATATGTAAATCAATATAAGTTCAAATAATAATTACGTTTATTCGTAATAATAATAATATAAAAATATTAATTCCGCTTGGGCATGAGCTATAAATACCCTAATAACAGGGGTCACAGTAATATGTGAATTTCCCTAATATAGAGTAAAAACAACAAAAACGTTAAAATACAAAGTAAAATACTTTGATGATAACGGACTATGAGTTTGTGTTGATTATTAGTTCCAAACAGTAATGAGGGAATTTCGTACTAACCAGCACTGTTTCATTGTAGAATAAAAATTGAATTAAAAATTAATTCTCATATTCTATTTCTGTTGAAAACTGGTTAAATAGTTGATATTCTTCTCAATTAGTATCCACTTTACGAAATTTGTAAAGTTGGACATTTGAACGCTGATGAGAGGTGTAGCGGCCTTGAAATCAGTACTGATACGTTCTGCTAAAAACTGATTGGATATAAATAATAATATTTTCCAACACAAAAAAACTCTTAGTAATTTTGAATTTTCATTAATTCAATTAAACTGAACTTGAGCCTGATAATATTACTTTCCATATGTAAATCAATATAAGTTCAAATAATAATTACGTTTATTCGTAATAATAATAATATAAAAATATTAATTCCGCTTGGGCATGAGCTATAAATACCCTAATAACAGGGGTCACAGTAATATGTGAATTTCCCTAATATAGAGTAAAAACAACAAAAACGTTAAAATACAAAGTAAAATACTTTGATGATAACGGACTATGAGTTTGTGTTGATTATTAGTTCCAAACAGTAATGAGGGAATTTCGTACTAACCAGCACTGTTTCATTGTAGAATAAAAATTGAATTAAAAATTAATTCTCATATTCTATTTCTGTTGAAAACTGGTTAAATAGTTGATATTCTTCTCAATTAGTATCCACTTTACGAAATTTGTAAAGTTGGACATTTGAACGCTGATGAGAGGTGTAGCGGCCTTGAAATCAGTACTGATACGTTCTGCTAAAAACTGATTGGATATAAATAATAATATTTTCCAACACAAAAAAACTCTTAGTAATTTTGAATTTTCATTAATTCAATTAAACTGAACTTGAGCCTGATAATATTACTTTCCATATGTAAATCAATATAAGTTCAAATAATAATTACGTTTATTCGTAATAATAATAATATAAAAATATTAATTCCGCTTGGGCATGAGCTATAAATACCCTAATAACAGGGGTCACAGTAATATGTGAATTTCCCTAATATAGAGTAAAAACAACAAAAACGTTAAAATACAAAGTAAAATACTTTGATGATAACGGACTATGAGTTTGTGTTGATTATTAGTTCCAAACAGTAATGAGGGAATTTCGTACTAACCAGCACTGTTTCATTGTAGAATAAAAATTGAATTAAAAATTAATTCTCATATTCTATTTCTGTTGAAAACTGGTTAAATAGTTGATATTCTTCTCAATTAGTATCCACTTTACGAAATTTGTAAAGTTGGACATTTGAACGCTGATGAGAGGTGTAGCGGCCTTGAAATCAGTACTGATACGTTCTGCTAAAAACTGATTGGATATAAATAATAATATTTTCCAACACAAAAAAACTCTTAGTAATTTTGAATTTTCATTAATTCAATTAAACTGAACTTGAGCCTGATAATATTACTTTCCATATGTAAATCAATATAAGTTCAAATAATAATTACGTTTATTCGTAATAATAATAATATAAAAATATTAATTCCGCTTGGGCATGAGCTATAAATACCCTAATAACAGGGGTCACAGTAATATGTGAATTTCCCTAATATAGAGTAAAAACAACAAAAACGTTAAAATACAAAGTAAAATACTTTGATGATAACGGACTATGAGTTTGTGTTGATTATTAGTTCCAAACAGTAATGAGGGAATTTCGTACTAACCAGCACTGTTTCATTGTAGAATAAAAATTGAATTAAAAATTAATTCTCATATTCTATTTCTGTTGAAAACTGGTTAAATAGTTGATATTCTTCTCAATTAGTATCCACTTTACGAAATTTGTAAAGTTGGACATTTGAACGCTGATGAGAGGTGTAGCGGCCTTGAAATCAGTACTGATACGTTCTGCTAAAAACTGATTGGATATAAATAATAATATTTTCCAACACAAAAAAACTCTTAGTAATTTTGAATTTTCATTAATTCAATTAAACTGAACTTGAGCCTGATAATATTACTTTCCATATACTTTTTATATTGTTTTTTTTTTATAACACTGTTGAAATGTTGTGCCAAAATATATAAAAAGTCTAGCAATGAAGGATTATAAAATCTAAAAACATTTTTTAGATAAAGTTAGTGATGGCACAGATCTTGCTTAACCGATTGTTTATTCGAGTATATCGCTTTTAATTTGGCGATTAACCACTTAGTTATACAATTACGGATAATAAGTCTAGAACTAAAAGTTTATCTATTTCGGAAATGTAAAATTAGATTTTCAGAGAATATTTTTAATATGAACTTATGAATGTATGTGTGTGTATTGTCGTTTTAGAAAACGTGTTCGAGTTTCAATGAAAAACTCGGAAATTTTATACAATTTATTTGTTTGGATAAAAGCTTACACAGCAGTTTCAAATTAAAAAATTAACAAAAAAACACACATAAACAAATTAACAACAAATTATTGCAAAAAAAACAGAAATTCGACTTTTATTTTGTTAAATTTTGCCTTATCCATCACACATACATACATTAGCAAAGTTTATCCATAATTATTTTTTTAAGTTTTATTTATGTCTGTTTTTTTATACTTTGCACAAAAAAAAACGTTTTAAGTTATGCTTCATCAGAAATAAATTAAAAATAATATGACAGAAACTCTGCTCTGTAACTTATGAGGTGGGGGAAGTGTTATTTCGTTAAGGTTTAAAGTTTAGAGTTTACCATTGAAATTAACCTAAAGACAAACTACTTATATAGTTTATTTATAAACTTTTGTTTTGTTTTTTTAAGCTATTGCATAGCTTTTATCGCGGGCTTAATTAAGCCTTTTGTTTTTGAAACGAAAAAACCTGACACTAAGTTTGTTTCTTAAGTCTTTTGTTTTTTTTTGAAGTGAAAACTTTTTTTTTGTATAGTCTATAGTGTTCCCTCTTTGGAAATTTTTAAATTTCCAGTGTTGCCACTTTCCCGGGAATTTTTCCGGCATTTATGGGATTTTGAGGGGATTTTGTCCGACTTTTTGGGAATTCTCGAAGGTGGTTTGTGTCTTTGCTAAGGTTTGTGTCTTTGCTATTTTTACTTTTAATGTTACCTTGTCATTTCAGTATCACTGAAAGGACTGGTATCACTTTGCAGCATTCAGTAACTACCGAAAGGAAAGAACTCGGTACTTGGTATCCACTACAGCATACGAGTATTTTTCTAGCATTATTGCTACTGGTCTGAGCAATATGCAGAGTGTTTGGTGTAGAATTTAAAATTATTTGAATTCGAAATCGTGTCATAATAATTCGACATTAAGTCAGTATTTTTTCTTCAATTGAGAAATTAGGTCCGTTTGTTTACTTTTACAGTAAAATGCAGTAAATGAGTAAACAGCAGAATTTACTCTCCAAAAAAGTGTTTGCCCAAAAAAGTACGCGAACGGAAAAATTGTAAAAATTCGTAAGATTTAGGCAACAGCTGATGGAAAATAAATGTAGTGTTGAAAAATTTTTATATTTTTGGATATCTGAACAATTTAATCATCGGTACTCGATTAAATACTTTTTATAACACAAATATTTTAATATAATATAATCAATTTAATTTATGTAATCTTTCCCATTTCTTCTTTTTTTATTTTATTTGATTTTGCTTATTTGTGTGTGGTTAAATTTATTCAAAGTACATGAATATTTGTTTTTGCTACTGACTATCGTAAAAAGAAGTGCAGTATTAAGTACCCAAGCACTTTAGAACTTCACAACTCCTAAGAATTAATATAACAACTCCACAAAACTAAAATAAGTTTTATTTTCCATTAAAAGGCATGTAGGGCATTGTTTCACAAACAAGTTCAATTTAATGTTAATTTACTTTTAGTTTTGTTTTGTTTTTACTTAAAATTTTAGTTTGATAAATATTTTAGTCACAAATTGCACACTTTTTGTTTATTTACCTTTTGAATCCTATGTTTTTTTGTTTTACTAAACTTTACTGCGAAAAATTTCTGCAGTAAAAATTTGCAACCTCTCAATTAAGAACTGTCACTTTACGCTCTCAATTTGTCTTCTAATTTACTGTATTTACTGTACTGTACTGTATTTTGTGTAAACGAACGCAATTTAGTAAAATGCAGTAAAGTTCAGTAAAAAATAGTAAAAACTTTTGCGTACTCGAACACACTTATTTATGTATCAAACTATTCTGCAATATAAAAGACTTATTATTATTAGCGAGGTATCCACTTTCAAATACTCAAGAGTAGTCGATACCTCTGTTTTGATACTCATGTTATTCGCTACTTTTAGTGGCTTAAAGATGCACCAATCTGTTTTTTGCGGTAAATTTTTCAATTCAAGTTGATAATAAAAGTGACATTTTCGGGCATTTATCATTTACAAAAAAGCAACTAACTATTCGGTACCATTTTACTACTTTGCCAGTACAAGTTCAGAATTTAACACATTTTCATGCACTTTATTTAACATGATACTCATTTCGATGGGTTTTGATAGTTTTCAATTTGTGGTTATTGATTTTATAGGATTTGTAAATCCAAATAAATAAAAATTTATTATATCTCGCTAGATGATCCATAGACGGTATTTTGAATTTATTTATATATTGTTAGAATGGTATTTTATGTTCTTCTGTATAATATAAGGTTTTCCAATAGGGATGATATGATTTTGAAGTGACATTTCGGCCATTTGGAATATGTCATGATCTGTCATTTGTTTTTCATTGTATTCAGTAGTGTTTACAATTTCATCATGGAGAGATATAGACAAGAACACCGTTTACAAATTATTCAGTTTTATTATCAAAATAATCGTTCTCCAAGAGCAACTTTTCGTGTGCTTTTGCCATTTTATGGTCGTAATAATTGTCCAAGTGTGCTCGCTACTTGTCGAATTGTAGAAAATTTTGAGCTTACATTTTCTTTACATAATGTTCAAGTGGCAATAACACATAGAACCGCTTGAAGTAATGCAAATATTGCTGCCGTTCAGGCAAGTGTTGCTGAAGACCGCAACAATTTTTCTACCTTTTTGAGGGAGGTGTTCGCTGAAGTGGTTGACTACTAAGCAAACAATGACATGGGGCCTGGGTTCAAACCGTGGCCAGAGCAAGTCAATCAACATTATTATTTATCTAATGTACATAAGTGACACATTGTATTAATTGTTGTCGGACTATTTAAGTGATGAAGGCATAGCACTGGTCACTAAAAACTCTTCCGACAGCGATTGATGCTGTTCCAAGCTAATGTACACAACATCGCCCTCCTTCGTCGGTTAGCAGAAACATCGGCGAAGTAAAATAATTAATAAAATGCCTGCTAATACAGCTTAACAAAGTTACTGCGTCTACTTAACACCGGAGGCACCTCAACACTGCCTTAAAAATTAACATAACGAGCAAAGCAGAGTTGTGAAACAGTTAAGTCTTATACATTTTCAACATCTATCTTCTCTACCCTATGCCTCTTTCTGAGTTCCGGCACAGTGCACGGTGTGCTGGTCCTAATTAAAAAAAAAAAAAAGTGGGACTGTCTCAAACCACAACCTGGCGGATTTCAAGAAAGGATTTGGGTTTGCATCCGTATAAAATTATTCTCACTCAAGAACTGAAGCCATTTGACCACCGTAAACGGTCAAATGCAAGAATTGAATTATTGCGAGAAAAGTTTGGAGACTCGATTATTCCACGAAATTGTGATATTGAATGGCCTCCAAGAAGTTGTGATTTAACACCATTAGACTTTTTCTTGTGGGGTTATTTGAATTTATTGGTCTTTGGAAATAAACCAGACTCTCTTCAAGCTTTACAAGTGCCATTCATGACATACGACTTTATTTAGTGGAAAAAGTGCTCGAAAATTGGGTTCGTCGAATTCGTTCCTGCAGAAGAAGTCGTGAAGGCCATTTGAATGACGTTTTATTTAGAACTTGATTGTATCGATTGTACTTCACATTCAATAAAAAATTGCCTTAACAATAAGTGTGTGTTTTTTTTTAAGAAATCATATCACTCTTACTGGAAAACCTTTTATCTGATGATTTAAAATTTTCAATAATTGTCCTTGCTCTATCGCATGATCGCGATGTTGAACTTAGGAACAAAATTAATAGCCTATAACAGCTAAACCTTATAGGGAAACGATCGACAAATTATATGTACTTATATCAAGATCGTTTAAGTACTTTAGGTGGTTGTTCTACCATCGTGATCACATACTCTTTTCATTAGAAACTTGATTGTTCCTAAATTTCTGATATAGAAATTTTTAATTTACAACAGTCGAAACAAAGTAATTTTTTTTTATACAAATAGCGATAAAAATTTCAAGCAAATATTTATTAAAAATAGACATCCAAAAAAAATCGAGTTAAAACATGATGGGGTGGACTAAGGTGAGACAAGCGCGGACGCAGGGGCGGATCATAAAATCAATAAAATTTTTATAAGTTTCATTGCTAACATAAATTTTCACATCCAATGTCCGCCTAATAATGGGGTGGTTTTTGTACTCGTACATACATATACATATTCACCCCTATCGTGAATAAGAAGTGAAATTTTTGTTCACGTGAAATTTTAATTTCACTCGAAAGGAAAAATGGTATCGTGAATCTCCCGTGAAAAATTATTCCCGCTATCAGTTGTTAGTGAATGTAAAAAAGGGAAGAAGATTAAAAAAATAAAAAATCATACAACTTTTTGTTCAAAAATATACACGGACATATTTATTTTAAAGAAAACTTCAAAAATCAAAGTTAAATATTCAGTTTTGGAGCTATAGTTTGGTTGCTCCGTTTGTTTATTGCATTCTAACTTTTATGTGGTAAAATAATTCGGCTACTTTTTGGAAAGCCAACAAAACGAAAAAATGCCAACAAATTAAAGTTTCACAAATCTGCAGGCAATCGACCTGTTTTTTTGCATTTTGTTGAGGAATACATCAGTTTGTGCCTTATTATCAGAACTTTTCATTAAAATAAACTTTTTAAGCTTTAATATTCGAATTATAAGAAGAAATACATATAATTTCTGTTCTATTCCCCATCAAAAATAAAGTGAAAATATCAATTTGAGAAGTGAAAAAATTCCGAGGGAAATATTTATTCACGATAAGGGGAATTTTTTTCAGTGAACATTTTTCACGTTGTTATTCTGGACTGAATAAAATTTGTTCATGCGAGTTGTTCACGATTGCAAATACGTGAAAAGTGAAAAAATTTCACGTGGAAAATTATTCACGATAGGGGTGATTATAAATTGCAGAAACTACTTTTTCCCTTACAGAATATGCCTGTATTAAAATCAGTCAAATATTCATTCATTTGTACATACAAATGTATTGTCTGCATATTGTTTGCTACCAGTTAATGCAATTTGGCAAATCATTATAATATTGAATAAATATATTGTTGTGCTGATTACTGGTGGTATTTTGGCCTGATTTATTTACCATACCAACATCTTTCAATGTGTTCGGTAGTTTTACTATCTTTTAGCTTTGTTTTGCTCAAATACTCAAATATTTTGTTTTTTTTTTCTTTACAATTTTTGTTTTACGAAACTTCCAATGAAACAACATAATAATTTATTACAATTAATATTTATGTTTGTTTTTGACCATTTATTTTATTACTCTTGTTAAAATTGTAAACTGACTTGCATTACAAATACATATTACTTAATTAACTTTCAAGGCAATAAAATGTATACTGTTTAGTTTTTGGATATATATTTATTATTTATTACTATCAATTTAAAGTTTAAAAACCTGCAACATAATAATTTCTTTAATTGGAGCTTATCAAACATAAGACAGATCATGAATCGGTTAGTTAGTAAATTGCTTTTTTATTATTAAATTGTGACAATTATCACTTCCAGATGAAGTGAAATACATATAATAGATTTGTTTTAATCTAATAAAAGACTTATTAAATGTATATGCGACACTCCCATTGTGCACGATAAGCATTGCATGCATTATCCCACATAGAATAAAATTAACTTCATTATAAACAATAACAACTAATAATAATAATAATAATTTACATTGAGAAAATCTTTGAAAGTTGTTGTTGCTGTTCCGACAGCGATTGATGATGTTCCAAGCTAATGTACACAACATCGCCCTCCTTCGTCGGTTAGCAGAAACATCAGCGGAATAAAACAATTAATAAAATGCCTGCCAATACAGCTAAACAAAGTTAATGCGTCTACCTAACACCGGAGGCGCCTCAACACTGCCTTAAAAATTAACATAGCGCGCAAAGCTGAGTTGTAAAAGAGTTAAGCCTTCTACATTTTCAACATCTATCTTCTCTACTCTATCCCTCTCTCTGAATGCACTGCATACGTAGGGGTCATCCCCTGAGTGCTGGTCCTAATTAAAAAAAAAAATGCAATATTTATTAAATCGGAAATTAATATTTAATTTTTTTTTTAATTTTTTTCGAATAACAATAATAACAAATAATAATAAATTAAATTAAATATATAAGAATACTCGTACATAGTTAAAAAAAATTGATTTGCACGAGAGGAAGTCAGTAAGGAATTCAAAATATTTAAAATAGAAAAATTTGGAATTTGGGCGCTATTAAAATTTCTGCTTAGCCTCTAGTCTAGCAGTAACATACTACCGGACGCTAACAATAAACAAATTAAACTGCAGTTAAAACAAAGTTAACTTATTTATTAATTTAGAAAGCTTATAGTTATTTGAGTTCAAGGTCTTGACTTGAAGAAAATATTGACATTTGAAAATAAATTAATAGAAATATTTAAGATTTTATATTGTTAACGTTGTTTTGCCATACAAAATATTTCTTTTTCAAAGAAACTTGAAGTTTTAAGTACATTTGTGCATATTTCTTCAATATAAAAAAAAAAAAAAACTACGGGTAGCACTCCGGGAGTGCCGACAGAAGTGAAAACGTTTTGTGATTACAAAAATACACGTGCAATTCCCAAAAAAGTTATGCGTATATATAAACAATTATATAAATACATGCAACAAATTTAACCACTTATCAAGGCGTATGCAACAGGTACGCTTACTAGCACAGCTGCCTAAGGTCGCTTTATAGCAAATTTTCATACAAACTGATATAGTTTGAAGAGAGTACATAATAAATGGTTACAGTTTGGTACTCATACGTATTAAAATGGTTTTAATTTGTTTGTGTGTTTTGATAAGAAGCGAGTGCTTTATACCAACAAAATACATGTTGTTTTTGGATTGTTGTACTTGTTGTCGAACTGCGCACACCTGCTAGTTTTGCCATGCCACTTATTGTAAACGCAAATGCAACTGCGCCCGAGAAGTTAACAACCTAAATTTTTTTCGCTCAAAATGAAGAGAGCGCCATCTTTGTGTACTCTTCTTAATCAGTTTGGCTCAAATTGAAGAGTGCGCCCTCTTTGGTGCACAAAAAAATGAGTGTTGTTCTCAAATATGGCAACATCACCCACAAAGAGTTCGCTCTCTACATTTTGAGCGAAAAATTTAGGTGTTGGGCCTTACTAAGGTTCTCAAATCGACTTCGACTGTTGTACTAGAATAAAGTAACACACAACATTTTTCTTTAATCTATTACAGCAGTCGAAGTCGAATCGAGAACCGTAATAAACCCCAATATCTGTAGGTTGTTAACTTCACTCCGACGAGGCATTCGCACAAACAGAGATGCTAAAAGCGTGACGGTGTCGCGAGTTCTGAGGTTTTGTCCCATCCAAAACCTTCGTACCGCGCCAATAGAAGTTTTCACTTCAAAAAAAATTATTTTACAGATCAGTGAAAAATTTATGGAGTCTTATGAATATTTTTTAGCTGCTGCCAATGATGGAATTGTTTTTTTTTTTATTTTGTTATGCGTTGTAGTCGTTTAAAATCACTAATATAAAAATTTCATTTGCAAAATAAGTTTAAAATTTATAAGTTACCACCGTTGAAATGTTTGGACAAAAAATTATAGTTTTGTAATTTGAGAGAGTAAATTTTAAGTTTCCTCTCATTAGTTCGAACTTGTCCGGAATTACATGCAACAGACCTATTATTTGAACTGTCAGCCATGTCACAGAACTCAATTTCGGATGTTGTGTCTTAAGAAAACTTAAAACGAAAAATGTATTTACAATCAAACTAATTTAAAAGAAAACACCCGCTACATGTTTATAGTACATCTCAAATTTCTTTAACTAAAAACATGTACACCTTTTTAAGAAATATCAAATTTCGCAGTTTGTCTGTCCATCTCTTAACACGAAAGACTTCATTAAATATTAAATATCCATTCTTCCGGTTGTTTTTTTTTTTCTCTCTAATTATTTCAAATACAAAAACGCCAAAATATATTCTTTTAAAATCAGTTTTGACCATAAAACTGAAGAATTTACAATGTTGGAAAAACATGTAAACATTGAAAAGTATTTTTGGTTTTGCATGTGACCAAAAAGGCAACTACTCGGCAATGAACATTTTGCTACGAGTTCTTGTTTGTTGAATTTGAATTTGTTTTTTTTTGTTTGAATGACTGACTGACTTTCATGCCACTTCGACCACTTTCTAAACAAGTCATATGCATAAGTATATATTTAAATACGAACATGTGTCTAAATCACTTCCTGGCCGCTGTCATATATGTATATTGACTTGATACTCCAGCGAAACATAAAACTAAAAAAAATAAACACAATAACGACACACAATCATTGGCATGTAAATAAACTACAGCACTGGGTCAATAGTGTTTAACAATAAAAAAAAAATGAAAATTTTCATTTCTTTCATGGACTAATAAACTTTTAAGCAACATTGTTCGTGGTCCAAAAAGGGCTTGGAAGGGCTTGTTTTCTTTTGCTTTTATTACTTTTGCCAACATTGAAATAAAAAATCCTCACAACAAATAATGTTTTTCCTTTAATGTTTGTTTGTTCCTGTCTTTCAATTCAATAACAATTATTGAAAATGACTTAAAGTGGATTTTAAGTGTTTCATAAATCCACTTTGACTAAACTATAAACAAATACAAGCAGAGCGTAAAAACACATTCCTGACAAAATAATCAAGGCTTTAATACAAAGAATTGGAAATGGTCGTTTAACCATTGAGGCGAATTTTCCAATTTCGCGGACTACGTCGTAAGTTAGCGAGATATTTTTTATTTTTTTCTGTTTTGCTGCACTCGTCTCGAACATATGTTTACAGGTTCAGTTTGTTGGTGAGAAGGTTAAAAAGTTAGAAGAGTTTCGAATTTTTGGCGATTTTCTGTTATCGAGAAAAGTGGATCAAAGAATTTCCATAAGATTTTGTGTAAAAAATGGAATGAAGTGCTTAAAAACAATTGAAATATTGACAGTGGCATACGATGATTGTAATCGAAGTCAGAAAAATGTTTATAAAATATTTGCTGGACGCTCCAGTCCAATCGATGAAAATTTTGAGAAAGTGAAGAAAATTGTTATGGAGAAAAGTTACTGAGGACATTTTGGGCGTTTGAACCGTGTGACAGCGAAGTTCTTATCAAAACTGCTTACTTTTGACCAAAAATAACACCGTACTCATGCCTTAGCCGTTGTATTCACCAGCATTGACTTCCCTCGACTTTTTCGTGTCTCCTAGATTAAAAAAGCCAATGAAATGACGCCGACGTTTGAGGACATATAAATGGCATCGGTGAGAGAGCCCAAGGACAAAACAGTGCATATCACAATTGTTTCGAGAATTGGAAAAAACTCTGGGAATATTTTAAAGGGGATGAATAAATAAATATTTTTTAAGAAAAATTACAATTTAGCTAATTTTTTGAACAGACCTCGTATGTATTTACATATATGAAAAATCGTTATTTAACCCATCTTCATTGTATTTAGACTAGTTTTCTTTATTATTCATGAAAATCATCCCATACTTTTACCTTCAGCGCCACTTCTGCGATTTTAGCCATAATTAAGGCCGGACTAATAAAGTTTTAAGCCTGATAAAGATTTTTTTACACAATTAAATAATTCCTTTGAGGTCTTCTATTATAAAAAACAATCCACTATAGTGTGCACACAATCCCACTAAGCCCATCAAAGATTTGTTCTTTAATCGATTCAGTGCATCAAGTCTGCAAGTGTTACGCATTTCTTTACAAATTTCTGCCATTTTAGCGACTCGTTCCTTGTTTTTCCCATACCTTTTAGTGTTGTTCAATTAATACCGTATTTACATTATGCAACTTTGTTGCATGCAATTTTTATTTTAAATGAGAGTGATTATTTAGAAATGTAGATATACATTTTACATTTCTTCCTAGTCTTTCTCACTGAAATAAAAGTGTTGCATGCAACAAAGTTGCGTAATGTAAATACGGTATAAGTTTCACTGAAATGGAGGAGGTAATCAATTCGAGTGCAGTATTTTGAAATATTTGTGTACCGAGTCTTAGAACTATTTTTTTTTTGTTTAAAGAGGTTTGGTCGCATGTTTTTATGTCCGAAAATTCCACGGGCGAATTGCCACCCCGAAGTATTGATTAGCGCATAACAACTCCACTTAAGGGCCGAGTTTCAAATTTGTTTTTTTTTTTAAAGATTTGCACACGAATTGATAACGTCCTTTTATATTTTTTAAAGTCAGTTTAGAACTCTTTAGTGGAGTTGTGAATTTTTAAAAAATTTTTTTGTTGACTTCCTATTTAAATATAAAAAACGAGAACGATCTGCTCTTGTTTTTCATTAGTTTACAAAATTTTCAAACTCTAAAGCACCAGTGGTTCAGATGTATAACATTTATGTTGCATGATGCTATGAAAGGTTAATATTTTATTTGACTTCTAATAAAATGTTTGTGAAAACATTTTGTTTTTTTTATTTACCTGCGAGACATAAATCAAATATTAATAATAAGAAAACATTTCGTATTCTTCGGCATGCTGACCAAATATTATTGTTAGATTCATTTACAAAATTATGTTAATTTCTTCAGACTCTTCATCTCATTAATGCAACACATTTTAGAAAAAATAAAAAAAAAAATATAAGAAAAACTAGATTTTTTTCATGAAAAATTTTCATATAAAAAGGTTACAAATGCTGTAAGATGTAAAAGTTTATTTCGATGGTTGAAACGGTTAAGAACAAAATGTACTCGTGTACATTTTATCAAAAACTCTGTGTTATTTTAAGCATAATAATTATAAAAGGAAATATAAAATATTCGTTAGGGAAAGCTGAAGATCTTCAAGTTGGCACGGATACTACCTCCGCATTGGTACAGGAATCAAACAATCATGATATGTCTGCAAAAGATAAATTATTTCTGCAACATCTGATTAGCAAATGGAAATTATCTCCTGGATCAATTAAACTTTTAGGCGAAAGTGGTTCCATTTTGCCAGAAATAAATGCCACCACTACAAGTGCAGCCAATCCGAAAACTGCATTAAGAACAAACACATTTGCAACGGAATCGAATAATTTGAATAATGTGAATAAGGTGACCAATTTACCTTTCACCGAAAACTCAAATCTCCTTTCAGTGGTACTTTATCCAGCACCTTTTTTCCCACAACCATTTCATGGTGGCTATTTTCCATTTGGTTATTATAATATACCAAATCGCGTATCGCAAATGATACAAACTTTACCGCGTATCAATGGACTAGCCCAGACTATCTCTAGTATCTCACAACCTGCGGGAGGTGTGAATGCTGGTGTTTCTCACATGTCGGCTGTTTCTTCTCAATTACCACAAACTATGTTAGGCATGTCCGGTCTTTCTTATACGGGTGGCTACAATTCACACCCTTGGCAATTTTTATCACCATTTTTTAATCCAAATACTGTTTTTAAATTATAAATTATTTATTATAAATCATAATTAATAAATTTTTTATAATGAAAGCATACATATACAAGCATTTTTTTTTTGATAATCTATGCTATGATCGTTATAAAACGATTTAATCGATCTACATACGTATTTAGAAAAAACAAAATTTAACTATATAAATCATGAAAATTCAGCCGCCGCCTCATGGCTAGTGAAAATAAAAGTGCAATAATTGTGGAATTTGAGTTGTGAAAAAAGATGAACGGAGTATTCTGGGCAAAGTGCCTTTGAATTGGCAAATGAAAAACATACTTTTATATTATTATTATTACGAATAAACGTAATTATTATTTGAACTTATATTGATTTACATATGAAAAGTAATATTATTAGGCTCATGTTCAGTTTTATTGAATTAATGAAAATTCAAAATTACTAAGAGTTTTTTTGGGTGGCACGAAATAAGCCCCAATGAAATAAGTCCCAAATCGAAAAATGAAATAAGCCCCAAAAAATTTTCAAATTTTTTGTTTGGGTTTTATTTCATTTTTTTTGGGGCTTATTTCATTTTTTAAAAATTTGGGGCTTATTTCATAAAATTATTTGGGGCTTATTTCATATCCGTAAAATAGATCTAAAATCCTTACGCCCTGCCGTAGGCCGGTTCTGCAGAGAATACTTTGAACGCGAAGCCAGTGTTCGATATACCATAGAGGATAAATTCCTTGCGCCCGGCCGTAGGCCGGTTATGCAGAGAATGCTTTGAACGCGAAGCCGGTGTTCGATATACCATAGAGGATAAGTGCCTTGCGCCCGGCCGTAGGCCGGTTATGCACAGAATACTTCGAACGCGAAGCCGGTGTTCGATATATCATAGAGGATAAATTCCTTGCGCCCGGCCGTAGGCCGGTTATGCACAGAATACTTCGAACGCGAAGCCGGTGTTCGATATACCATAGAGGATAAATTCCTTGCGCCCGGCCGTAGGCCGGTTATGCAGAAAATACTTTGAACGCGAAGCCTGTGTTCGATATACCATAGAGGATAAATTCTTTGCGACCGGCCGTAGGCCGGTTATGCAGAGAATGCTTGGAACGCGAAGCCGGTGTTCGATATACCATAGAGGATAAATTCCTTGCGCCCGGCCGTATGCCGGTTATGCAGAAAATACTTTGAACGCGAAGCCTGTGTTCGATATACCATAGAGGACAAAGTCCTTGCATCCGGCCGTAGGCCGGTTATGCAGAGAATGCTTGGAACGCGAAGCCGGTGTTCGATATACCATAGAGGATAAATTCCTTGCGCCCGGCCGTAGGCCGGTTATGCAGAGAATACTTTGAACGCGAAGCCTGTGTTCGATATACCATAGAGGATAAATTCCTTGCGCCCGGCCGTAGGCCGGTTATGCAGAGAATGCTTGGAACGCGAAGCCGGTGTTCGATATACCATAGAGGATAAATTCCTTGCGCCCGGCCGTATGCCGGTTATGCAGAAAATACTTTGAACGCGAAGCCTGTGTTCGATATACCATAGAGGACAAAGTCCTTGCATCCGGCCGTAGGCCGGTTATGCAGAGAATGCTTTGAACGCGAAGCCGGTGTTCGATATACCATAGAGGATAAATTCCTTGCGCCCTGCCGTAGGCCGGTTATGCAGAAAATACTTTGAACGCGAAGCCTGTGTTCGATATACCATAGAGGATAAATTCCTTGCGCCCGGCCGTAGGCCGGTTATGCAGAGAATGCTTGGAACGCGAAGCCGGTGTTCGATATACCATAGAGGATAAATTCCTTGCGCCCGGCCGTAGGCCGGTTATGCAGAGAATACTTTGAATGCGAAGCCAGAGTTCGCTACACCAGAGAGGATAAGTGCCTTGCGCCCGGCCGTAGGCCGGTTATGCAGAAAATACTTTGAACGCGAAGCCGGTGTTCGATATACCATAGAGGATAAGTGCCTTGCGCCCGGCCGTAGGCCGGTTATGCAGAAAATACTTTGAACGCGAAGCCTGTGTTCGATATACCATAGAGGATAAATTCTTTGCGACCGGCCGTAGGCCGGTTATGCAGAGAATGCTTGGAACGCGAAGCCGGTGTTCGATATACCATAGAGGATAAATTCCTTGCGCCCGGCCGTATGCCGGTTATGCAGAAAATACTTTGAACGCGAAGCCTGTGTTCGATATACCATAGAGGACAAAGTCCTTGCATCCGGCCGTAGGCCGGTTATGCAGAGAATGCTTGGAACGCGAAGCCGGTGTTCGATATACCATAGAGGATAAATTCCTTGCGCCCGGCCGTAGGCCGGTTATGCAGAGAATACTTTGAACGCGAAGCCGGTGTTCGATATACCATAGAGGATAAATTCCTTGCGCCCGGCCGTAGGCCGGTTATGCAGAAAATACTTTGGGCATAGCATGGGCTCTTAATGTGTTTGACTAGTTGAAAGAATAAAGAATTTTCTTTGTGTAGGCGTGGCACTTTCTACTTTTCTACTTTTCAATTTATTAATTTATGTTGTTAAAATAAATCAATATGTGTAAGAATCGCCTAAGTAACAGTTGAAGAAGAATATTTACTCTATATGGGCAAGTCGCAGCCCACTTTTCTAATCACAAAATTTTCTTGTTAGAAGAAGTTAGTGTTTGTGTGCAAGATTATATAAGAATTATTAAAAAAAGAATTAGTTGAAAAATAAAATATATTTATTTCGTATGGGCGTGGCACAACTCACTATTAATTGGAAGTGAATCAAATAAAACGGTATTAAGACCAATGTAAATTGTTTAATTAAAATTCCACAGAGCTGCGCGTCAATAAACTTTACATTAATTGTAAAAGCTTGTTTAAATTTTCTACGAAAAGCATTTAAACCACAAAATTTTTTTTGAAATATATATGTAACTCGATTTTTTTCTCTTTAAGGTTGAAGGACAAATCGCAATAAAATCCGTAAATTTACAAAAATGTTTTGGTGCAATTTATAATAAAAAAAAGTCAACAAATCTTATGCTTCAATTTATTTTATTTTGAAAGCATGGTGTATTTGACATTTATCTAAAAGAATAGGCAAAAACACTATTTGAAAAATATGAAACTTTGTTGCATGCACTTTTCGTTTTAATTTTTTTTTAATATTTATTCTCTGCCTTTCTTACTTATAAAAAAGGGGGTTGCATCCAATCAGAAACAGTTGAGTAGTGTAAATATGGTATTATTCTTAAAATTTCAAGCCAAAAATTTAACTATCCAAAGTATATCAATATCAGGTACATCCATCTCGGCAAAAAACAGGCTTTTTATTTGTGTAAAATAAATTTACAATTGTCAAAAATAGTTCAGTATCAGAGTGGTAAAGGAATGATTCCTTTTTGAAAGAATCTACAAATCATAAACTTAAAAAATTGTTTTTCTTTAAATCACCAATAAATTCACTCAAAATTTAATTCAATTAATCTTTTTAGTGATGTGAATGCATGCGAGAATTTTTAATTCATGAATTCGTGTTTTAATTAAATTCGCATTTTGTGTAAAATTAATCAATTAAACTTTTTGTAAATGATTTTGATTTAAAAAGCAAATTTTAATCATTCTTTTACAGCTCTGCTCAGTAAAGCTTAACGAAAATTGTGTATAAAGAAAAATTAAAATATTTTGACAATAGTCAATGAAAATATGTATAAAAAAACACGATCAGCTGTGCTCTTGCATGTACTTGTATAAATATACTTTGTAACTATCCATCCCTGGAACCGTCAAGCTTTACACACAATTTAAATTAATTGTTCAAATATGAATTTTTCAACGTAAAAATTTATGAAACAACATTTAAAAATGTCGAAAACTTTCATATTCAAGTAAATTCAATCCTTTTCTCCGATTTGATATTAAAAAAAATGAATTACAAATTTTATGGCTTTATTTGTTACAACATTTTTGTACTTTACAAAAAATTTACCCACAATAATAATGTAAGGGCTTTTTTGCGAAATACAATGAAAATCTGACATCTATTAGTAGAGCGAAAGCAGCCAAATAAGTCTAAAATTATTTTGGAAAAATGTCACGAGAAAACTTTCTTACCCAATACGACACACTGTGCGTTGCGGTGCATTGAGAAAATGAAAGAAAAATAAATTTTATCATTAAAATATTGATAAAAAGCATTGAAATATTTTATTACTTTATTGTATGTATGTGTGTGTGTGACTTTTATTTTCGAGTATACATTTGAAAAAACAACGAAGTACGTGATAAATTATTTGTGTATATTTTCGCTAGAAATTGTCCGTTTATATCTAGTTTGTCATACATTAATTCGTATGTATATTACTCATATTATTTTTTTTTAATAATTATTAAGTTTGACATTTATCTTATCATATTCGACATAAAGTTTTAATTCTTAGGAAAACAAACTAAAAATAAATGAAACAAAAACAGTTTGTGTTTTTTGTACCAGTTTCTTCTAAAAACTGAAGCGATATGAAAAACCCCATGCAACAGTTGGAGTCTCGTGGCAGTTAGGCGGCATCAATATATTACATACATACTCGTATGTACATATGTATTTGAATTATTCACAAGATAGATAAATGCTTAAAATAAAGTTTTAGCTTGATGCAGTTGCAATCTGTTCAATCCGGTTTGAAAGAAAGTTTTACTTTGAAGATGCACCTTCACATTTTAACCAAATTTTCCAATAACCACAAAAAAAAAAAAAAACGAATGATAAACTTGTTAAAGATACAAATGTTACTGGGAAGATCTTCATACATGCATATAAAGCAAATCTTGTCAAACTAACTTCAACAGACTTGACGATTTGTTGCCATTTTGACGACTTTTTGAGACTCAAATGCAGTATTTTGACAAATTTTGTAACAAATTAAAACATTTTAAAATTTTTTTCAGGTTATAAAATTCAATATATGTATTATTTAGTGGCTAGATCAAATTAAAGTCTTAACCAATTAACTTGTTTTTTATGGATTAGCTAATCTATATGTTGCATTTCGTTAACTTAGCAGTCAATTCAGACTTGGGAGTGTGTGCATAAGTAAATAAGTTTGAAAACTTTTCAAGCATGCTGGTAAAGCTCAACTGATGAGTTGGCTTAGCAGCCAATGAAATGCACCATATACATACATAGATTAGCTAACCAATAAAAAACTAGTTAATTGTTGAAGACTTTAATTTGATATAGCCACTAAATAATATATTGAATTTTACTGCCTGATTAAAAATATATTTGAAGTTTAGTATTGAACTCAGGCTTTTCAGTTTATTCCATGTTCAGAAAAAAAATTCCTTCTCCGATGTCTGAATTTGAACTCGATCCAGATAATATTTACTTTTTTTTACTTGTCATATTTTGGTGTGCTATTATTTTATGACATATGACTTTATGACTACAGTGTGAATACGACAATTATGTTGCTTAATCGGTAATTTCTTCAAAACTAAAAAAATTTAAATTATAAATTTACTGTAAAAGAATTTTTTAAAAATTATTCATATTTCTTTGATTTATTACGAAGATTTGGAATTCATTTTAGCTATTAATTTTTTTAGTGCATATTTTACTATTTATTGCATAATTTTGCCTATTTTAGATGGCAACGTGTATTTAGAATATTTTTAACTTGCAGCTTTGACAATTTGTCATCAATTTTATTGATATTTTTAAACAATAACACTTTTCGAAAATTTTTCGCTTATTTGTAGTTCTTGGAAAATATTATTAAATTTAAGTCCATAAATTGGTTTAATATTTTATATTTGGACATATAAAAGAACACCCAAACAATGTTTAATCGACACCGATGCCCATAACGTGCCAAAAATTATACTTCGTGGTGTCGGAAACTACTATTGAGTATATTTTTTTTAATTTTAGGAGCTTAATTTAAAATTTTTGCTGCATATTTAGTACAGAGCTTTAAATGTGCAGATATTTCCATCGATAGATTTACCAAAAATTCATGGAAAATTTTCAACAAGTTCTTCATTAATTTTGTAAAATATTTTTTATTCAGTGTTTCAGGATTAATGCAAATGGTATTTTTTATAGAGGTATAGAACTTGAAATATTATAAAGTGTATATAAAGTGTTATACCTCTATAAAAACACACAAGGCAAATTCATAACAGGTAAAGTTAATACTAAAAAAAGTACAACATTACAACAACATTTGACATATGAGCCCCTATGCTTGCATGTACATACAAATTTTGACATGCGAGCCTCCATTATGCAAGAAAAAAGTACATCAGCTGTGTTTTCTGCTTTACCTGTTATGAATTTGCCTTGAAAACACCCTTTACATCGTTAAAACATTAAGGGAATCAAATTGAGTGAAGGATCTCTTACACCGTTTTAGCAAATCGAGATACTTAAAGAATTATTTCGAGAATTAAAAAAAATGTGATTTTCATGCCAAGAAGGGCCTGTTCGGAAATTCATCACTGTGCTGCATCTGATACGTTGTACGTTCTGAAAAGCAACGGCTGGTAACATTGCATATGCTGTTTTGTATCAGCTGAGCAAACTAATCACACATGCGCATCAGATGCGGCGCAGTGATGCATATCCTAACAGGCCCGAACATGAAGAACTTCTGATTCCTTGCCATTTATGTATTATACAGAAGCAGCATTCATAAGTGTATGGTTAACCTTGAAATCGATCCTACTCGCACCAATTTTGAACTGAATTTATGTGAATATTAAATGGCACTGTCATTGGATACTTTTTCAAGCATTAGCAAGTCCGAGCTCCTTGCAAATAATTCAACCGGTCGATGAATTCTCGATCATCTGTTGGATTTGAAGAACTGACGACAGTTATTGATATTTTTAACGAATTACCAAAAGCTGTTGCTATTCCGAGGTGGATGAAGACTCAGATCTCTATCGCGACTTAATACTGTGGCACACGAACATGTTGCCATCTGCTTTTTCTTATAAAGCCAGATATGAGTTACCATTTTTTCCATCACGAATAAGAGCGGAAGGAATGAACTTCTCTGCTTGAATAATATCGGCTATTTATCATATACATATATTTATACCCTTGGAAACTGCAGACTACGATCTAATAGATCGATTATGGGTGGCAACTGAACATTTGTGGTTGCCAGTTGCCATTCGTAATACAATTTCCAGCAACTGGCATGAAACATTAAAACTCGTTATTTAGTACCAGAGTTTGCATAGGGACTCTTAAAAAGTTATCATATAAATTTAATAAATTTTCCCAACAGAGATGTACATAAACATAAAACTGACTAAAATTTTCTCACTGTATTGTAATTAAAAACAGTTGAAATTATTTAACAATAACAACTTTTTCAAATGCCACATAAGGTACGGCGCAGTAAGTTTAACGGGCAACACTCAGTTTTCTTATGCCCGAAACAAAACCAATTGATAAATCAACACTGACAACATTAACAACTGCAATTTTAATGTCACCAAAAAAAAAAAAAAAAAAAAAAATGATAAAAAAATCTCTGACAAACATGTAAATTACACAAAAATTGAGAGTTCACAGAAATGTTGAAACGATGACTAACTTATAAAAACAAAGATTTATTATTAAAAATCAATATCAAGTGAAACATATGAAAATGTTCCGTGCTAAATTACATCATTTTTTTAATGAAAAAAAAAAAAACAAATGAAACGTTTTTGTTCCAGCAAAACTGAATTACACACCCGCAAAACATTGTGTAAAGCATGTTAAGCAGAGTACGTGATTTGAAAATCTTTATCAACAATTTTGTGTTTTATATTTCTTTTTCAATATTTTATCTGCTCTCCTGTATTCAATTGAAATTATATTTATGTACTTTCTCGTATACAAGTACATATGAATTGAATTCCAGTTTTTTTTTCGAATTTTTGCTAAATTTATTAAGATTTAAACAAAATATTATTTTATACTTCACTGTATTCGTATTTACAAATTCCTTTTTATATGAAGTATTGTATGTGTGTCCACTATGAATCTGTTAAATGTATGAATCACTGGAAGTTTGTTTTTTTTTCTCAATATATTTTAAAGGTCTTTGTAATCAGAGTGGCGTTGTTTGCGTTGATCATGGATCATTAATGTCGTCATCTTGTTTATTCATTTTAAGCTGGTCTTTGATTATTTATTGCAAAGTTTCTTTGGTGGATTTAAAAAAATAAATACCCCGATGGACAAATAATAAGAAATACATAAATAATAATAATGATCGTAGAAACCGGCTGCTTATAATATTTACAAGTGAGAGTTGCCGGTTGTTTTTTTTTTTGCTGCGATCATTTATTTCTTTAATCAAAAGGATTTCATCTCTTTTTTTTCTTCTTTTATTTCGACATGCAGCATGTAGACCATAATGGTGTTAAATACAAGTGATAATCACTTTTAATTTTATTTATAAGCTATTAGTATATAAATGTGTAATAAGTGATTGAGTAAAAACAGGTATGTATAAGTTTCTGATCGTAGATATTCATCAATTTCCCATGTATAAATTTATATTACATGTGCATCATTGCTTCTGTTTAAATTATGTACGAGTATGTATAAACAGCAAACATTGATATCTGAATTCTGTCTTATCAACATCATAGTCATACTACAAAGTCGAGATCAGTGTTATAAAATGCAGAAACAAATTTAAATCGATAGATTCAGTAGCGGAGCTCGGTAGCCTTAGCTCATTTATCTGCCCAATAGCGGGCTTAACATCCTGCCCGTTCCACTGCAAGTCTCACCCCTTGTTTCGATTATTCCCACCTGTTTCTTTGTCCCTCTTTTACCTACTCTTCTCTAGACTCTTCTAATCTCCCTTTCCCTACTACTATTCTTCCCTACAGGCAACAAAATGGGACCACATCAGGACCCAAGTGGGCTGGAATCGAATCTTCCTCTTACCAGCAGCCTGCTAACCTAACCTAACCTTGAGTACACAGAGAAAAACATGTAAAACTTTTTAGAGTCCCAAGAAGTCGCTCTTTATTCAAATAATAGTTATAAAGAATATATGTTCATAAAAAGAATTTCCTATTTTATTTTGACAGGTATTTTACTGCATTAGTTATTTATCTAATTATTTTAATATTGTTTAGGTTTCTGTTATATAATTATAGTTCATAGATGATCTGTAGATAAATGTCACACCGGTCACAATGTATGAACTCTTGTATTGACGACTCTATGCTTTTTTGTATTTCGAATTAAATTTCAGTTTTTAAAATAATTTCATCACAATAAGTTTTTCAATCGTCTCTAATTTTGTGTCTAAATTTACGAATATCAACCAGTCGCCCTAAATTGCAAAACTGCAAATGCACTACAACGTATGTATGTATGTGCGTTTGTGTAAAATGTTCATTAATTAAGAGTGAACTGAAAGTGGTAAAATAAACAAATTGTTCCTTATATGTGGCTGCAACTAGCGCAACAGCACTTATTTAATGATATGAGGTGTTTTCAAATAGATTTCATAATAAAAAATAAAATTAGAAAACTTTAAACAGCTTGATGAGTGATAATTCCATGTTTGAAATACATTTCGAATTGAGTTTAGGAGTTATTTTATTTCAAAACGTTAAAGACATTTTAGTATATGTTTCTGTTTATTTGTCATATAGACAAGAACTAATGTACATACATACATATGTATGTATGTAAAGCATAGAAAGTTTATAACAGAGATGGACAAAGCTCATGCACAATCATGAATTAGCTCTTGGTTTAATCACGTGAGCGTGCGTGAATCAGGGTGTCGATACGAAATTCGGCGTAAGCCAGAGTACATGAATGATAATTTATGTTTACTTTTTTTACGACTTAAATTGTTATATTTTTATGTGATTTTCTTTACGACATGACTTTGCAGGCTAAATACAGTAGAACTTCTACAATGTTGAACTTGTAAAGATTGAAGTTTATCACAAGGTTGCAGTAATATGATATGATATGATATGTATTTTTTTGGTTCTCACTCCACTTTTTTTTTATTATAAGCCAGCCAAGCACATTACAAAAATCATATAAAAACTCACGCGGTCCATCAATATTTTTGATTTGGTTATTTTAATTGTTTTTCATTTATCGTGAAAATTGTCTACACCCTTACACAAGGACGAACATGATCGTAAACTAATAAAATTTTTTCTTGTAAGGACGGACGCTTGATCGTGAGTAAATGCACACGATCTCAAACCAGATTTAAACAACGTTTAAATTTAAAATAAGAGAAGATCGTCGTTACATTTCAAACCGGCAAAACAGCTTTTTATTGTGGTTGTGTTTTTGGTGTTTAAATGATTGAAGTTCTTCATAATATTTTTATTTATTTATTTATTTTTTTTTTTTGGCATAACCTTTCCTCCATTTC
Source organism: Lypha dubia (assembly GCA_947311025.1). Classification (NCBI taxonomy): domain Eukaryota; kingdom Metazoa; phylum Arthropoda; class Insecta; order Diptera; family Tachinidae; genus Lypha; species Lypha dubia. Next base: position 52,989,953 of record OX371263.1, read on the forward strand.
TTTTTAATTGGGTTCTTAGTTTATTGTGTGTTCTTATTAACACAATACATACATTTTTATCGTTGTGTGTTTGGTTATGATATGACAGAACCTTAAAAGAATTAATTTGCAGTTTTCATTAAAAATGGTATTGTTTACGACTTAAGTTAAAATTTTCACGCCAATTTCTAAAGATTGCCCTTAATAAAGTTATTTATTGTAATTGGAAACACCAGCCAGGAACTACATATATGAGTTATCAAAATGCACTTTTTGGGTCCCATATTTTTTTTTTAGCAAAATCTGTGGTTGGTTGTTCATATAAAATGTCGATTATCTAATAAAACTTCCATTTATAGAATGATTTTCATAATTCTTTTTGTTTTGGAATAGGTTTGCTTGCAGTTTAGTCCCAAATTTATGAAAATCGTAGGAAAGGTTGGTAGGTTTTTTTTAAGGTTTGCTTAGAGTTTGGCACCATAAAAAGTTTATATAAGTTGTGGGGGGGGGGGGGGGAATTTGTGCCCCCAAAGTATTTATAATCAAATAACTCCTCCATTTATGGACTGATTTTGAACAAATAAAAATTTGTTTTAACAGGTCCCGTTAAAATTTTATGAAAATAGAGGTGCAAATGTCCCCACCAAAATATATTGATTGTTGCATAGCTTCTCAGCTGTTCTTTTAAAACCAAACAGGTACTGATTATCGTATAACTTTTGCAAAATCAGAGGTCAACTCATTTTTAAACAATAGAATTTGAAATATGAATTTCCTGCACAAAACTTTAGAATTTATTCTTATAAATAAAAAAATTGTAAATTATTGGACTTTTATGTTTGTTACCTTTATAAAAGAACAACAACAACAGCAACAATTGTATGTATGTATTTTCTTTGTATCCACAAGAAGCAATTTGTATTTCTTTTTTTATTTTTTGGTATCCAGCTGACGTTGTTGCTTTGTTGCTGGCAAAGAAGATGAACCCTAAAGTTTGTTGATATTTGCTCGTTCGAGTTCGTAACACTTTTTCAAATTCACCTTAAGACAACAAAAGCTGTTGGTTTTGAAAAATGTAAAATTTTTGTTGTTTTATTTTCATTAATTTCAACCCGGTTTGTTTGTTGTTCTTGATAATTTTGTGCAAAAGGTGCTGGTTTTGAAATTTAAATTTATTCAATTTGATTTATTTTGTTCTTTTTTTTTATATAGGATTGTATGTGTGCATACAAAAATGTGGAAAACTTAGAATATTAAAAAGTGGAACATAATAAACATTTATTGGGGTTTTACTGTATTTGTTTCTTAAGTTTCTAAAACTAATGGCAGCATTTACTCATTAAATCAAACGATTTTTTTTCTATATTTTTATTTTTAATTAATTAATTTAGATTTTTTCCAATACCATCGAATTTCTTTTTTTTTCTTCTTTCTTAATCACAAATTAAACGTGTTTAAAATTTATAATTATTTCATGAGTTTCATTTAGAAATTTATAGGTACTTTAAACTCAGCCAACATTGAATTACACGCACATGCACACAAAAATGTTTTATTGATTTTCAAAAATTGCGCCAAACTTTATCTTCTATACGTATTACGTAAGCTTTTCTTCAGTTCGATTCTTTCGCTTCAACCTCTCGTTATTAATTTTCTTTGTATTTTGAATTCCGGCTAACAGACCGTGCATATGCGCTCAGCTTCGAACTTCGACTGTTTGCAGTTGTTTCAATTTCTTCGCATTTTGGTCGCCAAAGTTTTCTTGTTGTTGTTGCTATTTTGCCTACTGTTGTTTCTCCAATATCTTGTTGTTATCTTTTGCAAAACATTGTATGTCAGTGTTGGGTATTGCGTTTATAAATTGGCTACTAAAGTTCAGGCGAAAAAGTACCAAAAAAAGTTGAAAATAAAATATTAGAAAACTCTTCACGTAATTACAGTTGTTTTATCTGTAAGTGATTTTGGAAAACTCAACCTCTAGGAACCGGAAAAATTTTCGTGTTTCGAGTACCATGTACTTATTCTGTAATTCGAATCGAACGAAAAAAAAATATTTTCCAATTCCAATGCTAAAACCACGAAAAGTAGAACTCATTTTTATTTTTGCATTGAATGACTCCAGGTAAATCTAAGATCTCTTAATTCTCATTCTTACGTTTGTACAAATAATGAATGATCTATGCTTCAGAGCAATTGATTTATAGGACTAACTCCGAAATTGCACAGGAACTTTAATGTACTTAATCTCGATAATAATTCATGGCGGAACGCAAGGATCTTCTAATGACAGTTTTCTCCTACCCTGATTTCCAAAAGACCACTACATGTGTAAATAGTACCATCTTTCAGATGGAAACATACGAATTCCTCGTTATGGAATGCTTCAGGGGAGTGGAAAAAACGTAGACGTAAATAGAAGGATATGGAAAGAAGTGGGCGTGGAATTTTATAATTTTGTTTAATAACTCCGTTGTTATTCTGGCAATAATGTATGTTAATGAAATCAAAATCAATAGCATACTTTAGGGGTTAACATACATTGGGCGATTTAAATACTTAAAAAACAAAAGACTTAAGAAACAAACTTAGTGTCAGGTCACAGTAATATGTGAATTTCCCTAATATAGAGTAAAAATAACAAAAACGTTAGAATACAAAGTAGAATACTATGAGTTTGTGTTGATTATTAGTACTTTCCAAACAGTAATGAGGGAATTTCGTACTAACCAGCACTGTTTCAAGGTAGAATAAAAAATTAATTCCCATATTCTATTTCTGTTGAAAACTGGTTAAATAGTTGATATTCTTCTCAATTAGTATCCACTTTACGAAAATTGTAAAGATGATGAGAGGTGTAGCGGCCTTGAAATCAGTACTGATACGTTATGCTAAAAACTGATTGGATATAAATAATAATATTTTCCAACATAAAAAAACTCTTAGTAATTTTGAATTTTCATTAATTCAATAAAACTGAACTTGAGCCTGATAATATTACTTTTCATATATACGTCAGGTTTTTTCATTTCAAAAACAAAAGACTTAAGAAACAAAACGTTTCAAAATTTCTTAATTCGGTCGCCAAAAAGCCCGCGATAAAAGCTATGCAATAGCTTAAAAAAAAACGAAACATCATATTTAGAATTGCGGTGTGGTTGTTCCCTCCAGCAAGGGGAATAGAAAAATGTGACAGACACAGAGTGAGAGAGAGAGATAGAGAAAGGGCATACCGAGGATGAAGAGAGATCAATTTTGTAAGTTATTGATATCTGACGAAAGCGGCGATGATGGCAAATTAGGGTCCTAATGACTTTTAGGATAGATGGAATGAGTTTTCTAGCTGAATTTTCTTTGGAGTAGTCCATATCCGATGAAGATTATAAATTTACTTCAACAAAATAATTGGATCTTTCAATGTGAATTTTTGGCCCGACGCATCCACAATCAATCAGCAAAAACCTTAAGAAGAAGAATTCGAGTCTTACCACCTCTTCGTCGACTATAAAGTCCATTTGATTGGCCGATTATCACAAGGATATTTAATGCCCTTTTTGAGTTTCATATATCCACTAAATTACTAACTTCAGGATGATGTATCTTGAAGATCTGTCTCTGCTACATAACCGCTATTGATGTTAAAGTTAAGTACATTAGATGTCAGAGCAGCAGTAAGGTGACAAACAAAATTTCAGTCAGAAATGCTGGAGGGAAACGGCGAGCGCAATATGAGAATATGTATGTCTAATGACAGACTTCTAAGAGAAAAATGTAGCGATTGACTATGGACTTTGCCACATTTCTAACGAGCTTGACTCCTTTAATAGGCTGTTAACCATATGTGGGGATTTGTCACCAAATTGGGATTTGGGGATTTATCATTTTCAGTATATAATAATAAATTATTTGTTTCAATTTTGCCATTTTTTCATATAATGTTTTTTTTTTCACTTGTCATTTTAATTTTGAATGAATATGTAGATTATGTAGAGCAGAAGAATGCATTTATTTATATGTATGTCTGTAATAATAGCTTTTTTTTATTGAATTATGTAAATACATTTGTTGGGAATAAAATCGTAGAATTTCAGTTTTGGATGGCAATTTTTGGAGACACCACTCTTTAAATTGGGGAAAGAGGCAATATTTATTTGGCCAGCTTGTGCTACACTACCCTACAAGAAATTGCTGATGGAAACTAACACACACAAAACTTATTTACTAACACTCTTGTAGCTATGACTATGTTTACAACAGTACTGATTAGTAAAATACTGTGGAGTGAGCAGAGTTCAGATATATGTTTTACTATAGCTCACGAAATCCACAAGTATGAAAGAGAAAAAAATTCACACGTACACGAATGTTTACATCAGTTTTTTCATATTGCCCTTAATAAAATGATAGAGAATGCTGATGGGTATACCCATCAGCAATGTCCATCAGATGATGCATCAAATGACCGTTATTGTTCTTGTAGGGTAGTAACTATATTAACAGCAGCTTTACTTCTTTTTTAATAAAATGCAATAACAAATTTACTAAAGGTACCTACTGTGAATATGTAACATTTTGTACTGCAATACCATCACTGCCTTTTAATAAAAGACAAAATAGACCACAGACTCGTACACATCCCTACAAGAACAATGACGGTCATTTGATGCATCATCTGATGGGCATTGCTGATGGGTATACCCATCAGCATTCTCTATCATTTTATTAAGGGCAATATGAAAAAACTGATGTAAACATTCGTGTACGTGTGATTTTGTTTCTCTTTCATACTTGTGGATTTCGTGAACTATAGTAAAACATATCGTCGTGCCAAAGTTATCTTCACGTATCTCCAAATTTTTTTTTTTGGGAAATTGAGTCCAAAGTTTCATAATGATATACAAAAAAATTTACGTGAAAAAAGTAGTCCAATATTTTTGTCAGATATTATGTTTGAAGTTTTTTATCGATTTATGTATGTAAAAATATCTGAAGTCATTGAAAAAAATTTGTATGTTATTGCTATTTTTACATCCAAAAAATATTTGTCATTTTATTGTATATGCCACATTTTGGGAAATATTTTTTACTTTATGGTACATACATACGTGAAATTTGTTACAATTAGTAAACACTATTGGTTGGCTCGCGCGCAACTTTTAAAAAAACAACCCAGGAAGGGTGTTTTTATTACTTTGGAAAACATTTTTCAAAAAGAACTAAATACAACCGCAAAGATAAATATTTCTAAAGACAAAATAAAAGATATTGAAAGTTTATACGCTTATCTTCCACAAAGTGATGCGAAATTCTTCTCGGATTTATTCGTTTAAGTTTGTAAAAAGTATATTCAAACTTTCAGAACGAAAAATTAAGCTCGAGTGAAACATATTATGTTGCAGTTTTTTCAATCAATCAAGTATTTTTAAGGCTTTTGAATTGTTATTTAATTTAATTGAAATAAAGTTTATTTAAGCAAAACGGACATACGTACATTCCCTAAGAATCTAGTTTTCATTTATATAAACCCAAAATTACCATTAAAGAATAATACAAAAAATTTTTGCGATATAGAACGAAAAGGATATGTATATTACAATAACGGTTTATATTTAACTTTTAATTTTTCTCACAAAAATACATGAAGACAACTTTTTAATTATTTCCATGAACACACGTGAAGATAACCCAAGTTTTTTTTCCCAACAGAACTTCATATACTTTTTATAGTATATCCATAATAATGTTGCATACGTTAATATAACACATTAAAATTTTATTAATAGTGGATATACAATAAAAAGCTGTTTTAATATCTAAAAAACCATAAGAGATAGAGACCTGGGGATTGCACAGATCGATAGATCTATACAATTTACTACAGGAAGCGGTCTTATCTAATTTTTTGGTATTTTGTGATATAAATAATAATATTTTCCAACATAAAAAAACTCTTAGTAATTTTGAATTTTCATTAATTCAATAAAACTGAACTTGAGCCTGATAATATTACTTTTCATATGTAAATCAATATAAGTTCAAATAATAATTACGTTTATTCGTAATAATAATACTATAAAAATGTTAAAAAACAACTTTTATTTTTTGAGTAAAATAATAAAAGTCAAAAATAACTTTTAATTTTAGCCTTAAAAAATAAAAGTTAAGAAATAACTGTTATTTTTTGACTTTTATTAAAAAAGGCACAAATTTAAAAGTCATACAAAAATTTGCATGTACATCACCTATGTATCATAATAGGAAAAACCAAAATTTTCTACGATAATTTTTTATATGTGGTTTTTTGATGTAAAATTTTAAAAATAACAGTTATTTTCTGTCCCTGGTTTAAATAATACAAAGTGTAACACACATACAGACCTAAATACATATGTATGTATGTATGTACATATGTATTTACAAATTATGGCAATTTTGTGACAAATTAATTATTTCAGCACCATTACGGGGGGCAAGTGGCAAAAACCACTTTCGCAAAATCATTGTGAATATGCTTTGCGAAAATGTGCGCTGGTAATAAGGCATAATATTTCTCCTTTAATGTTGCAATATATTTTTGTGATGATTCAACAGAATCGCATAAAGCTACAATACAGCCGCCCCATCTAAAAAAAATTAAATAAATTTATTTATTAAAACCACGAAAATAAGGAAAACAAAAAATTACTTACCCTGCCCCAGTTAATCTAGCACCAATGCCACATTCATCAGAAATTTTTACAAGTCGGTCCAGATCGGGATGAGAACATTCATAAAGATATTTTAAACTTTCGTGCGATTGCCTCATCAATTGGGAAAGTTTTGATATGATAATATTTTCATGGTCTGAATTGCCATTAATTTGGACACCTTTTGGTGACAGTTGCTCACACAATGAACGAAAAGCTTTTACTCGTAAAGATTCTAATGAAATTGTTTTTAAATTAAGTTAATTGCAAGCAATAGAAAACAATTATTACCTTGTATTACATGTAGACTCCTTTGCCTCAGCCTAAACTCTTGCATCTGTTGGGTATTGGAAGTAAGGAATGCTCTTTGGAATGTTGGATTGTCAATTTGAAAGATGACACATAGCTCAGTACGTGTGTAAACATCTTTGTTAATATATTCCTTAATATATTCTTCCATTTCTTTTAAACTGCAGTCTAAAGCATCTTGCAGGTCCACAAATCTTAGAATCTTTTGCCAGTTTTCAAAGTTCTTGTAAAATGCTATAAGATGGCAAGCCAAACGGCATTCGACAACTCTCTCATTAAAATCGGAAGTAGCAGCTTTATTTATCTCTGCTAAACTATTTGCTACCACAAAACAAGCTTTACGGGGTAATTGTAAAGATGTTGCATTTAATTCGGGATGAAATTCTATAAATTGAGCACATCCTTCTTTGGCGAGGTAAGCAATGGCCTGATCCATACCACCACCTTGTGTGCCAATATAACGTTCACATACAGCGGATATCGATGCCAAACATTTACGATCTAATTTTATTTGATAAACAAATGCAGTTGCTAAAACCGAAGAGCTAACTAAGGCACTAGAACTCGATACTCCGGAACTTGGTGGTATATTGCCACTCAATGCTATCGTCATACCAATATATTTCTGGGGAACAATTAGCATATCGTAAATGCCTTTAATGCCGCACAAATAGTATTCATACCATTGTGGTCCACCAGTTTTTGGTACATCTATTCTGTTAAATATGTAAAAAAAAAAACAAAAGGTTTGAGTAGTTTATAGACCAACAACATACAAAATTTTGACATACTGTATATTGTTGATGTCACAGACAAAATCTGCATATTTAGTTTGCTCTATATTTTTGAGCTGCAGAGTAGTAGAATTTTCATCATATCCCACTGCTAATAGAATACATTGGTCTATGGCCATGGGTAGTACGGGATAGCCACAATAGTCTACATGTTCTCCAATGATGTTGACTCTGAAATTCGAATAAAATTTACAATAAGTGATTCTGAAGAAAATCTTAAAAATAAAAAATTATTACAAAAAAAAAAACCTGCTACAAAGAGGCCGTGGCACACCCCTTAGGCGAATTGCCCTTCAGATAAAAAACAACTAAGACTTCTATATTTATATTATTTTATATTCTAATGTATGTATAAAAATCTCGTGTCACGATGTTTGTTGTCGAACTCCTGCGAAACGGCTCGACCGATTTTAATGAAAATTTTTAAGCATATTTGCTAGGTATGACATTTTAAACCGCTTGGGGCACGAGGAGGGGCGGGGGCAATTCCTGTATTTACTAAACTATTAACCCAATTCGTATTTAAGTAGAACAAAATTATTTATGTTGAAGGACAGATGGTGCTACATCCGCCTCATATCTTGCATAAAATAGAGGTTTGATGAGTGGGGGGTATAGTTCCCCCATTTAAGAAGCCGGCACAATCATATTATATATATATATTTATATATTAATGGGGGACGCATAAAAAATAAATATTGAAATCGATATTTTAATTTTGCTGATTTTCTAATCATTACGCATCAGTTCAAGACCGAAGTCTTCAACTCTTCTGGTGGCTTCGGAAATCCAATTTCACATACAGGCAGATCAACAGACGGACATGACCCATTCAACTTCCCTACGTATAAAGATCCAGAATAAATACATAAATGGAAATTAGACACGAAATGACAAACATATACATAAATACTCTTACCATTTTTGGTGAAGAGTAAAATCTGATCATTTTAAAAATCGGTCCATAAAGGAAGGAGTTATGCCATAATCAATATTTCTGCAATTCGATTTCCAAAAAGAAAGTGCTACTAGACAACCTGTAAGCTTGGCAATATTGTTTTGCCTTTCTAATATGGGAAAGAATTCTTGGAAAAATATTGGAAAGCTTACAGGTTGCCTAGAAATTAGATGGTATTGTACATATCAAGAACTTGGTCCTTATTTTGATTTCAGTACTTCTTACGGCCGAAATTTTTTGATTAGGAACCTGGCCTTATTTTCACATTAATGTTTTTGTGCGGATCTCACTTTTTTCTAAGTTGTTTTTGTATAAATATTTATATGTATAAAGGTACGGTCACATTTGGCAAACATTTGCCCAAAAAAGCGTAACCACTAAATACGAATGAAAACACTTTTGATTTGGATACCTGTTTATTACGTTAAACAGTTTCCTATATAATTTATAGAATATGTAATAGAATCTTATCTTAGTAGATGCTGTTTAACTTAATAAATAAATGCATAAATCAAAAAGTTTTTCATTGGTATTTAGTGGTTACGCTTTTTTGGTCAAATGTTTGCCAGATGTGACCGTACCTTAAGCCATACATTCTTTGAAGCTGCAATTTTCAAAGCATATTTTAAAAAATTTTTTGGGTTGCTAGTTGTTGATTCAAGGAGAAAAATTTTTAAATATTAGTCATTGTAAGATCGGCATGTTTGTCAACTAGTCGAAGTTGTGTTTGCTTGGATTGGCATATATATTATTGTTTGGTATTTTTCATAGCGGCATATTGTGTGTCTTTGCATTTTAGTGTGGATGGCTAGTTTTCATTGACAAGAAATTGTTGCTGAACAATATATTACAGAGAATTTATATTCATTTTGTGTGCTGGAAATTTATTTGTTATCAGGTAAATATTTTTAGTTTCTCTACTATCAAAAATGGAAACGGATCATATTTTCTCACTAGTCGCAAGTATAATAAATAAAAATAAAAAATACACTAATCTTAAACCCTGAAAAATAGAATCCAAAAAAAGTTTCTCGTGCTACTGAAGAGAGAGGTGTAAATACATACTTACCTTCCTGGGACGCGTACAAAAAATTGTGGTTCTTGCATAAACTCTTTAACATAAAATTTCCTCAACGCTTGTATTCTGTCAAACAACCGCTGATTTTTCGATACTTCTGTTGTTGACACATAGATGTCGCTTACAACGCTGTTGGCATAACTCTCTGACATGTTGTCTTTCATCTGTATTTAAAAGTTTGTTTACAATAAGAAATTACAACAACCACATACAAAGAGTTCTTATCGATTTATAAACACTCAACCGGCACCGTACTTGAATTGTTGTAGGTATTTTATTTTCTGTTATCACATTATTTAAGTAAACATTTCATTCTTTGGCATAAAAAAGTATTTTTTTTTAAATATGTACATATGTATCGTATACATATAAGTATGTATGTATGTATTTGGTTTGATATCTATTTAAGTTGAGACTCTTTTCGTAAGCATGTAGAATACGTTGAACAATTTAAATTTATTTTAATAAAATTATAGTTCTGCTTTAATAAAGTTTTCTGGGAAGTGTGCAAATATTTTTGTTTTCATATTCTCTGTCATTTTGGCCATCAGCTGGTTTTCACTTTCTCTCTCCCCATTGAATTTCTTACAAATCTTAAACCTAGGGTTTTTTTTTGGTTATTTCTATACGTGTCTTATTCTAATTCATTGCACTAACACGTTTTCAATATATGTATGTATGTATGAACGTATATTGGTTTTTATTGTTTTTGCTTTAGAATTTCTTTTACTCACACACATTCATACTACATGCACACGGACATATGTATGTATGCATTTACAGTGTACAAAATGTAAACAAACCAAAACTGTTAAATTTTTGACTAATAAAAAATGCACTTGTTATACAATTTTGCAATTAATTTGTTTCTTGCATTTCATAATTTGAATTTAGTTTTACGTGAGTGTTTTTTAAATCTTTTCTTTGATTTTATTGTCGCACTTTTTTGTCCGCTATTAAATGCACTCGTTATGTCGTCTTGAAGTTTACTGTTCTTAATTGTATACGTCTGCTATTTTTGTTGTTTTTTTTTTTTTTTTTGATATCAATGTGATTGCCATCATTTTTAGATTCTAAGGCAAGTGCTGGGGAAAGCAAAATTCCATAATTTTTCATGAGATTTTTTTTTTTTAATTTTTATTGTCTATAGAAATTTCAATAGTTTGCATGATTTTTTAAATAATTTTGCTGCAGTTTCAATTCGTTAGCATTTTTTAAAATACGGAGTCATACATATGTACATCGAAATATAAATTAAAATTTTTATATAAAAACGACCTCAAGCTTTTAAAAAATATAATTAGGTAGAATAAAAATAAAAAAGTCAAGAAAAATCTGAAATCATATACATACATACCTACATATGTACTACATACATACATATAATTTAATAAAAATTTAATTAACAATCATAATCTTGTAATAAATTAACAAAATTTATGGTTGAAATTTTTTAAACGTCTTCTACAAACAGGCAATAAATACACATCTGATATATAAAAATCTCGTGTCACGACCGATTTTAATGAAATTTTTTATGCATATTTGCTAGGTATGAGATTAGGCTTTAAAGAATATTTTAAGCCGCAAACTATTAACCCAATTCATATTTCAAGTAGAACAAGACTATTTATGTTGTTGAAGGACAGATGGTGCTACGTCCTCCTATCGAAATTGAAAAAATTGGTTGATGAGTGGGGAGAATGGTTCCCCCATATAAGAAAATAGCTTCCGCCGAAGCCGGTCCAATCATCTAGTCTTATCTTAATATAATACATAGTTTATGATTCACAACTGAATTGATAGTTGAGTTATAGTTGTCAAATTCTTATCATGGATTACAACTCAACTCAACTTCCAATCGGCTGTTTAATAAGTTGTCTTCGTTAAGTTGTTACGAGTATTATGATTTACAACTATTCTGAGTTTAGTTGCATAAGCTGTCAAACTGCGACAAATACTTTTTATCAGTTGTGTTTCTGCCTGCGAGTGATAAAAATTGAATAAACAATGTAACTTTGTATAAATTTTATAAAATATACAATAAGAATTTATATGTACATATACTAAAATTAATTTTAGCAAAATTACAAAAAAAAAAAAAAAAGAAATTAACCGCCTAATGGAGTAGTCAAAGCTGCTTTGATCCATTGTGAACAGATGTGTTGTTCAATAATATTTAAAACATCATCTAGTTCATTCAGCAAATAAACTAAAATTACTAATGAATCAAAAAATATATGAGTAGCTTATTTTGCTTCCTTTAATGCATTTACGCACTTGGCAGTTGGTAATTCCAATTTGTTACTTCGACTTCTAATGCTGCGTCGGTACGCATAAGATCCACATTTTTTTCCTCGGAATCTTCCGAAAAATACATTTCGATATATCTATCCATTTTTATAAATTAATTTATATAAATTTTCCAAAAGTATTATTAACACACTTTGAATATACTATGTATGTACCTATGTACATATGCATGTATGTATCTAATAGTTGATTCAAGTTGTCATATTAAGGTTGAGAAGAACTTAACGAAGACAACGAAAATTAGTTGTAAACCATAATGCAATGAAATAGTTGAGTTGAGTTGTAACATTGACAACTCATAATAGGGGCAGTAATTATTGTTTGAACTATATTACTGTATATATGAGAAATTAATATTATCAGGCTTAAGTTCAGTTTTATTGAATTAATGAAAATTCAAATTACTAGAGTTACGTTCACATTTATCAAATATTTGTCGGAAAAAACATAACCAAGAAAAAAACTAATAATTTATTTCCTTTAATGACAATATTTTTTAATTTTCGGTTCGCAATTTTTTATAAAGTGTATAAAAATACCTTTTTGCAGAATAATTGATTTTATTTTGTAATATACAAACCAAGTTAAATGACACAAAAAGCAAAACTAGAGGTTACGTTTTTTTCGACAAATACTTAATAAATGTGAACGTAGCTTAAGAGTTTTCATTTATTTAATAAAACTAAACTTAAGCCTGATAATAATAATTTAAATAAATACATTGTTTAATTGAATTGTATTGCCACACAATTTTCGGAATTATTTTTTCTAAAAAAAATCCATTATGTGTAATCAAAAATTCGGGCTGCATTTCGTAATGCAAATTTAATAAATATTTCAAACAGAATTTTTCGGAAATAATTAAAATTTAACATACATAAATACATAGTATATTATATATTTTCCCTGATAGTTCAGCCTTAGTATGACTTTTTGCAACCCTTGTTCTTATTAAATACGAGTAAATATGTGTTGTTGTTGTTTTTTTAATTTAATTGCATTTTAATAAAAAAATTAAACACAAATTCTTTCTTATCACTTTGGCTTTGTCAACCACTTTAATAAAGATTTAAATGACACTTATGTCAGAGTGTTCTTATGAGGGACATTTGCAGTCATTAAAAAAATATATATGATAAAAACATTTAAAAATATGTACATATGTACTACATATTTAAGAACATTGCAAATGCATGTAATTGCTAAAAGTTCATAACTTTTTATTGTTTTTGGGGACTTCATTCTACCCTTCTTATCAATAGATGGGGTTTTGCCTAATTTTCTCCTGCTAGAGACAGTGTACGTTACCCCCTTTTCTACAATAACGAATCTTTAAAAGATGACTTATCAAAGAAATTGTAGTGCATGCTAAATAATCAATTATTTTATTTATCATTATTTTACATGTAAGTACACTTATTACACATACTGTTATTATTATCATTTTTGCACACGGCACACTGTTAATATTAATATCATTTTTACAACAGCCATTTATATCTTTAATTCAATTGTAATTTTTATTTACAACAATTATATGTTTAAGTCTGTGTTCAGTTTAGCCAGGTGTGGGGATTTCTCCCCAAACGGGGGATTTTAGATGGTTTTTGTGGACTGATTATCGTGGGGAGGGATTTGGGGATTTTCCATTTTCAGTATACCTATTATCAGCGTTGCCATTTTTATGCTTTTCGGGTATTTTTTGGTGCTTTTTTACTTAAGCAATACCCGAAATTTTGTTAAATACCCGTTTTTGAAAAGCGGGTATTTATAGTGCTTTTAACAATTTCTCATGGTGCTTTTAGGTGCGCATTATATAATCAACATTTTTGGAACTGAACCATTTTCCTACTACTCTTTAAAGACACCTAATACTTTTTTAACGAACTGCGTATTATTTGCATCTATATTTTGATTAGTACTCGCAAACTGTTAAGAGTTTGAATTCTAGAATTTCTCAAGCATCTTTTTTTTTACATTCGTGAAGGAATGTTTATGATTTATTTGTTTAGCAGTGATCGTACTTTTAATATACATATCCTTTGATTTGTTTGTTGTGCAAATTTAACCAAGAAAGTGCCTTGGTTATTATCAAGCTGAACAGTTATCAAAAGTAAGTTCTTCATTGATGTTAAAGTTCATATGTGTTAAAGTTCATCATCTAGCAATGGCTTTCCTTTAGATCGAAAAAAAATATATTGAAAAGCTTGGCAAAATGATCCATCTTTAAAAAGGTGGCTGAGATCAGCAAGAGATGAACTAAAAGCATATTTTATTTATTCTAATTGTGAAATAAATGCACGATAATGCGATTTACTCCGAAAAAGTCACACAAAAAGCCATGAAAAAGTAATAGATCTGTCTCTTGAACCACCAGACCCAAAACAAAATTAGGTTAGCGCTTTTGTACCCGAAATTTTTTTCATTTTTACCCTTTTTTACCCTATTTTCATGGGCTCACAGTGCTTTTGATGATGTAATAGTTGGCATCACTGCCTATTATCAATTTTGCTTTATTTTACCATTTTCTTTCATACATATATTTACATACATATATGTTTATGTATCTTGGCGTTTTTCTTCTCCATATTTCGATTATTTCAAGGCGATGGTATTGAGGATGTTGGTTTGTATAGCAATTTGTTCAAAAATTTTAAAACCAGAATTTATTGAATTCGATATTGCCAAAATAGATGTACTACTAATTGACGATAAGGAAAGTAATTCGGTTGTTGCTAAAATTGATGTTGGCATAGAATGTACAAAGGAATTAGAAGCAAAAGGAGTTCAAACAAATTTTTTTAGATTATTTAACTGTACTAGCTAAAGAAATGCTTAAAATATTCACTGAGAGTATGGAAAATTTTGAGTTATTTATAAATTTACAACTCGAAAGCATAGAAAAAAAAATAAATTTGATTCCGTGTATGAAATTTTAAAATATTCTATGGATTCAAAAGTTCCATTGAGCACATACGAATGCATTAAGCGAAATAAATGTATGTAATAAATTTACTAAAAAAATGTTTTTTATGATGCTTAATAAACATATATTTATTGGAGACACAATTGGGGATTTTTGGGGCAACACTCTTTAATTTGGGGACATTAGACAATATTTACCTGGCTACACTGTCTGTGTTCACACTATCCAAGTCATGGTATAATAAATAAGGTAGTCTTGTCCCTAAAACAAATACAACGTCACAAAAACAACAGGCATTTTGTTAGTGTAAAAACTTGGCTGTTGTCAAAATGTGATGTGTAAGCAAAACAAAAATTAAATTAAAAAAAAATCAATTGCATAAAATAAAAATATAAGTTAAAATTATTTACAATACAGAAAACAAAAAGGTGTTGATAGATGTATGTATGTATAAAATCAGGATGTGTCTTTTATTTGGGTACTTGGAACAACTTTCCTTCCCCCTTTGCAAATTTTTTTTGCAGACACTACATACACGCATTTTAACCGATATTTTTAATATTAATTATATATTAAAAATTTTTCACGCTTGTTTTTTCACTTTTTTAAATTTTAATTAAATAAAAAAATGCCACAATATTTTTATAAAAACATAACAAAGTTTTGACAACAAAAAATCAATCAGCTGATGTCAATTTTAGCTAATGCGACTACCTTATAATTAATATACCTTGATCCAAGTCTTATTTCATGAGTACATGAGAGGGTGTACTCGTTTCTTTTCCCCCAGTCTCTCTCTCCTAAAAGCTAATAAGCTTAAAAATAAGACTTGCATCGTCTGAACACAGACTAATCCCTACAAGAACAATGACGGTCATTTGATGCATCATCTGATGGGCATTGCTGATGGGTATACCCATCAGCATTCTCTATCATTTTATTAAGGGCAATATGAAAAAACTGATGTAAACATTCGTGTACGTGTGATTTTGTTTCTCTTTCATACTTGTGGATTTCGTGAGCTATAGTAAAACATATATCTGAACTCTGCTCACTCCACAGTATTTTACTAATCAGATCTAATCCCAGCATACCATATGCGCTCTAAATGAGCACATAAAGACTCTGTCATCTGAGCGCTGTCGACCATAATGAGTTCATAAAATAATCAGAAAGTATCTCAAAAGCCTCATAAAAGAGCGTGTTTTCCTACTAAAGTGGTCACTCATAAAAGAGCTCTAACTTTTATGCATAAAAGAGTCTTTTATGAATAATTAAAAGAATCTTTTTTGCACGCATTTCGAACTCTTATTTCAGTGCATAAAATAATCTTTTTTTGCACGAAGTTCACTTATTATTAATTTACTTTCTTTAGAGCTTGCTCTTTTCATTATATTAATTTATTTTATTTTTAGTTATATTAAATTTACTCACAATTGCGACTGTACGCCTTCAAAAATATGCACAAATGAATATATTGGTAAATTTTTTTTTGTTCTGCTTAGCATGCATTTACCGTTATGTTTCAGCGCGTGTACGCAGAAAACACTCATAAAGAACTCATAAAAAAATATTTACGCAGAAAGCACTCATTGAAACTCATAAAAACTCTCATATATGAGCTCATACATAAGAGCGCTCCGACAATGGTATGCTGGGATGTAAACATAGTCATAGATGCAAGAGTGTTAGTAAATAAGTTTTGTGTGTGTTAGTTTCCATCAGCTTTTCTAATGTTTTGTGCGAAAAATATCTGAGTTGGTGCGTGGTGCGCTTTTTCTTTAATTTTGGTGCGTTTTTTTAATTTTGGGTGGCTCCAAATCATATTAAACAAAGTATTTTGTTTCAGTATGAGAAAAAAGAATTTTATACAAAAAATACAACTGTTTCAATACCATTTCATTCAATTGTTTACAATTTTTACATTCAATTTTACAGACCATAAAAAGGGCAACCATTAATGATGTTTAAGAGGTACCAAAACGCATTCACAAAAACCGTTAAACCGTCTTATTGTTATAAATAATTTGTAACATTTCATTACAAGAAAATTGTTGTCCCTTTTAGATTTTCAGAGTACATAATTATTTTTTGTCGTAAAAGTTGTTGTCAAGTCTGTTAAAGATCTTAGCAAAAACAAAGTATTCTTGAGACTTGTAACACTAAAATTAATAAAATTTATATTTATTAAAAGAAAAATTTAAAGTTAGTGTCAAGAATGGAGTCTAAAAAAGGAGATCATAAGCGAAATACAAAAGGATTTGGGAATCACAATGTGAGTTTAAGCAATGGATTCGGCCTTGACCAAATAATAACACAAAAGCAAGATGTTTTTATTGCAAATGCGATATCACGCTTAAATATACAACCTTGTTCGGCATGCTGGAACACGGAAACACATTGTAGCTTTAAGCCCATTTAGCTACAACCGAAATCAAGAACCAGCATTGTACAAAATGTTTTATCCCATTGCAAATATGATATCATGCCATTAGCAGTACAATTTGAATCCGATGTCGAAATGTTATCTAGTATTGAAAAAGGGTGGAGAATGATTCACTTCATGCATTGGCACAATATTATATCAACATTAGAATTTTAGACTAAAGTTAAATGTTGTAAAGACGCAAAATTAATTCAATAAAAATTTTCAATAAGAAAAAAATCTGAACTTGGTGCGTTTTTTGTTAAATGGCGCGTTTTTTTCTCCATTTTGGTGCTTTTTGAAATATCAAAGTTGACAACGCTGTTTGTTATTTTTATACAAAAACTATGCTTAATGTATTTTTTTGCTACTTATCCCTTTTTCTCAATTTGTTACTTCTTACTAGAGATGTGCAAATGACGTGAATTTGTCGTGTCACGCGTGAATAACGTGATTCGTGATTACAAATTGATAAAATCACGCGTGCGTGCGTGATCGTGATTCAAAAATATAATACCGTGTGTGACTTTTTAATACAATTTTCACGCACTCAAAATATTTCTCTATGTTAAGCTTTTTCTTATTTTGAATTTTTTGATCTTTGCTAAAATCTTGCGTTAACCTTTCAGTTTCAACTCTCGCAGTGAACAGACGCGTTTTTATAATCGTCGCAACTGAATAAAAAAAAAAAATATTTTCAAGTCACAAAAAATATAAAAAAAAAACAAAACATTTATTGAACAGTTATTTTACTGGTTTTATTTTATTTTTTGCTTGTGTGCAATATACATAAATATTTGCATACACAAACTAATATAAGTGAAAATAAAAAAAAGAGAACTCTGATGAGTTCATCTTCTGACAAAAACAACAATAATCCTACAAGCAGTAGGAATGTACAATATATAACTTTAGTTGCTGATGACGACAATAAAAAAAATGAATTAAACAAAAACCTGAATTTAACAGTAAACACAAATACTCGTGCGCGATCATTATCTCTGAACATGTTAAATAGTGATCAAGAAGCAACAACAATTGCACCCATCAGCAAACTTGTCAGCTTAGCTGTACAAACAAACAAACAAACAATAAGTAACAAGGTGACCAACGTGCATAAAATGGTAGATGCGGTGAGTACAATAAATGACAATAAAATCCAAACTGGTATGGACAGATACATAACCGTGCTAAAAAGGGGAAGAAGTCCCAAATCAGCTGAAATAGCGTCAACGGCGAAAATGCCCAAAGATGGGAAAAATAATATTAAACATTCTGAAAATCGTTTTGCGATTTTGAATGAACAAGTCGATGAAGATACAAGTACAAAAAGGTCCACTAAACCACCGCCGATATATTTAAGAGAACAGAACTCCAACTTTTTGGTAAAAAGACTTATCTCATTAATTGGAGAAAATGAGTTCTATGTAACTCGAATTAAGCGTGGCAAAATCAACGAAACTAAAATTCAGGTAACACGAGAAAATAATTACAAGAAAATTGTCTCAGATTTAGAATCTAAAAATAAAAACTTTTATACATATCAACTGAAGAGTGCTAAAGGCCTAACAGTAGTTATAAAAGGAATAGATTCAAGCGTGGATCCGGAAGAGGTAAAGGGCCTTGAAAATAGTGGCTTTAAAGTGAAAAATGTTTCAAACATTAAAAACAGGGAAAAAATCCCCCAACCTATTTTTAGAGTCGAGTTACAGCCAGGCGACTTGAAAATTAAAAAAAATGAATCGCACCCAATCTATACCTTAAAATACTTGTTGCATCGAAGAGTTACCGTTGAGATGCCACATAAAAAAAACTGGACCTATCCAATGCATGAACTGTCAAGAATTTGGCCATACCAAAACTTATTGCAAGTTGCCTACCGTTTGCGTTCTATGTGGCGAGTTACACAGTACCGCTAACTGGGACAAAATAAAAGGTGATACCAAAGCAAAAAAATGTAGTAATTGCGGCGGAAACCACACTGCCAACTATAGGGGCTGCCCTCTTTATTCTCTTTTTAAAAATTCGTCGAACAGAAAAACAAATGCTACTCCCGCTCAGCCCAACACTCCTTTAAACTACTCACACTTACCTCAACCGTCGTCTATCCATAATCAATACTCAAATGTTTTAAAGTCTAACACGACTCTTACTCAACAAAAACCTAATAGTCAATCTTCATACGCTAATATTTTAAAGAGTAACCAGATTCCGGCGAAAAAAACTGTACCAGTAAATGAAGAATCAGGGCATAATTTTAGTCGTATTGAAGCCTCGATAGAGATCCTAATACAAACAGTAAATACATTTACTCTCAACATGTCCTGTATGATGCAGGAAATGTTGAAAATGCAGTCTACCTTGTTGCAGGCTGTATTGAAAAAACCATGAACTTAAGGATCTGTTTTTGGAACGCAAACGGCATCTGCCAACATAAAAATGAAATTGAATATTTTCTTCTGGATAAACAAATCGATGTTATGCTTATCTCAGAAACTCATTTGACGTCTCGAAGCTATTTTAAAATTAGTGGATATAATTTCTACGATACTAAGGATCCTCGAGGTGGTGGCCCTGGAATCCTAATAAAAACTCGAATAAAACACTACCTGCTAAATGACCTTCGTGAAGAATATCTTCAAGCAACGAACATCTGCATCGAAACTTACTATCAAAAACTTGTAATATCATATGTCTATTTGCCCCCCAGATTCGCAATTACCGAGAGTCAATATACGGCTTTTTATAAATCACTGGTCCTCCGTTTTCTAGCAGCTGGCGACTACAATGCTAAACACACATTTTGGGGTTCACGTTTAATCACACCTAAGGGACGAATTTTATTCGACACAATATCTAAAATGGGTTTGAATGTAGTTTCAAGTGGACAGCCAAATTATTGGCCAACAGATCGACAAAAAATTCCTGATGTTATCGACTTTGGAATTGTGAAAGGCGTGCCCAGCGAGATGGTTGAAGTTGAAGCATCTTTGGACTTATCTTCAGACCACTCGCCTACAATTGTCAGTATTTACTCACACACAACATGTGATTTAGCGACGACATCTGCACGTATTAACTGGCTGAAATACAGAAAATATCTGAGTGCTCATTGCTCGGAAAAAATGCCGCTGAGAACACCTTCAGACATAGACGATTCTCTCAGGTTGTTTGAAGCGCATGTTAAACAAGCGGCTTTTAATGCTACTTCAAATGAAATAAACCAACCAGTGAGATTTAACAATATTTTTTCTGTAGATATAGAAAGGCTATTGACTGAAAAACGGAGAGCTCGACGAGAATGGCAGCGCTACAGATCGCCCCAGCTAAAATTAAGGCTTAAGGAGTGCACCAAGCAGCTTAGGAAAGTTTTGCAAACTCAAAAAGCAGCTTCCCTTCAAAAATTCCTTAAAGAGCTAGATGCAACACCACAAACAGATTATTCACTGTGGCGTGCAGCCAGAGGACTAAAAAGGCCAGTGATATGCAAACCCCCATTACGAGCCCCAAATGGTGACTGGGCAAAAACTGATGCTGAAAAAGGTGCACTTTTTGTTAAACACTTAGAAAAAGTTTTCACTCCGAATATTTCTGCTGATATTGTTGAACTGCCACCAGTCGTCTCCTTACCAGAAATACCGATGAGATTTAACATGACGGAGATTGAAAATACTATTACTAGTCTTAACACCAGAAAAGCCCCAGGTGTCGACAAAATAAGCAACAAAATGCTTCAAGAATTGCCTTATACTGCAAAAAGAATAATACTATTCATTTTTAACAGTATTCTACGCCTAGAACACTATTCTAAAGAATGGAAGGTTTCGCTAATTACTATGATACTAAAGCCCGGCAAGGATCATACAAAGGTTGAATATTATCGGCCTATTAGTTTACTGTCTAACATTTCAAAACTATTCGAAAAGCTGTATATGAGCAAGCTGATGCCTATAGTGACTAGAAGTGGATGCATTCCAGATCATCAATTCGGTTTTCGCAGTCAACATAGCACTATTGAACAAACTCACAGACTTGTGAATGTCGTTAGAGACACCTTTGAAAAAAAGAAATATTGCTCTGCGCTCTTTATAGATGTTTCTCAAGCTTTCGATAAAGTATGGCACGAAGGTCTTATCCACAAATTAACACGAAATCTCCTCGCAAACATCGTCAAGCTTTTAAAAAGCTATTTAATGGAACGTAAATTTGTAGTTAGGGAAGGCAATTTTTTAAGCCCTCCGCAGTCGATTGAAGCCGGAGTCCCTCAAGGCAGTATCTTCGGACCCTTACTTTATTTAATATATGCCTCTGACTTACCGTTAAACAGTAACGTTCATACATCAACATTTGCGGATGATACAGCCTTTCTAAGCGTTCACGAAAATCCTGTAGAAGCTTCCCGCAACTTACAAGAATATATATCCAAACTGGAAAAATGGCTCAAACAATGGCGTATAAAAGTCAACGAGCAGAAATGTGCACACGTCACTTTTACGTTGCGCAGGGAAACATGCCCGCCTATAAAAATTAATACCGAGACTATACCACAAAACACTGTAGTCAAATATCTAGGCGTTCATCTTGATCGTCGTTTAACATGGAAATGGCATATAGACGCAAAGTTAACACAAATGAAACTAAAAGCAGCCCAAATGAATTGGCTTATTGGAAGAAACTCTATACTAAGCCTTGACTGTAAACTTCTCTTATACAACGCGATCCTGAAACCAATATGGTCCTATGGAATCCAGTTATGGGGCACTACCTCAGCATCGAATGTCGAAAGAATTCAAAGGCGACAGAATAAAATCCTACGTACAATAACAGTAGCCCTCTGGTATGTCAGAAACCATCGAATTCATAAAGACCTAGACGTTCCGTTGGTGAAGACAGTATTTTCAAAATTCGCGAAAAAATATATAAAAAACTTGAGTTGCACCCAAATCCACTTGCGCGCAATATTTTTCATTATAGAGGCTACACCCGGCTGAAAAGAAGGGATACTCTTTTTCTCAGCCGTTCACGAGAGATGTAAAACAACAAAAATTAATCGTTGAAATTAAAAATTTTGTTTAGCATTGGCTAAACTTATATTTAATATTTTTTAGATTTAAGATTTGAAAAACTTATTGATAATTTAATTTATAATTAAAGATTCAATAAATAATAAAATTATCAAAAAAAAAAAAAAAAAAAAAAAACGAACTAGTTCAACTGAACGATTCACACAAGTGAGCTAAATGAGCCGCTCACCTTACTGAGCGCTCTTTACAATCAATCAATTAAATTTCATGTATTATGACAATTGGATTTTACGTACCCTAAAGAGCTTTTATTTCGTATGGAATATGACATTTGGCACAATACAATACTTTTGCGATAGTATCTCCAGTATTGTATTAAATAAGGGTTGATTTTGATAGCCAGCGTTGCCAAATAAGCTAATTTATCTTTACTTTATAGTTTTTCTAAGCATTGATCAATTTTGAAATAATTTATTTAAAACATTAAATATATAAATACAGCAGACCGCAGGATTTATATTTCACCGTATTGGTCTGAATTTTGTTATAATAATTCCAATTTCTGAACCTATTATTCCTGCCCCATTTTGCTTATATCACAGTGCTAAGGTTTAAACTTACTTCTTTATACCTGCTAATATTGGGAAGAATAACAACCAAAGTATTTTTGAATTAAATCATTTAACGCCAAACGTAAATCATGAAACAGATGATGATGACTGATACTCATTAGGTTTAACGAATTATTAAAAAAAAATTTATTGATAAGTTTTGGGAACAGAATTATTGGAATACCAATTATACTAACAACTTTAAATTTAGTATCATTATTCTCAAATAATAGAAACTTAAAAATATGTTTGGGGCAAAGGAAAATATTTAAGCAAGTTTCCGAAAAATCACTCATTTTTAAAACTTTTTGATGCATGAATATTTTTTCACAATGTTTTTACATAAATTAATTATTTTGAATTTTTCTTATATATGTTTTTTTACATGGGTGTCACTCGATTAAGATTTGTTTCAATTTACTAAACAGTCACACATTTAAAAATTGACTATCAATTTTATATAAATTTTGCTTTCAAGTTTTGTTTAAATTTTTCATTCAAGTAACACTGCAGTCAGACGTTCAAGTTTCTTTTCAATTCTCTTTCAAGAAATTTACACAAACTGCTAGTAAAAATTCACAAAAATTGAAGGCTGTGACGTAGGCTTCACGCAATTTCAAAGCAATTTGCTTTCAAGAACACAAAAAATTATGGCGGCAGAATATATGTACTTATGTATGTATATGAAAACTAACGAGTGTTTATAATCAAAATGGCAATCATCTGCTTTCTTGAAAGCACTTTGAAACACTCAATTGAACGAAAATTTGAAAGCAAATTCTCAGCAAATTTTAAAAGTGTGAGTGTATTGGTAAAAAATGAGAGAGGATTGAATCTTGAAAAAAAAAATTAAATGAAAACTTGATCGTGTGACACCTACGTTAGGCTATGTCTTAATAAAAAAAATGAAATTAGCTGTATATTGTAGCTTATTTTTATATAATTAAAACTAAAGGTAGAATTAGTCTTGACTTTCTGTTCTGTTCCGGATCAGCTGTTCATTTTTTGTGTATGCCAAACATATATTTTCAATTAGTTGTTCTGTTCTGTTACGGACCATTCTGTTGAAAACTGAATTTTACTTACAGTTCTAAGTGACAGATTGTGAATGAGTATACGTCAGCGCCTACCATTACGGTTTATCTGACGGTGTACTTAAACACTTAGTGTAGATTAAGCGTTCACCATCGCCCCTGAGCCACCCCACTCAAGAAACCCGAAGGCATCCCCGAGGGGATGACAACAGGTAGCAACTTCTCAGACATGACCAAGGCCCGTCATGTCCAAACACCTTGCTAAAGTGAGCGAGCTACCTAAACTCTGGAATCCTGTTGGTTCACAACAGCACATAGAGGCTTCGCATCGGTAGACACGAAGTCCGCTAAGCGAGCATCAGTCTTTAACCGACACCTCTCCCAGCTTTTGGTAACAACCACAACCACTACGTGAACTCTCGAAAGAGACCTCAACCAACAACCGGCGCATGGGATCCTGTAACCGGTATAGTAGAGGAGGACTCTACTTCCCGGTTTAAACATTCCCCCATGTGGGCTGCCGGCCCCGTAGTGCCAGTTCAAACTACTGGTAAAGTTTCGAAAGGAAATCCCAAAAGGGATTAACTTTCTATTGGTTTTGGTCATGGGCTAGACCTTAGGTACCCTTACACCTTCTATGTAGACTTACGTGGCAAGCCACTACGTTCATTATAAAATATATGCACATTCCGTTGCTCTGTTAATTCAGAGATTGGTCCGAGCATATAAGTTTTATGGGTAACTGACAAAACGTTATGTCTACAAAAATCAGTTACCCTATACCCCGGGGAGTATTGCATCTTGTTGTTGAGAATCAACAAGATGAACTATCTACCCCCCGGGGGGAGTTCTAAGTGACAGCAAGAGACAGCTGCTTGTTTCTGTAAACCAAGCCGATCGGAACAAAATTGCCGCGTAATCGCTGATAAATTTTTATTATGACCGCCGCCATCGACTTTAAGCACATTAAAAACAAGACGATTTTTAATAAAAAAATATTATATTCATGAAAAATTTATAGTGAGTAGAGTTGTTTTTAATTAAATAACGTTTTTAACTTATTTCCTTTAAAATTATTCAACCTGATAATTAAGACGAAGCGCCGTTTTAAATTGGTGAACACTGCCGCCGCCGCCGATAAAATATGTATATTCGGCTATGTATAATCTGCAGGAAACAGCTGATACGTTTTTACAGAACTTCTAACTACAAAAATTCAACTACAGAACGGCACAGAACAGAACAGAAAGTAAAAGTCAAGACTAATGAGGCCTTAAGTTGTTTCCAAATTAGTAGTTTAAAAATAAAAACGTTATGGTAACGCTGATATAGCAGAAACATTTTTTGTTTTCGCTTTGTTTACTTTCGTAACTGACGTAATAGACTGAGCTGAAACCAATGGAGATAATGTATTTTACTGAACTAAAGTGAGCTATTGAACTAAACTGAGCTATTGAACTAAAGTGAGCTATTGAACTAAACTGAGCTACTGAACTAAAGTGAGCTATTGAACTAAAAGAGCGAACTAGTTCAGTTAACTGAGCTGAGCGGAAAAGAGCGCTCACTCAACTGAGCTGAAAAACCCAACTCTAAACACTAGTATTCCTTTTCAATTCCTTTACATATAAGTAATAAATTTAAATAACCTGCCTTGGCAGACAATGCTAGATTTTTTATATTAAGTTTATCCCCTGTATTGGTAATTTTTCGGGCATTTCCTGAATTTTTTTTAATTTAAATAATGATCGTGAAGTAAATAAAAAAATTAATTACAAAATAAAATTTTTTAGCATATGCTAAATCTTTTAGTGCAAAATTTGTATTTCATCGAGAGTGTACGTGCAAAATTATCCCCGTCGTGCGTTAAAGTACGTGATTAAACATATTGCGTTCGTGAGTGTGCGTGATCGTGAAAGTTTTAAATCATGCCGTGCGTGAGCGTGCGTGAAAAATATTGCAAAATTTGTATTTCATCGAGAGTGTGCGTGCAAAATTATCCCCGTCGTGCGTTAATGTACGTGATTAAACATATTGCGTTCGTGAGCGTGCGTGAAAAATTTTTATGGTTCGTGATCGTGCGTGATTATGGGCGTAAATTTACTCACGCGCACATCTCTACTTCTTACTACAATTATGTTTAGTGAATAAGAAATTTTGTAGTTTTAGAATATCGTTGTTTTAGAATATAAGAGACGAATTTTTGACAATAAAATTAATTAATACTTTGCCTTCCATCGGCATTACTTATTTCAAAAACAAAATTAATTTTTATCTTTGCCTTAAATCGGCAAGTTAATAATACTGGCATTCATTTGCCGTTTACTTTTCTTTGCCAGTGGCGTTTATTAGCGCCGGCAATACAAATATATGTATATGTATATACATATATGTATGTATGTAAATGGAGGTACTCCAAAAATCCATTGTCAATTTCATTTTGAATATGAAAAATTGTTTGATTACAAAAAAAGTTTAGTTTTTCTTTTATTTAATTTTATATAAAAAACAGTTTGTATTATTTTTAATAATCTCGCTTGTTTGCATCCCGGAGTCCTTTATAACAGAGCTCCACTGTATACTACTGTATACTATCAGCGTTGTCAACTTTGAAATTTCAAAACGCACCAAAATGGAGCAAAAAACGCGCCATTTAACAAAAAACGCACCAAGTTCAGATTTTTTTTTATTGAAAATTTTTATTGAATTAATTTTGCGTTTTTAAAACATTTCACTTTTGTTTAAAATTCTAATGTTGAATCAATATTGTGCCATTACATAAAGTGCATCATTCTCCACACTTTTTCAATGCTAGATAATGTTTCGACATCGGATTCAAATTGTACTGTTAATGGCATGATATCATATTTGTAATGGGATAAAACATTTTGTACAATATTGGTTGTTGATGTCGTTTGTAGCTAAATGGGCTCAAAGCTGGAATGTGTTTCCGTGTTCCAGCATGCCGAACAAGGGTAGATATTTAGGCGTGACGTCGCAAATTGCAATAAAAGCATTTTACTTTTGTGATATTATTTGATCAAGGCCGAATCCATTTCTTAAACTCACATTGTGATTCCCAAATCTTTTTGTATTTCACTTATAATATCCTTTTTTATACTTCATTATTGACACTAACTTTAAATATTTCTTTTAGTAAATAGAAATTTTATTAATTTTAGTGTTACAACACTTTATATAAACTTTTACGCATTTTATAAAAAACGAACAATGATCGCTAGTCTCGAGAATACTTTGTTTTTGCAAGCTCTTTAACAGACTTGACAACAACTTTTACGACAAAAAACAATAATGTACTCTGAAAATCTAAAAGGGACAACAAATTTCTTATAATGAAATGTTACAAATTATCTATAACAATAAGACGGTTTTACTTTGGGCATATGTTTTGGTACGTCTTAAATATCATTACTGGTTGTTCTTATTGTGGTCTGTAAAATTGATTGTAAAACTTTTACAATGTTGAATGAAATGGTATTGCAACAGTTGTATCTTTTTGTACAAAATTTTTTTTCTCTAACTGAAACAAAAAATTGTGTTGAATTTTCTTTAGTGCCACCCGAAATTAAAAAAAACGCACCAAAATTTAAAAAAGAGCGCACCACGCACCAACTGAGAAATTTTTCGCACAAAACATTTAAAAAAGCACCAAAAAAGGTGCGAAACGCACCAAGTTGACAACGCTGTATACTATACTGTAAAAATACTATACAACAGTATGTACTGTATTACTGGCATGTAAAAGTGTTATACTGTTTAACTCAAGGTGGTGTTTGTCTTGGCTAACACAAATTTATTACATTTACTTATTGTGGTGCTGCCAGAATAATTTTTTTTTAATTTCTGTTGAAATAATTTTTGTCAAACAAGAACACTAATAAAATCACTTTTCCCGTTAATGTATTGTGATAAATAACACTGTGTAACAAATTCAATATTTCCCGATATAACGTGATGTGATTCCGAAGGAAGAAAGAAAATCAATGAATGAGTGTATCAGCGTTTGAAAGTTATAAGTGTGTCATATGGAAAGTCAAAGTTTGAGGGCTTTTCAAATCCTTGTATTTTGGATACTGTGAGCACTAAATTTTCGTGACAACTTTTAAGAAAATTTGTTTTTCTCTTTTTTTAGAAACTGGAGAAAACTTTTCTTTGGCAGAGATTTAGTCGTTAAAAATTCTTGAAATCTGCAATTTTCAACACATATCGTTCTGCCGTTCAGAAATATTTTTTCTTGAATCAAAAAATATATTTAGTAATTTTTAGGGTTGATATTTGTTGCTGCAAAGAGAAAACTTTTGAAATATTATTCATTTCAGGAAGCTGTTACTCTGTTTAAAAATCTTTGGATATGGTAGTTATGAAATTTACATTCCACTAGTCTGCGTATAATTGGGCGGAGTGAATAAAAATGTAGTGTATGCTACCAAGCTCCAAGTAGTAGCACTAGCTTTTCCTTTTCAGCACTAGCTAAAGCTACTAGTGAAAGCTAGAAAAAGTGCGAATAAGTCTTTGCTAGTGCTACATAGCTAGTGCTGAAAAGCGGTAGCATATGCTGGAAAAATAAACATATGCGGCTGAAAAAAAGAGTTGCCTCTGTTTAAAAAAAAAACATTTTTCTTATAAGTTCTAAGCAAAACTTGTGGTAAAACATTTTGGCAACACTAGAAGTATGTTTTGATTATTTATTATCACGATGGGCGACAAAAATAGCTCGAAATTTTTTGATGTGCTCCAAAAGCATAAAATTATATTTAAAAATTCTCAAGTGCTGTCAGTGAGAGTAGCAAAAAATAATGCCCTGTTTTTTTGTATATAGAAATTTGGTCAGGAAATTACAATTGGTCAATTGAAAAAACAAATTAAAACATGAGGAATGATCATAATACATTAATGCAGTCATCATATTTAAATAAAAACAAACGACAATGCACTTTATGACGAATAAACCAACAATAAACTTATTTCCAGCACCTCAATGACATGCTTACAAAAACTAGTAATTTTAAGTACTTACTAGTTTTTAATCACACATATTTTCAGCAAACGCTGGAAAAACTAGCTTGTGCTAGACTGCAAAAAGTACTAGCTTCAACTTAAATTTTTATTCACCTCAAATCTAGTTTAAACTTAAAATTTCCTAGTATTAGCTTTAGCTACCTTATTATTCACGCGACCCATTGAAGTGTGGTTGAAGCTAATTCGAGCACTGTATTATCGTTCACCTTTTAATAAGTGCGGAATAGAACCGTATCGTGAATGGTGCGGAAATTCGCTAACAAATCACTTCTTATGTACTGACAGTTGATTTTTATAAGATGCCGCTAACTTACTTAGTTTCCGTCCAGACTTGCGATTTTATTGGCTGCAATTCTTTAAAATTCTTCTTTGAAATTGCATTAGAGTCCACATTATAAAAATCTAATTCTGCAATTTTCGTATTTACACCACTACAGAAAAATTTATACTCAATATTTTTAACTTCAAAAATTCTAAAGCAGCCCTTACACGTTTCAATCCAATTGACAACTGAGTCGGTTGTTGTTCAAATCAAAGCGTTTATGGCTCTGCCAATTGATTAGTTTGGCAATTGTCGAGTTGGTTGCAGAAAAATCAAAATCTTGTGATTTTTCAAGTTGGCTAGCAAGTATTTCAATTCGATTGTGCTGTGTGTGCTCGAGTCTCTTGCTAAGCTGTCAAGATTTATGTTTATAGCATGATGAAATAATACAGGTGGTATTATTAGGGCAACAAATACATAAAAAACGAGAAATTTTTGACATAAGGCTGGATAAAAATGCTAGAGCAAATTGACAGTTGAATGAAAATCTTTCAATTCAGTTTATGAATTGTGTGGCCAAGAATCAATTCAATTGAAAGACTCAATTGACAATTGAATTGAAACGTGTATGGGGCGCACAATGCATTACAAATTAATTATATTTTCGTTTTATTTTGTTTTTCATACAATTGAAGAAATACAATAAAACGTCAAATACACATAGAACCCTGTGCGAATTGCAAGGCAAAAGAGAATTGCCGAGGACATGAAACTCTGTACCCCTCCCCAAGCTTCTTATGTACATCGCTCACATAACAAATCATAAAAATGCAAGTCTGGACGGGGACTAAACAATGGTAATTTAATTTAAATATGTTTCCTTAAACATGTACATACTTATGCAAGAAGAAAAATAATTGCTGTCTTAAATGAGGGTGATATTGGCTGAAGTGGGTAGCGCGTTGACTAATAAGCAAACAATGACTTGGGGCCTGGGTTCAAACCCTGGCCAGAGCAAGTCAATTAACCAATTAATTGTTGTCGGACTATTTAAGTGATGAAGGCTTAGCACTGGTCACTAAAAAACTGTGCCGACAGCGATTGATGCTGTTCCAAGCTAATGTACACAACATCGCCCTCCTACGTCGGTTAGCAGAAACATCGGCGAAGTAAAACAATTAATAAAATGCCTGCTTATCCTTCTACTTAACACCGGGGGCACCTCAACACTGCCTTAAAATTAACATAACGCGCAAAGCAGAGTTGTGAAAGAGTTAAATCTTCTAAATTTTAACATCTGTCTTCTCTACCCTATCCCTCTTTCGGAGTTCCGGCACAGTGCACTGCATACGTAGGGGTCATCCCCTGAGTGCTGGTCCTAATTAAAAAAAAAAAAAAAAAAAAAAAAATACAATTTTATACAGGATACAAATAAACAACACAATTAAACAGATACAATGACCATATTGCCATTTTCTCTATAGTCATAATCTACTGATTAATTGCCGGCATGACATACATGCGATAATATATGTACATATATAAATATATATATGTATATATGTATGTGTGTGTAAGTGTGAATGTGTTAAAAACATATAATAAACATCGATGAAAACATGTGTCACATTTAAAGTAAAACTCTACAGGCGACATAATCACAACATAAGCACACACAACAATATGAACATGTATTAATGATATTAATATCTACACACACATATCCATATACATATGCATATAAGTATGTATGAGATTATTTCAATGTATTAGCCGAGAAGTGTTAAACAGTTTATGTGATAATGAGTGTATGGTTGTGTTAAAACATAATGAGCAACAGCATGTTTACACAAATGCATTACCCGTTATATGTATGTACGTATAAATGTTGTTGTTATGCGTTTGTTTTAAGCCATGTCTACATAATAAACCAACAAATATCACATACATACACTTTTAAATCAGATTGCATATACACACACATATGTGGGCTGTACTAACAACAACATGTGTATGTAGTCTGTTTAAACGCATCCATATAAACGCCAGGAGTCATTTTACAAACACTAAAACCACATAATTGTGGTTAAACAATTTGACAATATTACTTACTTTTGTCCATGGGCAGTAAGTCGTACACCCCCAATCAAACAATTTTATACTAACACTCTGTCTGTGTGTATTTTCATGTGGGTGTATGTACATGTATGTATGTTTATAATTGATTTTAACTTGTACAAACTACATTGACACCTAAAGCGTTTGACAACTATAGTTTAACAATTGAAACGCTTTGTTGCAATTTCAACAAGGTCTGTTTGCTTAATTGTATGAAAATATGTGTGTGTATGTATTTGTAAATTGTAATGTGTTCAATATGTTTTATTCAATCAGTTACATAGCTGATAATAGTTACCGAACAGTCGGATGTTTTATTTTGTCACTTTTTTCCAATTCTATATGTTTAATTGAAAATTATAGATTTTAATTAGACTTTAGTTCGATTCTTGCATTGCTAAAATACATACATACATATGTATCTATTAAAATTAGAGACAGGCAATAGCCCCTAGAAATTGTATAATACCTCAAATATTGGGGATTTGTTTCACATGCAAAAAATATCCAATTTTAAAATTAAACAAACAGCAACCTATTATTTAGGCCTGATGAAAAAAAATGGAATCTATACTAAAGACCACCCTTTCGGGAAATACACTGGTAGACAAAATCTTGTATGAAATAATACGCCCAGGCAAAACAAAGCAATACCTCAAAAAATGAAATTATTTTGTGGCACTATATAATTTTTTGGGAGCTTATTTCCTGTGTTGCTATTGCCTGTCGCCATTCAAATTACTAATGTATTCACTAAAGAAACGTTTCGAGGTCACTACACCATCTCATTCAGTGCTCATGTGCTCTTTTTGCTGTTGAAATATCAGGTGTTTAATTTGGTAATCATTTAAGTAGGAAAAATACCAGAGTATCTCTTTCGTTTCACATTTAGTTTGAAAACTCGCATCTCTAGTAGATAAAAGGTTTTCCAATAAGAGTGATAAGATTTCTATTAAAAAAAGTCCAATTTATGTTAAGGAAATTCAAACGTTTTTTTTTATGTTTTTTTTTTTTAAGCTATTACATATGTAGCTTCTATCGCGGGCTTTGAGGCGACCGAATCAAGAAATTTTGAAAAGTTTGTTTCTTAAGTCTTTTGTTTATGAAACGAAAAATGCTGATACTAAGTTTGTTTCTTAAGTCTTTTGTTTTTTTGAAGTGAAAACTTCTTTTTTGTATAGTCTATGTATGATGAGTATACAGTGTTGTCACTTATCCCGGGAAAATTTTCCGCGATTTCTGGGATTTTGAGGGCATTTTTGTCCAAGTTTTTGGGAATTCCCGTCCAGTGTTGCCACCTTTCCCGGGAAACTTTCCGGGGTTTCTGGGTTTTTGAGGAGATTTTTATATATGTATATAAAAGAAAGTCGTGTTAGTTACACTATTTATAACTCAAGAACGGCTGAACTGATTTGGCTGAAAATTTGTGGGCAGGTAGCTCAGAACCAGGAGAAGGACATAGGATACTAAGGTAAGGCTCTTTTTACCTGGGAGGACTACGGTGCCCTTCTTTGTATGGGGCACTTCCAGTATAGCTTTACCGCGGCAGTCCACGTCTTTTTTTTAACTTTATTACATATTTATTGAATCTTTAATTTTAGATTGAGACATCAATAAGTTTTTGAAATCTTAAATCTAAAAATGATAAATATATGTTTAGACAATACTGAACAACATTTTTAATTTCAACGGTTGATTTTTGTTGATTTACAGCTCTCGTGTACGATTGAGAATAAGAGTATCCTTCCTTCTCAACCTGGTGTGGCCTCTATAATTTAGAATATTGCGCGCAAGTGAATTTGGGTGCAACTCAAGTTTTTTAACATATTTTCTCGCGTGTTATGAAAATACTGTCTTTGCCAACGGAACGTCAAGGTCTTTGTGAATTCGCTGATTTCGGATGTACCAAGGGGGGGGGGGGCTGCTGTAATTGTACGTAGAATTTTGTTTTGTCGCCTTTGAGTTGTTTCTACACTCCATGCTGAGGCAGTTCCCCATAACTGGATCGGCACTACCAGTGTTGTTCTTATTGTATTTTTGCGATGGCCACTCTGAAGTCCTTTAAACTTCCTAAAGAATGGAAATTTTTAGAAGTTGTGGTCCCAGCGATTCTAAAGGAAAACAACGAATTGTTGGCCAAAAATGTGACTCAAAGAGAGAAAACTGTCAGCTCTAAGAGAGGCATGAGCTTAAGCATGAACAATACAGTGAAGAGTTTGGCGGAATAGATTCGGCATTAGATGATAAGCTAAGTGGTAGATCGGTTAAATTGTCGATTGGTCATTACGATTCGGTAAAATCGGCAATTGAGTGAAGATAAGGACTGATCGTTCCCCACTTTTCTTCTTCATTCTTCACTCAGCATCTTTTGATATAAAAACAGATTTAAAGGTTTTTAAGAAAACTTCAAGTGTACTTATCTATATGTTTAGCATCATATGCATTAATTTATTTGTATGCTACTGTTCGTAAATATGTTTACGTGTGTGCGTGTGCTTAAATAGTCTTATGTTATCCTTGTTTTTATTATGTTCAAATCTGTGTCCTGCTGTTTTACATGCTTTTCCGATAAATGTAACAATGTTTTGCTTGTTGAATTTGCAACCTCAAAATTATCACAGAACTGCAACGAACATTGTCCCATCATATTCAAACTTAGATAGGTGGAACTTGGACTGTCTGTCTTGTGGCATGTTTGATCACATTCACTAAACTTATCAGTTTAAAACAGGTTTATAATTAAGTTACCTGTGTATATATATGTATGTGAGGCTAGTTATGAGATAATTGCACTTGCACTTTAATCAATTATTAGTTTAATATTCTCATTCATTTTAGGCTTAATTAAAATACATTTGAATTAAGTTTTAGTGGCTTTTCAACTTACACAGGTATGATTAAGAATTTAACGAAAGTGCTGGATAAATGACAATTTAATATTAATTATATGTTTTATTTTGACATACATATCTTGTAAGTTGGAGGAAAGCAGTGCTAAAATAACTTAAGCAGTCGTCATATCGAATGTTAAATACGGCACCACAAAATAAGCCCCAATGAAATAAGCCCCAAATCGAGAAATGAAATAAGCCCCAAAAATTTTTATGAAATAAACCCCCAAAAAAATTAAATAAGCCCCAAATTTTTTAACTTGATGAAGTAAGCTTTTTAAGAAATCATAAAATGCAAGAATTTTATCCTCTAAATTATATCGAACACCGGCTTCGCGTTCCAAGCATTCTCTGCATAAAAGGCCTACGGCCGGGCACAAGGAATTTATCCTCTATGGTATATCGAACACCGGCTTCGCGTTCAAAATACTCTCTGCATAACCGGCCTACGGCCGGTCGCAAGAATTTTATCCTCTGTGGTATATCGAACACCGGCTTCGCGTTCAAAGTATTCTCTGGATAACCTGCCTACGGCCGGGCGCAAGGACTTTATCCTCTGTGGTATATCGAACTCCGGCTTCGCGTTAAAAGTACTCTGTGCATAACCGGCCTATGGCCGGGCGCAAGGACTTTATTATAACACAGTGGAAACTTGAAAATAACATGCAATTTTCCTCAAAATGTGTTTAGATCTATTTTACGGATATGAAATAAGCCTCAACTAAAATGAAATAAGCCCCAAAAAAGTTTATGAAATAACCCCCAAATTTTTAAAAAATTAAATAAGCCCAAAAAAAAAAAATTAAATAAAGCCCAAAGAAAAAATTTGAAAATTTTTTTCGCCCATGAAAAAATCGCCCAAACCACATAAATAAAGAAACGCCCAAAAAAATTAAAACAAAAAACAATTTGGTATTTCTCGGCACGGCGATGTTTAGAAAAGTTTTTCTGCATTCCATTGAGGTGTAGGTCAAAATAAAAGTAGGTACGTACATATGTATGTAATGCAGAAAATCTTTACTAAACATCGCCGTGACGGGAAATAATATGGTGGAGAAAATTCCTAAGCCCGGCCGTAGGCCAGCTACGCAACGGATCTTTAGTAAGCAACTCAAATTTTGGAAAATAATCGGGCGTAATGATTTTCTAATAACGGCTTCGTTGAAGAGTGACATTTTGGAAACGAAACTATATATCGAAATGTTTTACTAATACCTTTCGTCTTATTTCGCCGAGTTGTGTGAGGAACCATAATCTGATTGTGGTACCGTAGAAACCGTAGAATTCCCAAAACAGATAAAGCACTTAATTCTTTTTCTAAGCGCTGAAAAAGAATTGGGTTCGGAATGCTTATGGCCTCACAAAATAATAATAATAATATTATTGTGTACAAGTAAAAGCTATAAGGCACAATTCTCATTCACTTTTTGCCATTATTTAAATATTTGTGGTTTATCGTATCAAATCGCATAGAATACAACGTCATTTTCACTGGCAGCATAACATCGAACAAAAGCGAATTATTGCATTTTAGTAGGATGAGTATGACAACATAGAAATTTGCACTATTTTCGCTAATAATTAAAAGTTAGCTTTTGTCTAAAATTATAATTAAGTCGTCTGCATTCTATTAAATTTCTTCGCCACTCGTATTTATCACGAAAGTTTTAAGTACAAAAACAAAAAAGTAATATTTTGTCTACACTTTTGAAAATGTCTATTTATCATAACGAGTAACATTCAAACATATTTTTGTTTGTTTGTTTGTTTGTACGTTTATCATTTTTTTTTTTTGTATTTTTCACATTCATTAAAAATTGTTTTAACTAATTAAAACCTCAACAAACAATACAACAGCTTTTCGTTTGTTCTTGTTGTCATTTACAAAATTCGAGGAGTTTATTTATTTTATAATAAGCTGATGAATAAATTATTTGAATTTTTTCTAAATGGTGTTGTTGTTTTGTTAAAAAACAGCCAAACCACACATTAAAAAAAAAAATAAATAAAACATATAGAAGAACACAAAAAAAAAAAAAAACCGAAATAGTGAAATAAAGGATAATAGACACACAAACACACAGACAGACAGACAACATACAGGCAAGTTCATATGGAATGTGTGATAATTAAAAGGAGTAAAATCGCATGTATGAAAATTCAAACCATTTTTTAGCAATTTTTTTTTATGTTGTAGAGTAGTAGGAGGTTCTTGACACAAAAGAATGCTGAAAAATTGTTGGTTGTTTTGCAAATAATATTATTTAAACACACTCGAAGAGAAATTTTTAGTTGGTTGGTGGAACCAAAACCAAAACGTTAAAAACCTCCGCCCGCCATTACAGGCAAATGTAAGAAAACAATTGAAAAGTTCATATGAGTGGGCAGGGATTCCGGAAATTTTTGTCGGCAAGGCCACACAACCTATAAATGGTTTTATGAAGATTTAATTGCAATGGATTATGTAACCCACACTAGTGGAGATATTCAGCCATGTCGGAGAAGTCAATTCCGATCGAAAGTGTTTTCAATTCCAATAGTTGAGTGCTTAGAAAACGGAAAACGAAAATTTTCTTTCAAAATTGAATTAAAAAAAAAACGTGCATACTTTTGGGGACCTTCAGTTAAGTACATATCGCTCCTTTATTGCAAAATAGTCATATCTTCATATATCATATCATATGAGATATGACTATGTTGCAATAAAGGAACGATATTTATAAAATAAGCCAAGCTGCAAGCATGTTAATAAAAAAAGCTTAATGTGAGCTTTTGTAGTAAAAACAATCGCCAATGGGTATAAAAAACTTTATTAATGTAAAATCGAATTACAAAATGAAGGGAATCTGAAGACTGTGTTTAAATGTTGGATGCTTAAATGTTAAATGGCTGCTGCTCGATCCGTAATGTAAAGCCTGTATGCGCTGTTGATCAAACACTTAAGCAAGGTGTTTAATCATTGTGAGTGGTCCATGCATAAAAAGTTGCCAACTGATGTGATCCATGAGGTCACAGTTGTGTGCCTGCGGGAAGAATTGCGGGCGGTAATTAACACATAAATTCATTCGCTGTTAAGAGCACCATCATATTAGGCCGCAAAACAGGTACTGACGAAAATCTGTAACACATTTGTACATCTCAAAAACCATGTGGTGAAGGCAACGTCCAGTTTTCAGTGACCCGAATTGAAAGATATAGATAAGGAAGACATATGTTTTAGGATGTTGCGAGTTTATGAATAGCAATTGTATAGCAATATAGTGCAGGCGCCAATGCTTAGGTAAGACTAACAGCATGGTGGTAGAGAGAAAGCATAGATTCCCGTCGACCTGGTTGGTTGTACAATGAAACAACCAACAGTCTTCTCGTACGGTTTAAGAGTTGATTATATTTCGCAAACTTTGAAATACGTCTTGTAGCCAACAAGTAACCCCATATGAGATTCCTCAAGATCCGCATTAACCGATTTTGATTTAGCCAAACATTAGAAGTAGGTTCATTGTAATTTTACCTTTCTGATCCGTAGCAACACCTTCGAAGTTGCAGCTCGATATTTAAAATAGACGGCAGTTTGTTTGATCATACATTTCTTTGTAGCAATAGCACGTGGTGGAGGAGCCGGGGCCAATTTCATAGATATCACGTTCCATACATAGTCTAATATGTGTCAATTGTAAATAAAAAATATATAAATATTTTCAGTTCTACATGGTGACACTCCATTCGTTGAAATTCTTTCAATTTCAATTCAAGTCTTAAGCAATTTGTTGTTGACAGTGGTATGCTTCTGCAACGTTGATCTCGAACAAGTTCGAATTAATAATGCCTTCGGCTTAAAATCCCTTCAAAATATATGTATACATACATAGTAAGCGATTTGCATTCATTCACAGCCCGTCACAGGTACTGGTTTAAGGACTGATGCTCGACCAGTGCTAGTGGTTGGTTGGACTTCGGTTTACCAATAAAAAAACCTCTATGTACTGTTGCGAACCACAGATAAAAGAGATTAGATAGCTTGATAGGGTCGCACTTGTGTGCCCTCCAGGTAACTCGGGGGTGCTTGTGAACACTTATATTCACACAATGTTAAGAGCACTGTGGGTTAGGACGTAATGGCAGGTGCCCACCTCAATCTGTAACACATCTGTCCTGAAATGATGTTTCTAAGATAAACAGAAATTCCCATTTCAAATTCTTTGTTATTTTTTCAAACAACTTTAAGAATCTCTGAACTAAACACTCGCTTATACGTTCCAAACACACACAGAATGTTAAATAATTTTTTTTTTGGATTGATAAACTTTTTTAATTTTCATTAGAGCATTACGACAATATTTATTTAAAACTTTTTTTCTGTTTTCTGTTCGCTGAAATAATTGTATTTTCTATAAGAAGAAAAAAAAAAAAATCCAACCTGCATTTCGCATAAAAACAGTTTGTGGCCTTGGGGAGTGGGAGTGGGGGATGTAAAGAACATGGTCGTGAAGAAAAGGTTGAAGCTGAAGACGGAATAATAAAATGAGATTATGAATTATGATCGTATATGTTTTTGAATTAACATACGACGATTGTATTATTCTTGCATCGAATCCTGTTCTAGCAGCAAAAGGAAATTTTTCGTTGCTATTTTTTTTGTCGTATCCGTTGTTTTCAAATTTCCTGTATCATGACTTGGTACATTTGAATTTTTTTCTAGTGTTTATAGAAAACAAAGAAAAAATAATAAATCTATTGTTTAATTAGCTTATTATGGTTAAGAATTTATTAACGTACTTATGAATCAGTGGATGCAAGTGGATCTGCGTCTGTGTATGTGTGTTTTGTAAAAGGATATATCATATGAATGTTTGCCAGACCTGTGCACGTACGTTGGAGGCTTAACATATTTGTTTTTTAAGTTTTTAATTAAATATATTTGATAAAGACTTTTAATATTGTTCCAAAAAAAAAAAAAAAACAAACATGAACATGAACACAAAATCCATTTTCTTCCATTTATTAAATTGGCAGGCAAGTAAAGTATAGACGACGACATTCTGTACCCTTTTAATTTATTAATTTGCCACTCTGTCAATTTATTATATTTTCCATTTACTTTTTGTCGTTAAATCAACGCAGCAGCAGCAGGTAAAAAAAGATTGCGGTTAGCCTCAACAGTTGTAGTTTCGATGTGCAAGTTAGCTGCTGGGTAGTTGGTTATTCTTCGACAAAAGCCGCAATCAAAAATATAAAGAAATGTATAGTTTCATTAGTAACGTCAATATTCATTATTTGATTTTGTTTAAAATTAAGAGTTTATTATTTAACTTTGTATACTTGTACGCCACACATACAGACAGTACAAATAATTTGAATAAGGAATCGTTTTGTAAAATCTATAATGATATAAATATACGACTACATTAAAGCGACTTAACCGAAAGATAAAGAAAATGTCTAAAACATTACGGAAATTTAACGATAATTTGTTAGTGAGGCAAACAGTACAGAAGTAAAAAAAAAGACGTTTGGCACTCGGGGACTGCCGCGGTAAAGCTATTGCATAGCATTTTTTTTATCAACTTATGCAATTATAATATTACGTTCTGCTTAATAACTCGGTTATTATTCTGGCAATACTGTATGTTAATGATATCAAGAGCATACTTTAGGGGTTAACATACATTGGGCGATTTAAATACTTAAAAATGCCTGTTGTTTTGTTGTAAAATTGTTGTAGTCGTGCATATACCTGGTAATGAATTAATCCAGATGGCAGCAGGAGAAAACAAGAACTTGGCAGCACATTCGCTGGTGTGGTTGTTGACTAGGCTGATTAGTGAAGACATTTAATTTTGTGGGATTAGTGTTATTTATGGAATTGCATTTGTGGAACTAGTGTTAGGTATTTTCGTTACGGAAATTATTGATTCGGTCGTCGCGCTCAAAGCCCGCGATAAAAGCTATGCAATAGCTCAAAAAGTTTCGTTTTCAAAACGATCAGTTTTAATGAAGTGAGAAAAATCGGAATTGATTCTTAAATCACTTGATAATTTAAAGTTAAGTTACAGGGAAATCGCAAAAATGCCATTTCAAGTTTTTTCCTATGCAGTAAATGTACAACCATGTAAAATATTTATATCTTTCAGAACTTTTTAAGAGTTTTGGCAAACATTTTTTAGTGCATATTTTTGCATATTTTACTCTTTACAGAATAATTTTGCTTATCGTAGACTGCAGCGCATATATAAGGGGGGTTTTTTTAGATTTTGTAGTATATTTGCTGGTTCTTCCGGCATATTTTCACTTCTTTAATGTTAATAACCAGTTTTATAAAAAGAACTAAACAATTCTTTTTTTCTTCGATCAAAAAATATTGAATTTTTCAATAATTTTCCAAATTTTAACATTTTTTTCTAAAAATTTCCCACATATCTTTGATGTATATGGAATTTATTTACAGATTTGAAAATTTTAAATTGTTTTTGGGGATATATTTTACAATGCATATTTTTGCATATTTTACTCTTTATTTAGTTGAGCGAGTTTTTCTACTCAAATTTAAATTTTTTTTTATAAATTTATTTATATGCAATTTTAAGAGCATATTTTAAATATTTGCTACATATTTAATGAGAATATAACAGAGTGTTAAAAACCTTATCCGCTTTTCCTGCTTGTAAATTATACATTATCGAAATTTTTCTGGAAATAAATTCATTCAAGATCAAAATAAAATATTCTCTTAATTTGAGAGATTTGAATTGTTGTTGTGTATTCTCTTGAAAATGATGGAACTTTCGGTGCACCATTAAAAATTATTTATTTGTTAAGTATTTTATTATTTTTTGTATTTCATATATGCAATATGTACATACATTCGATTTTTTTTTGTTTTAAATATCTTTTTACGTAACTTCAACATTGAAAAATTTAGCCTATAAAATATGTATAATTTTAGAAGAAACGCAAAAAACGCACAAGTGCTAAAACTCCCACTATCACAAGAATGCAAATATAAACATTCAAATGTTATCTCAATAATGATCATGATCTTAATGAGGATTTATTTCTTGATTAAATCTCAATAATAAAAAAAAACAAGAATAAAAATAACGAAATGAAACCGTGAAATCTAATACGCCAACAACAATAAAACATGAGAATTATAACAAGTAAATTATGGACCACCATGTTAGAAAAATGCTCTCTTTAATGAAAAACATTTGCTAACAAACATTTTGCAGCCGCCACCCGCATCGTTGCAGTTGCATTGTAAACTTTAACATGAACAAGATCCAACAACAACAAGAAGAAGAGCAATACCACCGCCGTTAACAAAAAAAAAAAAAAAAAAACAACTACAAAGTAAACTAAAAAGCTCATAATAGTAATCCGCAATAGCAACAACAGCAGCGAAATGACTGAATTTTTGAATAAATAAACAAGCGGTGAAGCAAGTGAAAAATATGAAACAAAATGAAAAATTAAGATCTCAAACAATAATCGTATAATGGCGACTATACAAATTACAAGTGAATTAATGATGCGAGATTGATAAAAATCGAATTTCCGATGAGCTAAATTAGAAAAAAAACAAACATTTAGGTAAAAATAATTGTTAATACAATGTTAACCCTTTTATTACCGCTGTGCACTATAGTGTGCTCAGTTAACACAGGTCAAAAGCTGAGTAGTAAAAATGTAATAGTCCAGAGAACACCGCATCAATTAAACGAGAAGAAACTTGTTAACAACATACCCTCAGTAGAAAGAAGATCAGCCCCTCCCCCTCATCATAAGTGTGATCAAAGGAGATTATCTAGTTTTTATTTGAATTCCAACAACTTTAAATTGTTCAGCCATGTCGCAGAAAACGATTTCGGTCCAAAACTAAATGAATTCCATAAAGAAAAAAGGAAAATTTCATTCGAGATCAAAATATTTTGAATAAAAAATATGTGCATACTTTCAGGAACAGCAAGGAAACATTTGGCTATAAGCAAATATAATCTAAAGAATGTAAAACAAAACAGTCTGAACTGCAAGCAACGAAGAAAAAACAGCACCAATTGTTGCATGTGGAATGCTTATCTGATTTAAATAAAAGAGATACCGAAAATATGGAGATCACATCTGGTTCAACTATTAGGCAGAAATGTCAAGAAATCAATTAACAATTAATATGAAAATTTATCAAACAATTTTAATAAGTCTGGCTTAAGTTCGTAAAATTTATATATTTTGATTAAATTTTTATGAAATTTAAATTAAGAAAATTCCAGAAGATTGTAATAATTGAACAGAGCAAATCAAATTTTGACTCCGCTGAAAGTTGATGTTTTGAGACTACAAAACATGGTCTCATCATTACAGTTCTTCTTGTCCGCTCAGACCTCACTGCCAATCACAACATCTGCAATCACGTAGTTGTTTCTCTTCTGTCAATAATTAATTCTGAAAGATTTAGCAAGAGATTGTTTCATTTTAATGCTTTGAAAATTCACTATATTTTCCTGTTTTGTTATTCAAATGAGGTTTTTACTGCTTCTTTTTAGGTGTTTTTTTCTAATAAAAAAATTATTTAATTAAAAATTAAATTAT
This sequence comes from Lypha dubia, assembly GCA_947311025.1. NCBI lineage: Eukaryota > Metazoa > Arthropoda > Insecta > Diptera > Tachinidae > Lypha > Lypha dubia. The sequence continues at coordinate 53,032,981 of OX371263.1, forward strand.
AGGAACTTAAGACCCACTTAACTTCAGCGAATAATTTATCCGCCGACGACTACTTCGATTTGATTTGAACACTTGGATAGTCAAAGAGCTAAAATGAAGGGGGAACAAATGTAAGGATCAGAAGTAAGAGGATACAGTAACTTGAAATAAAATCTAAAAATCTTTTTTTGAGCACTGTACCTGAAGGAAGCCCATACTTAAGGCTCTAAAAGTAATCTGTTTCAGTGGTCACTGCTGGTCTGTCTCGAAAATTCCTCTGATATCCAAAGACCAGTACCTCGTTTCTGTAACTTGTGAAAAGTTCTCTCATCGAGAAAATATGTCAGTTTATATTTGTCACCCAATCTTTTGTAGGATGAGTCATATAATATTAGTAGGATTTTTATTTGAGCCACCCTGCAAACCTAATAAAAAATATATTTTTCTTCTCACTCATCCTGTTTTTCACAGAATGATAATAAATTTTTCGATGCGAGAAACTTCCACATTCGTTACAGAAACGAGGCACAGGATGATGAAATTAGTTCAGCTCTTAAACATGAATAATTGTTACAAATAACATAACTTACTTAAATGATCTCTAATGAAATGTAGGGGATGGAAAACTTAATTGTATACTTTTTTAGTATTAATGAACAAACAAAAGTCCATTTGTACTCGTATCATAAACAATTGACGCATGCGTTCTGATTATTATTAAAAAAAAAAAAGAAAGAACAAACAAACACAGCCAATCGGAATTGCATATTGTATATCTAAAGCACGGCAACAACAATAAAAGAGTTACAGCAACAACATCATGCTGTCATATGAATGGCAAGTGCATTGACGAAACACGTCATTAAAATGCAAAAATCAGAATAATTTTGTGTGTTTTATTTTTTTTTAATTTTTTTAGTTTTTTTAGTTTATTTTTTCCATTCGCAACGATTTGTATTCATTTCATTAAAACTTTGGGTGGTCCTCTCAACGAGCACTTGCATTCCAATATTAACTTGACTTTTATTTTTGCCTATTTTGTAGTTTTCGTGTTGTTTTTTTTATTAAAAAAAAAAAATAATAATAATACGATTTACATATCAGACGACTGACTACTTTATATTTACAAACAAATTTCATAATCAGCAAATAATGATCATGATCTGTGTTTTTTTTATGGTCATGCTATTATGTACAGTAAGGCGGCGGTGAATGTAAGCAACCTTAGGTTTGGGTGGGGCCAACTAATTTATTTTTGCTTACTTACATTCTCAAAAAATCATAAGGAATGTTCGGAATATAATAAACAACTAAATTGATTTGGATATAAAAGCATTATACTAGACCAATAGCCAACAAAATTTGGGATAGGTGGGACCGAGCAGAGATGATAAAAACATTGGAAATATTTTTCCTCTACGTGGTAGCCATCTAAATCGGATTTATCCTGGTTGGATTAGAACTGGTTAGCGGTGCTGACTTCACAACTCATGCGACAATTGCGTCTTAACAAAATTCCGTTGGCAGCGATGTACAGCAAGTGGTGAAGAAGTTAACCTCGTACTTCACTTAAAGAAATTAGCGAGCAAGATCACATGTTTGAAAGAAATGGGTTGTTTATGCGTCCATGCATATAAACATGAGAAAGTGACACGAAAAAAAGAATCAATGGACAACGAGATTTAAAATCGTCTAGGGCGATGAAGTTAATCTCTTAAATTTCATCTGGAAAAGTTCTGGCGCTCTTAAAATCGATGTGATTCAGAAGGTTGCGGGGAGAACTGAGACGAAGACGAAGAATCGATGTAGGGATTATCAATAACAGAATACCGAAACTTTTTGAATGTATCCGACTAAGAAGAGAGCTTTGAAAGATGATGATCAGCGTTGTCAACTTTGAAATTTCAAAAGGCACCAAAATGGAGAAAAAAACGCGCCATTTAACAAAAAACGCACCAAGTTCAGATTTTTTTCTTATTGAAAATTTTTATTGAATTAATTTTGCGTCTTTACAACATTTAACTTTAGTCTAAAATTCTAATGTTGATATAATATTGTGCCAATTCATGAAGTGAATCATTCTCCACCCTTTTGCAATACTAGATAATATTTCGACATCGTATTAAAATTGTACTGCTAATGGCATGATATCATATTTTCAATGGTTATAGCTAAATGGGCTTAAAGCTGCAATGTGTTTCCGTGTTCCAGCATGCCGAACAAGGTTGCGTGATATCGCATTTGCAATAACAACATCTTGCTTTTGTGTTATTAATTGGTCAAGGCCGAATCCATTGCTTAAACTCACATTGTGATTCCCAAATCCTTTTGTATTTCGCTTATGATCTCCTTTTTTAGACTCCATTCTTGACACTAACTTTAAATATTTCTTTTAGTAAATATAAATTTTATTAATATTAGTGTTACAAACCTTTATGTAAACTTTTACGCATTTTATAAAAAACGAACAATGATCGCAAGGCTCAAGGATACTTTGTTTTTGCAAGCTCTTTAACAGACTTGACAACAACTTTTACGACAAAAAACAATTATGTACTCTGAAAATCTAAAAGGGACAACAAATTTCTGAAATGAAATGTTACAAATTATCTATAACAACAAGACGGTTTAACGGTTTTTGTGAATGCGTTTTGGTACCTCTTAAACGTCTGTAAAATTGAATATAAAAATTGTACACAAATTTAATGAAATGGTATTGAAACAGTTGTATTTTTTGTACAAAATTCTTTTTTCTCATACTGAAACAAAAAATTGTGTTATGATTTGGAGCCACCCAAAATTAAAAAAACGCACCAAAATTAAAGAAAAAGCGCACCACGCACCAACTCGGATATTTTTCGCACAAAACATTTAGAAAAGCACCAAAAAAGGTGCGAAACGCACCAAGTTGACAACGCTGATGATGATGTTTGTAGAGTGTGTCTGATAGAACATAGGGGCAGCTCTATACGTTGTTTGTGAATCTCCAGCTTTGATTAACATGGGACTGATAAGAACTTCCCGACACAATTCACACAGTCTGCCACATATGAATGCAATATTGGATAGAAAAAAACTTCGCCACAATGGAAATTTTCATAGCATCGTTGGTATTAATGATCATTTATAATAACATTAGTATGACAATTGAGCACATTTTCAATCCGCATGGAATACTAAATGCGCCTGTATATCCAAGGAAGTAACGAAGATCTTTTTCAAACACAGAAAAAAAAATAATTAAGCTTTCAATTACGAAAACTGCAGATTCAATTAATTTCGTTGTTGAACTTCCACCTGCGACGAAAATTGACTCTCCAATCATAAAAAAAGTCCAATTTTCAATTAATCAAAATTTTGTTTTTGACCACATGATTCAATTACAGAATTAATAGAACTATTTTTAAAGTTTGATTAACAATATTAATAAATTTTTTTTCCCGGAAATCATTTTTTCTGTACACAAATTACGATTAAAAGAAAAACTGCAAATTCAATTAATTTCGCTGTTGAAGTTGAAACATTCTTATTTTGAATGACTCCAAATTTGTAAAAATTGTTAGAAAAGTTAATTAATTAATTCATTGATTTAATAATGGAAGTAATTGAAACTGGTTTTTAAAATTTAAAGTTTAGTAATTGAAATTCTTTTAGGAAAAATTTTTATTTCCGCATAACATTTTTGGTTACAAACGTAATTTATTTGATTACGGACTTAATAGAAATTGATAATAATGATAATTTTTGATTAAAAATATTAATTGAAAATTAAAAAAAAAAAAATTTTTCTCTGCTTTTCCAATTATATTCAGCCGTGCCTTGGGTAAATCCTACCACCTTTTTTTTTTTTTTGTTTATTAAAAGTGTGCGCCACACTTGTTGGACTAAAATAAAGAATTTACACAAATTTGTACAATTTATTTTAGGTTTCTTCTAAACATAAAGTGTTAAATTTTTCTCTAAAATATAAATCTCGAATTCTTTTACATGTCCGTTTAAAATCTACTCTGTATAATTTTCAGTATTTTCGTCCAATAGTGTGTTTTCGAAGAAAACAAAAAACAACTCCGCATAGAGTTCAGTTCATAAAGTTTCAGTTGCTATTGAAACTCCTTGCAAACTTTTTGCTGTAGTTTCTTCTTATTTTGCTGCTGCAGTTGCCTGCTGTTTGTTGTTGCTTTAAGTGGTGTCATATGCGCCTTTCGTAAATTTAATCTTACGAGGTGTTTAGCATAAAATGATATAATAATCATAATTCCAGCCGCGACTTGTAAATTTGTTTAAGTCTTATGACTATAATGAATTCTGTTGTATGACTTAAAGTTTACAAAACAAAAAAAAAAAAAAACAAATTCCTTTTGTTGCCATATTCTTACGAAGAAGGAAAAAAAGGAAAAAAAATATTTAATAATAAGACTTACAACAAGTTGAGAAGAAAAAAGAAAGAAATTCAACTGATAATGTACGTTGTACATGGTTTTTAGTTTCACCACCATGAGTTATGGCCGCATAGACCCACAACGAAGCATTATTGCACGATCCATGTTAGAGAGTTGGGCATTTCTATCTTTCAGTTTAGTTTCAATTTGAATGAATGGAACGGAATGAATGACCAAGAGTGAAAATAAAGTTGAAAAATTATGGGTTCAAATATATTTTTGTTTGTCGTTTTTCCATACATTCAGTTTGTTTGCCAGCAAATGTTGTTACATGTGTACATTGTTATTGTTATTGTAACTATTTGTTTCTTCAACATCGTCAGGCTTACTACGATCATAATCATTATCATTATCATGTTCAATTGTATATTATGGCAATTGTCTATTTACCTGTGTAGATTGAAACGATAGGTGTGCGTAATATTTTTGGCCTTCATAAAAGGATGACTATTTGTCAGTGTTGAGTTGAGCGTAAGTTTTTCTATTCAGACATCTAGTGTGGCATTATTATTATTATTATTAAGTATTATTTGCTGCAAAAAAACGTGCTTTTCTTTCGTTTCACATTTTTCAATGAACAAATACTTAGCAACTTGGTTCTTAATTTATCGAATGCCCTATAATAAGCATATTTTTTATTACGGCATTGTTGCAGCAAATATATTATGTTTTCTGCTATAATATAAGTATGGTTACGAGTAAACAAATTACTTATAACTAATTATGATTATCTTACTAAAGGCGGTTCCAGAGAAGCTGTATTGTTCTTTATATTTCACAAGATATTTTCAACAAGAGCCGTCACAAAAAAACACATAAAGGGTGTTTCTTATAGAGTGACACAAGTTAAAATCATAATAAAAATAAAATAATAAGGAAATATATTTTTAATATCAAGGAAACGGGCTTTATTGGAAAGAATTTTTTTTGTGTGGAAGGCGCAATCTGGAACACAAATTTTCAACCACTTTTCGCAGCATTTGCGGCCGTATTTCGCCGATTTCAAGGTGTTCAATTGTTTGTTGTTTAACGATGTAGACAAATGACTTAACACAACCCCAAAGAATATAATCTAATGGGATTAAATCACACGATCTTGGTGGCCAATTAATTGGGCCATTACGTGAAATTATTTTTTCATGAAAAGCTTTTTTGAGTAAATCAATTCTAGCGCCCGCTGCACGATGAGTTTGACGAATAGAACAATTATTTTGATTAAAAATTTCAACAATTTTCACGCGTTGCTCTGGAGTAAGTGGATTCATAATGAAATTTCAAAGCAAACTAAACAAAAAGCAATTATCAGCTATTAAATAAAGCAATGATGGCAACTCAAAGTTGTGACACTCTATAAAAACACACCCTATACTATAAATTAAATTTAAGATACATATTTTTTCTTTTAATATAGTTTTTACAAATTTATAAATAACACTGACAAATAAAATTTGACACACTTATAGAATAAAATACTGTGATGTATTGAAAGTTGGTTTGACCATCGCTAAGCTAAAATCCAAATCTAGCCTCACAGTAGTGCGCCAGGCCCAGTTCGGCCACACAGTGTGTATATTTACACGAAACCATTCGAGCTGTTCTTACCCTCCCCATAACTTTGCTCCTCTTGATCATGTAAGCTTGGTAAAATTTGTTTGCCTTTCTAATATGGGAAAGAATTCTTGGAAAAATTTTGCCAACCTTATAGGTTGCCTAGAAATTAGATGGAATTGTACCTACCGTGAACTTGGTCCTTATTTTGATCTCAGTACTTTTTACGGCCGAAATATTTTGGATAGGAACTTGGCCTTATTTTCACATTTTTGTTTTTGTGCGGATATATATTTAGTTGTATCGTTTCATAGAAATTTGTTTGCCGAAATCCACCTACAGCATGATTCTGTTGGTCTGATGTTTTACCAAAAAAAAAATAAAAACAATAAACAGTTTCCTGTATATTTATCTCATCCATTGTTAAAAAGAATTAGTTTATACTTAAGTTTTACCACACGCCAATTTTAAAACTTTTAAAAGTGGGCGTTAACTAAAAATAAATTTATATTCACACTTGCTTTTAGCCGTAACTTTGTTCACGTTACATGTCAATGAAGGTATAAAGTGCCTTTATACCAAATTTATCTAAGAAAAAAAGAAAACTCACCAAAAGTAACCATTTGTTCCGTTGTAGACTTATATAAGTACGCTATATATTAATCTGAATCAGTGTAGCCAGGTAAATATTGTCTAATGTCCCCAAATTAAAGAGTGTTGTCCCCAAAAATCCCCATTTTAAAACTGCAAATCCCCAATTGCATCCCCAATAAAGATATGTTATTAAGCATCATAAAAAACATTTTTTTTATTAATTTTATTACATACATTTATTTAATCCATAGAATCCATAGAATATATTAAAATTCCATAAACGGAATGAAATTTGTTATTTTTTCTATGCTTTCGAGTTGTAAATTTATAAATAACTCAAAATTTTCCATACTCTCAGTGAATATTTTAAGCATTTCTTTAGCTAGTACAGTTAAATAATCTAAAAAAATTGTTTGAACTCCTTTTGCTTCTAATTCCTTTGAACATTCTATGCCAGCATCAATTTTAGCAACCACCAAATTACTTTCCTTATCGTCAATTAGTACATCCATTTTGACAATAACGAATTCAATAAATTCTGGTTTTAAAAATTTTGAACAAATTGTTATAAAAACCAACATTCTCAATACCATCGCCTTGAAATAATCGAAATATGGAGAAAAAAAAAAACGCCAAGATACATAAACATATATGTATGTAAATATATGTATGAAAGAAAGTGGTAAAATAAAGCAAAATTGATAATAGTTATACTGAAAATGAAAATTACCAAATCCCTCCCCACAATAATCTGTCACAAAAATCAGCTAAAATCCCCAATTTGGGGACAAATGCCCACACCTGGCTACAGTGATCTGAATCACTTGCTTATCCATCTACAAAATTTTATCCAAATCTATTAAGAGAATTTTTCAAGAGAAAAAGTAGCAAAAGTAAAAAAAGTACCACAAGTAAAAGTGTACCAGTTTATTTTTTCTCATTTTCAAGTACTCGTATGTTATATTATAAAATATTGGTTCAAAAATAAAATGAACGAAAACTGCAAATTTGTCACATTTTTAACCATTAAAAAACTAACCCTGTATTTTAATGCTATCCGCCGTCTACCGAATTTCATTTAAATCGTTTGAGAAGTTTTCGCTTTATAGTGAAACAAAAATCCAAACAAACAAACTTTTAAATTTATAATATTAGTAGAATTAAGTTTAAAATTTGAAAGTTCATCTGTATTAAAGCTTCAGTGTGTTTTTAAATAAGGCTCAGAATCTTCGGAGTTATGGTTTGTTTTATAAAAACCAAAAATTGGACAAAAATTACCGCAAATTGTTAGTTTTAAATAAATTTGTACTTCGGAATCTTATTGTAATATTTTGATAAAATTTTTTTCGGTTAACGGAAGATTACGATCTCAACTTTACTCTAATATATAAAAATCTCGTATCACGATGTTTGTTATCGAGCTCCTCCGAAACGGATCGACCGATTTTAATGAAATTTTGTATGAATATTTGTTAGGTATGTGAGTTTGTTTAATATTAGTAGTAAGCAATCAGACATGGGGAATTTCGTACTAACCAAAATTGTTTCAATATGTATAAATATAATAAAAATGAATTAAATTAATTCTCGAATTCTATTTCTGTTGAAAACTTGGTTAAATAGTTGATATTTTTCCCAATTAGTATTCACTTTACGAAAATTGTAGAAATGGACAAATGAACGCTGATGAGAGGTGTAGCGGCCTTGAAATCGGTATACTAATACGTTCTGCTAAGCTGATTGCACATGCTAATGTCTTTAAAAAAAAAAAAAAATAAAAAACCCGTAGTAATTTGAATATTCATTAATTCAATAAAAGTGAACTTAAGCCTAATAATAATAATTTCTCATTTATCTCAACTTTAATTTATTATTTATTGTTAATTCTACGAAAAGTTGTGTTGCATAAAATGTGAATAGCTTCCTAAGGACCTGATAATATGTGTTGTTTTCCATCCGAGTATATTTTACATTAAGACGACGATTGTGCTTTAATAAAGAATTATTGAAATTCGCAGCAATACGCAGGGGTCGCATATGAAATTTATTTTAAAAATATGAAAAAAAAAACATCAAGCGAAATTTTCGAATTATTGAATTCTTTTTTAAAAGGAGATTTCTTGCATTAGAAATTTCTTAATCAGTTTTTGTTAATTATTCTTCGAAAGTAAAACATGTTTTTTTGTTAACTAACTCCACCCTCATAATTTCCTCTTGTAGCTATTTATTAAGTCGACTCTTTCCTATCATTGACTACTTATGTACTCGTATATATGTATTTTTTCTATTCAAATAAACATTCCTTTGGACTTTGACTATATTTTAGCAAGAAGAAAATATAAGTATTTTCTATTTATGGCAATTTTTACTGGCCTCTATAAAAAAAGGGCCTTCGCTGCAGTTTGTATGTGTGTGGCTTTTTCTGTTATGCTAAATATAGCTGGAATTATTTTATTAGTCGCAGATTGTGATTTCTCTATTAAGCGATAGTGTTGAAATTAGAGTAGAAAATTGATTTGTTTGATGTTAGCGCTCATATGATTATTTATTAACAACGAAATAAAAATTTATTGTATAAAATGTGATTAGTATGCTAAATGTAGTTTCAATAGCCCAGTGGTTGGTTGTGGTTGTTTGTGGTTGGTTGGTATCTATTTTTATAGCCATGGCCGGCCGTTCCTTAAGCAGCATTGTTTCAAGGTTTTTCAAAGCGACTGAGAAAAAGATCGATCGTTGGATCGATCGACCAACCATTCCATGTTCAAATTAAAAAACTAATTTTTTGATTTGATAATGAGTCTGTCTATTAGTCTGTTGCTGTTGGGGGCGGATATTAAGTGTCATTTTGTTTGTTTGAAGAGAAATACATATGCCGCAAATAAAATTAATAAATCTTTTGATTATTCTATATGGAAAAAGATGAAGGAAATTAGCAAACGATCTGAAATTAAAAAAAATAAATTATTTGATTTTTAGCAGAAAAATATTTAGATAAAAAAAAAATAATAATAATAAATAATTGGGCATTAACTAACAACTATAGGCACGTACTCAAACATATTTTTATTCTTATCACGACTATAAACTTTAATCTCTTTGTTGAATATTACTTTACCGAAAGGAAGTTAAAGAGTTACACCTACTTATGCTCCAATTGAATAATACTTTTTCCAATATAGAATACAAAAATCACTCACTATCCAAAATTATAAAATTTTTTTATTACATACTATTTCTTTTGTAATTATCACGCTGTGATAATCGAAAATTTGTCCAATGGTACAGAAAAACACATTTGTATTATTTGTATTTGTTTTTGCAATTTTTATCTCGATAGAATTTTTGAGTGTTTGGTGGTTACAACTTTGACAAAACAAAATAAATAGTAAAAAATAGAGACAAGAATATCCCGCTTTGTCTTCTCATTGATGACACTTATTCATCAGGTGCATACAGCAAAAAAATTTGTTTGTGACAATTTCATTCCATGTGACATTAACTTCCTCATTCCATGATGAAAGCATTCGCATCATTGAAATGAATGATAAAATGACTTTATAATCATCGCGATGATGACAAATATCATGTTTATTATTTTTTTTATAGTTTTACTAGATGACCCGGCAAACGTTGTTTTGCCATACAAAATATTTCTAGTGCATATTTTGGGTGTTATATAAAAAATAGCGAATGTATTGTAAGTGTGTGACGATGACCGCCGATGAAAAAAATACGAAACAATAATTTTGTTCTGTTTGAAATACGAACGACGACGATTCTCCTGCATGAGGCGGACATAGCGCCATCTGTCATTCAACAACAAAAATAATTATGAGACGGAAATAGCGCCATCTGTTGGGTTAATAGTTTAGTAAATACAGAAATTGCCCCCTCCCTCCCGACCGCGTGCTCCTAGCGATTTAAAATATACTTTAGAACCTAATCTCATACATACCAAATATGCACAAAAAAAATTCATTAAAATCGGTCGAGCCGTTTCGGAGGAGTTCGATAACAAACATCGTGACACGAGATTTTTGTATATTAGACTAGCTGACCCGACAGACGTTCTTCTGCCGAAATTATAATAGAAAACCACAATATTTCAAACCATAAACAGAAAAAATTATCGAAATCGGTCCAGCCGTTTCATTTTTATTTATATAGATTATTTATTGAATCTTCAATTATAAATTAAAACATCAATAATTTATTCAAAAATCTTAAATCTAAAAATGATAAATATGAATATGTTTGGCCAATGCTAAACAAATTTTTAATTTCAATGGTTGATTTTTGTTGTTTCACTTCTCTTATGTACGGCTGAGAGAAAGAGTAGCCTCATTCTGGGCCGAATGTGGTCTTTATAATTTATGCATTAAACACATTCGCCACAGCAGACTACCGACTACCACCTGTCAAAATTAGAATACATGTGTGCATATGAGAATGATTATATTGAAGACAGCAAGGCAACACGGCAACCGGTTTTTGTCCATGCTACTTTTGTCGTGTAGTCGAATTAAACTAATTTCTATTTCTGATGGCCACAAAACCAAAACAGTGTTGAAAATATAACAAAATATGTAAAGCAAATTAGTGATTAGAAATATTTTTTATTGTAAAGTAAAAAAGAAAATTACAAAATGTAAATGTTATAATATATATGCATAAATAATTTTTATTAGCTTTATTGTTATATAGAATATTGATTTGAGTCAAAAATACCAACATTGTTAAAGTTTTAAAAAAACTCACAGGGTAATAGCCCTTTTTTACCTAAAAATTTTTGTTTAATTTTTTCGGCGCTCTCTCTTGATTCCGCAGCTTTGGGGTTAAAAACTTTAATATATTATTGATCATAAGTCCTACAATATAGAACGAATATAAACGACATAGGTATCACTTCAAAATGCTCTAAATAACTCATTTAATTAAATTAAAATCATCATTAAAGAAGCATATCTTACGTATTTCATCGGTGACAGCTTTCAAATATACACCAAATAAAAGCATGGTAAGTTCTCTGTAAAAGTGAAAAGTCAAATAAAAAAATTTTAAAATTGAATTTCACTCGCAAATGGTAAATTGTTTTAAAAAATTTGTATACCAGTATAAAGGTATTTTGGAGAAGATTGATATCCACATCGCTTATATCCGTTCCATATTCTAGGAGTTATGGCCAATAAAAAATAAGTTTTGAACCCGTAAATCCGGAGCCAAAAGAGATCCGTGAGATGAATTTTTTCTGTTTATGTCAAAGCGAATTCAATTCGCCGTATACAATTCGCCCCAACGAACTTTAAAAAAGTAAAAGCGCTAAATATGCACCACAGTAATATACATAAATGAATCGTTGCAACAATTCAGGATCAGCTCTTTACTGTGTAGCTGTCGTTTCCAAAATAATTAAGTAGCTGGCTAAACGGCTACAACGGTAGCTAGCAGCATTTGTGTTCTTGTGTTCGTGTAGTCTGCTGTGGCGAATGTGTTTTTACCTTTAGAATATTGCGCGCAAGTAAATTTGGGTGCAACTCAAGTTATTTTTATATATTTTTTCTCGTGTTTTCCACCAACCGAACATCTAGATCTTTTTTAATACTCTGATTTCTGACATACCATCAAATCTCTCTACCATATACCTTTCTCCTTAGTTCCCGCATAATGCACTGCATACATAGAGGTCATCCTCACATTGTAGTTGATGTGATTTACACAATTAGTGTATTAATATTGCCCAAGAGTATAGGAAAAACAAAATGGAAAACCCAAGAGAATTTTAAATAATTAATAATTGAAAAACATTCAAACAATTCTATTTTGACAATATTGTAGTTCCAGAAGTGGCTACCATTATGAATTGTGTTGAATTTACAAAATGTACTTTATTAAATTCTACTTTGTTTTTATTATATAATTTATTTTAATCAATGAAGTTTGTTTTTATATGTTTGTAAATACAAAAAATACTTTTCATTATTAAATAGAACACTTTTATAAAACAAGGTCGGGTTCTATAATTTCAATAAATTGTAACAGAATATTAGAAAGCTCCATATGAAAGTTGTAAATAAAATTGTCTAAAATAATGAAGTATCAAAGTACGGTCACATTTGGCCAACATTTGCCCAATAAAGCATAACCACTACTTTACTAATGAAAAAGCATTTGATTCAGACACGTGTTTATCTAGTAAAACAGTTTCATACATAATTGATAAAAATGTCATAGAAACGTCATACTATTAGGAACTGTTTAACACCGGGTGTATATCTAGTTATTAATAATTTGAATTTACTCGTTTATTTTTTAAACTTAAAAATAAAAATTATTTTTCATATTTGCTGCCATAAAATTTATTTATTTAATTATATTTATATAAATACATAAGTAAAATAAAGAGAGATATATACATATTTAAAAATATTATTACTATTTTATATATCGCCAATTTGCTGCAAGAGGGTGGTAACTAAACACAAATTTAAATAAATATTTTGTTTACTCATCTCATGAGATGAAAGTAATTTCCGATTTGTGTCGTTCCAAATTGTGACTAACCTGAAAAGTACTTACCTGTTTCACATTTCTTAGTTATGACATTCTTGCAGCAAATTAACGATATATGTACTAAAATTGTCTATCCTACACAGTCGCGCGATTTGCAAAATATGACATGTGTGCTAAAAATGTATAGTAGTGTGGACTAAAAATGCAACTGTGTGGCAGATTTTTTGGCAAGTCGTGCGATTTGTAAAATTTTATGAAAATTTTCATAAAATGATAGTTTTCATGCGATCAGAGGAGTATTTATTGTCAACCAGATGTTTTGGCATCAGATTTGTATGATAGTGTGGCACCTACAACACCATTTTGAAACGATTTTTTAAAGTCGGTCAGATTTTTGCAAGATTTTCCTGTGAATGAATCGTACGATTGTGTAGGATAGTGAAGCACAGCCTTAAGTTTCACTCCGTGGTCAGATAGATTAAAAATTTCATTGAACATTCCAATTCACCTTTTATTTGTGTATCGAATTTATAATATCCCTTGCGCAGGTATGTAGGAAAGTTATCGGTGCGAAGCACACAATGTTCACATTCCATTGATAAGTTCTTTACAGGCGGTTCAAATGTACCTTCAAAAACGAATGGATTTGTACAACATTCTACGAACGTATCCATTAAGTAATTTTTGTAACCAAAATTAAGATATTCTGTGAGCGTACAAGGCAGTACACGATAAGGAGATAACGCGTAAGTGCCAGTGATGCCATTGGGACTGTAGGATATTTTAACCCCTGCTTCTGATTTATCTGAGTCCATGGGTTGATTGATATGCCAGTAACCACTAAAAGCGTAAATACCACGTGAAGGCCGTGAAGGATAAAAGTTGATTTCTCCTTTTGTACAGTTCCCAACAAATTCAAGCTCTAACACGTCAACAACATAATCTGATTTCTGAAAAAAAATGGATTGATTTGAATTTAGAAAACTCTAGATCTTTGATTTTGATTTTTCAGCCTCCAAAAATGGGCAAAAAAAAAATTTATTTTTTCATAAATTGTCGAATAATTATTTAAATTTGAAAGATTTGTTCACCTTTATTTCACTTATAGTTTTACTTACCGTCAGAGAAACTCCTACAATAAATATTAAAAGTTGTTTTAAATGTACAAACATTTTAAAATTTCTCAGAATTATTCTAATAAAATTTAATTTAAACAAACTTTTTATTTTTTAATTTAATTTAATTTAATTTACAACTTTGTTGGGAAGAAGGCAGGTTAAAAGTTAAAACTAAATTAAACTATTTTTCGTTTAGAAATTTATATACTGCGGTAATCGAACAATAGCATCTGATGACACGCCCTTTTGCGATCATCATGTGAAATAACAATCTCGAATGTTGTTTGCCTACAATGTATCGATCGAAATTTAATTGTTAAAAGAGAATTTGTAGCTCCATCGCAATTAATACGATTAAATTTTAATTATATTTTACATGAAACGTTGCTGGAAATTTCACAAAGTAAAACTATGTATTTGTGTTCAGCTGAAATATTCTGAAGTTTTATTAAATCTACACAAATGCAAACTAATTTTAATTCATTTACATGCAATTTGCATGTGGATGCTAAAAATGTTAAGTGTTTGTTGAGCAAATAGTAAAGAAAATTTTTGTTTTAGGGTTTGATGTCTTACGTTCCTTGTGAATGGCTGAGCCGAGTCTGGACTTTATAATTTAGAATATTGCACGCAATTCGATTTAGATGCAACTCAAGTTATTTTATATATTTTTTTCACATGTTAAGCCACGATCAAGATGAAGGCCTAGATATTTTACTTCAGTGTGTTGCGGTATAGTCTCTGTGTTGATTTGTATAGGCGGGCATGTTTCCCTGCGCAACCAAAAAGTGACGCGTATATATTTCTGCCGATTAAATTTTATCCGCCATTGTTCTAGCCACTTTTCAATTGCAATAAAATATGTTTTTCAATACTAAAGACAATTCAATCCGTGATGATTTGTTAATTCTACAGCTGAAAGTTTTTTAGTTTATAAAAATGAAAATTTCACTCTCGCATAAAATGTTATCATTCCAGACAATTTAAACACCATGATGATGTTACAGAAATTACAAAAGAATTTTTATACAAACGTAAAGTATTTATCAGCCATAGTGTGCTTTGTTTCAGCTAAAAAACAAAACAAAAATTTAATCAAATTTAAAGACAAACCAACCAACTGGCTTGGCTGGCAGACAGACAGATGGACAGACATGGTTAAATAAAAAGTCACAGTCATAAGATTGAATATTTTCACTCAACCATAATGACTTGTTTAATGGGATATTTTGACATTTTGCGTAATAGAAAATGGCTTAAATAATGTCTATTAACACAAAGTTACAAACGAGCAGAGTGAAATCAGTAGACGAGGCAGAAGAGATACAATACAGCCAACAGTTAGACGAAATCATTATCACAACGGCAAATTTAAGTATAAAAATAAAACTTGCTGTGATAAAAGAGAAAAACGGAAAGGGTTAAAATGAGCAACCCTTATGCATGTAATGATTACAGAAAAGCAAACAAATATAATGTTTAATGGCAGGACGAACTGAATGCTTTCAGTAGTCGTAATATTTGAATGTTTTAGATCCACAGAGTATGAAGATGTTCTAAAGGATTGCGTGTTTTTTTAACTGTTTATATTATTAAAAGTTAAATTTTGCTTAAAGGATAATGTAAAACATTGTTTTTTTTTGTGGTTTGGGGGGGTGGTGGGAGAATCGTTGTTGCTAAAGGATTTCAATACACATTTAACCGTTTATTCTGGCTGTTTTATGTTCACTTATTTTTCCACCAAAATGCATTTTAAGCTCACTATTAAAACATACTTTTCTTTTTGTGTTTTTTTTTTAATTTTTTATTTTTATTTTGTAGGACATTGGTCAATTCTGTGTTTCCCTTTTTTTTAATTGGTTATTTTTGTTCAAAGTCCATGTACCATCTCTTTTTTTTTTTGCTTTTTCACATGTTCAATGTCCACATGTGAATTTTTAATGTGAAACTGTCACGTTGGTAATGGACATTTGAAATGTGTGTTTTTCTAAATTAGATCGAATTTTTTTTTTTTTTTTGTTTTCTCTAAGTGTACATGCATGAAAACGTTGTTCATTAGCAGACATTATTAATGCATGTAGACACATGTGTTTCTATTCTTGTAATATTTTCGTCCTGTATTATATTATGTATTTGTATTTTTATATCGGTGTATGTATGTATGTTTGTATGTATGTATGTATGCATGTGTTTTTCCAACGTTTCACCAAGTTTATTATTAGTTAGTGTTATTAGACATTTATTCGGACATGCAATGGCGGCTTTCATGAAAGCGATTCTTTTCTTTACCTTTTTATTTTATTTTTATGTTTAAAAACAATTAAGATAAAATTTGAAATTAGGAAAATATATTCAACATTTGACAATAATTTGGAAGGATATTTTTTGCTTGACAACTGTGTGTACGTTTGGTTAAGTATAAAATGCACGTAATTGAATTTATTAGTTTACCATTGATACTTATCTTTTTTTTTGTTAACATTTTCACGAGCACATAATTGTCAATGCCAGCCATCCAGTATGAACAGATGGATTTTACAAAAGAAAAAATATCAGTTCCAGTATGATGGTTTGAACGAAAGAGTATAAGTTTTGCAAAAATTTCGATAAATTTATATCATAATTAAAAAACATGTAAATAAAATTGCAATTCAATTATTTACTTTTTTTGGAATTTAAAGTTTTCAATTAGGTCTCGCTTAGATCTCATGGATTGACTTCTTTAATTCAAATCATAATTATATTTTTTCCTAATAATACCCAAAACATTTTGATACGGAGAGAAATTGGTATCAGATACATATAAATAGTTTTCAACCGACAAGCCAGAACATAATCAAGGCGTATTAAATCAGGTGGCAGCGGGAGAAAACAAGAACTTGGCAACACGAGAAAAAGTAATGCCTAAGCAACTGAAGCTGTGAAAAATATAACCAGAAAAAAGCTCTTTGACATTTTCAACTAAAAAATAAGTAGGACAAAAAATAGTCAGCTGTCGTAACGCTGCCACCTGGTTTAATACGCCTTGGAACATAACAACGTTTGTTTTTTTAATAATTTACAAAACAAAAAAGATAAGAAATACTTAGCATACTTTTTTATAGTGTTATATATTTATATGTATATTGAAATGGCAACTACCATGGATTTGATGTGAGAGTATTGCAAACTATTTTCATTTCTTAAATTTTGAGGTTGTTGTTGGCTGAAATGTTAAGCGCGTTGACCACAAAGCAAATTATGACTTAGAACCTGAGTTTAGGGGAAATCAATCAGCATTATCAGCCCAATCACGAATAATAATTCCGCGTGAGTTTTCTCCCTTTCCCCATTCCTCCTATTATGAATAAAAATCCCGCATGAGATTTCTCACTTTACCTTTTCTACATATTTGTACGATTTTTATCAACCGTGTGAAAGAGAATAAAAGTGAATGGGGAAAAAAGTAGTTATTCTGAATGCCTTTGAATACAGTTTTTTCCCTAAAAATATTTCACTTAGAAAACTGAAGGGAGTTTACATAAAAATGTAAGTAATTTTTAATAAAACACAGTTTAAATAAATAAAAAAAATATTTAATTGTTTATTTAGGTCGAAGAGCACAAATAAAGCGCAATTGCAACATTTGGTAACATTAATGGAATCCAATGCAGCCATTGCCTGTGGTTTCCATAAAAGTAGCAAATACCTAGTAAATACCGAAAAGCCGGTTTATTTACTCTATAGTACTTTTGAAACCTGTTGCAAGCTAAAAACTTTAAATCGAGTAATTAATTGTATTTACATATGTACTTACAGTGACAGCGGCAACTCAAGAGGATTAGATGCATCCCGCAACTGCCTTCTGGTGATCCGTTGGTTATTTCTTTCTTGGTGTTGTTCTTCAACAACAAGTGCTCGTAAAGTTAAATTATTCATTTCAAATTTTTTTTAACACAAATTAATTTATATATAGACGTATGAAAATTAATATTATCAGGCTCAATTTCACTATTTTTTATTTTTATTTAATTATCTTTGCACACACAAAACCGCAAATTGGAAACAAAAACAAGAAAATTATATGCCAATAAGCAAAACAGCTGGCTTCAAAATTCAGTGATGCCACTTTTTAACTTTTTTGTTCCCGCGGAATTTATAATTGGAGGAAATTTTTCTCGAGAAAAGTATTTTCCGTGGGAGAGAAATTCCGAGGGAATATTCGTGATTGGGCTGTATAAATTTCTCTAATGTACGTTAGTACGGCATTGTATTAATTGTTGTTAGTCTGTTTAAGTGGTGAGTGCATAAAACTGATAAATAAAAACTGTTACAGCAGCGATCGATACTGGTTAGCAGAATCGACAGCGAAGTAAACAATTTAATAAAATGCTTTCACACGCAGCTTAAGAAAATTAGAAACGCTGCAACACTGAACTAAATATTATTTCCAAATGATATTTAATTTTGGTGAGGTAGTTTGAGTAATTAAGAAAATATGTCTTATATTGTGAATCAAAATTCTTAGAGTTAATATTTCTATGTTTTTGATTTAGTGTTCGATATGTTTACTTCTATAAACTAAAAGAAAATTTAAAATAGGTCAGGAAAGTGTTTGGCAATACCTCGCGAAATACACATACAACATAAACTATTCTATCAAATCTCATTCGACCACGTCATTATGCAATAGAATAAATTAAAAAAAAAAATATAATTACACTGCACATACGAGTATTGTGTTGGTTTTGCCTTCATCTATTATCTTTTCGAAATTGTATAACAACGTTCTCACTATTTGCGTGAGCAGCATCCATTTCCGCTTTGGGCTTGTTTATAAAATATAATTTTTTTGTTAATCAAATAAAAAATAATAAAAACAAATTTTCATCCCAACAATTTATCAAGATGACACGTGCCGGAATTAACGCCATAATGAATTGTAAGCAAGTGTCAAAATTTGTATTCATTTTAAAACCTAAACGACATACGACTAATGTGAAATATACGTACTCGAATGTATGTAGGGCGAGTTTAGTTTTTCCTCTAGTGTTTTAAAAAAAAAACTCCAAAAAGAAAAAACAGTAATTATGGGAAAAAAAGAAGGAATGATGCCGGGGAAGTTGTTGAAAACCACTTAAATGACATCAGACAAACACACTTTTAAAAACTCATGCAGAAATGAAGAATGTGTTTTTTCGCTTTCACTCTGTCTTTTAATTGGAAGATTATTGTTTAGAAGAAAAAAGGAAGTTTCTAAGAAAATATAACTTTTTCTCTTGTAAAATTTCTTTAATTAACCATGAGTTTTACTTGCTGTTTGGGATAATATCTCCTGAAGAGTCCTGCTAATTCTTTGACTAACAATTTTGAAAAAAAATTTAGTGCTTAAGGCTTTTCTATGATGTTGCACAATTGTTAATTGACTGTAAAATCTAAGTTATAACATGTAATAAAGGGTGCTTCTTATAGAGTGACACAAGTTTAAATCATAATTAAACAAAGAAATATATTTTTAATGTCAAGGAAACGGGCTTTTTATTGGAAACAACTTTTCGCAGCATTTGCGGCCGTATTTCGCCGATAACTCTTCGAATATGTAATTACGTACATATGTACATATGTATGTATGATTGTGGCTTCATACATTAAAATCCCCGGTACAAATGCAGACATTCATCTACATACATACATACACCTTTGGAAATCTTGCGTTAACCTAAACCTAATAACACTAGTACTCCTTTTGAATTCCTTTACACATACGAGTAAGTAATAAATTTATATAACCTGCCTTGGCAGACAGTGCTAGATTTTTTATATTAAGTTTATCCCCTGTATTGCTAAGTTTTCGGGCATTTCCTGAATTTTTTTTTAATTTAAATAATGATCGAGAAGTAAATAAAAAAATTAATTACAAAATAAAATTTTTTAGCATATGCTAAATCTTTTAGTGCAAAATTTGTATTTCATCGAGAGTGTGCGTGCAAAATTATCCCCGTCGTGCGTTAAAGTACGTGATTAAACATATTGCGTTCGTGAGCGTGCGTGACCGTGAAAGTTTTAAATCATGCCGTGCGTGAGCGTGCGTGAAAAATATTTATGGTTCGTTATCGTGCGTGATCGTGAGCGTAAATTTACTCACGCGCACATATCTAATTGATACTTATTAATAACAAAAGATTTTTTTAAAAACATACAGTCATGACCAAATTTTGATTGCAAAGAAGCATTTTAAAATAGAATTTTCGTTAAAAATATTATATTATTAAATGCAACTATATCGAAAGTTTATCGTAAACTTATTAAGTTTCACAATTGTTTAAAATAATAATAAGTTTTTATTCACATCAATAAACCATTTCGGGAAACATGTATTTTTTTTTGTATGTAAACATGGTTATTGATTTCTATATACATACATATATATACATTTCGTTACTCATTATCGACGATAAGATATAAGTATTTGGAATTTATGAAAAATTCGAATTGAATTAGTTATAGTAATTAAAAATACTGATAAATTATATTGAAACATATCATTTACTATTGTCATATCTAAGTAAATTAGAATAATTATTACTTTTGTATCACATTATATTAATCATATATGGCCCATATGGGCTCGATTAAGTAAATAAAAATGAAATGAAATGAAAATATTGTAGAATAAGCTCGAATAATATAACATTTATGTCTAATAAAACATATGGCTATATGGCATCTAATATAACAATATTATTTTTACAACATGTTTATATTGATAATAGTATGATTACACTACAAGAAGAGGGTAATTCAATCATAATCTTAAAATTTAATTACCTCAAATAAAGCTTTGTTTTTTTAGTTTTCGAGGTTATTTTTTCTTACAACTTTTCTCTAGCTAAGTGATGTGTTCTCTTCAGAAAGAAGTTTATAACTCGGGAAAGTAGTATAGTATTTCCTATTTCCCCAATTAAAGGACAAGTACGTTAATAGCAATTGGTAAAAAAAGTTTTCGCAGGATACTGATCAATCACCCCACTACTACTTTCAAATGTATGTTTATGTATGTGTGTATTTAACATGTCAACATAATATTTCTTTCATTCAACATACTCGTGTTATGATTTATGACATCCATTAATATTTGACACAAAAGGATTTTTTTTTTATTTGCAAAGTTTTTTTTTTTTTGTGTTTGTTTGAAAATTTCTCATCGCAGTTCTGCAAGATAAAAATGATTTTTATAACCAACGGTTTGTGTTTAAAATAATAAGAAACGCATCGAGATTATTGCTAGCCATACACAAACTTTAGCAGTTTTTTTAACTTTTATAAAAACAATAATTAAACCATCAATCTTTTGGTTCTTTTATTAATGTTGGCGATAAGATTTTAATAGTAATTGGTATGCTCATACATTTATTGACTGCACAAGGCAGCTAGCTAGTCACTCACTCACTCAGTCAGTCCGTCAGTTAGTCAGTTAACGAGTTAGTCAGTTACTCAGTTAGTCCCTAGGTAATGTCTCTTATCAATAATGGTTACTTAAAACCTTAACTAAAATGGCTGACAGAATTTAGATTCAACCACTTTATAGCAGTATTTTATAATTATTGTTGCTAAATATGTTTTGTAATAACTTGTATCTATCGGTTACCATAACGAAAGTTTAATTATGAATGAGTTTGTCGTTGTGTTTTAGTTGTGTTTTCCCTTTTGGCCATGCTAACATAAAATACTCCGCCTTAAATTAAACATGGTCTACTTAGACTTTCCGAATGCTAAAACATTAAACCAACCCTTTTACAACTTTTAACAAGTATGAGAGTCCTTCTTGAAGTTTAGTTTTTATTTTTATTTTACATGTCAGTTAATGTTGTTGTTGTTGTTGTTGTTTTTATGTACAACAGCAAAAAAATTGTTTAAATGTTTGAACATGAAATATATTGTTTGTTAAGAAATTGTGGTTTCCTCTTTTATGTGTTTTTATAGTTTATTTTTTTCTTCCTCGTTATATTGTATTTTTGTTGTACAAGATCCTCTTTGGTGTGTATGTAGTGAGTTGTAAGTGGCAAACAGGTGATAATAGAGGGTTTGGTTAGCTTTTCTTTTTGTTCGAATACTTTCAAGTCACGCGAACTTTTGACATTTCGTGCTTCTTTCACATTTGAGTTTAAGTTCGAAGAAATAGTGTTGTAAAAAAGTAATTTAAATTAGTGCTCCCATTTGTTACATTCGTCAAAAGGAAGTTCTACAAAAAAAATTTTTTTTTTTCGCAATAACAATAACAAACTAAGAATGGTGTGTAATAAAAATGTAAGGAAAAAGAGTGTGTGTGAGAGATTTTTACTGAAAATAAATTTTTATGTATTTTCATAAATATGTACGAGTATGTTTAAGGAATGTGATATTGTTCAAAAAAATTGATCCACGTTTGTACCGTTCAACTATTTGGGTAGAATTATAAAAATTACTACAGGACATGACCTTACGATTAGATCTAGAACTAATCAACGAGTATTTTCGTAACGCCATTTAAAATTGACATGTCTTAAGTTTTAGAGTTCAAGTTAATTTCTTGGGTAACAGTCACATGATTTCTGGTGTGACAAGCTTTCTGCCCTCTAGAGATATTTGGAAGACTTTGGCTACATCCATATTGTCATAATTAATGTTTCCAATTCTCCAATTTTCTCATCATAATGTTTTTTATTCTCACATAAACTCAATGTGTTTGTAAAAAAATTCAAAAGAAGACGTCAAGTCGTAGTTGATACAAAATATTTTATTTTTGTGGGCGTGTTACTGCCTACTTTTCATAATTATTGACTCCAAGCGTGTGCAATGTTTCATAGGAATTGATTAAGCAGAAGTAGTAAACAAACAGTATGGGTGTGCCACTGCCCAATTTTATGATTATAAAATTCTATTATAAGGGGAAATCAATAGGTGTTCAAAGTTTCATAAGAATCGGTTTAGTAGAAGTAGTTGAAAAATTACACTTTCTGTGTATGTGAGTGGCATATCCCACTTTTGTAGCATTAAAATGTATTTTATCGGTGAACGCAAAGTGTGTACAGGAATTTATTAAATAGAAGTAATTAAAAAGAAATATTCATTTATTATAGGCGTGGCGCTGCCTTTAATTTGTGTGCAAAGTTTCAAGTCGATTAAACTTCTTGGAAATGGTCAATATGACATATTTGTGGAACTTCTAAGCCATCTACAGCCAAAACAAACTGTAAAAAACCGTTTCGAATTTTATACTTTAAGGTGATGTTTCCACAACACGACCGAATAATTTACTTGTAAATTTTGTATGAAAACCACTCAGTTGTTTTAGGGAATTTGTATGGAGCTAATTTTACACTCAGAGACATTCGTCCGTCATGTGAAACAAGCACCTAAATCGGTCCATATACGATCGCCGTATACTTAACAAAAATTTGGCATGAACTGAGCACTGAAAATAATCTTGAACTGGATCTTATAGAGTTTTGCCTAAAATTTTCAATTATATATGAAATTATTGAAAAAAAAAAATCATTAAGATTCTGTTCAATTACGTCGTAAAGAAAATGAAGGCTAACTTCCAAAACGTTCGTATTCAAAGTTTGTATACAGTATTGATACTGTATTTAAATCACATACATATGCAAATTTCCCAAACAATGCAACAACTATAAAACCGATGCCTTGTTTTCTTTTTTACTGCGTTAAAAATACTTGGCGGCGGCGTTTTGAAATGTTATACATGTGCTGCTTTGTTCAAACACAAAGCAATTGACGTTTTGGAAGTCAGCTGAAGTGTTGTAGGGTATTCATACAGAGGCTTAAACCACTTCTTGTCTATTGTCAATTAACTGGAATATGTTCGTCTTGCATGTTCTTCATATCTTTGTTTAATATCCAGCTTTTTTTCTTTCGATTGGACTGCTTGCTGTTTGTTGTTGCATAATAATAAAATTTTTATTTTCCTGTTATCGTCCTAAACATGAGTCGAACATGGTGGTACGCGTGTTCAAGTAATAAATTCCATTAAATTAATATGCAAAAATTCATTTAGATAACAATTCTTCATTTCTTTGTTTCTGTTTTACTTTTACTTTGAATGACATGATATTTAAATATATTTTTATTTTTATCACACTCTCATGTTGATTCTTGTCCATATTGTTTTATTGGTCCTGATAAAAACGCAAACAATTTTTGTTATTAATGTTTGTATTTATTTAATGAAACGGTTAAAATTAGATTTCATACTCAACACGAGTATCGTCTATTGTTTATTGCGCAGTTTAGCACAATAAATGCACTAATTAACTGATAAATTTATTTTGTTTATAAATTTATCACATATTAGATGAAAATAAAAATTAGATACATACATACATACATATGTATATAAAAAAATAGTATGCATATGTACATATGTATGTATGTAAACATTTTGTCGAATATTCTTTAAAGAAAAAAGAGAGGATTTTGTATGGGTCTGATATGTAGGTATTCTAGTTTAGAGACTTTTTATCAATATAATTTAGCGAAAACTCACAACATTTCTGCTACTTTTAATATCGCAATACTTTTCATTTGGGTAAAGTATTAAGTACCCACATGAAAAGTGCTCGAAACTTTAAAAAGGCGAACTTTTGGGCAAAGCTGTACAAGATTTATCACAGAGTCGCGTAGAGATCGGCCAGTAAACTTTTGTTGGCTTTAGTCACAAACATACATCTCTAAAAGTATTGAATAACTACTTTTGACTATTGAGTACCCGAAAAAAGTAGCACTCGATACCCGTTACTCAATACCTTGCCATCACCAATATGAAAAGTACATACATATAATTTAAAGCCATTTATTTCTCAATACAGCTTTCGCGAATCTTGTGACTTATTTTTTTTAATGCAACGAAAATAATTTTGTGAAATTTAAATCAGATCTAGCGATAAAAAAATCTGTCATAATTACCGGCGGTGTAGCTAGGCCATTTTTCTGGAGGGGGCATTAGCCGCCACAATGATTTAAAAAAAATCTTAAACGCAAATTTAAAAAATACTTTGGGGCGTATTAATATTTTTCTGGGGGTTGCTAGTTCACCCCCTACAGCCCATACACCACATATCTACCTCTGTAGGTGGCCGAAGTGTGTATGTATGTATATTATAATGTTTTGAAACTAAGATTTTTTCTCTTCTCTACAACTCAAAATCAAAATTAATAGCTTCATATATATTCATATGTTTTTATAATTTTGAATTTTTAAATTTATTGACTGTTAAAGATTCATATATGACATTAATAGTGTTTTTAATGTTTTCATAAAATTTTCAAAAATACAAATCCCATTTATTGCTGTTAGCCCTGCCATTATGATGTCTTCTTGTTTCCCCAACATCAGGAAAAAAACTGCACAAATGTTTTACAGTGGCTTTGGGGGTAGAAAAAATATAGAAATACTAGCTTTAACCCGTGACTTTGTTCACGCTACATGTTAATGAAGGCATCAACTGTTTGTATACCAATTACTTGAAAAAAAAAAAGTACCAAATGTAAAAAGTACCAGCCTTTCTTCATTTTACCCCCGCAGAAAGTACCGGCCTTTTTAGTGTATAAAAAAATTTGTAAAAAAAATAAAAAGTAACAAAAGTAAGAACTTGTTTCGTACCCTATATTTTATGCCATAAGCGTCTTTCGAGTTATAGTGGACCAAACACACAAACTGTTATTCACAATATTATTAGGATAACCATTCATTATTGGGGGGGAACATTACATATGGGCAACTATTTTAACTCTGTATATTTTTATAGTGATATTAAAATGTAAATAAAAACATTCTTAAAGTACTAATAATAAATAAAATTAAAAAACAACTTAGGCCCTAATTTTGCAAAACGCATCACCGAAGCGACTTCTATATGGAAAGCAAAAATTAAAATTCAAATATTTTAAAATTTTGTTCATTGTTTTCATTCAAATTTTTGAAATTTTTGAATGCAAAGCAACGCACTATGGCCTCTCAGACCAATTTTCTTGGCCAAAATTAATAAAGATATTAGAAATTCTTTTTGAGTTATCAAATAATTTATTTTTTAAATTTAAGTTGCAAAATAACTTCTAGACGAAAGCATTAACCCTTAAATGTATATATTTTTTTGTACGTCTGTCCCTCTGTCTTTTTTAATATGTCTTCATCAGAAATTTGAAGGTTATGGATTTTTTGTCGCACATGGTTAAAAACTAATTGTTGCTTTTCTTCTTTCGTATTTCCATTGAGCCAGATTTGCGAAAGATCAACATTTTTAAAAAAATAGTGATCTGAAAAAGAAGATATTTCTCAAAAGATGCAGAAAAGTTCAACTTAAGACCCATTAAAAAAAATGGTACATACTCCCATCTTTTAAAAACTATATTGGCCACCATGGCCAACGGTAGCCAAAATTTTGTAATCTTACATAAACTTAAAAATTTTTAAAAACACCAACCAATTTTATTTAATGCACCAGTTTCTATTTTTAAAACTTATTACCAAAACATGTTAGAACTTACCATCAGCTCTATTTTCCATATTTAACTTATTTTAAAATCTTGTTTTTAATTCAGGAAAAATAACTACAAAATGTTTACTATCAGAATAAAAAACAGAAAACAACAAAAACAGAATGTTGCCAGATTGGAATTTTGGCCAAGAAAAGTGGGCTGGGAGACCATAGTGCAACGCCTTAATTTCTGTGCGTTTGTTCGGTGATGATATTGTATGAGAAACAAACACCCAATTCACATGATGACTTTTTCGACGTCGTTTTTACTGAATTGCCTTTTGAAGTTGCTACCAAAATCTTTGTGCGTTCAGACGATGTCTTTTAGTTTCATGTCTTTTTTCCATTTTTGTTTTGAAATAATGTAAGTAACAAAGATAAATAACAAAAATAAGAAAAATAATGAAAAGTAACAAAGAGAAATGGAAGAAAAGTCTTGAAAAACACAAATCAAGACTTTTTGTTGACCCCTCTTGTTTTTTAAAACATACTTTAAGAAATTTCGTCAAATCGATTTTCTAGGTTTAAAAAAAATAGTTAGGGCTTTTTCTTTTATTTGTTTAAACTTTAAGCCAAGCATATCTGTAAGTAAAAACAATTATTGGAAATTGAAAAATATTTTTTCAAGAATCTTAGTAACCTCAATTGTGGAAGACATTTCGGTAATTTGCTGTTCACATAAATTAATTATTTTTTTTTATTTATTTCATACCACTGTGAAATGTTTAGACAAGAAAAGGACCATCACCCCTCCTCCCCCCATAACATATGTTTAGCAGTGCTTTCACCTTTTTTCGAAGCATACTTTTTATAAGTAAAAACAGCTTTAGATTTTCTATACATAATACATATTTATTCTATTATTATTATGTATTTTATATTCTTTTCGACCCTTAAGTATCCCTTACCTCATTTAAAATTTACTTCGTATTGCAAAGAGTATTTTGTAAAGTTCCTTGACTTGATTTTTTAGCCAGTTGGTGTTTTCTGCTGCAAATAAAAAGAAAAAGAAAACTAGCAAAGTGCAGGCATGTTTAAAATGTTAGACAGTATGTAACTTATGATAAAATAAAATAAATTCGTTTAATATTGAATGAATAGGCTTAAATGTAGAAGAGAAATTGTAGACAAGTGCTTGGCTAAAGTCTTCCTAATTTCGTAGGATTCAAAGTCTACCATGATCGGGTTCAACTTAAAGTTCGGCATAAGATTTTGACTAATTTTTAAATGAGGACAAAGCTTTGTCTTAGATCATGGTGCTTTCAATATTATTTATTATTTAATAGGTTGCCAGTAAAGCTTTCTCTTCACAGCACTTTCACTTCATAAAATATTTATTTTTGTATATATATATTTTTTTTTTTTGGTAAAAAGTGTTTTAAATTCGACTCTGGCCACTGGCAAACTCTTGTGGTTTATTTCCTTTTTCTATAATATTTCATAATGGTTTATTTATAAAGTCGTAATAGTCTCTTAAAGACGTGTTTAATAGCTTCTAATGGTGATATTTTTTTCTTAATTTCTTACCATTTATACATTAGAGAGGACCATTTCGTTTGTCTTCTTTTTTTCACTCGATTCGCTTCTATTGTATTCATTGTGTGTGTGTGTGTGTGGCAAAGCTCGTGATTTGTAGTTTAAACTTTAAAAGATTTACAAACAACATAATAGAGGAAATATTATTGATACACTCAGAATGTTGCTGCAGTAAATTTCTTCATACAACAAATTTAAACTAACAAGGTTCCAAGGAATGAATAAAATCCTGTTTTGTGGAATATTTTAGTACTAATCGTGAATAAGTGCGACATTAATCTTTAAATAAATGTAAAGTTTTTTATAATTTCTGAAGTTCAACCATCGAATTACTGTTAGAGAAGTACGGCTTATCGGTTGGCTCGTGCCATGCAATTTTGTTTGGAACCTTTGGGCATGAAGCGTGTGGCAGCGAAGTATGTTCCGAAATAGCTAAATTTTTATAAAAAAACCTGCTCTCTCGTCATTGCTTGGCCAAAAACATCATCTTAATCATGCCTTAGCCATCGTAGGCACCAGATTTGGCTCCCTGTTCCGAAGATTCTCCTGTTCCCAATATTAAAAACACCCATCACTGAATGGCGTTTTGCGATGATTGAGGAGATTAAACCGAATCGCTCAGAGAGCGCAAGGGCCTAACAAAAAGTGCACCTCAGAACTGCCTTGAGGATTGAAAAAAGCGCAGGACCAAGTGTATTATATCTATCTGAAGGGGCCTACTTAGAAGGGGACAAAATAAAAATTGATGAAAAAAATCAGTTGCTTCTAGAGCTTTTAATCTGATATTTTTAAGAGTTTCAAACAGCAATAAAGCAACAAATCCATGAATTTTTTTATAATTAAAACCCCTTTGGTTTTAAAATTAATGTTAATATATTTGAAATAAAATTTTTTTAATGGGTTTTACCCACGACTTCGTTTACCAAATGTATCAATAACACGAAACGTCCAAAAGCAAAAGGTACCAAAAGTACCAGTATGCTCATTTTACCCCCTAGGAACAGTGTATGTTATTCTATAAAAAATTAGTAAAAATTATATAAAAAAAACAAAAACAAAAGTACCAATTAGTCCCCGATTTTACTCCCTTTAAAAGTCATATTCTATCCATCTACCAAATTTTATCCAAATCTATTAAGCGGCTAACAAGATATACTGTAACAAACCTGTAAACATATGTATTTACATACTTTCACAGACAGGGAAGTTTTTATCTACACTATTTTTTGAGTGTATATGTACATTAATACATACATATAGGTTTGTTTTTTATATTCATACAAAATTATTAAGATTTAAAATTTGATATATGCAGCCGGCTACAAATACGGTGGCGAAGATGTGTGATTTTCTATTACAAAGTTGTAAATAAAATTTGCATGATAATGTTTTTCATTTAATTTTTTTTATTTTATTTTTCTAATTTCACATTCATCCTGTCTTTGATTTATGGCAAATTTATATAAATATAATGATTGCATTGGGAATACTGGTACATACATGCATACATACATACGTGCATATGTACACTGAAAGAAATAACTTCATATATTCTCTGAATTTTGACATTGATCCAATGAAGTATTGCATTATTTTTCGGCCAACGTCACGCTTCATTGGATCAATGAAACTTGTTTCATTAAAATTATATGAATGAAAAACAAAAATTATTGGATATACTAATATTTTTCAACAAAAAAAAAAAAAAAAAACTTTTAGTAATTTCAATTTTCATTAATTCAATAAAACTGAACTTGTGCCTGATAATATTACTTTTGATAGGAATGAAAAACTTCATAAAATTAATGGATATGTTTCATAGAATTAATGTTTTTTTTTTTTCATTAGACAATATGAAATAATTTCATCAAACTGATGAAACTTTTTTAGTGATCTAATGAAATAAAATAATAAGTTGAATGAAATTTTTCCTTATTCTAATAATATTCACTGTATTCCTGCAATTTCATTAAAATTATGAAATATTTCATTGAATTAATGAAAAAATCTAATAAAATCGTTTCATTAAATATATGAAGTAAAATTCTTTCAGTGTACATTCGTAATAGTATGCATATGTTTGTTTAAAATATACATTTTTTTATTACATTTTGCAATTATAGTGTACTTGATGTCACATGTTCAGAACATTTTCAAAATAATGTTTAGGATTAGAGAATAGGAGATTTAATCTATTATTGCTAAAAAACATAATTCATGTTGTGAAATTCGATTATTCCTTTTCCAACACGATATAATTAATATAAGAACGATTAAATGATTAAGTTATGTAATATAATATAAAGCAGTTTTAGTCTTTTGTGACGTATTGCTGCTGACCAGTTTAAAATATTTTAAATCCATTTGTTGAAAACGCAAACGTATTTACTCTCATATACGAGCAGAACGAGCTTTACTGTTTGTTTTATTTCAACATGGCGGTTTACATTTAATACACGGAAATGAAAACGTAGGAACAGGAAAGTCGCCATTTACATATACATACGTACATATGTAATGCAAGCATATACATACATACATATGTATGTACTCGTATATAACCTTTCCCCTTTCAGTCTTATTATAATAGTTTTATTGTTTTAAAGCTCTTGCATTTCTGTTTCTGTTGTAATAACTGTCATGTTTTAAGAATGTCGAGCAACATGCGAAACATATGAAATTCACAATATATTACAGACATTCATACATACTCGTAAATGCATAACAATACATACATAAGTATATCTAGGCCCATGTGTATTATTAAATAGAACCGCTCATCCAAATACATGACTGTATGTCATGTCCTTATATTCTGATACATGTGTATTTTATGTTGGGCATACGATTTTTGCCCAGTTTCTATCATTTGAATACATGTGCGTGGATTAGTGATGTTACGAATACTCGTATTCGTATTCGATTATTTGACTATTCGGCGATTTTAAGATATTCGTATTCGTGTTCGCCAAATTCAAGCGAATATTTCTCGAATAATTTGCACATACATTTTCCAAAAAAAAAATCATACAAAAAGTTTAAAAAAGTACATAAAATGTACAAAAATATATTAATTTATAATAATTTTTATTTAAAATAAAGTAAGCCCTTTATCTTTGACGCAAGATAATAATCTTCTTAAAAAATAAACAAAAATTATATTTCGTAACTATAATTTAAAAGTTAAAGTCTTATATGTAAGAGTATATTCATATCATGTTAATTTATGAATCAATTCTCAGTAGAGGAATGTTGGACTTCAAAAATGGAACAACAAAAATTTATTATGTGAAAGTCCACCGAGACATGTAGCTGCGAAAATATGTTCTCACAAACAACACTGAATTACTAATTAAAAGCGCAATTAGAGTAAGAAAAACGGAATCTCAAAGTATGTATGTACTCGTATGTAGGTAAAGCAATTAAAAAATGTTCAGAAGTGGTCTCCAAATTCGGCATCTCAATGTCATAATAATAATATATACCTAAAGTAGTGTGACAGTTTTTTTTCAATTTATTGTTACTGACGCAAAGGGAGGGAGTTTTTCCAATTAAATTTTGAAATATTATGTGGCTCTAAACCTTAAAAGAAATATTCGTATTCGTATTCGGCGAATATTGTTTCAAATATTCGTATTCGTATTCGCGAATATTAAAAATTGATAGTCGTAGCATCACTAGTGTGGATGCAACATAGCATGAAAAATAGTGTAACAAAAAAAGGTACGCATGCATTTATGTAAAAAAAACTGTAAAGATATTGTCATAATGCGGAAGCATACACACACACACACACACACACACACACACACACACACACACACACACACACACACACACCAAACACACACACGCATACATCGACATTAACATCCGCTAAATGTTTGCAATTGCATTTTGTGTATGTGCGTTCATTATGCAAATTTTGTTAACTCTGGATGTAATTAAAAAAGTGTGTGAATATTATAATTATATTTATTAAATAAATACTTTTCCTCTTATATCTGATGCATTTATTGCGCGCGACAATTGAAAAAATTAAACAATATTTTTTACTTGCAAATCCATCATTGGATCCAGAGAAAGGCTTGGTAATTATTACGGTGACTTTCCACTATAAATTTCAATGTTCAAAAAGTGGTTTACTCAGTTTTATTGTAGACGTAACACTACAAATGATGTGAAACGTTCAGGTCACCGATCCGACAATGAAAGTGGATCAAATGGCATCTCCAATCGAACAAATACATAATATTCCGAGTAATGGGTGCCGCAATTGGTCACATTGGACCGTAAGTGAAACCTAGTGACAATTTCAAAGAAATGTTTGGCAATGTTCAGGTCCAATCATAGATTCATTATAATACTCCAGACAATAAGTACAGTGCAATCAGTTAAAACAGTTGGTTTAGTCCGATGAAAGTGGAACGGAACGGTGGTACAACAAAAATATGAGCAGAATTTCGTTTTTTTTAAACAAATTTCATGCACCCATTCAGCATACTCCAACTTTCATTGCGACTATTTACAATTTCTAAATGGCTGGATCTTAAGCGATTTGGCTAAGACCATTGAAACAAAAGAGGGTAGTGAGTAATCTTATTATGTGGACGGAAGAAAAAGACTCCGGAATAAATATATCGTGATTAAGTAAGACGCGTTTTTGTGTGTGTTAATTTTTTATATTTAGTAAGTAGCGAAGTTATCAAACTACCCTCGTATATTAGAAAATATTCAGAGACGTCCAAACAAAAAGTCGACTATTCTGCTAAATTTTAAAAGTAATTTAAGACAAAATATTTTGAACGAGAAAATCATGAAGTTTTTTTTTTTTTTTAATCGGAGTCATAATTTCCGCATGGTCTGACTACCAACTGCCCTATCCACACTTTTCATTTGGGTACTCAAAACTACTCAATATCTTTAAAATGTAAGCTTTTAAACAAATAAAAAAAAAGAGTATTGAGTACCCGAATAAAATAGCAAATATTTTCAATTCTTTGCCAGCATTACTACCAAAACCATAAACTTAAAATTAAATGTGAAATAATAGTTACATACATCCCAGCAAAAAATAATCAAGTTTTTGGAAGCAGTACATACTTTTTCTGCCTTAAGAACGTGCTTCATATTAAGCACTTATGTATTATCTTAACAAATGCAGAAATGTATGGCAGAAAATGTTAAATTTTTTGATAACAAAAACAAAAAACACACTAACCTTACACTAGTGCATACTAGAAAGCACTATTGTAAGGCAATGATTAAAATTTTAAATTTTACGAAGTGTAACGAACATAATAAGACGACAGTACGAATGTTTGGATGATGCAATAAAAAATAAAATATATATGTATAATTCAGTTGATATTGTTTTCGTTTCATGAATTTACTTCATACTCACTGCTCTGAAATAAGCACATAAAACGAAATGCTCCAAAGTGGGACATCGCGAACAAATATCATGCCATACATAAGCAGGTTTGTAAGCTAATATCACCTGATATTCCCTAACAAACCTGCTTACGGCGAAGCAGTAATTTTTGCTGGGATATGTATGGTGATCCTTACAACTTTTCTTATTACTTATTTTAGATGTGTTATAAAAAAAAAACAAAATATTAAATAGAAAATGTAAAGTACAAGTCTTGATTGCAAATGTTTATAATCTTCAATCGGTTATAAAAAAAAAAAATACAAATTTTAATTTTCATTTAATCCAAATGACCATTGTAAGAAAATTATTGTTTCGAAATTATAATATTATTTTTTCTTATAATTGCAAATATTTTACTGCTGCGGCTTTGACATCCGGTCTTAAAAGTTCTCCATAAATTCTCGACCGAAAAAGCAGAGTTCGAAAGATTCTTAAATTTTTTTTTGCATTCAGTGTTGAAATATTGATTTTATTTTCATTTAACAGAATTTCAAATCGCATGACCTCACTTTAAGTTGTGCTGCATGTTGAAAGTGTTTTTCAAGTTGGATGGATGAATATGGTGGTTTGCAAAGTTGGTTTAGTTTTGCAAGAAAGAACACTTGTAAAAGTAATAAATAACTTATAAACATCACCTGCATTCCGGTACGGCGTGTCTGACTACCAACCGTTGTATAAACAAAAATCCGCTATTCCTTAACACCACCATTGGCACTTAAGGCATACAAACAGACAAACAAACAAATAAACAAACCTATGACCTTACCTACAGACGTGTATATATATATGTATGTATGTATGTATGTATGGTATGTTACCTTTAAGATTTATCGCTACGCCAATTAGGATAATGATTGTTGTTTTGGCCAAGTCAAGGAAACGTAGCAAACAAAATCAAAAAAAAAAAGTTATGTATTGAACGAATATGTTTGTTTATTTCTTTTTTTTTTACTGTGAAACACCTTCGCACCTTCCTTTACGAAAACAAATAAGTTCTGTTCTTGTTGTTTCATTCAAGTTCCTGGAAATTTTGTGCATAAAAAGAAATACTAAAAAATGTTGTTTTCAAAAATATTTAACCATCTGTTGTGTGTCTTAAAGATCAACCAAAAAAGAAAAAAAAAGAAAAATTTAACAAATTACATGAGAATTCAATTCTAACAATGTGTGATCTTGTGAGGATGATACGTTCCAAACACAACAACTCAGAGACTGGAAGAAAGAAAAACATACAAAAATTCGCAGAGAAATATGCATCAAGAGTAGCGAAGAAAAGAAAGGAATCAAACAGGAATTAATAAAAAAAAACAAATACGTACTCGTCTTTACGCAGCAGCCTCAGGTGACATTTTTTAACACTTTTATTTTAGCTTTTGCTACCAAAAGCAAAAACCCTCCAGATAATTTTAAAGTGGATTTAGCGGTTAAGTGAATAAAATCGTTACCAAAAAAAAAATTTTTTTTAGTGGGCAACATGTGTTTTGTTCTGTTAATTGAAAATATTTATTGATTAGATCAACAATTTTAATGATCGTTTCATAATAAAGTGGGGCACAGCCAACAAACACAACATAAATTCACACAATTATTTTTGTTTAAAAAGAGATGAAAAATGAAAAAAGGGCTGCTTTTATTGATTCAATGATTGACGGCACGTGTCGTGGATATTTATGTATGACGTTTATTTATCATGATGAGAACACCAATTAAAAGATTGGATGAATGAATAATAAATACTTCATTGGTTGTGATAAGCGGATACTAAAAGCGGTGAAATTTTTTCTCAAGAAAATAAAAGTATCGAAACCATAAAATAAGTTTGAAAATAATAATTTTTTTATTTTTGTGAACTGAACATCCTCTAAACACCACAATTTTATTTGTGTGCTACAATTTTATGACTTTAATTTCTTTCTTTTTTATTTCAATTTAGCTTTATTGCCATTTTGTTTTGTAGTTACGATTACAACATTGTTTTCTACTTTAAAGTGTTTAACAAATACAATCGGAAAACAAGAACGGCAATCTCTGCAAATATTTTTTATCTATTTGTTTGTTTCGTTTTTTTTTCAATATTATTAACCATACACACATACTTTGTAGTCCAATCCAAATGCAATACACGGGGGAGGTTTGTCCTTTCATTTATTTTTTCTACTTTTCTATTTGATTTATTTTGTTGTTGTGTTCATTTTTCGAGAATCGATAAAATGTTGCTTATGTATATGTATTAGTTTTTCTGTTTTTTTTCCAATTTTTTACATTTGTTTTTCTTCAAATACCATAAAAGATAACATTGCACTGTGGTCCAGACGATAACTTTCGCTTGACAAAAATATTTTACAACGAAGTTCATTGACGATTCTTTACATTCTGTGATAGCACGATTTCACCCCTATCGTGAATAAGAAGTGAAATTTTTGTTCACGTGAAATTTTAATTCCACTCGAAGGGAAAAATGGTATCGTGAATCTACCGTGAAAATTTATTCCCGCTATCAGTTCTTAGTGATTGTAAAAAAAGGAAGAAGATTGAAAAATAAAAAATCATAGAACTTTTTGTTCAAAAATATACACGGACATATTTATTTTAAAGAAAACTTTAAAAATCAAAGTTAAATATTCAGTGTTGGAGCTTTAGTTTGGTTGCTCCGTTTATTTATTGCTTTCTAACTTTTACGTGGGAAAATAATCGGCTAGTTTTTGGGAAGCCAACAAAACGGAAAAATGCCAACAAATTTAAGCTTCACAAATCTGCAGGCAATCAGCTTGTTTTTTGCATTTTGTTGAGGAATACATAAGTTTGTGCCTTATTATGAGATCTTTTCATTAAAATTAATTTTTTAAGCTTTAATATTCGAATTATAAGAAGAAATACATACATGTTCTGTTCCCGACTGAAAATAAAGTGAATAAAATGAAGGGAAACATTTTTTCATGAGAGTTGTTCACGATTGCAAATACGTGAAAAATGAAAAAAAATTCATGTGGATAATTATTCACGATAGGGGTGATTATGTTCAGAATAGTAGGCAAAGTCACGCCCATTCGAAAAAATAGTTATTTTTTTTTTATTTTTTTATATTATTATTACGAATAAGCGTAATTATTATTTGAACTTACGTACATATATTAATGTAATATATGAAAATTAATATTATCAGGCTCAAGTTCAGTTTTATTGAATTAATGAAAATTCAAATTACAAAGAGTTTTATTTTTGAAAAAAAAAAAATGGCACATCCAATCAGACTAACAGAAGGTATCAATCAGTATATCGATTTCAAGGCCGCTACACCTCTCATTAGCGTTCGTTCGTCCATTTTGACAACTTATGTAAAGTGATACTAATTGGGAAAGAATATCAACTATTTAACCAAGTTTTCAACAGAATTAGAATACGAGAATTATAATAATTCCTTTCTTTTTATTTAGTTTTTACATGTTGAAACAATTTTTGGTTAGCTATATTATATTTTCAGGCCCCCCTGATTTTCAGAAACTTTTAAGGCCCATAAAATGAGTGTCCCTAATTGACAAACTTATTTGTTAGTAGGGTCGATATTATACTGTCATTTCCCTGTGGTTTCCCAATTTAAAAGTAACATCTTATTTGAATCAACAATTATATGAATTGATTTAATTGTTTTTTTTTAACAATTTTATAAATTGAATTGCCATCAAAACATTATAAAATTTCAAGAGCATCCACATGCAAATTCCATGTAAGCGAATTAAAATTAGTTTGCATTTGTGTAGATTGAAAAGAACTTCGAAATAGTTTTGCTTTGTTAAATTTCCAGCAACGTCAACTACGTTTCATGTAAAATATAATTAAAATTAATTCGTATTAATTGCGATGGAGCTACAAATTCTCTTTTAATAGTTACATTTTAAGCGATACATTGTAGGAAAACAACATTCGAGATTGTTATTTCACATGATGATCGCAAAAGGGCGTGTCATCAGATGCTATTGTTCGATTACCGCAGTATATAAATTTCTAAACGAAAAATAATTTAATTTATGGTGTTTTATTTTCTACAAAAAAATGGTACATCTCCATGCAGAAAGTGTACTTTGGTGTTCTTTTCTTAAAAATGTTTTACTCTGTAAAATGGTGGTGTGTTTGATTGTAAAAAAATCGCCCTTTCTAATGGTGAAAGGCATTGCTCTTTATGCCCCGTACAAATCGACAGTGTTGATAGTGCCATGTAAAACTTGGCTGTCAGCTGTTAAAAACAGGGCATTCCACTTTTTCATAAGTTTTGTTTTGTTCTAGTGAAATAACAAGTTGCATTATTACAGGGTTGGCAAGACCTTTTATACATGTACCTTTCAACAAGGTGCCATTTTGTGTGTAGAAAAGAAAACACCATTAGTTTTAACTTTTAACCTGCCTTCTTCCCAATAAAGTTGGAAATTAATATTTTTTTTTTTTGATAATTATATTATTTATTGAATCTTCAATTATAAATTGAAACATCAATAAGTTGTTCAAATCTTAAATCTAAAAAATAAAAATAAAGTTTAATATATGTTTAGCCAATGCTAAACAAAATTTATTAGTTTCAATTTTAAATTAAATTAATAAATTTGTTTAAATTAAATTTTATTAGAATCCTTCTGAAGAAATTTTAAAATGTTTTTACATTTAATACAACTTGTAATATTTCTTGTAGCAGTTTCTCTGACGGTAAGTAAAACCAGAAGTGAAAAAGTGAAAGGTAAACAAATCTTTCAAATTTAAATAATTATTCGACAATTTATGAAAAAAAGTAATTTTTTGCCCAATATTAAATCAAAATATTAAATGCAAAATATTAAAATCAATACTTAAAATTATATTGTTCAGAAATCAAAATATGTTGTTGACGTCTTGGAGATTGAAATTGTTGGGAACAGAACAAAAGGAGAAATAAACTGGTATCTTTCACGGCCTTCACGTGGTATTTATGCTTTTAGTGGTTACTTGCATACCAAGGAACGCATTGACACAGGTAAAACAGAAACAGGACTTTAAATATCCTACAGTCCCAATGGCATCACTAACACGTTATCACCTTATCGTATACTGCCTTGTACGCTCACAGAATTTATTAATTTTGGTTACAAAAATTACCAATGTTACTTTGGGAGAATGTTGTACAAATCCATTCGTTTTTTAAGGTACATTTGAACCGCCTTTAAAGAATGTATCATTGCAATGCGAACATTGTGTGGTTCGCACCGATAGTATCCTACATATTTGCGCAAGGACTACTACAAATTCGATGCACAAGTGAAAGGCGAAATAGAATGTTCAATTAAATATTTAATTTATCTGACCACGGAGTGAAACTTAAATACGAATGGAGACAATTTCATTAGATATATCGTTTATTTGCTGCAAGAATGTCATAACTAGAGATGTGCAATTGTGGTGAATTTTTCGTGATTCGTGATTACAAATTGATAAAATCACGCGTGCATGCGTGATCCTGATTCAAAAATATAATACCGTGTGTGATCGTGCGTGATTTTTTATATTAAGTTTATCCTTTGTATTATAGTTTTTCGACCTTTTCCTCAATTTTTTTTTTATTTAATTGATGATCTTGAAGTAAATAAAGAAATTAATTACAAAATAAAATTTCTTAGCATATGCTAAATCTTTTATTGCAAAATTTGTATTTGACCGTGAGCGTGCGTGCAAAATTATTCCCGTCGTGCGTGAAAGTACGTGATTAAACATATTGCGTTCGTGAGCGTGCGTGAACGTGAAAGTTTTAAATCATGCCGTGCGTGAGAGTGCGTGAAAAATATTTGTGTTTCGTGGTCTAGCGTGATCGTGAGCGTAATTTTACTCACGTGCACATCTCTAGCCATAACTAAGAAATGTGAAGTAGATAACATGTTTTCAAGTTAGTCAGAACTTGGAACGAAATAAATCGGACATACTTACACCTCAAAAGGAAATATTTATTTAAAATTTTTCAGATGAAAAGTAATATTATCAGGCTCAAGTTCAGTTTTATTGAATTAATGAAAATTCAAAATTTCTAAGAGTTTTTTTATGTTGATTATATTAATTTTTATATGTACATCAATATAAGTTCAAATAATAATTACGTTTATTCGTAATAATAATAATATAAAAATATTTTTCGGATTGTAAAAAGATCTGGAAATATATTCCGGGTTATTATAACGGATGTGTTGAGCTATCACAGTAAAGTAATTTTCGTTATATTCTAATAAATATAAAGAAAATGTCAAATTAAATAGTATACAAATATAAGTAATAAAGTAAAATAATAAAGTAAATAATATTACTAGTTATGTATGTATCACTGTATGTACTTATTTAAATAAATATAAATAAATAAATAAATTTTATAGCAGCAAATTTGAAAAATAGTTTTTGTTTATAAGTTTAATCCATATAAATTCAAATTAATAATAACTATATATACCCGGTGTTCTGCGCCACTTCCCTTTTATTGATTTTTACGGTACGGTCACATTTAGCAAACATTTGCCCAGAAAAGCGTAACCATTAAATGCCATTGAAAAACGTTTGATTTATTCACTTATTTAATAACTTAAACAGTTTATAATCATATGACGATTCTATGACATTTTCTATCAACTTGTATTTTTTGAAACTGTTTAACCCAAGAAATATATGCCTGATTAAAAGAGGTGTTCATTATGATTACGGTTTTATTTTGGTATATGTTTGCCAACTGTGATCGTGCCTTTAAAATGTTGTTTCTTCAGTCATAATTTTCTTTTGTCTGCATTTCAATTATCGAAGATTTGAAGGTAAAAATTAAACAAAAATCTTATTTTCCAATAAAATATACAATTTATTACAGACAGTTGACTTTGCCAAAGAAAGTAGTCTTCTTCTGAGCCATAGTGCATTGGTAGCAATGTGCTGTATCAAATATATAAATACATATGTACAAATATGTACAGTTGTATGTATGAAACTACATATGTAGTTAGTTAGCATTTGTGCTGTACAAATGTTGTTGTTTTATATTTTTATCAAAAACTTACATTTCGTCCTACTGGATAATAAAGACTGTTGACAGTAAAATTTGTGTCTCTCTTGTTGTCGCATATTTTTTTTTTTGTAAGTACATAAATATGTATATTTTAAAAATAACACCGGCACACAAAAAAAAAGTGGAATGTACTTTGGATCGGACCTACCTACCGACATGTTTTTCGACCCGCTGAATCTGAATTTCAAGTCCGTTTGGCCCGGTCACCCTTCAGTTTTGAGTAAAATGCAAAAAACCTCAAAATAAGTCCAAAAATTGCAAAAAACTGCAGTCACTGCAACGAAAAAAATTTTTTGGTCTCGGATCACGTATGATTTTTGTGTATTCCAAATAACTGAATCTAAATCTAAAAGTTAATTAGCTCGGTTGGCCGTCCAAATTTGAAAAAAAAAAAAACCAAAAACTCAAAAAAATGGAAATAAATCATGAAAAATTGAAGTTTTCGAAATAAAATTATTTTTGGACTCAGATTGAGTATGTGTGCCGGTGTAGTTATCTCTAAGTCGAGAAATTACTTACAACAATTTATGCCAAATTGATTTCTTTGCAAAATGTTCCACTTTCGTTTTATTTTTACAGTGAAAGAATTTATATTTGCTGGTTTAACTGTAGTCTGTCCTTTTGTTATTCAATATACTTGTGTTTGTATCAACATCCTTATAAATAATAAAACTTTTTTGTGGTATTAGAATTATTTATTTAATTCTAATATAAACTTGACTGTCAGCAATCGATTTGGTTCTATCTCAATAGTTACTAAAGCTCTATCGACAGTTAAAATACACGGACATTTTTTATAAATTTTTTTATCATACGTTACTATCCAATCAACACTGATACTTTAAAACCATCGCAACTATCGCATTTCCGTTCTCCTCCTTAATAATGTAAAATGATGTCGTGTTTGTGTGGCTCTGCTTATTAATCTGGGAAGGTCTATCAACGTTTAAAAGGATCGAATAAATTGAAAAATCTTATAATATTGTTGCTTTATGTAAGAATAATATTATATTTGGTTTGGCATAAAAATAGACTATTTAAACAAATCGTACTATTCAGCAGCTAAAATTTTAAATAATTTTTTAAAAAAAATTTTTAAAATTTGTTTGCACAAGTTTTATTCATAATTTTTATTCTTTGTTATTATTTTCTTTTTAATTGTTTCACATCAATCATGGAAAAACAAATAAGAAGCGCGACTTAGATGCGGATACAATATTTTAATGAAAATTTTCATTTCGAAGGCAAACAACTTATTAGACTTTCTTATGGATTAATTAGAGGTTGGATCGTGACTGACTTTTTACTCACGATCATGAACGCTTAAGAAGGAAAAATATTGCTGATTTACCATTTTCAGATGGGCGATGAATCACGCCGAATCTTTTTCCTCTCGCCTTTATGAGCTTTCATTTGATTAAAGAAGAATGTTACTCAATCCTCGGGGATCACGAAATAATGGTCCCATAAGTTGGACCAGTTGTTTTCTAATTCACTTCTTTGCAATATGTCTCCAACGCCGTCGGTCAGGGACACAATGCAATTTATAATGTGAAAAGTTTCGAAATTACTAAGTATCACATTCTGTATAACCCGGCAAAAAGTCGCACAACAAATATTTTACAAAGGCAAAAGCTTTTAAAAATTAAGCATTTAAATAGAGAATAATAAAACTATTTGTTAATATTTATACAGGCTAAAGTTCGTAAATGTTAATAATCAGCGAAATATTAAGTTGGCATTTTTAACATATTTCGAGCAACAAAGGAAAAATTTAATATCTAAACATCCGTTTTTTTTAGATTTCAACTACACTGGCCGTATAGAACAAACGTTGTTTTCGGTAGAAGCCACTAAACCTCGTCAGTATTCATGTGCAAATGCTTTCACTACTTCTTAGGTAGTAGTGATGTTACGAATACTCGTATTCGTATTCGTATTCAATTATTCGACTATTCGCTTATTTTAAGATATTCGTATTCGTATTCGCCAAATTCAAGCGAATATTTCTCGAATAATTTGCACATACATTTTCCCAAAAAAAAAAAAAAAAATCATACAAATGCTTAAAAAAGTACATAAAATGTACAAAAATATATTAATTTATAAAAATTTTTATTTAAAGAAAGAAATCCCTTCGACGCAAGATAATAATCTTCTTATAAAAAAAAAATTATGTTTCGTAACTATCATTTAAAAGTTAAAGTCTTATATGTAAATTCATATCACGTTAAGTTAGTAATCAATTCTCAGTAGAGGAATGTAGGACTTCAAAAATGGAAGAACAAAAATTTAATATGTGAAAGTCCACCGAGACATTTAGCTGCGCCATCTGCGAAAATATGTTCTCCCAAACAACACTGAATTACTAATTAAAAGCGCAATTAGAGTAAGAAAAACGAAATCTCAAAGTATGTATATACTCGTATGTAGGTAAAGCAATTTAAAACTCTTCAGTAGTGGTTTTAAAATTGTGCATCTCAATGTCATAATAATGTTATATACCTAAAGTAGTGTGACAGTTTTTTTCCAATTTATTGTTATTGACACAAAGGGAGGGATTTTTTCCAATTAAATTTGAAATATTATGTGGCTCTAAACCTTAAAAGTAATACATATTCGTATTCGTATTCGGCGAATACTGTTTCAAATATTCGTATTCGTATTCGCGAATACTAAAAATTCATCTTTGTAACATGACTAATAGGTAGCTCTGTTGAACGTGATTACATATTCCATTTATACACTATTACAAATACAAATAGAATACGTGACTTCCCACAACTAATTGAATGCTAGGTGGGGAATTTTTTATTTCGTATTTTTTTTTTTATTTTTCACCCTGCCCAATCTCCTGATTTTTCTTTGTTCTTCTTGGTTTGATTATGTCTTATTTTCTTTTAATTCTTTTAAAATTTAAAAAAATATTTTCGAACTTGTCAAATTTTTAATGGTAGAAATTTATGGCGTAACTTAAACGAAATAAAAATTTGACTCGATTGTTCGTTGTAAATTACAAACATCAATTGCAATTATTCGAATAATCGAACAACTGATATGAATACCGGGAACAGGACTACTCGTTGCAAATTGTTGAATTTCTCATAGTGGATGATAAAAAGTATTTTGAATCTTACACTTTTAGAAATACACTTCTTTTAAGTTCAAAGTAATTTATACAAGTACATGCAATAGCACAGCTGGCTGTGTTTTTTTTTTTTTTATACATATTTTCATTGCCTTTTGTCAACATTTTTTTCATGTTTCTCTCTACACAAGTTTCTTTAAGTTCTGCTGAGCATCATTAAAATTTGGTTTTTAATCAAAATGATTTACAAAAAGTTTAATTGATTAATTTTACACAAAATGTGAATTGAATTAAAACACGAATGCATTTCTCGTGAATTAAAAATTTTCGCATGCATTAACATCACTAAAAATATTAATTGAATTAAAGTTTGAGTGAATTTATTGGTGATTTAAAGAAAATCGATTTTCTAATTCAATATTTTCACTAGGATTAGGATCATTATTAAAAAACATTTGATTGCAAAAGCGTTTCTGATTCGTAGATTCTTTCAAAAAGGAATCATTCCTTTCCGGCTCTGGTACTGAGCTATTTTTTAAAATTGTACATTTTTTTTACACAAACAAAAATCCTGTTGTTTTTGCATGTACTTGTATAAATATACTTTGTTTAAGCTTTTCTGAAAAAGTTTAACTT
The DNA here is from genome assembly GCA_947311025.1 of Lypha dubia. Classification (NCBI taxonomy): domain Eukaryota; kingdom Metazoa; phylum Arthropoda; class Insecta; order Diptera; family Tachinidae; genus Lypha; species Lypha dubia. Next base: position 53,077,435 of record OX371263.1, read on the forward strand.
TGTACTTCGTATGGCCGATACGGGAAATTTTTGGATATAATATATCATAATATTCATATACGAGGGTGGTGTTGGCTGAAGTGGTTAGCGCGTTGACTACTAAGCAAACAATGACTTGGGGCCTGGGTTCAAACCCTGGCCAGAGCAAGTCAATCAACGTCATTAATTTCTCTAATGTACATTAATGAGACATTGTATTAATTCTTGTTGGACTATTTAAGTGATGAAGGCATAGCACTTCTTCTTCTTCTTTATTTGCATATCCATTACTGGATGTAAGCGATTACATACAATTTTATATTATTATTTTATATTATTATGGAAAGTAATATTATCAGGCTCAAGTTCAGTTTTATTGAATTAATGAAAATTCAAAATTACTAAGAGTTTTTTTGTGTTGGAAAATATTATTATTTATATCCAATCAGTTTTTAGCAGAACGTATCAGTACTGATTTCAAGGCCGCTACACCTCTCATCAGCGTTCAATTGTCCATCTTTACAAATTTCGTAAAGTGGATACTAATTGAGAAGAACATCAACTATTTAACCAGTTTTCAACAGAAATAGAATATGAGAATTAATTTTTTTAATTCAATTTTTATTCTACAATGAAACAGTGCTGGTTAGTACGAAATTCCCTCATTACTGTTTGGAACTAATAATCAACACAAACTCATAGTCCGTTATCATCAAAGTATTCTACTTTGTATTTTAACGTTTTTGTTGTTTTTACTCTATATTAGGGAAATTCACATATTACTGTGACCCCTGTTATTAGGGTATTTATAGCTCGTGCCCAAGCGGAATTAATATTTTTATATTATTATTATTACGAATAAACGTAATTATTATTTGAACTTATATTGATTTACATATGGAAAGTAATATTATCAGGCTCAAGTTCAGTTTTATTGAATTAATGAAAATTCAAAATTACTAAGAGTTTTTTTGTGTTGGAAAATATTATTATTTATATCCAATCAGTTTTTAGCAGAACGTATCAGTACTGATTTCAAGGCCGCTACACCTCTCATCAGCGTTCAATTGTCCATCTTTACAAATTTCGTAAAGTGGATACTAATTGAGAAGAACATCAACTATTTAACCAGTTTTCAACAGAAATAGAATATGAGAATTAATTTTTTTAATTCAATTTTTATTCTACAATGAAACAGTGCTGGTTAGTACGAAATTCCCTCATTACTGTTTGGAACTAATAATCAACACAAACTCATAGTCCGTTATCATCAAAGTATTCTACTTTGTATTTTAACGTTTTTGTTGTTTTTACTCTATATTAGGGAAATTCACATATTACTGTGACCCCTGTTATTAGGGTATTTATAGCTCGTGCCCAAGCGGAATTAATATTTTTATATTATTATTATTACGAATAAACGTAATTATTATTTGAACTTATATTGATTTACATATGGAAAGTAATATTATCAGGCTCAAGTTCAGTTTTATTGAATTAATGAAAATTCAAAATTACTAAGAGTTTTTTTGTGTTGGAAAATATTATTATTTATATCCAATCAGTTTTTAGCAGAACGTATCAGTACTGATTTCAAGGCCGCTACACCTCTCATCAGCGTTCAATTGTCCATCTTTACAAATTTCGTAAAGTGGATACTAATTGAGAAGAACATCAACTATTTAACCAGTTTTCAACAGAAATAGAATATGAGAATTAATTTTTTTAATTCAATTTTTATTCTACAATGAAACAGTGCTGGTTAGTACGAAATTCCCTCATTACTGTTTGGAACTAATAATCAACACAAACTCATAGTCCGTTATCATCAAAGTATTCTACTTTGTATTTTAACGTTTTTGTTGTTTTTACTCTATATTAGGGAAATTCACATATTACTGTGACCCCTGTTATTAGGGTATTTATAGCTCGTGCCCAAGCGGAATTAATATTTTTATATTATTATTATTACGAATAAACGTAATTATTATTTGAACTTATATTGATTTACATATGGAAAGTAATATTATCAGGCTCAAGTTCAGTTTTATTGAATTAATGAAAATTCAAAATTACTAAGAGTTTTTTTGTGTTGGAAAATATTATTATTTATATCCAATCAGTTTTTAGCAGAACGTATCAGTACTGATTTCAAGGCCGCTACACCTCTCATCAGCGTTCAATTGTCCATCTTTACAAATTTCGTAAAGTGGATACTAATTGAGAAGAACATCAACTATTTAACCAGTTTTCAACAGAAATAGAATATGAGAATTAATTTTTTTAATTCAATTTTTATTCTACAATGAAACAGTGCTGGTTAGTACGAAATTCCCTCATTACTGTTTGGAACTAATAATCAACACAAACTCATAGTCCGTTATCATCAAAGTATTCTACTTTGTATTTTAACGTTTTTGTTGTTTTTACTCTATATTAGGGAAATTCACATATTACTGTGACCCCTGTTATTAGGGTATTTATAGCTCGTGCCCAAGCGGAATTAATATTTTTATATTATTATTATTACGAATAAACGTAATTATTATTTGAACTTATATTGATTTACATATGGAAAGTAATATTATCAGGCTCAAGTTCAGTTTTATTGAATTAATGAAAATTCAAAATTACTAAGAGTTTTTTTGTGTTGGAAAATATTATTATTTATATCCAATCAGTTTTTAGCAGAACGTATCAGTACTGATTTCAAGGCCGCTACACCTCTCATCAGCGTTCAATTGTCCATCTTTACAAATTTCGTAAAGTGGATACTAATTGAGAAGAACATCAACTATTTAACCAGTTTTCAACAGAAATAGAATATGAGAATTAATTTTTTTAATTCAATTTTTATTCTACAATGAAACAGTGCTGGTTAGTACGAAATTCCCTCATTACTGTTTGGAACTAATAATCAACACAAACTCATAGTCCGTTATCATCAAAGTATTCTACTTTGTATTTTAACGTTTTTGTTGTTTTTACTCTATATTAGGGAAATTCACATATTACTGTGACCCCTGTTATTAGGGTATTTATAGCTCGTGCCCAAGCGGAATTAATATTTTTATATTATTATTATTACGAATAAACGTAATTATTATTTGAACTTATATTGATTTACATATGGAAAGTAATATTATCAGGCTCAAGTTCAGTTTTATTGAATTAATGAAAATTCAAAATTACTAAGAGTTTTTTTGTGTTGGAAAATATTATTATTTATATCCAATCAGTTTTTAGCAGAACGTATCAGTACTGATTTCAAGGCCGCTACACCTCTCATCAGCGTTCAATTGTCCATCTTTACAAATTTCGTAAAGTGGATACTAATTGAGAAGAACATCAACTATTTAACCAGTTTTCAACAGAAATAGAATATGAGAATTAATTTTTTTAATTCAATTTTTATTCTACAATGAAACAGTGCTGGTTAGTACGAAATTCCCTCATTACTGTTTGGAACTAATAATCAACACAAACTCATAGTCCGTTATCATCAAAGTATTCTACTTTGTATTTTAACGTTTTTGTTGTTTTTACTCTATATTAGGGAAATTCACATATTACTGTGACCCCTGTTATTAGGGTATTTATAGCTCGTGCCCAAGCGGAATTAATATTTTTATATTATTATTATTACGAATAAACGTAATTATTATTTGAACTTATATTGATTTACATATGGAAAGTAATATTATCAGGCTCAAGTTCAGTTTTATTTTGTGTTGATTATTAGTTCCAAACAGTAATGAGGGAATTTCGTACTAACCAGCACTGTTTCATTGTAGAATAAAAATTGAATTAAAAAAATTAATTCTCATATTCTATTTCTGTTGAAAACTGGTTAAATAGTTGATGTTCTTCTCAATTAGTATCCACTTTACGAAATTTGTAAAGATGGACAATTGAACGCTGATGAGAGGTGTAGCGGCCTTGAAATCAGTACTGATACGTTCTGCTAAAAACTGATTGGATATAAATAATAATATTTTCCAACACAAAAAAACTCTTAGTAATTTTGAATTTTCATTAATTCAATAAAACTGAACTTGAGCCTGATAATATTACTTTCCATATGTAAATCAATATAAGTTCAAATAATAATTACGTTTATTCGTAATAATAATAATATAAAAATATTAATTCCGCTTGGGCACGAGCTATAAATACCCTAATAACAGGGGTCACAGTAATATGTGAATTTCCCTAATATAGAGTAAAAACAACAAAAACGTTAAAATACAAAGTAGAATACTTTGATGATAACGGACTATGAGTTTGTGTTGATTATTAGTTCCAAACAGTAATGAGGGAATTTCGTACTAACCAGCACTGTTTCATTGTAGAATAAAAATTGAATTAAAAAAATTAATTCTCATATTCTATTTCTGTTGAAAACTGGTTAAATAGTTGATGTTCTTCTCAATTAGTATCCACTTTACGAAATTTGTAAAGATGGACAATTGAACGCTGATGAGAGGTGTAGCGGCCTTGAAATCAGTACTGATACGTTCTGCTAAAAACTGATTGGATATAAATAATAATATTTTCCAACACAAAAAAACTCTTAGTAATTTTGAATTTTCATTAATTCAATAAAACTGAACTTGAGCCTGATAATATTACTTTCCATATGTAAATCAATATAAGTTCAAATAATAATTACGTTTATTCGTAATAATAATAATATAAAAATATTAATTCCGCTTGGGCACGAGCTATAAATACCCTAATAACAGGGGTCACAGTAATATGTGAATTTCCCTAATATAGAGTAAAAACAACAAAAACGTTAAAATACAAAGTAGAATACTTTGATGATAACGGACTATGAGTTTGTGTTGATTATTAGTTCCAAACAGTAATGAGGGAATTTCGTACTAACCAGCACTGTTTCATTGTAGAATAAAAATTGAATTAAAAAAATTAATTCTCATATTCTATTTCTGTTGAAAACTGGTTAAATAGTTGATGTTCTTCTCAATTAGTATCCACTTTACGAAATTTGTAAAGATGGACAATTGAACGCTGATGAGAGGTGTAGCGGCCTTGAAATCAGTACTGATACGTTCTGCTAAAAACTGATTGGATATAAATAATAATATTTTCCAACACAAAAAAACTCTTAGTAATTTTGAATTTTCATTAATTCAATAAAACTGAACTTGAGCCTGATAATATTACTTTCCATATGTAAATCAATATAAGTTCAAATAATAATTACGTTTATTCGTAATAATAATAATATAAAAATATTAATTCCGCTTGGGCACGAGCTATAAATACCCTAATAACAGGGGTCACAGTAATATGTGAATTTCCCTAATATAGAGTAAAAACAACAAAAACGTTAAAATACAAAGTAGAATACTTTGATGATAACGGACTATGAGTTTGTGTTGATTATTAGTTCCAAACAGTAATGAGGGAATTTCGTACTAACCAGCACTGTTTCATTGTAGAATAAAAATTGAATTAAAAAAATTAATTCTCATATTCTATTTCTGTTGAAAACTGGTTAAATAGTTGATGTTCTTCTCAATTAGTATCCACTTTACGAAATTTGTAAAGATGGACAATTGAACGCTGATGAGAGGTGTAGCGGCCTTGAAATCAGTACTGATACGTTCTGCTAAAAACTGATTGGATATAAATAATAATATTTTCCAACACAAAAAAACTCTTAGTAATTTTGAATTTTCATTAATTCAATAAAACTGAACTTGAGCCTGATAATATTACTTTCCATATGTAAATCAATATAAGTTCAAATAATAATTACGTTTATTCGTAATAATAATAATATAAAAATATTTTATATTATTTTTTTTTACTATATTATACTATTAACTATATTACTAAATGTTTCACGACATCTTGCAGTGTGAATTAGCTCTCCAATGGAACTCAAACCAGTCCAATTAGTATTCTCCTATAGCACCACATTTCAAATGCTTCAATACGGTTCATGCTTAAAATTTTCAAGGTCCAAGCTTCTGAACCTTATAAAAAAATTGACCAAACATAGCATTTCAAAAATCTTAGCTTTATATATTGCTGTCAATATCACAATCACGACTTACAAATATTTTCTTAAATTTGAGAAACGATGTTCTAGCTATTTCAATTCTACATTTCATTTCCTTGTCGCATTCAATATTTTTATTTATCCAGCAACCCAAATATTTATAATCTGAAACTCTGTCTATTATCATATTGTTGATTGATAACGTGCAGTTGAGGTGTGGTTGTCTACTTATTATGATAAGCTTGGTTTTCTCAACATTTATGTTAATCCCAAACAGGTTACTGTGATGGCTTAGGGCATTAACTATTTCCTGAAGATCTTGCAGGTTGTATGCTATTAGTGTCGTGTCGTCAGCATATCTGATATTATTTATTATTTGACCATTTTCACTGATGCCGATGTTTATTTAGTCAAGAGCTTCTAAGAAGATTTGTTCAGAATATATGTTGAACAATAGTGGGGACAGTATACACCCTTATAGCACTGGTCACTAAAAAACTGTTCCGACAGCGATTGATGCTGTTCCAAGCTAATGAACACAACATCGCCCTCCTACGTCGGTTAGCAGAAACATCGGCGAAGTAAAACACCCTACAAGAAATTGCTGATGGAAACTAACACACACAAAACTTATTTACTAACACTCTTGCATCTATGAATATGTTTACATCAGATCTGATTAGTAAAATATTGTGGAGTGAGCAGAGTTCAGATATATGTTTTACTATAGGTCACGAAACCAACAAGTATGAAAGAGAAACAAAATCACACGTACACGAATGTTTACATCAGTTTTTTCATATTGCCCTTAATAAAATGATAGAGAATGCTGATGGGTATACCCATCAGCAATGCCCATCATATGATGCATCAAATGACTGTCATTGTTCTTGTAGGGCAATTAATAAAATACATGCTAATACAGCTTAACAAAGTTAATGCATCTACTTAATACCGGAGGCGCCTCAACACTGCCTTAAAAATTAAGATTGCGCGCAAAGCAGAGTTGTGAAAGAGTTATGTCTTCTAAATTTTCAACATCTATTTCTCTACCCTATCCCTCTCCCTGAGTTCCGGCACAGTGCACTACATACGTAGGGATCATCCCCTGAGTGCTGGTCCTAATAAAAAAAAAAAAAAATATTATGTATGTCTATCATATCTATTCCAATTAAAATTAGATCTGTACTACATATTTTTGTTATTGTTGCTAATTTGTAGTTTGAATAATTCTTATATCTGCATTCTTATTCAGCAGTTCGACCGTAGGAAATGTTTAAATGATTCTTTTATAGAAATGTGACTGCATTGCACCTTCTTCTAAGGCACCAACAACAACAAAAACACACAGTAACAAATTTTAGCTTAAATTATTACAATACGAAAACGGCTTACAGCCGTCATAAAAAATAATCAAAGTGAAAATACCGACTTACCACCAACAACAACAACAACTAATTATATGCCCGTACAAGAAAAGGAAACAAATATTATTTGAAAAAAATAAAAAGTATCATAATGGAAAAATATGCAACAAGAAGCTAAAAATGACTGACATCCGGCAAATAATGATGGACAACAATAATAGAAACAAATTTGCATAATATGCAAGAATATAGAAATTAAAACACTGATAAGAAAATTAACAGATTTATTGCTTTCAAACAAAAAAAAAAAAAAACACAAGAAATACAAGATTTGCTATAACTGATTTTTCATTTTTAAATGTTTCCTTTTGTAAATATTTCGAAAAAAAAAACATTAATACATTAATTGGTCGGTAATTATGTACGGAAAAAGAACACACGCACATCACCGGTAGAGTATGTCAATCAATATTCCATGATAGAATCGTTATGACAAAATCTACAAGATGTTTCATAGATTTTTCTTCATTTAATCACACACACAGCAAAACACATGTTCAATTACTTTCAGTACACAAAAAAAAAAAAAAAATATATAGTTTTTTGCAAAAATCAATGCTTGATTTGTAATTAAGACTATTGACAATCTGTCGGAAAGTACTTTCGTATTTAAGGGTTGAAAAAATCTATGTACCAAAAGACAACATCGATAGCAATTAGAAATTTTTAAATAAAAGCTAGAACTGACAGGAGCTAAAACAAATCTCATTTCAGGCAAAAAAAAAAACAAGATTTGTTTGGGTGTGCACAGCACAATAATATCCTCAGGGTACTACATAAACAAAAACAACGAAATGTATTTGTAAATATTATTCCTGGAATGATTCATACTGGTACAATGTTACTTTTGATTTTGATAGAAATTAATAACTAAAAACGGTGAATGTGACTACATATAATGAATTTTATATACCATTACTTAGGCCCTAATTGTGTAAATCAGTAAATCATGTCACTAAAGTGAAATTTAAATAGAGAATAACAACAAAATTTTAAATATTTTAAAAATTAAGTTATGAATTTTTATTCGAATGTTTAATTTGTCAGGTTTAAGTTTGTTTTCTCTAAATTTACTGTCTGGCGCACGATGTCGGACGAATTTTTCTTTCGTACAAATTACATTTGAAACAAAAAAAAATTTTTAAAATTGTTTTTGCTTTAAATGTAATTTGTACGAAAGAAAAATTCGTTCGACATCATGGACCAGGCAGTTGTTTTTTTTATAAATTAAATCATTATTAATATTAGAAAGAAAAATCTAGAAGCTCTAATAATTGCACAGACAAAGAAAATGAAATGAGAAACACTAGACTAAAGGTCAACCTAAACAACAGTACAACTGAACAGAATTTCTCACCTAAAAATGTATGGACATTAGTGATGTTAGGAACATAAATTCTTATTATTCGCGAATACGAATACGAACATTTGAAACAATATTCGCCGAATACGAATACGAATATTACTTTTAAGGTTTAGAGCCACATAATATTTCAAATTTAATTGGAAGCAAATTCCTCCCTTTGCGTCAGTAACAATAAATTGAAAAAAATAAAAACTGTCACACTACTTTACACTGAAAGGAAAATCATTCATTCAAACAATGAAACGGTTTCATTGAATGTTCTGCATTATATTAATGAAACTTTTCATTAATTCAATGGGCAACTACATTGCATACATGTAATCTTTTAATCTCTGCTCTTTATAAGTTCTTCATAGTTCATTGTATTAATGAAAATTGTTTCATTGTTTTAACGAATTCATTTAGTTCAGAACTGCTTTATATTTCTTATTGTTCTATCTTTTTTAATTTAAAGTAGTATAGCCGTCATAAATGCAATGAAAGTATTTCATTTACACAATGTAATATTCTTCATTGTGTAAAACACGTATAGGTACGTCTGCACCCCCCATACTCTCTTCTTTTTAACCGTCTCATGATTTTCTGCACTTCTTTTTCCCCACGCTATTCGTTTCTTTTGATTGTATGCTTATTGTATCTTGTTGTTTGTTGCTGAGACTAACTAACTGTAAAATAATAAGAAAAAAAATAAAAAAAACAAATCAACCACTTTTTGGCAATTTAATTTAATCGTCAAGCATCAAGTGTCAGTTGTGAATATTATATGGTTGTGTCCGTTTCATATTCTGTGCCAGTTGTTTATTTCTTTTTACAGCAGAAAAGTGTTTAAGAAAACTTACATTTATAGTGCATACATGTGTACATACTTAAAAAAAGTGAACTAAATAAAAAACACTAACATTAAAATTGATTGGAAACTAAATAGTTAAAACAAAAATAAAAGCAAAAGGTAAGTTCATAATGAAGTGCTTTTTGTGCAACTCACAGTTTTCAACAAATGAAAACTATTTTAAGCACTTAAAAAGTTATCATTTCTTAAAACATGATGACACATATAGATGCTGTGGAGTAGTTTATAGAAACGGATCAGATTTTAAACGACATGTCCGGGTAAAACACGCAACAAGCTCAACAAATAATTTTGGAATTGGCCCTCCTGTTGTCTTTGAAGCAACAACATCAAATGTTACTAACACTGTTTTTGCAGAGGAACGAAATAATGTTGACCCTGCGAATTGCGCTAGCCCGGACTACGTCGATGAAAATATAAATGCTATATTCAAGAACTTCCTGAAGTTTCAAACTGATTTATATGCCAATTTTAATATCTGCAGAAGTGACGTAGAAAACATTAACAAAATGTTAATTGAATTAATAATAGATCCACTTTTGCATCTTATACGTGTCGCCTGTAAAAAGAAAGACTTCAATTTTTATTTAGAAATTTGCATTTTTACAGAAAAGTGCGCGAAAATTTTTACATCATTAAAAACGGAATACCTGGCTAAAAAAGCTAATGGAGCAAAAGTTATCTGAAGAGCTTGTTGAGGAGGTAGTTTCCCAAAAGGAGGAGTTCACCCACAAGAAAGATGAGTTGAATTTTTCACTGCAGAATTTTGCTTTCAAACTTTAAAGCACGACAGTCTCTCTGCCGAAGACTTCAAAGCCACCTTTAAAGCACCCTACTTGTGCAAAATATCGCTTGAACCAGCAAGAGTCAAAAAATATTAGTGAAACATTAATCCAATGGCCAGAATATGTTGGTCCGCTTGCTCCACAATTGGTAGGTATAAAATAATGAACATATCCAAATAAGTACATTTTCCATATGTTATTAATTTTTTTTTTTCATTATAAATTTTTGTAGATTGATTTGGACTTCAAATTCATTCAAAATAGTGTAACCATTAATGAATTCGATGAAAAGTTCTTGAAGTTGTACAATTATTTGAAAAATTGGAATAAAATTACCGACAAACAGATTAATGATATCATAAAAAGATTAGATATAGCTCAAATGGATGAAGGTAAGATTCTTTTCTCCTTTTGCTTTGACTAAATACAGATAATTATGTACGTATTTTATTCTTTACTTTTGTAGACAAAAATAGCTTCTTTTTAAAAGTATTGTGGTGCCTGCACTACTTTTTATGCCCAACTAAAAAATTCCCTCCGAAAGACATACATAAATGGCAGAAAGGAGTTTGGGAAGTTATCAGTAAAAAACTCTCAGGAAACGTTCATTTACTTAGCAGAAACAGCACAAGCATTTCAGGTACATATTGATTTCCTTCATGCAAAAGGAGAACCCATACAACCTTTTATTATGGGTATTGGGGAAAGTAAAACTTTTAAAGTTTCGAAATATTATATTTATTTAGACTCGCGAATTTAACGATTTTTGTAGATCACTAGATATTTGTTTCAAGTCATACCACATTTTTAACGTGGAGTATCCACCTGCTTCACCACTGTTTTGTTCCTTTTTAGAAATATTTTTGTATGAAATTAATAAAACAAAACATTAAAAATAGCAAAGTTTCGCTACTCGTAAATGAATTAAATAACCTTTAAATTTAAAACACATGCATATTTGCCTCAATAACATTATCACAATCATTTTGATTTCATTATGTCTTCTTTAAATAACGCGTTTTTCGTTATTGCTTATTTATTTCTAAGTAGACCTTTAAATTATAAAATGCTTTAAAGAATGTAATGTAACAAAATTTTTAATTTACCGTGTATGAAATTAACGTTTTTACAAACACACCCGATTTATGCGTCAAATTGAAATAATTTTTTTTACATATGAACATGTACATATATATTATAAAAATTAGTTATAATTATTATTTTTGTGTTTTATGTATGCATTTATATATGTACATATATGTTAACCTTTGAATTTATTATATTATTTTAAGAAATAAATACTTATCTTTTATCTACAAATAAAAAATAATATAATTTTTATTAAATGGGTTTTTTGTAAGGCATATGATTTCATTTCATTAATGAAAAATTTTCATTAATTTAATGTATCTGTACCATTAGATTTATGAAAATCTCATCATTACTTTAATGAAATACAATCATTGAAGGAATGAAACAATTACATAAATTTAATGAAGATACAGTCATTTATTAGATGAAAAACTTTCATGATATTAATGAATCAAATTCATTTATTGAATGTAACAACATCATTAAATCAATGAAATAATTACATTTAATTCATGAAATTATTTCTTTAGAGTAATGAAATAGTTTCATTCAATTTATGACTTGACCGCCAAAATGACGTTCATGAATACAATGAATCATTCTTCATTGATCCAATGAAGGGCTTCATTAGCTGACTTTCAATGACAAATTTCATTAATGCAATGAAGAATTTCATTGTCTGCATGAAGGTTTTTCTTTCAGTGTAGGTATATATCATTATTATGACATTGAGAAGCCGAATTTGGAGACGTCTACTGAACATTTTTAAATTGCTTTACCTACATACGAGTACATACATACTTTGAGATTTCGTTTTTCTTACTCTAATTGCGCTTTTAATTAGTAATTCAGTGTAGTTTGGGATAAAATATTTTCGCAGCTACATGTCTCGGTGGACTTTCACATATTAAATTTTTGTTCTTCCATTTTTGAAGTCCAATATTCCTCTAGGCGACCGAATCAAGAAATTTTAAAACGTTTGTTTCTTAAGTCTTTTGTTTTTGATACGAAAAAACCTGACACTAAGTTTTAAATCGCCCAATGTATGTTAAACCCTAAAGTATGCTATTGATTTTGATTTCATTAACATACAGTATTGCCAGAATAACAACAGAGTTATTAAACAAAACGTAATAATTGCATAAGTTGATAAAAAATGTTGTGCAATAGCTTTACCGAGTGCCACATTTTTTGTTTTTTTTTTTTTGTGGTAGTTTTATTATTTATTGAATCTTCAATTATATGTATATTGAAACATCAATAAGTTTTTCAAATCTTAAATCTAAAAATACATTAATATATGTTTAGCCAGTGCTAAACAAAATTTTTAATTCCAACTGTTGATTTTTGATGTTTTACATCTCTCGTGTACGGCTGAGAGAAAGAGTATCCCTCCTTCTCAACCGGGTGTGGCCTCTATAATTTAGAATGTTGCGCGCAAGTGGATTTGGGTGCAATACTAATTTTTCAATATATTTTTTTGCGTGTTTTGAAAATACTGTCTTCACCAACGGAACATCAAGATCTTTGTGAATTCGCTGATTTCGGATATAACAGGGGGCTGCAGTAATTGTACGTAGAATTTTGTTTTGTCGCCTTTGAATTTTTTCTACACTTGATGCTGAGGCAGTGCCACATGTCTTTTTTTTTATTTTAAAAGAAGATTATTATCTTGCGTCGGAGGGATTTCTTTCTTTAAATAAAAATTATTATAAATTAATATATTTTTTTATATATATACTTTTTTAAACTTTTTATAAGACATTTTTTTTTTTTTTTTGGGAAAATGTATGTGCAAAATATTCGATAAATATTCGCTTAAATTTGGCGAATACGAATAGTCGAATATTGGAATACGAATACGAGTATTCGTAATCATATTGCTTGACTTTATTAGAATATATTCCATTTAAGTAACGAAATATCACGCATATTAAGACGATGCTCCGCCGAAAAATCTTTGTGAAATAAAATTCCGATCAATTAAGATTTAATCAGGAATAAAAATTTGCTTGTTGTGTTGTTGGCATAAGTTTTTTGAAGCTGTTGCGCTTTTGATTTAGTAATTCTCGGTCATGCCTTCAGAGTTTGTGTATAAGCAAATGAGTTTGAAAACTTTTCAAGCATAATGGTAAAGATTTACTGATGATTTAATATTAGCAACCAAGGAAATGCAGCATACAGCTTAGCTAAATCAACACAAATAAATTGAATCTAATAAAATTTTATATATTTATGTATGTATGTAGTTTAAATTAATTAATAATAAAACATTAATTTAAGAAACCTTTTTTGAAAATACCCCAAACCAAAAATGTCTTATTATTAAAACTATTTATTGCGCTTTAAAGACTCTGTTTTATTTCTAACCATTTTGTCTTTGTTCAGACCGCTTTCCTTCTATCAAACATTTTCACAATAGAGACACTCTTTAAATTTTAACCATATTTTATGACCTATTCATGACACATGTCAGCAAGGTTTTTTTTTCTTGTATTTTATAATTGTGCTATACATACTAGCGAAAGTCTAAACACACACTTACTCACACCGCTACACACTGACCAATACACGAGCACATTTAAAAGCATATTTGCAGTCACAACCAGACGCATTTGAATGCATTTATTTATGCACGCATTATTTTATTTGAGTATTTTAGATTTCAAGATACTGGCGAAAATGAAGAATACTGGTACCTTTTCCGTCAATTTATTTGTTGTGATCATGCCACTTAATAATTATCCAATGTCACTTTTGTATCTCACTTTTGGTTTCATTTTATGTATTTTCTACGAAAAACCAATGACTACACCAGGCACGCGTTTTAAGTTTAAATGAAAACAAAAACTGCCGCTTACAAAAACCTACTCGTACATTCATATGACAAGCATTTGACGTTGAAATTATAATAAAAAATAAAAAAAAAAAAAAAATACAGAGAACAAAAAACAACTTCAAAAAGATCATAAATTTTCAATGAAAATGAGTTGAGTTGAAGGATACACATGCATACATACAGACGCACACCCTGGTGATATTTAGAGTATGATGATGTGTTAATGATAATTCTATTGAAATTTTTATATTTATATTGTACATACATACATATTTTAAAAACATACTTACATACATACATACGTATTTTTCTTACAAGATCACATGCATTTAATAACAGGGAGTAAAATAAAATAATAATTTTATTGTCTTTCAGCTACAAAAAAACACATCATTTCTCATCTTATCTCGACTCTATTTAAATTATGTCTGTCATCATCATTTGGTGAGTGCAATACCAATATTTAAATAATAATAATTAAGTAAAAACTGAAACTCTTATAATAATAAAAATGATACGCAGTAGAATTTAAGGCAATTTAAAAGAAAAACTAATTGTAACTTGACTTTGTGGAATTGGAAAGTTTAGTTGCAAATTAACCGGTGTCGTGTTGACTGAAGTGGTTAGAAAGTTCACTACTAAGTACACTATTACTCAGGACCTGGGTTCAAACAGCACTTTTTCACAACAAAAATACCACGTCATATTTAGTACTAGTTTTTTGTTTTGCTTTGTTCCCTGTTTAGAAATTTGCGTTATTTTTATAATCATTGACAACATTGGCTTCAAAACAAGAACATAAGGAATGCACAAATTCGTTATTCATGTTGTTGTTAGTGTGTGTTTTTTTGTAAAAGTTGCTAATGTTATTGGTCCAATTTACACGAGTTCAATTTTAACTTCGCACAACTTTTGTTCTTTCGAAGAAACACGAGAGTAATTAATCTGCCATAAAACTGTACACATATCCTGTAGGAAATGTCACTAGTGAATCAGTACTGATTGACACTGTCACCAATACTAGTGACTTATTATACGACCGACAATGCTTTTTTCCTATAGACATTTAACATGTGCGTGTCATTGGAGATCTACTACTGACACTGGTACTACTGAGTAGGTAGTTATTTTCGGACCATATGTAGACATAGTCACCAGAGAGTGCATTTTAGTAATTCTAGTCTACACTTTTAATAATTTTCTGAAATAGACGTCGTTAATGAAACTTTTGTTAACAAAAATGAAATATCAAAAGTAAGCAAGGTACATTTTAGCCCTTTAAATAGTACATATTAGAAAAAAATTAAATTAAATTTCATTATCAACAGGTATTTTTAAAAATACTAAATATGAAAAATGGGATTTTGTATGTACTTTTTAAATTTATAGAGATTAATGTACTGCATACTTATTATAACACAATTGAAAAAATACTAGATTAATAAAAACAATTATGCCGCCGACGAATGATAGCGCTTTGGCGTCGAATTAGAACTCTTATTTGTTGTGTATACATTTTTTTCTCATCAAAGCAAATAAAAAAATGTAGACACTTTGTTGACAATGTCGCCAAGAAGTCACCAAAATAGTCGACAAATCTGGTGACTTGGAGGTACTTGCCCCCAGGTTTCCTTTAGGGTATATAGAGCTTTGTGTATTAGTGTATTTTGCACACATTCTCAGTGGCGAATGTCATGATGATTCATCGTGAAAAATACTGTCAATATTAAATCATCAATGACATATGCTGAACTTTCTTTGACGTTTTAAGCAATTGTGCAAAACATCATAGATGACCCGCATTGATTTTGTTCGCTAAGCGTCCGTGTATTAGTGAGTCCTAACAGACAAAATCATCGATTATCAATGTGAATTTTTATGTAAGTCGCCGCCATCACGGATAATTGTAGTAGACGAACACTGATTTATATCCACTCATAATATACAATGTTGCTAAGATTCAATATTCTTCAATGAGGTAATAAACAAGAAATAAACAAATATTTAATAATGCGTTATTTAGTTTTCTTCAATCGTTGACAAATACTTGTAGCTAACAAATTCCAGCAGAGTTCATCTTTGTATCGAATAATAACAGACAATGTCGATTACTTTCAAATTTCTTTTATACGTGAATATGTCAAATAAATTGCTTCGCGAAATGTACTTTATAAAAGCGAATCATACATGAAATTGTCAATTTGAGAAAGTCGCTCAAAAAACGCCACTACCCAGTGGCGAATGTCACGATGATTCATCGTGAAAAGTACTGACAATGTTAAATCATCAATGACAGACGCTGAATTTTCTTTGGCGTCATACATGAATTTTTTAAGCAATTGTCCAAAACATCATAGATGACCCGAATTGATTTTGTTCGCTAAGCGTCCGTGTACTAGTGAGTCCTAACAGACAATATCAACGATATTCATATATGAATTTTTATGTAATTCGTCACCATCCTAGAGATTCGTAGCAGACAAAATCACTTAACCTCTTCTGTGAATTTTTCCCTTATATGTCGTTATACATATAATTATTTACTGATGTTTCATAAATGAATTTTTATGCTATGGGTTTTCATCCCAAAGTTAAAACACAAAAAGATTTATTTTAAAAACATTTAAACATATTTATTATAAAATTAAGGCACTAATTCAAGTATTGTTAAAAATATTATAAGAAATAAAAATAAATAAAAAAAAAAAAAAATAACTCAAATAAAAAAAGATATAAATAATTAATTTTTGTAATGACCTTAGGCTAAAAAGTTGTACCATAAAAAGTTATTTTTAGATTGTTAAATGTTTAATTGATTGAAGTTTCTTGGCTGTCCATAGATATGTTCGATTCATCTTTTCTAGAGTGGCGTTTAGCGTCTCTATTTTTTACTTTTTTAATAGCCGAGCGGAAGTTGAAAAGAAATTTTTCAAAAGACTCGAAGCTTGTGCATTCTAATTAAAGAGAAATAGAAAAAAATTAGATGCGCTGTTAAGTATAGAACTTGATATTTAAAAATCTTTAATTTTAAATGATACTAACCTTTCAAAGCCGTTGTTAGGTTCGAATAAAACTTTATTGCTTTCTTGCCTTTGGATCCATCATAATTGTACTGGGAAAGTAAATTCGGATCAAAAATTCTTTCCAAGTTTCTAGCCAAATCGCCGCAAAGTAATCGACGCATAGATATCACCTTCAAAAATAATGTTATGTTAAACATTTTATTGGTTTGCTTTAATATTTTTTAACATACCAAGTTTTCGCGATTTTCTCCCATAAGGTCATCTTCAAGTGATGTTAGCTCATCTTCGGATTTTATAGGAAATCGGACAGAAGCCAAAGATATATTAGACAAATTTCGGGACAATAAAATGTTATGCTCTCCCAAAATTTTCGCCAATTCGTCCTGTTTTTTAAGGCAATTATCAAGCTTCATTTCCAGTTGAACCTGCTGTCGCACTATTACATCAATTGTTGCAGGTAAATTTTCTAGTCGCTCGAACTTTTTTAAAATGAGATCCAATTTAGATTCGGAGTTCATATCTAAGAATTAAAAGATGCAAAGCCAAAGAATTTTATGTCCAAGAAAATAAGACAATTACGCAGATTACTATACATATTTACTTTATTTAAGGAAATAATTCAATCAATTAACAGTATGAAGCAAGGGCATTAAAACGTTTCTGTTTTCGAAAGGTAGCAAAAACATTTTGCTATGAATTTGGTTAATGCTGAATATGATTTCTGTTTCATTCTCTTTGCCATCAGTTTCATAAATTCCAATAGAATCTGATAAGGTTGGTAAATTAAAAAAGCTTCTAGTATTGGGTATTTGTTTTCCTTTGACAATATCTCCAGAAAGTGATGATACCTTTACAATTATTGTTTTCTGTTGCTCCTCAGACTTTATTGAACATAAGTTATTCGGAAAATCCGGACTTATGTAATAATTAATGTTAGCTACGTTTAGAATTCTTCCCTTTTTCAAATCTCGTTTGCTGTATATGGTGTAATTGTTTATTATTGATGCATTCTTTAACTTTGTTTTTAATTGTGACAGCACATTGGAAGGACGTCGCACAAGTTTCTTTATATGTCTTAGATAATTTTCGAAATCATAAGCTGCAAAATTGTTGGGCAGTCCAAAAGCTTCAACACAATCAGGAAAGTGCAGTAGGTTGTGCACGTTATACACTAAGTCGCTCTCAGAATACAAATTTGGGTAAAACAAAACGAAATCAGACAGTAGTTGTCTTGCTGTTGCTATATTGGTCTTATAATGAAGAGGACAAGACAATAACCTATAAGCGACACTTAAAAGTAGAAAATGATAATAAATATCATCATTCACAATGCCTTTTAGCGCAACTATCCCCAAATATAATATGAAGTGCCGAAATTCCAATGCCTTCCATCTTCCAAGCTCTTACAAAGGCCTTGGGTGTCGGCCAAACTCTTTAGGCAGAAATCCAATGTAAGACTGCAGCTTTAGTGACAATAAGTTTTTATTTTCTACAGACATTTTGGCAACTAGGTGTTTCAATAATTTTCTTCCGACGCCCAAATCTATCAGGTGCATGCAGTCCAGAGGGAATTGACTTACCATTTTTACACCCATACGCTCAAGGTCGCTTTTCTCAGTTTTAAATTGTATGCTGTGATGCTCAAGTTGGCTTCGAAGACAAAAGTTTTCATCTGTTCTCAAAGGTCCAGCTATTGTATCATAAACGGTTGCATGTCCTACTCTTCTTCCAACTTGTTGACACCGACTACATCCATGGAAAGAGCAATGGCCTACAGTACCAGCAACAAAAGCGCGAGCCGGTGCATCACAAATAAATAATCTTATTTTAAACGTTAAAGTTTTATCAGTACAAGTAAGACCATCAGCAATTAATTGTTTTGCTTCATAAATAAAATCATGTAGAAAAGAATTTATGCATTTAGGTTTTCCTTCACCATAAAATGCTCCAATTAAAAATACAGATTTTATAGTGGGACTTACGACTTTGCCCAAAATGGGCCACAAAGACTTGTTTGTGCTTTTAAATAAAGGAACTCCGTCAAGTCCTATGTCAATAGTTATTGTTTCACTTTCAGTAAAGTAGTTGGAAATTTTCAATAACTGGTGTGTAAGTCCCAAATGATAATATTGACCAGGATTTACGCTACGAAGAACCATTTTTTCTCTCTTGATATTAAGAAGAGTGTCAACATTTAGAGGCACATCCATATGTTCCTCTTGTAAAATCTTAAGCAACTCATTACCAAAAGCTTTTCGGATATGATATTTAACAAAAAGCGTTTTCAATTTTTCCCGTAGACCTATAGGGGTTTCCTCGCTTCTTCCGTCAATATTAATCACTTCAATAACACTTTCGGAAAAAATTTGACTTATATTAATGTTTGGGCTAAGCTGGTTCAAACGTTGTAAATATTGAGTCTGTTGTTTTTTAATTGCCCTTTTCAATGTTCTTTTCGATGACATTTTAACTTACTTTTAATAATTTTTAAAACTTATAAACTGATTTTAAATTAAATTATATTTCTTTAATCACTGTTATAAACACTCTTCACTGAGAACTTTACTAAACTGAAGCAAAATGACATTTAATCTTAAATTGAAGAAAAAAAAGAAGCAAAAGAAAAAAAGAACCGCTATATTTTTTTTCAATAGTTTATGTGCAGCAGAAAAAATCAGCTTTACATCCACTCATAACAGACAATGTTGCTAAATTTCAACATTCATCAATGCGTTGACAAAAAAAAAAAAAAAATACAAGAATCCGTTATTTTTTTCCTTCAACCATTAATGAATACTTGTAGCAGACAAATTCCTGCAAAGTTCAGCTTGGTATCGAATATTAACAGACAATATCGATTACCTTCAACTTTCTTTTATAAGGTGAATCTACTATAAAAATGTCTACAAAACTGTCTTTAGCTGTGTCGTTGTCACGTACATTCATCGACATTTCGATATTTTCATACAAATTTCGCCTTGAGACCTAGTTTGTAATTAGGAATCATAAATGAAAATATCAATATGACAAAGTCGCTCAAAAAACGCAACCGGGTAGGTTTGTTTTTTTTTTTTTAATGTATATGTATTGGTTTTGTTCTGCTAATGCGGGGTTGAACCTGGTTGAAAAATTATACCAACCAAAAACGACTCTCTTCACCGAAAATACCAACAAGCTGCAATGTTATTCCAGCACAAATAATCTCGTGTAAATTGGACCATTCAAGCAACCAATTCTAATGTGTTTTAACTACGTACATGGTTCTGATAACATGCTACTTTACAAATTACTAGTCAATAAACATATATATTTTGCACACCACTAAGAAATAAAGCACTTTTTGTCCTAGAATTTAAAATTAAAAAAAATAGTGATTTAAAACTTTCCAAAATATTGAGTTTGCTTCTGCTTAATATTATTTTTGAATAAAAATATATGTTTCATAAAAAGTACCACAGTGTTGGAAAAA
Organism: Lypha dubia; assembly: GCA_947311025.1. Classification (NCBI taxonomy): domain Eukaryota; kingdom Metazoa; phylum Arthropoda; class Insecta; order Diptera; family Tachinidae; genus Lypha; species Lypha dubia. Next base: position 53,098,299 of record OX371263.1, read on the forward strand.
GTACTCTTTTTGTTGACGGAAAGTACCATTTCAATTTTTCATTTTTCCATCACTGTTATATTTGCCCAATTTACAAGCCTAGTTGTATCGCTTATTGTTGTATATGAAAAGACAATTTCAAACAAAAATTTTGTCAACAAAAATACATTGTGAAAGTTTTCAATCATGCCGTGCGTGAAAAATATTTATGTTTCGTGATCGTGCGTGATTGTGAGCGTAATTTTACTCACATGCACATCTCTATTTTATATATCAAACTTGAAAAAAATTATTTTAATATTTGATGGGATAAAATTTATTTATTTATATACACACATACATAAGTACATTCAGAGGTACTTACATTAATATTTAATACTATTTCTTCTTATATATCGCCAATTTGTTGCAAGAGGGTGATAATTTAACAGTGTCGTTTAATTAATCAATAATTTGAAATATATTTTCACATCTCAATTCAAGTTGTAAAAATTTCAAATAAATGAGATGAAAGAAATTTCCGATTTGTGTCGTTCCAAGTTGTGACTAACCTGAAAAGTACTTATCTGTTTCACATTTCTTAGTTATGACATTCTTGCAGCAAATTAATGATATATGTACTGAAATTGTCTCCATTCGTGTTTAAGTTTCACTCCGTGGTCAGATAAATTAAAAATTTCATTGAACATTCTATTTCGCCTTTCACTTGTGCATCAAATTTGTAGTAGCCTTTGCGCAAATACGTTCTTTAAAGGCCGTTCAAATTTATCTTTAAAAACGAATGGATTTGTACAACATTCTCCCAAAGTAACATTAGGTAATTTTTGTAACCAAAATTAAGAAATTCTGTGAGCGTACAAGGCAGTATACGATAAGGTGATAACGTGTAAGTGATGCCATTGTGACTGTAGAATATTTTAAATCCTGCTTCTGTTTTATATGTGTCAATGGTTTGATTGGTATGCCAGTAACCACTAACAGCGTAAATACCACGTGAAGGCCGAGAAGGAAACCAGTCCATTTCTCCTTTTGTACTGTTCCCAACAATTTCAATCTCCAAGACGTCAACAACATATTTTGATTTCTGAACAATATAATGTTTAGTATTGATTTTTATATTTTCAACCTCCAAAAATTGGCAAAAAAATTACTTTTTTCATAAAATGCCGAATAATTATTTAAATTTGAAAGATTTGTTTACCTTTATTTCACTTATGGTTTTAATTACCGTCAGAAAAACTCCTACAAGAAATATTAAAAGTTGTATTAAATGTAAAAACATTTTAAAATTTCTACAGAAGGATTCTAATAGAATTTAATTCAAACAAACTTTATATTTTTTAATTTAATTTAATTTACAACTTTGTTGGGGAAGGCAGGTTAAAAGTTAAAACTATTGGTGTTTTCTTTTCTACACACAAAATGGCACCTTGTTGAAAGGTACATGTATAAAAGGTCTTGCCACCCCTGTAATAATGCAACCTGTTATTTCACTAGAACAAAACAAAACTTATGAAAAAGTGGAATGCCCAGTTTTTAACAGCTGACAGCCAAGTTTTACAGGGCACTATCAACACTGTCGATTTGTACGGGGCATAGAGTGCAATGCCTTTCACCATTAGAAAGGGCGATTTTTTTACAATCAAACACACCACCCTTTTACAGAGTAAAACATTTTTAAGAAAAGAACACCAAAGTACACTTTCTGCATGGAAAAGTACCATTTTTTTGTAGAAAAGAAAACACCATAAATTAAACTATTTTTCGTTTAGAAATTTATATACTGCGGTAATCGAACAATAGCAGCTGATGACACGCCCTTTTGCGATCATCATGTGAAAAAACAATCTCGAATGTTGTTTTCCTACAATGTATCGCTTAAAATTTAACTATTAAAAGAGAATTTGTAGCTCCATCGCAATTAATACGATTAAATTTTAATTATATTTTACATGAAACGTAGTTGACGTTGCTGGAAATTTCACAAAGCAAAAATATTTGTGTTCAGTTCAAATATTCTGAAGTTCTATTCAATCAACACAAATGCAAACTAATTTTAATTCGTTTACATGGAATTTGTATGGTCCACATACATGGAAATTGTATCCAATTTTAAAGAAATTTTTTGCCGGTTGATTTTGGATGTTTTGCGTCTCGCGTGATCGGCTGAGAGAAAGAGTATCCCTCCTTATGAGCCGAGTCTGGATTTTTTTTTTTTTTTTTTTTTAATTAGGACCAGCACTCAGGGGATGACCCCTACGTATGCAGTGCATTGTGCCGGAACTCAGTGAGAGGGATAGAGTAGAGAAGATAGATGTTGAAAATGTAAAAGGCTTAACTCTTTTACAACTCTGCTTTGCGCGTTATGTTTTTATAGCAGTGTTGAGGCGTCTCCGGTGTTAGGTAGACGCATTAACTTTGTTAAGCTGTATTGGCAGACATTTTATTAATTGTTTTACTTCGCCGATGTTTCTGCTAACCGACGAACTTTATAACTTAGAATATTGCGCGCAAGTGGATTTACATAGGTGCAACTCGAGTTATTTTTATATGCTGTCACGTAATTTTAAAACACAGTATTCACCAATGGAACATCTAAATCTTTATGAATTCTCTGATTTCTGACATACGATCAAATCTCTTTAGCCTATTCCTTTCACCTTAGTTCCGACACAATACATGGAGGTCATCCTCACATTGTAGTTGATGTGATTTACACAATTAGTGTATTAATATTGCCCAAGAGTATAGGAAAAACAAATGGAAAACCCAAGAGAATTTCAAATAATTAATAATGGAGAAACATTCAAACAATTCTATTTTGACAATATTGTAGTTCCAGAAGTTGCTACAATTATGAATTCTAACAAGAAAGCTCCATATGAAAGTTGTAAATACAATTGTCTACAATAATGAAGTATCAAAGGTACGGTCACATTTGGCCAACATTTGCCCAATAAAGCATAACCACTACTTTACTAATGAAAAAGCATTTGATTCAGACACGTGTTTATTTAGTAAAACAGTTTCATACATAATTGATAAAAATGTCATAGAAACGTCATACTCTTAGGAACTGTTATTAATTAATAATTAAGTTATTAATAATTTGAATTTACTCGTTTATTTTTTAAACTTAAAAATAAAAATTATTTTTCATATTTGCTGCCATAAAATTTATTTATTTAATTATATTTATATAAATACATAAGTAAAATAAAGAGAGATATATACATATTTAAAAATATTATTACTATTTTATATATCGCCAATTTGCTGCAAGAGGGTGGTGAGTCGTTCCAAATTGTGACTAACCTGAAAAGTACTTACCTGTTTCACATTTCTTAGTTATGACATTCTTGCAGCAAATTAACGATATATGTACTGAAATTGTCTCCATTCGTGTTTAAGTTTCACTCCGTGGTCAGATGGACTAAATATTTAATTGAATATTCCAATTCGCCTTTCACTTGTGCATCAAATTTGTAGTAGCCTTTGCGCAGGTATGTAGGAAAGTTATCGGTGCGAATCACACAATGTTCACATTCCATTGATACGTTCTTTATAGGCGGTTCAAATGTACCTTCAAAAACGATTGGATTTGTACAACATTCTACGAACGTATCCATTAAGTAATTTTTGTAACCAAAATTAAGAAATTCTGTGAGCGTAGAAGGCAGTAAACGATAAGGTGATAACGTGTAAGTGCCAGTGATGCCACTGGGACTGTAGGATATTTTAAGCCCTTCTGCTACTGTTTTATCTGTGTCAACGGTTTGATTGGAATGGATGTAACCACTAAAAGCGTAAATACCACGTGAAGGCCGTGAAGGATAAAAGTTGACTTCTCCTTTTGTACTGCTCCCAACAAATTCAATCTCTAACACGTCAACAACATAATCTAATTTCTGAAAAAAAAAAAAATTATTGATTTGAATTTAGAAAACTCTAGATCTTTGATTTTGATTTTTCAGCCTCCAAAAATGGGCAAAAAAATGTCTTTTTTCATAAATTGTGGAATAATTATTTAAATTTGAAAGATTTGTTTACCTTTATTTCACTTATGGTTTTACTTACCGTCAGAGAAACTCCTACAATAAATATTAAAAGTTGTTTTAAATGTAAAAACATTTTAAAATTTCTCAGAATTATTCTAATAAAATTTAATTTAAACAAACTTTTTATTTTTTAATTTAATTTAATTTAATTTACAACTTTGTTGGGAAGAAGGCAGGTTAAAAGTTAAAACTAAATTAAACTATTTTTCGTTTAGAAATTTATATACTGCGGTAATCGAACAATAGCATCTGATGACACGCCCTTTTGCGATCATCATGTGAAATAACAATCTCGAATGTTGTTTTCCTACAATGTATCGCTCGAAATTTAATTGTTAAAAGAGAATTTGTAGCTCCATCGCAATTAATACGATTAAATTTTAATTTTATTTTACATGAAACGTAGTTGACGTTGCTGGAAATTTCACAAAGCAAAAATATTTGTGTTCAGTTCAAATATTCTGAAGTTCTATTCAATCAACACAAATGCAAACTAATTTTAATTCGTTTACATGGAATTTGCATGTGGAAGTTCTTGAAACTTTATGGTGTCTTGATGGTTATTCAATGGATAAAACTTTTAAAAAAAGCAAAACAATTATTTTAACTGTTGATTCAATTAACATGTTACTTTTAAATTGTATATGAAGAATTTTAGAAAAAAGCATGAAAATGACAGTATAAAATCGAGTCCACGCACACATAAGTTTGGCAATTTAGGAGACTCATTTGATGGGCCTTCAAAGTTTCTGAGAATGAAGGTGCTATCAAAATTCAACCCCTAAAATAAAAATTTTCTTTACCATTGGCTTAACATATACTTAACGTTTTTGGATTTAGGATTATAATACTTACTGATGTTTTAAATTGAAGTTTCAATTAATAAGAAACGAACAGAAAATAAATTAGTTTTTGCTCGAAAACACTACGAGTATTTACAAATATTATCAAATTTTGTCCGGCTTACTGTTATATTATTTTTTGAGGGCTCGGATTTTGAATCTCCTTAATTGACAAACATATTGGTGCGTAGAGGTTTTATTAACTTAAATATAACTCTACTAAAATCTTTAAAAATTTATTTTAAAAGTTATCAAGATGTTTGATACATATACAAATTTTAGTTTCAACAAAAAGCTTTTAAAAGCCACGGAAGCTTTGTACGAGACATTTCCATCAACTAAAAATTGTTGTTCCTATAAAGAATAATGAACACAACGTAACACTAATGTTACTAATAGACAGACTAATTTCATTCATAAATAATTTAAAAACTAATTAAAAATACCAGTCTTAACGTAACTTAGAACTGTTAAAAAAGAAATACTTATTTCTCAAAATTATATTCTAAGAATATAATGTGTTGCAACAACAGTGGCTATGATGTCAGCACTAGTACGAATTATCTGAAATGAAAAAAGAAAAAGAAAAAATTGTGATTAAGATGTTAACCAACATAATGTTGCTGCCTGTCCAAATGATAGTTTCGTTTTTTTATTTAGGGTTAAGGCAGCAAGCAGTTACACTTATTAAGTCGAACGAAATAAAGAAACAAATGCATACAACAGAAACATCAGTCGAAAGCCATGCAACATAGTTGGTACTGACAGACATGAGGTCGGCTTAAAAATAATTACCGCCTGCTTGTCTGCTTGCCTGCCTGCCTGTGAATGTTAGACACCACAAAATAATAATAATAATGTTGCAAGTTGCACTTATACATGTGTACATACATATGTATATGTTTGTGTTTGTGTGTTTGTGAACATTTACACTGGATTTTAAGCCAAGTTTTTTTTTCAACAATTTCACATCTACAGCCGGAGGCGGTGGTGGTGACGCCGTACCGTTTCTGATAACGAGGAGTGAAAAGCAAAGAAAAAAATATTGCTGCTTAACAAGGACTTTAAGACTTGACGCAGCTGCCTGGCAAGTTTGTTTTCTTTTTCTTATCCATTTTGGTTACTTTCAACTCGAGCACACCAGCAGTAGTGTCTCTACTAATACGGCTGCTGCTGCTGCTATTGCAGCAACACTACAACTCATTCACTAATTTCTGCAGTCATTCATTCATTCATTTATTTATTTCTTCAGCTTTACATGTACCTTGTTGGAACGTTTACAATGCGTCTTTAGTTTGGGCAGTGATGTCAGCAAAGAGTGATAATAATATTGTTATTTCTTTTATTACTACACTCGTTGTATTATTAGCACTGACAGTTAGTTTGACATGTAAATGACTGAGTTTATGTTTTTTCTCTTGTATTTTTATAACTTAATTCTTTTCGTGTGCCCCACTGTGTTAATTTTATATTTGTTTTATTTATTAAATTTATGTACAGTAAAGTACGATTAGGTCGATTAATTTTACAGAAAGGGACCGTATTAGGACCCGAGAGGGTCCTGTCCTTATTTTGATATGGCAACCGGTACAAAATTATAATCGATATGATTTACCGATATGTCTAAATCTACATTTCCTTTGCCACGCTTCAAATGGCAAGTCCTGCATAAAGTATTTTTCTTTTTCTTTAAAAAATGTACTAAAAATTCTTACTCAAATGTTTTCTATTCATATCTTTCTTTATAAAATGATGATTAACTTAATAAAAAAAATTTTAACGTTATTATATTCTGCCGCTTATGTTGTGAAATTAATTAAACTTAATTTTTAATTACTTTTTTAAAAATTGTCTTGTGTCCAATTTCTTTTTCGCTAAAAATGCAAAGAATTTTGTCTTGAACGAACTTGACCACAATTTCATATAGTTGTGGGTGTGTTGTCACGATAATCAGAATAGAACACCGCTGCTCTAATGTAAGACTGTAATAAAATCTTAATAAATTTAGTTAAAATTATGTTAGTAGAGTCAGTCCGGGTTTTTTCGCGCTGCTGTTTTAGTTTTAAATTATTCAGCCTTAATAAAATTTCACGAAACTATAGATTTTTTCTGTTATTGCATCGGCGACAGTGAATGGTTTGGCAGGTTGCTTGTGATTTTTAACTGTTGGGCTATTTTTTGTTTTGTTATTTGTTGCCTTTTAAATTTTTGTTGATTTGTAAAATTTTATATTTTGTAACATTTTAATGTCGGTATTTATTTATATTTTATTTTTTCCCGGCTTTTGTTATATTTTCTGTTTAACACGTTGCAATTAGGAAAATTTCATTTTGTTGTTGTATGCCTGTCTGTCTTGTATCAGCATTTTGTTGTAGTAATTTTTTACTAAAGTTGTTATTGTTGCTGTTGTTGTTTTTGCTGCTGCTGCTTTTATTGCAGTTGTTATTTCTCTTGATGTTGTATAAAAGCTGTTGTTGCTTTTGTTTTTAATGACAGTCTAACAAGCGTAAAAACACTTCTGAAAACATACCAATTTGGACATTTTGATTGACATTTCGCTTATGCAACAACAAAACTTAAGGAAAAATTCAAATAAAAAAAAAAAAAAAATGTAAAAGTGCTAAAAAACTGCAACTAAAGGAAGTGGTGAACGCAGTAAGTAGTGTTAAATGATAATTTTATGTGTTATTTTACACTGACATTTAGTAGCCTGAATGTATATTTCAATTTAGTTATTTCGACAACTTGAAAAGTTTAATTGTACAACATGTGCAAATACCCAAAACTAAAAAAACCTGGTTGCTGGTAAAATATTATGATCTCTGCAGTAATATATGTTTGCAGAAAACAAGTTATTGCAAAAACATTCAAAGTCAAAGTCGTTACATTAATAAAAATATTTAATTTAATATTTACATGAAACTAAAGCTTTGGCTATTTTTAATCAAAATATGATAATCTTTGACGTTGTTGTTTTCATATCAGTTCTCTAATGCGGCTATGCTGCATTCGCAAAAATCAAAATTTCCTAGTTACATTTCTTAACAATATTTTATATAGATTGGTTCCGAAAATTGAGGATATATGATTTTATCTGTATGTATAGATGTACGGTGATAAACATATGTATGTGTGCATACATGAAATATATAGGGGTCATATCTTTAGCATATACCCTCAATGCATATAAAACTTTTTGATTTTGAATATTAAGTAGAAAAACAACAATATTATTGTTGAATTCACTTAATGTTATTACCAGGCCAAGTTTTTAAGCTTTTTGCTGGAAAAGCTTGATTTCGCTTATTTTGTACCTTTCTATGCAAAATGGCTTTATTTGATATACTCTGCTTTAATTTGCTCATAATGCACTTTGGCAGCCCTTGAAAATAATTTTTGAATCTTTCTGTTGCAAATAAAAAGCAGTGGTCTGTCCTTTTTTTACACATGCAATTTTCTATTCTTTAACTCTTGACATTGCAAACTAGAGTGGCTTAAAGGTGTTATTTATTATTGTGACAACTGTACAGAAATTTGCAATGTGTTAAATGATCTTTCCGATGATGATGTGAAATCAATATATACAGCAAAAGCTCTATTTAAAAATGCATCTTTAAAATCTGATCTCCCGTACATAAAAGATAATTTCGAGTGTATTTGCCGAAGTACAATCAAACTAGAAAGAAGAGGATTTTATCTAAAAGAAAACTTGTCTATTATAGAAAAAGTGGAAGGAAAGATGAAAAATTTTGAAAACAAAATATTTTTTGAAAAGTTCAACAAAGTTATGAATCGAAACGTTGAAATTCAAACATTAGTTAAAATTAAAAATAATATTTTTTTAAACAAAAGCGAAGCTGATGAATACATTGATTCGCTATCTCCAAGCGAATTATTATTGTTTAAGTTTGCTCCTACTACATCCAATTATGCTGAATGAATTTTTTCAATTTATTCTACAGTTTTATGCGATAATCGATTTTTTTCTTTTTGGCAATCTAAAAAAACATATGATTGTGCTTTGCAATAAAAAATTATTTAATAAAATAAATAAAAAGTATTGTAAAGTAGTATTGTTGCAATTAAATAACAGCGCCAACTGCGTTTTACCAAGTACATATATTTTTATTTATTAATTTAAAAAAAAATTTTCGGCTTTAAGAATGTCAAAAATAGCATTTCTTTTTAACTGCACTACTGTATTATTACGAAACCCCTGAAGAAGCCAACAAACAATTGACGAAACGTTAGGTAAAAAAATGTAATAAGACTGTTTCATTAACATTAACTACGTTAGGCTTTATTAGCTTAAAGAACAAAAATATTATTATCAACATATATTGCATCATTGGCCAAATAATTCCTACACCACAAAAGTGGTTACATTGGTTAATTTTTGGAAGCATATTTGAGATTTTTTTTGCTTATTCTTGGGCTTATTTTGGGTTTATTTTCTAGTTTTTTGCTTGCTTTTTTTCTTTAATTTTGTGCATATTTAAACTTGCCCTGGTTATTACCAAGCAAACCGAAAATATGCAGCAAAAATATGCTCTTGAATACTTCTTTTATGGATTCCCATAATTGAACAAAATTTCAGAGTTTAGCTTAAATATTCGTAAAACTCGATTATTATTTTCTTGTATTTTAAACGAACTGCAAATAAAATTAAGGGATTGTTAAAAAAACATCTAAAATGTATTAAAAATGACTAAAGTTAAAAGAGTAAAAAATGCCGCAAATAACGTTGCAGCATAAAAACCATAAAGAAAATTAATTGTTCGCAATTAGCGTTGACACTAAAATATGCAAAAATATGCTGCATAAAATTCATTATTACAAGTTTAAAATCCTTATTGCTTAATTTTTTCCACATATTTTCCATACTCAAATATAATACAAAAACAATCAAAATATTTAAGAAAAAACAACAAAATATTTCGTCTGAAATGTGCAAAAATATGCAGTAAGAAGTCCACGATTAATTAAAAATCATTAAAACTGTGAAGAGGCTCGAAATAAATCAAAGAAATATGGTCCCTTTTTAGAAACATACCTAAATTAACAAAAAAAAAAAAAAATTACTAAACATATTCACCACTATTGTGAGTAACTTTCCACATGAAATTTTTTCACTTTTCACGTATTTGCAATCGTGAACAACTCGCATGATAAACTGATAGCGGGAATAATTTTTCACGGGAGATTCACAATACTATTTTTCCCTTCGAGTGGAATTAAAATTTCAGGTGAACAAAAATTTCGAAATATTTGCGAAATATGCAGAAAAAAACAATAAAATATGCCACAAAATAAAAAATAATGGCCTAAATAGTAGTAGCAGTGTAGTCGGAAATATGCAAAATTAAGTAAAATATGTATAAAAATGCACTAATATTAAATGATGCCAAAATTCTTAAAAAGTTGAGAAACGTAAAATATTTAATATTTGTTTATATTTATACTGGCTAAAGTTCGTAAATTTAATAATCAGGCAAATATTTTTTTTTGATATACTCGTATAAGTTATTATTTGTTGAATCTTCAATTATATATTGAAACATCAATAAGTTTTTCAAATCTTAAATCTAAAAAAAATAATAAATATAAGTTTAGCCAATGCTAAACATAATTTTTAGTTACAACGGTTGATTTTTGTTGTTTTACATCTCTCGTGTACGGCTGATAGAAAGAGTGTCCCTCCTCCTAAGCCGGGTGTGGCCTCTATACTCTAGAATATTGCGCGCAAGTGGGTTTGGGTGCAACTCAAGTTTTTTAATGTATTTTTTCGCGTGTTTCGAAAATACTGTCTTTACCAACGGAACGTCTAGATCTTTATGAATTCGATGGTTTCTGACATACCAGGGGGCTGCAGTTATTGTACGTAGAATTTTATTTTGTCGCCTTTGAATTTTTTCTACATTCGATGCTGAGGCAGTGCCCCATAGCTGGATTCCATAGGACCATATTGGTTTCAGGATCGCGTTGTATAGTAGAAGTTTACAGTCTAGGCTCAGTATAGAATTTCTTCCCATAAGCCAATTCATTTGGGCTGCTTTTAATTTCATTTGCATCAACTTTGCGTCTATATGCGATTTCCATGTTAAACGGCGATCAAGGTGAACGCCTAGATATTTGACTACAGTATGTTGCGGAATAGTCTTGGTGTTGATTTGTATAGACGGGCATGTTTCCCTTCGCAACGTAAAAGTGACGTGTACACGTTTCGGCTCGTTAACTTTTATACGCCATTGTTTGAGCCATTTTTCCAATTTGGATATACAATACCCTTGTAAGTTGATGGAAGCTTCTACTGGATTTTCATGAAGGCTTAAAAAAGCTGTATCATCAGCAAATGTTGATGTATGAATGTTATTGCTTAACGGTAAGTCAGAGGCATAAATTAAATAAAGTAAGGGACCGAAGATGCTGCCTTGGAGAACTCCGGCTTCGATCGACTGCGGAGGGCTTAAAAAATTGACTTCCCTATCTACAAATTTTCGATCCTCTAGATAGCTTTTTAAAAGCTTGACGATGTTTGCGGGGAGATTTCATGTTAATTTGTGGATAAGACCTTCGTGCCATACTTTATCGAAAGCTTGAGAAACATCTTTAAAGAGCGCAGAGCAATATTTCTTTTTTTCAAAGGTGTCTCTAACTACGTTCACAAGTCTGTGAGTTTGTTCAATAGTGCTATGTTGACTGCGAAAACCGAATTGCACAAAAAATATTGTTAAATATCGCTTGTTGATTTGGTTGAATTGAAGTAGCATTAAAAGCCGCTTGTTTAACATGCGCTTCAAACAACCTGAGAGAATCGTCTATGTCTGAAGGTGTTCTCAGCGGCATTTTTTCCGAGCAATGAGCACTCAGATATTTTCTGTATTTCAGCCAGTTAATACGTGCAGATGTTGTCGCTAAATCACATGTTGTGTGTGAGTAAATAGTGATAATAGTAGGCGAGTGATCTGAAGACATATCCAAAGATGCTTCTACTTCAATCATTTCGCTGGGCACGCCTTTCATAATCCCAAAGTCGATAACATCAGGAATTTTTTGACGATCCGTTGGCCAGTATGTTGGCTGACCACTTGAAACTACATTCAAGCCCATTTTTGAAATTATGTCAAACAAAACACGACCCTTGGGACTGATTAAACGTGAGCCCCAAAAAGTGTGTTTAGCATTGTAGTCGCCAGCTGCTAGAAAACGGGACCCCAATGTTGTATAAAATGCGGTATATTGACTCTCCTAGGAGGAGAGTAAACAGATGATATCACAAGCTTTTGATAGTAAGTTTCGATGCAGATGTTCGTTGCTTGAAGATATTCTTCACGAAGGTCATTTAGCAGGTAGTGTTTTATTCGAGTTTTTATTAGGATTCCAGGGCCACCACCTCGAGGATCCTTAGTATCGTAGAAATTATATCCACTAATTTTAAAATAGCTTCGAGACGTCAAATGAGTTTCTGAGATAAGCATAACATCGATTTGTTTATCCAGAAGAAAATATTCAATTTCATTTTTATGTTGGCAGATGCCGTTTGCGTTCCAAAAACAGATTCTTAAGTTCATGGTTTTTTCAATACAGCCTGCAACAAGATAGACTGCATTTTCAACATTTCCTGCATCATACAGGACATGTTGAGAGTAAATGTATTTACTGTTTGTATTAGGATCTCTATCGAGGCTTCAATACGACTAAAATTATGCCCTGATTCTTCATTTACTGGTACAGTTTTTTGCGCCGGAATCTGGTTACTCTTTAAAATATTAGCGTATGAAGATTGACTATTAGGTTTTTGTTGAGTAAGAGTCGTGTTAGACTTTAAAACATTTGAGTATTGATTATGGCTAGACGACGGTTGAGGTAACTGTGGGTAGTTTAAAGGAGTGTTGGGCTGAGCGGGAGTAGCATTTGTTTTTCTGTTCGACGAATTTTTAAAAAGAGAATAAAGAGGGCAGCCCCTATAGTTGGCAGTGTGGTTTCCGCCGCAATTACCACATTTTTTTGCTTTGGTATCACCTTTTATTTTGTCACAGTTAGCGGTACTGTGTAACTCGCCACATACAACGCAAACGGTAGGCAACTTGCAATAAGTTTTGGTATGGCCAAATTCTTGACAGTTCATGCATTGGATAGGTCCAGTTTTTTTATGTGGCATCTCAACGGTAACTCTTCGATGCAACAAGTATTTTAAGCTATAGATTGGGTGCGATTCATTTTTTTTAATTTTCAAGTCGCCTGGCTGTAGCTCGACTCTAAAAATAGGTTGGGGGATTTTTTCCCTGTTTTTAATGTTTGAAACATTTTTTACTTTGAAGCCACTATTTTCAAGGCACTATCAACACTGTCGATTTTTACGGAGCATAAAGTGCAATGCCTTCCACCATTAGTGAGGGCGATTCTTTTAGAATCAAACACACTGCCCTTTTAGAGAGCAAAACATATTTTAGAAACGAACACCAAAGTACATTTTCTGTATGGAGATGTACCATTTTTTTTGTAGAAAAGAAAATACTATTAATATACATACATATGCATGTATGTATGTATGCATGAATGTACTCCAATTTGAATCAATCAAAATGTTTTCGGTTCCAATTAAATGACATTAATATTAAATAACAGTACGTAACAACTTGCAACATAATGAAATTAATAATTGATTATTTTTTAAGCTATTGCATAGCTTTTATCGCGGGCTTTGAGGCGACCGAATCAAGAAATTTTGAAACGTTTGTTTCTTAAGTCTTTTGTTTTTGAAACGAAAAACCTGACACTAAGTTTGCTTCTTAAATCTTTTGTTTTTTGAAGTGAAAACTTAATTTTTTTTTTTATTATTTATTTATTTATTTATATCCAACCGAGCCCATAGGGCCTTATATAGTTGGAGGCCTTACAATGTAAATCTATATATAAATACACTATTATACATAGTTTGTAAATACAAATTTATTATAAGGAAAAGCAATTAATTTTATAGTTGTAATTATTAATTATTTAAACTTCGCAATTACAAGATATCTAAGTAGGTCGGTTCAGCTGCCTAAAATGTTCAACAAGCTTAACCTTAAATGAATCACGTGTAAAGTGGAACTCTCTTAAAGTGCGTGGTAGTGAGTTCCAGCATTTGGCAACACGAACAATGAAACACCTATCTCCAATAGTTCGATTTCTAGTAGGGGGTAGCAACTGAGGGTTTCTATCACTCTGCAAAAGTATGAAATGTCTACGGACATATTCTGGGCAGTCTGTTACCATAACCTTATAAAAAAACAGAAGTGATCTAATGTGGAAGAAGCTTTTAAAACTGCAGCCCAAAAAATCATCAACATACATTGAAACATGGTCATGAATTTTTAATTGGTATACAAAGCGTATTATTCTATTAAAAAGTAGAACACACCTATTAAGATCTTCTGCATTGCAACCAGAATAGACCTCTATACAATACAATAGGTTAGACATCCGTAAGGAGTGAGCTATTCTTTTTTTTATGTGCAGTGGCAAGTATACGCTTAACGCATATAGTCTCCTTAGAGTGAAATTGATTTTTGAGGTTAATCCACAATATGGTCTCCAAACCCAAGACCATTGTCAAGCAATACACCGAGACACTTCATTTTATCTACAAAATCGATAACATGCCCATCAATCAAAATAGTTAAATTGATCTCCGTACTATTGGTTTTGAATAGCATCGCCTTAGTCTTAGCAGAGTTAATACTAAGTTTGCACTCTTTCATCCAATGTGAGACATTGCACAATAATGTATTGACGTCATATTCAAAAACGTCCAAGAGCTGACAGTGACCCTTAAAAAGCAATTGAATGTCATCTGCAAAGACAAAGCACTCACATTCAAACCCACTTAGTAGCTCGAAAAAGTCATTCATATAAATCATGAAAAGAAGGGGGCCAATAACAGAACCCTGTGGTACACCACTTGTAACTGGAAGACACCTCGAACTGCTATTACCACACTGAACATATTGAGTGCGACCTGTTAGGTAGGAAAAAAGTAATTTGCAGGCTGATGGAGTCAAATCAAAATAGGTATAAAGTTTCTTTATCAAAATTGCATGTCCAACGTTATCAAAAGCCTTAGACAGGTCTAAGGAAAGTAGGACGGCTACGTCACCCTTATCTACAACTCTTCTAATAGAGTCAGAAAGGCCAATTAAAAGAGATGTTGTACTATGACCCTCACGAAAGCCCGACTGATATGGGTTCAGCAAATGATTCTGATTTAGAAACTCCACTAATTGATCTTTTATCACATGTTCAAAAATTTTGGACAAAACCGGCACAAGTGTAATTGGCCTAAATTCGTTATCAGAATTTTTTTTCCTGATAGGAATTACTTTCGAAATTTTCCATTCAGAAGGAAAGTGATCGTAAGTAATAATATTGTTAAATAAAAGCAAAAGTTGGTTATTGATGAGTGGAAAAATAAGCTTAAATAATCTAAGTGGTATGTCATCGTGACCTGCTGCATTAGATCTAATTTTTGAAAAAGCAATACTTAACTCGTTGAGAGTAATGCCGCGGAAAGAGAAATTGTTGTTTGGAAGACTTGAATCAAAAGGGTTAATACAATCAGCTGTTCTGTAGCTGGAAAAATCTGCATTCAGAGCGTCTGGATATAAATCCTGTGTAGGCATTGTATCATGTAAGCCATTCTGCCGAAGTACTCTCCACATACCTCTAGTGTCAAGGTTCTGAAAAATGTTGATGTGTGCTCTACGCCTTACTCTACGGATAACAGATTTCGCTTTATTGCGAGCTCTACAGTAAGTTCTCAAATTTTCAGAAGTGGAATCTCTCAAATATTCCATAAAAGCTAGATCTCTTAGCGAGAGATGGTACTTTATAAGCGGAGATTTGAACCAGTTTTCTCCAGACGGGGAAGCCATATTATTTCTAGTAGGTACTAAAGAGTGTAGATGGTGCACACAAGACATAAGAGATGATATTTGGGTGTTAATATCATTACTTGTGTAAAAGCTAGCAAGAAAGTCGTGTTGTTGAAATTGGTGCTGCAGCAAAGACATGTTAATATTGTTGTAGTCCTTAAATTCGATAAACTGATTATGCTGATAAATATAAAGGAATGGTGAGATATGGCAGGACACTGCATTTGATCAGACATGCTGACCGAAATGGAGGGACTCAATACAAAATAGTCCAGAAGGGAAGACGACCCAGTGGTAGCATAATGGGTGGGTAGGTTATTGTGACGATATGATAGTCCCAAACGGCGACAAGAAGAGATCACAATATTAGAATTCTCAATGTTGAACAAATTTAGATTGAAGTCACCCAAACCAACTATTTCCCTGTATCTTACCAATAGGTCGCATAGCCGTCCTTCCATAATATCAAAGTCGCCATGAGGAAGGTACACAACACCTATAAGTATCTTCGTGTTAGTGTAGTCAACCCGTGTGGAGAGGTGGTAGTCTCCCATCGGGCGCGTCCCCAGGTGGCGGATAGGGGTAGAGACATGCCAGTGGCTCGTTAATTAGCAAATGGTTATTAAGTCAAAGGCATGACTCGGGCCAGGCTTAATGCCACGTGGGCTCAATACATCAGGGGTGCACGTGTTATTATACCAGGCCGAGGTCTTAGGTGGATTCTAGCCAACCGAATGAAACATGAAGGCACTCGGCTCAAGCAGGCAGCTTATGCTGGTGCTTGGGATGAGTGTGGTCATGATGGAGGGTCATCCCCCTGCGACCCCTGAGTACGATCGGCATTCAAATTATGAATGAGCTCTTGCTGAGGAGTTGTTGCACGACTCAGGGTCGGTGGCAATTCACACCCTTAGGTGGTCTTGCGGCCCGCCAAGGATCGCGGGTATGACTCACCTACACCATCATGACAGTGGCTAGGAATTTTTACCGGACCCGCGGACCAAAACAATGCTACCCCACTTGTAAGTGCAAAGGTGTTTGGAAGTCGTGCCGAGGCCTGGATGGCCAGTAAGTGGATAAAGAGAACTGGTCGTTAACGACTCCCCTCCGATGCCAGGGCACGGATCGGTTGTAAACAATCAGTTGCCTAATCCATGTACGCCGTCCCTGCATGGATCGTCCAACCCCTTACGCGCTCACTCGTGGGAACAAAATTAATTACATGGAAAAAATAAACAAAAAACTAACAAACAAACAAACAACAAACAAACCAGCAGCCCTGTCGCTAGGTAGGGCTAGATTGCAGCGGAGTGTGTCCAGGGATGAAAGTCCAGGCACCTCCGCGGCTGGTAAAAACCTAGCTACAAATACTAAAACGGGTACGCCGGCTGAGAAAACCTCTGCTGCGCCTCACGTACCCAAAAAAACACCTGCTGGTGTGCCGGCTGTGGACAAACCAGCTGTGCCAACTGCACCAGCAAATACAAAACCTACAGGTGCGCCGACTGGACATGCTCCAGTTGTGCCAACTGCACCCAAAATCATCGTAGCGGATACGCCGGTTGTAGCGAAGGCAACTGCGCCTGATGTATCCGCCTCGACAGGTTCAAGGGAAAGAAAGTTCTCGTCCCGTAAAGCCATATCCGAGTCACGGGCCGATCGACGCTATATCGAGCGGTTTGGTAATAAGACGGCGGCGGAACTGACTAGCGCGGAAAAATCCTCGCTAGCTTGGGCCAAAACACATCTGGCTGCTGTAGACGGATCTTCTCCTGAGGGCGCAGCCAAACCGGCTGCAATTGCTGGCCCGAAAAGGCAGAGATCAGGAGAGGACTCGTCTCAGCAGCAGATGCAGCCCTCAAACAAAAAACCGAGACAGGTGGACGGCAAAGTCATGAGCAGGTCTTACAGCGAGGTTGCTAAAAATCCGATGATAAGAGCTGTTCTTGATCGCAGCAACAGCGACGGATCAATCGATCATGCCCAATGGGGATTGATTTGTCAAAGGCTGCTTGACGTTTACCTGCTCAGTACCAGCGAGGCCCAAGAAACCTCGCCTCAATTCACGGACGCTGGCTGGGTCCAGGGCCGTGTCAAATTGGTTTCCTGTGCGGACGAGAGGTCGGTCACCAAGCTAAAGTTGGTGATCGAGTCTCTTGGTGAAGTGTGGCCTGGAGCGAGATTGGAATTGGTCCCGGTAAACGAGATTCCTCGTAGACCGAGAGCAGTTGCGATTATTCCGGCAGAGCCGCATGATCCAGAGGCTATCCTGGGCATCTTCCGTCGTGCGAACCCTGACCTACCAACCAGTGATTGGAAGGTGGTCAAGGTTTTTGGGGCGGAGGGTGCTCGTAGGAAGGTGATCGTTGTCCTGAACAAGGAGACGTTGCCTCTACTTCGGGACAGACAGGGCCTGGTTTTCTACGGGGTCATGGGAATCAGGCTCTGTGTGTACCGCGGTGATGGCGAACGCGATCCCGCAAACCCTAGCGGCCAAACGAAGGGGCCAACAAAAGCAGCTGACAAGCCAGCCGGCACGGAGGTCATAGGGGACTCCGCGGATTCGGTCACTTCAGGATGCTCTCAATCAACAGCAGGTTTGGTTGGGGATCTCCTGGAGGGACTCATTTTCGGAGATGACGAGGACGCACTCCTGAACCCGAGTCAGGGAGATGCCGAGGCAAACGTCAACTATGACCCCGACGCGGACAATGGCGAAGGTGCTGCAGGTCAACCTGCATCATTCTAAGACAGCGTCAGCTGCATTAACCCTCCGCCTTTCAGAAAAAGGGGAGGACATTGTGCTGATCCAAGAGCCGTGGACCAGACATGGCAAAATACTTGGACTCAGCACCACTGGCTACAAGCTGCTGTATGCAACGAAAACAGGTAACAATGACAAAAACATTAGATCCTGTATCCTAGCAAGAGCAAATCTCAATATCTTCATTCTGTCTGATTTTAGTGATGAAGATACTGTAACCGCAGCATGGGAGACAGGAGGATCCTCCATTTGGATTCTATCCTGCTACATGGCGCATGACCATGTGGACCAACCACCACACAATCTGGTCCACAAGATGGCACACAACGCCAATCTGAAAGGCATTCCAATCCTACTGGGTGTGGATGCAAATGCACATCACCATATCTGGGGTAGCTCAGATACCAACGAAAGAGGTGAGTGTCTATTTGACTTTATTATTGATAATAACTTAGTAGTGTCAAATCGAGGTTCAGAACCAAATTTTGTAGTCTCAAACAGACAAGAAGTACTAGATATTACACTTGTTAGTGCGAGACATGCTCATATAATTAGGGACTGGAGAGTCTCAGCTGACTGCTCCTTTTCTGACCACCGCTATATTGAATTCAATATTAGTATTACAAACGGAAATTCCAAACTTTTCTTAAACAGACGCAAAACGAACTGGGAGGAACATAAGAATATCCTCACCACCATAATTGCACATCCTCCAATCATAGAGGAAGTAGCTGACATAGAATTGGCTGTCAGCAATCTAACTGATGCCTTTAAGGAAGCAACAAGAATCTCTTGCAAACCTTCCACACAACGCAAAAATAGTAAACCACCTTGGTGGTCTGCCAGCTTAGAGGAGTCTCGCAGAAGCTGCCGCAGACTCTTTAACGGGGCTAAAAGAACGGGTAACTGGGCTCTTTACAAAGCCTCATTGAATAAATTTAAGAATCAAGTCAGAAACGCAAAATGCAAGTCATGGAAAGATTTCTGTAACAATGTGGAATCCCTCTCCGACACTAGCAGGCTGCGTAAAATTCTAGCCAAACAACCGTCCGTACCTGGATTCATCCAGAAGCAAGATGGTAAATGGACTACTAATTCCTTGGAGTCCCTAGAAGCCCTAATGGAAACTCACTTTCCAGGCTGCTCTCCTTCTATGGAAGTACAAAATGATTCCCCACCTGCCCGGTGTTTCACGAACGTAGAAATTACTACTGACAGACTTCACTGGGCTATAAAAAGTTTCCATCCGTATAAATCACCTGGTCCGGACGGAATCATTCCTGCAGATCTACAACATAATTTAGACCTTGTGACACCTTGGCTACTCACAATTTTCAGAGCATGTCTTACCTGGTCCCACATTCCGCAACAATGGACCAAATGCGATGTAATTTTCATCCCAAAAGGGGGAAAAGCATCGCACTCGAAGGCGAAGGACTTCAGACCTATCAGCCTTACATCTTTTCTTCTAAAGACTTTAGAAAGACTGATCGACGTTCACATCAGAACTATGACAATTGACAGCAATCTTTTATCAGCCAATCAACACGCCTACACCAAAGGCAAATCGGTTGAAACGGCACTACACTCGCTCGTAGGTCACATAGAAAAATCACTTGAGCATAAGAACTTTACTCTGGTGGCTTTCATGGACATTGAGGGCGCCTTTAATAATATCAATTCGGCTGCTATTATCCGAGCTCTCACGGAGCTAGGAATAGACCAGTCACTATGTCAATTCATCAAGAATTTGCTTGAATGCAGAGCCATCACATCTACCATGGGGGAAGCACGCATTACGAGGTACGCCCGCAAGGGTACGCCACAAGGTGGTGTCCTATCCCCTCTGCTATGGAATGTGGCATTAAACGTCCTGCTTAGTAAACTGGAGTCCATGTGCGTCAATACTGTTGCATATGCAGATGATGTGGCAGTGGCTACATCGGGCTTCCATCTTGATACAATCACGCACAGGTTGGAAGATGCACTTAGCGAGGTCAGTAAGTGGTGTTCACAGAGCGGCCTCAGCGTAAACCCAACCAAAACGGAACTAGTGCTCTTCACTAGAAGATACAAAATTCCCAATTTTACTTTACCAAAAGTAAATGGCACTACACTAGCCCTATCGGACAAGGCCAAATTTCTAGGCATCGTCCTTGACAGCAAACTAACATGGAGAGACAATCTTCACGCTCGTGCAACAAAAGCCGTAGCGGCAATATATGTTTGCAGGAAAGCCATTGGTCCCACCTGGGGTTTAAGTCCTAAAGGGATTAATTGGATATTTGAAACTATTATCAAACCAACACTCTTCTACGGTATTGCAATCTGGTGGAAAGCATTGGACTTGGCAACAAACCGACAGCGAATTGAGAAAACTCTTCGCTTAATGGCAATCATGATAACTGGTGCCCTTAGAACTACGCCCACAAAGGCTCTATTTGCTATGCTGGGCTGGCTTCCGGCTGACTTATTGGCTAGGAAGCTGGCACTACGCACTGCGGTACGACTTAGTACTATTGACGCATGGAATCATCGACCATGGGGTCATGCCAGCATTGTAGAGACCATCGGAACTATCCCTGATCTCATCGACCATTGCATTCCAAAACCTTCCTTTAATAGAATATTTAATTACTCTTTATCGGAGGACTTCCCCCCTACACCGCACGGGGCCCTACGAGTGTTCACGGATGGCTCTAAACGGGGCTCCAGGGTTGGAGGGGGTGTCTACATTGAAGAATTCGGGATCAAGATTTCCTTCAGACTCCCGGACGAATGTAGTATTTTACAAGCTGAAATATCCGCCATCAAAAAGGCTACAAATTGGCTGCGGTACTATCGAATAACAAACAGAGTTATTCAAATCATAACCGACAGCAAACCTGCAATAATTGCACTCTCGGGTGTGTACACAACATCCCTTCTTACCCTGGAATGCAGGAAATTACTCAACAATTTGGCTAATTATTCTAGTGTTACCCTTGTATGGATACGGGGACACGGGGAAAATATAGGCAATTTCATCGCTGACAATCTGGCCAGGAGAGGCACAGAGCTAGAGGCTGCTGATATTGACAATTTCTGCGGCCTTCCGCTCCTGGCCTGCTGGAAGCGAATTGATAAAACACTTTTGCAGTTGGCACAAACCAGATGGTTTAATGAGCCAACCTGCACCACAGCGAGGACACTATGGCCTTGCATAGACGTCAACAGAACCAAAAATCTGCTGAACTTTCCCAAAAAACAATTGCGCAATCTTGTGGCCACGATCACGGGGCACTGCGCCTTCGGAACCCATGCCAGACGCATGGGTTTACCATACAACGGATACTGCTTCAGCTGCAACGACGAGGAGGAAGATGAAAGCGTAACACACCTCCTATGCCGCTGCCCAGCTATGGAGGATTACCGCCTTCGCTTTCTAGGCAACAGATCCTTCAGTACCCTCTCCGAGCTTTCAGTTACGGAACTTGGCTGTCTTAGCTCCTTTATCAGGAGCAGTGGATGGTTCGCCCAATAGTAGGCTGACATCCTGCCTGTTATACTGCAGAATTCACCCTTTGCCTCGACTTTTTCCCACCTGTTCTTCTCCTGCTCTTCTCTGTCCCTCTCTTTGCCTATTCTTCTTCCGACTTCTAATCTCCCTTTACTACTCCCTCTATTACTCTCCTTCATTACAGGTAGCACAATGGGACCATGCAAGGACCCAAGTGAGCTGGAATCTAATCTTCACTTTACCAGCAACCTGCTAACCTAACCTAACCTAGTGTAGTCAACCTCGACGAACAATGACTCAAAAGTGCCATAGTCCGTCGATTTATAGACCACCCTACCTTTATATTTATTGGATACATAGATACCGACACCATAACCACGCTGACCAGGTCTATCACTTCGGTAAAAAGTATAGCCAGGCACTGAGACAGCACTAGTAGATATGTGTGACTTGAGCCACGTCTCACTTAATATAATACGTATTTCATCCAGCTTACAGTGTAACCTAAACAAGAGCGGCAAGTGTTTTCTAGGTGTCAAAATTTCTCATGCCCATACAATTTGTATGAAACAAACCGAAATACCGCCGCGTTAACTATAAGCGGTTGGAAAATCCGATTTTGGCAACGCGTTTAATAGTGAAGTTGGCTGCAGAATATAAAAACAATGTTTAAAAAATTTGTTGTATTAATACTTTTTCTTGTCAGGGACGATGAATACTTTCCGTCAGTACAATTTTCATATCAAAAGTACTATTTGTGAATTTACATATGCACATGCATAAATATTGTTAAAAATTAAATAAAATTTATTTTTCAACAATATTATAATAAGGGGCCGAATAATTAACAAATAATTAATGCATTGCCACTTTTCCTATGAAATTTTCCGGGATTTCTGGGATTTTCAAAGGATTTTTAGGAATTCCCGAAGGTCGTTTGTGTTTTTGCTAAGGTTTGTGTCCTTGCTAAGACTTTGTGTCTGGACTAAACACTATGTCTTGGCTAAGTGTTTTCAAACTAGCAAGTGTCGTCGAATAAGCAGATATATCTATATCTATATAAAGTCGTGTTAGTTACACTATTTATAACTCAAGAACGGCTGAACTGATTTGGCTGAAAATTGGTGGGAAGGTATCTTAGAACCAGGAGAAGGACATTCAATACTAAGGTAAGGCACTTTTTACCTGGGGGGACTAGGTTGCCCCTCCTTTGTATAGGGCACTTCCAGTATAGCTAGAAAGCTGAAATTAAAATTGAAATTGCATAAGTTGATAAAAAAATACTATGCAATAGCTTTACCGCGGCAGTCCCCGAGTGCTAACGTCTTTTTTTTTGTGCAAAATTTTGCTGTAAAATGTTTTTTTAAATTTTTATACTTATTTTTTAGTTATTGATTTTAGATTTCAACGTTTATAGCATTTCAAATGTCTCTTGAATGGTGTGTTCAAGATTGCCAATAAGATTTAATCAAAATTGTATAAATAAATTGTACGTACGAAAACAACAGGCGGACATATAATATTTAGGGCCAAATTTACAGTAATTAGTTAGCTATTAGTAAGCTAAAATGATAACTATTGTTTAACTAATACTTCATATTCACTGTGTATTATTTAACCAACACTCTTAATATGAACAAAAAATGGTAACCCTATCAAACTATTAACTTTCAGTACTGGCAATTCTGTTATAGCATATGGTTTTTGTTTACATTTGATATATTATTTCTTAAAAAATGGCGTATGCATTCAATAACTTGCCACGCCACCTACTTGCTAAGACGGAATATATCCATAAAATCTTTTTACATTACGTTGGCGACGCTCAGCAACAATATTCCGCGTATTATCAGTATCAGTGTCACTTTCAATATTGGACTCCGTGTTTTCAATTTCACATGCCATATCTAAAATTTTTCACAAAACAAAAATACTAATAATAAATTCCAACGAATCAGCTGTTGTCTAACTGTTAGTTAACCAATGACGTTTGATGGTTTAACTAATGTTAAACTAGAAGCTGTGAATCAAATATTATTAGTTAAACTATTGCTATTAGCTAACTAATGACTGTGAATTTGGGCCTTAGACAGACGATTGATTAAATGGCTAGACGAATGGAAAAGAGTTTAATCGTGCGTGAAAAATTAACGCCCTAATTTTGTAAAACTCATCATCGAAGTGACTTTTATATGGAAAGCAAAAACAAAAATTCAAATATATAAAAATTTAGTTTTTGTTTTTCAAAATTTTTCTAGGTATAGTTTTTTTTTTATTAAACATCTTCTTGACTCAATACTGAGTATAGGCCACTCACTGACTGATGACGCGTAATATTTTCATTTTCAAAAACAGTTGATGCAACATAAATTCCGTGAAAAATAAAACCACACTCGCACACACACTTCTACAGCTGCAGTTGATTCCTTTGTATTGTGATTTCTTAAAAATTATCACATGCAAAGAAAATTTCCTACTTAGACTAACAATTTATTTAAGGAACAATTTATTTCTCAGGCCATAAGGAAAAATTGTCTAACCAAACTATTTCAAATAAATTCCTTAATAATGGTAATTATAATGTCATTGATTTAAAACCATCAAACTATTGGCTTAATTGTGTTTTGCAATAGAAATCATGACAAAATTAAGATGTAAAACACGCAGTTTTAAATTCCAAGAAAAAACATGCCACACATAGCATCACAATAGTAACAACAACAAAATTGTTGTTTAAGTGGCGCTAAAAATAAAAACAGAAAGCGGACGGACGGATTCAATTTAAACTTAATGATTAAAATTTAATTTCAAAATAAAACTTAAATTAAAACGAAAAAGCAATCAGGAGGCACTAAAAACCACACAAATTTAATTTTTTCAGACAACAGCAAAAAAAAAAAAAAAAAAGACATGTGGCACTCGGGGACTGCCGCGGTTAAGCTATTGCATAGCATTTTTCTTCAACTTATGCAATTTCAATTTTAGCTATATATACAAAGAAGTTGCACTCTAGTCCCCCCAGATAAAAAGTGCCTTACGTTAGTATCCTATGTCCTTCTCTTGGCTCTAAGCTACCTGCCCACCAATTTTCAGCCAAATCAGTTCAGCCGTTCTTGAGTTATAAATAGTGTAACTAACACGACTTTCTTTTATATACATACATATGTATATATGTAGATATATGTACATATCTGCTTATTCGACGACACTTGCTAGTTTGGAAACACTTAGACAAGACACACTTGTGTTTAGTCGAGACACAAAGTCTCAGCAAAGACACAAACCACCTTCGGGAATTCCCAAAAAACTTGGACAAAATCTCCTCAAAATCCCAGAAAATTTCCCGGGAAAAGTGGCAACACTGAAAATTTAAAAAATTTCCAAACTGTATAGTCATCATACATAGACTATAAAAAAAAGAAGTTTTCACTTCAAAAAACAAAAGACTTAAGAAACAAACTTAGTGTCAGGTTTTTTCGTTTCAAAAACAATAGTTTTAAAATTTCTTGATTCGGTTGCCTCAAAGCTCGCGATAGAAGCTATGCAATGGCTTAACAAAAAACAAACACCAAAAAACAAAGAATTGCTAAAAGTGGCACCTATCGATCATGTTTTTTATTTTTATGCAAGAGGAAGGTATCCCATCTGGTGCACTGAAGTGAAAAATTTAATAAAACTTCTTTAAAGCTTTTCAGTCAGTGGCTGGCGGTAATTTATGTTAACAGCAATCGAATTTCGGATCCTTGGGGGTAATTCAACAGCAGATCCTGCAAGTACGAATTAAATGTTGCAATTAATTATACAATTACGAACAAAATCTTTCGCTCTGCAGATTAGTATCCTTTGGGAGCTAGTTTTCGAACTGATTTCGTTATAATATTTTTATTACATACATACTTAGATATTTCTCTAAAATTTTAATAGTTATTTTTGACCACACACTGACTGACTATCAGTTGATTTTGACAGAAAAAATATCTCTTAAAATTTGAATGCGTATTTTAACATAGAATTAATCTGGATATTGCGCCAGACTATAAAACGGAAGATCGCAGGTTCGATTCCTGACAACAACCTGGGTGTTTCTTCATATAACCCCAAAAAAACGCTTCAGAAATATGCATGTGTATTTGTCCTTTTTTTAATTTTAACTGTTATTTTTGACCGAAAACCATTCGTTCAAATTATAATTTGTTCATTATAGTTTTAATTTTTAATCATAAAATTTCGGTAACATTTTTAATTATATTTTTGACTGACCGCAAATGTGTTGTTAAAATTTACAAATTTTTTTTCTCTAAATTTCTATTTTTTTAAATTTAACTGTTATTTTTACATAAACGAACATAGACGAACCGAAATAGAACAGGTTGATAAATTAAAACATTTAAAAAAATATTGTTTAAATTGTTAGTGGCGTTTTAACCGCAATTTACTATAATTTACTGTAATTTTTTGCCGAGAAAATATCGTTAAGATTTTCACTTGGTACTTGTTGTATATGTAAAATAAAAGAATGTACAAAACCTGTTTGTGAAAATTCAGATTAATTTATTTGCGGTTGCTTAGTTCAAATGCAAAAACATGAGTGACAAACCAAATATAAAATTAGAGACCTTTTAATCTATCCGTTTATGCACTTTTGATATCACACTCAATTCGTTCAAATGTGAACATGATGACTTTTGCGACGTCATTTTTACTGAATTCCCTTTTGAAGTTTCTACCAAAATCTTTGTGTGTTCATACGATGTCTTTTAGTTGCTTGTCTCGTTTCCCAATTTTGTTTTGAAATAATGATAATAATGAAAAGTAACAAAAAGCACATATTACATAACGCTGTTTTCAGAGATTTTATACCGTCTCCCCCCCTTCGTAACGCTTTTTATTACCTTTTCAGTGCAAAATTTCTAATCCGTAACAAAACTTTAACCCCCCCCCCTCCACACCTAGGGCGTTACGTAATATGTGCGCAGCCCGTAAATAATAATATTAAGAAAAATAATTAAAAGTAAATAAGAGAAATAGAAGAAAAGTCTTGAAAAACACAAATGGAGTCTTTTTGTTTACCCCTACAAGCAAAAAGAGACGTCGAAAAAGCGACGTCGCAAAAGTCATCGTGTGATTTGGGTGTTAGTTGTGCTGTTTGAGCTCTATATCATGATCACGCGATTTTTAGTATTTTTGTAATAAGGCAGATGTTCCGAACAACAAATACAGTATATAGCAAAAGTACATTATAAATTTTAGTATACAATATTACAGTACTTTTTACCAAAAAAAAAAAAAAAAAAAAAAAAACAGTTAAATTTTAGGTATCGGTATTGACCAAAAACATTATTGAACTGTTTACTGTTATCAAAGAAGTCGGTAAAATTTCAACTTTTATATTTTACTAATAAATAAAATATGCATGGACGAGTTAAAGGTATTGTTCTTTTGGCTGTCTCTTAACCCTAAAATACACATAATTGATCATATAAATATTTCAGGATTTGTATTAGTTTCGTTTGTTTATTTAACAGTAGAGTGAGAGATTTCATTACACATGAAATTGTTTTGTTATTTGTTTGTTTTGGTGTTTTTATTTTTTTATTTTTGTTTTTGGTGGTTTTTAACTTTCGTTTAATGAAACTTGTATCGAATCCAAGCAAATTCCCACACCAAATTGTTTATTTTAACATAAATTTATTGTTGTTGCTTTGTTTTGTTTGTTAAGCAACAATAATGACTCTCGTCTCCTTTGCGATTTGATTCCACTGCATATACGAGTACTCGCATAAAATGTTAAGTTAGTTCATATTCTGTCAGACCTGTTATCCGTATTAATTTATGAGGAAGATTTTGTTTTCCGTACAATATTGTTTGTGTGTGTGTGTGCTCGAAGAATGCTTCTACAGAATTGTTCATTTCAAATTTGGATGTAATTTAATTGGGCCATGGTGCTCTAGAATACAAAACAAATAAACTAAAATTTTACAATTTTGTGTAAAACAATAGGGTTTGTTCGAATTTCGCTTTAATGGAAAAAAAATCTATATTCTCAAAAATGTTATATTCGCCATTCCGTTGTTTGTGGATAAGTTGCTGTAGAAACTTCTGCAGCGGCCCCAAGTGATCTGATGACTGTGGTTGTAGCTCCTAGCTCCAATTGTTCTCCAAAAAGACATGATTTTTTTTTTTGTTTACGGTGTTTTTTTCATATTTAACTGTGTTTCTCTTATTGTGTTATGAAGTTTATTTATTTAATATCACTTATTGTCGTGATTTTTTTTTTGCTAAATCACAAATAATCAAATTGTGTGCTTTATTATGAATCTCGTTTTTATTATTATTTTGTGCTTAATTTAACTGCGCAACTTTTAAAAGGGTCCTAAAATCAACGCTGATATCTAGGTGCACGGTAGTGTGCCAGGCCAAGTTCGGCCACATAGTGTGTATATTTACATGAAACCAATCGAGCTGTTTTTACTTCCCTCATAATTTTGCTCCTCTTGATCATAATAGAATGAAACTTGAAACATAAGGTGACCTCACAGGTTAAATTTGAAGGTTCTACCGTTAAAGCTTCCCGAGATATTAAAGTGTGAAAAGTCCATATTTTAGTACATATTCACTCACTGACTCATCAATATTATTGGGCACTTCCACTTTAGCTAGAGAGCTGAAACTCGGTACACAGGTAGGTCTTGGTGAGAAATTAACCTGAAAAATCTGAAAACGGGTTCCCCGTCTTTGTATGGGGCACTACCAGTATAGCTAGAAAGCTGAAATTTGGTACACAGATAGGTCCTGATGAGAAATTAACGAAACTGATTTTTAAACGGGCACTTTTCATCTATGGTGCACTTCCAGTATAGCTAGAAAGCTGAAATGTCATACACAGGTAGGCCCAGAGAAGCAATATATGTAAATATTTATACAAAAACAACTTAGAAAAAAGAAGTGAAATCCGCACAAAAACACTGAGTACTGAGAATAAATTAAGGACCATGTTCTTGATAGGTACAATTCCATATCATTTCTAGGCAACCTGTAAGCTTGGCAAAATTTGTTTGCCTTTCTAATATGGGAAAGAATTCTTAGAAAAGTATTGCTCAGCTTATAGGTTGCCTAGAAATGAGATGGAATTGTACCTATCAAGAACTTGGTCCTTATTTTGATCCTAGTAATTTTTACATCTGAAATATTTTGGATAGGAACTTGGCCTTATTTTCACATTTTTGTTTTTGTGCGGGTCTTTATTAATGCTTCCAAAATAAACCCCGATATAATTTTGCTCATTGTTAAAATCACCACAAATGTAACAAATTTTAATATGGAATCAGACTGATCATCGAAGTGTAGTGCTCAGTTTTTTTTGTTCTCAATCTCCGATAGCATTTGACTTTTCCTGAACGAACACGAATATAAAATGCTAGAAAGATTCCTTCCCGAACAACCTAAATTGTTGGACAATTATAACCAAATAAAAAAAAAAATCGTGACAGTGTTATTCAAATTGAGAACTAAGTCATCAATACCTGGTATAAATGATCAGTAGTGACTAATTACATTTAGCGCCACACACCTGTAGAAATAGAAAAAAATAAAAAAATTTATCGAAAAAAAAAACTAAATGTTGTTTTGTAATTCTCAAATTGTTTTTTTTTTCGATATTCCCAAACGTTGTTATATTCCGATCGTTTTTCGTTTACAGTCTTCACATTTTATATTAGGATTTTAAAGTGATAAAGTTGTTTCTTTACACCCACAGGCGTTTGTTTAAATAGTTTTTACAATATGCTTTTTTTTACTAGCATGCAAAGCTCGTGATAGAATATTTTTTTTTAATGAAAGTTTTCGTTTTTCGTTTTCTAAAGTTTTCACATTCGGAATCGAAACTACTTTCGACAGGAATTGTGTTCTGGCTGAATATTTTTGTTATAAAAAAAGCAGAAATGTTGAGAAAATACAAAACATTATTTTATATCCAAATTTTAAATGAACAAGTTTTTATTTGAACTAAATATACAAATTTTGAGCCTGTTTGCTTGCCCATTTCCAATCCTTAAACTAACATCATAAAAATAAGTAAGTAACTAATCAAATAAACAATCAACCCCCTCCTCCTTTTCTTACGAACTGTATGATTGTGTGTTACATTATTCGTTAGCCGTAACGATTTTATGAAAAGTTATGAATGTCTCTTTGGCAGTTGCACTCTTGTAACAGAGCCAACCAACCAGCCAGAGAGTCACCCTTGTCGGATAAACAAACAGTATGAGAGTGAGTGAATGAATTTATTTATTTAGTTGTTCATTTCAATATATCACTCGTCATCATCATCGTCATCGTCATCATCAAATTCAGATTTTGTAAGTGCGTAAATATGGAACGTCGTTCTTTATTTGTATTGTTTCAGAATGCTTATAGAGAAGAGTAGATGGCCAGGATATTATCCAATACCAATATATTAGAAACTAGATGCATTCATGCGAGTGCTTACTTACACTCGTACTTTTATCACAACCACCACTAGCACTACCAACGTTACTACCACCACCACCAGTATCGTCGCTCATTATTACCATACTTCGATTTAGTTGTTTGTTTTAATATTTCTCATGACTTTGTTTGCCTGTTTAAGCTGTGACTTTGACACGTTTTTAGACTTTATTGCATTTTATTACATTTTGTTACATTTCACAGTTAAACTGACATTAAATCTTTTTTGGTTTTTTCATTTTTGTTTTCGTATGTCTGTCTTTCCTTTCTTTTTGGGTTTAGTTGTCAGCCATATTAGTGAATCAGTGGGAAAATTAAGATTTCTTAATTAGGCAAGAATAATAATTGTAAGGTAAACGCAATGCCAGGATTAAGTGTTTACTTTTTGCTGGTCATGGGAATGAAGTCAACTATTAAAAAAAAGATAAGAGGAACTTAAAAAGCTTTTTGGAAGAATTTTTTTTTTATTTTATTACAATCGGTTAGTTTCTTTCGAGGAGTAAATTATTTGGATGCACGCAAGATAATTTCTTAAATAACAATAATTCATCATAAGTTAAAATTTCAATTAAGTATGAAAAACTTTCTTTAAAAAAATTATATAAAATATTTTCAGTAAACGAATTATATTGATGAAAATATTGGTATTTCTCTCATTTCTCTTAAAGGTCGGTCCATTAAATTCAAAGCCTATGGTTGATCGAGCTTAGAGTTTTTATTTTTTTTTTTACCAATCTAGACGCACGGTAGTGCGCCAGGCCAAGTTCGTCCACACAGTCTGTATATTTACACGAAACCATTCGAGCTGTTTTTAGCCCCCACATAACTTTGCTCTTCTTGATCATAATATAATGAAACTTGAAACATAAATTGTCCCTATAGAAGTTACCTCACAGAGTAAATTTGAAAAGTTTCCCGAAGTATTAAAGTGTGAAAAGTCCATCAATATTATTGGGCACTTCCAGTATAGCTATAAAGCTGAAATTTCGTACACAGGTAAGCCCTGATAAGCAATTAACGAAAATGGTTTTCAAACGGGCACTTTCCACCCGGGGCGGACTAGGGGGCTCCTTCTTTGTATGGGGCACTTCCAGGAAAGCTGAAATTTGGTACACAGATAGGTTCTGATAAGCAATACATATAAATATTTATACAAAAACAACTTAGAAAAATGAAGTGAGATCCGCACAAAAACATTAAAGTGAAAATAAGGCCAAGTTCCTATCCAAAAAATTTCGCCCGTAAAAAGTACTGAGATCAAAATAAGGACCAAGTTCATGATAGGTACAATTCCATCTCATTTCTGGGCAATATTTTTCAAAGAATTCTTTCCCATATTAGAAAGGCAAACAAATTTTGCCAAGCTTACAAGTTGCATACAAAGACTTGGTCCTTATTTTGATCTCAGTACTTTTTACGGCCGAAATTTTTTGGACAGGAACTTGTCCTTATTTTCACATTTATGTTTTTAAGCGGATTTACTTTTCATTATAAACCTCCAATATTTCTTACTTCTGTAATTATTAATGAATTGATCTAGAAGAGAGTGTGGGAGAGCTTGCAATAATGATGGCTGTTATAGACCACAAGTAATGGCGAATTAGTTTTGTTTGGTGGTTTTATTAAAGTATATTTAAAATATACTTTTCACAACTGAGATTACACTAAATATATTTAATATACAAATATTCTTTTGTTTAGTCCTAAATATTAGAACTTATGCACATAATTAAGGCGAATTGTGGTACTGTTAAGTGAACTGAAGCTGATCTACTTTTTTCTTCCATTATGTAGGTCGGAATGTCAAAATTTGCTTACAAATCGGCGAGTTAATCAAATGAGATTTCGACAGGACCTTGACTAAAGCTAATAATTGTCAATAGCCGAGCAAGAGTTTTTTCTTTTTTGACGTTAAAATGCCTTCGCACTTACAGCGATTGTAGTCAGCTGTGTCGAGTTGTGTGTCCACTAAAACAATCCCTCCTCTTTTGGTGGAGAGAATGCCTTCCCGTAACCGCTATTTGCATTACTTCGGGAAGGCCCAGAAACAGCTTCCTAGAAAAAGACTGATCCCTGTGCACCTACCTCTGGTCTCGTAAAACGTTACCGGCGTGATCCTGCTGGATCGCGTTCCTGATTCTGATTCGAGATCTTTCTTCTTTCTCCTTAGAACATATTCGATAAAATTACTCATAGCGTTCCATTTATTCTGGCTCTAAATGATTTTGTCAACTGTGTTATCTGGAGTAAAATCGCCAATTTGGTCCGTCAGCCCGCTTATCTGGACTTGCCATTTATCATCATCGTTCCAGCGGCATCGTTCGTATCGCCGTAGTAAATACAACCGGGATATTCCGTCTTACTCATACGGTGGAGCTACTACCTGAAGTATCCATGTCCTGAGAAAAACTGGATCAGAAAGTAGTTAACCTTCCCGAAATCCCCTTTTATCCATCTTTATACAATGGGGATTCGCCTTGCCGTCCACCTACCGTCCATCAACCGTTCACCTCTATGCGCCATCTATTTGGCCATTGATGGAAGGTTCTGGTTGTCCCCTCGGCTACACTAATGCCGGCATCCTCACCCTTAGAATCCAACGTTCACGGGTATCTCTCCACAAATCGCTAGGACCACTCCAGCCGATAACTTGAGGTAGACAGAAGCGATCCCAAGTGCCGCTATGCGCTATACCGCCCAAGAGTTGAATTATGTATTTTCCCGTATCGTAATGGTTAAAGAATCGGAAGTTGAAGATTTTTTGCTCGTAATTAGACGATCTAGATCTGAAGTATTTTTTCTGGTCGGGTAATAACTTTCAGTCGTCGTAATTCGACGAGAGATCGAAAGCTGAAGAATTTATTCCGACTACAAGTGCTCATATTTGAGATTTGTAAGTCGAAGCACTTGATACATATGTGTGAAAACAAATATACCCATTTAAATATTTATGTTCAGATACAAGGACTTACGTTTCTTTATATGTGAAAAAAAGAGTTTTGAAAAGAAAAAAACTAAAATTTGATTTTGTGAAAAAATGTATGGGTCATTAAAATTATACTTTAGTCATACATACGATGATATGTGACCAAATGAAGGGTAGGCATGAAATGTCACCTTGAGGGTAGCAATTAGTAGATTCGTTTTACATTTTAAAATTTATAATAAAGTCATTCGAATTAATTTATAATTAGGGCTCTGTATCAGCAGCAACAATATTCACACAATTCCAATTGCGTTTTTTTTTTAATTGCAAGTTTTGCCAGAAAAAGCTTTTCTAAAATTTTAAATAAATTCCGCCTCACAAAATATTAAAAACTACACCCGCTTATGTTGCTTATGTTGTTGCTTCTGGCGAATTTAATAAACATTTGAATGTATTTGAAAAATTGTCAAACATTTTTAAATCCTTATGAATATATTAGCATAAACAATTTGAATTATGAATACAATTTTAAAAGATGAACAAAAGTAAAACACGTGTTAAGGCTTAAAACATCATCTAAAACTATTGCAGGATCTGTATGTGATACCAGCGAATTTACTCTCTGTATCTTGACTTGCGTTGTGAGTGTGAGTGTAAGTTTTTACTTGTATGACTGAGACTTGTACAAGTATTTGTTTGTTTTCGGAAAGAAAACATACCCAAAGGACATTTTAACTATGAAGGCTGTCTTGTGATTATAAAAAAAAGGATGGGAGGCGATGGTTTGTTTTAAAGCGAACGTATGTGCGTGCGTATGTACTCCTTGTAAGAATTTTGTTGTTCTATTATTATTGTTTTTTTTTTTTGAATAATACGAGTACATTTCCATCAACGTAGACTCAATTGAATCTTTTTCTATTTGGTGTAATTTTGTTTCAATATCGTTTTTATTGTAAAGCTAGATTTACACGATTGATATTTTCTTCAAAATTCCTCTTCAAAATGCTTCAAACTCGTGTAAACAGCAAAATTTCTTCAAAATTTATTGATCAAAACTTTTTGAACAAAACTTTTGAAGATTTTATTGATGCCGTGTAAATAAGCATCAAAATCGCACATGGCAATATTGATAACTATAAATAATTTGACAGCATGTTCATTCTTTTGATTCAATATTTTATGTATGTATGTATGTATATGTGAACAGAATGTGATTTCTTTTTAATATTTTAATTTTATATTTTATATACATATGTACATACATAGAAACAGAATGTGATTATTTTAAGTTGCCAAATAAATGAATTGAACTTTTTATTTCGATTTATTGGGTTTTTAATTAATTTTTAATAAATATGCCTGTATTGCCATTTCTTGTATGAAATACGCTTTTGTTTGTGTTTGTGAACACCTAGTGTATATTGTATCGGCTTCAATCTTGTATTGATATACAAAAGAAGAACAAGCACCATACAAATACTCTCTGAGAGTATATACATATACTCTCTGAGTATTGTATGAAATATTTTCAATATAAAAAGTTTACCAATAGTGTAAATTAACTTCAACAAATTTTGATCAAATTTTTATCAAAAGATTTTGAAATATATTGAAAGATAATTTTGATCAAATTTTTTAAACGTGTAAATAGAACATCAAAATTAATTTTCAAGATTTTGATAAGACTTCAAAATACCTTCAATCGTGTAAATCTAGCTTAACACTGTAAATGTGTTGTAGAACTTTTTCGGTTGGCCATTTTGAAAGTCTTTTTCGTTCACCGCTCCACTTGCCATTGCCATTAAAAGGACTACTACAATGGTAGTAAACAGGTTGTATGTTGTTTGTCATTCAAATATAAACCTAAAATTGTTGGTCAAGGTAGAAAAGTGTATTTGCATAACACACTTTGGCGTTTAGCATTCACTTTTATCACCCTAAAACCATGTTGAGGTTTTGAAATCCTTTTTCCAGCACTTTAACAGAAATATTTTTTCCCTTAACCAATAAAAATATTAAAACAAGTGACTTTGAGACAGGGTTGGTTGTATGTTTTTTTTTGTTTTGTTTTAGATACACTTGCTCTCGTCTCAAAATAAAAGTAAAAAAAAACAACAACACTGTCAGAGGGTGGCTTTTTCTTTTGGTGATGGAAATTGTTTTGATTTTTCAAGCGTCTTGTTTACAATTCTCACGCGTGTGACTTTTAAATGACAGATTAGTTAAAGTAAATATTTGTTTTTGGAACGTGGATTGCTATTAGAACAAACGTTTGTCAACCGTAATGCACAAATACACACATAGAAACATACATACATGTATAAACTAAGTGTGTACATATTTATGGTATATGAATACATTAGATACATAACGGTATTTTGTAAATAGCACTTACATAAAATTTTATGTCCTTATTAGATAAAGTTGTGCAGTGTGCATGCATAACGCGCGGTTACTTTGTAGCTACCCGTGTGCTGTTGCTGTTTTTCTAGCTGATAGTGATCACTAAACCAACAACCATCCAAGCAAGTGGGCAAACGTTGCAAATGTCATTCAGTTATAAAAACAACAATCCTTGTCATCATAGTTTTATCAAAATAGAATATCAATCTAATATTTATAATTCCAATATTTTTTTAATGAAATTATTACAATTTCTCTTTTGCTCTTTCCACCATTCATTTAATTCTCATCATCACTTTTGCTGTGATAGAAACGAGCAGGGAACTTGAATTGAAATTTGTTTAAACACACGTGTCGTGGTTTAATTTTGAAATGATTGGGAACAAACTAATTTTTGTTATCAGCTGAAAACAATTGTTAACTTATTTCTTCAATTTCTTTTTATGTATTAATTTTCCTACTTCCCTTTATTATTATTTTTAAAACTTAATTTTTATTAATGAGTTTGTAATCATCATCACCAGTAAAACTTTTTTTTTTTTTAATTTGGAAAATATTCAATTTATTTTGATTAAAATTCACTTGACTTTATTTTTTATCTTTCGTTCTTTTCTTTTTTTTTCTTTTTTTTTTTTTTTGTTGTTCTGTTCTCTAAAAGGGTGGCGTTTTTTTTTTTTGTTTCTGCTTCGCTGCAAGGAAAACCTGTCAATTTAACGCAGGATGATTTGATTAATATACAACACGTTTTGACATTCTTTTCTTAACAGTCCCATTTTCTTTGGGTTGTGTTTTTTCATAAAAAAATAAAAAAAAATAAATAGTGCGTCATCTTTGAATTTCATTTTAATCCTTGGCTAAATTACTTTGTCAGTTTCTTTTTTTCCCTCACAATTTAATTTGTTGATGTTAATTTTTCATCAGATTTTAATCAAAAGATGATGAAAATGTAAAAAATTTTAACAGGATGTTAATGGCATGTCCCGTTTTTCTGTTTGTTGGCATTTATTTTTTTTGTTTATTTATTTATTTGGAAAAATTATTCTTTAATTAATTTTTATCTTAAAATTTCATGCCGGACTAAGCAACAATATGGCTCTTATTAGGATTGAAATTAAAATTATTTGCTTTTACTTTTATAAAAGAAAAGTTTATTATAAAAATCATAACTTTAAGTTGTCGCTTCATTAAAGGAAAAAAAGAAATGTTTATGGGGAATATCTTGGAAGCAATTCTTGAGAAAGAAAGAATAGAGTAAAATCAAAAATCAAATTCGAACTCGTGTGCAAATCGTTCACGTCCTCATATTGATGACACTTGGTCATCTTATGCATTAACATTAATAAAAAGAACTGATTGTATAAGCTGTCACTTCTTAACAAGCGAATCACTTAAGTCTTCTGAGATTGTAAAGGCGTTGTCATACAAACATGCTAAAAGTTGGGAAACCTGAGCTCAGTCTGCAACAAAATTAGAAATGCAATTAAATAACAATGTGACCAAGTGGTAAAAATTTGGCAGCTCACTGACACAAATATGAAAACGGTCATAGTATTGATGCTAAATTGCATCAGAGTAGAGTTATAAAGGTTTTTTTTTTTTATAGAGTGACCCAAGTTTAAATCATAATGAAACAAGGAAATATATTTTTAATATCAATGAAACGGGCTTTATTGGAAAGAAAATTATTGGAAACTAATGCTTGAATATGATTTCTGCCATGTGGCCCCCAGGGCTGGCGCGTAGAAGGCGCAATCTGGAACTCAAATTTTCAACAACTATTCGCAGCATTTGCTGCCAAATTTCGCCTATAACTCTTCGAATGTTGATTTCCAGGTGTTAAATTGTTTGTGGTTTATCAACGTGACTTAATATAATCCCAAAGAAAATGATCTAATGGGGTTAAATCACACGATCTTTACGAGAAATTATTTTTTCATCAAAATTTTTTTTTCATGCAAGTTGCCTACCGTTTGCGTTGTATGTGGTGAGTGGCACAGTACCGCTAACTGTGACAAAATAAAAGGTGATACCAAGGCAAAAAAATGCGGCAATTGCAGCGGAAACCACACTGCTAACTATAGAGGCTGCCCTCTTTACTCTTTTTTTAAAAATTCGTCGAACAGGAAAACAAATGCTATTCAGCCCAACACCCCTTTAAACTACCCTCAGTTACCCCAACCGTCGTCTAGCCATAATCAATACTCAAATGTTTTAAAGTCTAACACGACTCTTACTCAACAAAAACCTAATAGTCAATCTTCATACGCTAATATTTTAAAGAGTAACCAGATTCCGGCGCAAAAAACTGTACCAGTAAATGAAGAATCAGGGCATAATTTTAGTCGTATTGAAGCCTCGATAGAGATCCTAATACAAACAGTAAATACATTTACTCTCAACATGTCCTGTATGATGCAGGAAATGTTGAAAATGCAGTCTACCTTGTTGCAGGCTGTATTGAAAAAACCATGAACTTAAGAATCTGTTTTTGGAACGCAAACGGCATCTGCCAACATAAAAATGAAATTGAATATTTTCTTCTGGATAAACAAATCGATGTTATGCTTATCTCAGAAACTCATTTGACGTCTCGAAGCTATTTTAAAATTAGTGGATATAATTTCTACGACACGAAGAATGCTCGAGGTAGAGCTTGTGGTGGCTCTGGAATCCTAATAAAAACTCGAATAAAACACTACCTGCTAAATGACCTTCGTGAAGAATATCCTCAAGCAAGCAATATCTGTATTGAAAATTTTTATCAAAACCTTGTGATATCATCTGTTTATTCTCCTCCAAGGTTTTCAATTTCAGAGAGTCAATATACCGCATTTTATACAACACTGGGGTCCCGTTTTCTAGCAGCTGGCGGCTACAATGCTAAACACACTTTTTGGGGTTCACGTTTAATCAGTCCTAAAGGTCGTGTTTTGTTTGACACAATTTCAAAAATGGGTTTGAATGTTGTTTCAAGTGGTCAGCCAACATATTGGCCAACAGATCGACAAAAAATTCCTGATGTTATCGACTTTGGAATCTCGAAAGGTGTGCCCAGCGAAATGATTGAAGTAGAAGCATCTTTGGATTTGTCTTCAGATCACTCGCCTACTATTATCATTATTTACGCACACACAACTGCAACACCAATATGTGATTTACCGCTGACATCTGCACGTATTAACTGGCTGAAATACAAAAAATATTTGAGTGCTCATTGCACGGAAAATATGCCATTGAGAACACCTGCTGACATAGAAAATTATATTAGGTTGTTTGAAGCACATGCTAAACAAGCTGCTCTTAATGCTTCTTCAATTCAACCAAAACAACAAGCGATATTTAACAATATTTTTTGTGCAGATATAGAAAGGCTATTGACCGAAAAACGGAGAGCTCGACGAGAATGGCAACGATACAGATCGCCTCAGCTAAAATTAAGGCTTAAGGAGTGTACCAAGCAGCTTAGAAAAGTTTTGCAAACACAAAAAACAGCTTCGCTGCAAAAATTTCTGCAAGAACTCGATGCAACACCATCAACAGATTATTCGCTGTGGCGTGCAGCCAGAGGACTTAAAAGGCCGGTGATATGTAAACCTCCATTACGAGCTTCAAATGGAGACTGGGCAAGAACTGATGCTGAAAAAGGTGCTCTTTTTGTTAAACACTTAGAAAAAGTATTTACTCCAAATATTTCTGCTGATATTATTGAACTGCCACCAGTCGTCGCTTTACCAGAAATTCCGCTAAGATTTAATATTGTGGAGATTGAAAAGGCTATTACAAGTCTAAACTCAAAAAAAGCCCCAGGTATTGATAAAATAAGTAACAAAATGCTGCAAGAATTGCCTGTCATTGCAAAACGAGTAATACTATTCATTTTTAATGGTATTTTACGGATGCAATACTATCCGGCAGAATGGAAGGTTTCGATGATTATTATGATACCAAAGCCCGGCAAGGATTATACGAAGGTCGAATCCTATCGGCCTATTAGTTTATTGCCCAATATGTCGAAACTTTTTGAAAAACTGTACATGAGCAAGCTGATGCCTAAAGTGAGTAGAAGTGGATGCATTCCAGATCATCAATTCGGTTTTCGCAGTCAACATAGCACTATTGAACAAACTCACAGACTTGTGAACGTAGTTAGAGACACCTTTGAAAAAAAGAAATATTGCTCTGCGTTCTTTACTGATGTCTCACAAGCTTTCGATAAAGTATGGCACGAAGGTCTTATCAACAAATTAACACAAAATCTACCAGCAAACATCGTAAAGCTTTT
The DNA here is from genome assembly GCA_947311025.1 of Lypha dubia. Classification (NCBI taxonomy): domain Eukaryota; kingdom Metazoa; phylum Arthropoda; class Insecta; order Diptera; family Tachinidae; genus Lypha; species Lypha dubia. The sequence continues at coordinate 53,138,455 of OX371263.1, forward strand.
AAAAAGCTATTTAATGGAACGTAAATTTGTAGTTAGGGAAGGCAATTTTTTAAGCCCTCCGCAGTCGATTGAAGCCGGAGTCCCTCAAGGCAGTATCTTCGGTCCCTTACTTTATTTATTATATGCCTCTGACTTACCGTTAAGCAGTAACATTCCTACATCAACATTTGCGGATGATACAGCTTTTCTAAGCGTTCACGAAAATCCTGTAGAAGCTTCTCGCAATTTACAAGAATATATATCCAAACTGGAAAAATGGCTCAAACAATGGCGTATTAAAGTTAACGAGTAGAAATGTGTGCACGTAACTTTTACGTTGCGCAAGGAAACATGCCTGCCTATAAAAATTAACACCGAGACCATACCGCAACACACTGTTGTCAAATATCTAGGCGTTCATCTTGATCGTCGTTTAACATGGAAATCGCATATAGACGCAAAGTTAATACAAATGATATTAAAAGCAGCCCAAATGAATTGGCTTATTGGAAGAAACTCTATACTAAGCCTAGACTGTAAAATTCTACTATACAATGCGATCCTAAAACCAATATGGGCCTATGGAATCCAGTTATGGGGCACTGCCTCCGCATCAAATGTAGAAAAAATTCAAAGGCGACAAAACAAAATTCTACGTACAATTACTGCAGCCCCATGGTATATCCGAAATCACGAATTCACAAAGATCTCGATGTTCCGTTGGTTAAGACAGTATTTTCTAAACACGCGAAAAAATACATTAAAAAACTTGAGTTGCACCCAAATCCACTTGCGCGCAATATTCTAGAGTATAAAGGCCATACCCGGCTTAGGAGGAGGGATACTCTTTCTATCAGCCGTACACGAGAGATGTAAAAACAACAAAAATCAACCGTTGAAACTAAAAATTTTGTTTAGCATTGGCTAAACTTATATTTAATATTTTTAGATTTAAGATTTGAAAAACTTATTGATGTTTCAATATATAATTGAAGATAAAGATTAAAAAAAAAAAAAAAAAAATAAAAAGATTCTTTGAGTAAATCAATTGTAGCGCCCGCTGCACGATGAGTTTGACGAATAGAACAATTATTTTGATTAAAAATTTCAACAGTTTGCACGCGTTGGTTCCTCTGGTGTAAGTCGACTCATAAGGAAATATCAAAGCAAACTAAACAAAAAGCAACTATCAGCTGTTAAATGAGTGCTCAAGTAAAGCAGTGATGCCAACTCAAGGTTGTGACACTCTATAAAAAACAACCTTTATAAAATATAAGAAAATTTTCTTCAGTTTTAGTAAGGGCCCAAATCGTTTCTTCCGTGAACGTTCAATTTTTCACATAAAATTACATTTAATTAATCAATTATTACGTGACGAGTTGTACGGTTCTGTTTTATACGTTTTTATTTGGAATTTTTTTTTACTTCAATCGTACATCCATCAAAAAATGCCTGCTGTTTTTGTAAAACATTTTCTTTATACTTACAAAAATTGAAGAAGTACTTTTATATGCGAACATTAATTAATATCCTCTGTGTGTGTGTGTGTGTGTGTGTGTGCATGTGTGTATGAGCAAATTTAATTAAATTTCTTTTACCTGCTTAATATTTATCATGAAAAAATAAGTAAATATTCATTACTTTGATGTTGTATCTACAACCATTTTGCCATTTACTATTTGTGCAATTTAATTTTGTTTCTTTTACACCAACAACATCAACAACAAATTGTAAATGACATGCAGCCATCGATGAATGTTTACATTCATCTCGAGTTGTCAACTTGAAAAACAGTAATTTCCATCAGCATTTCTTTCTCATTTCAATAACTCAACTTTTTCACCGCCGACGATCGTCCTCTCTATTGACCATCAGTTTTTTTCCTTTTTATTCCACGTTTCCCATGAATCCAATCCCAACAACCACCCAAAATAGTGTAAATAATATTTTACCGCTATTATTTTTTTAAGCAGATGTGTGTGCGGGTGTGGCACGTTAGAGTTGATTTTGTAAAAAAGTTTTTGTATGTAAAATTATAAATGTGCGCACAAACGTACTTACATACAGACATGGGAACTAGTAAACACGTGGATACACACACACACACATGTAAATAAGTTCCTTTTTACAGGTTTCATTTTCATGCACACAATGAGTAAACAAATATTTAAGTCCTGCAAATACATGAGTTTTAAATACACAAATGCAGTCAGTCGGTCTGCTGAGTTAGTAAATAATGTAAATTAAAATATAAGTACGGAAACATTCATACATACATTTCTATTTATATATGTATTACATATATGTATACAAATATTTTTAGACTTTAATTAATTTAATGAACTAATAATTGTAATTATAATTGTCGGTTGCAATGGGGGAAGCACAATAAAGAAAAACGTTAGGAACTAAATACATATGTAAATATTGTTTTAAAAGCACAAAACACGTGAAATACAACAAAAAGACTGAATTGTTGCAAATTAGAAGTGAAATATTAAATTGTGTAAATTATTCGCTGCATACTTATTTTCTGTTTATCAGAGATCAAATATAACAACTTAAAAAAAAAATCAACGGTTTGGTCAGTTTCAACTCTCGTAGTGAACAGACGCGTTTTTATAATCGTCGCAACTGAATATAAAAAAAAAATAAAATAAAAAAAATATTTTCAAGTCACAAAAAATATAAAAAAAAACAAAACATTTATTGAACAGTTATTTTACTGTTTTTTTTTATTTTTTGCTTGTGTGCAATATACATAAATATTTGCATACACAAACTAATATAAGTGAAAATAAAAAAAGAGAACTCTGATGAGTTCATCTTCTGACAAAAACAACAATAATCCTATAAGCAGTAGGAATGTACAATATATAACTTTAGTTGCTGATGACGACAATAAAAAAAATGAATTAAACAAAAACCTGAATTTAACAGTAAACACAAATACTCGTGCGCGATCATTATCTCTGAACATGCTAAATAGTGATCAACAAGCAACAACAATTGCACCCATCAGCAAACTTGTCAGCTTAGCTGTACAAACAAACAAACAAACAATAAGTAACAAGGTGACCAACGTGCACATAATGGTAGATGCGGTGAGTACAATAAATGATAATAAAATTCAAACAGGAATGGACAGATACATAACCGTGTTAAAAAGGGGAAGAAGTCCAAAATCAGCTCAAATTGCTTCAACATCGAAAGTTCCCAGAGATGGAAAAAACAATATAATAAATTCCGAAAATCGTTTCGCGAACAAGGCGATGAAGACACAACTACAATAAGTTCGAGTAAGCCCCCACCCATATATTTAAGAGAGCAGAATTCCAGTTTGCTGGTTAAAAGTCTTATCTCATTAATTGGAGAAAATGAGTTTTATGTAACTCCAATTAAGCGCGGAAACATCAATGAAACAAAAATTCAGGTAGCTCATGAAAATAATTACCGAAAAATTGTTTCAGATTTAGAATCTAAAAATAAAAACTTCTACACGTACTAATTAAAAAGTGCTAAAGGTCTAACAGTCGTAATAAAAGGAATAGACTCTAGCGTGGATCCAGAAGAGGTCAAGTCTGGCCTTGAAAATAGTGGCTACAAGGTAAAAAATGTCTCAAACATTAAAAATAGAGAAAAAATCCGCCAACCAATATTTAGAGTCGAGTTACAGCCAGATGGCATAAAAATAAAAAAGAATGAAGCACATCCAATATATGACTTAAAGTACTTGTTGCATCGAAGAGTTACTGTTGAGCTTCCACATAAAAGAGCTGGACCTGTTCAATGCCTGAACTGCCAAGAATTTGGGCACATGAAGACTTATTGCAAGTTGCCTACAGTCTGCGTTGTATGTGGTGAGTTACACAGTACTGCTAACTGTGATAAAATAAAAGGTGATACCAAGGCGAAAAAATGTGGCAATTGTGGCGGAAATCACACTGCCAACTATAGAGGCTGCCCTCTTTACTCGTTTTTTAAGAATTCATCAACCAAAAAAACCAATGCTACTCCCGCTCAACCTAAAACCCCTACTAACTATCCACAGTTACCTCAACCGTCCACTAGCCAAAATCAATTTTCAAACATTTTCAAGTCTAACGCGACTAGTGCTCAACAACAATCTAACAACAAATTTTCATACGCTAGTATTTTAAAAAGCAATCAGAGTACGGCGCAAAAAACCGTAAATGTAAATGAAGATTCGGGGTATAATTTTAGTCCTATTGAAGCCTCAATTGAGAGCTTAATACAAACTGTAAATACATTTACTCTCAACATGTCCTGTATGATGCAGGAAATGTTGAAAATGCAGTCTACCTTGTTGCAGGCTGTACTAAGCAAACCATGAACTTAAAAATCAGTTTTTGGAACGCAAACGGCATCTGCCAACATAAAAACTAAATAGAATATTTTCTTCAGGATAAACAAATCGATGTTATGCTTATCTCAGAAACTCATTTGACATCTCGAAGCTGTTTCAGAATTAGTGGATATAATTTTTACGACACCAAGGATCCCCGTGGCAGAGCTTGTGGTGGTTCGGGAATCCTAATAAAAACGCGAATAAAACACCACCTGTTGAATGATTTTTGTGAAGATTATCTTCAAGCAACGAACATCTGCATCGAAACTTACTATCAAAAACTTGTAATATCATCTGTCTATTCGCCCCCCAGATTCGCAATTACCGAGAGTCAATATACGGCTTTTTATAAATCACTGGGCCTCCGTTTTCTAGCAGCTGGCGACTACAATGCTAAACACACATTTTGGGGTTCACGTTTAATCACACCTAAGGGATGAATTTTATTCGACACAATATCTAAAATGGGTTTGAATGTAGTTTCAAGTGGACAGCCAACATATTGGCCAACAGATCGACAAAAAATTCCTGATGTTATCGACTTTGGAATTGTGAAAGGCGTGCCCAGCGAGATGGTTGAAGTTGAAGCATCTTTGGACTTATCTTCAGACCACTCGCCTACAATTGTCACTATTTACTCACACACAACATGTGATTTAGCGACGACATCTGCACGTATTAACTGGCTGAAATACAGAAAATATCTGAGTGCTCATTGCTCGGAAAAAATGCCGCTGAGAACACCTTCAGACATAGACGATTCTCTCAGGTTGTTTGAAGCGCATGTTAAACAAGCGGCTTTTAATGCTACTTCAAATGAAATAAACCAACCAGTGAGATTTAACAATATTTTTTCTGTAGATATAGAAAGGCTATTGACTGAAAAACGGAGAGCTCGACGAGAATGGCAGCGCTACAGATCGCTTCAGCTAAAATTAAGGCTTAAGGAGTGCACCAAGCAGCTTAGAAAAGTTTTGCAAACTCAAAAACAGCTTCCCTTCAAAAATTCCTTCAAGAGCTAGATGCAACACCACAAACAGATTATTCACTGTGGCGTGCAGCCAGAGGACTAAAAAGGCCAGTGATATGCAAACCCCCATTACGAGCCCCAAATGGTGACTGGGCAAAAACTGATGCTGAAAAAGGTGCACTTTTTGTTAAACACTTAGAAAAAGTTTTCACTCCGAATATTTCTGTTGATATTGTTGAACTGCCACCAGTCGTCTCCTTACCAGAAATACCGATGAGATTTAACATGACGGAGATTGAAAATACTATTACTAGTCTTAACACCAGAAAAGCCCCAGGTGTCGACAAAATAAGCAACAAAATGCTTCAAGAATTGCCTTACACTGCAAAAAGAATAATACTATTCATTTTTAGCAGTATTCTAAGCTTAGAACACTATCCTAAAGAATGGAAGGTTTCGCTAATTACTATGATACCAAAGCCCGGCAAGGATCATACAAAAGTTGAATCCTATCGGCCTATTAGTTTACTGTCTAACATTTCAAAACTATTTGAAAAGCTGTATATGAGTGACTAGTAATGGATGTATTCCAGATCATCAATTCGGTTTTCGCAGACAACATAACACAATTGAACAAACTCACAGACTTGTGAATGTTATCAGAGACACTTTTGAAAAAAAGAAATACTGCTCTGCGCTCTTTACTGATGTCTCACAAGCTTTCGATAAAGTATGGCACGAAGGTCTTTTCAATAAATTAACACAAAATCTACCAGCAAACATCGTAAAGCTTTTAAAAAGCTATTTAATGGAACGTAAATTTGTAGTTAGGGAAGGCAAATTTTTAAGCCCTCCGCAGTCGATTGAAGCCGGAGTCCCTCAAGGCAGTATCTTCGGACCCTTACTTTATTTAATATATGCCTCTGACTTACCGTTAAGCAGTAACATTCATACATCAACATTTGCGGATGATACAGCCTTTCTAAGCGTTCACGAAAATCCTGTAGAAGCTTCCCGCAACTTACAAGAATATATATCCAAACTGGAAAAATGGCTCAACCAATGGCGTATAAAAGTTAACGAGCAGAAATGTGCACACGTCACTTTTACGTTGCGCAGGGAAACATGCCCGCCTATAAAAATTAACACCTAGACTATACCACAACACACTGTAGTCAAATGTCTAGGCGTCCATCTTGATCGTCGTTTAACATGGAAATGGCATATAGACGCAAAGTTAACACAAATGAAACTAAAAGCAGCCCAAATGAATTGGCTTATTGGAAGAAACTCTATACTAAGCCTAGACTGTAAAATTCTACTATACAATGCGATCCTGAAACCAATATGGTCCTATGGAATCCAGTTATGGGGCACTGCCTCAGCATCGAACGACGAAAGAATTCAAAGGCGACAGAATAAAATCCTACGTACAATAACAGCAGCCCCCTGGTATGTCATAAACCATCGAATTCATAAAGACCTAGACGTTCCGTTGGTGAAGACAGTATTTTCAAAACACGCGAAAAAATATATAAAAAAACTTGAGTTGCACCCAAATCCACTTGCGCGCAATATTCTTCATTATAGAGGCCACACCCGGCTGAAAAGAAGGGATACTCTTTCTCTCAGCCGTTCACGAGAGATGTAAAACAACAAAAATCAACCGTTGAAATTAAAAATTTTGTTTAGCATTGGCTAAACTTTTATTTAATATTTTTTAGATTTAAGATTTGAAAAACTTATTGATAATTCAATATAATTAAAGATTCAATAAATAACAAAATTATCAAAAAAAAAAAAAAAAAAAAAGGTTTGGATTTTCCTTTAAGTAATTTTGGGATTTATACTATACTAGTTGAACGCCCCGGCTTCGCACGGGAAAATCCAAATGCCATATCTTCGGAACCACTAGGCCGATTTCATGCAAACATCACATAAACCATGAAATTTTGGTGGAAATCTATCGACCCGTTTCCGCTGTTAATGGTGACATCACAGTGTACACTTCTTTTTATGGATATAGATTCACACTATTAAAGTTAAACGTGTTTAAGCAACTTTTTAAACAGTGTTAAACAATGTTGTTCACACTATAATTGTTGTATTTTAGGTTATGTCTAGTTAGGATGTAACGTAGATTACTTTTCCAGCTGGGGTATTACTCAGTCTGTCCAGATTCTTATCAAAGGTCTACTTCCTTTGAAATAAAATACACGTATCTTTTAGATGTTAAAGATGTATGGAACAAAGCTTTATTTAAACGAAACTTATACGACTTAATTCTAACTTATTACTACGAAGTTTGCTCGTGTGGTTGCTGGTGATTCGGTGAAGCAGGATGATAGCGGGTGACGGCAATCAGTGTGCTGGTGTGATTTCTAGTTGTTGTTGTCTGGGTATCTGGCAAAGATATAATAGATGATTCGGATAAAATATCGGTAAGATTCAATGGTATTTACTGGATACTACGATTAGTACGACTGCAAGGAGTATTCGGGAGCCCTTACAATCGGCAAATTACGAACTACGAACTTAAGGAGTATTCGGGAGCCCTTACAATCGGCAAATTACGAACTATGAACTTAAGGATTCTTCGGAGGCCCTTAAGATCGGCTACTTCAAATTACGATTAGTACAAGTGCAAGGAGTATTCGGGAGCCCTTACATTCGGCAAATTACGAACTACGAACTTAAGGAGTATTCGGAGGCCCTTAAGATCGGCTACTTCAAATTTACGATTAGTACGAGTGCAAGGAGTATTCAGGAGCCCTTACAATCGGCAAATTACGAACTACGAACTTAAGGAGTATTTTGAGGCCCTTAAGATCGGCTACTTCAAATTTACGATTAGTACGAGTGCAAGGAGTATTCGGGAGCCCTTACAATCGGCAAATTACGAACTACGAACTTAAGGAGTATTCGGAGGCCCTTAAGATCGGCTACTTCAAATTACGATTAGTACGACTGCAAGGAGTATTCGGGGGCCCTTACAATCGGCAAATTACGAACAAAAGCTACGGTTATGTTAGTATGGGAACAAGATCGATATCGGTGATTGCTCGCCTCGTTGTGTAAAAACCTGCACGTTATATCTATATTAAAATCTCAACTATATGAGAGTTATATCAGCGTGCATGTTTTTGTGGTTTGTTTATGTTAATAATTTGTTGGTCGCTACACTTATGCAGGGTGGTATATACCCTTTTGTTAGTACGTTTGTGCTTGTAGGGTACTTATGTGTTAGTTTGTAGTTATTTGTAACGGCACGTTACATTCCCCCCTTACTTTATTAAAAAAAAAATGATATAATAATATATTTTATTATTATTATTATTTTTTTTTTTTTTTTATATATATCTGTAAAATTTTTTTTTTTTTTTTTTTTTCCTTGTACGCTTTAAGCAACTCAAATACAGTAATTATAATTATGGTATGTAAAAAGAAATCATAAAAAAAAGAAAAAAACAATTCAAAAGAAATTTATTTATATAAAAATTTTATAGGGTGAAGGTCTTGGTTTTCCCCTGGCTCCTGAGGCGTACGACTCCATTCCGCACCCTCACCTAACCTTTTGGCAGCCCTTTCGGATAAATCACCCACTTTGATTTACCTCCTGTTAAGGGAGCTTCGACTTTGATGCCCCTGAACGGGTCTTGGGGCTCGTCTTCTTCGCTGAGGTCGGGAGTAGTTAATGACAATATGTCTTCGCCTATGAAGTCTTCCTCGGCGTAGTTTTCTATGTGTGGTGGTGGTGGTTGTTGTGCCAGGGGGATGAGCGGTGGTAGGTGCGCCGGTGGCTCTGCTGTCTGGTGTGGGGGCCTATGTTGCCTGGACAGGGGCGCTAGCGGAGGTGGTTATTGGGTCGTTATCGAGTGTACGGGATGGATGGTTCTTCGTTCCCACACTTTTTCGGCTACCTTGTTTACCTCTTTACGGCTTGATTTCGCTACCGGAGATATTTCTACCGAAAGGATTTTTGGCCTTGCCTCTGGTGGTGGTAGATATGGTGGAACGCATCTGGGCATCGCGGTTTGACGTAGATAGGCCCCAATTTTACTGGTGCGAGAGGTCTTGTTGGTTTGCGTTCCATGTTAAAAGTGAGTGATTGGTGATGAATGTGCTGCCTTTTATACAATTTGGGTTGATGGGGGCTGATTGTTTCGTGCTCGTTCGTTATATGTTTTAAGGTGCTGTATGTGCGCGAGTTATGTCACCACATCTACCCCCACCAAAGCCACCAAGACATAACAACACACACACATAAACAACACACAAAATCAGGTCAAACACCTCATATTAATAAAATGCAAAATTGTAAATTAATAGAATAATGACAAGTTGCGAAATATAAAAAATGCAATATCGGTTATTAACCTATTTAATACTTAATTGCGAAATACATAAAATTGCCGATTATTAAAAATATTATTAAAATTAAATTAATAGAATAATGACAAGTTGCGAAATATAAAAAATGCAATATCGGTTATACTTAATTGCGAAATACATAAAATTGCCGATTATTAAAAATATTATTAAAATTAAATTAATAGAATAAGCACTTTTATATTTAGTTAATAAGTTTCATTTAAAAGAAAAGACAAACAATAAATCATTCTAAATCGTACAACAGAAGAACTAAAACGTGTTTTTTTTTCTACACATAGTTTATCTAAACTATAACTGGCGCAGTCGAAAAAAAAGTTGACGGTATATCAACTTTCGCTCTCAAACTATTAAAGCATATAATAGTGAGAACCCACGACAATTAAAGAAAATAATTGAAAGTAAATTAAAATTAGTAAAAATAAGTGTTAATAAATTAATTAAAACTATTAAAGCATATAATAGTGAAAAACCATGAACAATTAAAGAAAATAATTGCAAGTAAATTAAAATTAGTAAAAATAAGTGTTAATAAATTAATTAAAACTATTAAAGCATATAATAGTGAGAAATCACGAACAATTAAGGAAAATAATTGAAAGTGAATGAACAGTTAGTGAAAATAATTGCTAATGAACTAAAACATAGTAAAAATAATATTTAAGACTATTTTTTTACAAATTTACACAGACTGTTTAAAAAAAAAATTTTTATTAAAGAAACGCACTACAAAATATACAATTATAAAAAAAAAAAAAATAAAATAAAACAAACAACAGATATATTAAATCAACAAGAATAAGAAAGAAAAGAACGCATAGAAACAAATCAAAATAACCCTTTACAAAATTAAAACATCTATTATAAGAGATAAAAGACAAAAACATTGTTAACCTATATTATCATCCCATAACAAAAGAAGAAAAACCTGTTGCCGTGAAAAAGTGTTATCTTGCCAACCAATAAGAAGGTCCCATTTGAGCAGCGTAAGACCGGATCAACAAGCAACAAAACAACTGAACAACAAGAAGAAATCCACATATTATGAGACTATTAATAATAATACTAGGGTAAATAAGTTATATTTTTATTTTGTAATATAAGTATATTTAAGCATAAAATATTTAAAAATAAAGCTATTTCATTCATGCGAAAAACATATCGGATCAAACCATACACAAACATTTTTAGACACCTTACACCCATTCCAGAAAACACTGAAATGTCCCTAGATAACAACAATCCCTCGGGTTCCATTCCCCAAATTCCAAATCAAATTTCACAGCAGAATCATATATTCGATTCACTTAAAATCCCAGATGCAGTGAAAGACCTCCCAAAATTTGACGGAAACCCCAGACTTTTGTACGAATTTTTAACAAACGTAGAGGAAATATTAGGGTATTTAATTAACGTAGACGGGACGAGCTATGCAAAAATTATTTTACGAGCAATAAGGAACAAAATAGTTGGACAAGCTAACGAAGTACTCAATGTGTACGGTACCCCTTTAGTTTGGGAAAACATAAAAAACAATCTAATCCTGCATTATTCCGATAAAAGGAATGAAACCTCCTTGATTAAGGACCTACATAATTTAAAACAAACAAATCAGTCTGTCCAACATTTTTATAGCTCAATCATAGAAATACAGTCATCCATCAATAATAATATTCTAATTCACGAAACCAACCCTAGCGTAATTGAGGCAAAACAAAAACTATTCGCAGAAATGTGTTTAAACACATTCCTGTCAGGCCTTAAAGAGCCTTTAGGCTCAAACATTAGATCGATGAGACCTAAAACAATGGCCGAAGCCCTTTCATTTTGCATACAAGAACAAAACATATGCTACACCAAAAAGACATTTACGAACACACATCATGTTCCCCAGCAGAATTCTAAACATCTTCTAAGCTATCCACTGTCTCAGACTTACCAACCAATAGTTAACAATTCATACAGATTCCCTCAGCAATCCCAAAGACAATACTATCCGAACATACCCTCATATCAAAACAACATAATTGGATATCAAAACCGAATGAACAACGCTCAAAGTCCCCAAATTAATGCAATGACTAATACATTCGGACAGAATAGACATTTTTACCCGAAAAATATACCGAATAACAGACTGGAACAAACCCGAACAGTTTACAACAATAACAACAACTCCCTTAACAATACCTTTGGAAGACAACAGTATAGTGCACAAAATTTACCGCCACCAGAACCAATGGATATAAGTTCAGGATATACTCACTTGAGGAAACCACAAAGTATGCAAACCAAGAGAACAACCAATGGTTTTAAGCCTCACGAAATGCACAACATTGACATAGAAGGAGCTCCATACGCAAACTTAGAAGAATATTATTGTTATCCAGAGAATGATCAAGTTCAAAAGGATGTTACACTTGCTCAGAACAACTTAGAACGAGACTTTATTTTTGGACAAAACTACCAATACAACCAAAACAACAGCAATACAATTGACGACGCTGAAAATTTTCTACTAGATGCCTCCCCGGACCAACTGGATATTTAGACGTAAACAAACACGGACGTACATTACCATATATAAATATAGCTTCCCCCTTCGGTCGACCATTAAAATTTCTAATTGACACTGGTGCCTCTTCATCATTTATAAATCCAGAATTTGTTGATCAAGACGAATGTCAAAGTTGTGAACCAATTATCATTACCACAATTTTAAATAAACACTCCTTGAACAAGAAAATCAGTTTACCATACTTTATGGAATTTAGAGAGGAGGGCCAGATGGAACTATTTGTCTTTAGATTCCACAATTATTTTGACGGATTAATAGGACTTGATATTTTAGAAAAACTAAAAGCCAAAGTAGACTTGGGCAGTAAAACGCTAACTACAAACAATTCTATAATACCACTACAATTTAAACCTAATCTGACTTCAGGAAGATTTATAATTCAACCTTTTTCAAAATCTGTTATTAAGATACCAGTTGATTCTCGCAACGGTGACTTTTTCATACAGAAAACATTTTTAGAACCTGATTTATTTATTCCGGAAGGTATTTATTCCTCAAGAGAATGGTATAGTTTTGTTGAAATAGCAAACATATCCGACCAAGAAAAAGTTGTCTATATTGAACAACCCGTAAAAACCATTCCATATCAAAATTTCATTGAAGTTAATAACTTCACCATAGAGTCAGACGCACCCCATCAGGAAGATAATATAATTAAACTCCTGAGAACAAACCACTTAAATAAAGAGGAAACAAAAGCTTTACTGAAAATTTGTAAGGACTTTGATGATATATTTTTTAAAGAAGGGAATCCCCTTAGCTTTTCTAACCAAATTAAACATAAAATAAAAACCACGGACGACATCCCTATTTTTACAAAGTCCTACAGATACCCTTATGTCCATAAGGAGGAAGTACGGACACAAATAAACAAGATGCTACAACAGGGCATTATAAAACCAAGTTTTTCACCTTGGAGTGCCCCTGTATGGATTGTACCGAAAAAGAAAGACGCTAGTAACGTACAGAAATGGAGACTCGTTATTGATTACAGAAAATTAAACGAGAAGACGATTTGTGATAAATACCCCATACCCAATATTACAGACATTTTAGACAAACTAGGCCGAAGCATGTATTTCACCACCCTGGATCTTGCCAGTGGCTTTCACCAAATCGAAATGCACCCAGAACATGTTGGAAAAACTGCATTTTCCGTAGATGGCGGTCATTTTGAATTTGTCAGAATGCCCTTTGGTCTTAAAAATGCACCGTCTACATTCCAAAGAATAATGGACAATGTGTTAAAAGACCTAATAGGAACGGTTTGCCTTGTATACTTGGATGACATAATCATCTATTCCACCTCGTTACAGGAACACATGATAAATTTGAAGAAAGTTTTTGAAAGACTAAGAGAATCAAATTTAAAGGTTCAGTTGGACAAATCTGAATTTTTACACAAAGAGTGCGCGTTTTTAGGACATGTTATTTCTACCGAAGGAATAAAACCAAATCCCGAAAAAATCCAAGCCATAAAAAATTTTCCTATCCCAAAAACTCAAAAAGAGATAAAATCATTCTTAGGACTATTGGGTTATTACCGAAAATTTATACAAAATTTTTCGAAACTGACAAAGCCTTTTACGGAATGTTTAAAAAAAGGAAGGAAAATAATTCTTAATGACAAGTACCTACAAACATTTGAAATGTGCAAAAATCTTTTAACGAATGACCCTTTACTCCAGTATCCGGATTTCTCAAAACCATTTGTCTTAACGACTGATGCAAGCGACTTTGCTTTGGGAGCAGTTCTTTCCCAAGGTCCAATCGGAACTGATAAACCGATATGCTATGCTAGCAGGACGTTAACAGATAGTGAAATAAATTATTCAACAATTGAGAAAGAATTACTTGCTATTGTTTGGGCAACAAAATACTTTAGGCCCTACCTTTTTGGACGTAAATTTAAAATTGTAACTGACCATAGACCACTAACCTGGATCATGAGCCTTAAAGAGCCAAATTCCAAACTAGTAAGGTGGAGGCTCAAACTTGAAGAATTTGACTATGAAATCGTTTACAAAAAGGGTAAACTTAATACAAATGCAGACGCCTTAAGCCGCATTAGAACTTACAACCCTTCTAAAAATGAAGAAATAAACATTAATATAGTCGACAACGACTCAATTCAGGGAACAGCAGGAACGACCATTCACTCTGCCGAAGAAAACTATGACGACGGTATTCCAATCTCAGAAAAGGCTTTAAACACATTTAACCTCCAAATTATCTTACAAGTAAAAAACGAAGGTTCTCCTCTTACACTTGAAACCGTTTTTAAAAACAAAATGCGAAAAACAATACGCAGACCAATATACAACGAAACTGTAATGACCGACATATTTAAACGATACCTAGCCCCCAATAGACTCTCTGCAATAATGACAGACGACGACACTTTTAGAACTGTTCAAAACACTTACTCGAAATATTTTGCAAACAGTAAAACATTCAAACTTGTTCGATGTAAAATCTTATTAGAAGATATTCGAAATACTGACGATCAAGATAAGCTTGTGAATGACTACCACATCAATCACAATCATAGAGGCATTCAAGAAACATTTGAACATTTGAAACGAGAATATTTCTTCCCTCACATGAAAGAAAAAATAACCAAATGCATAAATCATTGTGATATATGCCAAACGCTCAAATATGACAGAAAGCCTCCGAAACCTACATTTGAAACACCAGAAGTACCAAAAAAACCATTAGACATTGTCCACATTGACATATACTGCATAAATAAACGAAACATTCTCACCCTTATTGATAAATTCTCAAAATTCGGATCAGCGTACCTTTTAGATTCCAGAAATAGCATATCAATTTTAAAAAAAATTAAGCATTATATAAGCCTACACGGGCCCCCCCAAAAAATCGTTTGTGACCAAGGTGCTGAATTCAGTGCATCCATCATAAAGGATTTTTGCAAAATTAACAAAATTAATATACATTACACTTCTTTTCAACAAAGTACTAGTAATTCACCAGTCGAAAGACTACATTCAACGATGACAGAAATATATAGAATTATTATGCAAAAATATAAGTCATTAGAACCACCATTAGATAATGATGAAATACTGTCAGAAGTAATCATGACATATAATAATTCCATACACACCGCGACAAAACTGACACCGTTTGAATTATTCTATGGAAGAACACCCAGATTTGAAAAAGATTTAAACTACAATACTCACCATGAATACCTACAACGACTTAAAGAATTTCAGACCAAATTACAAGAATCAATTAGGGAAAAACTAACACATGACACAGATAAACGTATCGAACGATTAAACCAAAATAGAGAAAACCCCGAAACCTTTTTAGAGAACGACGACATATACAGAAAAGAGTGTAGAAGAAACAAAATGACTCCTAGGTTTTCAAAAAGAATTGTTAAACAAAACAACAGAGTAACTCTCTTAACACTTGACAATCAGAAACTCCATAAATCCAAAATAAAAAGACGACCAAAAACCTAAAACCCAAATCCCGATTTTCTTTTAGATTTGTACTGGCACAAGCCAATGTTAAAATTATAGACGTTTCACCAACCCAAGGAATCATCCCACTTACACTAGGAACTGCTAAAACAATAGTTGACTATAAGCACCTTATACACATAATCAATCTTCAATCTTACGAAGACAATATACAAGAAATAGAGAAGACCATAACTCATTTTGAAACCACACAATTTGCCAAAATTGCCTTAAAAACAACAAAACTAAAACTGAAAGAACTCACAACAAAACTAAACCTTTTAAAACCCAGAAACAGACAGAAGAGAGGACTAATTAACGTATTAGGTTCAACAATAAAATTTATAACTGGAAATATGGACTATGAAGACGCAGAAAGATTAAACAGAGACATTGAACGCCTACTAACGGAAAATGGACAAATAAATAATACAATAAACGAACAACTCATCCTCAACACCGAAATGATTAAAAGATTTGAAAACATAACTAACCATATAAACAATGAACAAGATATTATTTCAAAATCCATACAAAATATAAAAGAACAAACACGTAATTCACTAAACCCTACAATTTACACATTAACACAAATTCAACAACTAAATCAGATAAACTATAATATCGACATACTCACACAACATCTAAACAATATCGCAGAAGCAGTAGTATTATCGAAACTAAATATCATTCCAAAACTAATATTAGACCCGACAGAACTTAATCAAATCCATAATACACTAAAAAACGTAATTAACATAATCTCATTTGAACACATATTCGAATTACTCGAGTTAACCGCATATTATAATAATACTAATATTATATTTAACATAAAAATCCCGATAATATCAAAGGAAGAATATACATTTTATCATATTATTCCATCACCAATCAATAAAACTTTAGAAATTATAAGTGAAGAATATGCATTAATTAATGAAAATAAATTGATATTTTATAAAGAAAAATGTAAACATATAGAAAATCTATTTTATTGTAAAAATAATTATGAAACAGAATTTAATATGAATACAAACTGTATTAGAAATATAATAAATAGGAACGAAATCGCTTCTTGTCATCTAAGAGATGTAGGACAAAAAACTGACATTATTCACCCAGAACCCAACATTATTATCATTATTAATCCTCCAATACAACAGATTATTACAATTTGCAACAATGTTACCAAACAACACACAATCAATAGCACAACTCTAATTCAATTTATCAACTGCAAAATCGCCATCAATAACATATGGTACAATAACGAAAATAATACACATTGGGACAATGGAATATTCATGGAAACGCCACTTTATTTAAATAATAACATTACAACTCTTTCAAACAAAAACGAGATAACACTCCCAAAACTTAATGACTACAGATTCCAAGATAAAAAAGTAATTGAAAACCTACAGGCAAATACAGAAATACACGAGAAAGTTACCTATTCCGTCTTCGGATCAATAACAATTCTCATCATAATATTAACAATTGCAGTTATAAAAAGGAAACCAATGACAATAACATACTCACTTGACCAGATGATTAATGAAGTTCCAGCAACAAATCAGGCAAAGCCCCTTTGGCCGTCACTTCATTTTAGGGAGGGAGGAGTTATGTCACCACATCTACCCCCACCAAAGCCACCAAGACATAACAACACACACACATAAACAACACACAAAATCAGGTCAAACACCTCATATTAATAAAATGCAAAATTGTAAATTAATAGAATAATGACAAGTTGCGAAATATAAAAAATGCAATATCGGTTATTAACCTATTTAATACTTAATTGCGAAATACATAAAATTGCCGATTATTAAAAATATTATTAAAATTAAATTAATAGAATAATGACAAGTTGCGAAATATAAAAAATGCAATATCGGTTATACTTAATTGCGAAATACATAAAATTGCCGATTATTAAAAATATTATTAAAATTAAATTAATAGAATAAGCACTTTTATATTTAGTTAATAAGTTTCATTTAAAAGAAAAGACAAACAATAAATCATTCTAAATCGTACAACAGAAGAACTAAAACGTGTTTTTTTTTCTACACATAGTTTATCTAAACTATAACTCGCGCGTTGCTGCTTTCCATCGGGTTTCTTTAAAATATATATATTTGGTGACACTGTCCCAAGTATTTCGTAAGGACCAGAATATTTTGGTGCGAGTTTGCTGGCAAAATGGTCGGCGGCCGAGGATAATGGATGCTCTCTCTTGAAGACCTTATCGCCAATGTGTGGATGCCATTCCCGTCTGCGCAGGTTAAAATACTTTTGTTGTTTTTCCGACGCTTTGGTCATCGTGTCGCGTATGCGTCTCCATTCGTCCGGTCCTAGCCTTGGATCGGATTGAACTGTCTCGGCTGGTACTTCACCCTCTTCAAAGATCTGGTGTGGTGGTTTGAGGTCACGTCCGAAGAGGATTCGTGCGGGGGAAAGTTTTGTGGTTTCATGGACTGCTGTATTTATGGCAAATGCGATTTCTGCCAACGTTGTATCCCATCGCCGTTGGTTCCCTTCGGTATTTTGAGCGATTAGCGTTTTTATTACACGATTGACTCTTTCGGTGGGATTTCCTTGTGGTGCGTATGGCGCCGTTAGTCGCTGCTGAATGCCACATTCGTTTAAAAATTCCTTTACGGCCTTGCTTACAAACTGGGCCCCATTGTCGGAGATGACCGCCGAGGGACTTCCAAATCTGTATATGACCCGTTCTTTTAGTGCGTGGATTACTGCCGACGTGGTGGCGCTTCTCAGGGCCACGAGTTCAACCCATTTACTGAATTTGTCCATGAAAACGAGTAGCCAGCTTCGTCCCGATGTTGATCGAGGAAGGGGTCCTATGAAATCCATGCATACTATTTCCCAGGGCTGTTCGCAGGGCATAGTTGTCATGAGGCCGGGTTTTCGTCGTTGCTCGACTTTGAATCGTCCACAGGTGAGGCATGATCGTACATACCGTCGTATGTCTCGTACCATACCAGGCCAGTAATATTTTTCCTGAGCTCGTCGCGTGGTTTTGTGTACTCCTAGGTGTCCTGCTGTCTTTGCGTCATGGACCTCTAGCAGGATTCGGGTGATATCTTCGGGGGGCACACATAGTTTCCACTCTGGATCATTGGTGAATGCTGATGATTTGGCGAAGTGACGAAATAGCCGGTTCTGTACTATTTGGTAGTCGGCGAGTTTCTGGGTTGGGTGGTGAAGTCTCTGGCGTATTTTCTCGTACCAGTTTGATCTTCTAGAATTTACCAACGCTATTGGGTCTGGATGTTCGGCTGGTAGTAGGCTTCGTGATAACGCATCGGGTACGACGTTGAGTTTTCCGCGACGGTACTCAATTTCGAAGTCGTATTGCTGCAGTTCTAGGGCCCAGCGCCCTAAACGACCCGAGGGGTTGGATATCGTATGAAGCCATTTTAACGACTGGTGATCGGTGATTACGGTGAATCGGTATCCTTCTAGGTATGGTCGCATTTTACGTATGCCCCATAATACTGCTAAACATTCTTGTTCCGTTGCGGAGTATTTTTGCTCGAGTTCCGTTAGGGTTCGGCTGGCGTATGCAATTACCCTTTCTTGTTCGCCATGCCGTTGAAACAGTACTGCCCCCAAACCTTCCTTGCTCGCATCGGTTTGCAGAAAAAATGGTCTCTCGAAGTTTGGACAACTGAGTATTGGGGCTGTGGTCAGTGTTGTCTTAAGTTCCGAAAATGCTTGATCTTGTTCGGGTCCCCACTTCCATGGGGTTTTCTTTTTTAATAGCTGGTTCATTGGTGCGGCGATTTTTGAAAAATTCGGAATAAATCGGCGGTACCACGAGGCTACTCCCAAAATACGACGTAACTCACGAATTGTATCAGGGGCCTTCATGTTCAAAAGTGCGCTTACCTTTTCCGGGTCGGTATGAATACCCTTAGAGCAGATAATATGGCCTAGGTATTTTATGCTTGTCCTAACGAACTCGCATTTGTCGAAGTTTATTTGCAGGTTTGCTGCCAACAGTCGTGAAAATACTGTTTTTAGCATTGCAATATGTTCCTCAAACGTTCGTCCCAAAATGATGATGTCGTCCAGGTACACAATTACCTTTGGATGTAGCTCGGGTCCAATGATGTTGTCTAGGATTCTTTGGAAGGTTGCGGGAGCTGAGTGCAGCCCAAATGGCATGACCTTCCACTGGAATAATCCGCGGCCGGGAACTGTGAAGGCGGTGTATGGACGGGAAGCTGGGGTTATAGGTATCTGCCAGTAACCATTTTTTAGGTCAATCGTGGAGATAAAAACGGCCTCTTTCAACTGGTCAAGAATTGCATTGATTTGTGGTAGGGGGTATGCGTCCGGTTCGGCTGCCGCATTTAGTTGGCGATAGTCAATACACATCCTCCATGTTCCTTGTTTTTTCCGAACTAGCACGACGGGGGAACTGTATGGACTGCGGGATGGTTCGACACGGTCGGCCGCTAACAGCTCATCTACCTCTTGGTCGATGACCTTTTGCATCGCAGGGTTCCGAGGGTAGTATCGTTGTTTAATAGGCCGATCGTGTTTCATATGGATCGTATGAGTGCCCATATTACACGGTCCGCTGATTTTCGCGAATGTTTCTTTCGCCGATGTTATAAGGGATTCCAACTGTTGTAACTGAGTTGTGCTTAGGTCGTCGTTGATCGCGTGGAGTGAAGGTAAGCTATTTCGGCATCTCGTTTTGTTACTGGTCTCTATTTTGACTCCGTCGATCACGAGAGTAGTGTTGCGAAGGCGGAGGAAATCCATGCCTAGGATGACCGGCTCGGCCAGGCTATCTAGGGCTGACGCTAGAAGCCTTGTGCTTGTTCCATTGACAGTGACCACTATTGGATAAACTTGGACGCTGGACACACATGAGCTGTCGGCTAGCTGGATGGTCCGATTATGGTTGCGTGGTTGTATGTTGCGGGCCTCCAAAAGGCGGCGTATCTTTCCATCGACGTACGTGAGGGTGGAGCCTGTATCTATGAGTGCTCGAACGGGAATATTACAAATTTTAACCTGAAGGTAGAATCGCCCTGTTCTGGTGGTCATGTTCAATGTGCAGTTGCAGTCTCGGGACATGACGTTATCCCGGCCGCAACGTGAGCAAAAAATGTGCGGTGGGTTCTGGCACTGCTGTCTATAATGTCCCCGCTGTTTGCACCTCCAACAGTGGGTCTTTCGCCGATAGTCCCCTGCATCGATAAAATGGTTCGGCTGTGGTCTTCCCTGCCTGGCTTCTTCACGTCGCAGCATTTCATAGTCGTCCGCGAGTTCTATGAGTTCATCTAGGTTTTCAAAATCTTTCCGGCGGACATATAATTTATGCTCGTATCGTAATCCATCGTAGATGCGGTCCGTATGATCTTTCTTTCGCCAATCGGGGTGTTTTCGTATGAGGGCCTGTAGAGATATGATGTAATCTTTTGCCCTTTCTCTCGGGCCCTGCTTTCGGTGGTATAAGTCTTCTTCTAATTTAGCGAGGTAACGCTTTGGTAAGAAAAACCGAATGGCGTGTTCCTTGAAACCTTCCCACGTGTGTATCTCTGTTCTTTTTACCCGATACCACTGTAGAGCTTTACCTTTCAAAATTTCCAGTAATGATAGTAATAGTCGGCTACGTTGGTATCCGTAACAATCAGTTAGTTCTTCTAATCTTTCAAGGAACTCCATTAGGTTATCGCCGCCATCGTAAGTGAGATCCCATCTCCGAATGGTAGCCATAACTTCCGTGTCATTAGGAATTTGCACTAACGTTCTGGGGCTAATAGGGGGTACTGGTTGGGTGGTGGCATCTTCGCTGATGGGTTTCCTTTCTTCCTGTAACACCTCGGCTTCTAATACACGGAGAAGGTTTTCCGAAGATCGCTGCTGTCGTTTTGCTCGGATTAGGTCGCTCAGCTGGCGACGAAGTTGGTCGACGGTAGCCTTTTCGGTAACGGAGATGTTGTGTTGACGGCAAACTTCGGCTAATTTATCCTTTCGTAGAAGGTATACCCAATTGAGGGATTCCGTCTGTAGTAAAGTTTCGTTTCTTTGTTCCTGACCCGATCTGAGTTCGTTGGTGGCTGTGTTTAGGGTTTTACCACTAGTTGCGTTCTAAGAATCGGGTCCCTGCTCGGGCGCCATTGTAACGTAGATTACTTTTCCAGCTGGGGTATTACTCAGTCTGTCCAGATTCTTATCAAAGGTCTACTTCCTTTGAAATAAAATACACGTATCTTTTAGATGTTAAAGATGTATGGAACAAAGCTTTATTTAAACGAAACTTATACGACTTAATTCTAACTTATTACTACGAAGTTTGCTCGTGTGGTTGCTGGTGATTCGGTGAAGCAGGATGATAGCGGGTGACGGCAATCAGTGTGCTGGTGTGATTTCTAGTTGTTGTTGTCTGGGTATCTGGCAAAGATATAATAGATGATTCGGATAAAATATCGGTAAGATTCGGTGGTATTTACTGGATACTACGATTAGTACGACTGCAAGGAGTATTCGGGAGCCCTTACAATCGGCAAATTACGAACTACGAACTTAAGGAGTATTCGGAGGCCCTTAAGATCGGCTACTTCAAATTTACGATTAGTACGAGTGCAAGGAGTATTCGGGAGCCCTTACAATCGGCAAATTACGAACTATGAACTTAAGGAGTATTCGGAGGCCCTTAAGATCGGCTACTTCAAATTACGATTAGTACAAGTGAAAGGAGTATTCGGGAGCCCTTACATTCGGCAAATTACGAACTACGAACTTAAGGAGTATTCGGAGGCCCTTAAGATCGGCTACTTCAAGTTACGGTTAGTACGAGTGCAAGGAGTATTCGGGAGCCCTTACATTCGGCAAATTACGAACTACGAACTTAAGGAGTATTCGGAGGCCCTTAAGATCGGCTACTTCAAATTTACGATTAGTACGAGTGCAAGGAGTATTCGGGAGCCCTTACAATCGGCAAATTACGAACTACGAACTTAAGGAGTATTTGGAGGCCCTTAAGATCGGCTACTTCAAATTTACGATTAGTACGAGTGCAAGGAGTATTCGGGAGCCCTTACATTCGGCAAATTACGAACTACGAACTTAAGGAGTATTCGGAGGCCCTTAAGATCGGCTACTTCAAATTACGATTAGTACGACTGCAAGGAGTATTCGGGGGCCCTTACAATCGGCAAATTACGAACAAAAGCTACGGTTATGTTAGTATGGGAACAAGATCGATATCGGTGATTGCTCGCCTCGTTGTGTAAAAACCTGCACGTTATATCTATATTAAAATCTCAACTATATGAGAGTTATATCAGCGTGCATGTTTTTGTGGTTTGTTTATGTTAATAATTTGTTGGTCGCTACACTTATGCAGGGTGGTATATACCCTTTTGTTAGTACGTTTGTGCTTGTAGGGTACTTATGTGTTAGTTTGTAGTTATTTGTAACGGCACGTTACAAGGAAGGGTAGTGTGAAATACACATCCACTCGGAGACCCAATTGGATCCATTGTGATTCCCTTCATTTATAATTTATTGATTAATTAGTCTCCTTACTGTCCAAGGAGAAACAAAGAGCCGTTATCATCAATCATTCAGCCATTTAATTCCCATGATAACGCCCCTGATATCCTCAAGTTTGCACTTCGCGATATCACTAATGCCCTCATGGAAACGTCTGCTCAGCCATCTTTGCCAATGGCGTTGCAGCCTTGGGCAATGACAGATGATATGCTCTATAGTTTCTGGCTCCTCTTCCATCCTACAGAAATCCGGACTGCCATTTTCCCATATGCTGGTTCTCGCTCTAACCAAGCAATGGCCATTCAAGGCGCCTACTAAGACTCTCAAAACCTTTCCATTCATACCCAGCTGTAGATCAGATTTACCTGAGTCTAGTTCGATCCATATGGACCTCGAGACTCTACAATCTTCTCTATTCCTCCAGGAATGGTTAGTTTTGCTAATTACGCAATTACTGAGTTCCCTATAGTAGTGACCGATTGGAGGTTGAACCGACCTGTCACTAACTGCCACAGCTAATGCTGACCATATTCTTGCAAGCTCATCAGCGCATTTGGTTTCCCTCAATATTTCAATGTCCTGGTACCCAACATAGCCTAACGCTAAATTTGTCCATAAGCAAGTTGAGAGGTAACCAGCTTCGATTTGATACTATGCCCCTTCAAAGCTTTAAGCGTCGCCTGACTGTCAACGTAGAATGTTACCTCCACGCCTTCAGTTAAGTGTTCTGTCACTAGTTCCGTGGCCCTGAGGATCGCTAGGATCTCAGCCTGAAATACACTACATTCGGTCGGTAGCCTAAAAAACCTACGAATGTCCGTTCCTCAAAAATATACGCCAGCACCCGTGCCTATTTCCATTTTCGATCCATCTGTAAAGACCGCGCAGCTCTCGTACAGTCTATCAGATTTGACCCAAAGATCCCTATCCGGAATGACTAGTGAAGGCGTTCTAATAAAATTAGTCTCAACAACCGTGGAGTTCGAGGAATTATTTTTTTCTCCTGAAAAAGCCAACCAACGGTGTGGCGAAATATCAAAAAATTAAAATTAAAAACATTTTTTATATAAAAAACGACCTAAAGCGTTAAAAATTATTATACGATTAAAATTAAAAAGGTCAAGAAAATTAGAAAACTATTTATTTTTTCTTGCCACTATTTACTTGAAATTTTTGACAAGCCGCAGTTGAAAAGAAATGTTCAGTGAGTTCCCAAAACCAAACATTTCACTGAACGTATCTCAAGGCAATACTCGAATCCTGCCTTTTGTGTGTTTTTGAGCGTGTTCAAACCCTAAACACGTTTTTTTTTTGTGTTTTCAAAGCAAGTAAATGTATGAGAAAACACAAAAGATAAACGTATTTTGCTGCAAAAACACGAAAATGGTGCTTAAACGCGATAGTGTGAAAATAGTATTAGATTTATAAAATTTTATTATGAAATGATTATTAAATAACTTATCTTTAGTAAAACTGTTGCAAACGAACAAGGGAAAAGCCAATTTTGATTTATTTCAATGAATTGTTGTTTTCGGAAGCCGCTTAACCTCAATTATCTGTGTCACAACTTCAGTTAAGAAAATCAATTTTAAAGTACTTAAAAGTTATTTGAAGTTTGTATATCGCAAATTTACACTAGTGAAAGTTTTGTCAACCTGTGTTATTAGCAATTTAAAAATTTGCATTATAATTTTAAAGAATCGATATGTTCAAATATTTGTAATTAAAATTTTTCTATAAAAAAATAGTTTGAAAACACTGTATAACAAAATATATTTGTTCTTCCAAATAATCCGTGTGCACGAATGATAGTGGTAAAGGATAAAATAAAGTGAAATAATGTACATATCGCTAAATGAAATACAAATCTACGTAAGTAACAAAAATTCGAAATCATATATTTAATTAACTCTTGCGAATGGTATTGAAAAGCATGTTCATAAAAATTTTTAAAACTCTATCATAAAGATCAGTCAAATTAAAAGTGAAAACAAAAAGAATTTAGTTCAGCCACTTGAAGAAATTTAATTGGTTTTTTCCCTCTCCACTTAAATTTCAAAAATAGTTATTACGTGCTGTTGAAACGATATGAATATAGGGTAAGTACTCCTAAGTTCGGCATGTCCCAGTAGCCGGCAGTTTTCAAATTTAAACTCAAATAACTAAGAATAACAGTGATAATATATTAAAGTCAGAATACATAAGCTTCACAAATACTCCCAGAATTATATATGAGAAAACAAAACTGAGCATATTTGCATAGTTTATTGAGTCCGTTGGCTTTAGTAAGTGACTCTTTTACAACACGTGGGGTAGTGCTTATTTCTTAGTAAAAATTTAGTGGCTAAGCCGACTTTGTAAGGCATGTAAAAACGTAAATTTTAGCAAATTTTAATCGCAAAAGGTTTTAAAAGGCTGAAAATGCTCAAATAATAGTATTACAGTGTAAATTTTTAAAAAAATTGAATTTTTCCGATATATTAAGGGATGCAGGCATTAGGAACAAAAAAATTGGAAAACAAGCCAATTCTTCCGATTTAACTCAAATATGAGAAAATTGTTTAATCGTAATTTTGCAAACCATTGTATATATAAAAATTGAGTTTAAAACAAGTTTACCTAGTAGTTGGCATAGTTTCAAATTAGTTATTTTCAACTTGCCGACTACAGGACAATAGCTATCCTAATGTCGGCAGTGGTTTTTTGTACTAGTTTTGTTTAACTATAATGCCAAAAATATGTTGAGTTTTATACTAACTAGTCTCAGATATAATTTGAATTAAAAAATGAATACCAAAAGAAAAATATTCGGAACAGTCTCTACAAGATGCACTGACTGAAAGAAGGGTAGGCGGCATTTCCATATTAGGGTCCAGTGGTAAATATGGTGTTCCACGTTCAACTTCACAAGACATGTTACATGTTCGCGTTCTTGAGGGTCCTCGAAGATTCAGCCCACAAACCATTCTATGGAATGCTGAAGAAAATTGTTAAGAAAAATGGTGTAATGATTTGGTGAAATGTGATTTTCCAACTAAAATGGACGATTTTCTGAACACAGTTCAAGAAATTATTAATAAAGACAAACGAGCCACACAATTTTTAAGCGATCGTCTGGTCAGAAAGTGTTTTTTTAGAAAATGGTTGTCCGCATTGAAAAACTTTTTGAGCAAACAAAATAAACTTTACATTTTGGAAGCTATGAGGGACGAAACTAGTGTTTCCATGTGTCCCAAAACTGGAAAAGTACTGTCACCAAAGGGATACTGCAATGTTTACACCATTCTGTTTATCCGTTTCTTCATACGTTAGTTTCGGATTTTAAAATGGAAGAAACGATTAAGAACGGGTTTCGAAAGTGTGGCCTTTACCTATTTAACCCTGATAGTGCGGATTATACTAAATGTGTTATTAATCGTTAGCAGAAATAGAAAACGGTCTTAAAAATGTTAAAATGTTCAGAGAAACGGATTATGATAAAGACATTTAGATTATCAACCTCATGAGCCGTAGTTTACTTGAAATAGGGATTGATTCAAATGCAGCTATTGAAAAGATTCGCGCTTTAAAAAATGGAGAAAACATTTAAAATATCCAAATTTTAGGCAACGTTACAGAGCAGTCAGGGACATATATATTTAATGACGAAGGAGTTTTGGAAATGGAGGCCATACAAACAATATCACCGGTTCTCTTTTGTTCAACACCAACTTCTTCAAAACCAAAGCAAAGCTAAACATTTCGTGCTCCTCTCCAACCAGCCGAACGTATCTCACTAAGTTCTTCAATTTGTAGCTCCCTTATAATTTGATCCTATTAGCCCTTCTCCAACATGTAATTTAATCAAAAGTATTAGCTACACAAAGCTAATTAAAAACCCGGAATAATCGATATCAACATTATTCGAAAATCATCTTTACTTCCCAAAGCAATCACCGTCCTTACAATTAAAAACAAAAATTATAGCCCCAGTGTTCTTGCATGTAGGATCTATATACGGATGAAAGAAACTGAAAACTTTGCTAAAGCTGAAGGCGTAAAGGAGCGAAAACTGGAGGGCCAAAAAAAGTAAAAGGAATCAAGCCAATCAAATTTAAAATACCAAAGCAAAAGCAAAAATGTAGCACTTGTTCTGAAGTGTTGGATTCGGATACTGAAGATGATCAGCTAAGAAATGTTGGGTGTGATACCTGACTCAGTGGTATCACCTTAAATGCACCGAATTCAAAAATATGCAATACGATGACGTTATGGATTTTAATAGAATTAGTCTCCTCGAATGCAAAAACATATGTATAGGTATAAAATACCTAGCTTTTACCTTTAATATATCAGTTAAGTACAAACAATGAATTCCAAGGACTGAAATGTACAAAAATATTATTTAGTATTAATATTTTTAATTTTTGGTCGAATATGAATTAATCCTTTGCAGGAAGCATGATCTCATAACAAATGTAAAAGCGTAGCTAATTTGTTTTATATCAATAACAGTATGATTTCTATCTCAATGTATTGTTTTCTTCACTAAAATATGATATGCCGACAATAGGAACATAACATGCCGAAAAGTGGAAAATTGGTGCCGACTATAGGCAAATGTGCTCTTTTTTACAAAATCTGTAAATTTCACAATTTTAGTAC
The DNA here is from genome assembly GCA_947311025.1 of Lypha dubia. Taxonomy (NCBI): domain Eukaryota; kingdom Metazoa; phylum Arthropoda; class Insecta; order Diptera; family Tachinidae; genus Lypha; species Lypha dubia. The sequence goes on from OX371263.1 coordinate 53,166,435, forward strand.
AAAAATATTTAAATTTAACATAATTGCCGACTACTGGTACACTTACCCTACATACTTGTAGTTTGCCCATAAGGATTCCCGTATTTTCCATTTTAACTCACTAAAACAATGTGTAAGAAAATATTCGGCCTGGTCCTCTGAAAACTTTAGCTATCACCTTGTTATTTATATTTTGTTGGACAGTGTTGTTGGCCCTTAAGCGGTCAATTAAATCAATTCATCTCACATGCGAATGTCATTTTAACATTTGTATAGAACTCTTTGCAACAACTATAACTTAATCATCCTATACTTTGTAGCGTATGTTTGTGTTGAAATGTCTATGAATGTAAGTTTGACAATGTACCACGCAAAAAGAGAGTAATGTGTTTAGTAAACAAATAATAAAATATCAGTGTTGGTAAGGTGTTAAATAATTGTTTGTATTTGTGAGTACAAAGTCCCAAATGGAAGAGTTCGTTGGTGAAATTAAGTGTTTATATTTGTAAGGAATGTTAACTGTCAAAAAAAGCGGAGGTTGAAAGATTAGGATAAATATAGTTATGGCGAAAAGAATTTTTACGGCGAAGCGGAAAAATTTATCTAGATTAAAAATTTAAAAGTTCAAGAGACGATTGATCAAGAGATAGCCGGAGAGTTCAGTTGAAAATTCTGACAAAAAAATCAAATAAAATTAAAAGGAAAAAGGTATAAGAATTAAAAGTGAAGATAACATCAAGGGATCTGGGAAAGAATAGCCAGACCAACAGAAGAGATATATAGAGCCGAAGAAATATTAAGAAGGAAAGACGAAGTAGAGCCCGTAAAACAGCATCAACTTTGGAAAAGAATTTAAACCTTGTGGGTACTTCCTGGTTAGCTAAGGCGCCAGTGATAAGTAGTGAGTCCACAAGTTTTTTTTTTATATGTCCATTTAATATTGGCGCCGGCGATTATGTTGTAATTTTTTTTTTTAAATATAAAAGAAAATTTTAATTTGTGTTCTCTATTCCGGTGAGAAGAAAACGAAATCTTTTTATAAAGAAAATTTGTTTAGTGGATAAAAAAAACAAAAAATATTTTTTTAAAGAAATTAAAATTAATAAATAGAATATAAAAAAAATTGCATATAAATAAAATTAGTATAAATTAAAATAAATTAAAATTACAAAAAGAATTATATTAAAATTAGTGCTAGTGTTAGTATATATTAGTGGTTAGTAAAGTGTTAGTAAAATAAAGTCTTTTTTTTATTTTTGTTAGCCCAAAACTACTTAACGGTAGTAGATTTTATTAGTTGAAATTTTTGTTGAAAGATCACTGAATTTTTTTATATACCATTTTAAAGAGCTCTCTCGAATAGGTAGCTAAATATTAGTTAATTTTCTTTTTGGCGCGCATCCTGTTTGACTAGTGTCGAGGAAATTCAGTTAGGCAATTTTGGGAAATATTTTAATAAATTTGTGTATTAGTAATTAAGTTTTTTTTATGTTCATATTAATTTGGTTTAAGATAATTAGGTTAATTTAAATAATTCAAAGGGAACAATTTAATTTTAATAAAATAAATTTTGTTAATAATTTTTAAATATATATTCGCCTATGTTTTCATTTGGTTGAAGAACAACCTAAGAATGTCCGGCTAAAGTTGTTTTTGTGTAAAAGTAAGTATGTAAGTGTGTGACCAAATCTTTATTGTCTGTGGGGTGACATAAGAATTTTTGCTTGTTATGTTACTAAGGTAGGGTGGGCAGCTAGAGGGGAAAATTACACCATATGTCCCAACTTTGTCATCGTTTAGTTAATTGTGTCAATGTCCGTCTGGAATTTTAATAATAAATATTCAGTCCGTTTGTCATTTTTGTAGTCATTTTCTTTGTTAGGTTTTTGTTTACTTTAAATATAAATTTTTTTGTCCAGCCCTGTTTTGGAAGCCGCGGGTCGTACCTTCCCTGACGTCATTGAGTTAGCTGGCAGTTATTTTTGCGGCTTTTCAAAACCCAAAATAAGGGTACTGTGACAACTTTAATATAAATTCGTAAATTTAATACAATTCATGTATGATGAACTCTTCCGTTTCCGTCCGTGTTTTGGTTGCAAATCATATACACACATATTCAATTAAATAGAATATTTTTTGTGTTCATAATCACAGGCATATGTTACTCTAAAAATATCCACTGATTTGCGTTGCCCGCTATGGTAAAGCAGTGTGTTGGGACGTTGATAAAAACTATAATTGAGAAATTAGTGCTAAGAATAAACGAAAAATCACTGCTGCTGCCACAGTCACAGTCATAGTCACAGTCATTATTTATTTTATAGACTAAATGCGTTGTATTGTATTTCCATGATATGAAATGTTTCATAATTAACACGGGGATGAAAGCTTCAGGAGTTACAATATGCGGCTCTCGTGTTCAAAATATATTGAAGCCTTGAAACCTTCATCGAATTTATAGATTGAAGTGCGCTTGTATGTAACAATTTGTTAACAATTGTTTCATTTCCTGTATGTATGCTTTACATACATACACATTAACAATGTTGGTCGGAAAAGAGGACACATACATACAAATACAAGTACAAATACATACTTGCCAATTTAAAAAGCTAATCATAAAGTGTAACAGCATTATGGATGTTTTTGTTAATGTAAAAATATGTCATGTACACATTAATGACATGACAAGTAGTCATACAGAGTATCTAACTAGCTGTCTGTCTATCTATCTCATTGTCTATCAGGAAAAATATTAATGCACTCGAACATGAAAATATGTTTTGCTATGATAATTTGTTGTTGTTATTTCTGTTTTTGCGAATTACGGAATTAGCAAAAATATGTTTATCTCTTCTAGTTGTCATTAATATAGATTTTTGAAAAAAGCTAAATCATGTTGAACAATGTTTTATATATGGATGTTTATAACAATGTGTGTGTGTGTGTGGCTGTGTGTGTGCATTTTAATAACAATTGTTTATAAAACAGACGGAAATAGTCATGTTCATGTTGTTAATGTGTTTAGCAGTCTATAATAAAAGCGAAAAAACGTGTAACAAGTCAATATTTGCCATGCAAAAAAAAAAAAAAATTAAATAATTATGTAGTTTGCTTTTGTGTTGCTAATAAAACAAAAGCAATATTTTGTTTATTAAGAAATGTTATTTTCGAGACTATAAACAACTAAAGCTAAATCATATATTCGTGATTATCAATATGTTTACGAATATTGTTTATTGGTTTTATCTTTAAATGATATGAAAATATCGATCATTTGTTTTACTGAAAAGTGTTGATAACTTTAGTAAAAATATTGTATATGGCTGGCGAACAAAAATTTTGCAAGATTGTTTACATAAAGCTTTGCGTAAATTTTGCGGCTTTCCAATACCATCTTTATGGCAAAACTCTTCATAGGCTAAAGTTCGTAAATTTATTTTTAGAAATAATTAGACATTGGCTGACTGCCAAAACGTCAATTGCTTTGTGTTTGAACAAAGCATCACATTTCATAACGCGGCAGTACAATAATTATTCACTGTATACCATTTGAAAACGCTGCCGACAAGTATTTTTAACGTAATAAGAAAACAAACAAGGCATCGGTTTTATAGTTGATGCATTGTCTTGCAATTTTGCATATGTATGTGATTTAGCAATACTGTATATAAACTTTGTATACGAACGTTTTGGAAGTCAGCTTTTGTGTGCATTCAGCATCACAGTTTGCTACACAACTGTTGCTCAACAACCTGCTGAACGCTTTGATTACTGAGCGATGAGTGGACAAATTACGATATTTCAGTTCAGTTTGACTTTTGAATCAAATTTCATAATATATTTTTAAATATTAATTCATTTAAATTGACAAATAAATACGGTGAAATCTTTTTACGAAATAAAATTCAATAATTTTAATTGAAAAGTAAAATTTTTTTATATTTTTGAGAAAAAAGTGAGCAGATCGTTCAGAAAAATTAATCAAATCACAAGCTGCTACAACTAAACTGTTTAGTATCAGGGCCCACCCAAATCGTTACATCCGTGAACGGACAACCCATCGCGTAATTTCCCAATCAAGTTATTACGTGACGAGTTGTACGTTCGCGGATGTAACGATTTGTGCTCAGGTTATCCTGCTGAACGCCCCCATTGTTAATATTTTCAGGAATAAAAGAGAAATCAACAGCAATTTGGATTTGTTTTCGAAAACTGCTACACAACTATCGGCAGTGTTCATGTGCATCATGCTTATCACTAATTTTTAGGTTGATCATTGCTAAATGGTTTTTGCAATTTTTAAACAAATATAAAATTTTTGTGAAATTTAAATACAAGAATTACTTCACTACTAAATTAATGTTACACTGGTAATTATCACATTAAATTCCAGGGTTAACGTTGAGCCTATTTTCGGTAACACTGAGATTTCTTGTGACAAATAGCAGATTAACATGAAATTAGTAGCGTAGTAATAATCGCACTGATGTATTCGGACTCATGCCAGAAGAATGGGTTTAAATTAGAACAATTTCTGCAGAAGGTTGACTGATGAAGAGGAAGAAGAAAAATTTCTTTATTTTCTATGTCAATATCATAACGAATATTACTCTATTACTTTGCCATAGGCAGTCTGTATATGTAGTAAATAATATATTTGAAAATTTAGAATTGCAGAAGTGTCTACGATGCGACTTTCAAAATTTCATATAAGTTTTATTTTATGATTGATCTCTGTGTCCGCCCACTTAATGCACGCCATTCGGAGTTTTCCTTTTAAAACGAAATTCTATCCATGAATATGTACATATGTATGTGTGTGGATGTATATTTGCACGTTTTCACTAAAATAAGAAATTTAATTTGAACAATTTCGAGCCAACATATCGAGTCTACAAAAAAAAAGGTATTCCGATGTCAAAGACATCTTGAGACAATTTATTGGGTTAGTGAAATATATTTACTAAGAAAACTCAAAGCCAGTTTAATACCACCGCCCGCCTACCCATCTAAATTATCCTGATCTATTAACAGTCTTAAAACACTTGTTCAATTCACAAGCTCGTATTAACGTCATCTGTGTTGTCTAATCGTATAATTATACAATATTGTATTTTTGTTGTTGGTAATTTTCATACAAAAGTGTGTTATAATTATACGATTGAATTTTATATGTTTTTCAATTGTTATATTGAGGCCGGGTCTGGGCATATTCTATTTGTTAAATTAATTTGTAAAAATATTTTATATATGTATGTGATAAGTAACACCAGAAAATACATTCTTCTTAATGATAAAAATATATACATGATTCATTTTAACTTAATTTTCCAACTAATTTAATCAAAATTGCTTGTCGCTAAAAAAGTTATTATATTTAGCGTCAAATTATAATTCCCACACCTGGTTTCACAACTTGATATAAAACTGACATTTAAATTTTTTGATATTAAACTGACATTTAAAATACGACAAAATAACGATACAACAAATTTGTGTGTTCACAAGCACATAAACAAATATCGACTTTTTTTAAACCATAAGACAGACGACTGAGCTTGTGAATTGAACAACTATTTCTATTAGTTTCATCATCAAATAAAAAATAACGATACACCCCCCAATATAATTGCGGAATGTAACGGAAAGAGAATCATTATTGCCCTTAAAAAGACTCCTTTAACACAATAAATTACGAAACAAACAACAGCAACAGCAAAAACGACAACCACAAAATTGCCCACTAAAAATACGGCGACAACAGTTACAGGAAATTGTGATTTACAGCTAAACTTTTGTACGGCCATATGCCAGCTACTTGAATGTATGTGTGTATGTATGTATGTGCATACATACGATACAAGGAAATGTACATACATATACACTCATACAAGTTTATACAATGAATTTAAGCTTTAGATGTATGACGTTTAATGGGCACGGATAGCGTTAGATTCTTTATTGGATCCCATATAAAAACATTATTGGCAAAATTTAGTTGTTTTTTTTTTTGTGTAATGCCGACACATACATACAAGAACGCAGAAATATATGAAAACCCAATAAACCTTTTTTTTTGCTGTGTTGGAATAGAAAGTCTATGCGCAAATATTTAAAATAAAAAGCTTTTTTGATTTATCTGAAGAATATGGAGAAAATATTTGAATTGTTCACATTTATAAAATATGATGTGGACATTTTCGATTCTGTTTGCGATATGTTCTAGTAATAGTGTGCAAGTCTCCTCATTGAAAAATACTATTTATATTGAACGACAAACAAACATATTCTTTGGAAAGGAAACAATTTGATTCTCAATGTTAAATTTTAACTGAATGAAAAATAACTTTATTTTTCATTCAGTGGCAACTTAAAGTTTCGGCATTTAGTTTTAAATGTTAATGCAAAGATTAGAGTGTTTTTGTTTTCACTGTAAAGTCAAAATTCAAAGTTAATAATAAATAAAAATCCAGAACGGATGTAAAATGATTCCGATTGAAAAGTTAACATGCATTTTATCAGTTCATCTTTCACTTTTATACACTCTTAAAACGTTAATGGAGATCATTACGAAAACTACTGTCAGATCACTGTAACGTATAGACGTAATGGATTAAACGGAAAAGAAATGGCTGAAATTACCGGAAGGAAATTAAAATTTTTTCGCTAAAGTTTGTGCACTGGGTTAAGGCATATCTGTTTAAGAGAGAGAGAGAGAGAGAGAGAGAGAGAGAAAGAGCAATAAAACAAAACAGTTTATGACAATTGTCTGTTTGGTGGACCCAAAAGTCTAATGGATTTTTATTATTAACAAAACAAAAATATTCCTGACATCCTTTTGGGTTATGTTGTTGTTTATTCGTAAGTAAGTATGTATTTGGTTTCACTTCGGTTAGAAATCATGTTGGGATGGCTTTAGTTTTATTGAATTTTTATTGGAAAGCAATTTAAATCCAATAGCGGGATCTGGTTTATCTTTGGTTTGATTTATTTTTATCGCCGGTGTTGGTAAATACGTTAGGCTTGGGCCCCATAAATGTTAATTTAAAATTTCAATTTTATTTTCTAGCAATTTGGTTTTTTGTTGTTTTTTTTTTCTGTTAATGATACTGAAAACAAGACAAGCAGGTGACATTGTCGTGTCAGGTTTTATGACACAGTTTTCTCAGTTTAGCACAAAATCATGGCTTAACATGTGTTTCGAATATAATATTTTTTTTTTTTTTTTTTAGTTTTGGTTAGATTTCATGTTGTCAGTCGTTATAATTAAATTGAGAACAAATCTGTAGACATTGTCGCAAATGCGATGGATGTCAATCATCTTTTGTGCCTTGAAAATCGCGTCTCTCTATTACAAAGAGCAGTTAACAAACAGCAAACCCTTAAGTTCTTATTATTGTCTAATTTGTTCGTATGAAACGGGCCCCGTTGAATCGATGTCTTAGTATCTCATTTACATTTGGATTTCGAGACACATCTGTGTTCAGCTCAATTTTTGTCTATTTTAAACAAACTTCTTTTTAACATATTTTTTGACACTGTTGACGCCTTCTTTTTTTTCTAGTAGTTTCGTTGTTGCTGCTATATATTTTGTTGTCATTTATACAGACTACTTAAATCTACTAAAGCAATTTGGCTTAGTGCTACAAACAAGCTGTTTCAATTTACTTCCACTTTTTAACAATCATACAGGAACAATAAATGTTCTTTAAAAGGATAAAATCATAATTAATAAACAACCCAAGAGTGATCCTGGATAGTAAAAATACAAGAAAATACAGCAAATACTTGGAATAATTTTTGAAAATGTTAACTTCTCTTATACAACGCGATCCTAAAACCAATATGATCCTATGGAATCCAGATATGGGGCACTGCCTCAGCATCGAGTGTAGAAAAAAATTCAAAGGCGACAAAACAAAATTCTACGTACAATTACTGCAGCCCCCTGGTATATCCGAAATCAGCCAATTCACAAAGATCTTGATGTTCCGTTGGTGAAGAGAGTACTTTCAATACACGCGAAAAAATATATTAAAAAACTTGAGTTGCACCCAAATCCAGTTGCGCTCAATATTCTAAATTATAGAGGCCACACCAGGTTGAGAAGGAGAGATACTCTTACTCTCAGCCGTACACGAGAGATGTAAAACAACAAAAATCAACCGTTGAAAATTAAAAATTTTGTTTAGCAGTAGCTAAACATATATTTAACTTTTTTAGATTTAAGATTTGAAAAACTTATTGATGTTTTAATTTTTAATTGAAGATTCAATAAATAATAATTATATTAAAAACAAAAAAAAAATTTATTTTGAAAATATAAATTCTTGAGTATTTACTCGAATATTTCTTTATTCAATTAATTAAAAATTTTCTTCATTTTCTTGTGTTGGATATTTCTAATTTTTTGGTTCAAAGCAGTTCTTTCGTATGACCTTGGGGGACTTTTTTTTAGTTTTCTTGGAATAAAGTTCTTATTAAATCTATAGCCGTACAGGCAACAATATTGGCTTATTAGTTCAAAGGATGTCGGATTAATGGTCATGTATACGATTGTGTTTTTTATAAGACTTCTATCAAATATGATTATTTGATAAACGGTTTCAATTAAAACATTCTCTTACAACTCTGTTCGGTACGACAAAAATTAATATTCGAAGGAAAGCAACATCCCTTAGTAGGTTTTATGTTGGTGTAAAATTTTTGTCTGGTGTTTCAAAACTTAAGGAAATAAAGAAAAAAATATACATAAAAATAGAAATTGACACCCGCACTTTGCAAAAACCAAAAAAAAAAATCTTGTTGTTCCATTTTAATGTTAGAAACATGTTCAGAACAAAATTCTCTATTTGATGAATGTTTAACTAAAGTGGCTGTTCCCAAAGAAAAAAGAAAAAATATGAAAAATACTAACAAAAAGTACTGCATAAAGAATTAGAGGAAGTAGAATTCAAATATAAAATGCACTATGACCCAAAACAAAGAAAAGAACATTTCAATAGCACAAACACCACGAAGCTGCTGATGTTAAATGAATGCTGCTTGTGGTGGTGGTGCTCTTTAACAAAATTGACATTTAACATTATTTAAAATAACCAACTGGCTGAGTGACAAGCTGGCTGGCTGGCAGGCAGTATCCTTGTTGCAGGCAACATTTTTCCCATTTCCATTCGTTGTTTGTAATTTAAACAGAATTCCTTTTTGAATTAGAAAACTGACTCTTGTGTTAATCCTTTAATAGCTTTAACAGAATGTTAAATGTTTTTGTATTTCATTAATATTCGTTTGTTTCCTTGCACGACATTCATCACTTTATGCATAAAGGGCGGTTTTAGTTTTCTTTTGACAAGCAAATGAGATCAGCTAATCTCTTTATGTTTTTACAATTTATATCTGTTTTTGCTATTTAACACACATATGGAGTAATTTGTTGTTTGGCTTATAAGAAAATGTGCGTATTTTATTTATTAATTTTTTTTTTTCTGTCTTGTGTGAGTGTCCATATCAATTTACAAAAGTCACCAAATGTATTTTCAATATTCATAATATGTCAAAGTCATAGTAAGTTTTTATATAATAGAATTTAGTTTTACTTAAATCCCAAAGGGTATCGTATACATATGTTTGAACGACACTGAGAACATCTTACACAAAAAAATATCAGTAGATTTGGAAATAGAAAACACTTAACTTTGGAAATGTTTGGAATACAAGTGAAGTTGTGCCAACAGTTACATGAAAAGTACTTAAAGTAGGACTTTTATTTATTACAAAGTTTATTAAGTGACATAAAAGAAAACCCTGCAACTTTTACAACTAAAATTGATTTTCATGGCAAAACTTGAAATTAAAATTAAGCATTAGTACATGCATATACTTAAACATATACATACAGATCGCAGCAAACACAGAAATTCAATTATTCATGTAAAAATATTATTGCGGAAATAATCGATTTCGTATATCGGGTAGAAATGAGTCTCAATAGCAATGCTCCTAAGAAATACAATATTCGATTCCCATAAATGATAAACGGGCAAGATCGCCAGATAAACACTAGAACAATAAGAGAATATTGCTAAAATATCATTCAGAAGATAAAAAGAAGACTTTGCATATTCATTTAGGGACACCGAGTTTTTAATGAGCCAACTACTTACATGCTCTTTAATCGGTTCAACCGTTAACACTCTCGACTGATATTCGTTTTATATTTTGAAAATCATTTGCATGACGTTCTTTTTCATAAATTTTATGCATAAAAATTTATTTCTATTTTGTACCTATTTCATTTAAAAAAGCATAGCATTTTTGATTTCGATAAACATACAATTGAAAGTGATTTATTGGTCCTTTATTGAATTTTTGATGACTTTGTGGGGCTATAACTATGTATGTGAAGGAGTCAGCAAATGAAATCGGCTATCTTTTTGTCATATATTTAAAAAAAAACCTTAGCTAGTAATCAGAGAAATATTAAGTAGACATTGGGCGCGTTTAGCAGAAAAACCTGCTATTAAAAAGTTTAGATGTAGCAGCTTTTAGTTTGATTAAATTTTCTGAACGGTCTGCTCACTTTTTTGTCAGAAATATCAAAAAAGTTAACTTTTCTATTAAAATTATTGAATTTTATTTCGTAAAAAGATTTCACAGTATTTATTTGTGAATTTAAATGAATTAATATTTCAAAATATATTATGAAATTTGATTCAAAAGTCAAACTGAACTGAAATATTTGATGAAATGTATCGTACTTTTTCTTTGCTACCAATAACAGTGAGCGCTCACTAAACATGTTCACTCATCGCTCAGTAATCAAAGCATTCAGCAGATTGTTGAGCACAGTGATGTTATACACTTTTTTCAGTTTACGCAGCACTTAAAAAATCCCTATTTTTCCCTACGCGCTCAAAAAATTGTCCTTACAGAAATCCCTACAACTTTTAAATTATAATATATCAAACAATGCAAATAAAATCTTTGTGTTTAATATATAAACGTTTTATTTAAACTTGTTATACATTATGAATTATTAAATCAGGGGCCTAATTCTCACTCTCGTGATCGAAATTGCATTCGAATCGAAATTAATTTCGATAGTGTGAGAATTCCTAATGATGTTATTCGATACGAAACGAATCGAATTTTTGTTTCAGTGTTGGAAAAAACTGTATAAAAATGATTTTACAACACTGAATAAATTGTTAAGAAAAACATATATGTATGTATTTATAGAAAAAAAAGTGAATCAAAAAACTTAATTTCAAATAAAAATTTTATTAAATATACATTTAACACTATATATTATATACATATGTATATTAAACAGTATGTTTCTCTGCCTAGCCGGCCTTAATGATTTTCTCTACCATGCTATTTCCTGACACGAGAATTTCTTTTTGAGTACATATAATTTATTTTCGACCTAAATTAATACAATTGTTATTTGATTTTATATATGTACTTTTTAAAATAGAACTTACATTTTAAATGTAAATAAATTGCTTCCAATTAATTGCACGTTCCTTTTTAGCTTTATTTTTATAATTTTTTAATATTAAATTGTATTTGTCACAGAATATGTTGGTATTTGTCACTATTAAATTTTATTTCGATTGACTTTTTGATGACGAGTAAAAACACGCATGGTTGCATTCGAATGCTCGCTCGCTATCGTATGTTATCATTAGAGATTTCGATACACTTTATTCGATATCGAATAAGAGAATCCCAAAAGTGCAAAAACTCGCACGTTCTAGTATGAACTCGCTCGTAAGCGAATGCGAGAATTAGCCCCCAGTCTTTTTTTATAAATTAAAAACTAAATAAACAAAAATTGAAAAACATAAAAACAAGTGATATACATACATTAATTCATTTATTAAAATCACAATTGGTTCATTGGTAAAAAAGCGAAATATAAAAAATATGTATTTTGCACTTGTGAAATTTCTAGGATATTAAAAAAAACTTGTTTGCCCGTGTTATTTTTGACCGTGTTATTGATTTCCTGACATGTCGTAAGGATACCATTTTTTTAAAATGAGTTTCGGTACATTGGAAGGTATAACAATTTTTACATTCGTCGTGTTAAAATGAGCGGACAATGCAAATTAAAGTTAAAATTTGATGACTTAGCTTATTTCTTTTCTTAGTGCGAACATCAGTCATGATGAAAAAGAAATTCTTTCCCTCTCTGCATTGGCATGTGGTAGTAATAAAGCAAAGGTAGCTAATTTCGACAAAAGGGGGAAAATGAAATTCTCATTAAAATTGTTTATTTTGTTAACTGTACTCCAAATCTTTTCGAAGTCCAAATTTAACAAATCACCTACTTCTTGCTCTGAAAAAATAAATTCAAAGGATATCCACTAGAGTTGTCAATTATTCGCCTTTAAACTTTGTTCGAATAATTCAAATAATAGTTTTTGTTCGTTCGATCAAACGATTAAAGCTAAATATTTATTCGATTAATCGATGAGAACAACGAATAAAAAAATGCTTTAAAATAATTTATTGAAAAATAAATAAATGTTTGTCATTAACACAAAAATGCATAAGTATATAATCAAAATAAATTAAAAATTATATATGTAGTTAATATTTTTAACAACTTTTATTTATTTGTTGCGGGTTAGCAATATCTAAATATATACTTCGTTAGTAGCCATACCAACTCATCAGTAGATGTTTTACCCATAAATACTTGAGTACATGCTCAAATAAATGTAAAATTTTATTTTTATCAAAAATTATTAACAAAAAAATATACATATAATTAATAATACATAAAAAAAACTTAAAAATGTAATAACTGAGATTACTTCGATTTTAATACTTCAAACACACATGTTTTATTCAGTCAAAATATCTCAAATGATTTTTTTTTTTGTTAAATTAGACAATTTAGGATGTTCTTAAGAAATAATCTTTTAAAAACAATATTTTTTGCTTTCAAACTATTTTTTTGGTTTTTGTTTTTATTAAATTAGATTTTGAAAAAACTCTGCTAATTGTCGAGGCAGTTGATATAGTGAGAAAAGCATAAAATAGTTTAAATATCTAATTTTTCTGCTCTTTTTTAGATTTTTCCAAATATACTATATCGTCTAACATATCGCTGAATTCTTTTTTATTATCTGAATTTTTAATACTTTGAATAGAATTATTTAATTCGCATAAAAGATTGTTATTTTCATTAATAATAACTTCTTCTATATCATTACTTTATTATTATATTATTGTGGTTACTTTCAACATAAAATAATCTAGAGTATAATTAATTAGCATATTCTTTAGTTTAATTTTTGAAGAATGTTTGAAAAACTTTCATTGCACGGAAAATTTCCAGAATTTAAAAAATATTATTAACGTATTTTAAAATTTTATACGTCTCTTATTTACTCTTAGTAAATCTGTTGCAAAATAATTATTAATTTTTTTTGTTGTTGATCCAACAATTTTGTATACTTTAGGACTCTTGTTACATGGGACTTTGTTTTTTTTACATTTGTGTTCTTCGTAAAATACTTCCAAATCGAGCTCATTCTGAAAGATAATTATATAATTTTATGATAAGATTTATATAAAGCAATTGTTTCTTTTTTAGCTTTTAGTGTATATCTAACTTATTCACCTGAGAGTGAAAAAAAAAACCCATTCTTGAAAATTGTTTAACGTTTCATTTAAAACATAGCACGACTACTAGGTATGCGCAGTTCGACAACAACTACATACATCCAAAATAACATGTATTGCTTGATATAAAGTACTCGCTTTCTTGCAAATCATACAAACAAATTTAACACATTTTTTACGTATGCATAAATATGTTCGATTAATTGACATAAATTAATCGATTTATTCGTTATTCGAAATTCGGCATTTTAAAATTATTCGAATAAGAATTAAGTTTTGTTTGATCGATTAATCGAATTATTCTTAATCGGTTGACAGCTCTAATATCCACTCTTGTAGAAGAGAATTAGCGTCCACTTTTATAATTTTCGAAATATTTTTAAATGAAAATTCCTTTTTTTTTTCAAAGTAATTTCAAGGTTTAAGAACCCCATTTCTCTGAATATTTCTGTTTTGAGGAGTAATATTTGCTGTATTTCTTCCAAGACCAAATTGAAGAAGGTTGCCAAATTAATATATTTTTGCCATACTATTGAAAAGTCCCTACATTTTAATGATTTCAACAAATCTGTAATTTTTTCCCTACATATAACATCACTGGTTGAGCAAAACTTGTGTAGCAAACTGTGTCTGCTGAACGCATCCATTGTCAACATATTACAAGCAACAAAGAAAAAATTTAATATCTAAACATCTCTTTTTTTAGATTTCAACCGCACTGGCCGTGTGAATATATGTGTTCACAAGCACTCCCGAGTCCCCACAAGGGCACACAAGTGTGAGCTCGGGGGTCACATCAGGTGAAAAATTTCTTATACATGATCCACCTTCCTCGCGTAAAAAGTTTGCTTAAGTGTTCGATTTATTTAACCTCTTTTATCTGTTGTTTCACAAAAGCACATAGAGGCTTTATATTTTTAGACGAAAGTCCATCCAGCCACAAGAACTGGTAGCGCATCAGTCCTTAAACCAATACCTCTCCCAGATTTTGGTAGCAACCACAGCTACAACCTGTACTCCCGAAGGAGTAACCGGTCAAGGAATCATGTCACGAACGATTGTGGTGTGGTTTCTTTTTGAGTTTCGAAAGAGAATCCCAGATATTAAATTTCTATCGACTTTGGTCTTGGCCAGAAACCTTAGCTGCCTACCAGCCTAAAATAAATTACCCTGCTTCTTTTATATCTTATACGACTATGTACCTCCGTTGCTCTGTTGTTTCAGAGCTTCTGCAGTAACATAAAAGTTTTGTAGGTAATTGGACAAAGGTGATGTCTATTTATTTTTGACACGATGTCATTGTTAACTACATACAAAATTTTGAATAGATTTGAACATATTTTACAATATCTAAAGCTAATTGTATTTCAGTTTGTTGTGGACCATACTCCGCAAAGAGGTAAAATAGCTGTCGCCAATCCGCCTCCGCCCGCCCATATTCCTTTGAGAATTTAAGAATGCCAAAGTTTTACTTCTTGTTGCACAAATTGCTCAATATCAACATCAAATTTAAAATAAAATTTCCACTTCCTTTTCTTCTACCAGTTGTATATAAAAAAAAAAAAAAAAAAAAATACACACACACTTATATGTAAAGTTGCAAAATACAAAATTCTATTCATTATTTAAAATGTTTCTAAGTGAAACATTGAATCGCAATCAGATGGCAACAAATTGAATATTTGTCAAGACAAAAATTAAAATTAAAAAAAATAAATAAATGAAAATATTCTTCGTAATAAAGGAACAACAGAAAAAAAACATAACCACCACTCAGCAACCACATGTGAAAAATTGTTATTCGCCTTCCATTTCTCTCGAATAAAAAACATGTTTCATTTTCCAATTGATCGAAACTTGCAGAGTGTGGAGGGAGATGTAAAGATTGCCAATGAAAATACATATTACATACACATGTATGTACATATGTATGTACGTATGTATGTCTTTATTACTAACATCTAGAACCCAACAAACATTAATACAAATAAACTGAAATAAGTTAAGATTTAAGTAGAATTTTAATTTCTTTTGATTTGAGCACAAACTATGTTAAAGACGATACAGACTGCCACTAAATCGTAGTGCAGTACTATTAAAAAAACTATACATAGTTGCATTTGAGAGTAAGAACAAATTGTAGTCGACAAAATTAAAAAAAAAATAGAATAAAAAAAACGGCATCGAAAAAATATTAATTTTCAGTCTGATTTTCCCGAGTTAAAGATCCACTTTTTTGTTTTTTTATAAAAAATAACAATAACAATCTTTATTTTTAAAAACCAATATTTCGCTACCAAACAATGGGTAGCTTCTTCAGGGTTATATAACCCTACCCATTGTTTGGTAGCGAAATATTGGTTTTTAAAAATAAAGATTGTTATTGTTATTTTTTATAAAAAAACAAAAAAGTGGATCTTTAACTCGGGAAAATCAGACTGAAAATAAATTTAATAAAAGATCGAAGAAATTAGAAGAAATATTGAAAAAATATTAAAATAAAAATATAAAATTGTTGCTTTATCTGTGATACCGCACAAAAATCACAAAACTCGTTTATTATTTAAAAATTTAATTGAAATGTTTAAAAAATTCAATTAATAATAATTAAATTAAAATTGATATTTCGACTAAAATATTAATTGAAAATAAATTATGTTTTTGCACGTGCACTGCCGCCTTAGCTTCATTCATTCAGGCTTGTCTATAAATTTATTATTCTTTGATTTTCATATATTATACATGATACTTGATTACTAGGCCACTACACCATCTCATCAGCGTTCTTTGTATTACTTGCTAAGGCATTCTAATGCAGGAATTACTATCAAATAGTTAACCAATTTATTTAACGAAATAAAATATGACAGTTATACTCGTAGAATCTTTTTCAAATATTCGAAACTCTTTTATGCGCTTTGTAGAGCAATCTTTTAATTCAAATCAAGCCTAAAAAAATTTTATTGATTTATTAAGGGTTTATACAGAGAATTTTCCATACAAATATTAAGAAATAGAAATTAACATAACGCGCACAGCAGAGTTGTAAAAGAGTTAAGCCTTCTAAATTTTCCACATCTATCTTCTCTACCCTATCTCTCTCTCCCTGACTCGCGGCACGATGCATTGCATACTTAGGGGTCTCTTCCCCTGAATGTTGGTTCTAATTAAAAAAAAAAAAAATAATAAACTCTTCGCCCTTTAAGTTTATTTAGTGCCCGTTCGCCGATGTCGAAGAAGTTCTTTCTTTCGAGCAATTACATATGAAGCAAAAGCAAACTTCTTCGATATCGGCGAACAGGCAGTTAAAATAATTTAAAATTTAACAAGGTGTTAGATATCAAATAATTTCCGGTATGATGTTACACATGTGTGGTGTTTGATGGGTGGTTGCTTGCTAGTTGCTTTTGTAACAGTGACAGTGTTATTGATGCTTTTTTTTACAACCAAACACTAGATTCTTGAAAACCGAACGTGTATCTTAAACTTATTTTCTTGTGCTTATTTTTCATATTGTTATTTAAGCATTTTTTTATAATTTTTAGGCTGTGTGCGTGTGTGTGTTTGTATGAAATTGTTGCTTTTGTTAGTTCACATGAGTATTAGCGGAAACGGAAATACGCCAGCTTAGTGCGAACTAGCAGTATGTATAGCTGACTGTGTATTTGCGTGTTTGTGTGTGAAATTGTAGTTTTTGTTGTTAATACTTTCGAAATTAATAACATTTTCATTTGAATACTACCAAAATGTCTTAAAATTCCTGCTTCTAACGTTCTGCTGCCTGCCGATTGAGAGAGAGAGGGAGAGTGTTGAAAACAAATGTATTTGAATGTTGTTTGTTGTTTGTCGTTTTTGTTTTCTTTTATTGTTGTCGTCTCTTGGTAAAATGCTTTTAATAACCATGTTGCAAATGTAACTAACTGTCTGTAACTGCGTCTAACAATTGTTTTATTAACTACTGAAAATGAGCAAGAAAGAGGAAATAAAAGCCTTTAGTTTCTTATCTGTATTTGTGTGTTTATATGTACATAGATTTTAGTCCTACCCTATAGTTCAAGTGGCTGTCTCCGAGCTGGTTATAATACTAGCCCCTTTATGACACAACCAGTCCGAATGCTAGCCATATGACTGGCCACTTTAACAAGGGGATGTCCTACGATGGGGTTAATTGTCACCAAGAGGCCACAAAAAGACAGTTCATAAGCCGGTTCTTCTTGGCTTACCCTTAACTGTTAACTGAAATAAAAGTCATTTTATAATTTATTTAACTTAAAAAAAAAAATTATTTCGTCAAAAAAAAAAACATAACAAATTCATTTATTAATTAAAAAGATAATAATAATTAATTAATATAATCATTAAATTTTGCTTTCAGCTATTCTTTTTATTATTATTCTTATTATTTTATTAATCTTCATCCTGGTTATTCCCACTGCAGTACAATAATGTTCCTACAGCCCACTTGTAACTTAGTAAGGATGCGTAACATTGCACTATTTTTGTAAATGTATTTTGACTGTATTGAGAATTGAACTAGCAACCTTCCGACTGCTAATCAACATCTCAACCCACTCAGCCACACTCACTGGTACTTGTACATTGTACTACTTAAGCTATGTGTGCTTAATGACATACATTTTTACTATCCACCATCTGCGACACCAAAAGACAGCTAAGTGCCTGCACAAAGTGACAGTAAAATTTTCCACAGTTTTAGAACCAGTCTTCCGAGTAAAGGATCAATGTGGATAGTTTTATAACCAGTCTTTCGAGTATAGGATCAATATGGATAGTTTTATAACCAGTCTTCAGAGTATAGGATCAATGTGGATAGTTTTATAACTAGTCCACATTGTATAGTACTGCCACTTTTGGGGTAAATTGTCACGAAAAAACTACAGGGTAGTGTCTTTTTTCAAAAATTATGTAGTGTTAAACAATTCATTTGTATGTTGATTTCTTTTTCAAAACTCATTTCTGTTTCTCAGTTTGGCGTAAACAAAAGGCTTTGAAACATTCAGAAATACTTATGTACATACACTCCTTTCGTTTTATGAAATTTTTTTCCATTGTTGCTGCTGTAGTAGTTGATTGCATGTGTTGCCAAGTTTTAAGACATTTAACATACATTTGTCATTAATTAAATGGCGGTTGGTGTTACAACAAATTCAAATTGTTGTTTTCCAAAACAAAAAACACGCACATACTCCTGCCACTTTTCAGGAAATTTTCAAATTGGTCTGGTTTAGTATTAAATGCGATATTGCTTTTATTATGATTATTATATATTTTTTTTCTTGTTGTCAACTTATGGCTTAAAATTCCGTCTAATATTTGCGTTTATATAATTTTTGTAAAAGTTTTTTAATAAAAAAAAAAAAACACAACAGTATTCATTTCATTTTGAAATAAATATTTCCATATATTTCCGCTCATATTTTTCTTTGTGCTATCAACCATAGGACTATGATTTAATTGCAAAATTCGTAATGAATTTGAATATTCATATAAAAATAAAACTTTTGTAATATAACGAAAAACTAATTTCATCTAAGCTGATTGCTTGTGGGATTTTGTTTCAGCATTTACATGCTTCATTTTTTTGTTTACAAATTTTATATTGAAAATATAAATTAAAATATGACAAACAGTAGGATACCCAATGGAAATGAAGATCCTGTTGCTAAAAGTTTACATTGAATAACAGATACGATGTAATAAATTAATAACATGTTAATGGCTGTGTGTCAATTGTGCTTCATGTACCCGACACCATGATTGGTGAAATACTTTGGTGTACCAGTAATTTTCTTCTTTTTTTTTCTTCTTGTCGAACAGAAAAGTCAAAGTATCCGAGAGTATCTTTTTTACCTTAACAATTACACTCCGTCTAGCAGAACGTGCCAGAATTGATTTTGCTGTCGCTACACCATCTTAGCCGAGTGCGATTTAGTTCTCGTGACAGTACAACATTATGATTGGATTGAAAAAAGTAGGCGATGCCATGCCCAGACGTATTAAATATTATTTTTCAATAGCTTGTATTAAACCAATTCTTAAGAAAGTTTTAACACACATTTAGTTCGCGTTGCAATACTGCATTGTTAATAAATTAGTGGTCAGTGACACGCCCATGATAAGTAAATATTAATTTTAACTAAGTTCTCTTTAAAGCGACAAAACACAACATGGTTATTAAATAATTGGGATGTGCAACGCCCATATCAAGAATTATTCAGTTTCAATTACTTTTATTAAACCAATTCTAAATAAACCTTATTAAACAGGCATTATGTTGGCGTTACAATAAAATTTAATGAATAAATAAATGGGCAGTACCACGCCCATGTCAAGTAACTTTGCCCTTGTTTTGATAAATTTTTAAAGGTCTTTTTAAATACATAAAGTACGCGTTACAATACTAAATTAGAAATAAAAAGTGGGCTGTACCATGCCCATAAATAAATATGAATTGTCAATGTTTTCTTCTGATAATATCGATGAAAAATTTGTTTAAAATGGTTACACATTAACTCCGCGTTGCAACACTATATTGATTATATAAGTGGGCAGTGCCACGCCCATGTCAAGTTAATATTCTTTTTGAATAAAATCTATTAAAATGATTTTTATTAAAATTCGCAACCACATTTAGCTCTAATGATTTTAAAAGAAAAGTAAGCAGTTCCATGTCCAAACTCAATATTTTTCAACGCTTGGACAGACTTAATATCATATTATTTTGTTATTACTGAAATATTGTTTAAATTTTTTTTTCTAATATTTATTTTTAATACTTTGTTTTGAATTTCTTGGTCTTGAAGTTGGATTTTTCAAATCATGGGCAGATGCATTAAAAAACTTTTCACTGAGTTTTACGTCTAAAATATAAAGCCTGAAACGGTCGGAAATGTTATTTCTTGTGGCACAAATCAAATGTTCCAATATACATACATACCTACATATTTATGTACAAACGAATTCAAGATTTTGTTATATAAAATCACTTCCAATTTGTACAATACCAAACAGTATGATGCTGCATAAACTTTCAACATTTATACTAGATATCTTTCAATACATCTAAATTGAAAAAAAAAACAAATAATTTCAGCCTGATTCCAATTATTTAACGAATTATATATACGGAAATCTCTCAACCCAACTAAATGAAACCATCACAAAGCATGTGTCAGCACGAAAAAAAAACAGCTTATCTCGCATTTATTTCGTATTATTGAATTATTAATACAATGACATTTATTAAATTTTCAATTAACGCACATTTCCTTATAACATCGACAGTCGAATTGTTTTTCCAAGTGAAAAATTTCTTGCAAGAAAAAACTAAAGAAAACTTGTTAAGTCAATAGAAGGCGGCCGAATAAAGATGGTTGTATTTTTGTATGTATATGTGAGCGTGTGTCTGCTTGTGTAAATATACTTGACAAATATTCTGAAATTAAGCATTTTTAGAAGAAAAAAAATAATATAAAATGGGGGAGATTTAGAAATGAAATATTGACGTTTAAGTGCTAAATTCTAAGAATATTGTGAACGGATATTGCAAAATATTATTGTAGCAACCGGAAGCGACAAGAATTATGACAAACATTATTATTAAGAAAACATATTTGAATTGTTTATTTTACTTTTCTTAATAGTATTCTTCAAAACAATATTAAATCTTTTGAGATACTATGCTGGTAAAATAAAAAAATATATATATATTATGAAACATAATTATTATTTAGTAAGAAGATCGTATTTAGAATTAATGTCAATAAAGTTTGAAACGTTGGATGTTGCCCATTGAATGCTGCATATATGTACTTTTACTTGCGGTTTCAAAATTGGCTGTTCATGGGAATTATTTATAATTTTTTAAAATTTTATTGCGAACAAATCCGCTTGTCTGCTAAAAACACTTTCAATTAGCATATTTCTTATTCGTCTATTACACAGCCATATAGCCTTTCATAAAAGTCCGACAAAACGGAAAAGAAGTCTTGCAGTTCTGGGACATGACGCGACTTTAAAACACTCGCACATGCGACGGGGCCTATTTCAGTTCTTATAAAATATCTGTCATAAACGATACTCAATTTATTCTTATTCTGAGCGATCTCAGTTTTCAAACAAACATATTTATCAGCAGGGCAAGTTTTTAAGCTTTTCGCTGGAAAAGCTCGATTTCACTTATTTTGTACCTTTTTTTGCAAAATGGCTTTATTTGATATACTCTGCTTGAATTTGCTTATAATGCACTTTGGCAGCCCTTGAAAATAATTTTTGAATCTTTCTGTTGCAAATAAAAAGCAGTGGTTTGTCCTTTTTTTACACATGCAATTTTCTATTCTTTAACTCATGACATTGCAAACTAGATTGGCTTAAAGGTGTTATTTATTATTGTGACAACTATACAGAAATTTGCAATGTGTTAAATGATCTTTCCGATGATGATGTGGAATCAATATATAAAGCAAAAGCTCTATTTAAGAATGCATCTTTAAAATCTGAAGTACAATCAAACTAGAAAGAAGAGGATTTTATCTAAAAGAAAACTTGTCTATTATAGAAAAAGTGGAAGGAAAGATGAAAAATTTTGAAAACAAAATATTTTTTGAAAAGTTCAACAAAGTTATGAATCGAAACGTTGAAATTCAAACATTAGTTAAAATTAAAAATAATATTTTTTTAAACAAAAGCGAAGCTGATGAATACATTGATTCGCTATCTCCAAGCGAATTATTATTGTTTAAGTTTGCTCCTACTACATCCAATTATGCTGAATGAATTTTTTCAATTTATTCTACAGTTTTATGCGATAATCGATTTTTTTCTTTTTGGCAATCTAAAAAAACATATGATTGTGCTTTGCAATAAAAAATTATTTAATAAAATAAATGAAAAGTGGTTACATTGTTTAATTTTTGGAAGCATATTTGAGTTTTTTTTTTTGCTTATTCTTGGGCTTATTTTGCGTTTAATTTTCGCTATTTTGCTTGCTTTTTTCTTTAATTTTGTGCATATTTAAACTTGCCCAATTTATCAGTAATAAAATTCGTTTTAATTTAGTAATTGATTTAATTACTCATGAGATCAAAAACAACATATTATAAATAATAAAAATTGAAGTTTAGGTAATTAAAAGTTAAGATGTTGGTAAATTAATGCACAATTTCGTCTGAAGTTCACCCTATAAAAAAGGAATCAATTGAATCTGTTGTCGTACCTAAAATTGGATTTTAGTATTAGATTAGATTTTATTATATTTTCTGTAGACTCACCTGCAATAGCGTCATAGCGAATTAGTTGTGGACGATTGTGAAAAAAGCGTTTCCGTAGAACCATGACAGTTTCGTAAAAGACATAGTCTAAAAGTAACATAATATGATTGCAGTGATAATATGGTTGTAGCCTCAACATTTTCATGTATTATGAAAATAAAACCCCACTCAAGTAACCCTTATAGCTAGCTATATTGTCATTGGAAATTATAATATAATTATAATGTATTCGTCATGCATAATCATATTATAGTAAAATTCCTATCTTATATTATACAATTCAGCAATTTTTCATTAAATATATATAATGAAAATTTTAATTAATTTGATTATAATATCACATTACAAGTATATCTCTATAAAATTAAAATATGATTAAAAATTTCGGAAAAATTTGTGCCATGTTATAGCAATGTGCTATTTATTCAATATATTTTTATAGAAAATTTTTCAAATAAAATAATTTCTATTCAAAGAAATTTTAATTTGTCAGGCTTGAACAGACAAAAAAATTAGACTGCGCGGAGGGTTGAACTGACATCATGATGTTTCGAGACTAACCACAGTCTCATCATAAGAGTTGCCTTCCGCCTAGACCTCACTGCCACCACATCATAAAATAACTAATGTAACGTCTCTTTACTATATTATTTAGTTATGATAACCTGTAATGCCGTTCAACAACCAGTTACTGCTGTTCAAATTGTATTTTCGTTACAGAGAACATAATATTGTTGATTAAAAAAACATTTCGAAAATTCTTAAATTCAACATTGTGTTTTTTTTTGTTTTTCTTTGGTGAATTTTTTAAAATTTCTCTCACATAATAATAATTGTGGTGCATTTTAGAAATCATTTTGGATTTTTGAAATATCGGAAATTTTTTTTTCCAATTTCATATTCAATTTCAAACTTTCGCTTTAGTAAAATTATAACTATTTTGAAAACTAAAAGCACATGAACATTGAATATTTTTAGATATTTTCTTTTGCTTTAATAAGTTCTTGTTCGAATATATTTTAAATACATATTTCGAAGATCCGAAAATTTTTCGATTTCCGGTTTTAATTTGCAAATTTTTATTTTATAAGTATTGCAATGACTGCTCGAAAATATTTTAAATATGTATTTCGAACATTGAAAATCTTGTAAACAGTTATTATTTTAGTACGATTTTTTCATGATTAAGCTTTTGGCTTGGCGAAATTATGTTTATATGTATTGTGCTTTAAAACGCACGTGGTGCATGTTCGAAAATGTTTTGATTTTCAAAATTCGAAAGATTTTCGATTTTCTATTTTCAAGTTCGTTACAGAGAATATTATTCGAAACTGCACTTTACTAAAGTATCTGCTATGATGAAAAATCATGATTGAGGCATTGTTTGTAGTATATGGTTGCGGCCAAATCATGCATAAATTACTCTATTCTGACCAAGATTTATAATAACCATAAATAAATTTGTAATATTGTATAAATAGAATATGTAATCACGTTCAACATTGCACACGTTAGGTAGCACAAGTAGTGAAAGCATTTGCACATGAATACTGACGAGGTTTAGTGGATTCTACCGAGAACAACGTTTGTTCCATTCGGCCAGTGCGGTTGAAAAATCTAAAAAAGGGATGTTTAGATATTAAATTTTTCCTCTGTTGCTCGAAATATGTTAACAATGTCTACTTAATATTTCTCTGATTTTTAACATTTACGAACTTTAGCCTGTACAAATATTAATAACAAAGCAGTTCTTAGTAATTTAAAAAATTACAATTAATATAAAAAAAGAGATTATTAAAAAAAATCCGCTTCCAATATTTTAAAACCAAAATCAAAAATAGAAAGAAAACTTTTCTATATTGAACTGGTCCTACCCAGAGCATAGAATCTGCTCTATCGGCTATGACGCATTACGTTTTCTTCAAGGTGTTCGTTAATTTGCTTGTGAAAAAACAACTCGTTGCCATCGCAGCAGTCATCTTAACTATCCTGAATCAATTTTGAATTATTTTAAGTTTCATTTTTTAAATTTTATATAAATTTAATTTTAAAACGGGACATAATGCAACATATTTTATTAAACAATCTTAAAACTTCAATCTGTGCTGTTCTCTAACACAGGTGGCAAACAAAACAATAAAATTTAACCCTTTGCTACACGTACTCTTAATATTAATTTGAAACCACTTTTTTTTTTTAAATGTAATAAATTTTCTTTTATTTTAAAATTAGTTCATTTTCAGGTCTATAAATGTAACATGTTCGTGTTGTTTTTTTTTCCTTTGCTGCAAAAAAATTATTTAGAAGGAGAGAAGCAAGGACTAAAAGAGTGTCAACATGTTGTACAAGACAATTTGTAGCAAATGTTACACAATGAACACAACATACATTGGTTTTTCTGCTGCTGAGTTCATGATTTTAGCATACATAGAAAGTATTGTGTAAAATCACAACCCGTTCACACTTGCACACACAACCATATCACATTTTTATAAATAAACATTCATACATACATACATAAATTGTCTAACATCTATATAAAGACGATAATAAAAATTGTTTTTGTATTAAATTTGTCGTAGCTGTTGTTGTATTATAACAAGAAACTTAAAAATCACTTTCGAATCATGTTTAAAATAAAATAATCCATACAGACACACACACACACACACACACACACACACACATTTGTACTCTCACATACCAAGTGCTGTTCAGTTAAAAGCTTTAAAAAGGATTAAGGATGTTCATTTATTTTCTAAACAATTTTTGAATTTATACTTTCCAAAAAATTTTGCTTTCGTCACGCATACACTAACCAACACATATCATGCGCACACATTTGCACTTGTAGTGTTGTATGATTGTGCCGAGACAGAAGGTGTTAAGGATTAGAAAGATCGTAGTGTGAGTGTGTAGCGTAGCGTAGTAGTATAGGAATAACATTACGTTTCTTTATTGTTGCCGTCGTATCTTTTGTTGGTCTTGTTGTTGTAGTGATTTCATTTTTACAATAATGTTTAAAAGTTAAAAGTTTTATTGTAAATGAACATGTTTCAGTTGTTGCCGTTTTGTGTTAGATTGTGTGTAAGTCGATTTGTTACATTGTTGGATGTGTGTGTGGGGGGTTTTTGTGTGTATTTTCTTGTGTATGTATTTGCTTGTGTTTTTAATGTGTCTTAACAATGTAAAAGAGTTGTTAATGCTGCCAGTAAAGATTTTAAAATAACCCCATCCCAAAATTACACACAACTTCTCATACCACAAAAAAAAAAAAAATATATTTCTTATACTTTGATTTGAAGATATTAATAGCAAGTGTTGGATCAAATACACTCAAAAGATTTTATTAGATTATTAATATTCGTGTCGAAAAAGACACCTGATAAAGGCAGCTCATGAAGGCTAACAACTTTATGGGAGCAAGAACAGAAAATTAAAAGAATATTTCTTAGGTTGGTATTTAATAACCTTGTAAATTCATGCGTGTATATTCCAGAGCATGTATACAATTAACAAATTTCTATAGTTTAAAAGCTTAATATTCTTATATAGAGGCAAAAAGTTAGTGCATACAGCCGATCTGGCACAACGTATATCGTTTTGAACAGTGTTATTTATAGGCACCACAAAATAAGCCCCAATGAAATAAGCCCCAAATCGAAAAATGAAATAAGCCCCAAAAAATTTTATGAAAAAAGCCCAACAAAATTAAATAACCCCAAACAAAATTTACGAAATAAGACCCAAAAAATATGAAATAAACCCCAAATTTTTTATTTCATGAAATAAACCCCAAAAAAATGAAATAAGTCCCAAATTTTTTAACTTGATGAACTAAGCTTAAGAAGAAATCATAAAGAATTTTATCCTCTAAATTATATCGAACACCGGCCACGCGTTCCAAGCATTCTCTGCATAAACGGCCTACGGCAGGGCGCAAGGAGTTTCTCCTCTATGGTATATCGAACACCGGCTTCGCGTTGAAAGTATTCTCTGCATAACCGGCCTATGGCCGGACGCAAGGAATTTATGCTCTATGGTATATCGAACGCCGGCTTCGCGTTCATAGTATTCTCTGCATAAGCGCCCTACGGCCGGGCGCAAGGAATTTATGCTCTATGGTATATCGAACACCGGCTTCGCGTTGAAAGTATTCTCTGCATAACCGGCCTATGGCCGGACGCAAGGAATTTATGCTCTATGGTATATCGAACGCCGGCTTCGCGTTCATAGTATTCTCTGCATAAGCGCCCTACGGCCGGGCGCAAGGAATTTATGCTCTATGGTATATCGAACACCGGCTTCGCGTTGAAAGTATTCTCTGCATAACCGGCCTATGGCCGGACGCAAGGAATTTATGCTCTATGGTATATCGAACGCCGGCTTCGCGTTCATAGTATTCTCTGCATAAGCGCCCTACGGCCGGGCGCAAGGACTTCATCCTCTATGGTATATCGAACGCCGGCTTCGCGTTCAAAGTATTCTCTGCATAACCGGCCTATGGCTGGGCGCAAGGAATTTATGCTCTATGGTATATCGAACACCGGCTTCGCGTTCATAGTATTCTCTGCATAAGCGCCCTACGGCCGGGCGCAAGGACTTCATCCTCTATGGTATATCGAACGCCGGCTTCGCGTTCAAAGTATTCTCTGCATAACCGGCCTATGGCCGGGCGCAAGGAATTTATGCTCTATGGTATATCGAACGCCGGCTTCGCGTTCAAAGTATTCCCTGCATAACCGGCCTATGGCCGGGCGCAAGGAATTTATGCTCTATGGTATATCGAACACCGGCTTCGCGTTCCAAGCATTCTCTGCATAACCGGCCTATGGCCGGGCGCAAGGACTTTATTATAACACAGTTGAAACTGGAAAATAACGTACAATTTTCCTTAAAATGTGTTTAGATTCATTTTACGTTGGCACGAAATAAGCCCCAATGAAATAAGCCCCAAATCGAAAAATGAAATAAGCCCCAAAATATTTTCAAATTTTTTGTTTGGGTTTTATTTCATTTTTTTTGGGGCTTATTTCATTTTTTAAAAATTTGGGACTTATTTCATAAAATTATTTGGGGCTTATTTCATTTTATTTGGGGCTTATTTCATATCCGTAAAATAGATCTAAAATCCTTGCGCCCTGCCGTAGGCCGGTTATGCAGAGAATACTTTGAACGCGAAGCCGGTGTTCGATATACCATAGAGGATAAATTCCTTGCGCCCGGCCGTAGGCTGGTTATGCAGAGAATGCTTGGAACGCGATGCCGGTGTTCGATATACCATAGAGGATAAATTCCTTGCGCCCGGCCGTAGGCCGGTTATGCAGAGAATGCTTCGAACGCGAAGCCGGTGTTCGATATACCATAGAGGATAAATTCCTTGCGCCCGGCCGTAGGCCTGTTATGCAGAAAATACTTTGAACGCGAAGCCTGTGTTCGATATACCATAGAGGATAAATTCCTTGCGCCCGGCCGTAGGCCGGTTATGCAGAGAATGCTTGGAACGTGAAGCCGGTGTTCGATATAATTTAGAGGATAAAATTCTTGCATTTTATGATTTCTTCTTAAGCTTACATCATAAAGTTAACAAATTTGGGGCTTATTTCATTTTTTTTGGGGTTTATTTCATTTTTTAAAAATTTGGGGCTTATTTCATAAAATTTTTTGGGGCTTATTTCATTTTATTTGGGGTTTATTTCATAAAATTTTTTGGGGCTTATTTCATTTTTCGATTTGGGGCTTATTTCATTGGGGCTTATTTCGTGGTGCCCCATTTTACGGATATGAAATAAGCCCCGAATTTTTAAAAAATGAAATAAGCCCCAAAAAAAAATGAAATAAAGCCCAAACAAAAAATTTGAAAATTTTTAGGGGCTTATTTCATTTTTCGATTTGGGGCTTATTTCGTGCTTTTTTATTTATATATTGTCTATAAGAATACGCATACTCTATTTACAATTTTGTATAATTAATTGTAACGTATACGCACAGTGGTATAAATCATACGTGTTATGAGGTCATTTCATTACACAGTGTTTTTAAGTCGGGATATTTAAGGGTTTGCATTTTAACACGTTTAAAAATATGGATGCCAACTTTCGAGAAGATTTTCTTGTATTTGTTATCTCATGATACTGATATTTTTCTCAGTATTTCTCCATTTTTTTAAACGTGTTACCACGCAATCCCTTAAATATTTCGACTTAAAAACGGAGTGACTTCTGCCACTTTCAAAATAAACGGCTTATATATTTTTTATCAAATCGAAAATTTCTCTCCTCAGTTTTTTTTACCATTAGCAGGGAAACCGCAAATATCCAGTTGTATATTTTTTTTCCGGTGCAATGAATGTTTTTTTTTTAAATATTAATATTCACTTTTACGACGAGGAAGAACACAAATTACTTTTCGATCAAATAATATTGAATTTTTTAGTAATTTTCCCCAATTTTGAAATTGTCCATAGATATTTGATTTAACAATTCTCGTATTCTATTTCTGTTGAAAACTTGGTTAAATAGTTGATATTCTTTCCCAATTAGTATCCGCTTTACATCAATTGTAAAAATTGAAAAACGAACGCTGATGAGAGGTGTAGCAGCCTTGGTATACTGGTACGTTCTGCTAATTGTACATTCTAATGTTTTTCAAAAATAAAAAACTCATAGTAATTTGAATTTTCATTGATTAAATAAAACTGAACTTAAGCTTAATAATATTTTTTTTGCTTATAATTACATATTTTGATATTTTCGACAACATATTTTCGAATTTTTGTGTGCTTATTTTGGCTGTTATTTTTAAATTTTAGGATCTACTTGAAAAAAAAAAACAGTTTTACATATTTCTATTCAACCATTTTTGAAATTTTCTCATTAAAGATTTTAAATATACAACAATTTACCCGCAATTTATTACTGCATATATTTGCATATTTAGAATTTCTATTTCTCGCACATTTTGTTGTTTTTCCTAAACAATGGGTGTTTTTTATAGAGGTATAAAAGTTCAAGTTGTGAAAACTGTCGGCTATTTGGTCATATGACAAGTGATTTATGTTTAGTTTGGTTTGGCATTTCAGCATAAATATACTAACACTTCAACAACGTTTGCAGATTTGGTGAATGGGCCCAAAACAAAATTGCCGATGATTACGATTTTCATAAGCGAATTTCGTTTAGCGATGAAGCTCACTTTGAATGGCTTGCATGGATACGTCAATAAACAATACTGCCGTATTTGGAGTGATGATAATCCTCAAATGTATGTTGAGACACCGTTACATCCACTGACCGTTTGGTGGGCTTTATGGGCTGGTGGAATCATTGGTCTGTACTTCTTTAAGAACGATGCTGGTCAGAACGTTACAACAGTCAATGGTGACCGCTATAGAGCCATGATGACTGACTTTTTCGTTAATCAATTGAACAACCATGATGTTTAGGAGCAAGACGAGGCGCAACATGTCACACTGCTCGTGTGTCACAATTGTTTTATTGAAGGCAACCGCATAGTTTCACGTTTCGGAACCGTGAATTGGCCTCCAAGATCGTGCGATTTAATGCCGCTAGACTATTTGCTGTAAAGAAATGTGAAGTCGCTACTCTACGCCAATAAGCCGGAAATAATTGACCACTTGGTGGACAACATTCGCTGCGTTATTGTCGATATACGGCCACAAATTTTGGAAAAAGTCATCGAAAAGTGGACCTTCAGATTACACTACGTCCGAGCCATCCTTGTCGGTCATATCCCAGAAGATTATTTTCAAAAATAAAGAAAGCGCCTGAAAAAGTTGGAAAAAACATCAACAATTACAAACAACATTGTTTTATTAGAATCTTAAAACAATAATTGACCAAAAAATCAGCCTGTAGGAAACCCCTAATAATACTAAAACTAATTATTGGTCATAACCAAAAAAACATATACCCAAAATCAATTTCATCACAATTTAAAAAAAAGTCATCTTTTCTTTATTCCACTTAAAAGTTCTATACCTCTATAAAAACACCCTTTATTTTGAAATTTATAGTGTGATTATTATTTATTTTTAAAAAATTTAATTGTTGTTTGAATATAAATTCCCACTATTTTCAAAACTTGCCCGTTATACTTTTGGAAATAAAATCAAATCAAACCAAAGTTGAAAAGATTTATTTTCCAAATTCTTACTAACTTATTTTTACGAGTGTAATCAAGTAAATTCGTAATGGTTGTATGTGAAAGTTTGTAGTTTAAATATACGAACGAGGATTTATTGTTATTGCTGATAATTTTGTATTAATGGGTTAAGAATAATAATATGAAAGACTTTCGTTCGTTGGCAGAACGGATATTGAAACGTATGTTTGTTTGTATTTCTATCAACAGCAGTTGGAGTAAGATTAAAATGTTGCACACAAACATACATACATTGAGTGATTGTGTGTGTGTTTTTGTGTTTCTGTATAAATGTTTGTAGTTAATTTAATGTAAGAATTATGTCTTACAATTAGTTACACTTTTTGTTAACAATAGCAGAACATTTTCTAAGTATGTATGTGTATATATTTTTTTTTGGTTCCAAATATAAAAACAATGTCACTTCACTTTTAATTGTCAGACACAAATATTTCATGTAAATATTTATGTGTGTATGTGCGAGTAAATCTATCAAATTATGTTTTTGTAGTCACAAGTGTAAGCGATTAATTAAAGTGTTTTACAATAATAGAAATCAAGGAAATCGTAATAATTAAAATTTGGCTGATGTTAAACATTTCTTATGAAAAAAAGGGTATGAAAACTTTTCAATTAAAATGTCTACGTTTGATGTAGTAAATTGAATATTTTGTTGTTGTTTTTTCATCGGCGTCATATTAAAAGAAAATCAAGTGAGTGGGACGTGGAAATTATAATAAATCTTAATGTTGAGTTAAATGAAATCAGTGTATATACGAGTACGTACACATTTTTAGCAAAAGCTGGATTTTATTATTTATATAAAAATTCTTTGCTTAAACCGATCAAGTCAGTTAAACTGAAGAAAGGGAATTTAGACCGTAATCCTAATAAAACAACTAACGCCACACAATGGGCTATCGCGATTTATTTTATATACAAAAAAAAAATACTAATAAAAAACGCCTGATTTATGTGCTGTTGTACTTGCAATACATATTTTTCAGTTTTCAGTGTAGTTTAATATTTTTAAAATCTTCCGAAAAATGTCTAAATGTATTTCAAAGAAAATCATAATATTTTTATTATAAAAAATTTTTTACCTCTTCATTATTTTGGTTTAATTGTATACAAATTTTGACAAATTTAAATTATTATTACAAAAGTGGAAAAATCAGAATAACCAAATGAGCTAAAATTTTACATAATTTGGCTGTCGTGCGGAGTTGCTTACAGCCTACGTCACAATGTCAATTCACATTAATATTGACAATCAGTAAATGCGTTCAACTAGAAAGCAACTTCTTGAAAGTGTAACTGCAGAGTTAATTGTTTTTTTAACAATTTTTTTAATTGTATTACAAGACATCATAAAATTTCAAGAGCATTCGCATGCAAATTCCATGTAAGCGAATTACAATTAGTTTGCATTTGTGTAGATTGAATAGTACTTTGGAATATTTCAGCTGAACACAAATAGTTTTGCTTTGTGAAATTTCCAGCAACGTCAACTACGTTTCATGTAAAATATAATTAAAATTAATTCGTATTAATGGCGATGGAGCTACAAATTCTCTTTTAACAATTAAATTTCGAGCGATACATTGTAGGAAAACAACATTCGAGATTGTTATTTCACATGATGATCGCAAAAGGGCGTGTCATCAGATGCTATTGTTCGATTACCGCAGTATATAAATTTCTAAACGAAAAATAGTTTAATTTAGTTTTAACTTTGAACCTGCCTTCTTCCCAACAAAGTTGTAAATTAAATTAAATTAAATTAAAAAATAAAAAGTTTGTTTAAATTAAATTTTATTAGAATAATTCTGAGAAATTTTAAAATGTTTTTACATTTAAAACAACTTTTAATATTTATTGTAGGAGTTTCTCTGACGGTAAGTAAAACCATAAGTGAAATAAAGGTGAACAAATTTCTCAAATTTAAATAATTATTCGACAATTTATGAAAAAAGACATTTTTTGCCCATTTTTGGAGGCTGAAAAATCAAAATCAAAGATCTAGAGTTTTCTAAATTCAAATCAATACAATTTTTTTTTCAGAAATTAGATTATGTTGTTGACGTGTTAGAGATTGAAATTGTTGGGAACAGTACAAAAGGAGAAATGTACTGGTATCCTTCACGGCCTTCACGTGGTATTTACGCTTTTAGTGGTTACATCCATTCCAATCAAACCGTTGACACAGATAAAACAGTAGCAGCAGGGCTTAAAATATCCTACAGTCCCAGTGGCATCACTGGCACTTACACGTTATCACCTTATCGTTTACTGCCTTCTACGCTCACAGAATTTCTTAATTTTGGTTACAAAAATTACTTAATGGATACGTTCGTAGAATGTTGTACAAATCCAATCGTTTTTGAAGGTACATTTGAACCGCCTATAAAGAACGTATCAATGGAATGTGAACATTGTGTGATTCGCACCGATAACTTTCCTACATACCTGCGCAAGGGATATTATAAATTCGATGCACAAATAAAAGGTGAATTGGAATATTCAATTAAATATTTAGTCCATCTGACCACGGAGTGAAACTTAAACACGAATGGAGACAATTTCAGTACATATATCGTTAATTTGCTGCAAGAATGTCATAACTAAGAAATGTGAAACAGGTAAGTACTTTTCAGGTTAGTCACAATTTGGAACGACACAAATCGGAAATAACTTTCATCTCATGAGATGAGTAAACAAAATATTTATTTAAATTTGTGTTTAGTTACCACCCTCTTGCAGCAAATTGGCGATATATAAAATAGTAATAATATTTTTAAATATGTATATATCTCTCTTTATTTTACTTATGTATTTATATAAATATAATTAAATAAATAAATTTTATGGCAGCAAATATGAAAAATAATTTTTATTTTTAAGTTTAAAAAATAAACGAGTAAATTCAAATTATTAATAACTAGATATAAACCCGGTGTTAAACAGTTCCTAATAGTATGACGTTTCTATGACATTTTTATCAATTATGTATGAAACTGTTTTACTAGATAAACACGTGTCTGAATCAAATGCTTTTTCATTAGTAAAGTAGTGGTTATGCTTTATTGGGCAAATGTTGGCCAAATGTGACCGTACCTTTGATACTTCATTATTGTAGACAATTGTATTTACAACTTTCATATGGAGCTTTCTTGTTAGAATTCATAATTGTAGCAACTTCTGGAACTACAATATTGTAAAAATAGAATTGTTTGAATGTTTCTCCATTATTAATTATTTGAAATTCTCTTGGGTTTTCCATTTTGTTTTTCCTATACTCTTGGGCAATATTAATACACTAATTGTGTAAATCACATCAACTACAATGTGAGGATGACCTCCATGTATTGTGTCGGAACTAAGGTGAAAGGAATAGGCTAAAGAGATTTGATCGTATGTCAGAAATCAGAGAATTCATAAAGATTTAGATGTTCCATTGGTGAATACTGTGTTTTAAAATTACGTGACAGCATATAAAAATAACTCGAGTTGCACCTATGTAAATCCACTTGCGCCCAATATTCTAAGTTATAAAGTCCAGACTCGGCTCATAAGGAGGGATACTCTTTCTCTCAGCCGATCACGAGAGACGTAAAACATCAAAAATCAACCGGCAAAAAATTTCTTTAAAATTGGATACAATTTCCATGTATGTGGACCATACAAATTCCATGTAAACGAATTAAAATTAGTTTGCATTTGTGTTGATTGAATAGAACTTCAGAATATTTGAACTGAACACAAATATTTTTGCTTTGTGAAATTTCCAGCAACGTCAACTACGTTTCATGTAAAATAAAATTAAAATTTAATCGTATTAATTGCGATGGAGCTACAAATTCTCTTTTAACAGTTAAATTTTAAGCAATACATTGTAGGAAAACAACATTCGAGATTGTTATTTCACATGATGATCGCAAAAGGGCGTGTCATCAGATGCTATTGTTCGATTACCGCAGTATATAAATTTCTAAACGAAAAATAGTTTAATTTAGTTTTAACTTTTAACCTGCCTTCTTCGCAACAAAGTTGTAAATTAAATTAAATTAAATTAACAAATAAAAAGTTTGTTTAAATTAAATTTTATTAGAATAATTCTGAGAAATTTTAAAATGTTTTTACATTTAAAACAACTTTTAATATTTATTGTAGGAGTTTCTCTGACGGTAAGTAAAACCATAAGTGAAATAAAAGTGAACAAATCTTTCAAATTTAAATAATTATTCGACAATTTATGAAAAAAGACATTTTTTGCCCATTTTTGGAGGCTTAAAAATCAAAATCAAAGATCTAGAGTTTTCTAAATTCAAATCAATACAATTTTTTTTTTCAGAAATTAGATTATGTTGTTGACGTGTTAGAGATTGAAATTGTTGGGAACAGTACAAAAGGAGAAATGTACTGGTATCCTTCACGGCCTTCACGTGGTATTTACGCTTTTAGTGGTTACTGCCATATCAATCAACCCATTGACACAGATAAATCAGTAGCAGGGCTTAAAATATCTTACAGTCCCAATGGCATCACTGGCACTTACACGTTATCACCTTATCGTATACTGTCTTGTACGCTTACAGAATTTTTTAATTTTGCTTACAAAAATTACTTAATGGACACGTACGTAGAATGTTGTACAAATCCATTCATTTTTTAAGGTACATTTGAACCACCTGTAAAGAACGTATCAATGGAATGTGAACACTGTATGGTTCACACCGATAAGTTTCTTACATACCTGCGCAAGGGCTATTATAAATTCGATGTATATTTCAAAGGTGAAATGGAATATTCAATGACATTTTTAATCTATCTGAACACGGAGTGAAACTAAAAAGGAAGTGGATGTGAAAATATATTCCGAATTATTAAGTACTAAAACCGATGTTTTTATTTATCAAAAGCAAATTTTATTGGAGCAAGTTGGCGATATATAAAAATAATAATTGTAGTGGTTGCCTAGAAATGAGATGGAATTGTACCCATCAAGAACTTGGTCCTTATTTTGATCTCAGTACTTTTTACGGCCGAAATATTTTGAATAGAAACTTGGCCTTATTTTCACATTTATGTTTTTGTGCGGATTAAATTAACATAAACAGTTTTTATTTATTTAAATACGTACTCACATAACTACAATATTATTTTTATATATCGCCAATTTTCTGCAATAAAATTTGCATCGGTTTTAGTACTTAATAATTCGGAATATATTTTCACATCCACTCCCTTTTTAGTTTCACTCCGTGTTCAGATAGATTAAAAATGTCATTGAATATTCCATTTCACCTTTGAAATATACATCGAATTTATAATAGCCCTTGCGCAGGTATGTAAGAAACTTATCGGTGTGAACCATACAGTGTTCACATTCCATTGATACGTTCTTTACAGGTGGTTCAAATGTACCTTAAAAAATGAATGGATTTGTACAACATTCTACGTACGTGTCCATTAAGTAATTTTTGTAAGCAAAATTAAAAAATTCTGTAAGCGTACAAGGCAGTATACGATAAGGTGATAACGTGTAAGTGCCAGTGATGCCATTGGGACTGTAAGATATTTTAAGCCCTGCTACTGATTTATCTGTGTCAATGGGTTGATTGATATGGCAGTAACCACTAAAAGCGTAAATACCACGTGAAGGCCGTGAAGGATACCAGTACATTTCTCCTTTAGTATTGTTACCAACAATTTCAATCTCTAAAATGTCAAGAACATAATCTGCTTTCTGAAAAAAACAATGTTTAGTATTGATTTTAATTTAGAAAACTCTAGATCTTTGACTTTGATTTTTAAGCCACCAAAACTGAGCAAAGAATTTGTTTTTTTTATAAATTACCGAAAAATTATTTAAATTTGAAAGATTTGTTCACTTTTATTTCACTTATGGTTTTACTTACCGTCAGAAAAACTCCTACAAGAAATATTAAAAGTTGTATTAAATGTAAAAACATTTTAAAATTTCTCAGAATTATTCTAATAAAATTTAATTTAAACAAACTTTTTTTTTTTAATTTAATTTCCAACTTTATTGGGAAGAAGGCAGGTTAAAAGTTAAAACTATTGGTGTTTTCTTTTCTACACACAAAATGGCACCTTGTTGAAAGGTACATGTATAAAAGGTCTTGCCACCCCTGTAATAATGCAACCTGTTATTTCACTAGAACAAAACAAAACTTATGAAAAAGTGGAATGCCCTGTTTTTAACAGCTGAACGCCAAGTTTTACAGGGCACTATCAACACTGTCGGTTTGTACGGGGCATAAAGTGCAATGCCTTTCACCATTAGAAAGGGCGATTTTTTTACAATCAAACACACCACCCTTTTACAGAGTAAAACATTTTTAAGAAAAGAACACCAAAGTACACTTTCTGCATGGAAAAGTACCATTTTTTTGTAGAAAAGAAAACACCATAAATTAAACTATTTTTCGTTTAGAAATTTATATACTGCGGTAATCGAACAATATCATCTGATGACACGCCCTTTTGCGATCATCATGTGAAAAAACAATCTCGAATGTTGTTTTCTTACAATGTATCGCTTAAAATTTAACTATTAAAAGAGAATTTGTAGCTCCATCGCAATTAATACGATTAAATTTTAATTATATTTTACATGAAACGTAGTTGACGTTGCTGGAAATTTCACAAAGCAAAAATATTTGTGTTCAGTTCAAATATTCTGAAGTTCTATTCAATCAACACAAATGCAAACTAATTTTAATTCGTTTACATGGAATTTGTATGGTCCACATACATTGAAATTGTATCCAATTTTAAAGAAATTTTTTTCCGGTTGGTTTTGGATGTTTTGCGTCTCGCGTGATCGGCTGAGAGAAAGAGTATCCCTCCTTATGAGCCGAGTCTGGATTTTTTTTTTTTTTTTTTTTTTTAATTAGGACCAGCACTCAGGGGATGACCCCTACGTATGCAGTGCATTGTGCCGGAACTCAGTGAGAGGGATAGAGTAGAGAAGATAGATGTTGAAAATGTAAAAGGCTTAACTCTTTTACAACTCTGCTTTGCGCGTTATGTTTTTATAGCAGTGTTGAGGCGTCTCCGGTGTTAGGTAGACGCATTAACTTTGTTAAGCTGTATTGGCAGACATTTTATTAATTGTTTTACTTCGCCGATGTTTCTGCTAACCGACGAACTTTATAACTTAGAATATTGGGCGCAAGTGGATTTACATAGGTGCAACTCGAGTTATTTTTATATGCTGTCACGTAATTTTAAAACACAGTATTCACCAATGGAACATCTAAATCTTTATGAATTCTCTGATTTCTGACATACGATCAAATCTCTTTAGCCTATTCCTTTCACCTTAGTTCCGACACAATACATGGAGGTCATCCTCACATTGTAGTTGATGTGATTTACACAATTAGTGTATTAATATTGCCCAAGAGTATAGGAAAAACAAAATGGAAAACCCAAGAGAATTTCAAATAATTAATAATGGAGAAACATTCAAACAATTCTATTTTTACAATATTGTAGTTCCAGAAGTTGCTACAATTATGAATTCTAACAAGAAAGCTCCATATGAAAGTTGTAAATACAATTGTCTACAATAATGAAGTATCAAAGGTACGGTCACATTTGGCCAACATTTGCCCAATAAAGCATAACCACTACTTTACTAATGAAAAAGCATTTGATTCAGACACGTGTTTATTTAGTAAAACAGTTTCATACATAATTGATAAAAATGTCATAGAAACGTCATACTATTAGGAACTGTTATTAATTAATAATTAAGTTATTAATAATTTGAATTTACTCGTTTATTTTTTAAACTTAAAAATAAAAATTATTTTTCATATTTGCTGCCATAAAATTTATTTATTTAATTATATTTATATAAATACATAAGTAAAATAAAGAGAGATATATACATATTTAAAAATATTATTACTATTTTATATATCGCCAATTTGCTGCAAGAGGGTGGTAACTTAACACAAATTTAAATAAATATTTTGTTTACTCATCTCATGAGATGAAAGTTATTTCCGATTTGTGTCGTTCCAAATTGTGACTAACCTGAAAAGTACTTACCTGTTTCACATTTCTTAGTTATGACATTCTTGCAGCAAATTAACGATATATGTACTGAAATTGTCTCCATTCGTGTTTAAGTTTCACTCCGTGGTCAGATAGATTAAATATTTAATTGAAGCTTCCAATTCACCTTTTATTTCTGCATCGAATTTATAATATCCCTTGCGCATGTATGTAGGAAAGTTATCGGTGCGAATCACACAATGTTCACATTCCATTGATACGTTCTTTACAGGCGGTTCAAATGTACCTTCAAAAACGAATGGATTTGTACAACATTCTACGAACGTATCCATTAAGTAATTTTTGTAACCAAAATTAAGAAATTCTGTGACCGTACAAGGCAGTATACGATAAGGTGATAACGTGTAAGTGCCAGGGATGCCATTGGGACTGTAGGATATTTTAAGCCCTGCTACTGTTTTATCTGTGTCAACGGTTTGATTGGAATGGATGTAACCACTAAAAGCGTAAATACCACGTGAAGGCCGTGAAGGATAAAAGTTGACTTCTCCTTTTGTACTGCTCCCAACAATTTCAATCTCTAACACGTCAACAACATAATCTAATTTCTGAAAAAAAAAAAAAAATTATTGATTTGAATTTAGAAAACTCTAGATCTTTGATTTTGATTTTTCAGCCTCCAAAAATGGGCAAAAAAATGTCTTTTTTCATAAATTGTGGAATAATTATTTAAATTTGAAAGATTTGTTCACTTTTATTTCACTTATGGTTTTACTTACCGTCAGAGAAACTCCTACAATAAATATTAAAAGTTGTATTAAATGTAAAAACATTTTAAAATTTCTCAGAATTATTCTAATAAAATTTAATTTAAACAAACTTTTTATTTTTTAATTTAATTTAATTTAATTTAATTTACAACTTTGTTGGGAAGAAGGCAGGTTAAAAGTTAAAACTAAATTAAACTATTTTTCGTTTAGAAATTTATATACTGCGGTAATCGAACAATAGCATCTGATGACACGCCCTTTTGCGATCATCATGTGAAATAACAATCTCGAATGTTGTTTGCCTACAATGTATCGCTCGAAATTTAATTGTTAAAAGAGAATTTGTAGCTCCATCGCAATTAATACGATTAAATTTTAATTTTATTTTACATGAAACGTTGTTGACGTTGCTGGAAATTTCACAAAGCAAAAATATTTGTGTTCAGTTCAAATATTCTGAAGTTCTATTCAATCAACACAAATGCAAACTAATTTTAATTCGTTTACATGGAATTTGCATGTGGAAGTTCTTGAAACTTTATGGTGTCTTGTAATACAATTCAAAAAATTGTTAAAAAAACAATTAACTCTGCAGTTACACTTTCAAGAAGTTGTTTTCTAGTTGAACGCATTTACTGATTGTCAAAATTAATGTGAATTGACATTGTGACGTAGGCTGTAAGCAACTTCCGCACTACAGCCAAATTATTACAAATTTTAGCTCATTTGGTTATTCTGATTTTCCCACTTTTGTAATAATAATTTAAATTTGTCTAATTTTGTATACAATTAAGCCAAAAAAACGAAGAGGTAAAAAATTTTTTTGTGCGGATCTCACTTCTTTTTTCTTAGTTGTTTTTGTTGTAACGTGCCGTTACAGATAACTACAACCTACTACGTAAGTACCCTACAACTATGAGTACAAACATAATAACAAAGGGTATATACCAGCCTGCATAGTGTAGCGACAAACAAATTATTAACATAAACAAAACACAAAGACATTCATGCTGATACAACTCTCATATAGTTGAGATTTTAATTTTGATATAACGTGCAGGTTTTTACACAACAAGAAAGCAGTCGCCCATGGCGATTTGTGTTCCGATACTAATATAACCGTAGCTTTTGCTTTAAGGTATAAACACATTCGCCACAGCAGACTACACGAACACACGAACACAAATGCTGCTAGCTACCGTTGTAGCCGTTTAGCCAGCTACTTAATTATTTTGGACACGACAGATACACAGTAAACAGCTGATCCTGAATTGTTGCAACGATTCATTTTTGTATATTACAGTGGTGCATATTCAGCGCTTTTACTTTTATAAAGTTCGCTGGGGCGAATTGAATACGGCAAATTGATTTCGCCACTCACATCACTTTGTATGGATTCGCTTTGACATAAACCGAAAAAATTCATCTCATGGATCTATTTTCGTTCCGGAGTTACGGGGTTCAAAACTTATTTTTTATTGGTCATAAGTCCTAGAATATGGAACGGATATGAGCGATGTGGATATCACTCTAAACTTCTCTAAAATACCTTTATAAAAACAATTTACCCATTGCGAGTGAAATTCAATTTTGATATTTTTTTATCTGAATTTTCACTTTTAGAAAGAACTTACCATGCTTTTATTTGGTGTATACTTGAAAGCTGTCACCGATGAAATTCGTAAGTTATGCTTCTTTAATGATGATTTTAATTTAATTAAATGAGTTATTTAGAGCATTTTGAAGTGATACCTATGTCGTTTATATTCGTTCTATATTGTAGGACTTATGATCAATAATATATTAAAGTTTTTAACCCCAAAGCTGCGGAATCAAGAGAGAGCGCCGAAAAAATTACAAAAAATTTTTAGGTAAAAAAGGGCTATTACCCTGTGAGTTTTTTTAAAACTTTAACAATGTTGGTATTTTTTTTGACTCAAATCAATATTCTATATAACAATAAAGCTAATAAAAATTATTTATATATATATATTATAACATTTACATTTTGTAATTTTCTTTTTTACTTTACAATAAAAAATATTTCTAATCACTAATTTGCTTTACATATTTTGTTATATTTTCAACACTGTTTTGGTTTTGTGGCCATCAGAAATAGAAATTAGTTTAATTCGACTACACGACAAAAGTAGCATGGACAAAAACCGGTTGCCGTGTTGCCTTGCTGTCTTCAATATAATCATTCTCATATGCACACATGTATTCTAATTTTGACAGGTGGTAGTCGGTAGTCTGCTGTGGCGAATGTGTTTAATGCTTTAGTTTGCCGATTTTAAGGGCTCCATAAATTATCTTTGCCAGATACCCAGACATCAGCGACTGGAAGTCACATCAGTGCACTGATCGCTGCCACCCGCCGTCATCCTGTTTCACCGAATCACCAGCAAACGCACGAGCAAACTACGTACTAATAAGTTAGTCTTAAGTAGTATAAATTTCGTTTAAATAAAGCTTTGTTCCATACATCTTTAACATCTAAAAGACACGAGTATTTTATTTCAAAGGAAGTAGACCTTTAATAAGAATCTGGACAGACTGAGTAATACCCAAGTTGGAAAAGTAAACTACGTTAAATTGCATTATATGTATTGCTTATCTGCGCCTACCTGTGTACCAAATTTTAGCTTTCTAGCTCTACTGGAAGTTCCCCATAAAAAGAAGGGGCACCATAGTCCCCCGGGTGAAAAGTGCCCGTTTTCTGACTTTTCTGGTTAATTTCCCACCAAGACCTACCTGTGTACCGAGTTTCAGCTCTCTAGCTATACTGGAAGTGCCCAATAATATTGATGAGCTAGTGAGTCAGTGAGTCAGTGAGTCACTGAATATGTACTAAAATATGGACTTAATATTTCGGGAAGCTTTTACGGTAGAACTTTCAAGTTTAACCTTTGAGGTCACCTCTGTGGGGAGACCTTATGTTTGAAGTTTCATTATATTATGATCAAGAGGAGCAAAGTTATGATGGGGGTAAAAACAGCTCGAATGGTTTCGTGTAAATATACATACTGTGTGGCCGAACTTGGCCTGACGCACTACCATGCGCCTAGATTATATCTAACTTCTGCAGACAAGCCTCAAAGCTTTGTACTTTATATATTCTTAAATAAAAAAAATTTTATTATTAATAATATTTGTTGATATTATTTATATAGACTTAAATTTGTAACGTAATGTTTAAATTATATTGTTAATTAATATATAAAGGAACATGAGGAATATTTAATATTCAACATCACTTTAGATTTCAACATACACGGCTGAATAGAACAAACGTTTTATTCGTTAGAAGCCACTATACCACGTCAGTATTGGTCAATGTGTTCACTATTTGTTAGGAAGTTCGGATTATATTCTGTTTATATTTCCATCTACAGTAAAACACGGTTAGAACGAATTGCGTTAATAGAAAAGTTCGTAATAAATGTAGTGACATTGTATGTATGTACGCAT
Source organism: Lypha dubia (assembly GCA_947311025.1). NCBI lineage: Eukaryota > Metazoa > Arthropoda > Insecta > Diptera > Tachinidae > Lypha > Lypha dubia. The sequence continues at coordinate 53,209,807 of OX371263.1, forward strand.
GTATGTACTATATATATTTACATGTATGTACACATGTCAATATGCTCTTATTTTTCGATCTTTTAATACTCTTTTAAAAAATTAGATTTATTTCTTATGTGTCAGCTGATTAAAAATGCTACCATGTGTACTGAAAATGTGTGTTAGATTTAACAATTAATGTTGTAATTGGTATATATTTTTATGAATTCAGAGTATAGTTATGAGTAGAGAAATACGTCATGAAATTTTCGTTGCAATCGACAAGTCGTTATAAAAGAGTTTGGTATTTTTGTAAAAAATGGCAACCAAAACTTTGGGACATTAGATATTGTTTGTTCAAACAGAGAATTCAGAATTAACCTCGTACGTTCTAAGAGAGTTGAAGTGAGTTGAATTTTACAATGTCGATTCTTTTGATTTCTTTTCTTCTTAAATTTCTTTTGTTATTTTATTTTCTTAATTCCTTTTTTTTATGTTTGAAAAATTTATATTTCGGCTTGAGTTTAATATTTTCGACAACTAACTAAAGAAATAATCTAAGTAATAAGCGTACTCCAAATATGCCAACCGTAATCAAGTTGATTATTTATCTAATAAGTCATCAAATCTAACTAATCTCAAAGCTTATTTTTTTTGTTTCATTGCAGAGTATTGGGTTTTACTATGAATCTGTAATTTTTACTGTAATTTTTTCTTATATGTATGTGAGTTTTATTTAAACCTGCCTGAGGAGAGGTTGTTTTTATTATCAAATAAAATAAAAATAAAAATTTAAATAAAGCAAAAAAAAAATTTTTTGATTTGTGAATTTCAAATAATAATTTTATTTGAAATATAATTGAAATCTTTGCGTCTATGGAGACAGCTGCAACTGTTGAGGATATTATTTATCCGTCTGAAAGCTTGCCTCCTGATAAAGCTTCATCCAATGATCATAATTTTTTATATGCAGAGTCTGTGGATAAATTTAAGAACGCTTGTAGTCAATCTACTTCTGGCATAATCAAGAAAAACGCTCACTCTAAAACTGAAAAAACGAACCATCACATGAATTCCAATGTTAAATGTATTGACAATATATAGATGTTTCCAATGTGCCGAAAAGAGCTGAACACGATTTAAAAAAGAACGTATGTAAATACACCAATGGATTTTCAAGGCTCCTTAACATCAATAACTTCAGAGGAAGAGGATTTTATTCAGGTGAATAATCGCAAAAGGGAAGATATTAATATAGATTTGTCTAGCTATAATGTTAAAAAAACTCATAACATTACACAATATAAGAAAAAATCATTTACACAAGATTCACACAATAGATGTTCGCTATTAGGAGAATTAGATTTTGAAAATGATAATGATAATGTGAACAGAGATTTGCCATTTGTTAAAAAACCCATACGTTTGGCAGAGAAATCTTTCTGTCCACCTATATTCTTATTTAATGTTAACATTAAAAGCTTAGTTGAACAGCTTAATACTAAAGATATCTTTATATATATAATTCTTCTGAAAGTGTGTTAGTAACTGAACTCCTCCTTAACGGCTGGGCCGATTTCGATGAAATTTTTTGTGTGTATTTGAGTTGGTCACTGGATGGTTTAGATTTACAATTCGGTCCAATTGGTCAAAGGGGCGTGGTACCTCCCATACAAACGACATATTAAAAATCTATTATTTCTGCTCCTGATAACGGTATTTGAACAAAATTTGGTACGTCGGATTGGTGTGCATTTTTTAAGTGCTGCTGAAAATATGGGCGGGATTGGACAAAGGGGCGTGGTATCTCTCATACAAACCACAAATTAAAAATCTATTATTTCTGCTCCTGATAACGGTATTTGAACAAAATTTGGTATGTCGGTTTGGTGTGCATTTCTTATGTGCTGCTGCAAATATGGGCGGGATTGGACAAAGGGGCGTGGTATCTCTCATACAAACCACAAATTAAAAATCTATTATTTCTGCTCCTGAAAACGGTATTTGAACAAAATTTGGTATGTCGGTTTGGTGTGCATTTCTTATGTGCTGCTGCAAATATGGGCGGGATTGGACAAAGGGGCGTGGTACCTCTCATACAAACCACAAATTAAAAATCTATTATTTCTGCTCCTGATAACGGTATTTGAACAAAATTTGGTATGTCGGTTTGGTGTGCATTTCTTATGTGCTGCTGCAAATATGGGCGGGATTGGACAAAGGGGCGTGGTATCTCTCATACAAACCACAAATTAAAAATCTATTATTTCTGCTCCTGATAACGGTATTTGAACAAAATTTGGTATGTCGGTTTGGTGTGCATTTCTTATGTGCTGCTGCAAATATGGGCGGGATTGGACAAAGGGGCGTGGTACCTCTCATACAAACCACAAATTAAAAATCTATTATTTCTGCTCCTGAAAACGGTATTTGAACAAAATTTGGTACGTCGGTTTGGTGTGCATTTTTTTAGTGCTGCTGCAAATATGGGCGGGATTGGACAAAGAGGAGTGGCACCACCCATATAACCCAAAAATTTAAATCGCCATATTTTGGGCATTTTTTTACCTATGTCGATGATATTTGGTACATATGGTATTGGCATAAATTGGAATACGTACCGGGAGAAAAGTGGATGGGACCACGCTCCTTTTTAGGAAAATTAAAAATCGTAATATAGGCTTAACTACTGGACCGATCGTCACAATAGCATATATATAAATACTTTTCATTTTATTTTATAACGAGGGGGGTAGCGAAGTACACCGGCATCAGCTAGTTACTTATAAAATTGTTAATAGGAACAAATATAAAAGCAAACTTTTGGTTAAGGACGCAGCTGTTCATGCGGAAATGATGCAATTATTAAGAGATAAAAAAATTGAATCATATTCATATACACCGACGGAATTGAAACGTGTCAGCTTAGTTTTACGTGGTATACATATATTACAAGACAGATTTGGATTTTCTCAAGTCTGAAATTAATTTATTAGTTCCTGAAACAGTAGAAAATGTATCGAAATTTTCCACTACATTCTCAAAGAACAATGGTATCGACACGGGCTTGTTTTTGATAACTCTGTTTGCGGGTAAGTCAGCTTCAGAAATTACTGGAATTAAATTTATTTTAAATCAAAAGATTTCTTGGGAATCTCCAAAGTCAAAGTTTCGTGAAATTCAATGCTGGCGCTGCCAACATTTGGGTCATACTTCTCGTAATTGTAATAGACCCTATGCGTGTGTCAAATGTGAGTTAGATCATGCCCCAGGAGAATGCCAATTTGTGCCTAGTAAAGAGAATTTACCTTTTTGTATTAATTGAAAGCTACATGGTCACCCTTCTAACTTTAGAGGTTGCATTGCCTACAAAAAATATCTAGAAATGAAAAAGAAAGTAAGGGAAACTGTTAAAGAAAAAAGACAACGAGTTTCTTCTAACGTCTTAAAGGTTGTTGAACAATCAAATTTAATTAATTCAAATAGGTCATTAGCTAGTTTGTTTGGGGAAAACTCCGCAGATTTTGTTAACAAAAGGCGAAAAAACTCACCTTTAATAGAGGAATTCCTAAAAATTGCAAAAACTATTTGTCAACCTGAAACACTTTCATTGGAAAATAAAATTGAAAGGTTTATTCATCAATATAAATCTATGTCGAAAGACGATGCCAAAAAACATTGTTTGGCACTGTTGGATGAAGTTAAAAATAATTATGTTCCATAATGTATTTAAACTATTGACTTTTAATGTTCGATCCCTCGTAGAGGTAATTCGAAGAGTAGATCTTTTAAATATCTTAAAGAGATATGACATAGACATAGCTTTTGTCCAGGAAACCCACCTTAGCGGTAGACATAAGGTGATATTGAATGATTATTCTTTTGTTAGGGATAATAGCTTACAAGGTGTAGCTATAGCCATAAAAAAGTCTTTTTAGTTTACAAAAGTTTTTATTGATTTAGGTTTTCCTCATGTTTTTATCTGTATTGAGGTAAAAATTAACAGTCAAGTTCAAAAGATTTTACTTGGATCTTTATATATTCCATGTAACTTTTGTACCTCCCGATTAAATTTGGGTTTATCTCGTTTAGCTAATATTTCACAGGACTTTGATATGTTTTTCATCGGTGGTGATTTCAATGCTCGTCATTTTTCTTGGGGGGACAGAGTGGTTAATGGTAACGGCAACACTTTTTTTAATTTTTTGCAGCAAAACTCAATGAATTTTGTTCGCACGACAAGTCTTTCTCCAACTTTTCCAAATTCTTCTTCATTTCTTGATCACTTTCTCGTAAGTCCGAATTGTGTAAGCCATTTAAACCGTAATTTGGATGTGGTTAGTCTTCCAACATTTTCGGATCACTTCCCGTTAAAACTTCACAAAAAATTTCCAAATTTTGAAATAATTGTTAACACTCCTTCATTATTTACATCTTTTAAAAATACGAATTGGGACAGTTTTCGTAATGATGTCCGACGGGATATTATTGCAAATTTTCCAGACTGTGAAAGGAATCTATCCAATTTAGAGATTGATGAGCATATCAATAAGTTTTCCAATATTATCAATTTGATCTCAAACGAACATTCAAAAAAAGTTAATTTTGGAGAGCGGAAGTTTTTGATCTCGGATAATATAAAATTTTTATTTAAAGTCAAATATAATTGGCAAAGAAATTTAAAAAAAATATATCATCGTAATTTTAATCGGTGTGGATCTGATTATTTAGTTCTATCGAAACAAATTCAATTGCTATATATTATAATAAAGAGGCAGGTTGAATTAGAACAGTCTAAGTTGTTTGAGGATAAGTTGAGAAAAATTAAACCGGGTCCAAAAAACATATATAACATTATTGGGTACAAGAAAAAAAGCTTTTGTAAATGAAATTTCCATAAATGGAATTCCTGTGGAAGATGATTTCCAAAAATTAGAAAAATTAAAAGACCATTTTTCGGCCATTTACAGTGACAAATCTTTTAATCGTGATGTATCTTTTATTGATGATAATGTTTAAAATGTAACTTCGAACTGCTTTGATCATTTATATCAATTCAATGAACTTACGGCATAAAAGATATTCAAATGCCTTTGTATACTCTAAATCAAAGATTATTCCTGTCGGTTTATATGTCTATGACGTGCTGAAACGATTTATGTTTAGAGTTTCGGATCATGATAACGATTTTGTAAAAATAATATATGAGTCCCAAAATGTTTTTAGTTAGTCTAACATTAATTACCTTTCGCCTATAGGGTACTTAAATGAGATTCCTCCATCTTTTGATCTGAACACATCACTTCGTGGTGAATTTTATAATAGTACCACACCTGGTACTCATAGAGGATAACAAGTACTGTTATATATATTTTTTTTTTTATATTCTTTTTTGTTTGAGTTAACTAGTTCTTAAGTTTAATTTTAAGTTATTTTTAAGAACATTTAGGTGTGTTATGCTAAACTACCACCAAATATGAAAGCTTCGGGAGCAAGAGCGTATAGTTATTTTCTCTCATGTTTATATTTTCTTTATACCTAAATATGTACTTTCTTTTAAGCTTGGTGCTCAGACATTTTTTGTGAATTAAGATATTACATTATAGTCTTAAGTTTTTTCTATCTAATATTGTAATAATTTTAAGGTTTGTTTGTTTTGATAAAGAATGTATAAAAAGGCTCAATAAAATTAAACTAAAACTAAAACTTATGTGTATGTATGTATTAAGGATTTTTTTTTTCATTGAAATGAGATTTTCTACCCTTTAATAAAATTTCGTAAATACAAAATTTAATTTCAAAAGTTTTTTTTCGTATATTTTACATTCCTTTTTGTGTCGTCTTAAAATTTCAAAATAATCATTAAATCACATAAATGGTAAAAGTGATTATTTTTTCAACCCCTTCAATACGAATACATTTTAGTTTTAAAATATGAACGGCTCATTAGAAAAACAAAAAAAAATTATTAAAAAAACTAGTCACCAATCAAAAGTTGTTATACCAATTATCGGAATTAATTGAAATGAAAACATATAAAACGTATTTTTAATGCCTTTTTTGCCGCAAATCGTCACACTGCACTATAAAATAAAAAAAGATTCAACATTAAACTTAATCAACTTAAATAAACAAAAAATTTCCAAATTTTTGCTAGTTAAGACATTTTTTACGTTTCCAAATACATACAGACAGACATTCATACATACATACTATTATTATTATTTTTAACTTATTTTCGTCAAAAAGAATGCTACCCCCACACACTTATCTATCTAATCAATTAAATTAAGTTTTCCCACAACAGTGAATCTCATATAGCGTCGCTTCTTAGCACCATTTCTTAAATTGTGACAAATTTCACATCTTTAATTTTTCACACATAAAATTTTTTCTTTCAAAAGCATTTAAATTTCTCATTTCATAAAGTCCCAACAAATCGATATGGATTTTCTTTTTAGACTTTTTATCACAGCTGAGCCGCAAATAACAACAACAAGAACAGAAAAATAAAGTCAAATAAAACGCACCCACACAATTGAGACATGAAAATACGCGTTGAAATTTGTAAAACATGATGGTTTCTGCTGTTTCCACAATTTCTCCTCTTTTAACACAAAAAAAAAAAAAAAAGAAAAAAACGAATACAAATCAAATGTTTGGGGAGTTCATACACCCCATGTGACCTTAAAATAAAATTAATAAATTCTTTTCACAATTCAACCAGGAGAAGAAAAAAAATTGAATCGAAAAAAGATAAACCCAAAAAGACTGCCAAAGAAAAAAGAAATGAATAAACCGAGATTTGAAAAAATGTTTTAAAAAAAACAAAACCAGAAAAAAAAATGCATGAGCACTAAAAGCAGGCAATAGAAAATAGTATCAACACCAACACCCATACATGCATATGAACAAACAGAACCGTATAAAGAATGTTAACGTTTTAAAAGTTTAAAAACCACTGCTGATTGCACACTCTAAACACAGTAGGGGAAGTCACAATCTTCTGGAGAGTTGTGTGCTGTTTGCTTTATTGGGAGCATGTGAGTACTTTATTTGTAAAAATAAATCATTTGTTTAAATGAGTATTCTGGTATGATGTTTCTGTTTCTGTTTTCTTTTAACCGTTTAAAAAGGGGAAATTATGAACAGTTTCAACTTTGTTAACATGATATAACAAGTTTTAACAAGTAACTCCGCCTTCTTCTTACCAAATACATTTTCAAATGATTTTTCAATGGCTGGAATTGTGGTAGAGAAATACGTAAATACAGAAAAGAAATAGAAACAAAAGAGAAAAACTGCAACAAAGTTTAAACGTTCAGGCCATGACTTTATTTATGTTTTATTTATTTTTGTGCTGCTGGCTGGCTACATTATAAAAATGTTAGAAAATCGAAACCAAACGATATTTGCATGGTTTTCTTCAATATATTTTTTTTTTTTTTTTTTTTTATACATATTTTAGAGAAATGTTTACTTTTTAGGTCTAGAGATTTAAGTTCTATGTATGTATGTGTGTATGTGTGTATGTGTGTATGTGAGTAGGTACTTTGGCTGTAATATATGTACATATGCCTGTTGGTAGCTCCATGTTACTTATGCTAAAACAGTACCTTTTGCGATAGTACCATATTAAAGTACCACACATGAAGCACTGTATAGCTACATATTCTTAAAATTTCAAATTTTATTTATCTGTTGCGGGTTAGCAATATCTAAATATATATTTCGTTGGTAGCGATACCAACTCTCCAGTAGATGTTTTACCCTTAATGTTTAAAAAATTTTTAAGCTCATCTATTTATACAAAAACTCACAAATATATTTTTGTGAATTACAAAGCATAAAAATAGCTTTCAAAATTTCTTAAACACACACAACAAATAATTTTCGATTATGAATGTATTTACTTTTCTACATCTATACAATTAGACAACCGCTGGTTGCCATTAAAAGTATTTATAAGGCAAAAATGTAAAGTAAATCTCTCCTTTACAAAATTTTACATTTATTTGAGCATGTACTCAAGTATTTATGTTTTAAATTTATTCATTTGTAGAGGGTTAGCAATATCTAAATATACATCGTAAAATTTTTAACATTTCTCATAGTGAATAAGAAAAGTTTTCAAAATTTATTGAGATGCCATTTAATTTACCATGAAATTGGTACCAGTACTTTTAGTTGCCCAGCTTTTGGTATAAGAAATTGACCTTTTTTGTTTTGTTATGTTTTGTTTTGTAGGACCAGCACCTGATTACTCTTTCCAGGATGAGTCCGGATATATGAAACCAAATGTGGTATCTTCTAAATTGCCTGAACTTTCGAATGCGCCTCACTTTTTCGTCGGTGGCGGCACATTATTCTATTTATGCAATGCATTGTGTCAGAATTAGAGAGAGAAAAGGATAGAGTAGAGAAGATACATTTTGAAAATGTAGAAGAAAGTTTAATTCTTTTACAACTCTGCTATGCAGATTTCAGTTAATTTTCTTAAGCTGTGTGTGCAGACATTTTTTTATTTTCAACAGTGTGCAACTTTTCTGCAAATTAGCTTGGAACAGTATTAATCGCTGTCGGAATAGTTTTTTTTAGTGACCAGTTCTATGCCTTCATCACTTTAACAGACCAACAATAATAAATACAATGCCACACTAATGTACATTAGAGAAATTTATGATGTTGATTGACTTGTTCTGACTAAAGCTCGAACCCAGGTCCAAAGTTATAGTTTGCTTAATAGTTAATGCGCTAACCAATTCAGCCAACACCACCCTTTTATGCAGCTAGTGAATTTATTGCAGTTCTAAGAAGATTTAGAGGATTTTTGTTAGTAATTGCCTCAATTGAAATTTTACAAATTTTGTTTTTGCTTTAATACGTTTCAGCTACTTTCGGATGTTTATTATTAGTCACATATTTCATGTGACTAATAATTGGACCAACTGAAGCATTTTAAGCCACCTTCTGCCCAGATTTTTCTTACATATATTTTTGGGGGTCACCTTATATATTTTGAAAATTATTAATAAGGGGTGATCCATTTCGAGGTTCCCTACTTTTTCAAAGAAAAAAAAAAAAGAAAAAAAAAAAACAGAAAATTCAAGTTTAATGTAGAATGTTTATTATCATTTGAAAGAACAGTCTTTGGCATTTATTTTTGGAAGATTATATCTATCAAATGTTGGCCGTTGCTACGTCGCAGATGGTCCAGCCGTTGAGTCCAATTTTCTATGACTCGTTCGAGCATTTCGACTGGTAACTGGCAAATGACACGCGTGATGTTTTCCTCCAAGGCCTGAATCGGAGCGGGTTCGTCCGCATAAACTTTAGACTTTACATATCCCCACAGGAAAAAGTCTAACGGTGTGGTATTTCACGATCTTGGAGGCCAATCGACCGGTCCAAAACGTGAAATTATGTGCTCACCGAAATGTTCTCTCAATAAATCCATTGATTGATGCGATGTTTGGGAAGTGGCGCCGTCTTGCTGAAATCAAATGTCGCCGAGATCACGAGCTTCCATTTCAGGCATCAAATAGTCGGTTATCATGGCACGATAACGGTCGCCATTGCCGGTTACGTACGTACTGGCATTATTTTTAAAGAAATATGGACCGATGATTCCACCGGCCCACAAACCACACCAAACCGTTGTTTTCTCTGGATGAAGTGGCAGTTCTTGAATCTCTTCAGGTTGCTCTTCGTCCCAAATGCGGCAATTTTGTTTGTTTACATACCTATTGAGCCAGAAATGGGCCTCATCGCTAACCAAAATTTGCCTGAAATTTCAGAACGTGAATTTTCGTAATAAAGTTGAACGATTTGTAAACGTTGTTCAGGCGTAAGTCTTTCCATTATGAAATGCCAAACAATACTAAACAAAAATGACATGACAGCATGACACGACTCACACGTGATCTTTCAAAAAAAGGCTATTGAATAAAGTATCTCTACTTGGTATGCTAAAGGGGATTATGTCTATATGGGTCTCATAGTCTTACTACAAGTATGACTAAAAGCTTATACGACTGTGACCAGACCTGAAGCCTTTTGTACATTAATTTTAGTATTAACCAAATGAGAATTGTATATTATTTTGTATGCAACGTACGTGGGTAAGATTGATTTCATTTTGACTTTATATGACAACGTCAGCGTGTTCTCCACACTTTTTAATTATCATACTGTGATGATAATAAAACCAAACTATTTGAAAACATTTTGTTTGTCGCCAACATAATATGGTATATGAGAGCCCATATATTTTTCTGTTACCTTTTTTGTACCGACAAATTAATTTTATAAAACGAGACTTGTTAAATCTTAACTACTTTTTAAGTACGAAAGGTACTTTTGGCTAAAATAAAACAAATGTATCGCTGCTGGTACTATTTTTTTTCCCAAAAATTTCATGTATGTACTCTTATGTATGTATTCATACGTATTTCATTAGAAAATAAAATATCAGACATGCGCGTGCTATAAATATTTATTTAAATTCTACAGAATTCTCATTTAAGCTCCACCTATTTTGTAAAGCCAAAATTTTTGAGGGTTGTTGTTTCAGGTGGCCTTTAGAGACAAAAGAAAAAAAATAGTTTACTTGATGTAGACAAATTTTGTAATATATTGTTTTTTTTTTTTTGTTTAATGCAACAAAAAAAAAAAAGTATAATTTGAAATACTAGATTGTGGGGCCATAAAAAGAGTGGTGAATTGTGTTGGCAGATTATAGTTTCGTCTGGTTGTTTTCTTTATTTTTATTTATTGTTATTTTTTTGTAGAATTCCTGCAATAAAATTTTAAAGGTGTTTATTATTTATAACATGTTTGTGATTTGCTTTCTAGTTGTTTTTTTTTTTTTTTTTTTTTTGTGTAAATTTCTTTTAAACCGTTCAACTGTAGAGGGGAAATATTTTCTACACTCTCCTTTAAGGCGCTACTCCAAAATATCTCAGCAAAAAAAAATTTAAAGCAATTTTTTGTGGCACGAAATCAGTTGTAGAACCCCTCTCCCCTTCCAAAGGGAAGTGTTTGCAATAGAAATGGAAAATTGAAAGTCATTTATTTTTTTATTTAGAATTTATCCGTTTTAAACTGTTATCCAGTATAAGGAATTTTCTTTTTCATTGTTGTTGCAACCATCAACCTTAGTATCAGACTCCTTTAAAGTTGCTTGAAGTTTATACGAGTTGTTTTTAAGTCGCCCCCACCCTACTTTCAGGTTGCTTGTTTTTGCTTGTATCCTTTATTTCTTTTGGTTGTTATTTGAAAGTTTATCGCGATTTTTTTAATTTTTGTTTCTTGGCTTTTTTTTTCTGTAATCATACTTCCTTGTCTACAGAGTTTCTTTTCAGTTATGTTGCTGCTGTTTTTATTATTATTTTATTTTGCTTTGTTTTCGACATGAACGATTTTTCTTTAATTATTCTTTGTAATAAAAACTGTTTATATTTTGTTCTACATTGTTAATGAATTTTCCTTAAGCTATTAACCCTGGAGGGCACCCGTGATGATTGTTGGCATGCATTGAAAACTAACTGCCTGTTTGCAGAAAATGATTGATGATGATTAAAAACTTTCAGTCATCTTTATTATTCTTCTGTAAACAGTCAGTAATACGAATGCGAAACTATCATATTTCTTCCCGTAAATTAATACAAAGAACAATCGCAAGAACAATGTGGCATGAAACAAACGCATTGCAGAGATGGAAAATAGCATGCATGGCTTGGAACTTTTTTTGCAGCTCATATTTTGCATTTTATGTTTTGTCATTATTGACATGAAATACTTATCATTCGGCAACTAAGAAAGTAAAATAAAAATATTGACTCAAGTCAAGACAGATATCGGAAATGAACTTTTGTTATTGTATAATTTTCTTAAGTGTTCTTCAAAAGTAATATACGAGTATAAAAAAACTACTTACAAAACGATCTCATTATCATTTCACTTTTAATAAAAGAATAATTTGTATTTAAGATCCTATAAAATAATTAAATCGCATAAATTAATGAAGCACTTTTCCAAACAGGAACTGTGGAACAACATGATTTAATAAACGTATGTGATCATTTTTCTTTCAGTGCATATTTTAGTGAAACACAAGCGATTAAAAATTTCTCCGCTAAACATTTTGCTATTCGGAGATATTTGATCCGTTTATTTTGAAAGTGGCATAAGTCACTTTGTTTTAAAGTCGAGATATTTAAGGGTTTGCGTTTTAACACGTTTAAAAATATGGATGCTAAATTTCGAGAAGATTTTCTTGTATTTATTATCTCATGATACTGGTATGAGTTCTTTAAAAAAGAAACACACGCTTATTAAGGAAATTCAAAACCTTTTTTTTATTGAATATGAAGTACAATCGATACAATTAAGTTCTAAATAAAACGTCATTCAAATGGCATCCACGACTTCTTATGCAGGAACAAATTCGATAAACCCAATTTTCGAACACTTTTTCCACTAAATCAAGTCGTATGTCATGAATGGCACGTCTGATTTATTTCGAAAGACCAATGACTCAAATAATAACTTTCTCGCAATAATTAAATTGTTGCATTTGCTGTGTGGCACATAGTCCCGTCTTGTTGGAACCAATTGTTGTAAAGATCAACTTCTTCCAATTTCGGCCATAAAAAGTTGGTTATCATCGATCGATTGTGGTTTGAGACAGTCCCAATTGTTGAGAACGTCTTGGAAGCGACAAATTGCGGTCTTCAGCAACATTTGCCTGAACGGCAGCAATATTTGCATTACTTCCAGCGGTTCTTTGTCTTATTGGAACTTGAACATTATGTAAAGAAAATTTAAGCTCAACATTTTCAACAATTCGACGAATAAGCGAGCACCCTCGGACGATTATTACGAACATAAAATGGCAAAAGCACACGAATAGTTGCAATTGAAGAACGATTATTTTGATAATAAAACTGAATAATTTGTAAACGTTGTTCTTGTGTATACAATACAATGAATACAATGAAAAACAAATCACAGATCATAATATATTACAAATGGCCGAAACATCACTGCAAAATCATATCATCCCTATTGGAAAACCTTATATTTTATAAACAACCACAAACATTAATCACAAATTGATTTGGTTCAATCCCTGATTATTATTTAGATTTAAAAAGAATTTAAAAAATCGGTACATAAATGGAGTATTTATGTATTTATTTATTTAAAAATTATTAGACCAAAACATTCATACAATATAATTAATAATTTAAGAGATAAACAATATTTCGGGGGACAAACTTGCCCTCTCACCGGTTTTTTACCAGACCAAACCAGCAACTAATGATACGATTTATGTGTGTTCAAAGATAAAAAAATAGATACAAATTAGGTTACCACACGACATTCCACTTATTATTTTCAGAAACACAAATTAAGACGGCATTTACACTGTGCCAACTACTTGAATTTCCCAGTTGGATTTATGGTACATATATGCTTCATTAGTTCTGTAATGTTTTGATTTAACCTGTTTTGGCTCATTTTCACACCTTTAAATTTTCAAAAATCCATTTTTAGTGGATCTCCAAATGGGAAGATGTTTTTCATGTAGGCAGAAATTTTGGAACAAAACTTATGTGTTTGAAGATAAATATGCCAAATTAAATATGTATGAGTAAAGTAAAACTTAAATTACCTATAAAATTTTTCACAATCTCAATTCAGGGATTATAACTACTTTGAGTAGTTAAAAATAATCTCATAATTATTTCCCATAAGGTGGCGTAGCATGCTAACCCTTCATTTGGCCACATTGTCCAAAATCCCTCAGAGATTGATTAAGAATTTGACTTGATTAATGAGAAAAAATAATGAAAATCAAGACTTTTTAGTTTGAAAATAAATTTGTAACTGGAAATTGTTTTCAGTGAAAACAAAATTAAAATAAAATACAAACTTAAAATGTATATGTATGTATGTATTAATAATAGAATTTCTTGATTGAAATAATAGTTTTATATCACATTTCTCATAAATTTCTAATTTTATAGTAGACTGTGTTTTCGAGATTGATCGTAAAAAGTGTTGGTAAAATGTGAAAACTTATCAAATTTCCAAATTGTTTCACAATTTAATTTGTATAGGCTTTGAATTTTATTTGAGTTTTGAAAATTTTAAAATGAGGAATTTGAAAAATAATTTGAAAGAAAACGGTTGTATAAATTATTTTGATTTATTTAAAATTTTATAAAAATAAAAAGGAACTGAAGCCTGTATATTGACAACGATAATTACTCCGATTACAGAATTAAGATCATATTTTCTGTACGCGCATTCAAATAAAGAATTCATCCCGCGATTTCTGTATTCTGAGTAAACAATACAAATAATATTCATATTATAAAGAAATCAGAGAGAAGCAAAATTTTATTCGGGTGCATTCCGGTATTAGAGGATTCTAATAGTTTAAAGTTATTGCCTTGAAACGGCAAGATTTCCATTGGAATTCATTTTGGTTTCTTCGATTGTACACGTTCTATAACTCCTAAATTTGTAAAGTTTGGTGGAACCTCAAATTATTTGCAAATCCTTCAACAATAATTCGGAAAAGTTCAGATCTCAAATGGGTCAATATTATCAGGAACAAAGCCGTAAACAAAACTACATTTCATACCTTATATGTACATATGTATACCACAACAATACTAATTATATACATATATAATTTGTATATATGTACATGTATATCTTAAGTTCTGAAGATATCCATCCTTAATTCAAAAATAATTTTTTTTAAAGTTTTTAATTTATTTAATCAACAACATCTTTCTACATAGTATCTATATGAATTAACTCTCGAAATTATTATTATTATTTTTTTTTTGTTCATTAATTTTGAAAATTACCATAAATTTAACTTTAGTTAAAATAATTAAATTATAGAAAATTAAAGTTTAGATTACTACCGCAGACACATATCCACATATATACAAATAAAAATCCTAACAGCTTAACTTAAAGTACTATGTTCAAATATTAACTATTCTACTGTCATCTGGCGCCTGCTGACATCGTGGGATAATGGGAATGTAAGTTGTATTACTATATATAATTATATTATTTGACATATTTATATACCACACTCTTAAAACGCGAATTATAATTGTACTTTGAAGAAAACGTAAGATTAAAATCAAATTAAATTTTAATTAGATTATTTTTCATTATTTTCCTTAAACCAACAGTGGCATAAATATCAAAATTTGTTGGTAGTTTGCACTAATCATATTCATGTTACAATTTTTATATTAGTTTACATAATCAGATTTAATTGAAAAAAAAAAAAAAAATCTGGTTATATTAATTTACTTTAATTCGTTATCTTTTTTTTATTCCCGTTTAAATTAATTAAATTTTACTTTAAATATACAATTGTTTCTTTATTATATTCTTTATACTAAACTGTTTGTTATGTTGTTGATCTTTTATAAATTAATTGAGAATATATATTGGTTTCGAATATGAAATGAAATTTTGAATTTAGTTTCCGGTATTACGAAAGGTGAAGTCAGATATTTATTTATTTTGCTAAGGGCTGATAACTATATTTTATTATATCAGCATGGAGGGAGGGCTAGACCTGGTGTAACAAATTCCATCACAAGTTACCCTCCAATCGTCAACCAATGTCTTCTTCTTCTTTTCTTTACCACTGTATGAATTATATTTATTTTCTTAGCTACCTAAATTTAAAGTCTTTTGTAGCGAACTATAATTTTTTTTTCGGGAACAAAGTACCCAACCCAACGACGAGCACGGCCGGAATATTAGGTAGCCCCGTTCCCAAAAATATATATACCAGAAATGTGGAATCGTTACAAAAGTTTCTTCTCAATTGGCACAAGTTTCTCGCAAAAATGCCTGTAAAGTGTTAAAGTGTTTTCTGAGAAAAATGGTTCCATTCAACTGTAAACTGCTCATTTGATTTTCTATACATTTTCACGAACGTCTTTGGATACTTCTTGAGCGAGTTCGGCAGACATAGGAGTAGGAATACAAGTAATTATTACTGGGATATATTTTCCACTTCAAAACTGTTATCCATGACTTCATTCACGCTACAGGTTAATCAATAAACAAAAAGTACTAAAATCAAAAAGCACTAATAGTACCAGCTTTCCTCACTTTACCACTCAGAAAGTACACTTTAATTTAATGTAAAATACAAATCTAAAAATAAAAAGTACAAATACGAGTAGTACCAATTTGTCCCAATCTTATTACTAATATTATACACGTATGTATGTGAAAATGGATTTGGATGAAATTTGGTAGACGATTAAAATAAAAAGTACTACGAGTACTTTAAGGGTAAAAACGGGAAAAATTTTACTTATGGTACTTATTTTACATTAACATACAGTATACGTTTTCTGGTGCGCAAAATGAGGAAAAGCTGGCACTATTTTTTTTTATTGATATTAAGTCAGTTGAAGCGTTCATTATTATCATGTGGCGTGAACGTAGTCACGGGTAGTTTATAATGTTAGTAGGATTTAAAATATATGTAAATACATCTTTGACGTTGGGCAAAAATGTAAAAAAATTAATTTAAAATTGTTAATTTGATTCATTCAACTCGAATTTTACTTGTCTTTCATTTTGTATCAATAACACTGGTCAACACATCGTTTGTTTCCTTTACTTTTTTGCTGTTAATGGGTATTTCTATGGCCCTGATTATGAAAAAATTACTGGGAGATTGCTAACAGCTTTACTTTTTGAAATTGCAAAAAAATGCAATTTTATTATTTTGACAAAAAAAAATATATATACAAAAAATTAAAATTTCTATCGAACACTATGAAATGATCTTTTATAAGATTTCCTTGAATGAATGACTTTAGGAGATCTCGGTGCAAACACCAGCAGTAAGTAGTCTGCCATAATATGTGCGTCTCACCTTCCCTGATATCGCTTTTTCATAGTCCGAAGATTCTGATAAATTCTTCCACCATGCTCCTCGCTAAAATCACCCAGATTTTGTGAAAGTATGTCTAAGTGTTAGTGCAGGTAGTGAATTTTTATACTAGCTCTTGAAAGTTCGATATCATGCACTTAACAAGCTCGACATGGTCGTAAGATTTCATTTTGCATAGGAAATTACTCATAACCAAAACAAATGAACTCCAAGCTTTGGATTCGACTTCAGTCATTGATTAAAAAAAAAAATAAGGATATTTTGCGAGTTGCCTAATCTTTGGCGCACCAAAAATACTAACTTTCATTTTTTCTGTACTTAATCCTGTAAAATTGCGTGAAAGAAAATTTAAACTTTTGATGATACGCTGTTTTCACAAAATCCGATATGGGTTTTCTAAATTTTTCAAATATATATTCACTAGAAATAAAGCAAAACCAATCTAGATTAAGCATAACACATCTTCTTGAAGAAACAATATCTAAAACATCAACAAAATATACTTTAGTATTCAATATAAAAATAAAAATAGTGAAGTGGTTAGAAAGCTATAACTAAAAACAAAAGCTGTTGGGGAAAAACTGTTCACGTATTAAAAAAAAGCGCCTCAATTTGAGACAGAAACAAGAGAAAATATCATAGGAAATAAGCACTAATTTTCCCATTTGTTGACCAGTGTAATTTAAGTGTAGCAATCTTGCTCTTTAGACAATATGACATAATTTTTAATTTAGCAATACGATAAATTTTGTTTTCAATAAAATGAAATTAATTTGCAAATAAAATAAATAAAATTGTCTTAAATTTCAAAGATAAGAAAATGATTTTACTTGATTGATTGTGTCAAATAGATGGTGACTGACTTTTTGACATTTACACATGACATGTATGTTTTTGATAAGCAACAACTGCCTTTTTATTTTTCTCTTATTTTCGCATTTTAATTAAATGCATTTGTATGTATGTATGTATGTCATTATAATTATGTATTTATAAAAAGTTTTATCTAAATCGTGTAAACACATTATTAAAATAGCAGCGCATACAAACACGTAACAATAAATTTAATCACACACACATTTAAAGTACATTGCAACACGTACGAGTAGTAATGTGTTTTTAATTAAAATAATTAAATTGCAATAAATACAATTGATCAAACTGGAAGCAGTCAAACGGAATGTTTGTCATTATTTGTGCCAACACCACAGGATAAATGAACTTTCAACAGTAGTAGGAAAATACAAAAATAAATAACTAAATACATTGTTAAACACAAACTAATAAACGCCTAAAACAAACTCAATGGCACACGCACACAGTCACATGTGTACTTAACAGTGTGGCAGAAGGGCGAAAGTTCACTTAACAAACATATTTTCGCACATAATTTATTCTGTAGTACTGAGAGAAATGCTACAGAAAAATAAAATACTAAAATATATCCAACTAAAACCCAATCGATTAACTTTATATCAAAAGAAGGATAAACAATGGCCAAGCGAGAGACAGACAGACAGACAGAGAGAGAGAATTGACCACAAAAAAATAAATAAATGGGATAAAAACATTTACAATAAAAATAGAAAGATTATATGTGTTGAACAAAACGAAGAGTTATTAATATCAATGAATGAATGAATGAATTGTCGAAATAACTCATCTTACAAAGAATGCCAACTGCTGAAAAAAAAAAAAAAAACGTGTGGGAGTGTTGGAAATATTTTATAAAATATGGATGGATTGAGGTGCAAAATAACTTAAGGAAAGGGATTTTTGAAATGCAACATACTCATACAAATGTATGGGTATGTATGTCTGTATGTATTCATTAATATGTTTCTGTATGTACATGTGCGAAACGTAACTAACACCTCAACAATCCTTAGAAAATAAATAACATTCACATCATTTTGTTCACACATACGAGGGTCATTATAAAATATTGTATATGATTTATTTAATTCAAAGTATGTTCCATTTAATAAACGCATAAATATAAATTGAAGCGGACTGCGATCGTTCTCCAACCACATTTCAAATGTTATCGACGGTATAGATTTAATAGCAGTTTAAAACCGAAAACTTCTTTACCGTAACAAAAAGTATGTCTGGGAAAACCTTTATCCAGTCTAGACGATCGTAGCAGTTCTTTGATAGTTCGTTGTTAAGATCTTTAATACAAAGAAAACTTTTGTTTTAAAAACCTAGTCGGACATTTATTACCGTTTACCTTCCTCGGGAGAAGATGTGTTATTTCTTTTCTGCTACCCAAACTTCGATGTATGATTTTCTATTCCCGGTAAACAGGATATCTCTTTTACTGCAGTTCTTGGTTTGCGATGCTAGCAAATTGAAAGAAGTGCGGCGTTTCAAGTTGACATTAAATAAAACTGTAGCACATAGTCCTGGTCCATGATTATATCTATTTCCAACAGATTCTGTTCGCTTCCCTCGTTATTTGACTTTTAGTGAAAAAAAAATACTTTTACATGTTTCTATATAAAAATGTTAAGTTTACCCTGTAGTTTTTTCGTGACAATTTACCCCAAAAGTGGCAGTACTATACAATGTGGACTGGTTATAAAACTATCCACATTGATCCTATACTCTGAAGACTGGTTATAAAACTATCCACATTGATCCTATACTCGGAAGACTGGCTCTAAGACTGTGGAAAATTTTACTGTCACTTTGTGCAGGCACTTAGCTGTCTTTTTGTGTCGCAGATGGTGGATAGTAAAAAATGTATGTCATTAAGCACACATAGCTTAAGTAGTACAATATGCAAGTACCAGTGAGTGTAGCTGAGTGGGTTGAGATGTTGATTAGCAGTCGGAAGGTTGCTAGTTCAATTCTCAATACAGTCAAAATACATTTACAAAAATAGTGCAATGTTACGCATCCTTACTAAGTTACAAGTGGGCTGTAGGAACATTATTGTACTGCAGTGGGAATAACCAGGATGAAGATTAATAAAATAATAAGAATAATAATAAAAAGAATAGCTGAAAGCAAAATTTAATGATTATATTAATTAATTATTATTATCTTTTTAATTAATAAATGAATTTGTTATGTTTTTTTTTGACGAAATAATTTTTTTTTGTTTAAGTTAAATAAATTATAAAATGACTTTTATATCATAAAAAATAGGGAATGATTTGGGGTTTTTAAGGGAGTGGTTTGGCAGGTATAAGGAGACAGTTAACGGTAAGCCAAGAAGAACCGGCTTATGAACTGTCTTTTTGTGGCCTCTTGGTGACAATTAACCCCATCGTAGGACATCCCCTTGTTAAAGTGGCCAGTCATATGGCTAGCTTTCGGACTGGTTGTGTCATAAAGGGGCTAGTATTATAACCAGCTCGGAGACAGCCACTTGAACTACAGGGTATGGTCTGTGCGTCTCTGTATGTGTATGTGTGTGTGTGTGTAGTTATTTCGTACAAAGAAATGCCATCTATATTGAAAATGGTCATTATTCATGTGGAATGATTAAAATTCTCATGAGAAATACCAGTGTTAATATTAAACCGAATGACTTACATACAATTCAAGCACGTATCCTTATTGCAAAATATCATTTAATAGCAGGAATTTCACAAAAACACTCATACATATAAATAAGAATATATATTTATTATCAACATAACAACAACGTCATCAGTGTGTGTCCTATTTTCGAAATTTTTCTGTCATAGTTGGTTTTGTTCCACATTTACCAGGAGGCATCTAGAAATGATAAATGTTTAGGACTTTTGTTGAATATTTGTGTAAACATTTATAGAAATTACCATCGTTTTAGCCTCAAGAGATTGTTTTTGGTCTAAAAGATTAACACAACGCATTCAGTAGAAGTAACAGCAGAAGGAAGAAAAAAACCCTAAAAGACAGACAGTAGAAAGTTTTCTATTTTTCTTTCTAATTAATTATGATACCAACCATAAGACCAATACGACCACCAAATACATGTTGTCTCAACTGCATCATCAACCACTATTTCATATCATTTATTATTCATTTGCTTTGTTTGGATAAACACCCGTCAAGCTTTCATCTTTTGTTGTCCATTTCATTATTTTTCACTTCAGTTTGGAGCTTTATGTTGGATTCATTCCATTTCCCTTTGGTAGTCAAAATATACACAAAGAAAGGTCATTGTTATTATGTTTTCATAGACAAATATCTTAACACCTTTTGGTATTTAAACTTAATAGTCAGTCGTATGGTCAACGCAACTCAACTCAAGTCAACTCAATAAAGGACATCATCATCATTATCATCTTGTCTTTATACTAAAGCACACATGCATCTCTATGTACTAGTATATGTTATTTGTGAAACATGTGAGTTTTTGTGCATTTTTAGCAGGCATAGGAGTAAAGGACTTAATTCGAATGTTCAGATAACTTATTTGGCAATCATTTGTCATGTTAAAATTTATGGGCATGTGACGTCAGTATTATCACATCATTTTCCTTAAATTTCAAATAGTTTTCGAGCAATAAGTAATAGTTTACAGAGTTGTACAATAAATAGGTATTCTCTATGAATAGTGAACTAAGAAGAACCAAAATTTTCAAAAAAAAAAAAAAAATAATAATAAAAATGTCCTGATTTCCAATTAACTTTTTTCCGGATAAGATTCAACTTCCACTTAATATATTAATATTTTTAACGAAAGCATTAAATGAATGTTTGGTTTATTATGAAATATTCATCACTTAAGGCCGTGCTTCACTATCCTACACAATCGTACGATTCATTCACAGGAAAATCTTGCAAAAATCTGACCGACTTTAAAAAATCGTTTCAAAATGGTGTTGTAGGTGCCACACTATCATACAAATCTGATGCCAAAACATCTGTTTGACAATAAATACTCCTCTGATCGCATGAAAACTATCATTTTATGAAAATTTTCATCAAATTTTACAAATCGCACGACTTGCCAAAAAATCTGTCACACAGTTTCATTTTTAGTCCACACTACCATACATTTTTAGCACACATGTCATATATTGCAAATCGCGCGACTGTGTAGGATATAGCGGCACGGCTTTTACTGAGACGAATGTTGATTCATTGAACTTTAGAATCAATCATTATTTAAAAGCAATTTTTAAACAGAATAGGCCTGTTTTCTTTAGAAAGTTTACCTGAACTTAAGCTAAACTAAAAAATGGTTGCGAAGAGCACTGAATTGATTAGGCAAAATAGAGAAGAAAGTCATCTAGTTCTCCTTCTCTCTCATCCTATTCCGTATTTCCGTTTGATAATCTAAGTTTTATTTGTTTGTTGCTAAAATTCTTTGTTCATGTCCTTGCATTGCAGTGTTGGTTCAGACCTATCCTGATGCTACTTTCGAGCTGGTTGGTATAACAATTACACTAAACAATTTAGCATAAAATAATGCAAGATAAAAAGTTTTGCCCATTCTGGCAACGATATTTCATAACATCTAACCAAACTTATTAGCAAACCCAATAGTTTATCATAGAACATTTATTTATAGTCATTACAAGTAGTTAATAAAAGCCCATATTGCAAACCACACAACTTTCACAAACACACACACACACAATCTTTAGAAAGACCAACGAAACAAACAATAATAAAAAAAAAGTTCTATTCGACTTTTGTAGTCATGTATTTAAGTGGCTGGCTTGACCAACCAGTACAACTGGTCGTTAATGGTTTTGTGTTGCTTTTGGCTTGAGGCTGTGGAATATTTCTCACTTGTCCGTTATGCCAACAAAATGTTACTTCTTAAAATACATTTTTGTGGGTTCATCATTGTCGTCGTCGTCATCAGCATCTGTATGAGAAGTAGCAGCCAACGGCCGTGTTATTATTACACCCACTTGATTATTTTCTTACTACCGAACCCTTTGGGGAGTCTTGAAGTTTTGCAACAACTATGAGAAATAGTATCTAATTTTGTGTCACGTTAAATGAATGAATGTGTGTCAGTTTGGGTGGGTGCAATTTTGTTCGGGGAGAGAGTATTGTTTTTAATGCCTAAAAGACATTGTGACACGGCTTGTCGACTTGGTTGACCAGAAACATTGCTACTTGTGGCCAACTTGTTGTTTTTCCACTACAATCTTCACATATAACTTTTGATGATGGAACATTAAACATCCAAAATACATCATTTGTACAAATTTGTGTTAATGGTAGTTTTTCTTCTCTTTAAGAGTTTTTGAAATTGAAAATTTTATATATTTTTTAAATAGAATTTTAATGTATGTTCTTTCTTATATGTTACTATGACCTAACTACGGAACAATAGAAAATTAAAAGAAAGCAAACTCCTACAGAAATTATATTGGAATTAGAGCCCAAAATAGTTTTAAATTTAATTGATTTCAAACATAAATAGTAAACACCTACTGATGAGTTGGTATAGCAACCAACGAAATGCTAACCCGCAACAAATAAAAATTTTATATGATTTCTATTATTCGGAATAACTTGAGTGGGAGAAGTAATTTAAGATTTTTTTTAAGTTTTTCTATATGTACATATTTATCCGAAACACTTTGGCCCAAATTTACAGTCTTTAGTTAACTAATAACAATGGTTTAACTAAAGATTTTTCTCACAAATATTATGAGTTAAGGTATCATCATTAGCTAACTAAAGACTGTAAATTTGGGCCTTAACCAAATTGATTAAACGTAAAAGTTAATCAAGTATTTGATTTTTTTGTCGTGTGCGATAGTGTGGTCTAAACGGAAAAGAAATTTGGAGATCAAATCATGATGTCAGTTAATCTTTTCGACATCAACAAGTTTCAAAATATCTTTCTAAAAAAATTTTAATTAATTAAAATAAAAAAAAAATAATTAAACGAATTTAAGCCAGAATTATTTAAAATTCTTTGGATTGAAATCCACAAGAATCGACTCAAAATTCATAACTTATTAAAAAAAAGTTCCCTAAAAGTATTTAAAAAAAATTCACCAAGTCTTTAACCTAATTTTATAAATAAAATATAATGAATTCGTTAAGCTAATGAAAATATGTACTCGTATATTATTCTGTTTTATAGTATAATGAAATATTTCATTTATTTAATAATATTTTTATTCTTTAATGAACTTTTGCATTATTTTAATTAACTTTTTCAATATTTTCATGAAATTTTTCATTACATTAATGATTTTTTTCATTAAATTTTTTTATATTAATTTCTCACTAATTTATTGAAATTTCCATTATTTTAATGAATTTTTTTCATTATTCTAGTATTTTTAATTTATTAGAGTTTAAATTATTGTCAATTTTGTACTACAAGTATGTAAAAAGTTTTTGATGTTGAAAACTACTCCTAGTACCAAAATCTTGACATGACAGGTTTTTAATTAAATAAATTAAAATAAATGTTGCATCGGTATTTCATTAATACAATGGAATTTTTCATCAAAACGTCATTGAAATAATATCATTATAAAACTAACGCTTGTTTGTTGTTAATTTCTCAGAATGTGTATTTGCTGCAAACTTTTTTCATATACTTTAAGCCATTTTGTAAAAACATAAAGGATTTAATTTTTTTTGTCATAAGTCCATTGAAATTTTATAACGTATCGATGAAAAGTGATGATAAAATTTCAATAAAATTAAGTTGTGAAATATTTCATTAGATTTCTAACGAAACTTTTTCATTTAATTAATGAAACAAACATTCTTTAGTTTGTAGTTAGTCCATTACCGAAAGAGTAATTTCACATGCTTGTATTATTGTGTCACTGTTCATTGCTTAATTGTTTATTGTATTTTAAGTTTTTTATCTCAGATTTTGAATATTTCTATTAAACAGCTTTTGCTGTTAAACATTTGAAAATTAATTAAACATGTTAATGATAAAATTGTTTAATTATGTTAAAGTTTCTTTATAAACAGTCAAAATATTGTTGCCTCTCACAAATATTTTCATGCACTCACGAGTACATACTTACATAAAAGAATTAAAATATCTAATAAGTTCACTTAGGTGCCGTTTCCACAAGATAGACCGACGAATTATTTTAGTGTAGAATTTATATTAAAAGCACTCAGTTCTTTGAGTGATTTACATACAAATTTTACAATCGCATCATTCGTCCGTCTTGTGATAACACTACCTTAATTAAAATAAATTTGAAAAAAAAACTACAACAAAATACAATTAATTTTTATGATAACGAAAGAATTTTGTATTTAGCTCAATAAGCTACCGTTGAAAAATGAATGCTATTATTCCATTATCATTTAATCAATATCTATCTATACAATATTAATGGCATTCAATACAAATACCGATGACATGATATGAAAAAAATCCCTCCGTCCTACATAAACTGGAAACATTTTTATTTTGTAAAAGTGGAATTATAACGAAATATGTGTTGAATCATTAATTCAATTATGTGAAATTGTTGTATAGAAACACTTTGCGTTTTTCGGTTAAAATTTTAATATTGTTTTGAAAAATACAACAATAAATGATATTCTCTCGGCTCTTGTTGTCATTAATTAATCATACTTAAGAATATTTTTTCTTCACTCTTTAATCTTTTGTTTGAGATTTTGAATAAAAGAGTTTTGTATGTAAAATGAAAGAAATGTGTCAGAATTTTCAACAAGTTCACAAAAGTCATATACTTGATTTAATATCATTTTATCATTTCATACAATAATTCAGTTCGATTTCATACCAAAAAAAAAAAAAAATAAAATATATACAACCTTACAAACTGATATTGGTAATTTCAATACAAATACATGCAAAACATTTCAACTTAACACTGATCGTCCTCATCATCAGGTTTTCAAAAGTCTTGCGCAGACGATAATGATGCTGCCCTTGTTATTTTTATTGTGCTTATGATAACGATGATTTCAGTGATCATACTCATAGTTTCCACTTGCCAGTGACTATACACGATGTTGACCTTTAAATCGATGAAATGGTAAAAATATACACAATATTATGTATTTTTTTTTTAATATTTTCGATATAATTTTCACGTTTTAAACCTGATGCCAATGATCATTTTTTCAAAGTACTTTTGCTCCTTCATCTTCTGTGCATGTCGATGATGTCTGTTCAATGATTAATAAAAGGTTGATGATTTCTTTTTATATAACAAAAAAGAAATATACAAAGCTCAAAGAATAAAGAAAATGTTGTCAAGTTACTGTAATGACTTGTTAAATTTAATATTCATAAATTAACCCTTCAGCAAATGATGGTCGTCGGTGGTGTCCTATTTGTATAAGTTTTCTGCATCATTAATAAATTTTTAAGACGTGAAAGTTAGTTACCCAAAATTTGAAATAATGCCAGCAATTCCTTTTTCTTCATTAGTTTGATATTTATTAGAATAATGTTTGATCTGTTAATGTTCGATCAAACAAAAATTTACAAGATCGAATAAATTTTTTCGATTAATCGAATAACCCCAGTGAAATAATTGCAGGTATTTCTTCTTATTTTAGAAGGCTTTTTTCCACATGTTTAACTTATGCTCATTGCTCGGAAAAAATACCGCTGAGAACACCTTCAGACATAGACGATTCTCTCAGGTTGTTTGAAGCGCATGTTAAACAAGCTGCTTTTAATGCTACTTGAAATGAAATAAACCAACCAGTGAGATTTAACAATATTGACTATTGACTGAAAAACGGAGAGCTCGACGAGAATGGCAGCGCTACAGATCGCCCCAGCTAAAATTAAGGCTTAAGGAGTGTACCAAGCAGCTTAGAAAAGTTTTGCAAACACAAAAAACAGCTTTGCTGCAAAAATTTCTGCAAGAACTCGATGCAACACCATCAACAGATTATTCGCTGTGGCGTGCAGCCAGAGGACTAAAAAGGCCAGTGATATGCAAACCCCCATTACGAGCCCCAAATGGTGACTGGGCAAAAACTGATGCTGAAAAAGGTGCACTTTTTGTTAAACACTTAGAAAAAGTTTTCACTCCGAATATTTCTGCTGATATTGTTGAACTGCCACCAGTCGTCTCCTTACCAGAAATACCGATGAGATTTAACATGACGGAGATTGAAAATACTATTACTAGTCTTAACACCAGAAAAGCCCCAGGTGTCGACAAAATAAGCAACAAAATGCTTCAAGAATTGCCTTACACTGCAAAAAGAATAATACTATTAATTTTTAGCAGTATTCTACGCTTAGAACACTATCCTAAAGAATGGAAGGTTTCGCTAATTACTATGATACCAAAGCCCGGCAAGGATCATACAAAAGTTGAATCCTATCGGCCTATTAGTTTACTGTCTAACATTTCAAAACTATTTGAAAAGCTCTATATGAGCAAGCTGATGCCTATAGTGACTAGTAATGGATGTATTCCAGATCATCAATTCGGTTTTCGCAAACAACATAACTCAATTGAACAAACTCACAGACTTGTGAATGTCGTTAGAGACACTTTTGAAAATAAGAAATACTGCTCTGCGCTCTTTATTGATGTCTCACAAGCTTTCGATAAAGTATGGCACGAAGGTCTTTTCAATAAATTAACACAAAATCTACCAGCAAACATCGTAAAGCTTTTAAAAAGCTATTTGATGGAACGTAAATTTGTAGTTAGGGAAGGCAATTTTTTAAGCCCTCCGTAGTCGATTAAAGCCGGAGTCCCTCAAGGCAGTATCTTCGGACCCTTACTTTATTTAATATATGCCTCTGACTTACCGTTAAACAGTAACATTCATACATCAACATTTGCGGATGATACAGCCTTTCTAAGCGTTCACGAAAATCCTGTAGAAGCTTCCCGCAACTTACAAGAATATATATCCAAACTGGAAAAATGGCTCAAACAATGGCGTATAAAAGTTAACGAGCAGAAATGTGCACACGTCACTTTTACGTTGCGCAGGGAAACATGCCCGCCTATAAAAATTAACACCGAGACTATACCACAACACACTGTAGTCAAATATCTAGGCGTTCATCTTGATCGTCGTTTAACATGGAAATCGCATATAGACGCAAAGTTGACTCAAATGAAATTAAAAGCAGCTCAAGTGAATTGGCTTATTGGAAGAAATTCTATATTAAGTCTTGACTGTAATCTTTTGTTATACAACGCGATCCTGAAACCAATATGGTCCTATGGAATCCAGTTATGGGGCACTGCCTCAGCATCGAATGTCGAAAGAAATGTCAGAAGCCATCGAATTCATAAAGACCTAGACGTGCCGTTGGTGAAGACAGTATTTTCAAAACACGCGAAAAAATATATAAAAAAACTTGAGTTGCACCCAAATCCACTTGCGCGCAATATTCTTCATTATAGAGGCCACACCCGGCTGAAAAGAAGGGATACTCTTTTTCTCAGCCGTTCACGAGAAATGTAAAACAACAAAAATTAACCGTTGAAATTAAAAATTTTGTTTAGCATTGGCTAAACTTATATTTAGTATTTTTTTAGATTTAAGATTTGAAAAACTTATTGATAATTCAATTTTAATAATTAAAGATTCAATAAATAATAAAATTATCACAAAAAAAAAATGTTTAACTTAAAACTTCAGGTTGTGTGACTTAGATGCTGTTTCCGCAAAACGAACGAACGATTTTAGTGAAAGAATTTGGCATATAGAAATTTCTAAAATAAAACAAAGTGCTTTTCATAAAAATTTTATACTCACATCCGTCGTCCGCATTGTGAAAACATCACTTTAATATCCTAAAAGGATTAAATCAGTCCATAAAAGACTGTAATTTTGAGCAAAAAAATTTGTGTTGTTATGTAGTGTTATTAATAATTTATTTTTGGATAATACTTGAGAGTGGACTACCTCTATCTTCAAAGTGTCGACATTTTTTCAATATACATTTTAAAGGTATATCTAGATTAAAAAAAAAAATTATAACGAAACAAATAAAATTCGATTAAAAAGTTCATTGTTTTAACAAATTGAGCATTAACTTTGTCATAATTTTATTCAATTAACTGCTTAATTAACTTTGTTAGATAATATCAACTACAAATGTTTTCAATAAAATTTTTTATTGACACAACGTACAGAGAAAAATGTAAAAACAAGAATCAATTACGAAAAACAAAAATTCATTTAAAGGATTAATTAGTTCCCAACAAATCTAGAATATGCTAGTATTAACTCACCACACTTA
This sequence comes from Lypha dubia, assembly GCA_947311025.1. Lineage (NCBI taxonomy): Eukaryota > Metazoa > Arthropoda > Insecta > Diptera > Tachinidae > Lypha > Lypha dubia. The sequence continues at coordinate 53,238,888 of OX371263.1, forward strand.
AATAAAAATATTTGGTATTTTCCCAATAAAAAAAATGTAAATTAATTAAAAATTTAATTGAAATATTTAAAAAATCAATTAATTTCCACGAAACAATGTCGCATACCTAGGAGGACTGTTGTAGCAATTGGAATGTAAATTTTTTCTCTCAATTTTATGGTGTCTTGATTTTAATTCTCTTGATAACCTGTTTTAGCACTAATAAACTCAATTAAAATATTTGTTGATTTAATGAATATTTGTTGGTTAATTTTCTAATGAAATACTTGGTTTGAATAAATTAGACAATAATTTCTTCTTCTACGAAATTCGCAGATTCAATTAATTTCGTTGTTAAAGTTTAACCTACGAAGAAAATTGAAAATTAAGTCACTTAAAATCTAATTTAAAATTATGTACTTAAAATTAGTAAAAACTGTAAACAATTTTTTTTTATTACAGGATTAATTGATTCAGTTACGAAAATAATTAAAACTAGTTTCAAAATTTTGATTAAGAGTATTAATTGAAAACTAATTCTATGCATTTATTTTTTTCAGTGGACAAATTATTTTATTTTGACTTTAGTTGATCTTGAAATGTTATCTGTCAGAATTTCTTGTTAAAATACAATGATATTTATGTAATGATGCCTATTCAGAAATTTATTTTCTTCTTTCTGTGTCGGAATATAATTTTTTCTTGCATGAATGAATTTTATCGCAACTTATTAAAAAGATTTCTTAAACAGATTTTATTATTTTCGTCAAAGAATAGGACGTTATTACAATAATGCTGAAATCATGTTGTAAACATTAATAAAAATCCATGAGTTTTTTTTCCACAGAATAAAACTGTCATGAATGAGTGAAATGTTCAAAGGAATGAATGAAACAAGTGCAACAAAGATGTTTAATTGTAATAAATAAATCAAATATCTTTTATTTGAATGAAAGGAAAAAAATATTATATATTTTCTATAGAAGAAGATTCATGATCAGTTTTATTTAAATCTTACAGTGACAAGACGCTAAGCCGACTGACTTAATAAATTGTGTTGGTGAATTTTCAATAAAAATTTAACTCAAAAAAAAAACTATATTTGGTTGTTATCTTTAGATGTTGTTAATAATAATTCCTTAATGAAATTTACAAAAAAAAAACAAAATCATTTTCTTAACATCGGCTCACATATTGTAATTTACACTTTATGGCCAACATAAATATCTCTGGCTTAAGATCCGGTACGAAGTATATTTCAAGAAAATAACAATCCAAAATATGTCATGATCAATCATTTATCGTAAATTATGATAACACTAGGCTACCGTTTCGATTATCAAACTGCTCAGATCCGTTTGCTTTTCAAAGCAAAAACGAAACACCAATCCATTGAGACAAAGAGAACGTTCGATCGCTTGATCGTACAAATTCACTTAAATACTTGTACCATTAACAACAATAACTCTGCTCGCAGTAACATAAAATGTAACATGAGTAACTGGTCAATCTGAAAGGGGCGGGGGGGCTATGACGACGAAACTACGAGTACATGTAAGTTTAAGTACGTGTACGTGTACAGTGTACAGACAATTCGTGTATGTAATTTATATCTTTACTACTGTGTTTAAAAACAATATCTTTCTGTTGAAAGTTTTATTTTGTTGCTGTTGGTTTTTCTCTTTTTTTTCAAAATTTTATAAAATATTTGTGCGTTTCTGTTGTTGTTTGTAGTGTTTGGTATTCCTAAATTTTATCGGTTTTAAATCTTTATACGCATATAACAAACAAGAACAACAAAACAACAACATGATAGGTTGGGTTGCTGAAAAGAACCAGCAACAATAGCAGCAACAACAGTTACAACAGCAGCACCAGCAGCAGCAACAACAACAACATGAAAAACTTAAGAGAAAAAGTGTTTAAGTAAAAACTCGTGTTAGTTGTTATCTGACAAACTTATGATCGTTTGTTGTTGATTTCAAGTTGTACACATTATTTTATACGTTCATTTCATACTGATATTTGTACGTACTTATACTTACTACTACGTATAAGCAGCAGCTACATGCATACATATGTACGTGCACGAGTATGTGTATAACTAAAGATCCGAATTTAAATTTTAAAACTCCTATAACTCTAGTAGTAACATGCTCATGGACATGTCTACAAGCGTACATTTACCCATTCATAGAATCATTTCGCTGATAAATAATAGTGTTTCTGCCTTATGTTACCAAAGTTGTTGTTTGCTTTATATTATATAAATATTACAGTGGGTCACAAAAGTGATCTTATAAAATATTCGTTGTTCTTTTTTTTTCAATTACAAAATTCTTTCAACTAAACTTTGTTCATAAAATTTAATTTTATGTATTTTATTGGCTGCTAAGACAAATCGTTAGTAGATCTTTACCACCATGATTGAAACTTTGATCAGACACTCAACACAAAATGGTGTTGATACCGTGATCTCATTCCGAACATTTGAATTGTTGTTTCTGATTTATTTGTCTATGTTTCAAATTTACAGCGATAAAATTTGTATAACTTAAGATTTTTATTAACATGGAAATCCTACGGCCAAATATTTATATGCCGATTTTTAAAATATTAAAATCACAATTTTATGGTTGTAATTAAATCATATTATAATAAAATAGAAGCTGTTCTAAATGCAATTTAATTGGCTATCTTCACAGTAATATTGTGTAAAAGAAACGTTATATTATTGTAGTTTAAAGTTATCCTATGTTTTATTTGTCCAATCAAATTATAATAAAAGTTAAACATAATTTTGCTTAGCATTATCAATTATAACATTGTTAAAAAGTGTGATTGTTGCAGATACGATATGATAAATACTCGTTATATCTTTATAACATTTATTTTATGTAATCATACATATCGTTGCATAAAATGCAGAAGGGCTTATCATCATATAATCAAGTTTTTCAGGAGATATACAAAACTAATTGAAAAGCGAAGTATGTTTTATGGTAACAAAAATTTAATGATAACTAACAAAAGAAATAATTTTTTTAATCACAGTAGTTTGCTAATGAAAAATGTTTTATAATGCTGATGTGCCTATTGCATTTTACATCACGACTGGGGGGGTTCTTTAAATAAATATTTTTCTAAAATAATGCGATTCGCGCAACATTGTTATCGTACTAAAAATGTATATTTTGGGAACTGGTCCACTGTGCGTTAAACCTCGTATAAAATATACAGTTTTTCGTGATTTTATTCGCAAAAACCAATTGACTGAACTATTTTCGTGCAACATGATCACACAAAAATTAATGCAAGTAAAATACAAAATTTATGGGGAGATTAAGAACAAATACTTTTTGAGAAAGAAAAAAACAAGGCGACGTTTTATAGCCATAACTTGATTACAAACATAACAATTTATTATAATATGATAATTGAAAATATTTTATTGTTACGGATGCAATACTATTGTTTTAGTCAGAATATTTTAACAAACTTATAATGTTGAATGTAATCAAATGCTAATAATGTAACATCATCAAATAATTGTTGTTGCAATCATGCTAATTCTTCAAAACAAAAACCTGGAAAAAGCTGGTTGATTTAATTTTTTATCTTCATTTTTTTTTAACGATCACTGTAAATAGTTTCTCGCTGGCAAATGGCATGTTGTTGTAAGATGTTATTATTAGCACTATTAGTTGTTGCTGTTGTTGCTGATGATATTTTAGACACTTTAGTAGGTACTGCCACAATGTGGCTTGTAGTACATTTAGGTGGCATACAAGTGTAATAACATTGTTGCTACTAATACCGTTTGTTGCTACCATCATCATCATCATCATCATCATTCTTATGCTGGTGCTACTGCTTCAACACTTATACCAAACAACCAGTAAGAAATATACCTCTTCGGTTTACACCCAACAATATTTATTATTTAATATGACTGGTGTGATTGTAGCGTTATTGAATATAAAAAAAGCATTGTAATTCATATAATTCATACAATTGCGTGTCTTACATAGACAGGACAAACATTTTATACTTCGATATTATTTTCGGATATTGTGTTACGTTTTATGAACTATTCAAAACTACAAAATGCTGCAAAGTCTCACGGGAGCTTAAAACGATTTTTGTACCGTTTAAATTCTTGTATAAGAAATTATATGTGTGAGGACATCCTTCATGCACCGGCGATTCTGACTGTGAAGAAATTCAAATTGAAAATACCTATAAGTAGTTTTTTAACAACTTTTTGCGTTCTCTGGACGGAGTGGATCGGCTAAAAGGCGGCTAAGAACCTCTGACCCCAACGGCTTATTTCTTTTATTATTTAAAGTTGCCCAAATCTGTTTCATTATATTTTTTTTAACCAAACTGATAACAATATGATATTTTCAATTTTTCCATTTCTAATTTGCCAATTTTTAAACGATGTTATTTAAAAAGGTCTTATCTACCAAAGTATTGCTGAAATTTATTTAAGAAAGTATCATAAACTTAGTTTGGAGTGTAAAAGACATTCGTCACCATCCATAATTGTTGCTTAAATAACCAACTCAGTAACAAACAAACTCTTTTGACGACAATTATGAGAGTGTTTCATGTCTTTTTGTATGTTTTTTTTTTTTGTTTTTTGCCTAAATAAACATTTTCTTGCATAAATTATGTCTGCATTCATTTCTAATCTCTATTATTTAATTTTACGATGTGGTAGCTTTGTTATTTTTTTTTTGTTTAACACAAGTTTTCCATTTCAATATCGATTCGTGTTTCTAATAAATTAAGAGGAATTTTAAAATTTAAATCTATTTGTTTGTTTTTATATTTTTCATTTTACGAGTATCAGAGGCAGCACATGTTTTTTTATTTATAATAATTTCTCATCTATTTTAGAATTTTTAATTGCTCATCATTAAATCTAATTAACAGAAATTCATTTAATGTTTAACATAAAATAAAAATTTTTGTTGCAAGACAATCATGTAAATTTTACAGTGGTGTGAAACGTTTAATTGAACGAAGTGTAGGACTATTCTAACAAGATAATCTTTGAGAGTGAGTTTTTAGGATACATTTTAAACGTAGTTTCAAACTAAGTATGTTTATGTTAATCTGAATATAAATTTAATCGTGTTTGCTGTTTTTAAGTGATAGATTAAACCGTGCAAAATGGCCATACTGAATGCTAAAAATTGGCAGCACTATGCATCAAATGGCAATATTTTTTCCCAAGCAACACTGTATTTTATGAAAAAGAAGAAGAAATTCTGCACTTTTGAATTTTATACATGTTGTTGTGTTACCATATTGTAAGTAAGTTTAACCCACCAACATTGACCGCTTAAACTTTAAAATAAATGTAGTTAATTGATATCCTAAAAACAGTTAATCCAGATTGAAGATGTTTTAATCTCTGATCGGCCACCTAAATGCTCACCCTAAGTAGTGCAAACATAATTTCTAAGCTTGGTATGTCATTTCAGAGATTTTGTACAAGCTTTAGGCAAAATATTTTATAAAAAATAAATATTTTTTTTTTAATTAATTAGAAAAAAAAAGTCATCAACAACTTGATCAGTGAAATTGTTTCAATCAAAAATTTATTGAAAGCTTTCAGTTAACATATGTTTTTTAAAGCTTTTGAATTTTTCTATTTTCTGTTGTAAGTTGTTTTTACCCCAAAATATTTATTATCGCATAACTCCTGCATGAATAAACTGTTTTTGAAAACTCTATTTTTATTTCGACGTGTTTCCATTAAGTTTGATTAAATCAGTTTTTTTTTTATCGGAAAGCAAGTTGACCGTACCCCTTGCCCATTCCCGAAACGTTGACTATCGCATAATTTTTCTATTTATCGGTGTTGCATGCAGTTTGTCTTTATCAGTTAATTTTTCTGTTTGAAAATCTGTCCAAATTGTAGTTTGTCTCCTGAAACTGTTCCATCGCTTGACCCGTTCTTCAAAACCCTATATTTACACTGGCTTGACTGCAGCCCCATAGTTAGTGTAAGTTATAAAAAAATCCGGTACTTACGGACCGATTTAATTTTTTTTTTATTAAAGAAGGTTCTTTAATCTCTCGTGGGAGTAAAATATAAACTGGAAATGGTTTATATCACGTCTTAAGCTTAACCATGGTTTTTGTATTTTTTTTTAATTATTATCGATTCGTTGTTGTTGTTTTTTAATTTTTAATAAATTTTTAGCAAATACAAATATAAAAGTTTTTGGTTAAAACCAAAAGTGGATTTAGATTTGTAAGTGGGACAATTCTCGTATTATATTTTATTTAAATTAAGATGTTTAAGGTGCATACTAATCAGTAAAAATATCAACTTGCTACCGATTAGTATCAGCTGATGAGGTGGTGTAGTGACCTGGATATCAGTGCTGATATGTTCCGATATTCTGATAGGATATTAATTTGAATTTACATTAATTAAAATATGGCCTTAAGTCGAAACATGTTATGTTTTTTTTTTACTGAATAGCAGAAGAACTTTTTAAGTTAAGCTGTAAAATATCTTCTTCTTCATCTTGCTGACGATGCCTTGAGTTAATTTGGACTGATTAAATCCATCGCCCCCAATAAATTGTAAATTTTATTTTCATTATCTATATATGTATATAAAACCGAATGTGTGTTTGTTTATTTGTTTGTTTGCTTCTTATAGGAGGCTAAACCTCTGAACCGATCTTCCTGAAATTTTCACAGTATTTAACTGGAGCTCTCGGATGAATTATAGGCTATATGAAGTTTTGATTGGACTTGATTGGTTTGGCACCGCCCATATAACCCAAAAATATAAATTGCCATATTTTGGACATTTTTTGACCTACGTCGCTGATATTTGGTACATATGGTATTGGCATAATTTAGAATACGTACCAGGAGAAAAGTGGGTGGGACCACGCCCCTTTTTAGGAAAATTAAAAATTGTAATACAGTCTTAACTACTGGACCGATCGCCATTAAATTTTCACAATAGGATATATAAATACTTTTAATTTTATTTTATAAAAAAAGGGGGGGATAAGCTAGTTATCTTATAAATTTTCTCACTAACACCCGTTAACGTCACTGTGCAGCAGAAAATACTAACTTAACTACTGCATTTAAGTTTGATTTTTATTTCTTTTATTTCTCGCCGTTGTTGTTGTTGTGGTTGTAATGTGATCAATTTATAAGAAAGAGTATGCGATAATACACACATTTTTAAACGCGCCGCTTTGTCTCTTAATTCCATACATGTTTGTAACTTTAAGTGGCATTACCGGCTTTACGCAGTATAAAAACTTTATGTGGATGCGTGTTGTGTACGTCTACAAATTTCCGTATCTGTCGGGAATGTATGCTAAATTCAATGATCAAGCTATGATGTTCTCCGCCTAAGTGCAATCATTTGTTTGTCCAGGCATAATGTCAAAATTCATTTAAAAAATGCCACAGTTAAAAAGTATCACTAACACATTTACAATATGACCATATAGAATGCCGCAACACCACTACTATTACAACTTTTATCTCATTAATTTTATTTTCTTTATGTCTTTTTAATTCTCATGCAACTTTTATACAAACACATAACATTTGGCTGCCTCATTAGCGGGGAGGGATGTTAATGAATGCAAATGCAAAAGTTTCTGTTCAAATTCGGGTCCTCTAGTCTGGTGTTGCTGCCCCGCTACTGCTGTATATTGTTGTTGTAATATTATCGAGCAATATTTGTTTGTTGCTGTTTGTTATTTTTGCGACTTTATTTGGCGGCTTGTTTAAATTTCCTTTTCTGATTCTTTGTCTGTTTTTGGCGGGCTGGTACAGTGCTGAGCAACAATAATTGCATTTTTTCGTAGTTGCATTTAGGAATAAAAGAAACTCACCACACAAGGAAGCCATAAAGAATGCTGAGAAATTGTGTGATAAATAGGATTTGTAAGAGAGTGAAAAACCCCATTCTTGAAAATTTTTTAACGTTTCATTCAAAACATAGCACGACTACTATGTAGGTAATGCACAGTTCGACAACAACTGCAAACATCCAAAATAATATGTATTTGATTGATATAAAGTACTCGCTTTGTTTCATATCATACAAACAAATTTAAACATTTTTGACGTATGCATTTTAAACTAAAAAAAGTTGTTCGATTAATTGACATTAATTAATCGATTTATTCGATATTCGAAAATCGGCATTTTAAAATTATTCGAACAAGAGTTTCGTTTTGTTTGATCGATTAATCGAATTATTCTTAATCGGTTGACAACTCTAGTATTTGTCCAAACAGCTTTATTCAGAGGTGTCACGCGATCGGCTGACGTTGGGGATTTCAAATTAAGTATACCAGAAGAAATATAATTTGATCCAATGATTTGTAATCATTCTTAAAACTTACTTCCAGCCATAATGCATAATCTGAAGTTTATTTTCTTCCTTCAATAAAACTAATTGTCACAGGAGTGATCATAGGATATACTAAATTTCGATTATGTTCAAGTCTGATCTTTGATCAAAAAATTTTTTATGAGAAGTATAAATTTTTTTTACTAGAGGCTTGATCTTTCCTTGAGATCTGCTCTATTCAGGTGACACTCCACTAAATATTCTTTTAAGTTTTATTTTTTGGGATCTATTTCAATAGTCAAAATTACTTGTTTAGTTTATATGATCCCTCGCGATCAATATTGGAAAAAAAAAACATTGTTTAGCTAATTGCAGCCCGTTTTTTATTTAAGGATGTTTTAGGTCCAACAATAAAAGTGTTTTGTTTTATTTCGCTATCTGGACAGCCATCGGAAGGTATACATACACGTGATTTCTCAAATTGTTGCATAAGATGATTGGGGCCATTCGTAGCCAAACAAAGAATGAAAAGCCAATACAAAAGAGCGGGGTGTAAAAGCTCTTCGGTTTGTCCTATTATTAGACGCTCATTCAACTGAACGACACCATCTTTTATCAAAATTTAAATATGCAAAAACAATTGCACTTTCGTTAGAATTTTTTGTATCATAAATTTTTAGGACTTTTCCTGCATCTTTCACATATCAAATTTTACGTTGCAGTGTGAATGGTCGTTACAGCATGAGTATCTGTATTAAATAAATAAACATTTTTAAATGCTGTCTGTCGTATAGATTTTCGTAATTTTATTGATTATTTCTTCAAAAGGAACAGGAGGACACATGTTACGGGCCATCAGCGACAACAGCAACGCCAACCGACCGACAAAAGCCAGTACCATCGAAAACATGCATCCAAATTTCAATATAAGACAGATGAACGAACGGCAACAACAATAACAGTAATTAGCAAAAAAAAAAAAAAATATCAAAACGGCTGCTGTGTTTGATGTGACGATCGGTGGTGGTCACTGGCTAGTGGGACAAACAAACTTGTCTTAAGACTACTGCATTTTTTCTTTACATTTTCCTTATCAGCCTCATTAAAAGACAGGTTTCTGTTATAATATTTTTTTTTTTGGTTTCTTCCTCATTTCTTTTTGTCAATTTTCACCGGGATGCATATTTTTTTTTCCATCTCTTATCAATGAACACTAATTTTGTGTTCTTGTTACCGCTGTTTCGTTCGATTTTATTACGTTTTTTTTTTCGTTTTTTTGGGAGCTGCTGCTGTTGCTTTTATTATCAAGAATGGACATGGAAATGAACATGGTAGTAACAGAATTACACACACATTCACGCTCATTCAACGATTCATATACAAACACACAAACATAAATCAATCATTGTAAGTTTTTTATGCACCACAAATGTGTCACCGGTGAAGATTTTTAATTTTCATTTAACTAAATCTCAACTAAAACAGAACCAAAAAAACAAAAAACTGAAAAGAACACAAAGCAATAAATTAAAATCAATTAAGTTTTCTCTTTGATCTTATAGCGCTCTTTAATGCTGTTATTGAGTTAAACATTTTTACGACTCTTTAGTTTTTGAATATTTTGGAAAATCACTCGCACACAACTCCATCTTTCGACATTTGAGTGATTAGTTCGATAGCGATCTGAATGTAAATATAAAATTTTTTTTAGGTTACGCTGGCCTGCCTGCCTGCCTGTTCTGGAAAGTTTACAAATTTGAATTAGTTTTATAAAATTGTTAAAAATTAGGTGATAATGACCTGAGGTTTTGCTTAATCTAAATTTTTTATGCATACAGCAAAAACCCCTTGATTGACTATAATTTTTTTTGTTTTTTTTTTTAGGAGATTAAAAGGGTTTTTATTAGTAAAAAATATTTAGAGCTGCATCTATATTTTTTTAAATGAAAATCTTTGTAATAAATGCTTCTGCTGTGATCGCCAATTCAGGTTCTTTTTTCTACTGTCTTGCTGTGTATATTTTTATTATCAATTTCTCAAATGGAATAGGAATTTTAAAAGCAGTTGTTTTTTAAAAGATTATTGATTATTATGTTGCGTTTTGACAGATAAATAATATGGATCTTGCAAGAAGAGTTTAATTTAAAGAAATTATTACAAAGTTACAAAATTATTGTATAGGGCAAAGATTATAAAGTTATATTTATAGGATATTAGACACGATCAGATGTGTTCCAGATTAACGTCAGTAGCTGCCTTGCACAAACTAGAGTTTTAGCACAAAGTCAGAAGTTATATTTGTCTTGCCTAGATCATGACCACTGGATCACTGTCATGTAGCTTCTGCTAAACTAGTACTGATCGACCATTAGTCATTCTTAAGAAAGGATAGATTTCAGGGCGTCAATTGAACATGAACACCGATAATTTTGTCCTCAATCCAAAGATGGCCACATTCATTCACTTTTTTTAAGTCTTCTGTAAGCCATCTCAACTTATCGATCGAATTTTCCACATAATTTCTCTTAAAATTTCGATCTATATCGATTGTTGTAAGTTGTGCCCCAGAATTCTGAGATCCAACGGAGCATTAATCCGTTATGGAATTAAGGAATCGCTAAAATTATATATATGTAAGCTTTCATTTGTTATAAACATTATTTTTGAGCGCCTAAATTCAGAAATCTCGTATATTTGTGCTGCGCCCTTAAAGAGTCATTACCAAATGGATGACAGCAAACCCCAAAAAATAAAAAAAAATAAAAACATTTTCTTTAAACTAAAAATATTTCAAAAGTTAATTTTTTCAATTTCCGCTCCCCAAATCATTGAATAAAACAAAAACAAAAAAAGGATTGCATACAATATTAAAATTCCTTTGAAATGAAGATTAACTGCAGATCAAACTTCAACGGAAACATGTTAAAAATGCAACACGAACTTTAATTTAATAATGGCCGATACTTTTGAAAAATCAGCGCCACCAAATGCAACAACAATAACAATCGAAAAGGAAAATATTCAAGACACAAGGAGTAAAACAGTAGCGAACAACAATTCAGATAAAACAACAACATGAATGCCTGCCGCGAAAAACGTCGCGCCATCGTGTCATCAACTGAAATGGGGAAGCCAAGAAAAAAGCTCTTGAAAAAAAGACAAGCAACATATACATAAGAAGAAGAAACAATGGCGCTGCAATTGATTGACAACATGTGAGTAGTCAAACACATAAATACACTCACCAACCCTCCCCATGCCGCCGTGGTAGAGAAGTGTTGTGACAGTACTATTGTTGCAACAAAAAACATTGCCACGAAAGAAAAAGTAGTATTGCAATAATTCGTATGACTGTAAATACGACTACAACACAATACAATGATAATCAGACAATATTATAAAGACTCCTTGTCCATACCAGCCACATCTAAATCTATAACGATTGTGTATTCCTTCAGCCCAATAAACTAAGCAATGATGGCGCCCTCTATATTGCAAATCCCAGGCATGAGATCATGACAACGCCAACAGCAGCGACGACATCGGGCTTATTAAACAACACCAACAAAGGCAGTACAGTAGTAATTGCAACAATAACAACAACAACAACACAGACACACTCAAATAAATGGAATAAATACATAAAAAACAGAATTTTGAAAAATAATGCAACTAAAAACAATCAGTAGGAAAAAAGCTAAAGCTGAAGCTGAAAAAGCAGAAAAAATAAGCGTAGAATTAAATGCCATTGTTTTGTCGTTTTTTCTGTTCACTTTGTGTGTCTCACGGAAGGAGGGTGGTGCGGCGGTGCTCGAATCGTATTCAAGCATTAGGCACGAGGGTATGTGAGGATATAATAAAGGTGAAAGAATGTTCCCTTTTTTTCCGTTGAATCGAAAGGAAATGCTTCAAAACTTTTGTTTTTGCTTCAATTTAAAGTATTTTCTTTGCTCAACAATTTTTTTTTCTTTTTTTTTTTTTTGGTACCAGTGTTAAGGTTTAGGTGTTGTGTGTGTGTGTGTGTCTATGTGTGGATTTGTGTGATTTTATTTTGTTTTAAACGAAACATAATGTTGGCTGACAGTTTGTTGTTGACGTGTGCAATTTAAACAGCGATAACAATCGCACAATGACAATCAAGGAGCAATAACGACATACCTCTGCTCTTACAGTAAATGCAATTGTGTTGCATGTATTACTACTGTGTCGTCTATAAGCATGATTGAATGCATTTTTGTTTGTTTGTTTGTTTGCTTGATTGTGTATCGTAGAAATGTGTGTGCCTTCAAGGGAGCTGTTTGTTTAGATGCTGCAGGAACAGTTTCTTAGTGTTTTATTTTATCTTTATTTTTTTTGGCGGCTTAAATACACTATTGTACGCGATTGGTTGCACATATCCGGGAATTTCGGTTATAAGAATATTTGATGTATATTTTACTTAAATCCTTTTTCTAGTGATCTTTGGCGTCGGTAGGAGACAAGAAAGAGATCTATCTAGCTTAAGTTGTTATGAGTTGATATCAGTGTCCTTGATTCTTAATATGCATTGAATACATATGTATATCATGTTCATGTCCGATGTCTGGCTTCTTGAAATGGCCACTAACAAAAGCTGAATCTATTTTTTAAGGAATAAAACACAGCTTTTTTTTAATGTGGTGGCACTCACATCGATTACCTTAAAAACGATTACTCTAGAACTTTTGGAGAGATTAATCATTGATTTAAAACAAAAACCGATCCCATCAAGTTCCCCCAGCAGTAGGTTTATATATCTTGGCGACTAACCACACCTTAGTGATGTGATTTCTGGGGAAATTGGTAATCAGCTTTTTCCTTTTCCTTTGCCCAGTACCCATAAAACTATAGAGTAACAGTCGTGCACATAAAATATAAAGAAAATAGTGTAACTAACCGAAGATAGTCTGGTAGAATGTTGACAGGCGACCAAATGCATAAAAATGTTGCATAAAAAAATGTTGCATGAAAAATAAATGTTGCATAAAAAATAAATGTTGAATAAAAAAATAAATGTTGAATAAAAAATAAATGTTGCCTAAAAGAGTTGCATAATAAAAAAATGTTGCATAAAAATGTGGCAAAAAAATTTTGCATCAAAAATAAATATTGCATAAAAAATAAATATTGCATAAAAATGTTGCATAAAAAATAAATGTTGCATAAAATATGTTGAAAAAAATTTTGCATAAAAATGTTGCATAAAAAATAAATGTTGCATGAAAAATGTTGATTAAAAATATTGCAAAAGAAATGTTGCATAAAAAAGGATCTAAATGCGGCGAACTTTAAGAAGACAATGTTTTGAAATTAAGCACTTGTTTGAGGAAATAAAGAAATTTTATCTAGTTTATCAAACTGCCCCCGTATCACTAAAGCAATAATATGGCTAAGCTACCTTAATAAGTACATATATAAGAAAATATCTCTTACTAGCTACAATGAAGCCATCGCCTAAAAATGTTGCATAAATTACATCTATAGTGTTTGAAAAATTAAGGATATCTCTCGTGATGAAATAGCGAGACTCTTGAGAGCAACATTCGTTTGGGTTCCAGGGCACCATTGTCTTTTCCTTTCAGTGTACGAATGCTTGGCTTTTTAACTTAAACTTATAGATTAACACTTCAGTTTGTTAGTTAAATTTGACTTTGAAACTGCTCCTACAATTTCAATTATTTTTCGTTTTCATTTTTTAAATATAAAACGATTATCATTTTAAGTTCTGTGTGTTACTTCAATCTATGGTGGAGTATTTTATTCCTGTGGTCTTTGTGGATCTTTCCTTTTTTTATAGTTGCATTATTTTTTTTTTTGCTTTAGTCCCTTTAAATACAAACGATGTGGTGAATTTGAAGAAGTAGTATTTTATATTAATTTGAAATTCATCTATAAAAAAAAAACATGGCGCTTTATATGTACAAATATACTCGTATATGCTATAATGGAAAACATATACATAAATGTATTTTAAAATCGTTTGTTTGTATACTCGTATATTTCGTATGATGTTGCCAAAAAGCTGTTGTTTTGTTATAAGAGCAAAAGTAAATTGCCACAGGAAGTCAACTCCCCAGTTTAACTGCTGTTTAACACAACAGCAAAAAAAAATAACGTTGATATTTTTTATATTGAATCGAAGACAAGACCATCTTAAAAGTTGTTTTCATGATGTGTGGCATCTTACTCGTATATATAGTTTATCTGTGTTTACCCTTTGTTTGTTTAGTTTATGTTTTTTTTTTGTGTTTCTGCATTTTCAGAAACATGAAATGAATCTTTAAACTACCAATAAGAAGCTGATTTTTTTCACAAATCAATACAACAACAGAACAGATCTCGAAACATACAAACAAGCCTTCATCCTTTGCAAATTTAAGCACACATATGTATGGGTGTGTGTGTGTCTAGGCATGTAAGTAACTTTTTTTTTATTTTTGCTTTTCTTAAGTTTTCAGAAGCGGCGCTTATCTTGATCGAAAATTTTTAAGAAAATGCCAGTTTTTTGTATGAAAAATGTCTCAAATGTATCTGGCAAAATCATTCAAATAAATGTGTATTTTTTTCACTAATTTTTTTTCCTTTGCCTCAACAAAAGCCATGAATAAATTGTAAATAAGTGTAGTTGTTTGAGAGAAGTTTAAATAATTTTGATACACAAAAGGATGGCTTTACATAATTAAATCTTTTTTGTGTTCTTCTCCTTTTTTTGTTAGTTAAATTTTGTTTGAATACTCAAACTTATACAAGTAAATTTTTATTTATTTCCGCCTTTTATTTGATTTCTTTGCTGTTTGTAATATTTTTCTTCTATTAGTTTTACAATGTTGTTAAACAAGTAGTTAAGACCTTTAAAGCAATTAAGAATATCCCGCTTCCGCGGAGACTGTTGCATTGGATGGAATGAGTCAGAAAACTTTTCCAATGTTTTTCTTTTGTAGATGAAAAAGTCTGCCTAAAAGTCTGTAAGTCTTTTGCGTAGGCATCTTTCTATTGTACTTAATTGTGTCTTGTTGTGTCTATGTTAATTAAAATTTGTTGCATTTAACCAAAAAAAAAAAAACAAAAAAAAAAATAGTACTAAAAGCAATAGACAACACAACAAAAACCAGCCACCATCTACTTGGTTTTGAGGTCTTGTTCCTTTAAAAAATGAGACAAGAACAAAAGTCAACATCTTACACTCCAACTACAACTCTACTCCCAGTTGAAAAGTATCTTTAAGCTACAACACTTTATACGTCTGTTGTCGTCGTCTGTGTATGTACAACCATAAAATAATGATATTTGGTATTCAAATCTGCCGTTTGTAGAGTTAAATACTTGTTGATCAAATTTTTGGAATAGCAAAATTAAGTGTTTTTTTGCTCTTAAGATCGCTTTTTTTTAGTTTTGTGTTGTAGCAACAGTCGTAAGAAAAAGAAAACGATGGTGAAAATTAGTAACTTAGAAAAAAACGGACTAAATATAGAAGTCGAAAATATGCTTTTAAAACCGAGCCTATGCATTTTAAATATGCAGGGAAATTTTCAAAATTTTTTATACATAATTGCAAAAAAAATATATTCAATTAAAAAGGACATACACATCATTGATTTCGGACACCACGAAAGCATATTTTTGTCTTGTTCTGGGCATGGGAGTCGACCAAACAATGCCACCGAATATAAGAACTTAAATTCTTACTTATTTTGAACTTTGGAAAAAGTAATGACGACAAAACAATATTTTTTATTCTATTTTGTTAATTTACGTCGATATTAAAGTTTAAACAATTTAAAAATATGCAGTAAAAAGATTTACAAAAACTAAAAAAGAAATTATTTGGAAAAGACCGAAATTTGTGAAAGTATGCACTAAGAAATCCTTAAAATTAATTTAAAACTGCTGTTTAAAATCATTTTTATTAGTTCAAAATCTTTCATGACAAAATTTCTTAATTTCGAATATAAAAAAAAAAAATTTATAAAACTATTTTTGTTGCTTTTGATTTTTAAAAGTGAAAAGAAGTTGCCAAAATATGAAAAAATTATGAGTACATACTAACAAATTAAACCCTAAAATTCTTAAAAGAAGCTAAAAAGTATTAAACTTGCCAACAAATTGAGAATGAATTAGAGAGAAATTTCTAAATATGGAAAATATACGGAAATGTTTGAATATTGTTTATTTGAAAAACTAATTTGTTTGGTTTATTTTTGTCAAAGTCGCTATTACCGTATGAAAAATAGTTCAAAATATGCTGGAGAAATAAACAAATATGCAATAAAAGTTATTAAATTTTAATAGAGCAAGTGACTTTGAGGTGTTTATATTAAACACCTTTTATATCAGATTTCTTTGCAAATTAATTTAAGATATTATAAAAAAAAGATCCGTTAAATATTGGCCAATACCCAGTGCGATGCTGTCTGCAGAAAAATAAAAGATTTGTCGTATAAAAAAAATATTTCCAAACAACTATTGCAACAAGGTACTGTATTCTGTCTGACTTTAAGAATATCTTCCGAAAAGATTATAAAAATGTGTGCTACAAACTCTTCTTAACGACAAGATGATGAACATCTGTATGCAATTTGACTTGTGTACAGTCTTATTGGCCGACAAAATGGGTAACAACTGCATCAAAGTTGTCGTCTAAAATTTACATTAAGCAAAAATAGTTGTTTATAAAGTTTAGGTACACTTGTACTCAAGCGCACAAGGAAAATATTAAATAAGAATTATATTAGAAAAATATCACGTTTCGAACTATCATTGACTTGACGTACTGGATCGAGCCAGACTTTAAACTATAAATGTGATAACGAGATATGTATATAAAGGGTGTCTTTAATAAAGCATCACAACTTCGAGTTGGCATCACTGCTTTATTTGAGCACGCATTTAACAGCTGATAGGTGCTTTTTGTTTAGTTTACTTTGAAATTTCATCATGAATCGACTAACACCTGAGCAACGCGTGCAAATTGTTGAAATTTTTAATCAAAATAATTGTTCTAATCGTCAAACTCATCGTGCTAATTTCACGTCATGGCCCATATAATTAGCCACCAAGATTGTGTGATTTAACCCCATTAGATTATTTTCTTTGGGGTTATGTTATGTCACTTGTCTATGTCGATAAACCATAAACAATTTAACACCTTGAAATCAACATTCGAAGAGTTATCGGCGAAATACGGGCGCAAATGCTGTGAAAAGTTATTGAAAATTTGTGTTCCAGATTGCGCCTTCTACGCCGTGGCGGCCACATGGCAAAAATCATATTTAGACAATAATATTCTTTCCAATAAAGCCCGTTTCATTGATATTAAAAATATATTTCCTTGTTTTATTATGATTTAAACTTTTGCCACTCTATGAAAAACACCCTTTACATATAGATCAGAACGTTCTTGCAAAGCGGTTGCTCTGTTTCTCCAGTTGTACATTGAAACTCAATACTTTAAGGGTGGTGTTGGATGAAGTGGATAGCGCATTGACTGCTAAGTCATCCTTCGTCTGTAAGCAGCATCGTCGGTGAAGTAAAACAATTAATAAAATGTTTACTAATTAAGATTAAAAAAGTTAATGCGTGAGCTTAATACCAACTGCTCTAAAAATTAACATCCCTACAAAAATTATTGGACTACATGGTCCATTTTATATAAAAGGAGTAGTTTTTGGACTACTCCTATGTAATGCGGCCGTGGACCATTTCATTTGTACACACATTTGTAGTTAAACACCATTTGGCAACACTAAAAATGTTTGGAGTTTTATTGAAAATGTGGCAGCTCCCCTGTTAAAATTAAAACAAATTCATGGAAGCTGAAAGAAACACAAGTTAACTCGTGTTTTTTCAATTTCTGAATTTTATTTTGTATTTTTATATACTTAAATGTATGGAAGGGCTGAATTTACACATTTGTATACATATACTTAAAATATCATTCAATTATATTAGTGAGAGAGATACATACATACATTCATATATGTATACATATTTACCGGGTACTCCATGGAATAGCAAAATAGAGTAGTTTCGAAACTAGTCCCTGTGGGTACTCCTTGGATTAGTAACATGGAGTAGTTTTTGAGTTACGTGGTCCAGCCCTAGGACATCGCAATGTAAATTGGACCATGTTTTTCCCATACATTTGGATTAGTTTTGGAGTAGTCCTACTCCATTGTGGAGTAGTCCATACACGCATGTATGGACTAGTCTCATTTTTTGCAGGGATAACGCAGAGTTGTAAAAGAATTAAGCCTTCTACATTATACATTTACAAGATATATCGTCTCTACTCTATCCCTGACCCTAAGTTCTGTCACAATGCATTGCATAAGTAGGGGTCATCACCTGAGAGCTGCTCCCATAAAAAGAAAAGTATTTTATTATATTAAAACAAATATTTTATATTTCATTTCATCTGGAAGTGATAATTGTCATAATTTAATGCTAAAAAAAATAAAACAATTACAATACACGGTTTTTCATGTATAAGCTAACCGATTCATAATCTGTCTTGTATGTGTCTATTTTTTTTTTTTTTTTGGGAAATTGAAAACTCTGTAGAAGTAACACAACGATTTTCGTGAGTTTTGGAGATTTTATTAATTTTTTTATTTGACTCTTATAAATTGATTCCTATGGTTCCAAGTTGGAACAAAGGGCCTTAATTTGACTCTTAATTTTTCAGAATTTTTTCTGTTTTTTTTTTTTTTTTTCTAGAATGGATTAAGTAGAATTTTTATTATCTAGAGTATAAATACTGAATGGCTGCAGTCCAAAGGCATTGAACTTTTATTTTTGTTAACCCAAAAAGGCTAAAACACCCTTAAGAGTCATTGTGTTAGGTGCACAGCAACTACATCTCCGATTCCGAAGCTTCGCTTGGTTATTAATCACATTAATATTCTTCACAAACACTATCCTAGAACAGTCCTACACGGTACTTTATGTTCTCCAACTTTGGCTATTTTCTCACTAATTGTATTTGTAGCTTTATTTTTTACTTTCCCTGTACTCGTATCAACACTGAGCGCGTAGAGATATCTTTGAGTATTTGATAGCGATTTCGTTTTATCATTTAAATGACGAATAGTGTAAAACATTGTAAAACAATTAATAAGAGGCAGCTATATAACAATCTGTTAAGTATCTTCTTAGCAAACCTTCATACATTATGCACCTGTATTTATCTTGACTTTTGTGACCTCAGCATATTTTTATAATGATTTTAATTTTTATCGTCCGACACCGCCAAAAACAGAGAGAAAAAGTAATGAAAATTCCTGAGTATCTCAAATGTATATCAATGTTTATTGTCCTAAAAAGATCTTAAATTGATTACGTTTTTATTTAAAGATGTCGTTGTGTTGTTCAAAATATATAAAAATCTTTAAAAAGAGTGACTTTCATCTCGAACCGCCACAGACGAAAAAAAAAAATAAATAAAAAAATGTACGAAATGAAAAAAGAAAATATTAAAATAAAATACAAATTCTCGTACTTGAGAGGCACAACTCTAACTATGGCCACACTTTGCATGCCCCAAAAATAGCATTCAAGTATCCAGCAATGAACAGCACCAGCTTTATTCAGTCAGTCGTCAGTTAGTCAGCTTTTGGTCAAGTATCACCTTTTACCACCATCGACAATATCGATGAAGAGAACACAACAATAAAAACATCGCCACCAACAACAGCACAAGCAACAATAGCAACAATAATCAACTAATGATTGCACTTAATTTCACGTTCGACATGAAATCCCTTTCATCTGAATGGACAGTTTTACAATTTTAGGGTCCATTTTGTCTTTGCGACTCATTTGCATTCATAATCATCTCATACAGTATGAACATCATTAAAGGTTGTTCGTTCATAAAGCCGCCGCCATTTAAATGAATTTAAGCAAAGAAAAAAGATTCAGTGAAACTGAAAGAAGATGAAGAGGAATTAAATGAGCAGAGGAAGAACTCACAATAAAAAATATTTTTTTTTATTTTATTTGGATACACTTTTAGAATGATTTCTGCAATTATGTTTAAATTTCAAAGATTTCTTGTCATCTATTTCGGAAAAACTTCCTGTAATACACTTCGCGTCGTATAAACTCAAGGGGCAAGTGGTGGTAAGAAACTTTATGACTTGCAAAAAGTGATTGACTAAACAAATTTAGCGGAGAAATAAACAATTATGAACAGCGCAGGCAAAGCAAAAAGGGATAAACACCAGTGTGCGATGGACAGCGCTAATGAGCAAAGAGTTACTATTGCTTCTATTACCTAAAAGTGTGGTTCGTTCATGTTTATATTGGAAAGTATTAATCTTTTTCAAAAACAGAGCCCCTCCGAAACTTTTATGACATATAAAATTTCCTTTGAAAATTGTTTTTAAAATGAAACAGATGTTATAAAAAATTTTATTTGATTAAAAAAACGTTAAATTAATTTAAGCATTTCGTTCAGTGTAGTAATAAATGCCAGAATTTTATTATAACCCGGGATGTTTGTAGACCACTTGTTAATGCTGCGTTTTCTTAAGTAGATTACATACGCATACTCACACACACACACACATACACGCACACATACACATTCTCACCCAGCTAGCATTTTTAATCGTAAAACACTCTTCCACGATCGAAGAAGACGATTAAACCGATCGTCCATGATGACGCATTACGATCGCAGAAGTTAAAGACAACGGGAGAAACTGTGTCCTGATAGCGACTCTTCCAAACGAATTGTCTACGATGCACCATAATTAGTCGCCTACGGATCGTTTAAGAATCCTTAACAAAACACCCGTCCAACAGTCGGTTAAGTAACTTGCAAGAGTATTTCTTCGAAGAGTGAAACAAGATTGTTTACAATTATCAGCCCTCCAATGCCCGCCAAAATGCGTAAACGACGATTTACTTATCCAACAATATAAATCCACTCCAACAATCGTGTGGACGTTTATAAAACGAGTCGCAAAATGATCGCGCTCGTCAAACAATCATGCAAATGTCCGCTGGGCACACATCCACACATTTATTTATCGACTTTTGAATATTGTTTCTTTCTCCTATATTAATTTTCCTTATTTTCGTTGTTTTTGGTGTTGCAGTTGGCCGTTAATAAGAAAAGAAAAAAAAAAGAATAAAAATTGTGGTAAGACACTATAAATTTATGTTTTGTTTCTGTTTATGACCATTGTAAAAACGGCTTCTTGTCCACAAACAACGTTTATACATGTGGGATAAGAGTTGATAACGCCGAGCAGAACAACATCGTTTTTTGGATAAGGACAAACAGTAACAACAGGGCAACAAGAACAACAACAAATATTCATAATAATATCGCCAATACAAAAACAAACCGGTCGCGCTATCACTTGTTATTTGACTTGTGTTCAGATCACTGAATTGGAAAGGAAGGAACAAAGTTGAGCCGAACTTTTGTTCCACAATGAATGAAGCGAGAGTTGGAGGAAGGGGACAGCTGAATGTTAATTGAAATAAATCAAAATTTATTTTAATTTCTGTCTCTTTGAAATGGAAATTATTCCTATGAAGTCATTAGTCGTAATGCATTTTGGTTGATGTTGTTGGTGCTGTTGTGTTTTTGAGGACCGAGACAATCGAGCGGCAGTGAGTTTAGATTTCTTTTACGTTATTTTTGTCTTGTCTCTTTAACATAAAACAAAAATTTAAATATCATGTTTCCAAATGAAACTTGGTCGTAGTTGCAGTTTGCTTTAATTTCAACTCTTACGTTGTTCTTGTGGGTCTGCAGGAAGTTTGTAAAATTTTTATTCAATAATTCCGAAATAATTTTGCAAAAAAAAAAATCATTCCCAAAAAGTTTTTTTAATTAATACACCTAATGAAAATTTAAAAGTACATAGTTTCAATTAATTCTGTAATTGAAGCAATTAATCATGTCATTTTGCTGATATTTTTTAAAAAATTTTATTAACTGAAAATTTAAATTTTAGTTATGGATTATAATATTTTCGCCGTAGGTTAAACTTCAATAAAGATATTAATTAAATCTGCAGTTTTCATAAATGTAATCGTATATTACTTTGTTCTTTGTGTCTGAACACTAGTGTTACTTTAGTGAAACATTTTATTACAATCAGCATACAACGCCCAGCATTACAGACAGTCATTCGCCACCCAACAATTCTTACATACCATAAACAAAGGATGATGTTTACTCACAAAACTACAAAAATCGTCTAAGAATTGCGCATATATTCAATTAATTTTGTTGTTAAAATTCGTTGTACAGGAAAGTTTTTGCAATCAACTATTAAAATTTCAATATTCCATCACTTGCTCTTTCTGAAACATTTTATAGAATTTTGATTCCTATAACTTGCGTAACCGATTCAATTACGAAATTAATTGGAAAAAATTCTATTATTTGATTAACTTCTTTTTATAAATTTCAATTAAACATCATTGTATAGTTAAATACTAATTATTATTTTTTTTTTTATTAAATTAACAACGATTTTCGTAATTGAATCTTGTTTAAACTTATTTTTTTCTGAACGACGAAGATTATATCAATTTCAATTAATTGAAATCTCTTGAAATTTTGTGAAAACGATATTTTTGATGAAATAAGCAATTGATTCAATTATGAAATTAATTGAAACTAGTTGTAAATTTTGTTAAACATATTTGATTGTAAACAATCAAAGAAAGAATGGTCTTATTCTATTTACCAACATATAAGCGAAGCCAGAAACAATCCAAAATGTAAATGGACAGACGGACGCTGCTCGTAACATTTTCTGAATAAAATTTAGCAAAAACTATTTAAGCTCTAACAAATATTAAGCTCCTAAGACCCTCATATTGTGTCAGCATTCGTATGGAAATAATGATCGTTTTATATTGAATGCAAATTAAAGTCCAATTTTAGCAGATAAGCCGCGGTAAAAGTCAAAACTCTTTAAGAACTTTGATAACTTGCATGTGATGCAATCAATAACCATTCTCGCATTATTTTCTTTTCTAAAAAAAAAGTTCGCAATATAATTTGGAATTAATTAGCCTTGAACTAAATGTTCTCTTAATTAAGCAGCAATATTTTGCACCATGAACTGTTGAGTGAGGGCCTCTACAACAGAAATGACAAAATAAATCCATAGAAAATTTCATTTAAATCGTTTTAATTTTCCATACAATTTTAAGCACAACATGCCACAACATGTATTGAATTGAATTGATTTTGAACAATTCAAACAAAAGAACAAATAAACAAACTTGTTTGCAACATAAACATGCAGGTGAGTCGCTCACCTCTCCAAAAGTAACACCCCTACTTAATGGCGTTAATGTCAACGTTGGTAATGAAAGGAAAATCACACACACATACACCAACAAGCAAAGCTAACAAAAATAAATGTGCATTATATGCAAATGGTGTAAAATCGAATGGTGCCTAAAGCAAACATTAATTTTAAAATAATAAAATCTAAAAAAAACAGCAAAACAATTTTGCATCTTCATATTCGTACTCGTACGTATTGGAAACGCAAAAACATTAAATGCTTAACTGCTGTTTTCCTGTAAACACATATAAATAATATCGACCACAATTCACCTACTGCAAAAACAACAAGAACAACAAGAGCATCAGCTAGACAGTCATGGATGGAAACAAAATATACAGAATAAGCAAAAGAATACACAGAAAAATACGAGTACTCGTACATGCAGTCAAAAGGTGTAAAATAAACAACATAAATGCAGTTTGTTGCACATATCGAATAAGTGAGTACAACCCAGAGCAGCAGAAGGATGTTGGCAACGAAGAAAAAAAGTACATACTCGTACATCGGAAAGAATAAAAAAAATTGTTCACATCATCATGTTAAATAAATGTTGAAGGGTAAATAGGCTGAGAGTACAAGAGCAGAGTCTTAACACAGTAGGACTTACGTTGTTTGTTGTGCTGCTGCTGCCGTTCTTGTTAATTGACAACGAGGAGTGGCCAGCTGATATATAGGCACACATACAAAAACCCAAAACAAAAATTGCATTCGGTTAATTTGATAAACATGAAGTTATTATGTACAACTTGAACACACTGGAGACAACTGTATGAAACTGCAACAATAACAAGAACATCATCTATACTGTTGCATGAGTACTCAACTAACACCAGTGCATGCTATTACGAAACAACTTCTGCTACACAGCCACCAATACAAATGCAGTAAAACAATTTGCATTGGCATGACCAGAAAGAAAGAACTACATAAATGGACAACAACCGTTTTGTTGCTGGCAACATAAGAGACCTTTAACATTTAACAACCGAGCAACCAGTCACTAACTAACCAGCAACCACCTTACCAGTTGTCTCTAGTGTCCTCTGGTAAATATCATGTCGATATTTAGTCTAAACTTAACAGTGTAACATGAATATGTAGATGCAAAAGTTGTCATTACGATATTATTAAAAATAGATCGTCACACGTTGGCAAAATTATAGCTGATAGTTAGTAGAACTGCGGTAGTCGTTTGATATCTGAAGAGGGGTATCGCTCAGTTCTGCTACTTTTTGTTTTTTTTTTTATGAATAGAATAGGTGTTGAAGGGAATTCACTAAACATGAAGAGATCATTTAATGAAAACAAAACAAATACACAGAGCCAAAACTGCCTAATAGAATCAAGAAGATTTTCTCTATGAAACGTTTTTAGGCTAAGGGCCATCCCAGCAGAAAGAAACGAAGTTTTTTCCGAAGAGATTCCTTATTATTTTTAATTCCTTTTAATTTTATCAAGAAGAAAACTTGTTATTCACAATTTTTTTACCCAATTTCCGTTATTTTTGGTACCAAAAAAACAATCCATAGAGAAAAACTTTTTGATTCTATTAGGTTTTCATATGAGTTGTATAAAAAAGCGATTTCTTAATGATTTCATTAGGCCATCTTATTGGTTTTTTCAAAAAGGTATTCCTTATTGATTTCATTAGGTTCCTGTATGATCAGTGTAAATTTTCATCTTAAACTGGCTGGTAACATGTTGCATTTTAATAAGGAAAACCTTTTTGAAAAAATCAATAAGAATACCTAATAAAAACCATAAGTTTCCCTCTTGATTTTTTTAAAAAGGTTTTCCTTATTAAAATAATAAGACCTCCTTCTTGAATAAAAACCGTAGAGATATCTTATTCACCCTTATTCTACTTGGCGGCTTCAATGTCGTTATCAATTTTGAGTCAACATCACTTTTACTCAACTTCAACACCGCGTCAACACTAATTTTATATTCTGTAACCATGTTGAGGTGACGTTGACTATTAATATCGATAATTGTTATGAACATATTTAATACTCGAAGTAGCTTATTTATTTTGTTTACAATTTTTATTAAAATTTTTGGTGAAAAATATATTGCTATAAAATGTTTTTCATTCCCGTGCTAAATTCTAATTGTAATCATGAAGAAAAAAAAATGTAAAGAAGACTACTCAGGTAGATATCGAACATCCTTAAATTGTAAGTGGTAAATTCAAAGTTTTATAATTGGGTGCGTGGACGGATCCTATATAAAAATTGTAGGGCCAGATAATTTATAATTTTTCATTTTATTTTAAAATGTATGTATTTAAAAACAAATAAAAATAACAGAAAACCAATTTTTGTCAACACCAAAATCACCGACGACAAAATCAGAGTCAATACAATGCAACGTCGCCGTCACATTTTGTTACAAAATACAAAAAATATGTTGACCAGTAATCGATTACATTCAATGTTGACATTAAAAATACCGATTTAACACAAGCGATACAAAACGATGTTGTGTTAGATTGACGCTGCCAAATAGAATAAGGGTGATTAATTTTTTTCTATTTTATTAGGGATTTATTAGGCACTGTTTTCTCTGTGTGTTGGCTGAAGTGGTAAGCGCGAAGAAACTTAAAGCTTAGGACATCGGTTCGATGCCTGCTCAGGACAAACAAAGCCAATCAACATCAATAGTTGCTCTAATTTGTGTATTAATGTGGCGTTGTATTAGTTGTTGGTGTACTGTTGAAGTGACAAGAGATATCACTGGTTACTAAAAACTGTTCCGGCATCGATTGATACTGTTCCCACGATAATGTACATCACATGGCCCTTCTTTGTAGGTTAGCAATATTGTCGACAGCTCACACAAAAACTTATGAAAGTTCATGCGTCTAATTAACTTTTTTTATAATCGGCATTTTCAAACCTTTTAATCCCGTAGTTTGATAAAAAGTCATTTGGCCACGGTACGTATGAGTAATACACCGAAAAATTAATATATGTACATTGAAAGTAATTTTTATATTGTAAATAGTTTTCCCTTTACCCGAACCGTGAAAATTAATTTTACAAGTTTTACACGAACTAAATAAAAACGTTTTTCTTAAACCGATTCATCGATTTCAATAAAATTTACAGCACATGACGCAACTTTGCAACTCCACACAGTTTGCACACTGTAAACTGCTGCATATGAACTCATATAGAAATTGACGAGACAGATATCTTTTGTTGGAAAATTACGATGTACATACAAAAACACAAACACATATTCGTCTACGTCTATATGAGTACGAGTATCTACTCGTGTATGATATAATATTTTGTATTCTATGCATGTCGTACGTTTGTCTTAAAATATATTCATGTACGAGTATGTGTGTGTTTTTAAACATTGTGAAGACTTATGAGTATGTACGTACATTTGCTGCTGAAGTGAGCAAACAAATAAAATGCAACACCAGTCAAGTGCATAATTGCATGCCACATGCTGTATACACACACATACAGCAGATCTCACACCATAAAATGTTGACGATCAGAAACATCAAACTGAAAACTGCTTAAATCTTTTTATTTATTTTTTTTTACTGTTTATCTGTTTGTCTTTGGTTTTGTCCACAAAAATGGAAACTCTTTGTAATGTGTCAGATTGATGGCTGACATGCTGGACACTAACATCAACCACTCATCATCCAAGCATCCATTCATCTAGCAGCCATCCATCCAACTATTTATCCCAGCTAGTAACTCTCTAGCCAGTACAGAGTTGTTTGTATATGTAAATAATTTAATGTACACATGAATGTGTGTGTGTTTGCCTGTATGCACGTCCATTATATGATCCATCCATGTTTAGATGTTTAATGTTTCTCTTGTATTCGTGTGAAAACAATCTGTTTAGTGCATCTTGGAGTCTTCTATCGGGTTTATTTGTTTGTTTGCTTGTTTGGTCTTGAATTTTAGAAGAGCATGGATAATGCTCAGTAATGATTGTTTATTTGTTCGTTTGTCTGTTTACTTGTATTTGTTTTTATTTTATTTTTAATTTTTTTTTTTTGCCTGTTGACACAACATTTAAAGCTTTTTAACTTTAAAACATATTAACACATTTAGAGACACCATCATCATCATCATCATCATCATCATCATCAACCATATCTCGGCTTCATCGGCAGAAGCAAACTTCAGCTCTGTACTCATACAGCATTTTAAGTATTTGAAGAAATATTAACCGAAATTAGTTTTAAATGAAGTGTGTTAAATATTGTTGAAATTTATCAAATAAAAAGTTTTTTTGTTAGTTTTTTGTTGTTTAAAGTTTCATCACACTCTTTATGGTGGTCAAGATATGAGTATTTGCTTTGGTTTCTATTTTAAAAGCATTTTAAATACAAACAGATAAAGTAAATTTTGCATTAAAACTCATCAGCTTATATTTTTGCCAAACAACCGAACACCGAATAGAGGGGTATGGTTGTTCATTTAGATGTTGTTTGTAGATATTTGTGATGATGATGATATTATACTTTTAATTGACACATAAATATTTTTAAATTATTATTAAAATATTATATATTTTAGTAGAGTTTTATGAAAAATATTTTTGAACGGAATTAAAAATGTCTCATCAGTATTGCAGTAGGATACTGGAACAAGGTGTATAACACGGCTTATCCTGCAGTGCCTAAGTTGAAACCGGAGATAATACGATTTTGCTAAATTTTAGCATATAACTTGTTTTCTTCTCATTTTAATTCAATCACAAAATCCTTGTGATTTCGATGAAAGGTGGAAGTACCACTACATTAACAGAACTTCGAGGGTGGTGTTAGCTGAAGTGGTTAGCGCGTTGACTACTAAGCAAACAATGACTTGGGGCCTGGGTTCAAACCCCGGCCCTAGCAAGACAATCAACATCATTAATTTCTCTAATGTACATTATTGAGACATTGTATTAACTGTTGTCGAACTATTTAAGTGATGAAGGCATAGCACTGGTCACTAAAAAACTGTTCCGACAGCGATTGATGCTGTTCCAAGCTAATGTACACAACATCGCCCTCCTTCGTCGGTTAGCAGAAACATCGGCGTAGTAAAACAATTAATAAAATGCGTGCTAACACAGCTTAACAAAGTTAATGCGTCTACTTAACTTAACCGGAGGCGCCTCAACACTGCCTTAAAAATTAACATAACGCGCAATGCAGAGTTGTGAAAGAGTTAAGTATTCTAAATTTTCAACATAAATCTTCTCTACCCTATCCCTCTGAGTGCTGCTGGTAATTAAAAAAAAAAAAAAAAAAAAAAAATTAATCTAAAATGAAGTTTAATGATTTCAATTAAAAAAATTTTTGTGATTAGGTTGGCTTTATGCATCGATATCGACAACGTTATTACTTAAAATTTTTTACTGATTTTGGGAAAACATATGAAAAGTAATTTATTCGTAATAACATAAAAATATCGATTTTGATAAAATTTACAGCATTTGCTGAAATAAATTTGAGAATCGCTTTCGTAGCTCGGTCGAATTTATTCTAAATGTTTATAATTGACGCTACTTTTTTAGTTAAAATATGAATTAGATATGCATTTGATCCGAAGTTAAGAATTTATTTAAAAAAGTAAAATTTTGCTAAAACTTTATTTTAAAAAATTCTGGAAATTTATCGAAATGAATTAGTTAAATATCTCAAGGGCATCTAAACCTAGAAAAAGGATTGTTTAGAAATCGATTGTGTCAATATAATATCAGTTGCATAGACTATATATCGGTTACCACTACCGATATTCTATGAATCCACCAAACATTCCATGATCATAACCATAATATCGAAGTTGTGACCAACATACGGCTGTGTGAATTCTTAAATTGGTTGGGTCAACCGAATGCATTCTTTTGCTACTTCTAAATGCCAAAATAGCGAGCTGAATTAAATAATTGGTATTGAATATGGTTTGGTTGATACTACTCACCGATTATTTGGTTGGCATAACTAATTATATTAAATAAGTACAATATTTGTCGATTTTAAAATACTGATGTGGCTGAATTGTCAAAGGCGATGTATTTTAAACATGTGAGTTCTATGTTCAATACCAATAATGGACAAAAATTAATTTTAAATTCAAATGAGTAAGTAAAATATTTAATTCAGTTAAGAATTAAAAATATCAATTCAATTGGGTTTCCAGGATAGAAATGAGAGTAAATAATCTCGATTAGCTTCCATTTAAAATGCTGCAGTGGTAACCAACTTTATCGGTTGTCGCAACCGAAAATTCAATGGTACTACACGGAAATTGCAGTTGGAGCACACAACCGAATTCTTTGATAGTTGGTGCAACCGCAACAATTCAGTTTGCCGCAACCGATCTGTTTTCTCTGTGTAACTGAAGTCAACTCCTTAGGATTATAGTGATTTTGGTTGCGATTACTTAAACCATTCTTAAGTTATAATGAATTACATTCCCACATATATATATATATATATATATGTATATGTACATACGAATGTACATTGTCAAGAACAGTCAAATAGATTCCCATGGCTTCAAAACGTCGAGATCTGATTAAAAATTCGATTTTCGGAAATTGGGATAAAATCAGTAGCTGGAGGTTAAAAATATTATGTTGAATTAATTGAAATCTTTTAACAATGCCGCATACGCAGTCATAATTTCCCACATAGCAGCCAAGGCTCAATGAAAATGTTTTCATTAAATTTTGATTTCTATATCAGATCATATAAAATAGCCTTTGTTTTATTTCGCCAGCTCTGGTTACTTTTAACCGTTGTGAAAAAATGCCAAAACAAGAAAATTATGAAAATTCCTCAAGTTTTTTTAGTTGACCTCATCTTTTGTTTTTTTTTTTCACCGAAAGCTTCAAAACGGTTGAAAGATGGGGATATTTTTCAATATTTACCACACGAAAGTATTCTGCAAGTAAAATAAGAGAATTAAAAATTCGAAATTTTTCAGCGATTTTGGGGATTTGTTCATAGTTTTTGGGCGATTTTTATAATGGTTCATAACTCGAAAATTTTTGTCTAGTTTATTGCAACATTGATTTAAAGTTTATTGATAGCATGGTTTTAAAACAAAAGCAAATCATTTAAAATCAACATTGACTCAATTAAAATATTAATTGAAAATAAAAACTTATCTAATTAAACAGTTAATTGGAAAAAATCGGTCAATAATTGTTGCTTTGTGCAACATTATCTCAATGTTAGTAGTTCTGTGGGGAATACTTCGTTACGAAAAGTCTTAGAGACTAGATAAATATTTAGCAAAAATGTTGCAGGCAAAATAAAGAAATTTTCAATCTTAATGTAATGCCCGTAAATACTATTGATTTCTTAAACAAAATTTTTAATTTTTATTGGACATTCATGTTTTAAAATTTAAATATTTTACATTTCCTTCAGATGCAACATGTTTTGCGACGTTAAATTCCAATACAATTTGCGGCGGCTAATTTACTTTTAATCATCCATCTTGAAATTTTGTCTACAATAGCCATTTAATTCGATTTTACTTGAATTTAAATTATATTCGATTTGTATTTATTTCTGCATGTATATACATACTTTTGAATTCTTTTTTTTTATAGTTTTATGGCATATTGCCTCGTTTTATTTTGTTCTTGTTGTATTTTTTCTTTTTGTAACATGCAAAATACCCGAAAATAAATCACTTGCAAATATTTTAATTAACAGTCGATACAAAATAACACAGAAAACATAATGTCTTGTGTTGTTACATCGTGTATTGTGTTGTATAATTACATGATACACGGCTACAAAAAAAAAAAAAAAAAAAAAAACTTATAAATGAAACAACTTGAATTGAAATGAACAAAATATTTCATGTGGCAGCTATTTTAAGCATGTCACCGAGTCTTTGGCAAATTGATTAAACAACAACTATTTTTTTTATAAATTGATTTTGTTGTTTGTTCCAACTGCGGTCAGGACAGACAAGCAATAAATGGAATAAGTGCCAAATTAAATAAAAATAAGAAAAAAAATAAGTACTCGCCGTTTAATTTTTAAAATAATTTCAATAGAAAACAATTTATGTTAACATTATTGCTCTGCCCAGCCATTAGTTTAGTTCCCAAAAATGCCTGGAAATAAAGCTGAAGCTAATTGCGACATCCGTTCGAAATGTAAATGCCTTCAAGTTGAATACAATTAAAATATAAACCGTATGATAAACTGAGTTCCGGCACAATGCACTGCATACGTAGGGGTCACCCCCTGAGTGCTGGTCCTAATTAAAAAAAAAAAAAAAAAAAAAAAAAAAAAAAAAAAAAAAAAAAACACAGTTAGCCTCTACGTTTAGGATCTACGTTTTCCGCCTTATTTGATAGCTTTTCTCCGCATATTTTTAGTCTGCGTATACCATGTCGTTCTTTGCCCATCCAAGGCTAGTTTCAGGGTTTTCTTTTAATTTATTATTGAAAAATAGGGTTTTTGACTTGAAAATTTCCTCAGAAACTGGAACGTTATCTACTCTCTGTTTCAAAAAACATTTGCATAAGAGTTTTTCCATTTGTCCTAAGTTTAAGTCGATTGCCTGTTCCGGATTCAGAGTTTTTAGCAAATTTTCGTATTTTTCGCTCATATTTTTTATTCTGTGGACTTGTTAACTTTGTACTTAATATACAAATCTTTTTAACAGATTCACCATTTTGCAATTTGCTAAAAATTTCTAATTTTTGTTGAATTGTTAGCTTATTTACTTCTTTTACTACTGCCATATTTTTTAAATTGATGTGTACATAACAATGATCTTCACTTAACTCATGTAAAACTTTAAACACAACGTACAATGTATTGTATAGATTAAAAAACAAAAAACTAACTGTATATTAAAAGACAACATATTTGTTTATTACTTTGGAAGTCTTTTTCCTTAAAAAATATTGAGATTATGAAAACTGTTTATGCGCCAATCCTGCGCGAGAACAAAAAAAAAATAAAGAATAAAGAGTTAAAACTACGATTTTGAACATATAAATTCAGAGAGAAAATTGCTTAAAATTTAATAAAACAGAAAAAGTTGCACTTATCGAGAATGTTTTTTGAAAAAAATTGCACTTATAAACCCTGTAATGTAAAAAAAATGCCTGTTGCGATAATCGGTGGTTGCGCAAATCGAGCTCGCACTGTATATGCCTTTTTGTGTTAATAGCAAACATTTATTTTTTGTCAATAAATAATTTTTAAGCATTTTTTTATTCGTTGTTTTTATCGATTAGCTTTAATCGTTTGATCGAACGAACAAAAACTTTTATTTGAATTATTCGAAAAAAATTTGAAAGGCGAATAATGGACAACTCTAGTATTGTTAATTTTTATTGGATGGTACAGTACTTTGTTAAAAACATGACTTCATCTCACATTATCAGCTTTCTTCGAATTATAATGATCATTAGGAAAAATTTACAACATTTTCTTTGCTGCAAAAACAAATTGTCCACTTAAAAGTTTTTGATGTATTCCTATCAGCAATATTTAGTCTATGGACAGGCAGGAAAAAGAAAAGAAGACAAAAAAATGCTCAACCAGCAAGTCCTTTAACGGCATCAGCTCCTCTATGGTCTTTAAATATTTGTCATTTACATTTATGGCTCAAGAGATGAACACTCGCGCACTCACACACACATGAAACTCCAGCATGCATGTTACAAATAAAAAAAAAAAAAATACAAGAACGACCATACAACAATAAAAGTAAAGGCGACAACTTATAATGATAATAATGCGATAAATGGTTAAAAACTAGAAACAAGATCGTTGACTGAATGTTTAACTGAACCATAGAGAGGCAACAATGACAATGATCATTAGCATTGCAGCAAATGATTGCAGTTTCATGCTGATAATCATCATCCTGATAATGATGATGAAAGTTTTTTTTTTTATTATAAATCAATGGTGATCTAGCGAGCATCGGTAAAAATAAAATATTGAATTTAACAGCTACAACAACAACATTTATGGTCGTCGTATTTAATTACACATTTCATCGTGCTGCGTATGTTCATGCATGTTGACATGTTGCCAGTAAATGTTGCCAATGTTATTTCGTGAAACATTTATTGTAAAGAAAGTTCATAAATGCAGTTTGTTTATTCATATGGAACAATTGTGATAAACTTGAGCAAATTATACTGCGGCTGCAATAACAGTATGTTTATTCTTCTTTTTTTAATTTCTTTCATGCAGCAAATAACAAAGTAAAGAAAACATATAAATGTTTCAGATTTTCTAGTTCGATTATTTTTAATGCCGTTAGAAGCAGCATTAAGTGGCAATACAGTGAACACTTTAACAAGTTAACAGGAGTTGATTTTCTCATTTAATAAAAAAAAAGACAAATCGAAATAATCGAGCGAAAAGAAAAACTGTATTGGTGACATTCAATTGTTACAATTAAGTATGAGTATGTACTCGTACATTTGTTGAGTGTAGTTTAGTGCTGTTTCTCAGACATCAAGTTTCCTTGATCAAGTTTTATTTTTTAAGAGAATGAGAAAGAAACCAATATAAATTTCTCTGAAAATTAAATAAATAATGAATTAAAACTTGATAAAGGAAATTTGAAGTGTGTGAACCAGGACTTACTATAATTCGTTTGTGGTGATATTCTTTCTTCATCAAGGGAAAAAAATAACTTAAAATATTTATGTTCTTGAAAACATCTACATAGCTTTTACTAAAAACTTTCAATCAATGTTTTGTGTTTTATTTGAAATAACCAGTTTGTAAGCTTGACTGTCATGTGCAGTTCATTCCATCTTGAAATTGTCTATTGTCTTGACATTCTCCACAATAAGAATTCATTACAGACCGTATGATTACCATTCAAGATTGTTGCCAATAGCTTTTTATTTAATCACGAACTTGTTTATGGTGACTAAAATTACGTGTAAAATAATAAAATGAGTATATTTTCCAAACGCACACATACATATGTACATATATAGTTAGTCACAATCATAACACAGCTAATGCAATCATAAAGCTGCTAAAAGTAAATTATATTGAAATTTATGATTTAAGACAATTTTTGTTTTAATATATCGAGGCTCTACTGTAAACTATTTATCAATATGGTATGTAAGTATTTTTAATTTGCAAAAACATTTTATAGCATCGTCTTAACAACACAAAATATTTATACATTTATTCTACACCTTAAATATTTTCTCTGGAAGTTGAATACAACATGTTGGCGTTTCTTTTGCTATTAAACTGATAAACAGCCAGCACTACGAGGCGGCAATATCGGCCGATAAGTCGGCTTCAATTACAACAATTTTCCATGTTTAGTCGTTGCTTAATCGTCATAGACAACCTTTGCGCTGGCAAAAGCACACTACACTTCATCATCGTCTAACATACAAAATCATTGTTGTTGTTGTTTT
This sequence comes from Lypha dubia, assembly GCA_947311025.1. Taxonomy (NCBI): domain Eukaryota; kingdom Metazoa; phylum Arthropoda; class Insecta; order Diptera; family Tachinidae; genus Lypha; species Lypha dubia. The sequence goes on from OX371263.1 coordinate 53,273,991, forward strand.
GTTGTTGCCAATGTTGTAGCCGTAGTCATCATTATCGTCAGCACTGACGACAACAACTTTTTGCTAACTTGTTAAGGAGTGGCTAGTTGTATACAAACATACATTTTATGTATTGCAAATGAATGTTGTTTGTAGTAAAGGGGTTGCCCGTTGCCTGTTGCCATTTGCTTGTTGAACGTTATTAGTTTGGCGTTGCAATATCGCAGGAGCATTTTACCGCATTTAAAGATACGTGTCGACATGATAAACAAGTTTTCATTTATCTTTTTACATTTAACGTTCGATCTTTTATTATTTTCAACGTTACAACATGATGTGTTGTTCTATTTGTTGTTGTTGCTGTTGCAATGTTTAAGCTGATGTTGAGTTCCTTTTATTGTTGTTTGTTGTTGTTGTGTTTGTAAATTTTCCAGAAACATTTGTTGCAACAACAGCAACATTCAAAATAACATAGAAAAAAAATTGTATAATTTCTTGAATGCTTGTAAGCAATTAAGTGCTTACTTATGGATCGGCAATGAATTTTCAATTTCCATGCCATGCTGGCATTGAAACTTGTAAATGAGAAAGTTATCGTGCATATATGCAGTGCATTGTGTGTGTGTGTGTGTGTGTACACATGTGTTTTTTTTTTTATAAGCCGTTTTGCGTAACTGGTACATTCATAGACGAGTTCTTTCTCAGCAGCCGCTTTCGTTTTTGAATCTTCCTCATTCTACTTGCTATATGTGGTATCAATCTTACTGGTGCTGCTGCTGCTGCTGTTGCTGCAGCTTTTGCTGAAACTTAAGCCATGTTTAAGTTTTAATGGTTGCTTAACAATTCCAAATTGGTCTTAATACTCTCCATTATAATGTTGGAAAAAAATACTTCTTAAGTTAAATACCAAACCAATTACATACAACATTCTATGATGCGTACATATGTATGTATGATGCTTTGTTCTTTTGTCAGCTCGAGATTATAAATTTTTTGTACAAGTGAACAATTTTGTTGTAGTTGTATTTCTATGTTGTACAAGTTATCTTTTATGAGTGTGTTTGTGTTTGTGTTGAATAAAGAGGTCCCTATACTCTGACCCAGCGGTCCAGGCCCTCCGTAAGGCCTAGAACTTCTTTTAGATTTTGTACTCATGCTCGCTTGCCTCCTCACGAAGGTAATATGGAAGGCCTACGTGCTCCCTTCTAAACATATAGATTTTATTATGGGTATGTATACATCAATAAATAAATAAAAAGTTAACCCTGAAATTCAACATGATACAATAATCAATATTTTGTAGAGCTGATATTTTGGCACTTTCATGGGTTTTTACTTCGTTTTTGCTTTTCTAAAGGTAATATTAAAATAAATTTGTGACTGAATAAGGCCTCCTTAAGGTCTGTGTAAGAAAGGAACTTAGAAGGCCTTGACTGGCTAGGACATCGTGTGTAAAAAATTTATGAGTATGGAATATGGCAAGAGATCACGTAAGGCCTTCCAGAAGGCCAAATAAGGCCTTATAGAAAGCCTGCTTAGTGCTTCTTTCCGCCGCTGGGGATATTTGTTAGTTATGGGTGCTCGATTTTATAAACATGGTATTAGAGGTGGAGTTACATATTGGACTGGTAATAGTTTTAGATTAAAAATTCTCTTAATGTCTGCGTTTATTTTTTTGTTTTCGTTAAAACAATTTCAAATGTAGTGATTAGCGATTGCAATTGGTTTATATCATTGTATGTGTAAGCTTTAAAATACATATTTGTATGCATATACTCGTATAGTAGACGTCAATTTGTAATACAACTTTTCCAAGTTGTAGTGCGTTTTGTGACATAAGAAGTCTTGTGTCATTTGAAGCTTTTTTAAATATTTTTCAAATCTGCGGTTTAAAGTGAACATGCGGATTTCACTCCGTCTTTCTCTCTCTCTCTAGGACCAGCACTCAGGAATGACCCCCACGTATGCAGTGCATTGTGTTGGAACTCGGGGAGAGGGATAGGGTAGAGAAGATAGATGTTGAAAATTTAGAAGGCTTGACTCTTTTAGATCTCTGCTTTACGCGTTATGTTAATTTTTATAGCAGTTTTGAGGCGCCTCGGGTGATACGTAGCCGCATTAACTTTGTTAAGCTGTATTAGCAGACATATTTTTAATTGTTTCACATCGCCGATGTTTCTGCTAACCGACGAAGGAGGGCGATGTTGTGTACATTAGCTTGGATAGCATCCATCAATCGCTGTCGGAACAGTTTTTAGTGACCAGTGCTATGCCTTCATCACTTAAATAGGCCGACAAGAATTAATAGAATGTCTCACTAATGTACATTAGAGAAATTAATGACGTTGATTGACTTGCTCTGGCCAGGATTTGAACCCAAGTCCAAAGTCATTTTTTGCTTAGTAGTCAACGTGCCAACACCACCCTTTAAAGCGATTGATTGTAGTTCTCCATTTTAAGATATTGACATTCTGTAGGTGCTGTGATATAATCAGGTTTAGATTCATAAAGTTTGCTGTTAAATATCTCGTGATATCAGTTTTAGAGCAAGTCACCAACGGTGGCTGATAAGCATCTATTTTCGGGTAGTAGTCCTGTGCTTGTCGGTTCGATTCCGCGTAAGGGACAAGGGTGTTTTATTCTACAATTTCACCATCTGTCTTTTCCACTCCATTTGTTTTATCTAGTTTCGGCACAATGTATTGCGCATGAGTAAGGGCACGCTAGAAGGGAGGTCGTAATGAAATAGCACTATAACTTATATTGATCTGATTTAATGATCAGGGGCCAAATTACGGCACTCGATATCGATCGAAATTTCTATACAATTTAAATGTAAATTTCGATCGATATCGAATGCCGAAATTTGGCGCTAGTTGGTATGTCGAGAATAGTTTTTAGCCTGAATACTTCTCTGGCCTCAATTCCTCAAGCGGTTATCGTGCGACTCTGTTCATTAATTCAATATCAAAATTAATGAACGAATCGTTAAAACAATGAATCAATATTTTCTATGAATTTTTGCTTGAGTATTTAATGTTGGTGTTATTCAATTCTAAACATTGATAATCGAAGCGCTCGAATGACTTAAGCTTTCGCTTTAATCTATTACTTTCATGTGAAATCGCTTCGTTACAGCGACCTCTACATATATTGACCGATTTAGCAGAATTTCAACATTATAAATATATATTTTTCATTGTTTCTGAACATGACCAGCATCTTATTATTAAATTTTTGCAGCGACATCAGGATTCTAAATATTTTTGGAACTTAATATTACAAAATTCAATAGGTGAGAGAGAGAAAGAGCCTGTTTTATTATTTGCTTTCAAATTTCGTAACCCTTCGATACCATAATTTTAAAACTAAATCTTTAACATTTTTCTAAAGTCCGATTGTTTTTTTTTTTATTCACATTCTTCTTCTGTGTGGTTTGCATTTCACAGCGTTTGTTTTCAACCAAATTCAAAATTGCCTGATTTAAATATTTCACATATTTCCAAATGTTTTTTTTTTTATCGGATTTCAAAATCTTTCGTGTTAAAAGTAGAAACAACACAACTTTTTAGCAGAATCCAAACGTCAACCGTTTTCAGCATTTGAATCTTTGTTTAAGTCAAAAACTGCTAAAAATAATTTATACGCGATCTTTGACAAAAATAGAAAAATTAATACATTTTGTCTCTGTGTAGTTTTTATTTCTTAGCACCAAGAGATTTAGCAAAATAAAAGGAGACATTTTTAACAAATTCCATTGATGCAAATAATTGTCAGATTGGAATTTTTAGTGGATCTGAAATGGATAGAATACTGTCGTCGTAGGTTGTTGTTCAACACAGGCAGCATGTTAATGTTTATGTGAGAATGTTTTTTTTTTTTTTATTTTTCATCCTAAATATTTTTTTGTGCTTCAACTCATGAACTCTTTGTTGCAAAGTGTTGCACATAAAAATTTTACACATGTTAATTGCCAACAGAAATGTAAAGAAAATGATTTTTTTTTTTTTTGGAACAGGTAATGCTTCAAGAGAGACATAGAGAGAGGGAGAGAAATTAAAAAAATTGATTTTGAAACTATAAAAGTTCTAAGTTATCAAAACCCTCTAACTACCTTTTTACATACATGACAAAACAAGCATAATATCCTCCATAGAAAAAAAAGTTGATATTTCTAAAAATTATAAAAAAAGATCTCCTTAAATGCGGGGCTAAAACCCCAACTGTTAAATATAGGTATAAACACATTCGCCACAGCAGACTACACGAACACAAGAACACAAATGCTGCTAGCTACCGTTGTAGCCGCTTAGCAGCTACTTAATTATTTTGGATACGACAGATACACAGTAAACAGCTGATCCTGAATTGTTGCAACGATTCATTTATGTATATTACAGTGGTGATATTTAGCCCTTTTACTTTTTTAAAGTTTGCAAGGGCGAATTGAAAACGGCGAATTAAATTCGCCACTCACATCACTTTGTATGGATTCGCTTTGACTGAAAAAATTCATCTCATGGATCTATTTTGGCTCCGGAGTTACGGGGTTCAAAACTCATTTTTTATTGGCCATAACTCCTAGAATATGGAACGGATATAAGCGATGTGGATATCACTCTAAACTTCTTTAAAATACCTATATGTGATGCGCAAAATAGAAACGGACCTAAGGGTAAAAACCGGTTTTGTTCAGGAGAGCCATTTTAAGATTTAAATACGTGTATCTTTGGCGTACCATCACTTTCATAAAACGCGCATATCTCTGGGAGGGAACACTTTTGGGGCATGAGATCGGTCTCATTCGATGCTCATATGTTGTCCACATCAAAAAAAAAAGTGAAAATTGATTTTTTACCCTTAGGTCCCTTTCTCCATGCGCTGTCACATATACTGGTATACAAATTTTTTAAAAATATTTACCCATTGCGAGTGAAATTCAAATTTAAAATTTTTTTACCTGACTTTTCACTTTTACAGAGAACTTACCATGCTTTTACTTGGTGTATATTTGAAAGCTGTCACCGATAAAATACGTAAGTCGTGCTTTTTTAATGATGATTTTAAGAATTAAATGAGTTATTTAAAGCAGTTTGAAATGATACCTATGTCGTTTATATTCGTTCTATATTGTAGGACTTATGATCAATAAAATATTAAAGTTTTGAAACCCGTAACTGCGGAATCAAGAGAGAGCGCCGAAAAAATTACACAAACATTTTTACCCTGTGAGTTTTTTTAATCTTTAACAATGTTGGTATTTTTAACTCAAGTCAATATTCTATATAACAATAAAGCTAATAAAAATTCTTGATGCATATATATTATAACATTTAAATTTTGTAATTTTTTTTTTATCTTACAATAAAAAATATTTCTAATCACTAATTTGTTTCACAAATTTTGTATATTGTCAACACTGTTTGGGTTTTGTGGCCATCAGAAATAGAAATTAGTTTAATTCGACTACACGACAACAGTAGCATGGACAAAAACCTTTTGCCGTGTTGCCTTGCTATCTTCAATATAATCATTCTCATATGCACACATGTATTCTAATTTTGACAGGTGGTAGTCGGTAGTCTGCTGTGGCCAATGTGTTTAATGCTTATGAATAAATCTAAAGAAAAAGTCTCACGCTGTAACAACACAAACCGATGTTAGACTCTTTAAAGCTTTTGAAGGTTTTTTTAAGATGCTTTAATTAAAAAAAAAATTATTTTCATCTCAAAATTTGTACTTTCAAATAAGCGTGGGCTCTCTAAATTGCATTCATTTTCCCGAATAAGTTCGTTCCAACATTTGCATTAATTGAATACATATAATGAATTCTAAATTTGAGAGGAGAATACAAAAAAATATATATATATTCTTGATAAATTATTTAAAACTCATGCCGCTTGACACAATGACATGTTGTCAACACCTATTTTAGTGTGATTAAACACTCAAGTGTTTTGCTAAATTTGACGAGTGTTGCGTCAATATGATAAAATATTATGTATTTTATTATTCCATCAAATAAATACATACAGTGTTGTTGAAAACTTGTGCTCTAGAGAACTAATTATTTTTTTTTTTCATTTTAAGAAAAAATAATCATATTAAAATCATAATATATAATAAAAATTCCAAAATAGCAGAGAGATGTAATAAATAATAAAAAACACATCAACTTTTTTTTAATTATTGCATACGAGTATACATAATTTTATTTAGCCAAACGATTTCCATGCTTCAGTGAAAACAAGCGGCCTGGAAGGTTACTCTGTATTTCGATTCGAACTTGAATGTTATTTACTTGTACATTGCAATTCAAAAATTATTTTGAATTACAAAGTAACAGTCCTGTTTAGATATTTTTTTAACGTTTTTTTAAGAAGTCGTTTAATACCAAAAGTAGTTCACGATTTATGACCATAATTTTTTTAAGGTTAGTTAAGATTAATAAATATTGCATCGGAAATGGAAACCAATTTGTTGTGTATAAAAATTTGTTTTTCTTTCCTTCTTCTTTAAATGGAAATAACCGATTTTGATAAATTAGTTTTTATGCACATGTGCAACTAATCGTAATTGAAATTTGAATTATTTTTGCCAGAATTGGAATAAGAGAAAAAAACCTCAAGTTTTCAATTATTTTTAAGAGTAGATGTCATATTTATTTCTTTCACAACCAGACATCTGTTACAAGTATGATCGAGCCTACTTATTCCCTAACGTTGAAACAAGTATTTTTCAATTTTATACTCGTTCGCTTTTTATGCACAAGCAGAAATTTTATCGAGAAGTGTAAATCATTTGATGCGAACTTATATGCATAAAAACATAAAGTCTTGTTCATAGACAGTTTGCTTTTTGCAGGACGGCTTTGTTGTACATGATTTGATTGCATAATATGGTATACGCAGAAATACAAACAATACACACTCTATGTGTTTTGTTGGTAGAAAATTTGATATCGGAAGTCAAAAGTATAAATATGTATGTGTGCATGTTCCAAGCTGTGACAAAAATATAAATACAAATTATTTATTCAAATTCGAGTACAAAACTACTTTAACAACTGAATAAAACAATTGCTCCGCTAACAACACGTTGGCTTCGCTGCAAAATGTGACGACACAGTCAGAACATTATTCATGTTAGCACAAAACAACAAGTGAATAAAACTGAATGTTTGAAACGAACGGTTGCGAAAACAAGTGTTTTTTGCTTTTGAACAAAAACGATTAGACCGTAAAAATCAATGTGCATAATTAAGTATGCCCGAAAATTTAGTATTTGTTGCAGATGTATGTTCACAACCCTGCTATTCCACGTTTTGTTAATGTTAGAGTTGTGTTCAGCAGCTGCTGTTGTTTAGTAGACTCATTAACATTCTTAAGATATTTTATTAATTGTCTGCTATCAGAATTCTGCTTGGTAGCCTGCGCAGATCGAACATCGAATGCAACTCATAATACGGGTCGTGGTCTTCAGCCAATGCCACCCTAAATATTTGCAATTTTCTAACGGTTGGTCGAAGAGTTTGAAAACTTTTCCTACATTTTTTAGCATAAAATACATATTGAAATTTTGGCTTATTCTAAAACAAAAAATAGTAAAAAAACAAACATTAATAGCATTTTAGTGTTATTGTGATCGGAAAATATTGAGTAGTTCGTAACGATTATCAAGTTCATAATTCAAAACAATTAAATTAATTACGTTGTGTGCTAGAAAAATACAAAATTTTTAATATTCAATTTAACCGACACTGTACCCCAGGTCTTACAGTGCATAGATGTGAGAGGGGACTGTTATTTTAATAGAATTAGCTTAGCAGAAAAACTACTACATGTTGCTTAAGTGATGTGCGAGTGAGTGATTGTGGTAAAAAATATGTGATGCCATACAAAACATCAAATTGACACATGACATGGCGATGTTGTTTGCATATAAGCAAAAGACGCCAACAACTACAGCACAAGTAGGCAAACAAAAACAATCGATTATATTCCAACGTTCATGCATTCATACTCACATATTCATAGATACATACTTTGTCTTGGAAATTTTAAAGAAATAAAAACATGAAATAAATTTTTCAAATACTAGAGAAACCCACCATGATAATTATTCATTCATTCATTCATTCTTTCTTTCAGTTATTTGGTGTTTTTTTTTTTTTATTTTTCTTACTTTAGATCAACAGTGATTAATTCGAATAGATACAACACTGTTAAAGAAGAAGATATGTCACAAAGGCAACATTTTGAAATGACGAAGTAAAAAGGAAATTCTAACATTAAAAAAACTTACCGCACCTTGCGGTTAATTTCAAACAATTTCAGATACCATGTCGAATATTTTGACAGTATTGAAAACATAAAACGGCAACAGCATTGTCATCCCAACTAGTGTTGCAGTTGCAGTCGAACCTGAAAGATTTCGGTTTTTATTTTAACATTTTCATAATTTATGAGATTTTATTGCTATTTTGTTGTAATGAAATTAAAAAAAATATATAGCATTTTTAGGAGACCGTTTGCAAAAAGGAATGACATGGCTATAATTAGGATCTCATATTGAAAAGTATGGAATATTTGTATTCAAAATTAAATAAAGCATCTGTAAACAAATTGAAATCATATTAATTGTAATTTATAGTTGTGACACACATTTTTTGTTTAAGAGTGCCTAAGGTTGCACTACGAGTTGTTATACTTGTCATATGTTCTCATTTGTTAAGGAGGACACAATTCTGCCTGTTGACACTGGCATTTGTCAAATAGACAGATTATTTTTTGACATCAACACACAATTAGTTTCTCTAAAAATAAAACAAAATATTAAGAAAGATCAATAGATCTAAGAAGTTGATTTGAAAATTAATTGTTTCGTTTTATTTTCACAATTTAAATGTTTTTTAAATATTTTTAAAACAACAACAATGATTTAACAAACATTAAGGTTAATTTTAGACAATACACTCTATGACATTCAAAAACACTTTTACTTTGTTTTTACAATGTTCATACATGATATGACTACTTAAAACAATTAACTAACAATATTTAAGTACATATTCACAAACATATGTATGCAAGTATGTGTTAGTTTAAGACAATTAAGAAATTTTTTATAATTTACCCAACAAACATAAAGTGAAACATTAAAATTCTCGTGTGATGGTTTCATATCAAACGTTATTCTTAATTATTTTTCAATCGCAAGCAAAGTTGTGGCATTAAAACTATGAATTGAAATTTATATTTATTTAGTTGGGAATAAATATTCGAAAAAAGTTTCTATATGAAATTCAAGGTTTATTTTAAAATGACTAGAGAAAATATTTCTAATTGTTTCATCAATTCAACGAAGCGCAACGTTGTTTGGGTTTTCATTTTATTAACGACGAAATTCTCAGAATTTATAAAGAAATTCTTTCTAGTTTAGCAATGATCGTGAGTCTTGGATAAAGCCATACAGTAGTTTCTCCGCACTCTACCAACTGGAAGGGTTATGCATCTTATAGTCTAACCAAACCTTGATGCTGTGCTATTTTTGGAAAAAAAGGTAATTGCCTTTTTCCCAAACATTTTGTTTTCTCAATTGCCCATAAAACTTATGTGTCACTACCTAATCTCTGAAAACCGAGTAAAGGACGTGCTTGTCTGGTAGCAAGTGAACAGGCAACCAAGGGAGACCTTTTCGCTAGAAAGTTAATCTTTTGGAATTCTCTTTTAAGTCTGCAAAAGTAACCATACGAGTGTGTACACAGGTAACACGGAGCCGGAAAGCTTGAGGGATGAATGTATAGCTGAGGGTTAGAGGCATACTTTATCCCTTCAGGGATGGATAAGCTGTCGGCCAACGTGCTACCTTCAAATCTTTTAAGATGCGGTTCGGGAGTACACTTGGTGGCAGTGGTTGTTACGCAAAATCGCTGGGACAGGTATTTTAAAGCTGCTTTTTGCTTAGTTAAAGTAATTAAAATATTAATCAATGTGACAATTTGAAATTGACATAATTGAAATTTTACTCTAGTGTATGTAGTTCTCTTTCATATAAATGAAATAGGAAAATTGTATTTATTAAAATGTTTAAAACAAACCACATCGAATTACGAGTGTATATAATTTAGCCTTGTAATATACTAAAGTTTATCACATGTGGTGAGTGTAGTAAATTTATTAAAACTTTTTTATGGAATACGAGTTTTTATGAGCCTAATTTTTTTTTCCTTAAAGTTTGTCTAATTTTCCAGACCATCAAATATGTATGTTGCCAATGTAATAGCTTCAATAATATTTACACCAAATATTTCTATGGATTTTCCATGCAACAAAATAAACTAGCAACTTTGCGTATCAAATATTTTTTTATATGTTTACCACCAAATTACAAAGAATTCATTATTCTTATCACGTTTTATGAAATCAATTCAACACCTCATAACTTTTCAAAAATCTATTAATTATGAAAACATAAAAATTTCATCATTCCCTTATTACGTTTTCTCTAGTGCCCAAAAGAGCGATTCGTGTAAACACCATAATATTCTTGAAAAGAAAAATTCATTTTAATCAAAGCCATAAAAATATGTTTTACGAGTTTTTCTTTTCTCTCACTTTCTTTCTTTTCCAATAATTTTATATACTCGTGGCTATTTATAGATTTTTATAATAAACTTGTTGGCCTATAAAATAAAAATCCTGGCCATTATAATATTCGGCTAACCAAACAAAATATTTTGATTGAACACGTCCGTTTGTCGTATACATAAAACATGGAGAGCATAATAAATTCAAATGGTTAAATAAATGAAATACAAGACACAACCTGTCTCCTTTTCAATTGATACCCGTAATAAACTCCCAATCTTAAGTGTTCAAACACTATGTAGTGTGTGGTGTTGGAGAGGTAGAGGATGAGTGGGTGAGCGGTTACTTTCTATTATTTACTACAGGCATTAGTATGTGTAACAACGATGAGGGAGGTCGGTATTGAATAAATGTAACTTAATAAATAAATATGCGTGTGTGTGTGTGTGTGTGTGTGTGTGTGCGTGTGTGAAGGCAAGGAAGCGAAAACTAATAAACTTGTTTTTGAAACTACACAACAGCAACAAAACATTAAACAATAAGCCTACAAAAAAGCTAAACAGGCAAAGTGTTTATTAAATTATTATTACAACAAAATATATGCAAAAGACTTCATATATCTTTTCTTTTTCTATATAATTTCTAACTAAAATCGTTAAATAAATGTTTTCATAAATTTTATTATTGTCTGTAGGCCATTTGAATGGGCAACTTTATACACATCCATGCATTTGTTTATCTGTCTATAAAAATGCTTAAGATCTACAATTTTTATTTGGGGTTGTGAATCATTTGCAATTGCAAGGGGGGAGCCTGAATGAAACCCAAAAACGAGTAAATAATTTATGGCAACCATAAACTGTTGGTAATTATTATTGAATCGTTAATTTTTTTTTTTTAGTTGCTTTTATTTGTTTTATACACAAACAAAACAAATTTATGGTCAAGGACCATAAAAATTTCATTGTGCCATTTATAGTTTTCAAATTAAGTGGGACGGACGGACAACTACATACATATAAAACGATTTGTGTTAATAACTTATATTAAGTTGATATTCGGTATGCGAATAGATCGCATTGTTAAAATCCGTATCCTGTTTGTTTGTCGATTATTTTCAATATTAAAATTACTTAGACATCAGTTGAATAGAAGAAATATGTTGTGGGGGCTGAGCACATATTACGTAACGCTGTTTTCAGAGATTTTATACCCCCCGTAACGCTTTCTAATAATTTTTCAGTACAAAATTTCCAATCCGTAACAAATCTTTAACCCGCCCCCCCTTGGAGCGTTACGTAATATGTGCACAGCTCCTTGTACAATTCATTCAGTCAAATATAATTTTTCCCTCAAAATTTTTACACATTATATTACATTACAAACGATATGGCAGCTAATGCTGCATTATTAATCTATTTGTTTTTGAGTTATGACTCTATTGCAGCAAAGGCCCGACATGAATACCTTATTTCGACGACGAAACAATGTGGAAGTCTCACATCCCTGTCTTGATATAAAGTTTTACAACTACATCTGACTAGTTTTGAGGCAGGTACTTTTCAATAGAAGGAAACAATATTTATGTCGGTTGCAGTGCTACGAGAATATTTAGAATAATTATTTTAATTGATGGCAATAAGAAGTGGTGAACTTTATTAAATGTATTTAATAATTCAATTATTACATTAATAAACAGTTCGTAGTAATTTAAAAAATTACAATTAATATACATATACAAAAAAGAAAGGGCCTGTGCTAATAGTATGTATGTTCAAAAACGAACATAATTCAAAAAATATACTTAAGTTTAAAAATCAAACCAAAAAACTTTGTCTTAAGTAGAATAAAAAATCAGGAGTTTGGGCATTGGAGGATATAGCTGGCAACACTGTAATGTTTAATATATGAAAATGAAAAACAAAAAATTCCCCAGCTAGCATCCATTAGTAGAGATAAGTCGCGTATTCTATTTGTAATTGTGTATAAATAGAGTATGTAATGATGTTCAACGAAGCTACCTAACAAGTAGTGAAAGCATTTGCACATGAATACTGACGACGTTTAGTGGCTTCTACGGAAAACAACGTTGTTCTATTTAGCCAGTGCTGTTGAAAAATCTACAAAAGGGATGTATAAATATTAAATTTTTCCTTTCACACAGAAAAAAACACCAATGTAAATTTAACATGAAAAAATGTTAATTACAAATCATGCTCCTATGCTCCTTGTAGGAGTAAAAGGAACAAATATATATGTATATATATATATATATATATTAAATTTCTGAAAATACATTGACTGAATTTTGATTCAACCTTGTTTCTTTTTGAATCAATAGCTTAAATTGTTAATTTTATTTTGAGGATAGTTGATTTAACATTTTTCATGTTGAAATAACATGGTACAAAGTTAAATCAACCTTTCATAGAGTTAAAACAACATTTTGTAACATTGAATTTAAAAAATTACTTTTCCCACATAAAATTAACATTGCATCTAATAAAAACAACATTGATTATTGTTAAATCAACATTATATTTATAATAAAATTAACATTAAAGCATGTTGAAACAAAATTTGTAATCTTTTAATTTGTAAACATGTTAAATCAACATTAAAAAGCTATTAAATAAAATTGTTTACTATTAAAACAAATTTAAATCAGGTTGAAAGAATTTTATGGACTTTTGAAATAACATGAAAACATGTTGAAATAAATTTATACCATGTTGCATTAAAAAAAAAGTCAAAAGTACCGCTATTTTGGAACATTAAAATATGTTTAGTATATTTTCAGTAAGAACCGTGTGTGGTGGCAAAAAATCGAGGTTTTCTAGTAAGCGAAATTAATTTTTTAAAATAAAAATATTATTATGTCTGCGGACAACAGCAGTAATATAAACAATTTAAATGTTGAGCAAGAAGTACTTGCAATTGAAGAAAATGTTAATTTCATAACTGACGCAGAAGGTAACCTTATATTCAACATTTCAGTTGTTCAATATAATAGCAAAAACTCCCAGTTGGACGAGCTGTTGAAAACTTTTAATTTAATTGAAGTAAAGCCTTATTTAATAAGAATTAATGAAATGTATGCATTTAGAACCGAAATTACATTTGAAGGTTTAAAATATATATCAAAGGAAGACATAAAGGATGCTATACCACCTATTGGACTTCGTGCTTGTTTTCGGGGAAAATTGTTTAGTTGGAGACAAAGTGAGGTATTAACAAAAAGTTTAGTTTTAGTTGATTACAATTATTTAATATTACATACATATGAAAAGTAATATTATCAGGCTCAAGTTCAGTTTTATTGAATTAATGAAAATTCAAAATTACTAAGAGTTTTTTTGTGTTGGAAAATATTATTATTTATATCCAATCAGTTTTTAGCAGAACGTATCAGTACTGATTTCAAGGCCGCTACACCTCTCATCAGCGTTCAATTGTCCATCTTTACAAATTTCGTAAAGTGGATACTAATTGAGAAGAATATCAACTATTTAACCAGTTTTCAACAGAAATAGAATATGAGAATTAATTTTTAATTCAATTTTTATTCTACAATGAAACAGTGCTGGTTAGTACGAAATTCCCTCATTACTGTTTGGAACTAATAATCAACACAAACTCATAGTCCGTTATCATCAAAGTATTCTACTTTTTATTTTAACGTTTTTGTTGTTTTTACTCTATATTAGGGAAATTCACATATTACTGTGACCCCTGTTATTAGGGTATTTATAGCTCGTGCCCAAGCGGAATTAATATTTTTATATTATTATTATTACGAATAAACGTAATTATTATTTGAACTTATATAAATAATAATATTTTCCAACACAAAAAACTCTTAGTAATTTAGAATTTTCATTAATTCAATAAAACTGAACTTGAGCCTGATAATATTACTTTTCATATGTATGTAAATCAATATAAGTTCAAATAATAATTACGTTTATTCGTAATAATAATAATATAAAAATATTATTTAATATTATTATTGTAATAGTTCGGAATAGATGACGAAACTTTGTCTGAAACAATTGCCAAAAAAGTTGTTTCTTGGCTACAAAACCAATCAAATATTAGCTCAACATCAACACCTACATAATCTATTTCTACATTAGTCGGAAGTTCTAAATTATCTAAGGCATAGTACAAAATAATGCTATTATTCCAATAGCCTAGACCCGCCAGACCTTGTCATTTTACAAAGGCTAAGAATACGGAATAGGCCGCCAGGAGTACTATGGGTCTCCCGGGGCTAATACTCCAAAAAAGTGCATATTTATAATTAATCAGTATGAAATTCCCTTTAACTTGAGTACCATTCCAGTAAAAAATAGTGCAGCAAAAGAAGCAGGTTTGGCAAACTACCATGCATGCATACATTCTTCGCTACATATTACACAATTTCTTCTCAAAATTACGGCCTTGTTAAATGACGTAGGACTGACGGTCCTGGGCTCTTACTCTATATTGGCTAAGGTTTTTTTTAATTGTTGACTATTGGTTTATTTTAGAGTCTAACGTTAATTTCACAAGTATGCCTTAAAGGAAAATCCATAATAAATTTTTATGAAAAAAATGGTAATTTGGCTGACTCGTTTCGTGCAGACTTGATCAATATCATTGTAGAAGATATATTTTACCATGGTGCAAAATTATCACCGAAAGATCTACCAACAATAGTAGAGGAAATTTTGGAGAACTTTTCCAATGAAATAAGAGTGAAATAAGAGTACGTAATTTATATCGCCTTATATTATACAGAAATATGTAATTTTTTAAGGAATACTATTAAAGTAAATGTGTTTTTAAACAAATAAATAAAAAAATACAAAAATAAATTTTGTTTTTTATTTAAATTAACAGAATAATAGAGTAATAGAGAAATCATATTAAATTAACAAGAATTTTCATGTTATTTTAACATGAAAATTTATTTAATTCAATAGGAATTGCAATGTTAATTCAATATTAAAATCATATCAATTCAACATGAAATGCATACTGTTTTTACGTAAAATTATTTGGATTCAACAGGAATCGCAGTTTATTTCAACATGATAATCATTTTGATTCAACACTCATCGCAATGTTAATTCAACATGATTTCCAGTTATTTTTAAGTGATACAAAGTTATTAAACGATACCATGTTATTAAAAAATCATGTTGAAACAACAATGGTACAAAATCAAAGCTGAAAAATGTTGAATCAAATGTTCGAAATATATTAACAATGTCTACCTAATATTTCTCTGATTATAAACATTTACGAACTTTAGCCTGTATAAATATTAACAAATATTAATAATAAACAGTTCGTAGTATAGTACAATACGCATATAAGAAACTCGTTTATAAGAAAAACTCTGCTATAAGAAACTAATTTTTATGAAAAATTACATTCCTTTCATAGAAAATTGTACGTGTACTCGTATAAGAAAGTATTCTCACAATGAAATTTTTTTCAATTTGGGGAAAAATAAAAATTTTTTGATTATATTTTACAATTTACATCTGTGAACACTGGTCCAAATGTCAAATGAAGTCGTTCATTTTTGTGAAATCAGCCGGCTTCGTTGTTTTTTTTTTTTTGTACAAAATAATCATATCTATTCCAGAAAACGCGTCGAAGAAGTGAAAATTTACATGGAAACAAAAACAAAATTTCACGAATTTTTTTTTGCTTTTCATACATTTCTTAAATTAAATAGACGCGAGAAATTTAACGCGTTTCTCTCTCTATGAAAAGCGGTAAAATTTATTTGATAAACAAAAACAAATTTTTTAAATGTATTCAATTTTGTTTTTGTTTTCCATGTAAATTTTCACTTCTTCGACGCGTTTTCTGGAATAGACACCAATGTGTATTAATTTTATTTCAAATATACATATATGTATGTATCTGCATAGGAAATTTTTTAAACTTTGTTGCTGGCGCATATAAGAAAATATATTTCTTATATGCGAGTTCTCTTTATAAGAAAGCTCGCATATAAGAAACAAAATCTGTACATTTTCAGACTTTCTTATATGCGTATTGTACTGTAATTTAAAAAATTACAATTAATATTCACCTAATTTAGTTTTATAGGCCTCTCAAAATACTAACAAAATTCTCAAATATTGTTTTTCTTTTAATTCTATTCTAAAACGCAAAGTGTTAATAAATTTAGATGAAAAGCCAAACTGTGTGTATGGAAAAATTTTAAACGATAAACATCCTTTTATTATTCGAAATTTATTTCAACAACCAAACGAGTTCATTTACGTGCGTTTGTGTGAGTGTGCCAAAGCCTTTTTCTATAAATTTTAGGTTTAACATTTTGTTGTTGCTATTTTTGTTTTGTAATTTCTGGTGGCCATAAAAGACCATAAAAGAATTAAAACGAAAATTTAGATGGCCATTAAACATTAACAACATTTTTACGCGGAATAAAAATCAAATTTATTAAGAAATTTACCCCAAATGGAAATTAAGGAAAAACATTTTTAAGTTGTGGTTACCAACAAATGCAAAAAAATGAGTTAAATAAACGACCGAATAAAGAGATGAAAAAAAAACCAAGAAAAGAAAACGAAATAAATGTTAAAATCAAGAACCAAATATAAAACATCTATAAGTAAACCCTGGGGTCATTTCAATTTAAAGTACAGCCTTTCTTTCTTTCTTTTAAATAAAAAAATACTTTCTTAATTTTTTTTATTTTTTATTTCAATTCGCACTTCCACTTCCGTTAACGCAACATTTAACGTTCAAGCAATAACCAACTAGACAAAAAAAATTTATTTAAAAAAAGGGTTGCACTTAAAATGAACCTCAAATCTTGTAGTGTTGGTGGAGGAAGGGGTAGTTAAATTAAAAGAAAAGTTTTGGTTTGGTTTTCCTAAGAAAAAAAAAAGTTCCGTAGAAATTATTTTAATGTGTTTTTTATGTTCAATTATTTTGTGATTTTTTTAATTGAAATTTGAAAATGTTGAGCATTTTTCCACATTTAATATTTAGTCATGTGGAAAAATTGCCCACCTTCTTCTTCTTGCGACGCATCCTTTTTGTTTCGTTTATTCGAGCAACTCGTAAGGACGCGATGATTTAATTAACCCTTTATTCTACTTAAATAATAATTAATTGGGTCCATAATGGGAATAATTACATTCTGTTTTAACATTTCAATACATTTCTTTTTTAGAAGAAGCATTTTTATTATATTTTTTTTTGTTTTTGCTATAAAAGGCATTAATTAACATCCGTTGAGCCAAAGGCAAAATTATAAGATTCTTCTTAACATGGGTTTTAATGAAATGATTTGTTGTCACATTTACTACCGATGCAAGAGTATCTTTTTTTTCAATCTAAATAAAATTGATCACCAGCCAGTCACCTAAAAGTATTTAGAATAGTTTATTTTATCCATGGAATGATCACAAATTAAAAAAAAAAAAAAAAGAATCAGCAATTTATGAGCCGTGCTACAGCACAACAACATTAACAACAAATATAAGGCTAACAAAAACGACAACAACATTAGTCATGCAAATATTTACTTAATGTGAAATCGTTTGTTTAACAACACCTTCTTCACATTAACACAAAAGCTTCTTTATGTCCCCAACTAAAAATAAAAGCAGCCATTAAATAACAACGACAACAACAATAACAAGAGACAACACTCTAGTGGAATGACCATTTTTTCTAAGAAACACTTTGAAAATATAAAGAAAAAATCCATTAAAAATTTGTTTTCTTTCGATTGTTGTTCGTTTTCAATAACGAAATAAACATTTCTTAATTTGCTCCGAAATAGTGAACATTTTCGTCGTCACTGTCGTCATCCATATCAGCAGCAGCAGCAGCAACAACATCATGTTTACACTACAGATATTCATAACAACATAGATAATCAAATATTAATGGATGTCCAAATGTATAAAAAATAATGAAACCAAACAATATAAGTTTGTGATGACCATTAATTTTTTTTTCAGTGGAAATAATATTTCTTAGTGTAACTGCCTGCTTGCACAAAACGATTAAAAAAAGTTTTTAGTCGTCTGAAAAATATAAGCAAAAAGTGGGAAATTTTACTTAATTTGAGTTTAAAATGGTTGCCGTATGGCGATTAAAATATGGGGGTACTTTCTAAAGAGTAAAAATGGGACAAATTGTTAGATTTGATACTTTTAATAATTAAGTTCAAATCCTTAAGAAGTGCAATACATACTTAACTATTATTACGCTGGTATTTATTGCAAACTGTAGTGACTTCACAAATAGATTTCGATAAAACCTTTTTAAACTCTCTTGCGAAATTCAATATTAAGTGCATCCAGATCGTATGATTCGTGTAATAGTTTCCTATATTTAATACGATCTTCTTTAAAAAAGAAATGAAAAATTATCACAATAGTTCAAATAATTTCCACAACGACAGAGTGATGACAAAAAATAAAGTGTGTATTTGCAAACAATCAAAGTGTTTGTTATTTGGATCTTTAATTAGGCGCAACCAATACAATCGTTTATTAAGAACACAAAAACACTAGACTCTTAAATATAGACAACAACTTATTTTCTTTTCATTTCTTGCCATGATGGGGACGCATAAATGGGCGAATGTTTGTACACATATACAATCTTATTATATGCGCTTTAATTAATATCGTAGTAACCCAGCAGAAGTTTTGAAAAATCAGAAATATATTTTCAAAAATTGCAAATCTGAAGACTTTAAATCAAAAACGATTAAAATACAATTACAGAATTGAAAGCGGATTGTGTGGCTTTTTCCATAATATTTGATAACACTGCACAACAGCATGTCTTATGATTGGGTTATGTTTAATGATATTGAACCAATTTTTAATGACGATTTCAAATCTGTAACTGAAATGTCTGTAGCAGCTCTAGTTACAAAAATATGGCAATAAAACGCTATATAATTAAAGTTAATTCTATTTTATTATAGCAGAGAGATTTTATTATGATGACAGAGAGCTGGGGTCTAATTACCGCTTTCGATATCGAGCTGATTAGATCGAAAATTTTTGATTTGGGATAATGGCATTCGATATCGTACAAAAATAAATCAAATTTGAGATGATGGCTTTCGATATCGAGTCATCGATCGAGTGTTTATTTGCAAACATTGCTCGATACCAAAATGTCAATCGTAAACAAAACAAATGGTTTTCTTATACTATGTTCACACGACAAACTGAAACACTAGATTCGCTCCGTGAACCTCGATGGCGAGCCCATGTGTTCTCACGACATATTCTAGGTTGGTTCGTACTTCGACATCCTTTTACTGTTGAAAATAGGATTGACTATTTATTGCTTTTCCATTTTATTTAATTATTTACATAAATATAAATATATGCTTTATATTTGTTCGATGTTTTTACTAAATTTTAGCACTTATCAATTGTTTTTCTTTGTTAAAATAATTTTGGACAACTAGTTCAGATAAACTAGCGATAATTTGTTATCAAAATTAGATATGATAGGAAATTATACGGGTTCGCAACAAGGTTCAAAATGAAACACGTAGGTTACCCCTCAAAATTTTGTATGGCGAAACATGTAGATTCCATCAAGGTTGGCCCGCGAACCAAGAATGAGAGCGCGAACCTCTATAATTTCTGTCCGTTTTTAAATTGTGGAAAATGTGTAAGTTTTATTTATTTTTTGAGTTAAAACAATTGTAATTATGGTGTACATTTTAGGACAAGTGGGAAAAATATAAATTTAATACAAAAAGTAATAATGGCAGATTTTATGTCCGTACACCCGAATTTAGCAAAGAATGTATTGCCAAATTGTGGACAGGGAAGAGTATTATTGTTTAAATCTAAAAAATATATAGTCAAGAATTTCTGTCTGATTATTTCATTCCAAATACTACATAAATTTGTTACTTACACTTTTGTTGGCATGGATAGAACGTCGCTCTTATCCCGCATTTGTCTCCTAATACGCACCAAATGACATTCTTCTTCTGACTCCGACGAAGATAAATATGATACCATCAATATTTGTTGATCCATTTTCTTTAAAATACAAACTTTTCATTAAAATAACAAAAATTCTAGTTTTTACTTACATTACTTGTGTTTTGTTTTATTGCATGTAAACATGTGTGCCACTCTTTTACGAATTTAATAAAATCTTTTACAATTAGTATGAAAACTCGATTCGATAGCGATCGAATGCCATCATGAGAAAACTCGATATAGATCGAGTTTTATGTTTGCTCGATAGTTCATTCGATATCGAAAGCGGTAATTAAACCCCTGTTCTGAATGCTAAAGCATATGTAGATTCCAATAGCATTGATAGCGTTCCTTCATCGTACAAAGATCCTGGTGGAATCGCTCGCCCTGTTCTTCACTTAGATCTCCAAAATTGTCGGAAAAATAGTCTAGGTGGTTATTGAGAAAGTGTACCTTAATGCTCATGTTGCATCCAACCCTTTTAAAGTGACTCATTAGTTGTTCGATATATTTGACGATTGTCAGAACCTTTTGATTTTCTAAAAAATTTTGAACACGCCAATCAAATTCATGCCATGTATTTTTCTTATGGCTCGATTATGGATAGCAACCGAACTTCAGTTGCGTTGTGAGTTGCTGACAATTGTTTTATCGCTGTCATAATGTCTCTTAACTTTGAGTCCTCTATTAACGATCTTCTCTGTGGCCCACCAACAATTCCTGCTTTTATCTTTACAGCACTTAGTTTTGGAATATTACTGTCAGTAGTGTTAGTTTCCGCATAGGTTTCACCTGTGCTACATCAGCTTGAAGTTCAGGAGATACCTTAGGGCTCGAAACATGTCTATATGCAATTTGGCCCGAGTTGTTCGGTTCATGTTATATTTAGCAAACAAAAGATAATAGCGGTTTCGTACCTAAATTTGTTCCTTCTCTTATTTCACCACAAACGCAGAAACTCAACGTTCGATTTGCATACCATTCGCGGAACCCATGGCTTATGTTTCATTTCCAGCTGGTGACCAAATTATCTCAATTAACTTTCTTTTACGAACGCTGTCACGTTTAAACGACATTCCTTAAACTTATATTCTTCACAAATAAATTACAGATTATTTGGATTATTCTTGATGATGTCATGTCAAATTATTTTGTGAAAACTATCACACAAAACAATCATCAGAAATTAACACTACAACATCGTATTTTAAGTAAAAACTATAAGTCGTAAACTATAGCTTTTTAAAAAAAGGAGGGTATTTTTAGATTCGGCGACGTCAAATTGGTAAACAATCACATGGTAAAAGTCATTCATCAGACAAAAGTTGCCATTTTGTTGTGCAGTGTATTATTTTTTTTTTAAATTTTGCTGATTTTCAATACATTAATCTAAGACCCAAGTCTCCAATTCTTCTGGTGATTTCGGAAAACCGATTTCATTTACAGACAGATGGCTAAACGGACCTGGCTTATTTAACCTAACTATCCATAAGGATCCATAATCCTACTAACATTATAAATGTAAAAACTTGTTTATTTGTGTGTGTGTGTGTACCACTTTAACGCGAAAACAGCGCAATGGATTTGAATGAAGGCGGACAGCATGTGACCCAGATAAAGTGTACTTTTTAAGTGGTAAAAAAGGAAACATTTACACTTTTGGTAGTTTTTACTATTAATTTACATTAACTTACAGCAGGGGTTCTCACCAAATTCCTGGTCACGGGCCCCTTGCAAAAATTTTTTTTTTCGCGGACCCCCTTTGAAGCCCAGGTTTTTTTAGGTTGAATTAAAAACGCAAAAATTAGAGAACAAAAAAATTTATTTTATTTTCAAAGCCGGATGTTTTGCTGAAAAATGCCTTTCCATTTTAGATGGTTTCTTCGCATCGTTCGAAATAGTTTTGTGGCAGTCTGGGGTACTGTATATTAAAAAGTGAGAACCGTTGACCGGCACCGTTCTGAACCGTTGTTTATGGCAAGTTTCGTTTAAATAGAAGAATATTAACTTTGCATGGGCGTTTTACTTTTTATTCTTTTCCGGATGAAATTCTGTTGTCAGAGAAACTTAATGTACATGTGTTCTAAGTTTGATTAGAATATGATTAGAAATGATGAATTAATTAATTAACGCTTTTGTATATCAATCCTTTCATTGGCATTAAAAAGATGACTACAAATTTTGCAAACTGGGAAGCATTGTACGAGAATATTGGTGTCCCAGTAAAGTTTCCTTTAAGATTTTTCTCTAAAAACAGAATAAAGAAAAAAAATTTTAACTGGATTGCAATCACAATTATTATGATTCGGTCGGTCTATGATTACGCCTCCGACTGCTGGGACATTATTAGAGCCACTCAGTATTAGTAAATATTTAATTAAATAATTTTTTTTTCAATTTAGTTTTGTTTCCACTGTCAACTATTAGTGTTATTAATTCATGTGAAAATCGGGATTTAAATAAATATTGTTCCAATGTGCGATTTTTGTTGACGTTGTTGTTTGTGTGTTGGATCTGTTGAAATGTTAACAAAAACTTTATGGAATTAATTTATCGTCTGATTTTTTTTTTTTTTTTTTTTTTGTTGGACTGTTTGTGTGGGGTGTGGTGTGTGTATGTTTGTTGTTCCCTATTTTTAATTAAAATAATAAAGTGGGATTTAATTGTCAACATATGTCATTTAAATATGATGATGGTCAGTTTTGTTTTAATATCCATTTGACAGATGCGTTAGCAGTCGTGTTTTCCTTTTTGTATGTTTTTTGTAATGATATGCGTCGTGTTAATATCTGATACAATTTTATATTTCAAGAGCCAAATAGTTAATTTATATGAAAAGAAATAAGAAACTGCCTGTTCCATGATATCGACAGCGTTCTTCCCTTCGTACAATTAAATTTAATACAAAAATTATTTCTGAAATTTTATAATTCTACGACAGAAAGAGCTCTGTCGACATCGTGCAACAAGCAGAAAATCATTATTCTTAGATAGATTTTCAATAGTTGTGAGCTTTTTTTAATTCACACAATTTTAAAAATCTTTTCCCTTATAATTTTTAACAACTGACGCCTGACATTAATTGCACTTTAAACAACAGAATTTTTTATTTATTTCTTTGTTGCCTGCAATTCGTACGTACCAACATTATGATGAATGTATCATGTTGTACAATTTTTATTAAAGAAAACTTTGCGCCCAACTCGAGTTGCACGTGAACGACACACGTTTTAAGGAGACAAAATAAAATTGTAACAAGTACTTAATAATTTTATGCACTAATAATTTTTGGAAACAATAAACAGCAATAAGTTGAATTAAAAATGTTCAGTTGAAAACTAGAGAGAACTCAAGAATCTCAAGAAACGTAACATCAACTCATAATTCACTCGGACAATGGTTCAAACTCAACTGCAGTGTTTTATTTTTCCTGTTTTGGCTGATTTTCGCGTTTGTTTTTTTTTTTTTTTTTTTTTTTTTGTTATTTGCCATTAATGTGCTTTGTGGTGTATCTGTTGTTAATGTTATAATTATGATAATTTTTATGCATTAAAACGTTTTAATAGTCAAATGCCAAAATAACTAGAAAAAAAAAGACAGTTAGTGACAACCCACAAATTTATATGCGCAAGAACAGAAGCGAATTACATATTTTTTTGTATTAGAAACGTAGGTAACTCTTTAAGATTTTATAAAGAAAAACGAACCAGGATAAAAGTCATGACAAAAATAAAAGAGTGCTTAGTTAAGTTAAGAAAAATATGTCGAACGTTACTTTCATGTGCTCCACCACCCGTTGCAAATTCAACTAATGTTAGTTAAAGTCAATGTAACAAAAAAAAAAAAAAAAACTGAAATTAAAAAAAATACTTTCATAATATACAAAAATTTATGGGTAACGTTCAATACATATGATATAATTCTTAAGTATATTTATGATTTCTACTGTACCTTCAAAGGATACGATCGAGATGTGAAGGAAAATCACCAATATCTGTGGCAATAAGGAATGTTTATGTGCTTAAATCTCGGTCGACAACATTTATGGTGTTTTCTTTTCTAAAAAAAAATGGTACATTTCCATGCAGAAAATGTTTTGCTCTCTAAAAGGGCAGTGTTTTTGATTCTAATAAAATCGGCATTGCATTTTTTGCGCCGTAAAAATCGACAGTGTTGATAGTGCCCTGAAAATGGAAAACTTAGCTGTCAGCTGTTAAAAACAGGGCGTTCCACTTTTTCATAAATTGTGTTTTGTCCCAGTGAATTAGATCATTTTTGAGAGCGATCACAAGTCTATTAAATTATACACATGTTTTGGCTCTAAAAGCGAGTACATTTTTGAACCCATGTACTTACGAAAGAAAAATTTTAAAATATTTCTGTAAAAGTTTTCAATTTAACCACGAATCAGCGTATAAAACAAAATTTTATTGTCGAATAAAAACGGGTGTTGATAATTTTTCTTATTTTTCTGTTTCGTTTACATTGAAAAATAAATTTATGTATTTTATTTAAATAAGTACGTGATTATATTTTTGTGGAAAAATCAATAGAAATATTATCTTTTTTTTTTTTTTTGTTTACCACAACTCTTGTATTTATTTATTTATGCTTCAGCTGCATTCAAAGTCATTGAAAAAATAAATAAATAAATAAAAACGGTTGCCATTTTGTAAATGTATTAAGTGTGTAAATAGATGCGTGCAAACCTTATAACTTTTACGTTTTACTTTTGTGTTTATTGTAGTTTAACATCTCTTGACATTTGTTGTCATTAACAAAAAGCCATTAGTTTGACAACAATATGGTACGACATGATTGCATCGATAATATCTCATCACATACATTTTGGTTGTTTCTTTTTTTTTTTTGTCATCTTCTTCTTCTGTTACAGCAGTTGTTGATTGTTGCTATTTTTTTTCACATATTGGTCAACAGATAACTATCATACACTTGCTGCATGTTGCATATTTAGCTTTGTATCTACACATTTGTTTTTCTGTGGGAATAATTGATGATTTAATTTTTTGTTATTTTTTTAAGCAGAGCTGAAGTTTTTGTTTTTGTTTCTGTTTAATTTTTTTTTAAACAGAGATCGTTAAAACGATGGATTGATCACATTTAACGCAAATTGCATATCGCGTGATTACAAAAATATCGTTTTAATTCCAACAATCAAAGTGACTGTAAAAGATTTTGTTTCTGTATGCAAAAAGAGTCGTTGCCATTTATCGTTTGTCTGGCCCAAGATGACCGAACGACGACATTAAACGACATTTTGCTAAAAACCGACAAAAGTGCTTGATGTTGTTTTTTTTTCTCTCTCTTAAATTTGTTAAACAAAAAATCTAAACTGCAATTTTTTTTTGCTTTCATAGTTGTTGTTTTTTATTTAACAGAAAATCATTTGGTTTTACACACAATGCAACATGCGCCAAATGCCACCACATAAATGTACGTATTTAAATATGTCTACATATGTATGTATGTATGTATGTATGTAGATGCACATTTTTATATACATACATACATAGATGCATGTACATATAAGGTGTGTTCACCAGCTTGGCTTGACTGCTTTAACCTGCCCAGCCTGCTCCTCTTCCTTGTTGTAATATTCCAATGCAACACTTATGTATGCATGTATGCAAAGAACATTTGTGGTGCATGTATTTGAAAGTTCTGTGTATTTTTTCCGCCAGTATTGGCATTTCATCTGCACCTACCATTTTTGGTATTTTATTTTAATTTTTCTATACAAACATAAAAACATTAATGTGTGTGTGTGTTTTTTTTTTTTTCTTCTTCTCTGCTTGGAGAACGCATAAATTTTTGAATTTCAATATAAAAATTTACATAAACATGTTTTTTAACTTTACCAACGAAACGGTTTATCTTACCGATGCGTTTTTTTATTACCTTTGATTGGAAATGATCTTCTCTCCTTTATCTTCTCCTGCTACTTTTGTTTGAATTTTTGAGCCCGTCTGTTTTATTGGCACAAGGACATTTGTTTTAATGTACATAAACTATTTGCTGTTTCGTAAAACTCTTTAGGGATAAAAAGGTTTTAAAGTTATTTTGTTTTTTTAATTCTATTTTTGTTGGCATTTTTAAGTAAAATAAATTGTTTGTAGTTTTAATGTTTTCTTACAGAGTCTATTAATGCACTTTAGTTTGACATTAATTGCATATGTTTTTGTATATTTTTTTTCTATGTTTCATGTATTTACTCGTAATTCCCAAAAGTAATTTTTGTATTGTCAATAAAAGATTCACATTGTTATAAAGTTAAATCGTATTTAAATATAACACATAAAGGACATTATTTATTTAAATATTTGTTTTAATTTAGTTGCAATATTTCTGCAGTAGTATATATTTTTTTAAAGCAAAATTATCAAATGATAAATTTGGGTCATATTAGGATCATTAAGAAACATAATATGATTCATTTACTGAACATTGTTAGAATTCTGATGAAATCTCTTTTAATTTGGTATTTTTTTATTATTTTTATGATAAATTTATCAGGCTCACAATGGAAAAATTAAGCCTCCTGTAATTATTTATTCAATAAATTTAATTTTCAACTATTTGTTAGTGACTAAATTCATTTTCTTAATAACGGAAAAACTATATTTTTATTACCTTATTGCAATTTGTTGAATGTTGAATAAATAAAAAAAATTATACAAAGAAAATATTGATTACGTCAGAAGAAAAGTTTTACCTGGTGGTAATTCATCGTCTAATAAATACTGCCCCAAAAATTCCAAACTGTGAATTTTATTTTTCTAAGTAAGCCAATCGATAAAGTAGACATAAAAACTCGTTAAACTATTGAAGTTAATATATAAGCATCTATATTTTTAACAAAAAGCCTACAATAATATAACAGAAAGAAAAAAAGGTCGTAAATATTTTGTACATTAAGAAAAACAAACGTACTACACACTTTTCAATTAGCAACGCTTAAATGTCTTACAACCACCTCAACAAGTAAAAACATGTGTGTCTGAATGTTTGTTTGGCTGTAAGTGCCAACTAAAGAAAATCAATGAATTTTATGTTTCCCGTGACATTAAAGGATTCATTTGCAAAAACACGGGAGTACAAAAAAAAGCAATAGTACAGAAAATTTTAATGAGCAAAACATTATTTTATATGTTTCAACCAAAATAAAAATACAAAAATGCATAAACAGGAAGCACGTGCCCAACAAGGACATATTGAATGAAAGGATGCAAACAGTCGCCGCCGGCCACCTTCTCCATCCAAATTATTTTATTAAAAAAAAAAATTTAAAGGTTTGTACAGCAGGATTAATAATTGAAGCGTTGACGCGTACATTGGCTTTATTTGATGTTGTTTGCTACACTTACGCACACACGCATACACGAACACACTTGTGTTACATCTACAACCCCGAGCTAACACACCTCCTTTGGCCACAAAAAAAAAAAAAAAAAAAACAAGAAAAATAATATACCAGAGCTGCTACTTGCACTGCAAATGATGTTCCTGTTTTATGCCACCAACTATTTATTATTTTTTGAAATAAAAAATGAGTGAAATTTATAACCGCATCAGATGAATTACCTTCACAACGGGGTGTATTAAATAAAACAAACTCATCCTTAAATGCTGCTGCTGTTGCCACTCACTACTTCTCGTATCATCCTCTTCATTATCTCCAGCTAAAGGCAGTAGCATTAATAAAAACACCAACAACAATGCGAAGCAGGAAAAAAGAGGTTGGCAACATTTCACACCGTTCGAAATTGATACATACGTTCATAATTCGTTCAGGGTGTTTTGTTATTTCTTGGTTGATATCTCACTATTTGTCAGTTTGCCTTGCCTAACCGCCTCACTATTTCTAATATAAAAAAATTTTATTTTTATGAGATCCAACTTTTGATTCTTATGATTTAAGCAGGACAGTTTGGGGTTGGGAGTGTGTGCTGATGATGTTTTGAAAATTAATTACAACAACGAGTGAAAGTGTCACATACCGGATATAAAATAAAAAGAACTAGAAGAAGGGGAAGTCGACAGGCAAAGACAAGAAGCAAAAAAAAACAAAAAAAAAAAACGAAATATTTATTAAGGATATTTGATTTTCTTTTTTAATTTTATTTTTTAAGAAACGGAAATTCATCCTTAAAAATGTAAAAAAAAAATATACAAATTCTTAACTAAAGGGCACAATATCGAAATAAAAATGAACTAAAAATGTTTGATTGCTTCTAGCAAAAATTCACAATGTTCATAATTTTTAGACGTCTTTGGCAAAACAAAAAAAAAAAAAATAAAAAAAAAGATATTGAATTTAAAAGATTAATGTGCCTTAAGGTCAAACAAATACATTCATTTTGTTCTTTTTTTTTTTCATTTTTATTCGAAACTTTTAAATTTGAAAAATGGAATGCGAAGTGATTATAATGGAAAAACATAGATTCATTTTAGAAAGAAATGTTCAACACCATTAAGAGATGTTTACTTTCTTTGCACAATAAAATATTTACAAAATTTTCTTATTTCATGCTGAAATAAGAAATGGCGAAGCGACGCACTTATGTTTCCTTTGACGATGCCTGATAATGTGTTATCTATCAATTGAATCGCCTGGTATAAATTGAACCAAGAACTCGTATTCAAAACTTTAATCTTAAAATTGTTTTTATTCCCCATTCTAGAGAAAACATTAGACAATCTTGTGTTTTGCTGTACCATGTTATTGTCAAATTTATAACGATTTTTCCTCTCCGTTTTAATAATTTTTTCCAGTTTCGAGTTACACAAAAGATAATAAAATTATTTTCAATTAAAACATTTGTAATATTAATTAAAAAATTACTTAAATTTGAACCACTAAACAAATTAATAAACATCAATAAATTTTCATGCCAAATATAATTGAAAGAATTTTTAAAATCAAGGTGGTGTTGACTGAATTGGTTAGCGCGTTGACTACTAAGCAAAAATTCTCTTGGGACCCGGGTTCGATCTCTAGTCAGCGCAGTCGTCAACATCATAAATTTCTCTAATATACATTAGTGTGGCGTTGTAGGAATTGTTATTGGACTATCTTAGTGATGAAGGTCGCTAAAAACTATTCCAACAGCGATTGATAATGCTCCCAGCCAATCTAGGAGGGAATCTTTGTAGGTTAGCAGAAACATCGGCGAAGTAAAAAAAAATTAATAAAATGCCTGCTCACACAGTTCAAGAAAGTTAATGTGTCTACTTAACACCAAAGCCGCTACAACACCGCTCTACAAATTAACAAAACGCGCAATAGCAGAGTTATAAAAGAATTAAGCCTTTTACTAAATTTTTTAAATCTACTATTTACGCACAACGTTGGCAGGCTGCTGGTAAAAGCAAGATTAGATTCCAGCCCACTTGGGTCCTGATGTGGTTCCATTCTATCAATCACAACAACAGGCATATTGAATTTTTGATTCAGTTTGAGGTATTTTGTTTTAAAAAATCTATTGAGAGCATTGTTGAAACCAAAATAAAACCAATTAAACTAAACATTTATTTAACGAAAGCTGTAATTGGAACTAAAGTTGTGTCTGAACTTTTAATTACAAAATAAAATTGGACTATAATTCATTCTGTGTGCAATAATATAGGAATACTCCAATCCCAAGTATTACTTCACAGAAAAAAATAATAACAAGATCTATCTTATTACAAAAAACCATGAATTTATTAAAAAAAAATTAATTCCTTTTCAAGTAGTAGTAGTTTAAAATATTTTAAAATAACTGCCCACTGTAACTGCTGCTAAGACACACGAACTATGACGCTTCGATATGATTTTATTTGGGAAGGGACTAAAAATGGAAACTTAGGCTGACTTCCAAAACGTCAATTGCTTTGTGTTTGAACAAAGCATCACATTTCATAACGCCGCCGCAAAGTAAATTTAACGCAGTAAGAGAGCAAACAAGGCATCGGTTTTATAGTTGTTGCATTGTTTCCGACCTTTGCATATGTATTTGATTTAAATACATTAGCAATACTGTATACAAACATTGCATAGGAACGTTTTGGAAGTCAGCCTTACTTAGAGCTTTCACATGTGTATAATTTAACGAACTTGTGCACAATTTCCTCCAGCAATTTTTTAATTATTTTTCAAAATTGATATGATCTAGAGACGAGTGTTATGAGATTTCACTTCTATTAAACAAAAAAAAAAAATATAAGTTTTCCCAAGACCAAACAAAGCCAACAAGGATTAATCTGTGATGCGTCTCCAAGTCGTACCAAATTCATTCAAAATAACGAGCTGGAAATAATACGATCTTCGTTAGACCGATAAAAGAGGGTGGCAAAAATGAACTCTTAATTTGATTATAATTTTGTACGAATTTCTCATAGCAGGGGTTGTAAAAATATGCCATCAATATGCAAAAATTTAGAACATTTTTAAAAACATTTTAATATTAAAACGACGCATCATGTTTTTTTTATTTTATTATAATTTGCTTTATCTGTCTTTGCCTGCATAAAAATATAATTCGATGTTTACAAAAACCCACAAAAAATTTAACGCCTGATGAAGTCAGTTCGAGGGGTGAAATTAATGTATCAATTTCTACCCTCTTTGCTAATAGATTCATTTAAGGATAAACAAATAAAACTCATTTAGATACATTATCACAAG
The DNA here is from genome assembly GCA_947311025.1 of Lypha dubia. Lineage (NCBI taxonomy): Eukaryota > Metazoa > Arthropoda > Insecta > Diptera > Tachinidae > Lypha > Lypha dubia. The sequence goes on from OX371263.1 coordinate 53,305,256, forward strand.
TTGAACAGGCAAAATAACATTTTTACATTCGAACGGCAAAGTCAGTTAGTCAGTCAGACACACGCACGCACATGTATAAATGAAATTTAATTCTGTGAGCCAGCCAGCATCACTGATATCTTCATGTTCATTATCATCATCATCATCGTCATCATCATAATCTAATTTAATTTAGAACTTCTAACAAAAGCAACAGCAATAATATTTAACAGTTTTTTTTTGTTACTTTTCAAATGAAAAAGAGAAGATCTAATAAACACCCATACCCTTCCTTACCCTGATTGCACTTAAGTGCGGTATTGAATAGAGAGGAAGGAAGTACAATAATAAGATAAACATCTCGAATTTCCAACCCTATAGATGACAGATAATTGAAATCACAATCTTGTTAGAAAAGCTACACACACATACACAAACAAACACAAATAATAAAGTCTGAGAGACAATGTCAGGCTCTGATACACAGGGATACTGATTTGACTGCCCTGTTAAACGAAAATATCTAGTTGGAATGAAATTGTTGGAATGTAAAAATTGTGTCTACAAAAGGGTCAATATCTAAAAAACTGGACATACAGCAGCACACTTCTGAACTTAAGTATTTCTTTTGTTTTTGTTCCCTTGTCTTTTCTGCTTGTGCAAACAATTGTTATTAAAAATTAATAAAAGGTGAATACAATGGAAAAAAGGATGTCACTTGTATTAAACAAAAGAAATAAAGTACAAAGTTGTTGTAACAAAAGTTATCTCGTTCATTTCTTGCTTAACTTGTTATTTAGTTTTAGTGTTTTCTTGTGTCTTATCTTTGGAATGAATATTCTTATAAGAAGTTTTTGTTTCAATTATCAAACTGTCAGTTTGGGGACTTTGGAACACTTTACAACACTAATTACCTATAGGATTGACAGAATTTCTTGTTATCCTTTTTTTGTAAACTTATTTTTGATGAAATAAAGTAGAAGTATTGGTTTGGTTGGTTGGTTGGTCAATCTTATCAATAATTTGTTGGTTAAAACACTTTAATAAAAGATTTTTTAAAAGATTATTTATGTAGATGGATAAATGTGTAACATTTTATTGTTAAATTAATCGCAAAAGCAAAAATTTCGAAATACGAATCAAAATTATTAAAAAAAAAATTAACAACTAAATGTTATTCGAGAAAAACCCACAATGGTTGTGTGTTGTTTGTTTAGGATTTTGAAAGTTACTGTGCTTTTGTAGTTGTAATTCTCATTTCCTATTTGAGATTTTTTTTGTCTATAAGCATACCAGTTCCTTCCAAACATTGTTAAAGATCTACCGATGAAGTTGGTCAATCGAATTAACATTTTTCATATAAGAGCTTTAAAAAGAGCTGGTAAAATAATTCGGAAGTGTTAAAAATGTGCGAATTCGCCTAAAAACCTATTTTATTTGTTAACAACTTGGGCGAAAAACACAATTTTAATTTACTCATTTAAAATTATTAAACAGCATTTAATGTGAATAGAAATAATTCATTAATTGACAAAAACACTCCTAGAAAAATCATTTAAAATACTAATCACGTTTTTTAGAAGGTGCTAAAAAATGTGTAATTAGCGCGCCACTATAACAAAAGATTGATGTTTTGTGCTGGACATGTTTTAAAATTGTGTTTAAGAAAATGTGCTGCATTGTTAATTTTGCATTTGAAATTATATTCAAGGTTCTGCTAGCCACAGAACAGTTGTACTCAATGGCTGGTAGAATTTAATTATCCCTTTTCCCTAAATTTAGGTACATTGCAATGCCTATGTAGGGGTCATCATTTGAGTACTAATGCAACAAAAAAGGAATTCTAATTTCATTTCATTAATTCAATAATAATATGAAATAATTGATATAAAATATTTTCATTAATTTCTAACTTTTTTTCCATTTCTAATAATTTTTCTAACCAAACGATAATTTAAAATAATTTAAAGTTAACCAAAATATATTATGAAGACATTGATCTCAGCTGCCTGTTGCAAAGCCTAAAAAGTTTAAAAAAATTAAAAAAAAAAAACAAATGGCAAACGCTTAATGTTGCCCGGCGTTACTTTCTTTTCTTCTGTATTTCTCAGCTGTCTGACTAAATAGAAGAAAAGTGTGCAATAAATGTTTGTGTGTGCATATTTGATTTTGTCTTTTCCAAAAAGATAAAATACAAGACGACAAGAAAACATAACATGGTCTAAACAAAAGTCAAGAGACATAGTCAGTCGTACCAAACTATAAACTGATATCGGATACAACACTAACAAGAACAACATTAACTATAAACTATATACAACAAAACTTTGTAAAGACCCAGGAGGTCTGATATTTTGTATGTTTAAATGATTTGTTGTTGCTGTTGATGTTGTTTTCGTTATTGTTGCATATATTTTATTTTTTTTTTGGTTTTTGTTTGTTTTGTTAAACAGTTGTGCCAAAATACCACAAAATCTTTTGTTTAAACAAATAAACCGCTAGTAGTTTTTAGTAGTATGTTGTACTTGTAGAAACATACATATTTGCTGTTCTTGTTGTTGTTTTTATTGTTGCTGTTGTCGCTGTTATTATCTTTACATTATTACTATAGTTCAGGGATTCTTAAAGTCTGCTTTATCTAAATGATGAATACTTGTTCCATTCTTTACAAAAACTTATTTAAAATTTAAATTAGCTGTTTCAAAGCTGAATCAATAAGAGCGATGGGATTAGTAGAGGGGAGTGAAAGTTCAAGAAGGCAAATCACGTGATCAATCCCCCTCTTTTGGTATTGAAGGTTAAGATATTGTGCGTTTGCTTTTTAAAAATTCTCAATATTTTCATGTTGACTTAATAGCAAATCTCTACACTGAAAAAAAAAAAAATATTTTGCATAATTTTCTGCAAAAATTCAGTGTAGAAACGTTTATTCAAAACATTTGTTTTAGTTAATCTTTACAAAAGGTAATAAACCAGTTGATTGATTAAATGCTCCATTACATCAGTTGAAAATTAATGAACAATATAATTAAACACTAAACCTTTTCCTTAACATACTTATGAAAATAAATTAAACTGTCTTTAAATCATTGTTGCAAATTTGTATACCCTCTACAAGAATAAGTGCAGGCAAATTATTAAGTAGAGGCTAAAAATTCTCTAGTTAAAGCAAGTAAAATACAACTCTGTTTAAAAGTATTAAATACCCGAATAATAATTAACATTTCTTATGCAAACATTAAGAGACACTGGCCCAGTTAGTTATCAACATGATACGGGTTGTAAATACCACCACAAAAACCCCAAAAACTATATACTCGTAATGCACGAAAAAAAAAACTAAATTTAAAAAAAAAAAAAACATATTTTTACTTGAAACTCTCTCTGTTGGTGTTACTTTTGGACAAAAATATTACTTGATGTTGGTATTCGATTAACTTGGTTGTTTGAATATGTTTGCCTTTCTTTTTTTTTTTTTTGTTGTTTTGTTGCAACTAAACGCATTTGCCTAAAATACAAGCAACAAACAAAACTGAAATTTCCCGATCGTTGGCAATGATTGCAACAACTGAACAAGGTATTCGTAAATAATACAACTGCAATAACAAAACATAACCACAATCACGGCGCATGCTTAACAAACCACCAAAAAAAAATATAGAAAGGAAAGAGGAAAGACTCCACAACATACACTGAAAAACACTCAGCATAAGCAAACGGAATCCTCTTTTAAAAATATATTTTTTAGAGATGTTTGTTGCTGTTCCATTTGGTTTTGTTTCTTAAATTTCATTCCAATACACACTTATGTCGTTTATGATGTTTATGATGTTTGCCAACATCTTCTACGAAATCAGTTGGAAAAAATCATTGGCAAACAGACAGACATCTAGACAGCCAACCAGATGGAATATTAAAAAAAACAAAATCTACAAACATCCTCATCATAAAATATTTGCTAAATGTTCAATGTGTGTTTACACGAATCATATTTTTGCTACAAGACACAATTTTGCATACTGCCAATATCGATGAAACAGTGATAACTTGACTTAACTGCACTCTCCACTCCACTGCGCACCACTCCACTTAACTCTCCTGTTGTAGCTGTTCAGTTCCATTCACAAGAAATTTTTTATTTCTTTTTTGTTTGTGGTAAGATGTTGTTGGTTTGCTGTTTTTTTTTTTTTTTTTTTTTTTGTATCTGTATCCTGGTGCATAAAGAAGAGGAAAAAATCGCTTGTCGGTTAAAAACTTTTTCTTCTTTTAGTGAAGTTGTTGTTTTTATTTATTTTTTTTTTTTTTTGCTGTTTCGCGGCCAGGTGAACTTGCAAATGTCATCCCCCGCAGTTAAGCTGCTCTATGATCTCTGTCAAATGTTAAATGTTGTTTCCTCTAAAAAAAGGATTTTTTTCGGCGATATTTAAATTTCTCTTGCAGTTTGTCTGAGAATTTGTTACAGAAATGTTGTTACGAATTTCATAGTTGTTACCTTTTTGTAAATTTATGATCCAATTCAGTTCATACGAGGGCTGTTGGTGAAGTGCTGCTAAGAATTTTAATTCTTTCTTTTAAAATATGGTTGATTTGCATTTGTTTTTAATTAATGTTAAGAACGAGAACCGAATGATGCAATTTTTTTCTCTACTGTACAATACTATCATTACTTCTAAAATCTCTAGATAATTAGTTAAGCGTTCAGATATTTAGTTTGTGATCGATTAAAAGTTTTTGATTAGTTTAATACTATTCGTTTCTATATTTCATCTGTCTGGCAACAAGTACCTCCAAATTAATTACACCTTACAATTCATATAAGTTTCACATAACTAATTCATTTGTTTCCTCTATGCAGAGTTCTTTTTTTACTTATTGCTATTTTTGTCTGAACGATTTCAATTCTAACTTTTTTTCTTTTGTCTGTTTGAATTATGTAAAAACAAATTCCTTTACATTGCAATGGCACCCTTTTTAAATTGTTCTTTATTGGCGACATTATGGCGATTTCCATTAAGACACATTTAAGTATCATTATTTTTTTTTTTTTTTTTTTTTGAAAAACATGTATTGAGTACTAAATGAAATTGCATGTGTTTTGTACACGTTTTTTAAATGGACTTTTAAAGCAAATTTTTGCAATTTCAAAGCAATAAAATACAGTGGGCCACTATTACAATTCATCAATGAATTTAAATTAACAACATGAGGTTACAGGAAATACATATAATAGCAAAATATTTATTTTAATGAAATATAACTAAAAATTATCAGCCATGTAACAGAGCTCAATACCGATCAATTCAATTTTAATTCGGAAAGTTGAATTTTTAGAAAATGAAAAAGGAAAATTTTTGCTATAATCAAACCACTTTTAAAATTCAAAATGGAATTGACAATGAATTTTTCCACTAACTTTGCTTGTAGTAAATTAATAAAAAAAAAAACCATGCATAGTTTTAGGAGCGTCAGTAAAAAGCTCTGCCTATTATTAAGGTGTTAAAGTGAGTTTTGCTAGTAAAATCAATTCAAACAAGCCCTAAAATCTTTATCACTGTAAAATCGAAATACAAAAAATACGCTAAATATTACATAGTGCGGTGTCTGTAATACAAACAATTGGTTTGAGTAGAAAATTTGTATGAAAATCACTCAGTTTTTTGAGTGATTCTCATACAAAATTTCTACGCAAGTTATTTGTCCGTATTGTGGGAACACTACATTAAGACTATAAAAGAAAAACTATCGGTATACAATTGCGGAATTGAGACCATTACGATTGGGAAATGTCACTTACGATATAAAATATGATTTTAAAACAATTGTGGAAAATATAAAGGCCCTAGGACCTACGCCTTAACTCATATATTTTTTTTTAAATCGCGTATTTGCCCTCTAACTTATCGGTAGATAACACTCTTAGTTATCATTAAAAGCCAATACAGCGTTTAAAAAAACGGTTTAGGGTCTTTCTATATTAAGGTTACAATACGTATGTATGTAGTGGTGAAAGGTTTATCAATAAAAATGAGAGGGTGGTGTTGGCTGAAATGGTTACCGCGTTGACTACTAAGCAAACAACGACTTGGCGCCTGGGTTCAAACCCTGGCCAGAGCAAGTCAATCAACATCATTAATTTCTCTAATGTACATTAGTGAGACATTCTATTAGTTGTTGTCGGCCTATTTAAGTGATGAAAAAAAAAATACTTAACTTGAGAAGGAACTTGATTTCGAAAACTCATATTAGATTTCGTTAATTTAAATTCGAAAATTCAAATTTAATTTAGAAAATTCAAATATGTTATGATAATTTAAAAATTTTTAACTTCATTTCGGTAATTCGATGTTCATTTCGAAAATTAGATCTTAATTTCGTCATTTAGATCTAAATTTCGAAAATTAATATCGAAATTACTATTCTTTCAGTTAAACAAATGACAACTTAATCTGGGCAAGTGGATGATAATTTTTCCATCTTCTGTAAAGAAATTTACTGGTTAATGTTATCAAAAGGTATATTCGTATGTATCCTCTTATATGGAATTCTTGACCACTGTTTGAGAACCTTCTCTTGATTTTTTTCTGGGTTTCAGTTTTGGAATAACCATTGTTTTATAAATCTATCAACCTTTTTTTATTCAAAACTCACAAACAAACACAGAGCATATTGGAGTACAATCATGATTATATAGACTTGCTTAATAGAAAAGGGTTAACAAAAAACAAACAACAAAAATGTACAACAGGAAGAAGAAAAGGTATTTTGTCATAATTTTTATGTTCAGCATAAGGACGATGTCTTTTTCACTGGATGGCATTATTTACTTGAAATACTTGTCGGTATAAATAATAATAAAAAGCCCAAAATGCAACATTTGGCCAAAAATGCAACAACAAAAAGCAAAACAAGGAAGAAAAAAAAACTAAAATGACAACAACAATATGCGTTCGCTTATGTGGGGGGTCATGTATTGTTGTTTTGATGTAGGAACAATTTAAACATGAAATAAATTTCAGTTATGATCGTGGCCAAAACTTATAACAGACTAAAAAAAATCGATAATAATCGATGAACAAGCGCACAAAAAATATTAAACTTAAATCAATATTTATGATTATTTATTGTTTCAAATTATTACTACGAGTAACCAAAAAAGAAAAAAAAAAAAACTTAAAATCGTGTATATGTAGATGTTTTTTTTTTGTTAATCTTTTATTTTAGTCCAATGGATTTGTAAAAATCAAATAATAAAACATTTGTTATGGTAAATATTGTAAATGTGTTGTAACAAACAAACAAACATACGCACACTGACGATACACATGTAGAACATATTTTAAAATTGTTGCATACAAACTTGAAAAGGACTAGACCACCTTGGAGGCATATAATTTTCATATTTCATTTCAATTTTAAGTTCTAATAGAAAATAATATTTTTCTTTGTAACAATTAAAGAGATTGACATGACTTTGTTTTTTTCTTCTCTTTATTTATTTATATTATTGCAAACTCATTCGTAATTGTTATTAAGGAAAATGTGTAGTTTAGATTGTTTATGTGTGTACGTTTGATAAAAATAAAAATGTGTTAAGTGGAACAGCGTACATGTTTATCATTGGATTTGTGTTATGAAATATCATGTCCTTTTCCTTAATATTCACTTTTGTAAACACTTTTTACCATAAACAATGCAATCAAGTGGTATTGTAGTCCAACAATACATATCTGTACTATTATTTACCACCGTATCGTATAACACTACACTATTTTTGGTAAACATCCTAAGGACGTTTTACACAAAGAATGTATTCATTTTGATTAAATAAAACAAAATAAAGTTTCAAAATATTTTTTAATATTTTCTTTACTTTGAAAACTGCGTGATCGAAACTATTCTTTGGCAATTCTGGTTTCCTGAAAATCGTTTTCTTTTTAAAAAATATATATAAATACATTTATAGAAATCAATATGTTTTTCTAATAAAACTCAAAGGACAAAGAAGTCAAAAAATCCTGAAAACACTTTAAAAATCATGTTTACATGTAAAGTGACAAAAAAAGTGGCCCATTGATTTAAAAATCAAATAAATTGTATTGTATTCAAGTGTAAACATAAGATTCATACAAGGATTAAAGCACACTTACACACATGTTTTGCTTTGGCCCTTAAATAATAGAAAATCTGGAATATTTTCTTACTACCCAACAAACAATTTAATGGTTTAAAATATTTTTTTTTTTATACAAACACAACCCGCAAAGCGATTAGCTTGTATGCAGAAAACACCCAAGATCTCTGGCCGAAATCGAACCGACAACCTCCGTACTACTAGGCTAGCATTGCTACCTATCAGCCACGGCGGCACCCAATTTAATATCAGTAACAAGAAACTAAAATAGCAATGTATGACATGATCTCCTAAGATGACAAATATTAATTGTATTGACCCGGCGATAAATTGTGTACTAATGGTATTCATCATACTTCTTTTAGGACTGATAAAGTTAGGTTAGGTTGGGTTCGTTTATAGCTGGTGGAAGAAAGTAGATTGTAGCCAACTTGGTTCCTGCTATGAACTCATTCTGATAACTGTAGAAAGAAAAGAAAGAAGAAAGATTTAGGTTACTAAAACAATAATAAGAAGAATAGAAGAATGAGAGAGAGGGCGAGACTGGCGTACAGAACCTCTTATATTAATGGTTTTATAGAGTTAAACGCCGTTTTTGTGTAGTCAGCAAGAAAATAATCTGCTGCACCTTTTAAAGGAGCTTAAGTATAAGGTTTTAGTTGCTAAACGCTCAGAGAGATACCTTATTTTCATGATCATTTATTTGTAGTATTCGACCAAATGTTCATGTTCGGTATGGGCAGTTCGACGAAACGCTATGAGTGGTTGATGTTCGGCGCTCAATAAAATTTTTGTCTAACACCGAACTTTGTATGTATTTTCTTTGTTATATTATCAAAGATAAATAAAACTGCAACTCTGTGCAATATTAATTTACATAAATTACAACTTTGTCAAAATCAAACTTATTGATGTGTGTGTATAAGTGTTTTATAAATTCTAGAAGATACTCAATGCCGTGCTTCACTATCCTACACAATCATTCATTCATTCACAGAAAATCGTCCAAAAATCTGACCGACTTTAAAAAATCGTTTCAAAATGGTGTTGTAAGTGCCACACTATCATACAAAACTGATGCCAAAACATCTGTTTGTTATGTGCAATGAACAAAGACTGCTGACGAGATGGTGTAGCAACCTCGAGGTCAGTAGTGATACGTAATGCTGGTCTGATTGAATGGATACTTTGATAATCCTCCTCCTTTTAATAATAATTTCAATTTACATCAATTAAAAAAAGCTAACTTAAGCCAAAAAAAAACCCCATTTCAAGTTCAACAATTTATGCTTCAAATTAATTAATAATTTGCTTAAACGTTTCAAACGTGTGTTAGACACGTATGAAAGCGTTTATGTTCGCAGTATGTGTTTGTTGGGCATCTGTATCTGCATAAGTGTAAATGTTTTGTGAGTTCAAAGGTATAATAATGTGTGTGGCTTATGCCAAAAAAAAAATCTAATCGATACTTTTTACCAAATATGCAGCATAATTATAACCTCATTTTTACTTTTCTTAAAGAAAACTGAATATTAGATGATTCTGTTTTTTTTTTTTTTTTTTTGTTATTTTTCTTTAAACAACATGTTTTATTGTTACATTTTAAATTAATTGTATTGCTTATTATTGATAAATTTATAAAGAATTTCATGTGTCATGTTGCCTATTCATTTTTTATTTATTTTTTTAAATATTTTGTTCATAATACCTGTTGGTGGTCCAACTACTGTTTCTGTGTACCGGGATAAGCGCTCTATTGCTGTTGTGTTAACATTCATGTTCATCTATTATTTGATCAGTGTTCATATACTCGTATTTTAGATTGGAAAAATGACTTGGAAAATTATTGTTTTTCCTTTTTGTTTTAATATGTGTGAACATTGTCGTTAGTAGTTTTTTACTTCGTCTAACAAAAAAAAAAAAAAAAAAGGATATTACATAATTTTTTTAAATGTGCTTTCGTACAGAGTTAATGATGCAAGACCATTTTCACAAGATAGTGAATACAGTTACGGGACAATATGAAATAAATATTTGTATTTTTATTTTCATAAAAAGAATTTTGAAGCCTAATAGCTAAACAATATGGTACAGCAAAATCAATGATTAAATATGCCAAAAATAATAACCACAAAAATCAGAATACAGTTATTGTTTTTTTTTTAATCACAACTTGCGTAACATCAAAATTGCCTTTTTTCTAAAGCTTGTCCAAAAAAAAATATGTACGCAAAAAAAAAAAAATTCCATAAGCTTTAATGCATCTGTATTTAACAGCTGAAGTTAATTAACATCGTTTTAAATAAAAAGGTCCTAACTAATTTTTCTAATACAGCATTTTTTTTAGCTAATTTCGATAACTTACAGGGTATCTATCGTAATATGATAAATACGCGTTTTGAAAAAAAAACGAGTTATAGTCTTGCCATATTAAGGTAACGCTATAAAACAATTTTCAACCTTACACTAATAAAAATGAACTCTAATTTTACTTAGTTTTAGTTCAAATTGGTTGTCGTTTGGCGCCAATGCCGTTTTTTACAGAAACTCTCTAAAAATTTCCAAGATTTTCGTTTTTAATAGAAAATTTTTACTAAAAACTAGAAAAATATTTACTGAAAACAAGATCAGGGTTTATCCCAAAATTAGTAAAAATTTTGTCATGTGCGCCGCCGGATTTTTCATTTCCTATTTTTACCCAGTGCTGAACTGGCCAATCTGCTACAAAGAAGCTTTTGATGTCATCTGGAAAGAGGGGTAATGAAAATATTTTATTTAAATTTACATATTTTGGGACTCGTACGGTTTCGTAGATAAGCACTCTAACCACTTCACTACTAAAAGGTACAGTACAGATACAGCTAGTACATAAAGTACTAAATTTTAATTTTTTACATTAAATAAAATAATTTTTTGAAACTAGTAAGTCATGAACTAAAAATAGTTGAAGAAAATTTATATTCTTTAAATTTTGAAAAAAAAATTCTATATGCGAATAATTATGAACTTAAATTGAGGATAACAGTTTTCCGTTTTTAAGTATTAAAATTTTTGTGAACTACGCCATTGTGAGTACGCCATTTTCAAATCATTTTTTTACAGCTAAAATAAAATAATTTGTATCGTATGGCAAAATGTTCTTATATTTAGTAAAAAACATTCGTTCTTTTAGAAAATAAGCACTCAAATTAAATAAAAATTTTCCTAAAAGTATTTTTTCATTATAAAAAAATATTATTTGAAAAAAAAAAAAATCTACATATCGTCAGCTAAAACGCAAACGGCCCTATCTAACATATTTGAAATTTTACAGGAGAAGCAAAATTATATTTTAAACAAAAAGTATAGTGTCAATCAGCATGATTTTCACCAGCATAATTAAAAAAGATGTGACAAATTAATTTCTGGCAGAATGAAATCAAATTTTGTGATATTTGAATGGCTACGTTAGTTATTTTGTACCTTAATTTTCTGAAACCAAAGGCCCTATCTACACTTTGATGCAAAATAGTTTTATCATTTATTTTAATTATACACATTTTTATTATAAATTAATTTATTTTAATATCGCATCACAAAAAGTAAATTAAAATAATTAATTTTTTTAATAAAATGCCTTAAGCTGTAGCTAATTTAATATTCCTTTAAGAAACAATTTCTTCAACGGTCAAATCTATCAGTTTTTTTTTTCATTTTTCAATGTTGCCCATACAAACGATCACTTAAGTCTTTTTGCGTTTATCAAATAAACGCTTTTGTAGATAGGGCCGTTTATTTTTCGTTAATAAAATCGCTAATTTTGGTCAGACAAGTCAAAATTTTTTTGTGGTTGTGTATTTTGATGCAATGCATCAGAATCAACCAAAAAACCGATTTTGGATTTTTTGTTAGTTAGCGCCGTTTGCGTTTTAGCTGACGATATGTATATACATACATATTAATAAACTTATAATTAAATATAGACATATTATAAACTATTTTGAAAAAAACATTTTTTACTAAAATTTGTTTCATGTCCTTTTTTGAGTTTAGCTGGTTTAATTAAGGTAAATAGTAGAGTTGTCAACCGATTAAGAATAATTCGATTAATCGATCAAACAGAACGAAACTCTTGTTCGAATAATTTTAAAATGCCGATTTTCGAATAACGAATAAGTCGATTAATTAATGTCAATTAATCGAACAAATTTTTTTCAGTTTGAAATGAATACGTAAAAATTTTTTAAATTGTTATTTTGGATGTTTGTAGTTGTTGTCGAACTGCGCATACCTAGTAGCCGTGAATGAAACGTTAAACAATTTTCAATAATGGGGTTTTTTCACTCTCAGGTGAATAAATTAGAAATACACTAAAGCCAAAATATTGAGCTCGTTTTGGAAGTATTTTACCAAGCACAAAAATGAAAAAAAAAAAAACAAAGTCACATGTAACAAGTGTTCTAAAGTATACAAAATTGTTGGATCAACAGAATAAATGAGGGACGTATAAAATTTTTAAATACGTTAAAAATATTTTTTAAATGCTGGAAATTTTCCGAGCAATAAAAGTTTTTTAAAATATTCTTAAAAAAGTGAAACTAAAGCATAAATTATACTACAGATTATTTTATGTTGAAAGTAACCACAATAATTCAGATGAAAGTAATGATAAAGAAGATGTTACTAGTAATGAAATTAACAATCTTTTATGCGAATTAAATAATTATATTAAAAGTATTAAAAATTCAAAATTCAAAATAGAAAAACGACTTCAGCGGTATATTAGAATGTAAAAAAAGAACAGAAAAATATATAAACTATTTTATGCTCTTCTCACAATATCACCTTCCTCGACAATAAAAGAAAGATTTATTTCAAAAACCAAAACCAAAAATCGTTTGAAAGCTAAAATATTGAATCAACTTTTATTTGTTAAAGATTATTTCTTAAGAACAACACAAATTGTCTGATTTTTTTGACTGACATGCTTCATTGTTTATTTGAATTAATAGTTTTATGTATTTTTTTGTTAATAAAATTATTAACTTATTTTTTAAGTATTTATTACTTGACCTTTTTCGTTAGTTTTTGATATTTCTTTAAAAGCCCATTTTTATTAAAAAGAAATATCAAAAAATATTAACTATTTTATTTTTAAGTTTTTTGTATGAAATGTTTATTTTTTGTCATAAAATTTTTTAAATCATTTTTTATTCGTTATTCTCATCGATTAATCGAATAATTTTTCAGCTTTAATCGTTTGATCGAACGAACAAAAACAATTATTTGAAATATTCGAACAAAGTTGAGAAGCGAATAATTGACAACTCTAGTAAATAGCGATTATTTATATCTAATTGCGATTAATATTATCTCAATTTGCTTAACTATACGATTAAATAATCGATTAAAAACTATTCATGCCACCTCTCGCTGGATGCGTTTGAGAAATTATTTCATAGCAACATCCTAGAGGTTTAAATCCACCTGAACAATATTGGAATGACTTTTTCCGCAGGACAAAGTTCACAAATTCAATTCTACAGCATTAATACATTTTTAAAAATTACTGAACTTTCAATATTTATTTTAATTTGATTTTTTTTGTCTCTAACTCCCGCACCTTTTTGAAATGTTTTTGTTGGATAAAAAATTAAAAAAAGAAACAAAAATAAAACCACAACAATGTTAAAAATACATGGCTTGTCTTGTACAATTTTGCGGATGAATGGAATATGATAATAATAACCCACAGCCTGACCGAACGACCAACCAATCGACCACCATACCGACAGACACCCAACTAGTAAATCGACCAAAAGGACAAAAGAAGAAGAAGAACAACAACTACAACAACATTTGCTGATATTTTGTTGATGTTCTAAATGTTTAACAATTTTTGCAACAAGCCAATTTTACAACAAGCCATACACAAATAAATTCTACTAAATTCTCTTTTGTATTTGTTGTTGCCGTTGTTGTTACCATCATTTAGTTAAATAAAATAAAGAGCCCTTAAACAAAATACCATGAACCATGGAGGGGAATTGAAAATTAAAACCCCTTTTGCTCAACCGAGAGAGTTCATGTCCACATTTTGTTCCATAAAATGTACCACCGAAAGGTTAAATGTAGTGTTTCTTTTTTCGATAATTTTTTTACATGTTCTTGATGTTGCTGGTACAAGTAGTGTTGTATGTTGATTGTAAGAGTATGTTACATGTTTCGTTTTTATGTTTTATGCAAAAAAGAAAAGAAAAAAAAAAATAAAACAACAGCAACAACAAAATGTTCGTTACCAAAATGTAACAAGCCCACAACAATACTATTTTAAAATTTAAATACACTTCAGTCTGTGGCGAATGTAACTAAAACTGAACTATTTTATTTTTCTTACTACACGTTGCCTATGAATACAATTTTCGTTTGTATAAAAGAAACAACTAAAATATACATAAGTTATGGAGTACATGAATATATGAAATAGGCTTAATTTAATACTCTTGCACACAAACATAGAATCATATTTTATGTGTGCAGTTTTTATTTGGAACACATTTGATTTGGATAAGACAGTTTTGTGGTTAAGTTTTCATATTAAGTTGCATTTAACAGTGCGAGGTAGTTATGACGTGACCAATAATCTTAGTGTACATCTAATATATTGATAGAAATTTTTATTAGCTTTTTTATGGAAATATTTACTAACCACACAATACGAGTATGTAGTAGTTGAGCAAAAACAAATTCGGATTCATATTGAACAAAAATTGCTTGTTGTGTTGTTTGTAGAAGTTTTTTTTTAACTGTTTTGCTTGTGCTTTGTTAATTCTCATTTCTTACTTAGAAGTTTGTATATACGCATACAACTTTTCAAGTATGGTGGTAAAGATCTACTGATGAGCTGGTATTTAACATTCAATGAAATGCAGTATATATATTAGCTAATCCATAACCTACTTACTCGAATAAAATTTTTTATGTAATTTATTTTTTAATTTTATTATTAGAAATATAAAGATTATGTTACATTCTTTTCCACAAAAAAAAAATAATACCGGGTCGGACCGCATTTGTTATATCGAAAATATAAAAAAATATTTAAGTTCAAGACTATTCGAAATATGAAGCTGGCAGTATAATTCCGCTTCGTATATATCAACTTTGTGATAGATTAAAAAAATAATGATCGCTTAAAAGAAATTTTAATTTGTCGTCTAATTGAACCTTAAGTTCGATTTCTGTAAATTTAATTTTTTTAGATTAAATTATAATTTTAATCGAATAGAAAAATCCAGAAGCTCGGTATAATTAAGCAGACAATGAAAAATTAGATAGAAGAAGTAGATAGTCTACGTGAGTCTGTTAAAAGGTGAAATGCCACCTAAGGTCTTCCCAAGACCAAAGTCAATAGAAAGTTAATCCTACGGGGTTTTCTTTCGAGGCTTTCCAGTAACCTAACGGGTACCACGGGAGCGCGTCAAACCCCATGGAAAAGTGTCTACCGGGAGGTAGCAAGTGTACTTCTACATTGGGCACACAATTGCGCTGTGTTGTTGCGTCATACTCGTATATATCTGGGAGTGGTATTGGTTTAAGGACTGATGCTCGACCAGTGGTAGTGGCTGGGTTGGACTTCGGTCTACCAATAAAAAAGAATCTATGTGCTGTTGCGAAATAACAAAAAAAAAGAGGTTAGATAGCTCAAACACTTTAGCAAGGTGTTTAGGCATGGGGGGTTGACCATGTCTAAGAAATTGCAACCTGATGTTGACCGCCGATTGGCGGTTTGGGGGTGTTTATGAACACTTATGGTGTTTTCTTTTCTACAAAAAAATCGTACATCTCCATGCAGAAAATGTACTTTGGTAATCGTTTCTTAAAAATTTTTTGCTCTCTAAAAGGGCAGTATGTTTATGTTTGATTCTAAAAAAATCGCCCTCACAAATGGTGAAAGGCATTGCATTTTTTGCCCCTTAAAAATCGACAGTAAAACTTAGCTGTCAGCTGTTAAAAACAGGGCGTTTCACTTTTTCATAAGTTGTCTTTTGTTCCAGTGAAATAAAAAGCTGCATTATTACAGTGTTGGCAAGAGATTTTATACATGTACCTTTCAACAAGGTGCCATTTTGTGTGTAGAAAAGAAAACACCATTATATTTAAATGGTGTTAAGACCACCTTCGGATTAGGCTGCAAGGCTAGTGCCGAGGGGAATCTGTAACACATCTGTCTGTTCAATTATTACGAGCTTCTAGATTTTCCAATCTAATAAAAATTACAAATAAATAAAATTTCTTTGATTATTAGGTAGTGTTTTTATAACAGAAATTAAGATAACGCACAAAAGCAGAGCTGTAAAAAGAGTTAAACCTTCTAAATTTTAAACATCTATCTTCTCTATTCTATCTTGAACGTAAGTCGAAAAAAATTTCAATGAAAATTACGTGATATGAATAAAAAAAAATAATTAAATTTGCGTATAAAAATAATGCTAATGGTATTGTTGAATTTTTTTGACTCCCACGTCACTAAACAACTTTGAGTTTTCTTAGTTCGGCCCATTCTTGAATGTGAATTTGTTGTATAGGATCCTTATTTTTCTTTCATATGGTCTACCCACATACAGATTTATTTGTAGTGAAGTTGATTCTAGTTTCCTGCTTTGTAAAATTAACTATTATTTTCCCCATTTAGGGTCAATTTGGTGCTTTCAGCTGATCAGTCTGAATTATTACACAGATCTGTTGTGAAAAGTTCAATAAATTTTAGCATATTTTAAATTTTTCTCAGACCAATACTCCGATAAATTGAAAAGTTATTTTTTATTTTTCATGAATTAATTTTGTGTGAAATCTTTAGCCTGGCAAGGTTTAAAATTTATTCACATAAAACCGTGCTCAAAACATTAATAAATCAAATCTTTTTGTAATCGAAAAACGTTTTGATCACAACTACATATTTTCTTAATTTTTCTTATAATCTCTGCTAATAGACTTTTAAACTATTTTTTCCAATAAAACGTTATTCCTACAAAAAAAAAAAAAAAAAAAAAAAAAAAAAACAATTAATTGAAAATAATAAATGACACATTACATCTAATATGTAAGTTGTTTTTTTTTTCTTCGATCTCTAAAGACCCAGAAAATGACAAGTGTATCTTTTTCGTAATCCTAATTGGCAAAACCCATTAACGACACCACTACAGCATGACAACAAACATGCAACATCTTAGCACCCTCTCCAGAAAATGCTGTTTAAAAGTGTCCTTTTTGAGTGGTTGTTTCGTTTCGTTTTGTTTTTGTTGTTGTTGGTGTTGTTTCTTTCTATTATAAAAGTTCTTGTATTAAATAGAGTTGCAACAAGAAAAACAACTGTTAAAAGGACTTAATATGTAAACTATTTGAAAACAACTGTTCTATTCTGGTTTTTGGGTCACTTTTATTAACATGTATGTGTGTGTGTGTGTGTGTGTGTGTGTAGGCAATCATGAACGCATTTTCATTAAACTAATATTTTGACAAATTTTTAAATACCCTATACAGGGTGTGTATTCCGAGAAAAGGATGATTTTAATAACAGAAGAGCAAAGAGAAAAGCGAAAATTTTCATTTCAGTTGAAAAACTAAAGCGAGATAAATGAAAACTGCTCTAAAAAATTAAAACGAAAAACAATCAATTAAGAAAAACGAAGATTCGATTAAAAAATTAATTATTTCTCAACTATCAGACGTGAAAAACTTTATTCTCATATTATTTTAGAAGTAAAACAAATTTTTTTTTTTTATAAAATTCCCACTATCTGATGAGAATTTTTTTTACATATTAATTTCAGATCAATCTGCTCTGCGCCTTTCTGGTGTGGGATACTTTAAATGAAGCTACATCGGTGAAATTTGTTATACCGGTAAGTCTTAGTAAAGAATTTTAATCCGAAAATTTAAAGGGGATACTTTAATTTTAGCAGCACTACGGTGCAACTTATTTTGATAAAACTCGAAAAGTTGTGAAAAAGGCCTTAAGGATAAATTATACGCTGCAATGATTTTTGTTAAAATAAAGTTTTCTTAATATTTTCCAACTTTGAAGCAATTTACGTAAAATTAAAATAAATATATCGAAACAGGAAAACTAAATACCAAAAAAGTGTGTAGGTAAATTTTATCTCGAAGAGATCAATTCGGGAACTGTGAAACATTTAAATGAAAAAGTATTATCCGCATCCTTTCAGAGATTTGGCGAAAAGAACTACAGTTCTTTGCATTATTGACGAATTGATATCTTTGATTTTCTATGTATTAATTTATAACTTTGTCCCCTGCACTACATCGATCATAAATACCAAAATCTTATGGTAACAACCATTGTCCTGTTTAATGTAGCTCCCATAAAATTCGTTGCAAATCTTGTATACTTGTTTATCTCTTACATTTTTACATTTATTACAATGTATATTTATGTTTGTTAAACTTTCAAATACATAATGAAAATCTAATGACTAAAACATTTATAAACTTCAACACTGTGAATGAAATAGATCCTTTTTAAAGCTTTTGAATGACAAATGAATTGTATTCAAACGAAAAATTAAGTTGAGTGATCAAAAAATGACACACCCTCTGTGAAACTTTGTAGTATCTTCAATTCCTTTTCGACTTGTTCGACATACAACATACACAACTATTTTGGTTTACAAAAACACTTTGTATTCATTGTAGTCGTTGTATGGAATAACATTTTTTATAACAATATAAAAACTAATCCTCTATGTATTAACTTTAAAAGCATTTTCAATCCTCAAGTAACATAACAAGAATAAATTGAAATTATAAAATAGAAATGAGAAATTGGAAATGGCAAATGGTAAAAGGAAAACAACGCCCACTTTTCAGAACTAATTTTCTACAACCCGCATCGTATAAATGCGTACATTTTGTGGTGTTGTTCGTATTGTGTTTTGCTTTTTAATAGAGTAATAGTGTTGTCAGTAAAAAAAAACAAAAAAAAAACATTAATAATATGCGATCTACTGATGGTGATGGTGTGATTTCCAAACAGTGGCTTCTCTTTAGTTATCCTTATAATCATTGTTATTTCATATTGTTTCCATATCCATGTCAAGAGGGACAGAAACAATATCATAAACAATTCTTAAACGTTGAACCAATTACTTAAAATGTTACTGCTCTGCTCCATTGTTTGTTGAAATGAAAATGAAAATAACGCAAAAATTTACATATTTTAATTTGGGGTGTCTGCGATGATGAAATGTGTTTTTTTTTTCGAAGATAATCAGTTAACAACAGAGCAGTTTTTGTATTGGTGTCAGTGACAGTGTAGAGATTTGTAGTAACAAGGAATTCATATGGCAGTACCATGGGTTAAATTTTATTAATTTTTGGTTTATATATTTCTATTCTGTCAAATAAATAGAATTTATTTTAGAGAGTTTTGCTAAAGGAAAACGTATTTAAAGTTTTAATTAATTTAAACAGGACTTTTGGTTCTCCCCTATTTGGTTCTCTCTTTTTCGATATGAGGCCATTTGCGGCTTCGCAAAGCACAAATATATATTTGTCTGATTATGTGAAACGAAGGCCATGGCAAGCACAGATTTTCTGTTAACCAACCATGAATCTTATGACATTTTTATAGCGGGAATAATGACAGATTTAAAAGTGACGTAACACAAGATATGTAACCAATTATATGAAGAAGGACTTTTAATTCTTTGTAGTACAGGCGATAATCGAGCCGATAACAAATAAATAATATTATTTTTATCAAATGTAAACAACTGCTTGTTTCTTCTCACATAAAATATTATTTTTATAATAAAAGTAACTTATTTTGCTGTAAATTAATATTGTTTCAAACAACCATAATATAATTATTGCAATAATGCTGCAAAAGCGGATCTTCTGGCTGGCTTTGCTCAGTTAAATTTTCTGTTCACATTTCCTTCGACAAACTTAAGATGTTTTTCTTCTGGATCTGTGGAACAGAGGTTTCTCTGACTAAAAATTTTCTGCTTCTAGACGGTATAATGCATTTGTTTTTTTTTTTTTTTTGAGGTGTCAAATAAGGGCGTCGTAAAAAAAATTTTCTGCTTACCTTGAAACTTTTTTAAATTTCCTGTACTGACCCTTAATGGACCTTCAAACTTTTTCATTATGGTATTCGAAACTGCGATATTGCAGAATGTGGCTTGTATCCTTTTAAGATCACGTATTAAACATTTTTATTTATAAATGATAATATTTTAATGACCAAATGTAATCCAGTAAATTGTTGTCGTGTCTTAAAGATAACTATAAAAACAGCAATACGTTGCTTACCGCAACCATATTATTTTTCCTACAATCATAATATTGTTATCATAAGCATGATGTAAGAATAATTTTTTCCCAAGTATATGAAAATTTGAATGTATCGCGAGCATCGATCCCCGCTGAAAATCAAATTTAGACGGTACAAACCCTACAGAAGGCCGCTGATGGCATCGATCAATGGTACCAAAAGAAGGTCCAAACAGTAAAAACCGATCCAGAAAAGTTGCCCGATTACCAAATAGACGATCATGGCAATTTACGCAGACATATCTACGATTCATCTAGTTACAACGATAATGACCCTGTTCCCTGGAAGCTAGTCGTAGCAAAGTCTGACAGGCAACATGTCCTAAGAGAATGCCACGATGATGTTACTGCAGGGCATCTTGGAATAAATAAGACGATAGCACGAGTAACCAGACATTATTATTGGCCAGGTCTTTACCGCGACGTAACAAAATATGTACGGAAATGTGAGACCTGCCAGCGTTTCAAACCACTACAGCGGGCTCCAGCTGGAAAAATGCACACATCGTTCGCTCTCGGTCCTAGTCACACGATAACGGCAGATTTTGTTGGTCCTTTACCGCGGTTCATTCACGGCAACACAACAATCATTGTTTTCCACGATAAATTTACCAAATGGTCTGAGTTTGTCGCAGTCCGAAAGGCAACCAGCCAGACTTTCCTGAAAGCGTTTCGAGAAAGAATTTTGTCCCGTTTTAGTGTGCCTCATATCCTTGTAACTGATAATGGCACCCAATTTAAAAGCCGTGATTGCCAAAAGTATTTCAAGGCAATAGGGGTAAAACAACAATTCACTGCACCTTACTCTCCGCATGAAAACCTTACCGAAAGGACAAACCGGACTATAAAAACAATGATAGCACAGTATACTGAGAAAAACCAGAAAAGATGGGACGAAAATTTACCCGAGCTAACTTTGGCTTTAAATTTAAGCACGCAGGCATCAACTAAACACAGCCCGGCGTTTTTAACTCTCGGTAGGAAACTGCGTCTCCCAAATACGTTATTTGAAAAAAGAACTAGTTCTCAGATTGCGGCTGACGATAGGAGCCCAGAAGAAATACACCATCATCTACAAGAAGTTTTTGCAGTAGTACGCCGTAATCTACAAACCGCATCGAACAAACAGGCATTTCACTATAATCTCAGACGACGTGAATGGACGCCAAAAAAGGGCGATCTAGTGTTGGTAAGAAAACATGTTCTATCTAAAGCTTCTGATTATTTTGCAGCCAAACTCGCACCCCGGTTCGACGGTCCCTATCTAATTACCAAATTCATTTCACCAGTAATAGTAGACCTAATTGATGCTAAGAACAAAAAGAAAAAGTAAACAGCACATTTAAAAGATATCAAAATATATCAAGCTGAACTTCGACATAACTGAAGCCAAGTTTAAGAACAGTTGTATGCGATTTAGACAGGCCATGGAGGAAGAAAATAAAAAGCGTCGCAAAACAATACATTTACAATCTCATGACGAAGGAATCAAAATCACGTCAGTTATAACACTTCCTAGATTACAGTTGTCGGATATAAGAGCTCTGTCAATACCAAAATCTGATATTCTGGCCAATCTGGTGAGAGATCTGGGTATAGACCAAGATGAAGATATCAATTGTAGAAACCAAGTCATCCAGGCAGCACTGTCATCAGTACAACCAATAGAACCCGGGAAACGGGCACGTTTCAAACGAGTGTACAATAACGTCACTGTGGTGATTTACATATGGGTGCACAGAGACACTAATGGCCATAGGTCTCAGGCGTGGTAGTCACTAATACACTAATCACCATAAGATTCCATTATAAAAGAAGAACACAAACCTAAAGAGGGGGGATTTTTCTGGTTACAGTGCGAGGTGTCTATACTGATCGTTTTCTCTGATTGAAGCTAACTTGTAAGAATAATGAATTTTGAAAATAAAGAACTATTGAATTTTAATGTATGCGCAGAATGAAGTTAAATTATTATAAATAAACTATTATACTATAAATTGGATTGAAATAACAATTATATCTTTTTATTTCTCCCTGGAAACGACTGGTTTTTATTCTGGCAATCCGTGTTACAATGTTGTTCCATTTTTTTTTTTTTTTCATAAATTTCAAGACAGCTTTGCCCATAGTGAAAGTTTAGAAGTGTCAAGTCAGGAAGTGTTTGCAAGTTATTTATAAATAATTTAATAATGAGAAACTTATACAAATATTATGAAACTATTATTTAAATGATTCCTAAATATGCGAGACTAAAATATGACAAACAAATGTGAGTAATGAATAACAATTATTTTGTTATTAATGTTCTTACATGCATTCATAAAATAAAAGACCTTTTGTCTTTAAAATAATCGTATCTGTGTATGTACATCTACAATGACGAACGATAAGGACATGTCTACAACTTATTAATAATTTGTTGTGAAAAAATCCAGTAGTCTCAAGATTTTTTTAAAATAAAATGAGATAAAATGCTTGAGTAATTAGGCCCTTAAAAATGTTAAAAAGCAACGCTGCATGCTGGCTGGTGTTTCAAAATTGTTCGACATTTTATCTCTTTTTAAGAAAAATCTGTTTTAACTTTCTTTTCTTTATATATTTTTTTTTTGTTTTATTTAAGAACTCGATCAGGTGTAATTTTATACCAACCCTTTGTTACACATTTTATTACTCTGTGGCCAATTATGTTCATAACAAGGATCCTCGTCGAATATTATTTTTTTTTCCAAATAGAAAATTTATGATGATATCTCCTGTGGAGTTATAGAAACTAAAAATGCTTTCAAAACAGGTACATTTAATGCAGTCATATTAAAGAAAGAAGAAGAAAAAATATATACAAAAAAATCAGCTTTTGGCTTTGCTTCATTCATTCTTTAAATGGGTTTGAAAATACTTAAAGTATACTTTTTTCTTTCATTAATTAAGATCACTTTCAAAATCTTAACACAAGATATTTTTCAATGACAATACATCCATCTTGTGATCCTAAAAACTGATAGTAAAAGGATTTTTATGAGAAAAATACAAAAAAAAAGCGAACAACTGAACACAGTAAATCCATTAACACTATAAAAAATGTTTACAAAAACAAAAAAAAAAAAAAGAGAAGAGAAGAAAAACAAACAAAAAATGCAGATTGAAAATTATATTCACAAAAAGTAACAATTTCAAATGAGTCTTTTGGTTTTTTGTTTGTTCTACTTCGGTTCTATCTGATACAAATGATCTGAGCCACCTGTATTTGTCATTTGTACACTTAGAGAAAAATTATGATTGATTACGACAAAGAATCTCAACACATTTTATATTGGAATTTATACAGAAAATTATGCTTTATCCTCAAATCATAGATACCAATGATCGCTTAATATTTTGGAGGGCAAGACCATGTTCGATAGATCAGTTTGTGCTATTAGAAGGCCTCGTAAATTGTCTCATTTGTTTTGGCTGGTATTAGACTACATGTCAACAACATGCATTATTGTTACGCAAAAAAGTTTTGCAGAAACATTATTTTAATACACGGATTCGATCTCTGCTCAGGGCAGTCATCAACATTATAAATTTCTCTGATGTAAAAAAAAGTATTTTCGCTCCTACAAGATTATATTTTGCAAATTAGAATAATACATTGATTATTTTCTGCACAATAGGATTGTCAGAGAAAGATGTGTGACGACTATATTATGTTCCTTAGGTGACTAATGCAATATATAGTAGCCTGAATCATTAATCTGAACATCAATGATAGTTTGCGATTATGGATGGCATCATCCACCAAGTTTTTTCCTTCCGTGCAGAGGAGCTCCAACACTGCTATAAAAATAAACAAAACGACCAATAGCAGAGTTGTACAATCTTTGCCTATGGCGTTGCAGCCTTAGGCAATGACAGATGATATGCTCTATAGTTTCTGGCTCCTCTTTATCCCCACACATCCTACAGAAATCCGGAGTGCCATTTTCCCATATACTGGTCCTCGCTCTAACCGAGCAATGGCCAGCCAAGTCGCCTACTAAGACTCTCAAAACCTTTATATTCATACCCAGCAGTAGATCAGATTTACCTGAGTCTAGATCTGTCCATATGGACCTCGAGACTCTACAATTTTCTCTATTACTCAATTACCCAATTACTGAGTTCCCTATAGTAGTGACCGATTGGAGCTTTAACCGACCTGTCACTAACTGCCACATCTAATGCTGACCCTATTCTTGCCAGCTCATCAGCGATTTCGTTTCCCTCAATATTGCAATGTCCTGGTACCCAACATAGCCTAACGCTAAATTTGTCCATAAGCAAGTTGAGAGATAGCCTACACTTGCTGACCAGCTTCGATTTGATACTATGCCCCTACAAAGCTTTCAGCGCTGAGTGCTGGTCATAGACAAAAAAAATTGGCAGAACCCCAACAGGTGTGTGTAATTGAATTAAAAAAAAAAAAAAAAATATTGAAATAGAAAAAATGAGAAGTTACACAATTTTTACTTATGCAGACTAATTACATTTTATTTTTGCCAAACATCCAAACAATTTTTCTGATTTTTCATGGTATTTTTTTGTATAAATTATTACAAAATTGTTTTGTTTTTTCAGTGTATATCCTTATCTGCAATTTGGTGAATGCTATTAGATTTGACCACGAAAAAAAATGCATACAATTTGAAAGGCATTAGTTGACAAAATTAATTTTTCTTCTTGATTCTGAAAAACCAAAAATTAAAGCAAAAAATAAAAATACCTGTGATTCCAACAGCAAAAAATGCTCTTATGCTACAAAAGCAAGGAATATCCTTTTTCCCATCAAGATAACACTGGTTTTGGTATGTTCAATAATCACCGTTTGAGTAGCTAAAATCTACGCCAGAGACTTGAGACTTAAAGATGACAACATAAAAACCTTGATATTGTTTAACAAAAAAAAAAATAAAAATAAAAAGAAATAAATACATTTTTACATTAACAAAAGCATTGATATTAAAATAATTTCTTGACATATTGGCTTGAGACCCATTGTTCAAGTGTCATGGTAGTGTTAGTTAACTGACTGCCAACCATCCAGCCAGCCAGCCCGGTCTTGTTTCCGTTCTGAGACAGAGTTGATGTGTGAGATTAGCCTTTTTTTAATTTTGTGGGTTGATATATATTCTCAATCTCAATCGTTTGCTGTTTTTTTGTATTGCTTATCATTTATTTGTTGTTGAGTGTTTGAAAATTAAAACTCCATAAAGTAAAAAGCTACTAACATCTGATATTATGTATCTTTTGCCTGCAACGTTATTGTTTTTTTTTTTTTTTTTTTTTTTTGTCTCATAAAATGTGATAAAAAGTAATTAGAGAAAAAAAAATAACCTGATGCTCAGTCGTTTAGCTGGGTGTTCGTGAGTGCGACTTTTGCTTGTTGAAAAACCAGCCACCAACGCCAGCAGTAGCAACTATAATTTCAAATCTCGTTCATACAAATGCATTTAAGATTCGATAGCTACTGTTTTTCCTTTAGAACATTTTAACTTATGCTTGCGTTTGTGTTTTAAGATTTTTATCTTGAAATTTTTATATTTTTAATTCCTAAGAGATACATGTTCACACACTACTATCATACATACTAGTGCATTCAAAAATACATACATACATACATATGTACATATCTTCTTCAATATTTATACAAAGCATTAAATTTCATTTATACATTTTGTGTGTTAAATGATTCTTCTCGTAAAATGAATTTTTTTTTCAAAACAAAAAAATTAATAGAAATGAAAATAAACTAGTCTCCTAAAAATATGCTGCATTTGATAAGAGGTAATATTTGAAGGGGTGTTAGTTGTAATTATTAATAAGATAATTACTAAATGCTAAGCTCACGATCCTTTCAATTTCTCGAACGAAATCTATAGTTACTCAAACAAATAAAATAATTCTTTCAAACAAAGCAAATAATTCTTTCATTATTTATTGTTGTCACATTTTGATTTAAGCAACATATTTAAATGAAATATGTGTGCTTCGTTTAATTTTCAATATCAAAAATTGAAAAAATATTTTTAAATACTTCATCAGGAAAACTGTAACGGCAGACAATGTCCATCGATATCATCGGTCGCTGGATTGCTTAATCTTGTTTTTGCTCCTTAGAGTTTATCGACGGTACATTGAATTCCCTCAAACGTAAATACCTCCTTTTTTACTGAAATTAATTTATCGTACCACTTCAGAAAATTACAATAAGTCACCTTATTTTGCAAAGTGCCGCACTTAACATCAAAACCAACAAATCGACTAAGTAAACTTAAATTTCTATTTAACTTTAAAATTTAGTAAATTTTTAACACAATTATTTACTTGCTAAATTTGCTTTTATGTAAAATTTGCAAGTCTTGTAATTTTATTTTTTTTTTATTAAACCATAGTGACCAAATAAATCCCACCTAACATATTTATAATGTCTGAACAATGAACTCATATTCCATACCACTTATCAACTGACACTACAATGGAAATATAAAAACATACAAAAAGTAGCAACAACAGCAAAAAAATCTACTTGGAAACTTTGTAAAAATATTTTAACAAAAGTTTATCACATACTTGTACTTGTACATTTTATAGGGATCTACATACTTAAATGCATAGAGAAAAATCACTTCAAATAAACAAAACCCACACACACACACAGTCAAACGCACACAGTTAGCTACATAAATACTTGTACTTAGTAGAAAAGTTCGGTTTGCTTGTTTTAGGATAAAAAAGAAAAAATACCAGAAACTTTTACTTGTTCCTTACAATAACAATAAAGTCAGGAACTCAAAATCATGAAAAGCCCCAACATTTACTATACATTCACACATAAGAAGACTGCTGAGTTCTCTGTGTGTGTATGTAAATGTCAGTATGAGTTTAAAACTTTAAACTACATTTACAATGTAAAGTTAACACCTTCAGTTTTTACTGTATTTTAGTGGAAATGGTTTTGTTAAACTCTACTGGAGTACAGTGGCAAAAAAAAAAAAAAAATAGATACATAAATTTTTTGCAATTTCTACATCAAAAATTAAAAAAAATAATTGTAATTAAAAAAAATCGTAAAGAAAATGGATACGAGTGTGTATAAATATGGAAATTTTTGAGCCGAAAGTGATAATGAAAACTTTGTTGTTTTATCGCTCAAATTTAAGATTTTGTTTTTGGCTTTAGTTTTATTTTTATGTTTGTTATCGTCTTTAATTTTTGTTTTTTCACAGTTTTCAAAGGCTTGTAGTTGTCCTGATAAGCAATCCACAGTGGTTTATTATCATATCACACGATTGCAATTAATCGAAATGATGTTATTTGTTCGCGCCTGTTTTCTGTTATTGTGTTTTGGGTTATTCAAGTAAAAGTTCGACTTTATTTGTACTTCACTGTAAACATAACAGAATTTTTATAATTACGTAAATATTTTTAAAACATTATGAATGTATATCGTATGTATTTTAAGTGTAAAAGATGTGTAAGATTACAATGTATTTGTTTGTTATTCTATCTCAATATACATAATCCCAGCAAACATTTCCTATTGCGAATGAACATCATGAAATAGTAACACTATTATTATTTATTTTTTTTTCCAAGAAAATTTTTTTGCATAGAAATATTTTATTTATTCATTAATAAATAACTGCAAGGAGGTACAACAAAAATTTAAAAACTTCTATACTTCTAGAAAAAGCAATACCTAAATTCTTATTTCTCCTCCCAAATATTGAATCAAATATAATTTATTTCAAGGACAGCAAATGGGCTCAAACTGGTTGCTAAATATATTTTAAAAATTCTGATGGGGTCAAAAATGCTCGCTCGTGATCAAAAAACTACAGGACAAAGGATTTTTTTTCCTCAAATTTCTTCTCAATATTGCACAGTGGAAATATCAACATATTATTCTTCATTTATAAAGATGAAATTTAGGACTTTTCATAGGCTTTACTTGTAATAAAATGAAAAAGTCCGTTTTAAAGTTATTGACCGTAAAAAATTGTCCATGTTCAAATCATTTAAGAAAAACCAATACTTATTCAAGATTCCATAACTTTTGAATATGTCATCTGCTTTTGATGAAAATAGTGTTGTTGGAAAGATGAAAACTTCGTCTTTTTTAGAGTTTTATGTCAATTAAATAGCTTCTGCTTTTCTATTTATTGAGAATCTAGGAAAAACCAAAAATAAATAAATATTTCTAATATAAAAAATTTTATTTGTCTGGAAAAAGTTTGAGACTTTTGCTGTCATCAAAGGATATGTCTTCAAAATTTCTTTTCTGGGTTATGTTTGCTAAGTACGTACAAAACATATCAATATATGTGAGTATAAAAAGGACACACAGAAACAGTAAGAAATTTAATGAAGACTTGTTAAGTGCAAAAAGCAAAAAGGACATTCTTTCTAAATATATTGACTTTTGTGAAACTTTACTACAACACACAGCTTTTGTTTTGCTTGGCTCTTTTGCAAATCCCACCCCCAACTTTTAATAGGGTGGGTAATTAACATGTTTTGTAAGAGTGCTTCCTTCCCATCTTACTTACTTACACATACACATACGCACGCACATGATGCATTTCTTTCAACCGGTTCTTAGAGAATATTTTGTTTTCAAAATATTTGTGCTGGAAAATTTGTCACTTGTCAGATGATGTGTTTAAGATAGTGTCATATTAATTGCCTTTTCAATTTTAAGATAATATTTTGATAAAACACTGAGACAATTTGTTTCTTTGTTGTCAATGCAAATTAGTTAAGACAATAATAGTGCTCGTATTTTATGAACATGGAAATGGTATAGAAGCAATTATTACAACACAGATAGTTTTCTATGAGAGTAAAGAGTTTTTTTTTTATTTGCTTTGTTTTTTGTCTTGAATTAAAAAAAAAAAATAATACACACTGGCTGTAGTTTTACACGAAGAGCTCCAACTTGGCTTGGGAAATGTTCCTCACCAAACCATCTAAGAAAATTTTATACCGCAGAGGCACAAAACATCAATAAAATCATATTATTTAGGACTAAAACATCGTCCTGTTATATAAGCCATTTTATGTTTTATTTTGCAGTATCATACGATTACATACACATGCCCTTAATAATTTAACACATTCTTAACAAAACAATACATGATGATCAATGTTTTGTCTTTTCTTTATCATTCACAACATCAAAAGTCAAGCAACTGCTTTTTGCTACTCGTACTTCTTGCCGATTTTGTAAAAATACTTAGTTTTGGTTAATAAGATTTTATGCCTCAATTCATGTAATTTCATAAAAAGCCCCTGAAATATTTTTCTTTTAAAACAGCAACTAATACTCTTACAATAGTTAAAATTATTGCCAAACACATACAGACGCACGTCAATATTCATTCAGATATCAGTTCATATAACGATGCCGTTACTAATCTCATCTAAAAATGAACATACATCCTGTGAATGGTTTTTTGTCCTGTTCAAAATAAAAAAAAAAATTGTGCAAAGTATACAACATCAATTTACAACGGAAAAAGTCAAAAACTTACTCTTATTATTCGTTCTAATCCAATTTAAAAGGACGTTACGCATTCCTTGGATCCCCAAACAAAGAACTAGAGATTGGAAAGTGAATAAAAAGTAACGCCACAACTACAACATCTACTACTACCTTGTTAGAATAAAATTAAAAAAAAAAAACAAAAAACATATTTTTGCGCAAACTATTTTTTACATCAGTGACATCAATGTAAAGCGTAAAGGTGTGATAGGCTTAGTTCTACTTAAGTTGAATACATCCTTTTCTAGTCTAACGCAAACGAACAAAAGATACTAAGCGATACGATACAATAAACTAATAAAAATGTCAAAACTCATCAAATCACTTAACAAATAAACACACACGCATACTCTCACACATGTATGATATAATCGTACATTGCTGTTTTAAAATTCAAAGATGTCCTTTTGTTGCAGGGATTATTCATTCATACATACAAAATAGTCCACTCTGCCGTTTTTTCTTAACCATTTGACTTTTGTACTGCAAAATGTGTTGTTACGCCTGTCACTCAGTTTTATGATGAAAAAGTAGCTGCTTTTTTTTTTGTTATTTTTTCTATTCAGTAATAAAAAATGCTATTTTTTGCACATTCATTGTCGTTAGACACCAAAAAAAAAAAAATATCAAATCAAGATTTTCTTAAAAAGGCAATAACAGAAGCTGTAGTAAAGAAAGTATGTCCTTCCTTCCTTCCATCTATTGTTTCCTTTAAATCCTATTAGAAAACGTGTGTTCTTTTATGTTTCTTGTTAACACTTTATCTTAGTTATTGGTCATAATGTGGATATTGCTGTTTTCTTTTTTATTTTGTTTGCTGTTGTTTGCCCGTTTTTTAAAAGTCTTTGCAAAAAAAAAAAATAAAAACATGTGTTGTCCCTTTCCACCGTTTTTTAACTTAAGATACAATAAATATTGTATTAATTTTGACTACCACACGTGTTTGATGGAATTAAATTCGAAAGATTGCTGCCCTTAAAGCAGGGAGACATCTGTCAGGGTGGTAAATTGTGATTTATTTATTAACGGTCAATATAAAAAGTATTTTACTTAAAGATCTTGTTGTATTATCCTTAAATTTATGTGGCATATTTTAAGTTATAAAAAGCTTCTGGACCATTGAAATAACTACCGTAGAAGTGAGTTATGAAAGATGTCAATAACTCGATTTTTATGTTTGTATATTCTGTATAGGAACTGATCGTTTTGATAACCCGGAAATTAAAATAATAATTTTATTAAAATTCTTTTGATGTTGTGGAGAATTGTAGCCCCTTTCGAAGTAATTGTTAATATTAACATATTTGCGTAACTAAAATAATTAAAAGTCTTGAAACTTAATGTCGGTTACTCCTAGAACAAAATAAAACTTTTACCAAACTCTTCAATTGATAGGAAAGGGGAAATGGCTACCCTCCCAGCAAAAAAGGAATAATATTTATATTCACATATTAGAGCAGTTCAAATAGTGAATGCCTTTAATTTTCATGAAGGTTACTATTAGAATTGGAGGGACTCCATACAATGTAATCTGTCCAGATATAATATGAGGATGGTGTTGGCTGCAGTGGTTAGTGGGTTGACTACTAAGCAAACTGTGACGTAGGTCCTACTGCTGGATTCTTGGTCATATCAAGTCATCAAAATTATAAATTTATGAAATAATGAAAATATGAAATAGACAAAGACAAATTTTAACAAGCGGAAGCCTCATCTTCACAATTTTTGTCCGCTTCGACCTTACTGGCAAGGATGACAGTTGAAAGCAAACAGTGCGAAATCCATTATTAATTCTTCAAAGTCACTTGAAAATTTATCATCAGATTTTTTCATATAAAAGGTTAAGAAATTTACTATTTTCTTGTCTTTTTATTAAATTAAACTTTTTGTACAAAATACAAATCTATTAATCTAACAGGCGTTTTAAAGAATAATCTTTAATATACTTATAGTCGAAAAGAATGTGATTATCAAGTTATTTTTAGTCATTTAAAAAGTTTAAAAATGAATTACAATAATCAAATTTAATATTCTACTCATCTTAATCTCAATCAAGTACTCGTAATAATGCCTTTGATTTACTCGTAAACTCGTATACGAGCGCTTTGTAAGAATTAAATTCGATCCATTTTTTTTTTACTTAATAAAAATAAAGAATTTGTTCTTTTTCTTAAGAAACTGTTTTGCAATAAAAGTTTCAAGACGGATCAATTCTTGTGCCATTATTATGCATTAAAAACGCCAGTAAAAGAACCAACAAGAAAAAAAAAAAGGAAATCCAACAAATTCAATTTTTAATACGGACATTTCCACAAAATGTCGTTTGGTTACTGGTGGTTTTGGCAATTTTCATTAATGCTTTGCAAGGATTTTTGTAATTTTAAATTAAGAAGTCCTTTTGTAGATGCTACATCAGCGCTACAACAGCGAGCTAAAGCTGCAGGAGGGCTTTGTAGAGCTGCTCAAAACCGGCAGGGTAGGGAATAACCAGTGACTCCATTTGCATTTATCAGCAATTGTATTTGTTATGCAAATATGAAGCAAACTGAAGGAAATCTCACTGAAAGAGATTGTGTGTACAGAAGCAGAAAGAATATTAAAAAAAAAATAATAAATAAAATACCAAAAGCATTTTACCATGGGGTGGTGGAATTTGTAAAATTGAATATAAAAGAATGTAAAATGAAATTGTACAATCAGTGGCAGAATCCTAAAGAATGTGTTCTTTTGTGATTAAAATTAAAAATCGTTTTTGAGGATTTTTTTTTTTGATTTAAAATAAATAAAAATTATCCATTTCGAATTTCTTGGCATGTGCTGAAGTAAAGTTATCGTTTTATTTGAAATGACTTCCCCGCTAACAGTGAAGCGTTCAGGATTAGGCGATTAAGCACAAGGAACAGAAACCGAATTGTAGCGTCCGGTTCGAATCCTCGCACTTTATATCAGAGGAACCTGTAAAGTTTCTATGAACGTTGACGTTATTCAAATAGTCGGTGATAGGTCGCTCATATAACTATGACATAATTGTTTAGTCACACTTAGGGTGATCGATTCACCGTACTCACATCACGTGTTTCTACTGTAGTGCAGTAGATAATGTGCTTAAATATTTCAGAGGAGGTCTCAGGTTCGAATCCCGCCAATATCCTAAAACCTAATCTGTGCTAATGCCTTTTTAATTTCTTCACTTATTTTTAAGTTTGGTCAGTTATTTGTTAATTCGATTTAATTGTTTTAATTTTGGAATAAAAATTATATACAAAAATTATGAAATATTCTAATATAAACAAATTTAATTGTTCTTATCTATGCCTGGTTGACAATCGTGTAGGCTGTGGAAAAATATGTTGTTGTGTGGACACTTTTATTTATAAAAAAAGATGCAGTTTCCAAATGGCAAACTAATCACCCCTATCGCGAATAAACATTCCCATGAAAAAACTCCATAATTGTTTGTTTTACTATCGTGAATGATTCCCATAAATTTTTTTTGGGAATGAATTCCCATATCTTACAAATATGGCATCGCAAATGTTTACTCCCGCGAATAGTTTGACTTAAATTATTCACAACAATTGAAAGTGGGAACAAGAAGTGAACATGTAAGTAGCAATTTGTTTTTTAATCCAGAACTTCATGTAATCATTTTTTTCTCTTATTTATTAACATAGGAGTGTTAATAAAGAACAAATTAATTGTCTGGTTGATGCAATGGCAAGACTATGGCAAAGGTTTCCAAAAGGATAGAAAAAGAGGACGTGGGTAAATTTTTAAACGAGTTAAGCTTTTGTAAATGGTGTTAATTATTAGTTTAATAAGCGTAACTTAAATTTTTCATGCATAGGTGAGGATCGACCAAAAACGGAACATAAGAAAAAAACTGACTGAAAACAAAAAAACCGCAACAAAACAAAGCGGATCAGATTCAGCACGTATTTGTCTTCGCTGCAGTCGTTCTATGGATTGATTTTTCTTTTCCAGCAACAGAAAACGCAAATAAACGCTATTCATAATTTGTACCATATTAGCTTTAATTTCTTTTATTCATACACCACAAAATAAATCCCGCAAAAATTATTTGTTAAATCAAAACAAACAATTCAAAATAAAAACTTTTATTCCCAAGTAATTCACAATAGAGACTTAAACTCCCAAAATATCCGCGATAGCAATTTGTTGGGGATGGGAATACAATTTTTCTCCCAAACAACTTACTCCCATAATATTCGCGATAGGGGTGAATGATTTGAGTGTAAAACTTTTATGCCAATCACTTGAAAAAAACTGAGTCCTTTTAATAAAAGTAAACAGCGTAAACAACGCTAAAACCTTTCGCTTGCTACTGAAGGCAACAACTAAAGTTATATTTTCATGATTTATTATAAGATAACACTCCTTGCAGTATCTGCTGTGTGAAAATATTAACGAGCAAATGAAATTGTCCGCTGTAGCTGAGACGTTAATGAATATTTCATTTGCGTTGAAAGTGGCTTAACGCTCATACTTCTTTATTTCGTATTTTGTTTTTAATTTTAAGCTTTTGCCTGAACTTCGGACAAAAAAAAAAAAAAGAATTTTTGTTGAACAAAAATGAAAATATTGCTGTACACTGGCTGCTGCTGCTAATGTGTTAGATGTTGTTGCTGTTATTGTAGTCGTTGTTGCAAAACAATGTACGGCGCCATTTTGAAAGCCATATTTCGTGTTTTTTTTTTTTTTCTTTTGCGTTTGTTTTTGTGGGTTCTTAAGGTTCTCCTGGAATTAACGTAAAACGCAAGTAAATTTATTTGCATCGCTGTTAGCGGTTGAGTTGGCTTAGAAGTGTAAATTATTGTAAATAAAACTTTGTTTGTGCATTTAAAGATACGACGTCTGAAGCGATATTCAATTTCTAAAGATTCTGTTAGAAATAATTTGTTATTATTGATTCGTTTTAAGGTTGTGCCCTTTTGTTAGGACATCGTAATGCTATTATCTTCATTTGTTCTACTTTTGGGATACTCATCTGACTTACCAGTGTAAAGAATAGAAATTATGAACAACATACGATTTTTGCAAAATAATATTGAAATGATCATTTAAGCTTTACTGTAGCAGAATTTCCACTTAAGTGCTTTGTCACTTATCACAACATATTCTAATGGTATCGGCTCATGCTATTGACCATAAAGTAACTTTCTGAAGAGACCTCGTAACGAATAGAAAGCGTTCTAAACAATTCTCTTGTTAAGTTTTAAAAGGATTTTAAAAGGATTTGCATAGCCCACACCCTCCAACGAGTTAATGCCGGTGTGTCGCCAACAAATGGAAAATATCACAATAAAAATGACTGACATTTATTAAATTGAAATGAATGAATAAATTCATTCATGTCGTTTGACTGATTTAATTAAAAAATTATAGTAAATTAATTTTCTGCTTCAATAATTTGATACATTTCCCTAAAACTTGTGCAATACATTCTAACCCATTTAGCTTTCGAATTGAGAACCTTCTTCGTCATTTTTTTTCTTTTCTTTTTTTTTTGTGATTGACAGATTAATTCTTGTTGTGTCCGTCTACCAATCATGGTCGTAAAGTTAATAACACTAATTTGCATTTTGGTTGCGGTCAAATCATGTTTAATTCCTTTGACGTCTTAAAATTTACAAAAGTGTGTGTGTGTGTGTGTGTGTGTGAACAAGCGGCCAGATGTTTGTCTGTCTGCTTGCCTGTTTTTAATATGGTTGTGTGTGTGGCCGTATGGTGTGGCTTGGAATTTTCTTTTTAATCCTCAGCAAATTGAAATGCAAATTTTCTCTTAAGCCATCAACCAACAAAAAGCTAAAGAAATCCCTACACAGAAATTTATACAATTTCCATTTTAATTTTAAATTAAAACAAGACCCAAAAAAGGGGAAGCCAACCTCTTTCTTATAATTTTACTAAGACCTTAGAAATAATTTATATGACAATTTTTTTTCAATTGTAATATGTATGTATGTATTTTATTAAGAAAAGAAGAAAAAAAAAACTAGAGAAAACTGTTGAAAGAATTTTTAATTTTATTAAGAAACAACTGGTATTTTCTTTTATACATTTCCAAGATTCTTATCTAAACGTTTCAATTATTTTATTAAAGAAACTCTTCGTTTATAATCGAAACTCTCACGTGTGGTTACTTTAGATTTTATTTTTATTTACCGGAAATAAATGTCATTGCATTAGTTCATAATAAATCGACCACCCATTTGACAATCGCAAATACACATCATGATGTCCATTCAAAATAGAGTTTGTCAATAAATTAGTGTAAAAAAGTCCCTATTTTTGGTGTTAGAAACGCTATTTCCTGTGTGATTTCATTATTTCGTTTTATCACATTCAATCTCTGTAAAGTTGTCGTATTTAGTTGTGTCAAAAAATATAATATATGTTTCGATTATTGTCTAATAAAAAATATACTCGAATGTATATTTTTTTTATTAAATAAAGTTGTCAAATTATCAGATTGTATGTTTGGAGTGTTAGATATGAAATTTTAAAACTTTTGTCAAAAATATAAATTAATATCTAGTGGCTAAATATTTTTAAAGAAGCCAAGTGAGATACTTGGATTCGTTGATTCGGTCACTTTGTGATAGAATCCATTTTTAAGGAGCATGAAATGGAGCATATAAAACTGATGGAAATCCAAATTTAATAAATTGGAAATAAATTTTTTGGCTTTAGTATTTTTTAAGACTTCTAGGAAAATTTTATGAAAAATATTTTTTGTTCAACATTTTAGACCACTATCTCATTGTTTAAAAACTGCGACGCACAGTGGGTGATTTTGAAAAAAAAAAAAAAATATGGATATGTAATAAAATTTCATACGGCATTTAAGAAAGTGGTGGCGGAGACCCAAATCCTACTAGTCGACGTTACAGTTTTTTACGACAAAAAAAAAAAAAAAGAAAAAAACCCATAAAAAATAAGAGTTAAAGTTTTATCATGAAATTTCTAAACATATTCAAAGCCTACAAAGTAAGGAACACACGATTTTCTAAATCCTCTCCTTATTATTATAATTTTCACAACTTTGTTATTTTGATCGATTTTTGTTTTGTTATACAGTGTAAGCTGTAACTTCTATATCGCTTACACTTGTTTTTCTTGTAATTCAATTCTAAATGTATGTAGAACATCATAAAGTATGAGTATTATTTTAAAAAAATATCATCAAAACAAGAGTGTTTTCTATAAATCTAAATAAGTAAAATGCATTAGACAAGTACATACATGGAAAAATATGCTAATGGACCACTTGACCTTTCTGCAGTGTCCCGTTTTAAAAGTGATAGTGATGAGTTATTTGTGCAACGCTCGGTGTTGCCAGATTTTCCGCAAACAAATAGACGATTTGTTATTCAAACGAGAGTGCCGCTGTGGTAGCGATGCTAGCCTGTCAGTCCACAAATGAAATCGATAGCGAAAAAGAGGAGCAACAATAATGCATCAGTGCTTCAAACTCTAGTTTGAAATTACTCAAGTCAAGAAACTAACTTTCGAAGGACAGTCTTTCGAGCTCATCTGCAAAAGTCGTCGTTTACAATTTTATTGTGGAAATATTAAAGTCGATTGTCCAGAAATTAGACTCTTTGGCATGAAGAGGAGGCAAACTCCTGAGTGGTGATTAAGAAAAACACACATATACATGTACACAATTTCGCTACACTGTTCAATATCCATGATTATATTTTTTTTTTTTTTTGGTTTCTTTTTGTACACAACACTACTAACGATGTATTTGTAGTGCTCTTTGTATAACAATTTCTTTTCAACCGAAGTACTTTTCAATTATGCGCGACCATTTAAGTAGTTTATATAAACAATAGAGTGAAATAAAAACGTCACATTAAAATGTCAAATTGGCATTAGCATATAAACTATAAAATAAGGCACTGGTGTGTGAAATGAATCGCACGAGATGGAGGCGAAGGAGACAAAAGTAAGAAACAAAAAACATTTATTTTTCGTACTCGTGTTATTAAATGTTAATAAAAATAAAAATTTGTGGGATGTACAAGTAGAAAATCTAATGCTGATGACAATATTGGAGATGGTGCTGAAGATGGAGAAGAAGATGACGATGATGAGAATGTTTGTGTTGAAGAAGATGGCGTTTAAATAAGTATCAAGTAAATACTCAGTTACCAATCGACCAAGAAAACAAATACCAATAAACAAAAATGCCTTAAAAAATATTCTTTGGAAGTGATGAAATGTTAAAGCAACAGCAAATAATAAAAAAAACACATTATTAAAATAATGATTTCGGGAAATCGTTTGATATTTAACTAAATATTTATTTTAAGTGATTCCGATACCACCGTTTTTCTATTTTGTGTGACTTTGACTCAAATCATTGACACTTCCAAATAATTGTCTTAATATATTATTTGTCTGTTTGAAGACATTGAATACGAATGGAAATAGTTTTTTTTATTTTAATCTATAGATTTCTTTAAACGAATATTAATGGGTTATAAAAATTTTGAGTTGTCGTGCCGTGCCGTATGATATTTTTATGTTGCCTTAGCTGTGACAAATCATATTCGATGATCTTAATGTAGATTAATAGTGGTTTAAACGGGGCATGGAATTTTATTAGTTTTTTTATAGTTTTAAACATTAACTCATGTAATAGATTTAGTCCATTAATCACCAAAGCAATTACAGTGGGGACGACTGACTATAAACCCGATGATAAAAATTGATATAATCGGATTAGTTAACTTAAGAGGAGTTACTGCAAAATCCTCAAAAACTTATCGAAATTTTTAACTAAACAAACCCATAACTCGCAAATAAACCAAAAAGCTATAAATATACGTATAATGCGATCTGTTGAAAGTTTTTAAGAAAAACATAGGGAATTCCATACATATTTGAAATACATACATCAATACATACATATTCATATAGAATCGAAAGTGAACCAAAGAGGATTTTGAAAAAATCTCTCTATCTTCGAAAAAATAAAAATAAAATAGATAACTTCAGTTTTAAAAGCTCTGAAACGGTGTTTTAATAAAATCAGTATCCACAAAAAGTTCAAGTTGCACCGTGTTGAAATGTGGAAAGATGTGTCATAGCAAATATATGTACTCGTATATCTTTTAGCCAAGTGTGGTTCAAACGATTGGGCTAATATTTTGTCGTAATAATAAATCTGCATATCCTGTGTAACCTTTAATATGTTTTAAGCTTAATTCATTGAATATCTTTGACAAATACATATAAATAATACTTTCTCCACTTTTTCATGATTATAAAATCATTTCTTTTTATGATGATTAATGTCACTGACACATTTTTTCTACATAAAAAATAAGAAAGAGGGTGAGATTTCACAAATCCTTCAAACACACAGACACATGACTACAGTTTCTTGTAAGGATTTTTTTTTCGTTGTTGTCGTTGTTAGTATGTGTTTGCAAATTTGTGGTACATATATATCCCATTATTATTATGTTTGAATTATAATTTATTTTATTTTTAAGTAGAGGAAAATTTCATTTTTAAGGAAGCAATCAGTCAAACTTGTAATTTTGTTGAGCCGACAGCCATTCAGTTAGTCACGAAGTCATTGACATCCTCTCATGTCCTCTTAAATATTCTGTTGAAAATGGCACATACGAGCATATTCATCTGCATTTATTCATGATACATCTCTTCATGATTGTTTTTCTAGTTGTAAAAATTTATTATTAATTCATCATTTTCATGTAGGCTTGCCACAAATATGGTTGTAGTAAAATTGTTTTTCTTTTTTGTTAATGGGTTCCTTTTTCATCAATTTAATGCTAATAAAAGTTATGTTGTTGTTGTTAGTTTTGAATTGGAGGTATACTGTATTAACACAGATCGTGGAAAAAATTCACCGTTTATTAAACACAACACTACTAATGGCGACCCATTCCTTATGGTTCTTGTCGAAACGTAACTGTCATTTGTAATACTTGAGCCTGCAAAGTGTTCGTATAGCACTAAGCCTGCGTAGTATTGAAAAGTTGACCAGATTCACCAGTCCAGTCCAGTGTACCTCCAAGGTATGGATTGTTATGCTGCGAGATTTTTTATTCCTCAATATTTCACATTTTCTCATGTGCTGGTGCTCTTAAATAAAAAAAAAAAAAAAAACTTATAGCAGAAAACATTATCCTTTCTACGTAGCTTAACAGGACTCTTACCACCAGGAGGTGGACACCTGAGTTACACTTCAAAAGTATCTGTTTAACCTGCAAGATAGACACTAATCGCATATTGCGTTACTTGGTCCAAACAACAATATACAAACACTTTGCTTGAAGTCTATGAACTTTCTAATCTCGTACCTCAAATCAGCATTTTATGGGCAGATGGCGAAAATTGCCAAAGGAGTAAACAGCAGGCTTCAAGATCGCCTTCCCATAACCTAAGCGTAAAAAATATTCGAATATACACGAAAGCACAGTATACACAGACATAAATAGATATCACCTATATTCACCCTGTCCATTTCCAAGAGGGAAAAGAACCTGTCACAGGACACGTCACGTGACCGGTTCGAGTTCCAGAACTTTATATGAGAGGGACCGGTAACTTTAACATGGCGTTGTAATTACAGGGGGTCAATTGACATAATTAAGATACCCGGTGATAGGTCCTAGACGTAAACTTAAGGTACTTGTCCTGTGGTGGTAGTAGTAGGAAACTAGTTTCAGTTATGGATTCATAAAAACCGGTAATAGGATTATTCTACAATAACCTGACTAAAACTAGTCCTTAATAAACATGTCAGAAAATAGTTCCTTGAAGCCTGGTATAAAATATAGTCCTTAGATGACATAAGTATCACCGAACGAGTCTAAATGCTTCACAACAATAAGTTTACATGTAAAAAATGTATTTAAAAAATAAAAATTTTATTAATTCATTTAAATTATATTAAAGCGGTTATTAAACACATATTTATAGAAAATATAAGAAAAACATTTCAATACGCTCGCAAAATAAAAGAGAGAAAGCGTACATGTGAGTTTTGTTTCCACAATTGTGTATGACGCTGACATTCCTGATGTATACATAAGTATGTATGTAAATCTTTCGAGAAGACACCATTCCCATTTTCACCTATCATAGGACAGGTATGTTTTAGACAATTGGTACAATATTTCCCGTAGGGGCGTTTTACAATTTTTAAAGAATTGATGTACTTCTCCTTGTTGCCATTTTTCTACAAAATGAAATCCACGACAATAATTTTTTTTAATAAAACAGCTTGTGTTTGTGTCCTGTCCTATTATTACAGGAATCCACCTTTAAAAAATTATAAAGAGAAAATTCATAGGAAAAATTCATGAAAATACTAAAATCTTAATCCTGTTAAGACTTAATTTAAGTAGGCCTTAATCACTTAATCTCAGCTTAACTAAAGAATTAATGTTTTTCGTTTTCAAAAACCATTAACTTTCTAATTTTAATCCTTGGAATTTACAAAATCTTGCATAACATGTGTTAAATGAATATCATTAGTATTGCAAACCAATACGACAACGCTTCACATACATACACACATACTTACATACATTTATAGTAAAATCTTATATATCTTTTATTCATTAATTTAAAAGATCTTGATCATTTTACCTCTTTAGTCTGGTATTGTGGTGGGCTCATGAATTTCCAATGTTTTTTCAACATAATATTATTACTGTTTTTGTAGGATGATCAGTTTAAAACAAACTAATTACTTGTACCAAAATCTGTTTATACAAATTAAGACACACACATGCAAACACACATTTTGTAGGTGTTCGTTTGTTAACACTTAATAACAAAAACCAACAGCATCGAGAGAATTTTTACAATCGGACTGTGGTGGATCATGAAAACCACAAAATAATCTGTTGAAAAAAAGAAAACAGTTTAAAACTTACAAACATACATACGTGCGTATTTTCATCTTTTTATGATGCCTTAGCTGATGCACATTAAAAGGAAGTAGTTTTCGTTGGTAGTTTAAAATTTTCCCAAATAAAACTCCCACTTCAGTATTTTTCATTTAGGCTTAAACACATGTTGAAGATGCAAGCAAAACCTATGAATGGAAATGATATGCTGTTCATTAGACTGGTTCATAATCGATTGCTAGAAAATTTAGAAAACTTGTAGTCAATTTCGACGATTACATTCGACATGTTCGAAATATATCAAATTAGTCGCAATAATTTTTTTAATTTTCACCTGAACTGGGAAATGTTTAAACCAAATATTGACCACTAATATACTTTCTGCGATTATTGGCCAACTTCGATTGTTGT
The DNA here is from genome assembly GCA_947311025.1 of Lypha dubia. NCBI lineage: Eukaryota > Metazoa > Arthropoda > Insecta > Diptera > Tachinidae > Lypha > Lypha dubia. Next base: position 53,347,599 of record OX371263.1, read on the forward strand.
CTATATAAAATTTTGCTATTTTGGTCTTCGTTTTAGTGATTTCTCATGTTTTCTCTTTTGTTTTGATCTCTGAAGAATTGTGTTCAGTTTAGTAAAGAATTTGAGCGATTTTCAACCGATTTTAAATTATCGGCTGAAAAATATATAAATGATAGAATTCAAAAATACTGAAATGAGACAAATAGCTCTCTGATCCAAACAATTAAAATACTGCTCAACATGATAATAAAATTAAACCGAATAAGTGTTGTCTGCTTCACACACTTTGTGTAATACAATTATGCAGAAATTCTTATTTAATTAACAATAAATTAAAATATAAAAAAAATCCCGGTTTAACTAATGAAAATTTCTTGGAAGACATTAAATATATGATAACGATCTGATATCTTCAGTTTTTCTTTTATAAAATATAATAGTTTATATTGATGCTAAACAATCATAGTATGGTCATCGTTGATCATTTCATTTTTATAAATGACCATATTTTGTTTGCGAACATAATAATTTAATATGATATATTGCATTATGTTGTGATGCGAAGAGGGAAATTAAATATGCACTTCATATTATTAAGACAAAATTAATGCTATATTTTCGCTCTGCTTGCTGTGCGCTGCTACTCTTGCTATTAAAATATTGATATAAAAAAACATATAAATATACATACGAGTACATTATATATTTATTGTTCTTTTTATTTATATATGTTTATCATATGGGGGTTTGTCAAAAATGTTTTGTTTGTTAAGCATTATTGTATTCATTGCTGCTGCGATGATACTTTGAAATTGAATAAATTTTGACTACAAGCATAGAATACATTCGTTCAGAATCACAATATGATTGAAATCACTTCAGAAATATTTTTCGCTTTACGTACCTTGATAATTTTTTTCATAGATAAGCGCAATTTTGTTGTATAAATTTCAAAAATTTTCCTAACGTTTAATTTTAAAGATGAAGCAAACAAAAAAAATGTCTTTTACGTGTATTTTGTGTTGCGGTTTTTATATTTGGTTTGGTTGCCTGGTTAAATTACAATAGTTTTCTTTAACTAACAGCTACAACGCCAGAAATGAGCAACAATAGTTAAAGCTTTTTAAAAAAACACCAACCATTGAGGGAAAAATAATACTGAAATAGTTTTGCAGCATCACCTACAACATTATTAAGAGTTGTTGCACATACAAGCGACAGATCCACAAACAAACAGTCGCTTTTAAATAGACTCACACTTACATAGGAGTACATTTATATGTATGGATAGCTGTGGCAGTCATGTATAAAGTTGTTGGTGTTGTTCTTACCATAAATAAATACCATTGTTGTTGTACTTTTTAGTGGAGTCATTAAATTTTTAATGAAAGTGTTTTTCCCACATGTTTACAGTTCAACGATTTACTTTTGTGTGGGTTTTTTTATTTTTATAATTCCACTGCGGTTTGCCACATTCTTACTCTCGTTTATTTTAGTGTCCATAGTTTGCCAAAAAAAAAAAAAATAATTAAATATATTCAAACAACACAGCCTCAACTTGCAACTGCAATATCGCATTATGCATGAAAACTGCATTATAGTCATCACTGCGTGAGTACGTATGTAGTATGTGTTTTTGTGTGTGCGTTCGCGCCAGTATGTTAAAATTATTGTCCTTGTTCGTTTACATGAACATATGTTTTGTTTGTCAGCATACATACGAGTGTTTGTGTTTGCATATGCATGCTTGTGTGCATGTGTTTGAGTATGTTTGAATCAAAGTATGTTTACGAATTGTTCATACAATGTCAAAGATAAATATTTACATGTTAAAATGCTCTACGAGTGTGTGTGTGTCTTCATGTGTTTAACAAACCGGACAAATGTTATTGCATACAATTACCTTAATAATACAGCGGTCATGATTTTACCCAGTAAATGACCAGAACTACAAAATAAACATTTGTCCGATATGGAGTTTTTACAGTTGCTGTTTGTTGTTCATTTTATGGTGAAAAACAATGAGCTTTTCGTTTTATTATTAAAGAGAAAATTTGTTTAAAACAGAAATACATACATACTCGTATTATCGTAGTGTGAAATATTTTATCGTAGTTCAGTATTTCATTATTATTTTATTGTTTTAAAACAAACGGTGTCATTTCACATTAATGTTTCAGTATAATTTTGGAAGTGTGGTCGCATCAGGCGGCGCGTATATACACTCTGGACAGTTTATTGGACTGTATTTTTGAAAAATTGTAAAAAATAATTGCTTCAAAATGTTTTTAATCGAATTAAAAAAAATGGAGTTTATAAATTTCAGTACATTTGTCTACGCATAACTCTATCATTTGTCAACTGAGTTTAAAAATTCCTTCCCATAGTTTTATGTCCCAAAATCAGATGGGAAATTCGAACCGCCTTTTATGGACTGAGTTTATAGTTTAAATTGGATATATATATATATATACGAGTATATGTTTTTACCTACGGTCCCATATAAATTCAAGCCGAAATCGGACGGAGTTTAATTCATTTTCTTTAGCATTACGTTTTTTTTAACGTATACAGACACTGATTTAACATATTTTTAAATTTATTGCAGATATTCTTAAGAATATATCGGTATTATATGGTCCATAACGAAGGAATATTTAATTCAGAATTTTATTTTACAGCGATCTCAACTTTACATGCAGGTTCACAGTTTTCCTGTGTAAACAAATCAACATTTTACAAAAAAGTCGAACAAAATTATGTTCATAATGAAATATATCAGTCTTCATGCATACAGACATATAAACATACACATATTTATACGTATTAATGTCCTTGTTATCAAATAATATGAGAAATAAAAAAAATCTATATTCTATCCGATACAAATAAAAAACATCTTCAAATGTTGTTTATTCTTTAAAAATATAAAATTTATATAAAAACAGACTCAGCATGAAGTTTACCGGTATTTATACTTCCTTGTGCCATAAAATGACCACCACTTTTTGAACAGAGAAAAACAAACTAAATACTTTGAGTGGTGATGGTGGTGGTGACCGTAACGAACGAAATATCTACGCACTCGTATTTATTTTTTCTATTTATTTGATTCAATAAATAATTTAATGAAGCCATTGCTGATGATGATGCTGCTGATGACGACAAACAATTGCATTTTTATTAGTTCTTAATTACGAAACCACACTCGCACATTAGTTTGTCTCAAATCCTAGACGATTCAATACTGTTTTATTTTGCACACAAATTGTAACACCTTTTGTTCAAAATTTTCTTAATTTCTTATTAAAAAAAAAAAAAATACAAATGTATCGAAAACAATCACAGTGGTCAGCTAAACTCGACAGGATACCCGAACTTAAATTTTATTTGTATTTGAAAACAATTGATTGATATATTTTTCTTTTCGTTGTTGCTGCCTCTCTTGTTGTTATTATTTCTATGCACGATCATTTATAATAAACGATTTATGATGTTGGTTTTATTATTTGCTAAAATGTTTAAATATTTTGACGGCTGTAAAAGGAACATCTGTATAGGGATTTTCTTCAAATGAATGACTTTTATTAGAAAAGATGGATGGTTATTGTCTCATTTAAACCAGACTAAACAATTCGTGTTTAATTGAAAAGGTTTTCTAAGAAATGATAATTATTATTAATGTATTATATATACAACATATGTATGTATGGTATTTAGTTGCTATGGGAAAGGAAGAAGGGTGTACGAGTACGAGAGAGCCCAGACATTGTGGATCCTCTGGAAAATACACTGGTAAGATGATGGCAAAGTAAATATTAGTAAATATATAATTTTGTAAACTTTTAGTAAGATTTTTTGGAAACATGGAAGCTCAGCATGTTGCATGAGAAAATTTTCAGCTGGGGTATGCAAAATTTGCAACGGCTTGTGAATTGAATAAGTTGGGATTTAACCCTTAAGTTTTTTTGAATTATTTTTAGCGTTCCGTGCTACAGTTCCAACTTACACGTCTTTGGAAACTTTCAACAACATTTTGTGATAAATATTTTTGTCCGATTATTGCTACATTTCTATTTGAGTGATAACTAGACCCCTCGCAAAACTTTACACATCGTAACTATTTTTAAAAAAGTTTTTTTCTTTAGTAAAATTTAGCATATTTCTCATGAAATAGTTTTATCTTTCCGAGAACTTCAAGTTATTTGGCAGCAATATCGATCGTTTATACATTCACCCAAGGAACAGGTTCTTTGAATTCAACTTATGGCAATCATTGGCTTATTGAATTCAACGTACCAGTTCGTTGAAGTTAAGAAATCATACGTTGAAACCGTACGTTGATTTTTAAGAATTTATTCCTTGATCCAACGTGTTCATAAAACAAAATCAACGTATATTACTTAAAATCAAGAAACATGTTCTTTGAGTCAAAGTATTTGTTTATTGTGTTTAAACTACTGAACGAGTTTCTTAAATTCAACGTATTATTCGTTAAATAAAAAAAACTATTTCATTGTTTAATTCAACAAATAAAATCAAATAATGGTTTCAACTTGAGTTCAAAAATACATAAAATTTTACTTTTAATTTCAAGGAATATTTTACTGAAACAACGTATAATACGTTGAATTTCAAAGAATTTAATTCAAGGAACGAATTTATATAGAAAAAATAGATTAAGTTACACAAATTACATATACCAGTATGTATAAGTTTTGGTGTTTCTTTACCAGCTCGGTCGAGAGGGTTCAGACTGGATTAAGCCCAAATAAGCCAGCTTTTAACTTAATCCTCGTTTATAATAAAAGAAAAAAAATTTCCCGGGAAAAGTGGCAACACATGGACAGGAATTCCCAAAAACTTGGCCAAAATCCCATCAAAATCCCAGATATCCATCATACATAGACTATACAAAAAAGAAGTTTTCACTTCAAAAAACAAAAGACTTAAGAAACAAACTTAGTGTACAGGTTTTTTCGTTTCAAAAACAGAAGACTCAAGAAACAAACTTATGGCTCGATTATGGATAGCAACCGAACTTCAGTTGCGTTGCCAGCCGGCAATTCAGTTGCCATCCGTAATACAACTGTGAGCAACTGACAACGCAACTGGAGTTCGGTTGCCATCCATAATCGACCCATTAGTGTCAGGATTTTTCGTTTAAAAAACAAAAGACTTAACTGGGGGTCTCCACGTTCAATAAACTAGGAAATAATTATGTTCTCAACTGTCAAATTCTATTTCCAACACCATTTATCCACGTGTGGACCGCAAAAACATTTATTTAAACATTTATTTAGAAATAGTTGTTCGCACTTATTTCCAAGCAATTATGTTGAACATAAACTGTCAAATTTGGATGTTAGTTTTCTGAAATATGCATTTCATGCGAAGTACATAAAAATAAGAAAAGGACTTTACTAATAATACTGATATCCGCTAATAGATTCCTATTTTTCAAATAAAAAGTAAGTAATTTATTAAATTTTCATACAACCATTCACAGCAAATTTGTTTAATTTATGTTCATCACTCAATACGTGTTCTATAGCTCTCAACATAACCTTACACATGAACTTAATTATGCAGTTAATCTGCCGACGTTATTGCTTATGTTCGGAAATAATTATTGAACGTGGAGACGTGGAGTAAGAAACAAACGTTTCAAAATTTCTTGATTCGGACGCCCCAAAGCCCGCGATAAAAGCTATGCAATAGCTTAAAAAATTATTCAACGGTTAAATTCAAATTCAAACTCAATCTACTTTTAAATCCAAGTTGCCAATTAAGAAGCAAAAGAAAGGGACCATAAAATAAAAGCAAAAGCAAAACTCTAATAATGGCGATGCGTTAAACAACATGGTCAGATTAGAGGTTTCCGTTTTATAAACGAAATCTTTCAATAAAATTAACTAACACCCAGAACAACAAAAGGGACAAACGAGAACTCATCCTGTAGAAAACAAAAATAGAATAAGTCCAAATAAAATTTATTACAAAAGATAGTAGTCAGTTGGCTAAACAGACACATATGTAGGTATTTATGTATCTCTGAACGTATATAAACATAAATATCAAGATCTCTAGTATAATAGTACGTACTCGTGTGTGTATATGTGTATAATTTCAATACTAATACATACATAATGTATATTGAAGCGCAAAATAAGTTCAATATCGATGTTAATCTTTTGAATTGAATTGAAACAATATGGCAAATGATAAATGATGATGATTTCATTTACTCTTATCCATTCATACAATATGCTTCGATTCAAAAAAGGATACTCTAGTCAAGATTCCGTTACACACACACACACGCGCCCTTACACACCCAGAACCATGCAAGAGCACATACATGCACAAAAACACAAAATTCAAAATATTTATACACATTTAAACACATACACATAAGAAACTTATCAAAAGGACATCCACCATTTATAGCAAAAAGAAAAAAAAAAGGATATCACAACAATATTCATTAGGTCCTCAATGTTTATTTGTTTTTTCAAAACATTTATTTATCTATAAGAATTGGAGTATTAAATTGAAAAGAAATTGGAAAGAAAAAACTTTGTTTAATAAGAAAAATTGTTCAAATATTAAAATCAAGAAAATGAGAAGGGAATGAATAGATATTATAGACCACCATGAGAATATGACACACGTCTCTAAACCAGTTAGGATGTTGGCTCTTGTTTCTTTAAAAATATACCAACGGGTGGTCTTGTTCTCATTCATCGTATCTACTTCTTTCTACTGTAAGTAAGGAGAGACAACAATGACAAATGTATTTATTTTCCATCAATATGGGAGATCGAACAGCTTGTTTTAGCACATGATTGTATTAACATATATATGTATTTTTTTTTTTTTTTTGTGTTTCTTATTTTAAAGGACATTATTAATGAAAGGGAGAGCGTTTTTTTCTGTTTTTTTGGGTAAACAAAAAAAAATAAATAATTAAATTGAAAGACAGTAAAAGTCTGTTTCCGTTAGAAATGACCATAATTTTAAATTTAATAGTTTTTCAGTTTCCTTTTGGATATGCAGGATATTTATTTTTTTATTTTTTTCAAATAATTCATTTCAGATTAGATGAGAGTGCTTGGGTGTATGAATTATGAATGTAAAAATAATAAAAGTCTCAGGTTTACAATAATTCAGAAAGATCTGAACAGTTCTTAACAGTTTTTCAAAAAAGTGAAAAAATACTCAATCTAGGCTAGAAAATTTTAAATATAAAAAATAAATAAATAAATAAAATTAAAAACTAATATTATATTTTCTACAAAATGTACAACAATTGAATTTATTAGAAATTAAATTAAATTTATTAGAATTAAATATTATGATTTTCTTTTGCAGATCATTACATCAAACTGGTAAGTGAAAGAATAAAAATTATATTAAACGTAGTATGTATGTATGTATGTACAAGTTCGTATTTGTTTTAGTAAGAACTGAAAAACGGTATGACGCGCACGTTGTACGATCGTCAATCAAAATATTGTTGATGCCAGATTATCAAAACATCAACAATAAGAATCTTAAATCAAGTCGTACTTTGCAACTTCCGGAAGCAAATTCTCAAAAAAATAAAATAAAATACACACAAAATTAGGATTTCTTATAAAAAAAAAAGATTTGGAATTTTACTATTGAACCAAAATGTCAAAGATGTGTTGAAATTTTAAATTTGTCAGGTGTTAACAGAAAAATGCCAGAGAAAATACACAGGACGAAATACACTTACAAGGAATAATAAAAATTGTACAATAATTTAAAAGTAAGAAGAAAAAAAAGAATGAAACAGACGTCAGGCGACAGCAAGATTGTGAAAATTGTAATGCACAAATAATGAGTGCAACAACAAGTAAAGTAACATACACGTTGGCTTAAACATTCATTTACAAAAATTATATTTTTATTGCGACATGTTTGCTGATAAGGAAATCTTTAGGTTTCTTTGGAAAATTTATTATTATTGTTATTCATAAGAGAAATCACAGTATTTTGTTTCTTAATTAAATTTTCAACATTACTAGAAACAGTTTTCGAAACCGTTAGTTTTTATTGTTTCCTTTAAGTGAAATCAAAAATACATACTCGCTTCTTGTACATATTTTCTTTTAGGATTTTGTTAATGTCAACAGAATTTTCATGTTGTTAGTGTTTTATTTTTGTTTTGTTTTAAAAATATATTTTGCCAACAGCTTCTAGTTTAATGTTTGTTTGTATTGTTTTTTTTTTTGTATTTGTTGCAAAATTTAGTTCAATAATGCTGCTACTCGTAGATATTTCGTCTTTTTGGCAATTTTCAACACGTGTTGTTCAAAACTCATAAATTTTATTTTAAATTTAAAAAACAAATCGTTTTTGCTTGTTACTTATAGAATTTTTAGCTCGATAAGGTTAGAAAATTGAAATTTTCACGCTGTGTTACAAGGGCCAGTGCTGGAAAAGAATTTATTTAAGTTCAAATTTTAATATTTTCTCGTATCCTTTTAAAGGTTTTTCTTAAAAGTATTGCGAATAATAGTCTCTATTCTAAGCGGAACAAATTTATTTTTGCTAAGCCTGAATATATTGAAAGTTATTTAAGCTACACCTCAAACACTTTGTGATGAGAAGAAAATATTTTTAATATATCTATTCTATTCATTAGTTTAAATTATTGTGATAATAATAAAATCATGTTAATGCCGGAGGATTACTTGATTCTTGGACTTTTTTCTAAAAACTAAACATTTCCTCTTTTTGGGAGGTGCAACATCCATATGTTTAATTCGTGCGTTCTTTTCTGCGAAGCATTAAATTAAATTTCAAGTTTTTTATTTAATTAGTTCCAAAAATCCTTAAAAGATTTACTCCCACTAATTTTTATTTACATAATTATATTTCTCTAGAATAATGACCTAAATCAACGGAATAACTCCCACAAAATCTCATTATTTCCCAATATATAACAAAATTATTTTGTGGGAGGTAACACACCAATTTTTATTCATTTTTCTCTAAGGCAAATATACATTGGACAGCGCGCACAAAATATCAATATATTTAGCGGCATTAGTTCCCTAAACATCATGTTATAAAAAAACCTCCTCTGTATGGGAAGTGCCACGCCCACTTTAGATATCAAAGCTTAGCTTTCAAACACACAAATGCTTTCTGGGGGCCAAATGGAGAAAAAAACTGGTACTTTTAATGCATATTGGTTTTTTAATTTTGGTTTTTTGTTTTTTTTTCAATAAATTATGTATACATAAAGGGTGATCCAAGTAGAGATACTTTTTTCAATAGCCTATTTTGACAGATCACCTGTGAGTCGTGTCATGCTGTCATGTTATTTTTGTTTAGTATTGCTTGGCATTTCATAATGGAAAGACTTACGCCTGAACAACGTTTACAAATCGTTCAATTTTATTATAAAAATTCACGTTCTGTGTGGAATGTGTGTTTCGAGTCAAATTTTGTTTAGCGATGAGGCCCATTTCTGGCTCAATGGGTATGTAAACAAACAAAATTTGCCGCATTTGGGACGAAAAGGAACCTGAAGAGATTCAAGAACTGCCACTTCATCCAGAAAAAACAACGGTTTGGTGTGGTTTGTGGGCCGTGGAATCATCGGTCCATATTTCATTAAAAAAGATGCCGGTGCGAACGTAACTGTCAATGGCGACCGTTATCGTGCCATGATAACCGACTATTTGATGCCTGAAATTGAAGCTCGTGATCTCGCCAACATTTGGTTTCAGCAAGACGGCGCCACTTCCCACACATCGCATCAATCAATGGATTTATTGAGAGAACATTTCGGTGAGCACATAATTTCACGTTTTGGGCCGGTCGATTGGCCACCAAGAACGTGAAATATCACACCGTTAGACTTTTTCCTGTGGAGATATGTAAAGTCTAAAGTTTATGCGGACAAACCCGTTTCGATTCAGGCCTTTGAGGAAAACATCACGCGTGCATTCGCCAGTTACCAGTCGAAATGCTGGAAAGAGTCATCGAAAGTTGGACTCAACGGATGGACCATCTGCGACGTGGCAACGGCCAAAATTTGATAGACATAATCTTCAAAAAATAAATGGCAAAGAATGATCTTTCAAATGATAATAAACATTCTCCATTAAATTTGAATTTTCTGTGTTTTTTCTTTAAAAAAGTGGGGAACTTCGAAATAGATCACAGCTAACATTAACATCTAGCGTGAACGCAGTCCCACCTAAAAGCCAGTTAAATTTATAATCAAAAATATTCTCGCCAATTAAAGTCAATAGTTAAAATTGGCACTTATGTCATACTTGCTCTTAGTGGGTTTGATTGACTGAAAAATTTGAAATTGAAAAAAATATTTGATTATTTTCAATTAAAGTTGTTACAACTTGAAATTATTCTGGAAATGTTTTCGATTTGGAATTAAATTGCGAAATGACAACGAAAGGAAAATCTGAGAGAAGTACTGGTATGAAACAATATTTTCAGCAGATTAAAAATCAAAACTTATTAAAAAAATTTTATTTATTTCGCTGCATGAAATGGCTCTTTCAAACTCTGCTAACAACTTCTCTAATATTGTTACAAAAATATAACGAAATATCTATATATATATACACATTTATATATGTATATATTTCGCAGTGTTTAATGCCAAAATAATAAAATTTACAAATGCTTTGTTCGTTCGTTTATGGTACAAGAAACTAGAGCAAGCAGACCATTAAAAGGAACAAATATTTCTAATTTTTTTTTTGGTTATGTTCATTTTTCTGTTTGGAAAATGTGAAAACAACAAATGACACTTGTTTCATGTTTTTAAAACTGTGAACACTTTGAGCTTTCCATATTTGTGTTATTTTTTATTTTTCTTCAAATATTCCCCCAAACTTACACATAACGCCCATCACCATGCACAAAAAGAAAAACAGATCTCCACAGCCTTGTTATTATTCCTAAGGCTTTTCAAAATGTTGCATAGATGTTTTAACAAATTTGTACATAAAAATTTATATGTTTGTACTCGTATGTATGCATGAGTGTATACGAATATAACAAAGTGTTATTTAAAATACTGCAAAATAATAGAAAATATTTTTCATCAAATTTTTATTGAAATCTTAACGTAGCATAACCTGCCAAAGGGTTGTTTTCTATAATTCTCTTTTATAAGTTTGTAGTCACATACTTTTACTTTTCGTCGAAAGTATGTTTATTATTATTATTATTTTTTTTTTTTTTTGATAAAGTGGCATCAAATTTTATTTACTGTGAAAATTTTGTTATTAAATTGAAATTTAAAAATTATTATTTTATAATAAAACATGAAATGCAAAAGGTTTTAGTTAAAGAGGAATTTAACGGTGCACACTAGGGTATTTTGGAAAAAAAAGTGGAAAATAATCTGAAATATGTGTAAGGAACGAGCCGATTTCAAAGCAATTTCATATGACATTTAATGAGTTGCAAGTGAGTTGAAGTTTACAGTTGGAATCTTATATATTTAGCGAAAAGCGGAGTCAGTTCGGGCTTATGGAAATTTTAAGCATTTTCTTAACTGATATTTTTGATCTGTAGTACGACTCAGTAACTTTTAACAATTCGATAATTGTTAAATTTACCGACAATTATTGCGATTTGCAGTAACGATTTTGTTATTCACTAATTACTTCTTAACAACATCGTTATAATTTCCTTTTACGTGGCATCTCTATCAATATATAAGAAAAACACAAAGAGAAATAAACAAAAAACAAATAAATTAATTTATTTATTGAAATTTTTCCCAAAAACTTTTTAGAATTTTAAAAAATTAATGTTAAATTTAATGAAATTTAGAGATTTGAATGTTAAATTGCAGGTTTAAATAATGGTAATATTATTATTTTTGCATACAAGATTCTGTTTTTTTTTTGTATATTGTTTTAAAAGTTCAATTTTGGTCTTGGCATAACGAACGTGCTACGATTGAACTGCTGACTTTTATTTATTTCATAACAACCGAAAAATTATTGTCGTTAACATACCGATAGTGAATATCGTTAAAAGTGTTACTGAATACCCAGTTCGATAAATTTTCGTTATATTAATTTTAACAATACGATTATCGTAATAAAAGTTACTGAGTCCCACCACTGATAAAAAAGTTCACCCCCAGTCTTGCAGATAATACAGCTACTTGTTTGTAAGGAACCATGCCCGGACGTTAAAATGATCTGATAACATCAAAAGCTTCGTTGTACCAAATGGACGGTTCAGAAGAAGTGAAAAACAGGATGGCAGATTTTTTTAATAATTTTTTGTTAATCACTGAAGTAGATGTTCTGAGGAAAAAATTTTATTTGTATTTTCCAACTTCAAGGACAATTTTGCGAAAGTTCTCTAAAAAAAATAAACAAAATTAGTACCATACGGTGACACCATTTCTTAAAAGTAAATTTTCCGAAATTTTAGTTCATATATTGGATGGATAAATATGTTTTATAAATAAAATAGATGATTGTAAGGCGTCGCCCAGAAGCTATTTTCTTTATGGGGAACAATTCTCCCCACTAATCAACCCCCTATTTTAAGCTTGACTATTTGAAATCGAACGACGACGATTCTCCTGCATTAGGCGGACGTAGCACCATCTGTCCTTCAACAACATAAATAATTTTGTTCTACTTGCAATACGAATAATGACGCTTCTCGTGAATGAGGCGGATGTAGCGCCATCTTGCTGTCAATATGATGCGACGCTTCTCGTAAATGAGGCGGACATAGCGCCATCTGTCATTTAACAACAAAAATAATTTTGTTCTACTTGAAATACGAATTGGGTTAATAGCTTAGTAAATACAGGAATTGCCCCTCCCTCCCCTCCTCGTGCCCCTAGCGTTTTAAAATATACTTTAAAACCTAATCTGATGACTACCAAATATGCATAAAAAATTTCATTAAAATCGTTCGAGCCGTTTCGGAGGAGTTCGATAACAAACATCGTGACACGAGATTTTTATATACAGGGTGTCCGCCGAGAAGGTATACTACTTGGAATGGAATTTATATTGATAAATATTTTATTTAATGTCGGCAATTATTTATGGAATATAATATCAGATAAATTAACTCCTTTGTTAGCCTTAAAAATGCACATTTTTCATTACTTTCTCACACATTTCACGCGGTATTTCATTAATTTCATCACGAATATTTTGTTTGAGTTGCTCAAGCGTTTCTATCTTTTTTGGCATAAACCTTGCTTTTCAGATATCCCCACAAAAAGAAGTCCGGAGCAGTCAAACCAGGCGGCCTCCACGGTCGCCAACATCACCATTTCTTGAAATAACTTGTTGTGGAAAGAGGTCTCGCAGAAATTCCATTGTTATCCTGGCTGTATGCGATGTTGCACCGTCTTGTTGATACCACATATTAATCAAGCCCAAAGCATGCAGTTGTGGCGTTAAAAATTTTTCAATCATATCACGATAACGCTCCCTATTCACAGTTACGCCGTTTTCATTTTCAAAGAAGTAAGGTCCAATGATTCCTTCTGAACAAATTTCACACCAGACTGTCACTTTTAATGGATTCAAAGGTGACTGATGAATAATTTGAGGGTTTTCCATTGCTCAGAACCGACTATTCTGTTTATTCACATATCAATTCAAATGAAAATGTGCCTCGTCACTGATTATGATTTTTTCAAAAAAATCGGGGTTGTCATGGGCGAGCTGTAACATCATATTGGCATATGTACGGCGGCGTAAATAGTCTTGTGGAAGAATCTCTTGTGTCAACTAAATCTTAAATGGAAACAAATGCAAATCCTTGTGCAAAATTGTGCCCAAAGTTGTTCTTTGAAGTCCAAGCTCCTGAGCACGGCGTCGAATTGAGGTTGATGGATTGTTTTGAACACTTTCTTGAGCAGCAGTAATGTTTTCAGCCGAGCTTGCAGTACGTTGTGGTCCATGCTTGGGCCTATCACCCTCTTTCTTCGAAATCATTCATTATAGGATAAGTAGTGCGTTTTGTTGGCACGTTGTTTCTCCCAAAAATTTCACGTAACTTTCTCATCGTCACAGTAATCGATGATTGATTTTGATAAAATGTTTTAACGATTAAAACACGTTGGTTAATCGAATATTTTTCCATAATAAATTTGCCACGTGTCTACTTCACGACTGCCAAATATGAACTGTCAAGACTAATGTTTACCAAAATGGCGGCAAAACTAAGTAGTTTACCTTCCCGGCGGACACCCAGGATAATGACCTGCCAAAGGTAATATTCTTATTTTCGAAAATTAGTTTGAAGTTTACAATTCTTAATAATGTGTACAAATATATAATGTGTAAATAGTTTGTAAGTACATATATTGAACGCTAAAGTACCTCTCAAGCACTCTCACTTTTTGGGTGCTACTGGGTGTTCATATCAGCATTGAAGTGGCTGATAGATATAGAGGAGTTTCGCGTCATCTTTAATCTTCTTCTTGTTTTGCAAAAACGAAAAAAAAAAATTTTTCTTTCGATAACAAAAAATTATTTTATAATAATAATATTTTTTCACAAATTTCATACAAACTTTTCAGAATGAAACATCATTATGTATGCGTAAATATTATACCTGCCCGACTTACATACATACATATTTACCTGTCACATAATGTAGGCAAACAACTTGTATCACTTGTAAGAAAAACATATCTTGTAATCATAACTCTGTCGGTATGTTCTTGTATGTGGGCGATGCCATAAAATTAATGTTAATCATTTACAAATGAAAAAAGCCACAATTCGCATGTGGCTGAGTGAACAATAATTTTTGCATCATTTAATGACAGTTTTGTTAATAAATCAATAAAAATTATATTAATTAAAATGTGGATAATAAAATTGAGTGTGGATAAGAACGAAACCATAAACTCAACACCCTCGATTTAAGATAAATGCAAACAGCAGATCTGCTGGCACACTATGGCAGATCTGCTGGCACGTATGTATGGCTAAATATTTATTCATATTCGTGCACAAAATTAGCGCGAATGGTATTCAGTATAAAACAAGCAAAAATACAGCTACAAAAAAACCAGGAAAACAAGAAGATTTTATTAATGTCATCACAATAAGTTTATTAATTTTTGAAATGAAAACACTATTGAAAGCGAACAGCAATAACTAAGGGACAGACGTATACGTAAACAACAGCATTGTTGACAAAAACTGCAATAAACAAGAATCACTGAAACACTTTTGAAGAAGAAGAAAAAACGTTAAATCGATTCATATTCCTTGATTTGCAAATACATATATCTCATGTCAGGCAATACACACATTTGTACGTGTTGGTGTTTTAATTATAATCAAAAAATAAATAAATAAATATTTAAGCAAGAGATGTGTAATACTCACGAAGTTGGCGTGAATCATGCGTGATTATACTTATAACACTTGTGCTTACAGCCAGCCATTAGCGTGAGTACACCGAAAGATGCTTCAAAGCTCAAAGGCAAGCATTGCGCATTTATTTATATTTCTCTCTTTTTTTCATTTCTTGCATTTTTTTTTTGTTTCAGCGATTTTTCCAATTTTGTTGATTAATTTTTCATTTTAGTGATTTTGTCCGTTCTTGAGAAGCTTATCGATTTTCTTTTGTAGGTTGTATAAAATTATTCTAATTGTGAAAATATCAGGTGTGTAATTGTAATGATTCATAAAATACTTTTCCATTTCAACATTACATTATTTGATAGAGTACCCTTTCATTTTTATTCTATTTTTGCCCTATTCGTTATCACTTTAAATTGCAGCACTAGCTTCTAAAATGTTTACGATTTTGCGTTTTACGGCTTAAAAGACATATCCCGTCACACTTACACTTACAGACGGCGTACCCTTTATTTTTTGTTTTATTTAAATTTTAAGGTGTAATTCAAAAACGATTCATAAAGTTAATGTGCACATTAGAACCGGTTTTCTCACACAAAATTCGTACTTTAACGCCACAATAACTTTAATAATCATTTATGAATTACACCTTTAGTATCTATTTTTGTCGTTTGTATAAGAAAACACTAACTTGCTGTTAAAATGACGGTTTACAATTCGAATTTTTAAAAGACACATATCTCGTTTTGGCACACCCTTTAATTTTAAAATTTTGTAAATTTTCAACATTTGTGCTCGCAGCAGCCAACTAATCAAAATAATTACACATATTGTAATAAAACTTCATGTGTATGTACATACATATGTATGTACCTTCACCCGTTATCGCTATAGTAGCCTGGCAGACAGTCAGACAGTTGGATGTACGGACGGACAGCGTTAACATTAGGGTTCTTTAAGTTTTAGTGTATTGAGCTCTAAAATGCTATCAACATTCTAAGTATACATACGAGCATACAAATTATTATGTGTCATTCCAAAAGGTTATTGATCTCGCTTGCACCTATTTGTCAACTTTTATTAGAGTTGGTGATCGCAGAAAAAATATCTGAAGTAAAAATATCAAGATCAAGTATTTTTTTTGACAATTTTCAATTATAAATTGAAACATCAATAAGTTTTTCAAATCTTAAATCTAAAAATATTAAATATAAGTTTAGCCAATGCTAAACAAAATTTTTAATTTTAACGGTTAATTTTTGTTGTTTTACATCTGTCGTGTACGGCTGAGAAAAAAAGTATCCCTCCTTTTCAGCCGGGTGTGGCCTCTATAATGTAGAATATTGCATGCAAGTGGATTTGGGTACAACTCAAGTTTTTTAACATATTTTCTCGCGTGTTTTAAAAATACTGTCTTCACCAACGGAACATCAAGATCCTTGTGAATTCGCTGATTTCGGATATACCAGGGGACTGCTGTAATTGCACGTAGAATTTTGTTTTGTCGCCTTTAAATTTTTTCTACATTCGATGCTGAGGCAGTGCCCCATAACTGGATTCCATAGGACCATATTGGTTTCAGGATCGCGTTGTCTAATAGAAATTTAGAGTCTAGGCTTTGTATAGAGTTTCTTGCTTCTCTGTGTGATTTCCATGTTAAACGATGATCAAGATCAACGCATGGATATTTGACTTCAGTGTGTTTCGGTATAGTCTCGGTGTTGATTTGTACAGGCGGGAATTTTTCCCTGCGCAACGTAAATGTGACGTGTACATATTTCTGCTCGTTAATTTTAATACGCCATTGTGTGAGCAATTTTTCCAGTTTTGCTATTTACCCTTGTAAGTTGCGGGAAGCTTCTACTGGATTTTCATGAGCCCTTAGAAAAGCTGTATCTTCAGCAAATGTTGATGTATGAATGTTATTGCTTAACGGTAAGTCAGAGGCATACATATATTAAGTACAGCAAGGGACCGAAGATGCTGCCTTGGGGAACTCCGGCTTCGTTCGACTGCGGAGGGCTTAAAATATTGCCTTCTCGAACTATAAATGTACGTTCCTTTAAGTAGTTTTTTAAATCAAGTATGTATGTATTTGCAAAATTGTACAAAGATCAGATAAAATCCAAAGCCGTGAATCGTAATTGACTTGAGATCCCATCTCTAATTTAAACAAATAAATTTTGGAAGAAATTCTTGTAAAATATATAATTTTCCCATGAACTGGCAAAATAAACAAGAAAAACAAATTCTTAAATTATTACATACTAGATATACCCGGTGCGCTTCGCTACCCCCTCGTTATAAAATAAAATTCCTATTGTGAAAATTTAATGACGATCGGTCCAGTAGTTAAGACTATATTACGATTTTTTATTTTCCTAAAAAGGGGCGTGGCCCCACACACCCTTCTCCTGGTACGTATTCCAAATTATGCCAATACCATATGTACCAAATATCACAGACGTAGGCAAAAAAAATGCCCAATATATGGCGATTTAAATTTTTGGGTTATATGGGCGGTGCCACGCCTCTTTGTCCAATAAAAACTTCATATAGCCTATGTCACCCGCCTGAATATTCTGAAGATTCTCTGAAAATTTCATCAAAATCGGCCCAGCCGTTTTCGAGTCCATTTCTTACATACATACACACATCCTCCTTTATATATATAGATATAAAATTTTTGAAAATAAACAATTTGTGAAATAAAAATTTAACGACATTCGAAACAAAACGATTTTACAAAAAAAAAAAAAAAAAAAAATCTTTTTATTTGAATGCTACACACCTTCAGTGTTCAGTCTACGATACACTTAAAACATGTTGGAAATAAAGGTAACAAATTTAAAATTTTTCTAGATAATATTTCACAAACGGACAAAGCGTAAGTCTGCTTAAGTTTTAATTTAATTTATCCACTTAAGACATCGTTGTTGGCTAAACATACTTAAGAAACTGATATGGAAATTTTTATCTCTATCAGGACAGTCGTTTAAAGGTTATTGATTAATTTCCACAAATACTTTAATTTTGTCCTATTGTACATTACACAGTTAATCTAAAAAAATACATTTGGAAAATTGTGAATGGGTTTTTTTTAATGCAACATGTTTTTTTATGCATCGCTCAGGCCACACGATTTCTTGTCGTACACTTTTAAGTATATTATTGTCCACCAGTATTGATGAAACATATATGTATGTACAGTCGAACTTCCATAACTCGAATCACCATTATCCCAAAAAAAAACTTCGACTTACGGAGACTTCGAGTTACAGAATTTTTTGTCAAAATATAATAAAAGGTTTTTGTATTATGTATTTTTATTTAAAATAGCCTCTAATGGAAAACTACATACTTAAGAATATAAAAGAACAAGCATAATATTGCACCAGATATAACCATGTTTTGGCTTCTAGTTGCTGAAAACCAATCTATGATTGCTTTGTCGACATTCTGGAATTTTGGCGTCTTAACTCTTTTAGTACATAAACGAAATCCAGATTCAAACGAGTTGATAATTAATTCCTTATTTTTGAAAATTGTTGAGACCGTGCTTGCCGGAATACCATATTTATCAGCTGCTTCCTTTTTCTTTAATCCATCTTCGACGTCTTTTATATGTTTATATTTTTCTTTAATTGATAAGCATTTTAAAACACGTGTAGTTGCCATAATAATAAAAAAAATCCATTTCAACATTTATCATCTAGCCCGAATTATGCATAGAACTGATAGTTACGCAAATAAAAAGAAATAAATTTGTAATTCCCCGAAAAATATAAAAAAAAATAGCATGTAAAATATACAAGCCATACATACAAACAAGAAAAGAGAGTAAAACAAGCAAACCATAACTAAAAAAAAAAACAAAAAACCGTTCAAACAAGCAAAATTCTTCGAGTTATAGAGTTCATGTGTATGTTTTTTGTTCGAGTTATGGAGAACTTCGACTTATGGAAGTTCGAGCTACGGAAGGAAAGTTGTATGTGATTTGTTCTTTTAACGCTACTGCCAACCAAATTAGTTCGAGTTAGAGAAAATTCGAGTTAGAGAAGTTCGAGTTATGGAAGTTCGACTGTATTATGTAAAAGGTATTTTTCTCTAGAAATGTACAATACATGTTTTTTCTTAAGAAACTTGGTTTTAAAAACGGTTACAACCAAATCCGGTTACGGATAAAGTGGTCGAGTTTAAAAAATAAAAAAAAATAAGACGCGGAAATCCGTTTATGGATTATTAAATTAAATATTAAACATATATATATGTATATTAAATTTGAAATCCCGTATAAATATTGGAAAAATTAAAAATAACCACAGTTATGAAGGCAGGCTCCAGCATTCTGAGAATTTCGAAATAAAACGAAGTTAATACACTTTAAAAAATGTTTTAAAGAAACATTTTAATCAAATATATTCTGTATCCTTTTTAAAGCTAAAGTTAAAAAACTTTTCCAAAAGTAAACTTATGTCACTTATAAAAATAATTTCTAATGTGTTTGGTTTTTTGGCGAGCCAATGCGAATTTTTTACTAATAATTTGGATAAACACTTACCTAGTTTTTCGTAAATATTTTACAGAATTTCTACAAAAATTGGCATTTCAGCCATTTTAATTCAAATTTTCCTAATTTTAGTTCATTCTGTTTTTTTTCCTTCTTTGAGTGTATAATTTATTATACAATTTAGTTAAGAATTTTTCTAAAATTGTGTAAAACTTGATGCCGCTTAAAATCGAATCAATAATAAATGCTGACTGCCTGACAACAAAAAAAGTTAAATTAAAATTTATTAAATGCTATAAAAAAGATCCGAAGATTCAGAAGATTGCTAGATATTAGTCTCATGAAGATGTATTTTTATTTGTTGTTTTGATGCATAATAATATAAAAACATTTTGTTGATTTTTTTATAGAAATACCACGAATCATGGGTGGTTTGATCGTATCGATAACACACATGTGTTTCCTGTACATTTGATTTAAATGGAAATTCACCAAAAACGTTTACAACTCGTTTCTTTTATTTTTTTGTTTATTTATACACTTTTTTGCTGACTCTTTTTAATTTTATTTTATTTCTGCCAAAGCCCATCACTAAGCCATCGAAAAGAAAGAGGAACAAACTAAAACCAATCGTTCACAAAAAAAAAGATCAAGATTTGTCACCTCAGAACGTAATCTGTTTATTTAATTCTTAAGAAATCGTAACCGAATCCAACATTAATCACCCGAAGTCTAATTAAGAGCTGTTTAGTATTCCAGGCGCTTAACTGACTTTGGTTCCTTTTTTTTGCAAAATTTTTTATTTTATTTATTAATTTTTATTTTGGGAGACTTTATTCCCTACAATAACGTCATGCCAACTGCATTTACAGACAATGACGATAATAAAATTTTTGTAAATCAACACATCCATCCAATGATTCTAAGTGGATGTACAAACTTATCAATATTTTAATTTTTTGTTTTTGTAGTCCCGTTTGATTTTTTACAGATCTTTCAAGCAGTTGTGGCAGCAATTTGTAAAAATAAGAAATCCGGGTGCTTTTTGGAAAAATAATTTGGGGAGTTTTCATCCTCAATATATTATATTTTTTTTTTATTTTTCCATTGTTTTCATATGTATTTTTAATTAGTTTGAATTTTTTTTCAGCTTGATGTTTTAACATTAAAAAAATATTTAGATTTTTTAAAAATACTGTTTCCAAGAAGTAACAACTGGTTCGAGCTGTGGAGCTTAATATGGCATTGACATGTCTGAATGTATATTCTAATGGTTCTAAAATTAAATTTGTCCCCTCTTCCCACCCAAAATCATATCGGTTTTTTTTGCCAGAATTATATAAAAAATAATAATAATCAAGCCTAAAATAAGTAGACATAAAAAATAACAAAACAATTTATTTAAAGTAATTTAAGATCTTTTATAGTGTTAAACATACTCGTACGTAATCATAATTTCAATTCTTTAAATAAAAACCACTGCAAAAACAAGCAAGTTAAAACTATTCAAAAGCATTACAGTCGGCTTAGACGAATATTGCATACACTTCTTCGGAAAAGTATCATTAGTCCTTTTGCATATTAGATAACGCTATTTGTTCTAAAAAATCTAGGCGCACCTCTTGCTCATAATGTAATAAAACTTAAAACATAAGGTCTCCCCACAGAGGTGACCTCACAGATTGAATTTGAAAGTTCTACCATAAAAGCTTCCCGAGATATTAAGGTGTGAAAAGTCCATATTTTAGTACATATTCACTGACTCATCAATATTATTGGGCACTTCCAGTAAATGTATAGAGCTGAAACTTGGTACACAGGTAGGTCTTGGTGAGAAATTAACCAGAAAAATCTGAAAACGGGCACTTTCCAACCGGAGGGTACTAGGGTTCCCCTTCTTTGTATGGGGCACTTCCAGTATAGCTAGAAATCTGAAATTTGGTACACAGGCAGGTAGTGATGAGCAATTACCGAAAATGATTTTTTAACGGGCACTTTTCATCTGGGGGACATTCATGCCCCTTCTTTGTATGGGGCACTTCTAGTATACCTAGAAAGCTTAAATTTCGTACACAGATAGGTCCTGATGAGAAATTAACAAAAATAATTTTTAAACGGGCACTTTTCACCTGGGGGGACTAGGGTTCCCTTCTTTATATAGGGCACTTCTAGTATAGCTAGAAAGCTGAAATTTTCTACATAGGTAGGCCACGATAAGCAATACATATATATATTTATACAACAACAGCTTAGAAAAAAGAAGTGAGATCCGCACAAAAACATAAATGTGAAAATAAGGACAAGTTCTTTTTCAAAATATTTCGGCCGTATAAAGTACTGAGATCAAAATAATTACCAAGTTCATGATAGGTACAATTCCATCTCGTTTCTAGGCAACCTGTAAGCTTGGCAAAATTTGTTTGCCTTTCTAATATGCGAAAGAATTCTTGGAAAAATATTGCCAAGCTTATAGGTTGCCTAGAAATGGGATGGAGTTGTACCTATCATGAACTTGGTCCTTATTTTTATCTCAGTACTTTTTACGGCCGAAATATTTTGAAAAAGAACTTGGCCTTATTTTCACATTTGTGTTTTTGTGCGGATTGGGTTTTACGAAATTATTAATTCAATTTAAAAATGCAAAAGACGTAAAGAATATCACATCAATGTAGAGTTGTTTATAATCAAAGGTTAGGGAGGAACACCGCATACGTTGCTAATAACCAAATGTGAGGAATACGGCATAATCTTTTTATAAGTTGCAAACATAACAAGCTACGAGCTAAATAGTCGCTATACTCTTGGTGAAGGGTACACTAATATAAAGTTTTAAATATCATACCTGTAAAAAAAAATCAACAAAGAAAAAAAGAATATTATAAACATATTTTTTTGCAATGACATGTGAGTACATGACAATTTTGTCATTTGTTTAAATAACAATTTGTTACAAAACTGACACTCGTACAGTAGCTTGGGAAAAATTAGTTCCAAGAAATTGTACCGGAATTCTGTTGAAAACTTGAGTTTATTTTTTTTTGCTTTCTTTCATACATATTTTTATTTCTGTAGTAAAACATTTTTGTAAAAATATATCATTCAGGTAATATTAAATTTGAGACACTTTGTTTTTTTTTTTTTTTTTGTTGTGCACAACTTCTATAGCAAATTTTATTTCGTGTTTATTCTCCTAAAGTCAGCATTTAATTAGTTTTATTTCAAAAATATATATTTAATTTAAAGGTTGACAGTTTATTTTGCAGATCTCAGCAAAATTTTTTGCAAAAACAGAAACGGTTTTTATCGGTGGAGTTTTATTCAGCTGCATAACAAAGATTGTTGTTGCTGAGGCTACTTGTAGTTTAAAAATTTTTTTATTTAAATTTTCGAAGTCTTCACATACAATAGAAATTTAATGAGGATCATATCTCGTCGCCAAATGTCTGGTTGCTTTTTAAAATATGATATTATGAGAAAATTTTGTTCTAAGAAAATTTTTTGAATCATTAACTAAATAATGTTTTCAAGTAAAACTTGTTGTGAATTCAATTCGTTTTGCATAAATGAAAATTATACCGACTTTTTTTTCAATTGTAATTTGTGGAATGAAATTTTAAACATTTCAATGTTAATAATTTGGAGAAAAGTGATTAAGAGTTCAATTAAACGGATGGGTACTTGGCTCGTGTGTTCGTAGTGTAACATCTACTACACTGCCAAAAAAAGGTCAATTTGTTTTTAAAATTTTCAAGTTTCCTGTTTTAACAATTAATGTCCCTATAGGAAAAAATTACTTCTTTTTCGAATATAAAAGCTTTTTGTATTTGTTTAGAGTTTGAAATTAAGTTCCGAATTCCCAGTTTATCAAGTTTGAAATGAATGTTAAATTATCAAAATTTAGTTTTAATTTTTAAGAAATTGAGTTTAAAGTCAGAAAGCTTTGATATATGGTTTGAACAAAAAGAAAAATGCATATCAATTCGCCTCAACATTAGCAGGAGATTTTACTTTGTATTGTAACCCAGCAAACAATTATATGACAAAAATTAAATTGAATCATGGGTTCATGCGATGACGAACTGGTTCGTTTTAAGTGAAACATCGAAGATCTTGTGTTTTTTCTGGAATTTAAATAATTTAATGAATTAAAACCACCATGAATTTTACCTGATCTGAAGACAATTTTTCATTTGTTAAAATATCCATTTTTTAAACTCTTTTTACATTTAATTTTCATTACTCCGAATTCAGAAAAACGTTAAACTTGAATTTATGTCTTTTAATGATTAAGAATGCATACAAATTTCCAACTCTTTGCACTACTTCATCTTTTTTTTTTTTTTTGCTGGGAAACATATTTGCGACAATCTGCCCTCATCCAGCTAGAATTAAGTTTTTGCAAGTGCTACTTTTAAATGTTTAATTAGTTATAATAAATACAGAAACATCCACAACTAAACTGTGTAACTTAATTTTTCATGTTGAGGAAGTTTTTTCAAAATCAAAAGACCAATTTAGAGAACAACGAGAAAGAAAACATAATAAAACAATGTTAAAAATGTCATGCAATAACTTTATGATTGGCAATATTTTTGTGACATATTTCTTATAAATATATTTTATAACAACTATAACTACACGAATTCCTGAGACCTTAAAAAAATTAAGAAGAATCCTTCAAAAACTTCAACATCATATTCCTCATGTTAGTTAACAGTTGTTGTTTATTATGCCAGAAATAATACTCCAGCAACACAAAACCGACTCCATTCAGTCTCTAAACTAAAAGGATGCGATCAATTAGTGGTACGGTACCATTCACTTGTGTCAAAATGCTTGCTCTGCTGCATGAAAATAGATGGAGTCATACAACTAAGCGGGCATTTAAAATGCAAAGCACGTACAACGTGTGTGTCCTGACATTGTTTTTCGCATTGTTTTAGCTGGAGGAGAGAGTATTTAAAAAGCAAAGAAAACAAAAAAAAAAAAAATAAGAATTTAAGCCGTACCATTCTTTCAAGCCTATCACGATATACATACGAGTATGTATAAGAAACAATAACCCATAACTACAGCATCTGCAGCGATACAAAAAAAAACGACGATTCTTGTTTGAAAAACGTTTTAAGCATTCCATCTCATAGCAGTCATAAATGCGCGACTTACAAAATGTTTGACAAAATATGAATTCATAAATTGAATTTATGAAGACAGCACCAAAGTCCATAAACACATTATTAAGTCATCATTTACGAAAATCGAAAGGAAAAAAAAACATAATCAAAAAATTATGATGACGATGAAAAACTGAAAAACTGACGTACGTACAACTGAAATACACTAAAAGACATTTGTGAGATTTGTTTTTTCGCTTCAAATGCAGTTGTACTAGAAAGATGTTGTCTTGAATCTTCAATGATGCGGCATTACTGTATGTTCGTGTATGTTTTTAACTTTTTGGTACTAGAGACTTTTATGTTGCTTCCATTTTTTTTTTTTTCGGTTTCATTTTAGTAAATTGTTTAGTGTGCTGCTGCTTGCAAGTCGACATTATTAGTGATGGTATACAACATGTTTTATTAAGGAAAAATTATGAATTTATAATGAGGTGTTCAATATAAAAAAACAAAATCAAAATATTTTTTTTAAATTGTGAATGCAGGAGCGCAGTTAAATAAATCAGGATAGTTTGTTTGTTAAATTACTAATTCCCAAATGGTTTTTGTGAACTTGTGTGTAGCTTTTTTAACTTTTCAAAGTACCTAGTATGTTTAAAGTGTACTAATGAATTGCTATAAGCAATAAGTAGACATCTAGGAGTGTATAAAAGTATATCGACATGCTTAACACACTACAAATAAAAACTTTTTCGTATAAAAAATAAAAAAAAATATTAATTCAGCTGGGTCACAAGCAATTTCCATGTATCAGGATCACAGGCAATAAAATTGGCGTGATACTAAATTTGCAAAAAAATATGTTTTATATGTTGTTTCTGGCAACATATTACGAAAGCTGCAAAATAAAGCAAATGGACATTATTTCATACGGAATCTTGACAGATGATCTACAATGTAGTAAACTCCAAAATAAAAAACAAGTTAAACGTTACAACTTCTACAAATCGCTAGATATACACCACAATTTTAAATGTCATAATATCTCAGTGAAATAGTCAATGTTGTTCAATATATTTCACAAATTTGAACAGAGTTTTAAGCTTTTTAATCCTTTAGCACACTACTTCTCTGTTGATTTTTTTCATATCTTAAAAAAAAAAATATTATCAAACAACTTCGTTATGATCTCTATACGAACAAGACAAAAATCAATTTCGAAATATTAAACAACATTTCAACAAGAAAACAGCAACAAAATATCAACAATGAATAGTACGAGTACAAAAGTTACGCATGAGCATTAAAGCGTAACTGCAACAGAATTGTTTGTTGTTAAAATTCGCTTTCTGATGATTGTTTTTTTTTTTTTGTTTTTAACATAATCGTATTTTTATAATTTTTTTATTACAATCAAATTGGTGGCTTTTCCTTTCAACAACAAAGTTCAACTTTAAGTGAAATAAACTTCATAAAAAAACGCAAACAAACAAACAATACACAGATACAAAAGTCATGATGCACTGCGGAATGGTAGAACTGGCGCCATGGTTTTTGCTTTATGGTCAACTCATAAATTCATAACTATAAAATTTTTAAATTGTCAGTTTTATTGGTTTAAAACGTCATGTTTGGATACGTTTTCATAACGCAAAACGACGACTATGATTTCAAAAGTTGTTCCTTTTCTACTTGACGCAAGAAATGAAAAAAAAATAATTCAACAATTTTAACAATTAATGCGACATATACCATTTAGTTTTCTCCTTCTCAACTTGATATAATCATTTGGTATTCAAAAGGTTTGATAAGTCATAAAAAACACACACACACACGCACACACACATTTCAATATAAAATTTCTATTTAAAAAAGAAGAAGAAAAGAAACGGCAACTGCTGCAACATTAAAACAAAAGATTCAAAGATATTTGACTTTTATTACTCCAAAAAAAAAAAAAAAAAGACAAAATATAAAAAAAATACAAATCGAAAGCAATAAATTTAAAAACGTTTTGTTTTATAATTTCGATTAGACAACAAATTGTATTTTAATTCTTTATGTTCTTTATGGTCTTTATGAGAGCCTCTTTTATATTAAAATCTTGCATAGCTATCATTGACCAATGTATTATTATTTGTAAACGTGTGCTTATTTGTGGTTTTCTTGAAGAACCACTTATGTCTAGTTTTTAGTTTTTTTAGCAATTGAATTATTTTATTTCTTTATGTAAACGGAAGAGAATCTGTCACAAGACAAGTAATGCGACTATTTCCCAAGCAACTTGGAGGTGCCAACAGACATCAGTAAGAAACTCACGGATATAATAGTTGTCCCAAAGTGGTTTCTTTAAAACTAATATAAATTGTTGCACTTTAAATGTATATTGTTGATATTGAAAAAATCTCGTTATTAACTTTTTTCAAGTTAATTGATGAGTTGACTTGTCCATCATTAACGACTCGATATCATATTCCACTACCATTCAATTTTTCACTATTAATACTACAAGTGGAAGGCAATTGGTACTAAAATTCCAACAGTGGTTCTTTAAATTTTTACAATGAATACACCAAATTTGATTTCTTTTAATAAAAACACTTTTCAGGAATATCCGGTCGCCACATGCATAGGATTACATTAATTTAGAAAGAACCTAACTCTTTTTTTTCTAAATCGCGGTTGTTTGCAAATTTTATGAAAATTCGAAAAAATTTTCTAAAATTTTTAAAGATTACAAGGCGAAATATTCACCCCTATCGTGTTCAATTTTCCACATTAAATTTTTTCACTTTTCACGTATTTGAAATCGTGAACAACTCGCATGAAAAAATATTATTCAGTGCAGAACGTGAAAAAAGTTCACTTTTCCCTTCAATTTATTCACTTTATTTTTGATGGGGAACAGAACAGAACATGTATGTGTTTCTTCTTATAATTCGAATATTAAAGCTTATAAAGTTTATTTTAATGAAAAGATCTGATAATAAGGAAAAAGCTGATGTATTTAATTTAATTTAATTTAATTTATTCATTCTTATTTACGAAACCGAGCTTAAAAGCCATATTTGGTTTCACTAAAGCTACTACATGAGTTTTTTATTAATATTAACAATAGATATAATATATATAATAAGCAATAAATTTAAATATTGCTCAACAAAATGCAAAACAACGGGCCCATTGCCTGCAGAACTTTCATTTGTTGGATGTTTTTCGTTTTGTTGGCTTTCAAAAGAGTAGCCGAATTATTTAACCACATAAAAGTTAGAATGCAATAAACAAACGGAGCATCCAAACTAAAGCTACAACACTGAATATTTAGCTTTGATTTTTGAAGTTTTCTTTAAAATAAATATGAACATAAATTTCTTTAATATTTTATTTTTTTAATCTCCTTCCCTTTTTTACATTCACTGAGAATTAATAGCGGGAATAATTTTTCACGAGAGATTCACGATCCCATTTTTTCCTTCGAGGGAATTGAAAATTTCACTTACTATTCACGATAGCGGTGATTGATTAAAAGTCTTTAAAAAGGACAGAAAACAAAAAATACTGAACAAATTTGTTCAGTCGCTAAAGAATCTAAAATTTGCTAAAGATGAAACGAGCCATAGTGCAGCTGCTAAGTCGCTTATACCTTAACCCTTTGACTGTCCAATGCATCGCATATGATGCACAGACGTCATGATTGATACGCTTGCGCATCACATGTGATACACAATTTGTCTTATTTCTTTTTACAAAATTGTATTTGAACTGATGAAAAATAAAGTGATCTAATGGTTTGAGCGTGTAGAGAATGTTTTTATTTAAATAAGACATGAACATGTGTATAAGAAAAAACTGCAAATTTCCAAGATATAAAACGACAAAAATAAATTTTTTAACAAAACAAAAAACCCTATTCATGTTGAAAAAATGCAAAAATTCAAAAGGATAAAATAATAATATTAATAAAAATAAAAATAATTGAATTATACCTTATATTATATAGTTATAAAAGAACTTAGGAAGAATAATTTTTATGAATTTCAGTAAAGCAAGGTAAACAATATGGTTTTTGACACTAAATACATGAATCATATGTGATGCACGGAACGTTTGAACAAAAAATAGTTTGAATATTGCTCCGTGTATCATATGTGATGCACGCCATTTTTACCAAATTATTACTGTGGACGTACGCTACAAAAAAAAATTTTTTGTATGGGGACAGTCAAAGGGTTAAGGAATGCAAACAAATCTGTATAAATCGTGAAAATGGCGAAAATTTACAGAAAAAACTTTAAAATGTAAAAAATAGAATTAAGCCTTCTACATTGTCAACATCTATCTTCTCTGCTCTATTCCGTTCGTAAAGTTCTGGCACAATGCATTACTATATGTAGGCGTCACCTACTAAGTGCTTGTCCAACAAAACAAAAAAAAGCTGAAGTAATAAGACAAAGCGTCCATTCTAAGCTGTTGTTCTTCTACGAAGTATGTGAAAGATATCAAAGATTTCCAAGAATTTCTAGAGAAATCCATGGTCGACCCATAAGTCTTTTATATCTGTTTGATTTCGGAATTCCAATGAGAAAAACTTTACCAAAAATTACACAGTACACGAGTATCACTTTTAAAAATATCAAATATTTCTTAGATTGGAAATTACGAAATAATTTTGATAATAAATCATATTTCTAATTACCCCAATAATAATCAAATAGCCCCATTTGTCATAATATAGACACAATAAATTATTTAATTTAACAAATCATAAAAATTGTTGAAAGTATCAAATAACTTCAAAAATATCAAATATTTACACAATTCATTTGTATAAAAAATTGAGAAACCCCACAATTCAAATAAAGGGAAAAACCACTTAAAGTGTGATCATATTATCAATTATTTTTTCGTTTGTTTTAAAACATAAATATTTTGATTAACGATGTGATCTAGAAAATGAAAACAATTTAAGCGAACACAAACTTCTTTTCCATTCAGCACTATTTTCAACTTCATTAAATAAGTCAAAACATGGATACGCAACATTTAAATTAATTTATTTTATTTTACACCCAAATTCTAAAGAAACAAAAGCAAATACACGAAAAGCAAATGGGCCGCCTGGGGATTTCAAATTGATCGTCAGCAGGCATTTAATCGATGAGACACGGCAGCATGAAACAGGGAGAAACTAAAATGCTGAACGACACCGTCAGTGTATTGCAGTGGATACAAAAATACATAAATTGAAACTGATTTGATGCTTCAAAAAATTTCTACAACAACCAAAAAAAAAGAAACAAGAGAAACATAAAACGAATCTACGGTGAGAATAAACTGCAAAGCAAAGAACCCACATCAAATTAATTCACTTGAAGAAGAAACTGAATAAATGAATGAATGAAGAAACTATTTCCACACTGAAGTGAGTATTGCTGCTGCCACCACGATTCACAGTATTCATTTAGTCATTAAGATCGCTAGTCTTTTTTTTATAATTGTTGTTTTTACCAAAAAAAAAAAAAAAGAGGAGATCGATGTGTGTGCGACGAGCCATAGAAAAGTAAATGAAGTGAGCTAAAGATCATCGCAGTGCCACCACCGCCTGCCATCACCATTTAATGCTGTTAAGCAGCAAAAAAAAAGCTTCAAACTGATCACTGTTTCATTTAAATTAATAAAAATTATTTTTCCCCATTTCATTTCTTGTATTTTTTTTTTTTTTTTTTTGAATTTACGTTTGCTTATTGGGGGCTTGCTGTGAGAACGTTAGCAGGCGCGTTTTGCCCAGCATGAGTAGCTGTGATTTGACACCTCACATGACAGCTTCTTCAATAGTATTTTAAATAATGTAAAAAACAACACAAATTATACAAAATGGAATACAAGTTATTAGGCCGATATTTACGTTAAGCGCTTTACAAATGCTGCAACGTATAGCAAACAGACAGATCCCAGACTTAAAAATAGAGTGTAAATTAATGAAAATGCTAATACAAGCTTTAGTCGGGTGAATACGATCATCAAATAAAAATAAGTTATTTTTTATGGGTATATGCCGCACTTCATTGGTTGTTAAATACCAACTCACCAGTAGATCTTTACCACCATGCTTGACAAGTTTTCGAACTCATTCGCTTTTAAACAAACTCTCAAGTAAGAAACGAGAATTGCTTAAGCACAAACAAAATAGTTTAAAATGCTTCTACAAACAACACAAAAACAATTTTAATTCGACATGAATCTTTTTATATTCTTTACAATTAGTCTACTTTTGGTTGGTACAACGAATGCATTTATAAGGAAAAACCAAGAAAAACCTCCTCATTATAAAATTTGAAAAAAAAATTTAAAAACATTTTATTCGAGATTTATGTTTATTTTTTCCAGCCTAACAAATACTTTAATCTGTCTACTCCAGTAAAGAGGTTATCTGTTTCCTAGAGTCCTGGATACGTTCACTGCGGGTGCAACATGGATAATTCTACATTCTCATGGATTCTGACGATAGTCATCGTATGGGAGTTTCAGCTAAGCAGCCATTTAGCCTGTCATAAAGTATGCTGTGTTAGAACTTCCATAAGAGTTTTCAATGATTCCTTGCCAAGAGTCAATAGTCCATTCGTTCTCTTGGGATTTTTGTATCTTCGGCTAAAAAATTGTAGCAGATGTGCCCACTTTTTCCCTTTAATACCAATAATATTACAATCCCTGATTGGCGTAGTAAATTGTGAGGAGGGAAATTTTTTCAGTTCAATCGGTATAGAAATCAGGGCCCAAATTACGGCACTCGATATCGATCGAAATTTCAATACAATTTAAATGTAAATTTAGACCGATATCGAATGCCGTAATTTGCCCCCAGGAATTCGAAAGTTTACAAATAATTTCTAAACTTTTATTATATTTTCGTGAAAAAAAATATATTCACCGATACAACAACGAAAATATGTTGCAAGTTCAATAAAAAAAATTAATGATAAAAGACGAAAATAGAAAACTAAATAAGAATAAAGGATATAAAAGTGTTTAAAAAATTACTAAAATTATTATATTTAATGCAGAGAGACAGACCGACAGACGATTAAACTAATAAAAGTTCAGTACTTGCGTATGGCATTCAATATGACTGTCACAGCGGTGCAAGTGACAGCATTTTAAAATTGGAGAAAGTAAAAATTAAATTAATCATTCTCTCACTCTCGCAAGTTTCAAATTCACAATAAATAAAAATTTTAAAATATATTTGTAGCCGCCTCATAATTAAGCCAAAACAAAGTATCGTTTTTATGCCTCAAAACTATTTTGAATATCAAATGTA
Source organism: Lypha dubia (assembly GCA_947311025.1). Lineage (NCBI taxonomy): Eukaryota > Metazoa > Arthropoda > Insecta > Diptera > Tachinidae > Lypha > Lypha dubia. The sequence continues at coordinate 53,379,906 of OX371263.1, forward strand.
TAATTGTTTGTATTTATTTTTTAAGAAATATTAAAACACACACAATCAAACAAATTGATATCGATATAATAAAATTTATTTCTGTTGCGGTGTAAATTTTATTTTGTGTGGTAATTTGATCTTAATGTTTATGTTTCTACTAATAACATAAGTTTTATTTAATTGTTAATAAGAATTGGAGAAATTTGTAAACATCATCATGCAAAGAGAATGGGACAAACATTTGCTTTAAAAAAAAAATAAAAAAAAAAACATTTTAAACACCAAGCCCATATTAGTGTCTATTGACTTTTTTATTGTAATCTTTTATATAGAAAAGAAACTTTAATTATCGTTTTATTGACGACAGTTTTACGATCAACATTTATTGATGTGTACTGTCTGACAACAATGATTTTTATAAATTTCAATTTAGAGCGGGTTTCAAAAATTAAAACAAGTTTTTTTACGATTGGCACAAAGCCACAAATGTTGGCAAATTTAAATATTTGCAATTTGTCGATGATGTTGTTGAACTTTGAAGAACATTTAAAACTTTTGTTTAACATAAATAAATTTACCTAAATACTGAGCTACCGCCAGCGATGGCCCTTGATAGCTTTAAGGGGGTTTCGAGATACACTTTTATCTCGAAACATCAAATCTTCCGCACTGTCAAACATTTTCTTTGTCTGGTAAATTATTACGATCTTCTACAGTTTTATTTCTAACAAAAAATTCCCCAGCTAGCATCCATTAGTAGAGCTAAGTCGCGTATTCTATTTGTATTTGTAATTGTGTATAAATAGAATATGTAATGACGTTTAGCGAATCTACCTAACAAGTAGTGAAAGCATTTGCGCATGAATACTGACGAGGTTTAGTGGCTTCTACCGAGAACAACGTTTGTTCTATTTAGCCAGTGATGTTGAAAAATCTACAAAAGGGATGTATAAATATTAAATTTTTTCTTTGCTGCTCGAAATATGTTAACAATGTCTACCTAATTTTTATCTGATTATAAACATTTACGAACTTTAGCCTGTATAAATATTAACAAAAAATTGTTTAATTGAAAAATAAATTACACGAACTTAAGCCTGCACAGTTCGACTAAAAATACTTTATTAACTTTCTTATATTCTTAATCGATCTGGCTGTGGAATAGTTGATTATGCATCAAATAATTGTCCTTATTTAGAGCCGGAGAACGAGGAGTGAAATATCAAGTTTTCAAAAAAAAAAAAATTGTTTTTTATTCCGAAATTAATGTGCGGTTTACACATGACGAATAACTGATTTGAGTGCAAAATTTTGTATGAAAAGCATTTAGTTTTTTAAATTTTGTTCGTCAAGTTAAAACAGCACGTAAATTTAATATTTTGAAAATTTAACGCTACAGTTGCTTCTCAAGTGCAACTAGCTGTGGATATTTCTCTATTTGCTTCCACATCTATAAAATCCTGTTAAGAGATATTGTTGTTATTTATTTTTTAGGCAGATTGTTTTCGGTGGTCTGGTTATCAGCTGATGTAGTTAAATTAAATTGCACCGTGAACACACTTCTACTTTGGTTATCTGCTTATTTTTGCACAATCATATATTTTATGACTGGCCTGATTTATAATACCTACACCGTTTTACGTTTTACACCGTAGTGTTTCTATGCGTTTTTATGCACACCATTTAATTTAACACGTTTTTTTTTAATTTGACATTCAAAAAATAATCAATCAAATAAACAAAAACGAATCATAATGAATTATTTTTTGAAGGACAGGTATACTTTTAAATAAAATGAAATAATTTAAATTGTTTGCAAAACGCATAAAAATCTGTAAGAATGCAAATAATGGAGTTAAAAAATATATCATGTATTCTGAATATTTGAGACGATTTTTGTTTTTATTTCACTAAATTTTAACCAACCGATAACCTGTAAACGAGGATATGATTCGCACAAGTTTGATTATTTTTTCTATTGTAAATATTTTATTGTTGCCGAACCCTTGAACAGCCTCACTAGAATAATAAAAATAAAATTATTTCGAAATTATGCTCTGTGTCAGTTCTGGGTTGTTATAAAAAAAATTGATCAATCGTATAAAATCTAAATTTTATTTAACCATTTATTTCCATTTTATTTTGTATCAAAATCAATAGTGAAATAAATTCAAATTTAATTGGAAAGATATGATGTCGTGCTGTTGTAGAGTAAATGACGATGTGCTTAAAAAAAAACCATTTAAAATAAAATGTATGAATATAAGAAACCCTTCCGAAGCAAACTCATTTAAAACTGTTTTGTCTTGATGAAAACATACACAAAAAAAAAGGAAGGAAAGCTTAAATCAGAGTCAGTTGTTGTTTTGAGCTGCCTGTTGTTGCAGTTGAAAGTGTTGATTGGTTGGCTTCTCAATTTAAGAAAACATATAAAATAATATTTGATGCTGCTGCTGCTGCTGCTGCTGCTCCTGTTGTTTGCTATAGCTGTTGCCGATGATTTTGTAGCAATGTAGAAAGACGGCACATACTTGTACTATACATAAGTATGCAGTCACTTTAATTGTACATGCATTTTCATTCAAAATATACAAACAGCATCTTGGTACAAGACAACATGAATTTTTACACAAGTGTGAATTAAAAAAACAAGTAAAATAAATTTGAAGCGCCTTACACTTTGGTACATGGCTGCAAAACAAATAAAACTGATCGTATAGTACACATTCATATCTAAACTTTACAATCTTTTGTGGAAGCAGAATACATAACAACAAATATACATCCAACAGTATCAGAAAGAAGCAGAAGAAGAATAAGAATAAAAAATTGTATACAAAAGATACGTGAAGTACTTTTTTACTCGTCTACATGGTACAACACCATCATCGTTCAATAATTCAATTTCTGTTTTTGGTTTTTCTTGCAAAAAGAACATACCACAAAAAACAACGTTTCAAATTTTACCATCATCATCGCTAGACATCATTGCCAGCCTGCTCCTAATCATCACCAGCAACGTCAAAACAACGCCAACAACTGCTACATGAAACAACAACCGTATATTAAAAATCGTATAAAGAAAAGAAAAACGACTACAAACCATTCATTCAGTCATTCATATCCACCCACATTTATTCTTGTTGTATCCACGAAAAATTAAAAACCAAAACAAAAAAAAAAAAAACTGCTACAGCAAAACACGAACTGCTACAAGTTGTTAACTTAAACATGCGCATGCGCTTACAACTTACACGGAATCCTTATTCCTGAAAGTTTATTGTACGATTGACTACATATGTACATACATTTATACATGCATACATGATTGTAGCATCAACAAAATACACACACTCTTATGCATACGAACAATATAAAACACGACAAATAGTTGAGTAAAGCAATCTTGAAAGGATTTTTAATTTCAAGCTTTAGAAGAATTTATTTGACGATTCTATCAGAATCTAATGGCTGACTGTCAATGATTAATAGAATTGAGAAGGTGCTGGAGCAAGAAAGCACACTTGGAAATTTGTACGAATCACAGCACGACTACCTAAGGAGAAGGTTTCTAGTCCATAGACGGTAGCCTTACTTGGAAGGAATAAATCCTATAAAAAAATCTTTATGAAAGATCATTCATAAATATCGATAATTATCGATTATAATCGGCGTTCTTAGTGAAATTGGGATGGATCTTACAAACACCAATTTTACAAAGAATATGCTAAGAGACTGCTCCAAAATCTGGAGTTCTGCCTTTTATGGAATTTTACTAGAAATAAAATCCATTCAGACTGGAAAGTAGAATCCTTTACAGACAGATAAGCGACATGCCGCTTATCGAAAGTAAATTTTTGCCCGCGATTAGTGAACTCATGAAATCGGTAGTCAACAAACTATTTACTTGTATTTTCAGGGAAGAAAACGGTCTAAACAAATTATACAAATACCACAGAAGGTTTAATATGTCGGCATAACCGCAGAAATTATGATCTCATTTAAACAAAATGTACAGGCGTAGCTTTAGAAAGAAATAAGGTATGCTGGGGAAGGTGCACGGCTCAATCCTACATAAAACTGGAGTAAAATTATTAATTGAACAACATATAGATCATCTCCTAATGCTGTTGTTAATCTAAAACTCCCGTTCCTTGAACTAAATTGTTTGAAATTCAACGTATTATACGTTGTTTCAGTAAAATATTCCTTGAAATTCAAAGGTAAAATTTTATGTATTTATGAACTCAACGTTGAAACCATTATTTGATTTTATTCGTTGAATTAAACAATGAACTAGTTTTTTTATTTAACGAATAATACGTTGAATTTAAGAAACGCACGAGTTTGGTAGATATCGATGCTATGAAAATAATTGTTTATTAGTTTTTACCGTTTCTTTAAAAATTTCAGGCAATGTTACTTCTTGGTGGTTGGTTTCCATTGCACTTCCTGCAGACGTAGAGTGCGACAAACATTACGACAAAGGTTTCGGTGGTTCAGCACAAAGATCTTGCAAACTTATTGAGTGGGACTTACGCAATTTCTGTAAGTTTTTTTTTTAATTTTAACATTTCTTGTTAATTAATGTATTAATTTAATTATTTTATAATTATTAATTATTATTAATTTAATATATTTATGTATATTTTTTTTCTTAATTAAATAAAATATATCAAAGAATAAATTCTTAAAAATCAACGAATGTGTTCATTAGATCAAGGAATAGGTTTCTTAAATTCAAAGAACTATTTCATTGAATTCAAAGTTCAAATACGTTGGATCAAGGAAAAAATTCTTAAAAATCAATGAATGGGTTTGTTGGGTCAAGGAATAGGTTTTTTAAATTCAAAGAACTATTTCCTTGAATTCAAAGTATAGATACGTTGGGTCAAGGAATAAGTTCGTTGCATTCAACATATAGTTTCAATGAATTTATGTACGGTTTCAACGTATGGTTTCTTCACTTCAACAAACTGGTACGTTGAATTCAACAAGCCAATAATTTACATACGTTGAATTCAAAGAACCTGTTTCTTGGGTGAAAAATAAGGAATAAATTCGTTGAATCAACGAATTTTTTCCTTGAATTTAATTGATTTTTTGGTTGAGTGTAGATAACTCAGCCATACCATGAAAAAAAATTTTATTATATTATTTTTGTTCATTTCTGGCATTGAACAGCAGACGCAATCCCTTTTAAGTGAAATCCAATTCCAAAGTGAATCCAATTGTTATTCTAAAATACTTAAATTTGGTACGAGTTTTTTTTTGTGTGTATGATCAGTAGATTTTTGTTGCTACTGCCTTCGTTAAAAAAAAAAAAAACAAATCCATGTGACATTTTTAAGACGAAAATGTTTTAACAAAACTTTTAATTCATACAAACAACAATTTATTTCTACTTTCCAATAAATACATACATATGCTCATATATGTATGTACCCGTATGTAATTATATGTCTGTATGAACGTATGTACGTACCTAAATACAAATGAATGTTAGTGAATAGTGTTATCCTTCTGCAGTTTTTTTTTTAATTTTTTATGTAAAAACATACATACGTATGTAAATATTTATGTTGACCGTAATTACTGTATGTAAATCCAGTCAAACATTGAATACTTATGGATGGTTCAGTGATGGTAACTCTGTTACTTTTAATGTATGTATTAAAACTGATATTTTAAAAGGTGTTAGCAAATTACATTGGAGCCTTAATGCCTGTTTGCAGAAGATTATTAATAATTTTCGATCGTAAATTTGTGTTGAAAACAAATTCTAAATAAATATAAAAATTTTCGTGTTTCCTTCAGGATACTCGTAAGCGGACTGTCGAAAATATTTAACCGTCTTCAGACAGTTAAGCACCACGTTTGAAGTAACAGTATCACTAGCGAAATGCGGGCAAATAGAATAAAATAACAATTATAAGGCAGATGATTAATTTCTAATGCTTTTCAAATAAATTGAATAAATTTTCTAATTGTAACGTTTAGAATTTCAGAGTTATGAAATAATCCCATATAAAATGGTTCCTTTCCAAATTACTATCAAATTGAGTATTTATTCCGATAACTGAAAAATAGATCCATTCTTGATTGAAATCCTCTCAACCTCTAAAAGAGCGTTCGGGTTGGCATCATTGAAACGGATGTCTGCTATATTTTTTTCTTCTGTTTGTTGTATGTTTTTGTTACTTGTATCTGTTAAGCAACCGTGAAAATTAAGTGTGTTGATTGTAAAACAAAAACAAGTAAGAGTGCTATATTCGGCTGTGCCGAATCTTATATACCCTTCACCAATGCATATACATATATGTGATTCGCAGAATATAATAAGCCTGTATATCCTTTGTTAATATCCTTTGATAATACTGTAAGCAGTATGTGTGCATGTTTTATCATTACTTTTTTTCTCACTGAGCTTAAAAGGAATCTAAAATGAAAAACAAATCACATATTTTTTACTTCTAAATACAAATGCATTTTTAACATACACACATATATGTACATACATATATATATAAATTAATATGTTTTTGTACATTTTATGTACTACTTTTTTATGACTTTTTTTTTTTTTTTTGGAAAATGTACCTACTCTGTGCAAATTATTCGAGAAATATTTTTAAATGAAATATGTAGAAATATGTAGCTATTATACATATTAGGTACATATGTATATATGTACTTATATTATCCAATCAGCCTAACAGAACGTATCAGTTTATCGATTTCGAGAAGGCTAAAACAATATTCATTGTTCTAACGTAGGGCTAGTTCAAATAGTAATTATGTAAGTTATTTATTCTTCGTTATTGACCTATTACATAGGTACTTATGTATGTATGTACATATCAAAAAACACCTCATAGAAGGGAAAGTTATTTTACTGGTGACAAAATACTTTTTAGCGACGGCTCATTTCAATTATGTATACAGTATTTTTCGGTTAATTGACCCTACGGTTAATTGGTTTCCACGCTTAATTGAACCACATAATCGGGCAAAAAAATATTGCATACGAAAACACATGTAAATTTCCTCGGATAATTGAACCCGGTTAATTGATTTTCCCGCTTAATTGGTTCAAAATTCATGTCATCAAAAATAAATTTCCTCTTACTTTTACCCGGTTAATTGCAAATGAATTGTTTTTTAGTTTATAAATTTAATTTTTTTGTAAAACTAATGTGCACATAAATAGTGCATTTAATAGTAAATATGTACCTACTTACAATAATAAATACCTGCGTATACACATATATGTACATTTTTTCTGTTACTTGCATTTTTTTCGTTTAAGGTAAAAAAAAAATTATTTTGAAAAACTTAAAGTGCACATATGCGATTTCTTTTAATTCATTAGTAGTTCCAATTATGCGGATTCTTGTAATTGAACGATTTGTTCAATTAAGCGGGTATCGGCTAATTGGTTCCCCGGTTAATTGAACAAAAAGTTGTGCAAATTTTGATGTGCAATTAACCGAAAAATACATATATACCTATGTACATATATATATATACACAAATGTATATTTAGCGTGTAGTACCTACACCTGTATCATACCATAGCGTTTTAATTTACTTTAGCAAAAATAAAATTTCGGTTCTGATTTTTGATTACATACATATATACAATTTTATAACCCTTTCAGAAATAAATTTAAAATAAATAAATACTCCAGTATTGAACTGAGGAATCGCTCACAATAATCCAACACACGACCCATCGTGCTACTGAGGCTAGATAGTTCTTTGTGTATATTAGTTTAAAAAAAAATATATATATATGTATGTATAAAATAACCTGTTTATTATTTTCAAATATACATAGTTACAAGCCTATGTACATACATACATATATTTCAATTTTTAAAATGAAAAACAAATTGACAAATATACAACATTTTAAAAGATAAATACAGAAGCATTTTTAACATACATATAAATACATCAGAGTATATTTTTGTAATCATCAGTGTGCGACATTTTTTTCCACAGAGTTTACTTGTCTGGTACGTATAGTGTTCTAAAAACGATGTGTGTGCATACATACATATTTATGTTTATAATGTGCTTTGGTGAAAAAAAATTGAAATTTTTTATGTGTGTAGAATAGTGCTTGGTATCAGAGCTGCCGTTTTTTGTTATTTCTAACCAAAATTGGTAATTTTATTTTTCAATGTGAGATGCGAATATTTTTTCATTTTGGTTAGTTTTTTTCGTTTGAATATTTTTTAACTATACATATATATAACTTGTTAAGCTTTGAAAACAATTTTTGAAAATTTTTAATTACCTGTTCATAGTACGATTGGGTCCCAACACTGTCAACACCTCTCCGTACTACTAAATGATCTGCTCTGTGTTATCAAAAAATATTCAATGATTCACATCTAACTAGACCTGACAACTTTCAAAACAAAAATGGGACGAACGAAAAAACTTTTGAACAACTTTTTTATTTCGTACAAAATTTATTATCATTGCCACATAGTTCTGCTGCAGCCGAAAGAATGTTTTCACAGCTTAATTTAAACAAAACCAAATTTCGTAATAGTCTTGATTTTAAAACTATTAACAATATTATCCAATCGAAACAGTTGTGCAAAAATCAAAATGTTGCCCACTATTTACGGTCTGCCAAAGATATGAATTGAAAATTCGTATATAATTTCTAATCTCAATACTGTGAATTGTAAATCTATTAATTTTTTGATTTAAAAGAAAAATTTTGTAAAACAATTACATTTTTTTCCTGAAGTACAAATATTGTTTATTTTAAATAAATAAACACTTTAAAAAGTTTGTTTAAATTTAAGTTTCTTGTTATGTTTTTCACTTATTAATAAGAAATTTATTAATATGTAAAAACAATTTCTTTTTTTCCTTTCTTATTATTTATAAATGTGCAGTACAAATATTGTTTATTGTAATGATCCTATTCAAAAAAAATTTTAATTTATAAACTTTCAATCAAATGAATTTTGTATAAACATTTGGCAGGTTTAACTCTTATAAAAAAAAACTATTTTTACGAATAAGGGCTCAAATAAACAAAAACTGATTTCAATTTAAGTTTCTCCTTTTCATTTACTATTAGTATGATTTTTTTTTTTTTGTTTTCTTGTTTTGCAATTATTATTTAACTATGTATAAAATGCAAATAAACTGTATGTAATGCTACTTTAAATAAATATAAATATTTTTTGTTAATAAAATATGCATTTTAAATTTGGTTATTTTTTCACATTTGGTAACTTTTTCAAAATATTTGGTTGTAATATTTTTTTGGTCGTGGCAGCACTGCTTGGTATGTTAAAAGCAAATAACGATTTGAATGTGTTGATCTTTCAAAAGCAAATGCCTTGTATTTTTATACACACATGCTTAGATGTGTGACAAAAAGGGGTTTGTACAAAAAAATACGTAAAGTTATAATTAAGTTAATATACATTCAACACTAACAAGCCTCTGTAGCACAATGGTTAGTGGGTAGAAGTATAGTGAGCGACTCCTCAGTTCAATACTGGAGCACAAAGTATTTATTTTAAATTTATTTTTGAAAGGTTTATAAAATTGTATATATGTAATCAAAACTCAGAACCGAAATTTTATTTTTGCTAAAGTAAATTAAAACGCTATGGTATGGTGTAGGTACTACACGGTAAATATATGTGTATAAAGTCGAATTCGGATAAGAACGCACTGTTTATATGTAAAAAACGCTTAATTGAAAATAAAAATTGTTATTTATTATTTTTGATCAATCTCAAAGCACTTGCTTGCATTTGCTTAAAAGAAAACCTGCTGATTGAAACATATTTTGTTTAGAAATAATCTAATTTATATGAAACAAACATCCCATAAAAGGAAAAATGTTTAATTTCTGGTATGTAACAAAATACTTACTTGTCGAATACGAATAAAAGTATATTAAAATAAGCAAATAGTCGAAAAATCGAATACAAGTATTCGTAACATTACTAGTACGTAGGTACATACATATATAAAATAAAGATAATGGAAATTTTTTCATCATCCATCGACAGCTTTTATTATTTATTCATGGATAGCTCAAATATATTTATTAGATCAACATCAAGCTTAGTTAGAACTTTAAAATTCAACAAACATTAACATTTTCAACACAAATACTTACATATATATGTAATGCTGCTTCTGTGTGTATAAATATTATTGTTTGCAAGTATTTTAAATACCCTGCAGTCGCCGTAGCTAGCGAATGTCTAGCTATTTCGCGAGCTACCAGTCATTTCCTCTAACTACCAGCCTAACAACTAGCAATGCACTCGACTGACGATTTGAACATACGGATGACATTGACGGTAATCACTTGACGCGATCAGACCGATGAGATCACTGGTGAGCAACTCCCAACTATTTCTCTAGTCAAAATGTACCAGTTAGATCAACAATGATATTTCCTAAATGAAAATACTACAGAAATTTAATTTTTTTTTGATACATATTTGTTTATTTATCAAATTTCTTTTTCAATAGTTATAAAATATTCAATTAATTGTTCTTTTTCTTTGTTTATGCAACGTTTTAGTTGACTTCTGCTCATTTTACCTTTAAAAACACTTTTTTTACATGTCTATGTGTGAGAGAGTCAAAGGCGAACTCTTGCATTACTTGTGGCCACTGTAGTATTTAGTCGGATTTTCGTTAGGGAAATACTTAACGATTTCGATTAAAATTCTACTTTTAAAAATGCAGGGTATGCCCTTTTTATGAAAACATTCAGGCATACATACATATATATATATACATATATATAATTATATAATATATATTTGTACGTATGGTTGGGCGCATGGGCAATAATACAAAATATTTATTTTGTTTTTCTACCGTAAGACATTTCTGTATTATGTCTGAAGTTATACCTATTTGATGTTTACAAGTTTTAAATTGAGTTTGTGAAGAGAAACATTTTTTTAAAAAATTTAATTATTAAGTAAGTATTGCAAAATCAGGTAAACTTCGTTAATACAGTCTTTTTCGGTTAATTGCACATCAAAATTTGCACAACTTTTTGTTCAATTAACCGGGGAACCAATTAGCCGATACCAGCTTAATTGAACAATTCGTTCAATTACAAGAATCCCGTTTAATTGAACAATTTGTTCAATTACAGAAATCACGCATAATTGGAACTACATACTAATGAATTAAAAGAAATCGCATATGTGCACTTTAAGTTTTTCAAAATAATTTTTTTTTACCTTAAACAAAAAAAAGGCATGTAACAGAAAAAAATGTACATATATGTGTATCGCAGGTATTTATTATTGTAGGTACATACTATGTACTATTAAATGCACTATTTGTGTGCACATGAGTTTTACAAAAAAATTAAATTTATAAACTAAATAAAAAACAATTCATATATTGGTTTTACAAAAAAAACATAAACTTGAACACAAATTTTTTCACAAATGATGTCAATAATGTATGTGCAAAAATGCCAGATTATTTTTCAATAATAATGCAATTAACCGGGTAAAAGTAAGAGGAAATTTATTTTTGATTACATGAATTTTGAACCAATTAAGCGGGAAAATCAATTAACCGAGTTCAATTATCCGAGGAAATTTACATGTGTTTTCGTATGCAATATTTTTTTGCCCGATCATGTGGTTCAATTAAGCGTGGAAACCAATTAACCGTAGGGTCAATTAACCGAAAAATACTGTATTATTTTTAGTTCAATAGATAAATATAATTAACATGAAAAATTTAATAAAATTTACAAGATAAATAGTGTTTTATCACGTGCAGATCTTTAGTCAATTAAAAATGATTACGAAAACATTAAGAATAGTCTAAACGACATTGTTAAGACATATTTTTACAAATCGAAACTTTCAAATTCGTTACAAAATCGAAGTTTTTGGTTTGATGGGTAACTTTGTTTTATATTTATACGCACATTTTTACATACATATGTACATACATATGTTTGCCTTATGTTGGCTTGTTACTTTCATTTCAGCACGGATTTAAAGTTGATATTGTTATATGTACATATTGATATAATTGCTATGTAGGTACCTACATATGTATGTATGTATATTGTTATTTGTTACACACATAATTACCTATTATTTTAACTGTAGGTAATAATTTGATATTTGAAAAGTCAACACTATTTTGAGTTAGCTTAAAGCTTAGTACATATCTACATACCTACTTGCTTAGATGAAAATTCAAATTACTAGGGGGTTTTTAAAAACACATACATATGTACATACATATGTATGTAGCTATTATACATATTAGTTACATACATATGTACTTACTTAGATTATCCAATCAGCCTAACAGAACGTATCAGTTTATCGATTTCGAGAAGGCTAAAACAATATTCATTGTTCTAACGTAGGGCTATTTCAAATAGTAATTATTGACCTATTACATAGGTACTTATGTATGTACATACATATCAAAAAACACCTCATAAAAGGGAAAGTTATTTTACTGGTGACAAAATACTTTTTAGCGACGGCTCATTTCAATTATGTATATGTATATATATATATGTATGTATAAAATAACCTGTTTATTATTTTCAAATATACATAGTTACAAGCCTATGTACATACATACATATATTTCAATTTTTAAAATGAAAAACAAATTGACAAATATACAACATTTTAAAAGATAAATACAGAAGCATTTTTAACATACATATAAATACATCAGAGTATATTTTTGTAATCATCAGTGTGCGACATTTTTTTCCACAGAGTTTACTTGTCTGGTACGTATAGTGTTCTAAAAACGATGTGTGTGCATACATACATATTTATGTTTATAATGTGCTTTGGTGAAAAAAAATTGAAATTTTTTATGTGTGTAGAATAGTGCTTGGTATCAGAGCTGCCGTTTTTTGTTATTTCTAACCAAAATTGGTAATTTTATTTTTCAATGTGAGATGCAAATATTTTTTCATTTTGGTTAGTTTTTTTCGTTTGAATATTTTTTAACTATACATATATATAACTTGTTAAGCTTTGAAAACAATTTTTGAAAATTTTTAATTACCTGTTCATAGTACGATTGGGTCCCAACACTGTCAACACCTCTCCGTACTACTAAATGATCTGCTCTGTGTTATCAAAAAATATTCAATGATTCACATCTAACTAGACCTGACAACTTTCAAAACAAAAATGGGACGAACGAAAAAACTTTTGAACAACTTTTTTATTTCGTACAAAATTTATTATCATTGCCACATAGTTCTGCTGCAGCCGAAAGAATGTTTTCACAGCTTAATTTAAACAAAACCAAATTTCGTAATAGTCTTGATTTTAAAACTATTAACAATATTATCCAATCGAAACAGTTGTGCAAAAATCAAAATGTTGCCCACTATTTACGGTCTGCCAAAGATATGAATTGAAAATTCGTATATAATTTCTAATCTCAATACTGTGAATTGTAAATCTATTAATTTTTTGATTTAAAAGAAAAATTTTGTAAAACAATTACATTTTTTTCCTGAAGTACAAATATTGTTTATTTTAAATAAATAAACACTTTAAAAAGTTTGTTTAAATTTAAGTTTCTTGTTATGTTTTTCACTTATTAATAAGAAATTTATTAATATGTAAAAACAATTTCTTTTTTTCCTTTCTTATTATTTATAAATGTGCAGTACAAATATTGTTTATTGTAATGATCCTATTCAAAAAAAATTTTAATTTATAAACTTTCAATCAAATGAATTTTGTATAAACATTTGGCAGGTTTAACTCTTATAAAAAAAAACTATTTTTACGAATAAGGGCTCAAATAAACAAAAACTGATTTCAATTTAAGTTTCTCCTTTTCATTTACTATTAGTATGATTTTTTTTTTTTTGTTTTCTTGTTTTGCAATTATTATTTAACTATGTATAAAATGCAAATAAACTGTATGTAATGCTACTTTAAATAAATATAAATATTTTTTGTTAATAAAATATGCATTTTAAATTTGGTTATTTTTTCACATTTGGTAACTTTTTCAAAATATTTGGTTGTAATATTTTTTTGGTCGTGGCAGCACTGCTTGGTATGTTAAAAGCAAATAACGATTTGAATGTGTGGATCTTTCAAAAGCAAATGCCTTGTATTTTTATACACACATGCTTAGATGTGTGACAAAAAGGGGTTTGTACAAAAAAATACGTAAAGTTATAATTAAGTTAATATACATTCAACACTAACAAGCCTCTGTAGCACAATGGTTAGTGGGTAGAAGTATAGTGAGCGACTCCTCAGTTCAATACTGGAGCACAAAGTATTTATTTTAAATTTATTTTTGAAAGGTTTATAAAATTGTATATATGTAATCAAAACTCAGAACCGAAATTTTATTTTTGCTAAAGTAAATTAAAACGCTATGGTATGGTGTAGGTACTACACGGTAAATATATGTGTATAAAGTCGAATTCGGATAAGAACGCACTGTTTATATGTAAAAAACGCTTAATTGAAAATAAAAATTGTTATTTATATTTATTATTTTTGATCAATCTCAAAGCACTTGCTTGCATTTGCTTAAAAGAAAACCTGCTGATTGAAACATATTTTGTTTAGAAATAATCTAATTTATATGAAACAAACATCCCAAAAAGGAAAAATGTTTAATTTCTGGTATGTAACAAAATACTTACTTGTCGAATACGAATAAAAATATATTAAAATAAGCAAATAGTCGAAAAATCGAATACGAGTATTCGTAACATTACTAGTACGTAGGTACATACATAAAATAAAGATAATGGAAATTTTTTCAACATCCATCGACAGCTTCTATTATTTATTCATGGATAGCTCAAATATATTTATTAGATCAACATCAAGCTTAGTTAGAACTTTAAAATTCAACAAACATTAACATTTTCAACACAAATACTTACATATATATGTAATGCTGCTTCTGTGTGTATAAATATTATTGTTTGCAAGTATTTTAAATACCCTGCAGTCGCCGTAGCTAGCGAATGTCTAGCTATTTCGCGAGCTACCAGTCATTTCCTCTAACTACCAGCCTAACAACTAGCAATGCACTCGACTGACGATTTGAACATACGGATGACATTGACGGTAATCACTTGACGCGATCAGACCGATGAGATCACTGGTGAGCAACTCCCAACTATTTCTCTAGTCAAAATGTACCAGTTAGATCAACAATGATATTTCCTAAATGAAAATACTACAGAAATTTAATTTTTTTTTGATACATATTTGTTTATTTATCAAATTTCTTTTTCAATAGTTATAAAATATTCAATTAATTGTTCTTTTTCTTTGTTTATGCAACGTTTTAGTTGACTTCTGCTCATTTTACCTTTAAAAACACTTTTTTTACATGTATATGTGTGAGAGAGTCAAAGGCGAACTCTTGCATTACTTGTGGCCACTGTAGTATTTAGTCGGATTTTCGTTAGGGAAATACTTAACGATTTCGATTAAAATTCTACTTTTAAAAATGCAGGGTATGCCCTTTTTATGAAAACATTCAGGCATACATACATATATATATATACATATATATAATTATATAATATATATTTGTACGTATGGTTGGGCGCATGGGCAATAATACAAAATATTTATTTTGTTTTTCTACCGTAAGACATTTCTGTATTATGTCTGAAGTTATACCTATTTGATGTTTACAAGTTTTAAATTGAGTTTGTGAAGAGAAACATTTTTTTAAAAAATTTAATTATTAAGTAAGTATTGCAAAATCAGGTAAACTTCGTTAATACAGTCTTTTTCGGTTAATTGCACATCAAAATTTGCACAACTTTTTGTTCAATTAACCGGGGAACCAATTAGCCGATACCAGCTTAATTGAACAATTCGTTCAATTACAAGAATCCCGTTTAATTGAACAATTTGTTCAATTACAGAAATCACGCATAATTGGAACTACATACTAATGAATTAAAAGAAATCGCATATGTGCACTTTAAGTTTTTCAAAATAATTTTTTTTTACCTTAAACAAAAAAAAGGCATGTAACAGAAAAAAATGTACATATATGTGTATCGCAGGTATTTATTATTGTAGGTACATACTATGTACTATTAAATGCACTATTTGTGTGCACATGAGTTTTACAAAAAAATTAAATTTATAAACTAAATAAAAAACAATTCATATATTGGTTTTACAAAAAAAACATAAACTTGAACACAAATTTTTTCACAAATGATGTCAATAATGTATGTGCAAAAATGCCAGATTATTTTTCAATAATAATGCAATTAACCGGGTAAAAGTAAGAGGAAATTTATTTTTGATTACATGAATTTTGAACCAATTAAGCGGGAAAATCAATTAACCGAGTTCAATTATCCGAGGAAATTTACATGTGTTTTCGTATGCAATATTTTTTTGCCCGATCATGTGGTTCAATTAAGCGTGGAAACCAATTAACCGTAGGGTCAATTAACCGAAAAATACTGTATTATTTTTAGTTCAATAGATAAATATAATTAACATGAAAAATTTAATAAAATTTACAAGATAAATAGTGTTTTATCACGTGCAGATCGTTAGTCAATTAAAAATGATTACGAAAACATTAAGAATAGTCTAAACGACATTGTTAAGACATATTTTTACAAATCGAAACTTTCAAATTCGTTACAAAATCGAAGTTTTTGGTTTGATGGGTAACTTTGTTTTATATTTATACGCACATTTTTACATACATATGTACATACATATGTTTGCCTTATGTTGGCTTGTTACTTTCATTTCAGCACGGATTTAAAGTTGATATTGTTATATGTACATATTGATATAATTGCTATGTAGGTACCTACATATGTATGTATGTATATTGTTATTTGTTACACACATAATTACCTATTATTTTAACTGTAGGTAATAATTTGATATTTGAAAAGTCAACACTATTTTGAGTTAGCTTAAAGCTTAGTACATATCTACATACCTACTTGCTTAGATGAAAATTCAAATTACTAGGGGGTTTTTAAAAACACATACATATGTACATACATATGTATGTAGCGTTTATACATATTAGTTACATACATATGTACTTACTTAGATTATCCAATCAGCCTAACAGAACGTATCAGTTTATCGATTTCGAGAAGGCTAAAACAATATTCATTGTTCTAACGTAGGGCTATTTCAAATAGTAATTATGTAAGTTATTTATTCTTCGTTATTGACCAATTACATAGGTACTTATGTATGTATGTACATACATTTCAAAAAACACCTCATAAATGAAAAGTTATTTTACTGGTGACAAAATACTTTTTAGCGACGGCTCATTTCAATTATGTATATGTATATATATATATATGTATAAAATAACCTGTTTATTATTTTCAAATATAGTTACAAGCCTATGTACATATATTTCAATTTTTAAAATGAAAAACAAATTGACAAATATACAACATTTTAAAAGATAAATACAAAAGCATTTTTAACATACATATAAATACATCAGAGTATATTTTTGTAATCATCAGTGTGCGACATTTTTTTCCACAGAGTTTACTTGTCTGGTACGTATGTATAGTGTTTGTGTGCATACATACATGTTTATGTTTATAATGTGCTTTGGTGAAAAAAAAATTGAAATTTTTATGTGTGTAGAATATTGCTTGGTATGTAAAAGCAAATAACGATTTGAATGTGTGTGATCTTTCAAAAGCAAATGCCTTGTATTTTTATACACACATGCTTAGATGTGTGACAAAAAGGGGGTTGTACGAAAAAATACGTTGAGTTATTATTAAGGTAATATACACAAAGAACTAACAAGCCTCAGTAGCACGATGGGTCGTGTGTTGAATTATTGTCTCTGACACATATTCAATGCGCGTGACCCCGTATTCAATACTACTGAGGCACCTAGTGTATTTATAAATTTATTTCTGCAATGAATATATATATATCTTCATTTATTTGTATATATATCCATTTCAGAATCGATACTTTTATTTTTGCTGATTTTCAATACGAAGCATCCTTAGAAAAATCCCTACATTTTACTTTAAGAAACAATTCTCTAGCTCTTCTTGTGTCTTCAGAAAATGGATTTCACGTACAGACAGACGGATAGACGGACAGACGGACAGACGGACAGACGGACAGGGCTCAGTTAAATTTTTTAATTATAAGGATCCAGTATATATATACTATATGGACCTCATATAAATATTGTGGAAATTACACACGTAATGACAAACCTATAAATACCCTTACCATTTTTGGTGAAGGGTATAAAAAAAGGGACAAAAATAGGAACGGAAATTTATAATATTGAAATCAGAGCCGTGTGTAAAACGTGCAAAAGATTTGTTTTAAGGTTTATGCGTGATCTGTTCTCATTGTTTTTATGGTTAAACAAATCAAGAAAATTTGCAATTAAATCACTGAGTTGTTGCAACAATAAACATAAATAAAAATAATAAATCTCCATACATCAAGTTTCTCGTTTGAGAACAATTTCCAGGAAGGTTTCGGACGTGTGATTTTCATCTACTATGAATTGTTTGGAAAATTGTGAAATAGAAAACAGTAAAATTAAAAGGTAATACGATAGATAGATTCACTCAGAAAACAACCGAATTGTGGCTGTTGCACCAACTCTCAATTAGGTTGACCTAATCAATTTAAGAATTGACACAACCGGTATATTGGTTACAATTGTGGTATTATGGTTGTGATAATGAAATGTTTGTTAGATCGATAGAATATTGGTAGCGATATTTTTTTTTTACATCACCGATTTCTAACCAATTTATACACTTTTCTTAAATATATCAAAATTTTTAACAAAATAGTATATAATATTTTAATAAAATGATTGTATAATAAAAAAAAATAATATTAAATGATCTCTTTTTTCACGTAATATATATTATATTTTATCAATTAATGCTTTTATGAATGATAATATTTTGTCCAAATTTCATGTCATTCCCCTGTAAAATCGTATATGTATTTGTTAAAACTTAATTTTCCGAAGTATTGGTGATTTGCAATAATATAAATTTGAAAGAACATGTTTTCTGCGTATACATGTTGCAGCATTTTCACCCGCAATATTAATAAAGAGAGGTCAGTGCTATTTTGCCTTTCGTATCGAGCATTCACATTTACGTTGGTCATTCCCCTGTATTGTTTAAATAACAAAATTCTGAATATTTTATATTGTTTTATTTTTTTTTTTAGTTCACTTTAATTATCAGCTTCCAGGTCAGCCAAATTTATTTACAGGTAAGAACTTCAAATACCAGCAAAGAAAATTTTTTTACATATTCGTCATTTTACATATTCGTTATCAAAAATATCATAAAAGTAATATATCTTACATTTCTTTATATTAAGTTCTGGGTATATTGCCAACACCAATCGTTATTGTGCACGAATGTGGCGTTAAATACAAGTTTCCATACAAAATAGGCTCTGACAACTAATAATTATTAATTATTAATAGTTTATAACATAATTGCTTAGAATAAGCCTTTTTTTATAATTCTAATAAACGAACTGAATTAAAATAATTGGCTTTAAATGAAATAAAATGATTTTATTTGTTATCGTATTTTCCCTGACCAATAAGTCATTACCTAGGGGGACATATTTTGTAATTGCACATAATTCGGTTAATCATTAAGAAATTGATGCGCACCTACGATAATTAAGGTATTCTTTGAATGATTAAAGCTACATATATACTTGAAATACTACATTCCGCAAAAAACTTAAATGCCGAAAAATTATGTGTAAATTAGCCGGTAATATCAGAATCAGCCACATACATTTTCCCAAAAAAAAAAAAAAAAACCATACAAAAAGTTTAAAAAAATACATAAAATGGACAAAAATATATTAATTTATAATAATTTTTATTTAAAAAAAGAAAACCCTTTATCTTTGACGCAAGATAAAAATCTTCTTAAATAATATTTCGTTACTATCATTTAAAAATTAAAGTGTTATATGTAAATTCATAGGTATTATGTATGTTAAGTTAGTAATCTAGCAGTAGAGAAATATTGGACTTCAAAAATGGAAGAACTAAAATTTAATATGTGAAAGTCCACCGAGACATGTGACTGAGCAATCCGCGCAAATATGTTCTCTTATACAACACTGAATTACTAATTAAAAGCGCAAGCAGAGTAAGAAAAACGAAATAATTTTAAAATTTTCAGTATCTAGTGGTCTTCAAATTCGGCGTCTCAATGTCATAATAATCATATATACTAATCATATGTATATATAATAATCATATATACCTAAAGTAGTGTGACAGTGTTTTTCAATTTATTGTTACTGATGCAAAGGGAAGGATTTTTCCAATTAAATTTGAAATATTATCTGGCTCTAAACCTTAAAAGTAATAGTCGTATTCGGCGAATATTGTTTAAAATATTCGTATTCGTGAATACTAAAAATTGATATTCGTAACATCACTAATATGTATGTATGTATGTAACATTCAACATCTTGTATTACTATGAAACGCTCTGGTCATTCTAAAGTTGATAAACTAAGATAATACATACATATAATCTTTTCTCTCTTCTAGATGAACTTTGTAACGGTTTGTTGGCCTTGACATTATTTTAACTAATTCAGTTTTCTTTATTTCGTCCGTCCTCTTAGTCGATTTGTACAAGTGTTGTCGTTAGTTTATTTAAATCGTTTAAAATGCATATTATGTAAGTGCTCTAAAGAAAAATGTACATACTATGTAAGTATGTATGTTTGTATGTACAAATTGTTTTCTACTAGAAAATCCCATAATGTTTCTAATTAGTTAATAATGTGCATGTAAGCATAAGCCATTAAAGATATAAAAGAATCATCCATGTGTTTGTTTTGAATAGTTTTCTTAAATATAATTTAATTTTTATATTATTATTACGAATAAACGTAATTATTATTTGAACTTATATTGATTTACATATGCAAAGTAATATTATCAGGCTCAAGTTCAGTTTTATTGAATTAATGAAAATTCAAAATTACTAAGAGTTTTTTTGTGTTTGGAAAATATTATTATTTATATCCAATCAGTTTTTAGCAGAAAGTATCAATACTGATTTCAAGGCCGGTACACCTCTCATCAGCGTTCAATTGTCCATCTTTACAATATTCGTAAAGTGGATACTAATTGAGAAGAATATCAACTATTTAACCAGTTTTTCAACAGAAAAAGAATATGAGAAGGGTCACTAGTACAAAGTGGTACTTGCAGTTGCGTGGGTTAGACATTTGGAATTACGAAAGTAGTCGTAGTTTTGTCGGCCTCATTCAAGGGTAGTCAATAAGGGTACATTCATTTTGGCTGGACGAAATAAAAACAAAAGAAAAGAAAACTTTGGCTTCACGAAATAAAATAAATTTGAAACCAGTTTACTTAGCAAGATTAAAGTAAAATCATTTCGATTAATAGAATAAAATTCGAAATCATTTTGCTTGACAAAATAAGAGTAAAGTCATTTCGTTTCAACCAAATAAAAATAAAATCATTTCATTCAAACAAAATAAAAATAAAATCATTTCGTTTAAGCTAAGTAAAAATAAAATCATTCTGTATAATCAATATAGAAGTAAAATCGTTTCGATTAACAAAATAAAAACATTTTGCATAGCACTAATTGCAATCTTTTATATACATATATAAAAAAAAAAAAATATATATATAAAATTAAAAGCCTATGAAATTATAGAAATAAGAATAGATCTTTTGCTCGTAAAGAAAAGAATACATTCATTACAATCATTTTCCTTATTAAACACCATATATTGTCTTCAATTGTTATTCAATAATAAATAAAAAGTTACCATACTATGTTATGAATACCACCGTTTTTAAAGATTATTTCGCCATGTGCTAGAAGATTCAAAACCAAAAAGGTAATGTAGTCCGCCGGAGCTAGGTAGTCAAGCCCTGGCATTATTGGGGCACTTCCAATATCCAATATAGAAGCGCCTGTAAGGGGATTGGTATCGGAAGATACAATCCATTAGGGGGGGCCAAACGTGAAACACACTATCTACGTTTCACAAATTTTTCCAGTGTTCAACACCTATAACACTGCGCCATCGTTTCATTGACACCAAGCTAGGTCAGTGGTACCTACTGTATTTTTCTTTAAATTTTGGATTTGTAAGACAGCTTTAATACTGGACGAGCTAAGCCGGAAGGACAAACCTGGGTACCACTACAGCGACCAGATATTAGAGGAGCATATCACCTGCTGAACGTAAGTTTCGTAAACATTACACACGATATACATTTCCCAAACAAAATAATTAATATAAGATATCTTTATTATTTTACAACACTAAGTCTAAGTTCACACGTGAAAGTTTTCTTTCATGAAATTTCTGAAATTCTCTTTTAAACTTTCATTTGTGTCTACACTCTGAAATTTAATTTCATGAAACTAAACATTTTTATGAAAAGTAATATTATCAGGCTCAAGTTCAGTTTTATTGAATTAATGAAAATTCAAAATTACTAAGAGTTTTTTATGTTGGAAAATATTATTATTGATATCCAATCAGTTTTTAGCAGAACGTATCAGTACTGATTTCATATAATATTAGTTTTCATATATACATCAATATAAGTTCAAATAATAATTACGTTTATTCGTAATAATAATAATATAAAAATATTAATTCCGCTTGGGCACGAGCTATAAATACCCTAATAACAAGGGTCACAGTAATATGTGAATTTCCTTAATATACAGTAAAAACAACAAAATACGTTAAATTACAAAGTAGAATACTTTGATGATAACGGACTATGAGTTTGTGTTGATTATTAGTTCCAAACAGTAATGAGGGAATTTCGTACTAACCAGCACTGACTGTTTCATTGTAGAATAAAAATTGAATTAAAAATTAATTCTCATATTCTATTTCTGTTGAAAACTGGTTAAATAGTTGATATTCTTCTCAATTAGTATCCACTTTACGAAAATTGTAAAGATGGACAATTGAACGCTGATGAGAGGTGTAGCGGCCTTGAAATCAGTACTGATACATTCTGCTAAAAAATTGATTGGATATAAATAATAATATTTTCCAACATAAAAAAACTCTTAGTAATTTTGAATTTTCATTAATTCAATAAAACTGAACTTGAGCCTGATAATATTACTTTTCATATGTAAATAAAAAAATAATTTTTAATATGTATAAGCTGATATCATTTTTATAATTCAGAAATAGTATTTTGCTTTTAGATTATGTTTACCACAACCATGTGTTTTCTTTGCAAACATGTAGGAAAGAAAACTATTGAAAGGTCGTTATTAAAATTGAATTTTCGGGATAAAAAAAATAAAGGTGTTAAAATGTTCGTGAACACGCACTTATTTTTGTAGTTTTCATATACATACATATGTATGTAGATAATCCGGCTAATGAAATGTTTTTTTTTTTAATATTTGTGTTTTTTAAAACTTGCTAAATCTTTTATTAGACTTAAGAAAGAAAAAAATAACCGAGATTTATTTGGTCAGATTTGGAGTTTAAGCATGTTTTATGCGGACATGTTAATGTTGATCCAAAATGTTCATTTAGGTGTCTGGTATAAAATATATCGACACTCGAAAGCCAATTAATCAAAGTCGCGACAACTTCTGTCACCAATTGTTTTCTGTTTCCTCCCTTTTTTTTTGGAGCGTTTAACAAGTATCTCTTTATGTTTATCTTGTTGCGTGTACGCGAAAGATCACACAATGAGGATCAAACGTAGCAACAACGTGTTGCAAAAATACGAAAAAATCAAGAGCAATAAAAAGCGATCTGCAAGCAACAAAGTGTATACATTTTTAAGCGGATATAAGTAGAAAATTGTTGCCAAAATCCAGACAATTTTTTTTATTTCAGAATTAAATTTTTTTCAATCAAATATTTTTTGCACGATTCATTCAACGTTGTACATAATAAAAAAATTAAAAAATAAGCAAAGCTAAAACAATACAACAATCGCTTTTGGTGTTGAAAAAAAAAACGTAAAGGATAAGTTGAAGTTTGTGTTAAAACTTTTTTAAAGTTTTAAGTTTATCACAACAATTGACCACCGTGCTGTGCTGCTGTATGTATGAATTGAACATTTCTATTGGTTTTGAACACCATAAATTGAAGTTGTTCCATTCGGATGCAGAGCCAAAAGACTTTACAAACAAAAGAAAGAAAACACAACAATTGCACTAAATTTTTTTTTTAATTTCAAGTGGAGTAACCACGTAAGTCAGACGGTATAAAAATTTTTTTTATTTGTTTCTTCTTCCTCTCTCTCACAAGTATGCTTTTAAAGAAATTTTCCACAAATAATATTTATCTTTAAATTCAATTATCGCGTACCACGAAATAGCAGATAACGATTTCAACTATCCTGGATAATTTAATTTTTTTTTTTTATTAGGACCAGCACTCAGGGGATGACCCCTACGTATGCAAAGCATTGAGCCGGAACTAGGAAAATAGGTTTTGGGAAGGAGAATAAAGGAAGCAGTGTTTGTGGACATTCGATTTGAACCCTAACACATTGAAAATGGCAGGAAAGACCTTTGCGGGGAGTTTATTCCACATGCGAACAGTATAGCTAAAGTACGAATTCTCTCTGTAATGCGGCAGCATAGGTGCGGTTCACTGACATATCGAATTAATTTTGTGATTTACTCAATTAAATCAGACTTTCATATATTATTTTATTTATGCATATACTTATATTTGAAAATTAATATTTTTGACGCTTAAGTTAAATTTTTATACAATTAATGAAAATTCAAATATCTTAACCCCTTATTTATAAACGATAAAGTTTTATGGCCTTAATGTAGGTATGAATTTTATGTGAGAAAATCGGGTTTATTGTGCACACTAACTTAGTCAATCGTTTATTAATATGGGAGTAATAAGTTTTTCAGAACATTACAATATTCAATCAGACAAGCAGAACTTATCAGTATAGCGATTTCAAGGCCACTAGACCTCTCATAAGCTATCGTGTTCCTCTGCAAAAATGTCGATAGAAAAGTAATGAGAAAAAATGGTAATAAAATACCATTTACTAGTTTTAATTTAGAATTTTAAATAGTTACTTTAACATCGCGATATATTTGTATCGCATGATACGATACATCGACATTTATATGATGTATCGCAACCAAAACGTCGATGTTTACGATGCGCTAATTAACATCGAGCAGCTCTACTTGCCACATTTAATTATAAATAACAATTTTCAAATTTCAATTATATTCAATTAAAATTCGCTGTGTGCTTAGAACAAAATACAACATTTAGTGAAATCTTGTGGTGATAGGACGATGGAAAGGGTTACCGTTACCCCCATACAAAGTAGTTTTAAATGTTCATATATCCGAGAAACTAAAATGATGAATATCTTGATATTTCATGTGGGTCACTTATAGAATAAACTACATTTTGCAGATAAATCTAGAGTGATAGTAGAATGAAAAGGTTAGCGGCATATATTTTCCCCCTAAAGTGGACCAACTTTAAAAATAATTTGGTGGCAGATAACTTTCCATTCTATTTAATTCTGGATTAAAATATTGTAGCTGTGAAAAAAAAAATAAGTTTCCAAAGTAGAATATAATAGCAGCAGTGTGATGATGCGTTTCATTAATTAAATCATGTGTATAATTTTTGCTTTTATTTTTTTCTGTTTATAAATCATGAATTTTATATTTTTGCGGGCGTAATTTCATTTATGTATGTATGAATGAACGCGATAAAAATTATGACTTTATTTAAGAATGAGCATTTAGAAATGAGCACGTGCTTCTTATTCGTTTGCCACATTTAATTTTCTCATTTTTTATTTATTTCATTTTTTATTTTTGCCGGCTGCAAGTGTTATCGTCATTATTATTATTATTATTATTATTTTGCGCTTAAAGATTTCGTGTGAATTTAATTGTATTTAAGTATCTAATTAAGAGATCAAAGTAAAAATCGTTTCTTTGGGGGATCTAGCCGATCATTATTTTATTCTTTCTTGATAATATTGTGATTATTTGATGTTGCAGTTGCATTCATTTAATGGCGAATTACAAAGATGCAAGAGAGTTGGAAATATATTTAGGTGTTGACGATAATTACAAAAGAGACAAAAGTAAAGTGAAAATAAACATGGTAAAGTGTCAAAAGAAAAAGTGATGAAATTGTATTTCCTGTTCAACAAGCATATGGATTTTCACTACATTTCAGTTACATATATGCAACATATGCACAAAGCTTTTTTAGGTTAAAAAAATATGTAAGAAAAACTTTGTGTGTATTTGAATTTTTTTAATGAAAATTGTAAAACGATCATGCAACATCACATAATTTAGGTTATTCTGCAAATGCTGTTTGAACAACTGAATTAATTAAGGATAATTAAGGCGGAAATTAATTATCACAATAGTTGGATGAAGCAGCTCCATAACAGAGTTGTTAATCTCACCCAATTAGGCATTTTATCCACTTAATTATTTTATTGAATAAATTAAACAGGATAGTTGAAATCGTTATGTCTTATTGGAAACTTTTCTCTTAAAATGTGTGAAATGAGTTCGTAAGCAAACAAAGCAGCCATGTTTGACAATAGAGTGACCACCACATGAAAACAGGAGAGAGGAAACTGGTATTACCTATACAAAGAAAATTTCCAGAAAAAAACTTAATAAGTCAATATTTGGCCAACCGAGTGGCGGTTTCAGCAACTATCATAGAACTCGGTTGCTACAACTACAATTTTCGTTTAGTACTACTGAATTTTTAGTTGAGGCCATTAACATAATGTAACCATGAAATTGGTTACCTTCACGGAATTTTAAATGGAAGCTAATCGGGATTATTAACGCTCAGTTTTATCCTGGAACACAATTGAATTGATATTATTAATACTTAAATAAATAAAATTTGTTTGCTTAATTGGTTATGACAACCGAATAATCGGTTAGGAGTATCAACCAACCCATATTCGTTACCAATTATTCAGTTGCGCTCGCGATTTTAGCATTTAGTAGCAGCAAAAGAATGCATCCGGTTGACCCAACCATTTTAAAAATTGTCACAACCGTATGTTGGTCACAATTTCGGTATTATGGTTATGATGATGGAATTTTGGTTGAATTCAGAGATATTTGATTGATATAACCGATTTCCAAACAAACTTTTTTTGGATATATTGTTAAGTCTGACAACCGTCTTTACATACCTTTAAAATATTGACAATGTCTTATTCTTTTGGAATATGATGAGGTATCTACGTCTCACAAAATTTTAGTTAACAAAATTTTAATGCGATATTAAGCAAATTGGTATGTTTCCCTTTAAAACAAATATTCCAAATAACATTTTATTAAACAAACAATTATTCAGATAGAAAAACAAGAAAATTATAATATCCCTAAGATAAATAAATAAATATGTATGTTCATGTTCATGTTCATGTGTATATACATATGTATATTTTTAAGAATTCTCAAGACAAACCAAAATAAAACATTTAAATCAACAATAAAAAATTAATTTGCATTTTACATACACAAAACACACAGATCAGACTGTAAAGAATAAACGAGAATGAATAAGAAAAAGTTAAGAGAATGATGATTACAATTAATTAACACTGTAGAAACACTGATTTAGCATAATTTGTGGCAACACTTAATGTATTGTAAAGCCCTCTACACGAACATTCATGAATTTTGGAAACAATGTGAACACATTCCTTCCAAAAACGACAAAAAAGTGTAATTCATTAATTCAAGTTCCAGATCGCTTAAGACGGAAACATAATGCCACCTCATCATTATCGTTGTAATCGACATACGGACACGTTTGAGTGCGTTGCCATGTACATCCAGAAACAACAAAATCAACGATATTTGTTTTGAGCACCATCGCCAACAACAAGCAAGAGCAACAATAAAACAAAATTTTACAACAAAACAAAAAAGCTTAACATGTCAATATAAGCTTATGCAGGCAAGAAAGATAAAGCTTCTTGAACACTAGCAACAACAATAAAACCTCGGCAAGAGCAACAATAAAAAAGTTGTCGATAAAATGAAAAGGTGTCGTCTCAAATAACAGTAGTAGTGTTTGGTGTTCTAAGCACCAAATGCATAAAAAAAAGGCGTAGCCCCCTTTTTTAAATTATAACGTGTCATCATTGTTTGGTTTTCCACTTTCCGTTTTGTTGTTTTTTTTTTAATCTCTTACCATTTTAACGAATACACTTGTGATTTTTATGACGCGACTTAAAAGAAAAAACTACGTGTCCATGAAAAATAGTCCCAAACATAACAATTAAAAATTATCCGAAAATTTTGGAGAAATGGCCCCAAATTTAAAAATAAAAATTGCAAAATAGTTGTCTTAAAAAATATCGCAATTTCGCAATAATGGTTATAGCGAAGCGTACTGGGTGTGTCCTTCATGTGTTTGGCTGCTTTATTGTTTTCAATACTCGTATAAATAGGTCGCGATGTACTTGTGATATGTAAGTCTTTTATGTTAAACAACTTATGAATGAATTTAAATCACATCATAACCTAAGAAAACAATAACATGGATGAAATGACTGGTTAAATGGATGGATGAATGTTAAGTTTATAGACTTGACTTGGCCTGGACACACAGACACTCGTATGTACTTATGTCTGACTGTCTGTACACATGTGACTGAAAACAGTAACTAAAATCTAAATTATCTTGTAGGTGAGTGTTTTCATTACAATTCGTTTGATTATTTTCTTGTCTTTTATTTATTTCTATATTTGTTTATTTATTGTTTCAAAGTGATCTCCTATTTTACATTTGGAATGATGATGACTATGATGATGATGATGAGTATAACGATGATATTAGTTGGAATTGTTAAGCCACTGAAACACATGTTTCTTATTATTGCATTGTGTCTGTCCATTTTTAGTGAATGTCTTGAAAAATTCTTTCTTTACGTTTTGAGTACTCTTGGGCAGACATCATTATCATATTCATACGTACGTATCTACATACGTATCGTTTGTTTAAAAAAATAAATTAACATAATAATAGTTTAAAGAGTTTTGTCGTTTCCGGTGCTGTCACTGCGCCTGCTGCACTGTTATATTGTTTAGTATGTCGATATTATGACGAGTTGTTGCTAACTTCAAAAGAGTATTAAATAGTCTGTGATTTATTGAGATAATGAATTGATGTCAGAAAATGTTTAACCAAGAAATACCGTTTATTGTTTAATATTTATGTACATCACGAAAAGACAAGAAAAAAGAAATTATGTACCTGAAAAATTTTTTGTTTGAGCGCTTTTTCCACGACCCCAAAGCTCAGACGAACATTTTCTTCGATCAAAACTATTTTAGAAAGATTCTTAAACAGAAAAAATTACTCCAAAAACATTTTTAATTGATACACTTAATCAAAATTGAAAAGTATTCTTTATTAAAATTCTACATTTATTTGAGCTTGTACTCAAGCTCAGTAATTTAAGCAATTACACATTTTATCAAAAATAATTATGTGTATGAAACAGTACCATACCGAATCGTATGTAACTTAGCACACACTTCATGTTTCGGTGAAAACACGTTATTATTATGACTAGAAAGGTTGAAATTGACACGCCCAATTAAAGTAAATATTCTGTTTAAATTGCTTTTAACGAAGCGTATATTATAAGAATTGCTCCGATATTCAGTTCCGCAAATTATGAAATTGCATTTTTTTTTAAATGACAACTTTTAAATTCTACCTAATGCCGTCTAGATTGATTAGTCAGTCAATAATACAGAAAAGATAAAAAATAATATGGTTTATATAACTTATAAGCCGATCACTATTGGGAATATCAGATCGCTTATTTAAAAATCTAAGCTTGGAACAATTCCTTCATACAGTTGCAAAGTTCCTAGATATGTATGTGGTTTGTAACCTTGCTAATCACTTCTCATTGACCTGTTTCTCCAGTAGATAGCGCTTTCCTGAACATCCATGTGGCTGCACCAAAGTTTATTTTATTACGACAACTCTGGAACGTCTGGTAAATGAATTTGCCTGGAATGAGGGAGGACGGGGAATGGCACTTAGTTTTAGTAGATACACACTCTAACCACAACACTACTACACATTGCTAGTTTCGTAATTTCTTGAAACTAGTAAGTTTTGAACCGAAATAATTTAAAAAAATCTCTTTGTTTCCTTGAAAGTAAGATTTTTATGGAGTAACATTATGAACTATTTTCAAACACATGAACTATTTACATTTCGATTATATTGAAGAAATTTTATTTGATTTAAATCAAATTTTTTTACATTTTCATAAAATTTTAATTAAATATAGGAAATTTTTTAAACTATTTTGAAGGAAATTTTTGCGTATATTTGGTACATGTCTTTTAATTTATGATTTTTAATACGTCTCTATAAACCAACATTATTTTTGGCTGTTGACGCGACACTCAAACATACATAATTAAATATTTTCCTTCTTTTATTACAATAACACTGTGAGACAAATTTTGAACACAGTCGTGACCAAATGTATCTGACACCTAATATTTATGTAAAATTGTCCGCTGAGTCGGAATATAAAGTCTGGTCAAAAGTAGAACAGTTTTCGAGATATTCCAAAATAACCGTTATATCTGTTTTTGAAAAACATGATGTCACTAAAATGCAAATATCTTCAAAAATATTCGTCGATTTATGAATTAATTTTTTTTTCAGGAAACTTGTAAAAATTTAACAAGAAACTACTGAGTTACAGTCGACCAAATTTCAAATTTCACAAAAATGTTCATGTTTTTTTGCAAGTTTGTTCTTTTCAACTTATTTTATAAAACCAAACAATTAACATTTTTAATGGTTTATTAAATCGGACATTAGTTTATTTCAATACGAACATTTTGCGCCAAACAAGACCCAGATTGGTGCAAAAGTGACTAAGCTACAGAAGATTTAGAGAAACAACCCACTTTTCGCTTTTTATCGAATCAAAAACCCAAAGGAAGTAAATATGCATAATTTGGAAAACGAACGCTACAAATATTAGAAATATTGAATTTTAAAAAAAGAGTCGTATGAGTCCATGTCTAAATTAATGGGTCTGATAGAGTACGAACAGCATAACTGGAAAATCTGTGCCGATCTTAAAGTTGTTGCCATGGTGACTGGTTTGCAACAAGGCTACACAAAATATTGCTGTTTTTTGTGCAAATGGGACAGCCGAGCGCGTCACGGACACTATTCCCGAAAAGATTGGCCGTTTAGAGTAAATTTTACGCTTGGCCAAGATAATGTCAAATACAAAGCTCTGGTAAAAAAGGAAAACATTATTTTGCCACCGTTACATATTAAACTTGGCTTATTCAAAAATTTCGTCAAAGCTTTGCAAAATGAGAATTAAATAATTTTTAATTCATTTTTTATTCTACCTTGAAACAGTGCTGGTTAGTACGAAATTCCCTCATTACTGTTTGGAAAGTACTAATAATCAACACAAACTCATAGTCTGTTATCATTAAAGTATTCTACTTTGTATTCTAACGTTTTTGTTATTTTTACTCTATATTATTCCTAATAATAATAATATAAAAATATTAATTCCGCTTGCGAAAGTACATTTGGAAGTATCAGATTGGCTCCAGTTTTTGAGAAATCGGTATATATCCATGAAAAATGGATATATACATATACAGTGTAGTTACAATCGGCAAAGCAGTTCAACAGTTTTTAGCCATTTTTAATATTTGTTGTTACTAACATTTAGATTTGTATAGTAACTTGTGTGTTTTTTTTTTTTTTTTTTGATTCGATAAAAAGCGAAAAGTGTGTTGTTTCACTAAATCTTCTGTAGCTTAGTCACTTTTGCACCAATCTGGGTCTTGTTTGGCGCAAAATGTTCGTATTGAAATAAACTAATGTCCCATTTAATAAAACATTAAAAATGTTAATTGTTTGGTTTTATAAAATAAGTTGAAAAGAACAAACTTGCAAAAAAACATGAACATTTTTGTGAAATTTGAAATTTGGTCGACTGTAACTCAGTAGTTTCTTGACAAATTTTTACACACGACCCCTACTTGTTTTATTAATTTTATAAGCTTTCCTTAAAAAAAAATAGGTCATAAATCGACGAATATTTTTGAAGATATTTGCATTTAAGTGACATCATGTTTTTCAAAAACAGAAATAACGGTTATTTTGGAATACCTCGAAAACTGTTCTATTTTTGACAATTCTAACTTCACATTCAGATTCAGCGGATAATATTACATAAAGATTAGCTGTCAGAAGCATTTGGTCAAAAAGCTGTCACGTAGTGTAATTTACGAACATATTTTGAATTAAATTCACACGAAAATAATTCCAATTATTTTTCTATTTTTTTTTTTATTTCATTAATCCTTTTGTCAAATATTAAATGCTACTTTATCAAATATTTGACTGGATCTAGAAAATCAAAATTGTATCACATTTTAAAAGGTTCCTTTAATTGAATGGTTTCGAATTATTTCGGAAACAATGTCAGAAAAACACTAAAGATTAAACAGTCAGTCAGAATATAAGTGTATGAAACAAAATTGAATTGAATTTATTTCTGTATAAAGCCGAAAAATCAAAATAAAAAAATCTTCAGATTTAACGCCTGATTGCATTTGGGTTATTTTGAATCACAACTAGAGACTTATTCATTTCTTTGGTGTGTAGAGTAGAGTAGAGTGTATAGCAAATTGAATTTTATGGAATCGTAGTGAACCCAAAACTTTTAATAGGACTGTGTTTCAATGATATCAAAAACGATCGATAATAGTAGTAATATCCTCTATGAATATTTCTGTCTCTTTTTTTCATTCTTTCATTGTTTTTTCTGTTGTAGTCATTATGATATTTTCAAAACCAGTAGCAATTTGAAAAGACACTGCGATGTTGTACGAATATCTTAATGGATTTGGTTTATGTGAGATGTTCGATTATGTTTTTTTTTTTTTTTTTTTGTTACTTTATTTCTCAACTCATTATTACAGATACATTTTAATATACTTTCGTTATATTTGTTGCCTTTGTTGTTGCCAGTTTTGTCTGATCAATTTTGTACATAATTTGAAATTTTTTGTATTGGTATGAGTTTTATGGTGTATCATCTGAGCATCAATAAAATACAAGTTGATGGAAGTAAATGGAAAAAAAAGATAAAAATTTTTAATATTTAAACAAAATACACATTTAAACTGAAACAATGGGATTTTATTTTTATAAATTTCACTGTCCACGGGATTTAAACAGGTATTATTTTGCTCTACGGCTACTTTTGCTGTCGCTGTTGGTGTATCGCATCAGCTAATGCTCGACATTGTTGGACTTTGTAAATATTTCTTATTGAAACAAGAGCTTAAATCTTACGGATTCGACGTGTTGTCATCAACTCAAATTGAATGGAATCAAATGCAAACAGTTTTTGTAAATTTTTTTTATGTTATAAATTTATAACTAATCGCAATGTTACTGATTTAAAAAAAAATACAAAACGTTTTGGACTAGAACAACTTGAAAGTTCTGGCTGATATAATTTGGTACTTGGGATTTTTGGAAGTTCCAAATATTCCAAAAAGAATAAATAAAATCGATAAACTTATATCTACGAATCAATGTGCATCATAATTATACGAGGACTGCTCAGAAAACAAGCAGATTATCGAATTGCGCGTAATACGTACATTCGATTAGAGACTTTTTTATGTTGGTACACACTCGTCTCGAACATTCATATCGCACCCTGAATAAAAAATTTCCAAAACTGACTTTTTTCCATAAATTAATTCAGAGTACACATCTCTAACTACTGCAAAAACTTCTTTTACATCACTATCTTCTTTATCTGGAAAAATACAGTTATGTCTATTTTTATGTTAAGTGTGTTGCTTTTTGAGTTGTGACCCTTTTGTATTTAGGTTGCGATATGTTCACAATTTTAGGTGTTTAGCATGTTGTGTTTCTTGACGAGAAACATTCAACTTGGAAGTGTGCTGCGTGTTCGACGATTTTCCGCTACCGAATAAATTCCAAACGGTGATTGTAATTCGACTCAGAAAAAAGTGGTACAGGGCTGTTTATAGAATGTCAAGAATATGTGAGAAGTTACTGAGTGGGTTGGCTCATGCCATGTAATATTTTGATGATGTTTTGAGCTTGATGCGTGTAGCATGCCTCAGCCAATATATTCACCGGATTTATCACTTTATTTCTACCGAATATCTCAAAAATGTAATATTTTTAGTGCCTTATGAAACCGTTTTGAAGCTTATAATTTTAAACGTTGTGCCTCACCTCGTTTTTATTGTTTTAAAATCATTCTGATTTTTCAATAATTTTCCAATTGTTTGAATCTTTCTACTTCTTGTTGCTTGTCAATGATGGATATTAACTTTTATTAGATCAATACATTTCCAGACTTTTGTCTTCGGTGCGATTGTGCCGGATTTGAGTAACAATCCGGCTTACCATTTTAAAACCAACACAATGATATTAACAACTTGCTACCACTTCTGAAATTTCATTAATGCCACCGTTATCTAATTCAACATCTATTTGGGTACAATAATTTAAATATACATACATATTAAATGAATACTAACAACAAAAACATAATAAGAAAATCTATAGAAAATAAAATGCAGTTATTTGAGATTGAAATGTAGTCAAAAGTTGACTGATGTTATTCGATCAAATTCCCATTAGGGCAACATTTTTACATTAACATTCATTTATTTTGTTAAGCTGACTTCTTTGCTTTCGTTGTTGTTTTTCTTTTTTTTAGTTTTATCAATCACGGCGGTTATTTCTTAAATCTTTTCTTTTTATTTGATTTTTTTTTTCACTTTTGTATATCTATTGCGTCTTGTGTACTTTGGAGGCATTTTGTTTTAATCGGTTTATTTTTCATGCTACTTTTTGTCATTATATCTTTTCTCTTTCAGTGTAAAGAAAAATGTTAAGCCCAAGCTATTGAAAATAGTTTATTTAAGTAACAAAAATTTTGTTCTAATAAACCTGTCATTGCATATAATTTTTTCCCACTACTTGTCTTAGATATAGCAAAATGCAAATGGTGTTAGGGGCTTTTCACATATTATGTAGCGCTGTATCGCCCCAAACCCATGTGTACACCGCAACAATAGAAATGGGAAAAATGGAGTTAAAGCAAAACGTATGTCTTTCAAGGTCGAATGTGCGCAAAAATTAAAATAGAGTTTAAATGCGTTCCTCTGGCAATAGAAAACGCACTGAAGTAGAAATTATACGAACCACTTCCACTTGCATCTACTTAATTTTTCATTGAACTGCAATACTGTCAACAATATAGTTTTTTTTTTTTTAATTAGGACCAGCACTCAGAGGATGACCTCTACGTATGCAGTGCACTGTGCCGGAACTGAGGGAGAGGGATAGGGTAGAGAAGATATATGTTGAAAATTTAGAAGGATTAATTCTTTCACAGCTCTGCTTTGCGCGTTATGTTAATTTTTAAGGCTGTGTTGAGGCGCCTCCGGTGTTAAGTAGACGCATTAACTTTGTTAAGCTGTATTAGCAGGCATTTTATTAATTGTTTTACATCGCCGATGTTTCTGCTAACCGACGAAGGAGGGCGATGTTGTGTACATTAGCTTGGAGAGCATCCATCAATCGCTGTCGGAACGGTTTTTAAGTGACCAGTGCCTTCATCACTTAAATAGTCCGACAACAGTTAATTCAATGTCTCACTAATGTACATTAGAGAAATTAATGATGTTGATTGACTTGCTCTGGCCAGGGTTTGAACCCAGGCCCTAAGTCATTGTTTGCTTAGTAGTCAACGCGCTAACCACTTCAGCCAACACTACCACATACACCGTAATTATCAATAACTTAGTATGGCGTTGATCTTTCCCCTCCCCCAATCAAACCCCTATTTTTTGGTGGACAACGAAAATGAATATAAAATAATTAATATCAATGTTGAAGACATTCACTATACAGTAATTTCAATATGCGATAATTAATAATTAATTTGACTAAGAGGTTTTCCCAGTTTGGTCCCTACGCATAAACATTAGTAAAAAATGGTACTACGTGTGCAGCATGTAAGAAATGCAGTTTAAAAAAGTTTCACAAACGACGGAGAAATCCACGAACATAGAAAAAAGGACTCACGTGACTCACGATACCCTTGGTCGATAAATAAAAAAACAATCACGTATTGTTCATAATTTTCTTCTTTAATTTATAAACTTAAATCAACAGTTTGTAGAGTAATTATATGCAAATGAAAATATATAATTTTTATAAACTACACATTTAAAAGAAACTTACGTTGAGATTTACGTGCATAATGACCCAATCTTTCGACTCCGAGTCAACATTTAGAATATTCCAAGCGAAAATTGTTTCTCATGTAATTTGTAAAGAAGCTCAACTAATAAACATAGATACACCCACATACACACACAGAGAAAACAAATTAGTTGTTGCAACTGAATTTGTTGTCAATCGAGTTGTGGCGGTTGCACCAACTATCATAGAATTCTGTTGCTAGAACTACAATTTTCCTGTAGTACCACTGAATTTTCAGTTAGTAGCACTGAATTTTTGGTTGCGACTACCCATGAAATTAGTTACCTTCACGAAATCTTAAATGGAAGCTAATCAGGATTATTTACGTTCATTTTTATTCTGGAACACAATTGAATTAAAATTTTTAATACTTAAGTAAATTAAATTGTTTTGCTTAATTGGTTATGACAACCGAATAATCGGTTAGGGGTATCTACCAAACCATATTTATTCAGTTGTGCTGGCAGTTTTAGCATTTAGTAGCAGCAAAAGAATGCATTCGGTTGACCCAACCAATTTAAGAATTCCCACAACCGTATGTTAGTTACAATTTTGCTATTAAGGCTATGATCATGGAATGTTGGTTGGATTCACAGAATATTGGTAGCGGCTACTGATATTCTATTGATACAACCGATTTTCAACCAATATTTTTTTCTAGGTGCATATCTTAAAATTTTACTGCTTTTTAACTCATATGAAATCAACTTCGTTACTTAATTGAGAATAAAATAATAAATTGTATGTCAATTTTATTAAAATATGGTTTGTTTTGTTGGGAACTCATAAACCTAAGTGGTAACACAAAAAGAACAGAATTTTTTTGTTAATTTTTTTGCTTAGGGAATTTTCGAAAACAAAAATTTATAATAAAATAATTTTTCATATATGCTCAAACATATATTGATTTGGCTACACTGATTCAAATAGATCTGGCTGCTTTATAGCAAGCAGCGTTGTCAACTTTGAAATTTCAAAACGCACCAAAATGGAGAAAAAACGTGCCATTTAATAAAAAACGCACCAATTTCAGAATTTATTTTTTAATTAAAAAATTAAAAGATTCAAAATTAATAATAGTTCAGTATGTATTTATTTTGGTAAAATATTTTTAAAAAATAATTTTTTTCAGAAGTTTAATATATATTTTTTTTTGTGTAGTTTAAAAAAAAAATAAACAATATTTTACATACTTACAGTGTTATTCATAAAAAAATTCTTATTGTAGAGATAATGTACACATTAGTTAATAATCAGTTTTTGTGTTATTACCCGGTAATAATAAACATTATTCACAAACGTTTAATAAAGCCAAATTAACTATTGTGTGATTTTTTCAGTGTTGTGATTCTGTGTTAGCAGCATTGTTTCATTGCAATTGTCAAGTTATAATTAGTGTTGTGTACAATAACACACTCGATAAGCTAGTAGTCTCTAATGGTTTGAAAATGTGAAAATAATGTCATATAAATTTTATTTTAACAAGTTAGAGTAATAGAGTATTGCTTATAATATTTCAAAAAATATTAAAATTTTTTAATATGTGTTGTATTGATATTGCTAGCAATGTGTTTTCATAAGCTATTACAAAAGTATTCAAATACCGAGTTCGTTACAATTGATTACACACCACTAATTTGTTTGCTTTATTTATTTGGAAATGTTTTTAATCTTGTTGTGGTTGAAATGTGACAAATTATGCACAAAATCATGAAAAAAAGATGTAATAATATTAATATTTCAAAGAGCAGGTTGAATTTAAGTTATGTACGCATGTGAACAAATATGCATGTACATACATGCATATAAGTTCATACAGACACATTTGTGTACATACATACGTAAACATACATACATACATATGTATGTACATATTCACTTACATTCATATTTATGTATTTCTTCTTGAATTTTCTTATTTTACGTACATACATAAATATGTATGTAAACATTGCAGAAGGACTGGAAGAATCGGGAGAGTTGAAATACATTATCTGCAAAATATTTAATTTAATAAAAAAATTATAGTTTTATGTAAGTATATATATATTTTGTATTATACTAACGAATGTCGAAATTATATTTATTACAATCATTACTTTATTCGAATATTTTTTTTATTTTTCATACTTTTTGAAGTAAATAGTGATTTTTTTACTTTAAAAAATGCAAATGTCATCTTATTAAACGGCTAAAGTAGCGTGATGCCTACAATAAAATTTTATAAATTCTTTGGTGCCACCCAAAATCAAAAAAAGCACCAAAATTTAGAAGAAAGCGCACCACGCACCAACTCAGAAATTTTTCGCACAAAACATTTAAAAAAGCACCCAAAATGGTTCGAAACGCACCAAGTTGACAACAGTGATAGCAAGTATGCCATTTAAATTTAACATTACATATTTTTTTCGTAGGACATATAGAACGGGCCATCAAAACTTTTCTATATTTATAATTCACAATTGGATAAAATTTTAATCGCATAATATGAAACAATATTAATCTGAATAATAACATTAAAGAAAATTATAATGATTTTTTATAGAAATCTTTTCATATTATCTATAGTTGGTGTGTGTGTAATAAGCTCGTACTACAATCTAACCAACCATATGGGTGCCCTTGTGCCCCAACCATTAAATACTGATTTAATTTTGTATTGTTTTTCACTTTATTTTTTTTTAATTTTTTACTCTAATACACGTTTAATGATAATCACTATTCTTTCTATTCAACATATTAAGTTGTATTTTAAACTTTTTTATGAGTAAATTTCAAAAAGCAAAACCTGAAAAAGAGGGATCGATTTTAAATCTTTAGGGTCTTCCGTTTTGCATTGTCTTTATAGTTTATTTGTTGCTGCTGCTTGCCTCGGCCGGCTATTGTTGTTTCTTTTTGTTGTTGTAGTTGTATTTATTGTCTTGTTGCTGCTGTCGAGTTTGTGACCAAAACAATTTGTACATTGTTATTATTATGAATACTTTATACAATGAATTATGATCTTTACGACATAATATACGTTTTGTCTCTTCACATTTAAAAGAAACCATAAAGAAAATACAAATCTTACTTCCACACAAATAAATAAATAAATATGTACAAGTATTTTTGAGCAAGTTGTTAAGAGACCAACCAGCAATAGCGAACAGCAAATACTAACGTTAGCATTTTGATTATTGAAATTTTTAATAGTTGCTACGATTTGCTGCCATCGTTGTGATTACAAAACTTTGTTGGTGGTCACAAAGACTGATAAATAGGCAATTCTCATTCATCCACATCTAATAGAAGTGTGTTTGTGTATTTAGTGACGTTGACTATTGGGTATTTGTTATTTGTTATTTTATAATTTAAAAAAAAAACCAAAAGTTTTTAGTAAAAAATTTTTTTTACATTCACTCCATTCACAGCGGTTTTCTTTTTTATATGTATTTTTTCTAAATATATTTTAATAATTTGAAATGCTACTGTTTGATTATGGCATTATTATGGAAATTTGATATGGTTGATGATGATTTGATTTCCCTTTTTATTCAAACCAAAGAAATTTCATCAACAAAATAGTGTTTAAGTACATAATTTAAGAAAATCATAGTGATAAATAAACAAAGAAACGTGTTGCATTGGGTCGTTATGTTATAGAGTATTTGAAAGTTTTTGAATGACAACATTTTTTATTACACCCTTCACCAAACATGGTAAGAGTATTTGTAGGTTTATCATTCCGTGTGTTATTTCCACAATATTCATATGAAACCCATAAATTAGTTATAGTCCGTCTGTTTGTCTGTCTGTACTTGAAGAGTTGGAGAGTTGGGCTGTAAACTGATGTGTCAGATATTTTCTAAAGTCAATTCGTATTGAAAATCAGAAAAAATTTAAAAAAAAAATATCATATATCATATATAAAGGGTGTTTTTTATAGAGTGACAGAAGTGTTAGAAACTGTATATTTACTCTACTGTAATTATAAATATTTAAATATAACATAGACACTTTTGAAATTATAATTCATAAAATTTTCCAAAACAAACAGTTTGATTTTTGCTTTAAACGTTAGAATAACTAATTTGTAATAAATTTTCTTTTTAAATAAAATAATAATATAATTTATTCCTGACAAATGTTTTAAATTTGAAATAAAAGAAGTTTTAGACTGAAAATGAGGAAACTTCTTAGTTTAAAAGTTGATGAGTTGAAGCAATTACTTCGTGAGCGAGAATTGCCAACGTCAGGTACAAAAACGGAATTAATTGTGCGCTTAACGGAAATTCTAGGTACAGATGAAATTGAAGAGAGCAACGAGGATAGCAACGTTCTTGAAGAAACGTCTTCAGCAAGCATGTCCGCAAACGTCCAACGCCAGAATGAAAACGCCATGGCAAGTATTTCTCGAAATGCAACCAGTGTTATGGATTTACAACGACAGGTAAATGATTTAAGGGAAATAGTACAAAGCGCAATGATCCTTTTTCAATCAAACGTACAACGGAATAACTAACGTACAACAAAATGAGACACGAAATCTAAACGGACAACATGTAGCTGTCGAAACGGAAAGGCAGAATGTTGATTTTGAACAATATGACATCAGAAATCAAAATGTAAGTAATAACTTTCACGTTCCTCATGTTGCACGTTCAACAAATAGTTGTTCTGTGAGGGAAATTGCTGAAACGCTACCAGAGTTTGACCCGACTAGTGAAATGTCGTTGTCGGCTGAGCAGTTCATCGAAAGAGTAGATAGCGCTATACGGTCCTATAAATGGGATGAAAAATGCTTAATGCTGGCAATTTATATCAGAATGAAAGGGGTTGCACGTCTTTGGTTGGATTCTTTACAGACGTTATATTTAGAATGGAGTATTTTCGCAGCTGAACTACGAAATGAATTTGTATCGACTCTCGATAAAGCTGATGTGCATTTTAAGATGGTTAATGCTGTTAGAAAAATTGTTTTCGGATGTGTGCCCTTCTTGGTAAGCGATACAGGCTAAGCGAGACATCAATTGTGAAATATACGAGAGAAGGACTTAAAAATCGTGAACTTCAAATAGCTATTACTCCTCATAAAATTAATACGGTAAAACAATTACGAGAAATTTTACATGAATATGAAACAAATTTCCCTGAAGGACGTTTAACGAAAACTAATGAAAATAAAACCAAAAGAAACAACACCGGTATGGCGAATAAAAATATAAGCACAGTCATTAGTACAACGTAGCAAAATACAAGAACTGGTACAGATATAAAATGTTTCAATTGTAACGATATATGTAGGACATATATCTACAAATTGCTTAAAACCCCAACGTCGACTACGATGTACAAAATGTAATAAAGTTCATCCGAAGAACGAACTTGAGTGTAAAAAGAATACTACCGTACGAAATGTGTTTTGCAATAATGATGATATTTTTAAAATAACAATAAATCTGGGTAACAACACACTAACTGCTTTTATAGATACTGGTAGTCAGTGTAGCTTAATAAAGAAATCAGTTTGTGATCAAATTGATTGTAAACGCGAAAATTGTAGCATGAGAATTTCTGGTATATGTGGCGGAATACGTCTTGCTAGTGAAAAGATGTTGGTGAAGTTGAAGATAAATAACATTTTATTACCTGTTACATTATATGTGGTTGAAGACGACCTATTATTTACTGATGTTTTGATCGGAAAAGATAATTTTGCAAATGGAAATACAAAATTGACAATACAGAATGGTAAAATAAATATTGAAAATAATGATGAGTTAAAATTTACTATTAATCAACTTGAAGCTAATAAAAGAACACACGAGTACGATAATCAGATTATGAATCATACTGAAATTGGTGATGAGGTGATAAAATGTGAATCGAACGATGAAAATGTAAAAGCAAGATTGATTGACCGACTTGGTAAAAATGAAAATAAAATTAACAGGTACAAAAATCGTAACACAAGCTCCATATCGCGTCCCCGAACCGAAAAATGTTGTAATTTCAAGTACGATTAAGGAACTTCTAGAAAATGACATAATTACACGTTCAGAGTCTGAGTATGCTAGTCCTGTGGTTCTACAGAAAAAGAAGAACGGAAGTGACCGATTATGTATCGATTATGTATCGATTATGTAGCGATTACAGGCAGATTAACAAATTGATGCTGAAAGAGAATTTTCCATCACAGAATATTGAAGAATGTCTGAAAGAAGCAAAGAAATACAGATATTTTACAGCGTTGGACCTTAACAGTGGTTATTATCACATTCCAATTGAACCTTGTAGTCGCATATACACAGCTTTCATTCCAACAGATGGCCTCTATGAATTTAAACGCATGTCATTTGGTTTGAAGAACGCGCCAACTGTTTTTCAAAGATTGATGTCTACGATCCAGGAACGTGCAGGTAAAGATAATATGATCCACTATATGGATGACATTCTTATTGGTAGCAATACGTTGGATGAGATGTTTATAAAACTACAAATAGTTTTAAATGTGCTTAAGGGCGCAAATTTGTCCGTAAATATAAAAAAATGTGAGTTTCTAAAAACAACCATTGATTTCCTTGGACATCGTTTAACTCCAGAAGGCATACGACCTGGTGAGATAAAATCAAAAGCAGTAGAGAATTTCGAACGACCTAAAAATGTTAACGAAATACGAAAATTTCTTGGCTTGAGCTGATGTTTTCGTAAATTTATACCCGGTTATTCAATAATATCCGAGCCAATAAGACGACTATTGCGTAAAGACCAAAAATTCAATTGGAACGATGAACAAGAAAACGCATTTATCAACTTAAAGTCTAAATTGTCAACTCAACCTGTCATGACAGCTTTCCACTTGGATGCTGAACATGAAGTACACACTGATGCAAGTTCCATAGGTTTAGCGGGTGTACTACTGCAACGAGATGGTAATGAACTGAAACCAGTAGCATACTACAGCCGCTCAACAAGTGATTCCGAAAAGAATTTCCACAGCTATGAGCTAGAAACTCTAGCAGTAGTCGAAACATTGGAAAGATTTCGATATTATATGTATGGAAAATCAATAAAGGTAGTGACTGATTGCAGTGCAGTAAAATCAGCAATGTCGAAACGAGAGTTAATTCCACGTATAGCTCGCTGGTGGTTGAGAATATAAGACTCTGACTAATATCGAACATCGAAAAGGTCAACGAATGGAACATGTCGATGCTCTTAGCAGATCTCCAAATGAACCTCCAAGCGAAATTGACGTTGCCACACTTAGAGTGGACAAAGTAAATCTTTAAGATGGAGAGTCGTTGAAGACTGCCATGATAAGCAAGGTCATTTTGGTATTGACCAAACTATAATAAAGCTTTTGAGCTATGTATGGTTCCCAAGAATGAAAAACTTTTTGAAGTCCTATATTAGTGCTTGTGTTGAGTGTGCATTAGAGTTGTCAATTATTTGCCTTTCAACTTTGTTCGAATATTTCAAATATGTAATTGTTTTTGTTCGTTCGATCAAACGATTAAAACTAAAAAATTATTCGATTAATCGATGAGAACAACGAATAAAAAATTACTTAAAAATTTATTGACAAAAAATACACATTTCATACATAAAACTTAAAAATAAAATAGTTATTATTATTAACAAAAAAATACATAA
Source organism: Lypha dubia (assembly GCA_947311025.1). NCBI lineage: Eukaryota > Metazoa > Arthropoda > Insecta > Diptera > Tachinidae > Lypha > Lypha dubia. Next base: position 53,423,984 of record OX371263.1, read on the forward strand.
GACTATTAATTCAAATAAACATGCTTCATTCAGTCAAAAAATATCAAATGATTCTTTTTTTGTTAAATCAGACAATGTGGGTTGTTCTTACGAAATAATCTTTTACAAATAAAAGTTGGCTCAATTTTTTAGCTTTCGAATGATTTTTGGTTTTGGTTTTTATTAAATTAAATTTTGAAAAAACTCTTTCGCTAATTGTCGAGGTAGGTGATATTTTGAGAAGAGCATGAAATAGTTTATCTAATTTTTCTGTTCTTTATTTTAGATTTTTATAAATATACCATATCGTCTAATATATGGCGGAAGTCTTTTTTATATTCTGAATTTTTAATTCTTTTAATAGAATTATTTAATTCGCATAAAAGATTGTTATTTTTATTACTAGTAACATCTTCTATATCATTACTTTCATCTGAATTATTGGGGTTAATTTCAACATAAAATAATCTGGAGTATAGTTCATTTGCATATTCTTTAGTTCCACTTTTTGAAGAATATTTTAAAAACTTTCATTGCTAGGAAAAATCGCAGAATTTAATTTGCAAAAGTATTATTAATTTTTTCGTTGTTGATCCAACAATTTTGTATACTTTAGGACACTGGTTACATGTGACTTTGTTTTATATTTTTTATTTTTGTTCTTGGTAAAATACTTCCAAAGCGAGCTCAATTTTTTGGCTTTAGTGTATTTCTAACTTATTCACCTGAGAGTGAAAAAAACCCCATTCTTAAAAATTTTTTATAGTTTCATTCAAAACATAGCACGACTACTATGTAGGTAATGCACAGTTCGACAACAACTGCAAACATCCAATATAATATGTATTTGGTTCGTATGAAGTACTCGCTTTGTTTCAAATCATACAAACAAATTTAAAAAATTTTTACGTATGCATTTCAAACTGAAAACAATTTGTTCGATTAATTGACATTAATTAATCGGCTTATTCGTTATTCGAAAATCGGCATTTTAAAATTATTCGAACAAGAGTTTCGTTCTGTGTGATCGATTAATCGAATTATTCTTAATCGGTTGGCAACTCTAGTGTGCATACAATAAACACAAGGGTGGCCGTTTTGAAGGTGAATATCATTTTACTGATGTTGAGCCAGTATCATTCAATACAATTCACTTGGATCATTTGTGACCATTTCCAAAAAGTAATAAGCGGAACGAGTATATCCTGGTTATGGTTGACTCGTTCACAAAATTCACAATTATAAAAGCCGTCAGAAGTACTAAAACTAAATTTGTTATAGATATTCTAAACGAATTTTCCAGTTATTTTGGAGTGCCTGTACGTATAATTACCGACAGAGGAACTTCGTTCACTTCAAAAGATTTCAAAAAATATTGCTCAGATAACGATATAAGGCATGTTCTCCAAACCCCCCGTGCTAATGGACATGTTCAACGGACTAATAGAACTTTGCATTCTATGCTACAACTCAAAGTGATTAACGTTGGGATGAGCACTTGGTTAATATTCAATGGTCTTTGATAAATAAAACGTCAAATAAAAGTCCGCACGGGTGTTTATTTTGCTATTCACCAAGAGATATTCTACACAACAAAATATTATTGGCTGTACATAACGATAATAATCTAACTGAGGAAGAGATTCAGAAGGTAAGAAAAGAAGCTTCCCTACGTATTAATGACCAGAAAAGATTAGCTAAGAAAAAGTTTGATGATAGACATGCAAAACCATTCATATACAAAGTTGGTGAACTTTTACTTGCCGAAAATGAACCTTCGAGCAATGGTTATTCACGCAAATTGGAACAACGCTATAAAGGCCCGTTTATTATTTCAAAAGTTATCGGAAATGATAGATATATGATTGAGGACATTCCAAACTACTTCCATTACTTCCGACAGATTAAGGCCATGTTAAATGTTGCCACTTTTACTTGATGATGAAGATGCTGTAAATATTTCTGAAGACGACAGTCCAGAAGATCGAAGTGAGGTCGCCGCATAATGCAGGATAGCCGACTGTTAGAAACTGTATATTTACTCTACTGTAATTATAAATATTTAAATATAACAAAGACACTTTTGAAATTATAATTCATAAAATTTTCCAAAACAAACAGTTATTTTCATTTTTGCTTTAAACGTTAGAATAACTAATTTGTAATAAATTTTCTTTTTAAATAAAATAATAATATAATTTATTCCTGACATTTGGCCGCCACGGCTGGCGTGTAGAAGGCGCAATCTGGAACACCAATTTTCAACAACTTTTCGGCGATAATTCTTCGCATTTTGTTTTCCAGGGGTTTAATTGCTTGTGGTTTATCGACGTAGACAAGTGACTTAACATTACCTCAAAGAAAATAGGGTTAAATCACACAATATTGGTTTGCCAATTAATTGGGCCATTACGTGAGATAAAATTTTTTCATTAAGTGCCTGTTCGCGAATAGGCAGTAAAAGTTTCTTTGAGTAAATAAATTGTAGCGCCCGCTGCACGATGAGTTTGACGATTAGAACAATTATTTTGATTAAAAATTTAAATAATTTGCTCGCGTTGCTCTGGTGCAAGTCGATTCATAATGAAATTTCAAAGCAAACTAAACAAAAAGCAACTATCACTTGTTAAATGGATGCTCAAATAAAGCAGTAATGCCAACTCAAAGTTGTGACACTCTAAAAAAACACCCTATATATGTATATGACTTGGGGAAGGGTGTATAAGATTCAGCATAGCCGAATATATCAGTCTTGCTTTTTTTTTTTTTTTTTTTTTTGTACGCATTTGCATGTTTTAATTATGAAGAAAATTATTAAAATCTCAGGCGTGGAAACTGTTCGAACCGTTTTTGTGGGCGGGGAAAGTTTCTAATAGAATATACAAATTACGATTCTAGTTTTTATAGATATATATTCAGTTTTATATGGCGTATTCTCGCGAGTTTTATTTTTGATTTCACTCAATTTGCGATTGCAAATACACAAGTTTACACTGCTATGAAAATACAGAAATTTGAAAAAAAGAATCCTGATGTAAATATTAAATACAACTACATTTTATTTATTATAAATTAATTTAATGGCAACCAGTGGTTGTCTAATTGTATAGGTGTAGAAAAGTAAACACATTCATAATGGAAAATTATTTGTTGTATGTGTTTAAACAACTTTGAAAGCTGTTTTTATGCTTTGTAATTCACAAAAATATATTTGTGAGTTTTTGTATAAATAGATGAGCTTTAAAACTTTTTAAACATAAAGGGTAAAACATCTACTGATGAGTTGGTATGGCTACCAACAAAATATATATTTAGATATTGCTAACCCGCAACAAATAAATAAAATTTAAAACATAAATACTTGAGTACATGCTCAAATAAATGTAGACTTTTTTATTAAATACAACAAAATAATTCCTTCTTATTATCATGAATAGATCTTATTGGGTTATGATGTACGCTGTGAGCTATTCCACTTTGCTCATTAGACTCGTTCAAGATTATACATTATTTGCAGATGAATTGATTTTCTATTTCCATAAGAGCCAGTCACCGTCTTTTTTTTATTCTTTATAGAAAATCACTATTTTTGTAGTTGCTGTCAATGTATAGCAGCAGCTCATGTGGAACTAGAAAAATTTTGTTATAAAAAGGAGGAGAGCTTAATCTAAGAAGACTACTTGGCTTTAAGTCAATAACCAGTTAGTATAATTTATAAATATTGAACTGATGTTAAAATCTGCTTATTTTATTTCTTAACCAATAACAATATATTGGATTTTTCTAATCATTTTGCAACAACCAATCGAGTATCGATGCCTTTATCTAACAATTTTATTATATACTCGTATTTATGATTATTTAAATTTTTAAATTTGATGCTTTTTATTTCCTTGTTGATTTTATTTACAAATATAATTTGTTTGGATATTTCATCTTCACATAATCAAACACAATAAATTTAAATGGATTCATCGTGTTGCTCGAACGATAATACAACAATAAACGCAAATATATTCAAGAAAAAAATGTATAGCGGGGTAGTTAAAGAGTAGATTGTATTCCATCATTATACCGCACACAAGTACATACATACGTAATACTTAAAAATGCAGTTCTACTTATCAAACGGCCAGTCAGGCAAAGTAAGACAAGCATCAGGCACAGTTTTCATCAATATCAAAAGTTGAAAATTTCAAAATGAAAAGAACAACTGAATGCTGGAGAAAATTTTACTGGCAACTACTCAGTATCTTTATAACTTTATATTAATTGTTTTGTAAAGCGTTTAAAAGGGCGTATGAACCAAAATATTGTGCACCTCAAAACAAGTTTAAAATGTGATATCTCTTAGAGTAATTCTTTCCATATCCAAATTTCAAAGCATATCTTCAAAATAAAATTAAATTTAGAAACGAAAAAGCTGTAGAGAATGTTTTATTGTCGGAACTGGCAGTGTAACACAGAATGTGTTCTAATGAAATACGGGAACTTATTCCCGAAACCCGTCACTTTTCGCGTACAACACGCTCTTCATCAAGGGCACATCTCTTTGTGGTCGATATGTCAGTGAACCGCACCACGCATTACGGGGAGAATTCGTACTTTAGCCGTACTGTTCGTATGTGGAATAAACTCCCCGCAGAGATCTTTCGTGCCACTTTCAGTGTGTTAGGGTTCAAATCGAATGTCCACAAACACTACTCCCTTTATCCTCCTTCCCAAAACCTATTTTCCTAGTTCCGGCACAATGCCATGCAAACGTAGGGGTCATATCCTGAGTGCTGGTCCTAATTAAAAAAAATAAATAAAATAAAATCAAATTAACAACTTGATACTAATCTGTGTATTTTGTACAGAACTGCCAGTAATTGGAATTTAACCAAATACATGGGAATTTTATACGTGATTTGGGGCCAAAAAATTTCGTTTGGGGAAATACAATTTTTCTGGAGATAAAAATCGGACGTGGAGATATGAGAAAATTTTTACCGATCCGTTTGGTGATAGAAACGATTTGGCATATGAATTCCATTTGTTAGACCAACAAAAAAGCCATAACTCCTGTACCATACAAGAAGTAAGAATAAAAGCTTTAAAATTAAATTTAAGAGCTCTGCATTGTATTTTGTGTATCGTAAGGACCTTCTAAGCAAAACGAAAGCGTGAAAACAATGACTCAAAGTTTGCATTACTGCAGAAATTTGATTTTTAGGCGTAAAGTTCGTACATACAATAAATGTTTTGCTGTGGCCTTTTCAGTCACTTACGTTGTGGGGAAACTTTAAAGCAAAAGTGTGCAATTTTTACCTCTGCATTTCTCCTCCCTTTTTCTTCGATATCCATCTGACACCTCTAACCTCTACTTTATGCGGCAGTCAAATTTTCTTTCTTGCAAGTACATAATTCAAAACTTTTATACTAAAAATGTATATGTGCCAATTTTTGAAAAGTGCACAAAACAACATAATTTATAAAGTTTGTCCCCAAAAATTAATTTTTGTCATTTAAGACCTTTTTCAAATTGGCTCTTAGCAAGAAAAAAAATAAAAGAACTAATGAATGTTTGAAATCCGAATCATAATTCAATATAATAAACTTATAATGTAGTTGGCGGTTTGTTTCAGTTTGTTTGTCTGTTTGAATGCATACATATGACTGCAATTTCATCTCATACAGCCTGACAACATCACCAAGCAATTGGACAAGAACATGAGTCCATCATAAACTGATAAAAACCGATAAAATAATGGTAAATAAAAACTCGACTCAACTTGTATTCAGACAAAAATTATCAAATAAACCAATATTTTTGAAGAAAAAAAAATGCAAAAAAAGAATCATATAGACAACAATAATATGATTTATGAAGATCACCCTTTTTGTGCCAAGAGGACACTGGCAAAAGCGGCGGTGAAAAAAATTTAATACAAGACAAGACATTAAAAACGTGCTCTGTGTTCCCTGCAAAAAAGGGGAAAAGGAAGAACTTCAACGAAAGGCAGGGATGCTTAACATTTTGTTGGTTTTGTTCGAGTTTCGAATGATTCTCATGAACAGAAAATCTGTGCTTGAACTTTGAATGTATTGTACGCAATAACTGACACATGATCATTAGGGCAACACACATACATATGTAAATATATTTTATTAAAGTAAATTTTCATTTACTTTTTAATTTAATTTAAATTTTGTAATGTGTTTTTTTTTTCTAATAAATATATTTTTCTATTGCATAAAATTTTGAGATTTACACTTTCAATCGCTGGTCATGAGCACTAAGGTGCCCCCTAATACATGAATGCGCACATAAGTCATTAGTCCCTTATGGCTGCCTGTCCAGGATGTACGAGTATTGTCAACATTTCACAATTAATAATGTTCAGTTAGCGGGTGTTTTTAGTCGTTAGTCCATTTGATTGTGTCATATTTGTACGTTACAGACGTCCATCTAGACGATAAGTCACTTATTTCTGTTGGTTCATCAGCTCGTTCTTTTCTTTCAGTATCTCCTCTTTTTATTTATTTATTTATTTGTTTCTTCTTTTTTCTTTTTGTGTTTATATATTGGCTTCCAGTCAATCCTTTTTGTCATTCACAGGTTATGGAGTTGTTTGGGAGATTATTGAGCGGCGGCATTAGTTTTGGTGGACAGACAGTTTTGTGACAGAAATATTCTGTCATAATACTTGTGTTTTTATCTTGCCCGTTGTTTTAACATGTTTTCATTTTATTTTTATTGTTTTTTATTATTGATGTACAATGTTTGTTCAAGTTATTTTTCCTGGTTTTGTAGACTCGTGTAATTCGTATTGGTACATGTGTTTGCCTGAACGATTGATGATTGTATTGTTCGAATGTTACATTTTGGAAAATATTTTTTTGACTTCCTTCTCTTTGCTTGTAAATTAGTTGAGCTACAAGCGATATTAATTGCTATACCATTTCGTATTTTATAATTCTACTTTTTGCTATAAATGATAACAACCACGAAAACAATTTATAATTTCTTTTAAGAATATTAAAATATATGTAAATACTTGAAATAAATATATTATATACCTGTAATCTATTCAATATTTTTCCTAGCATACAAATAAGAAATGTGTGCATAATTCCAGAGATTGCTTCCAATCTAATATATTTCGCAGCAACAAATTATTGACTAATTTCCATTTGTAAGTTTTTTGACACTCATAACATTTTCCACTTTTCATTCAATATTTTATCTTCATTGAAATATATGTTTTGCCATATGAATGCATATTTTATTAAATATTTCTTATAATCTTATTTTATGTTATTATTACGAATAAACGTAATTATTATTTGAACTGTAATAATGTATAAATGAGAAATTATTATTATTAGGCTTAAGTTCAGTTTTTATTGAATTAATGAAAGCAATGGGGAATTTCGTACTAACCAAAATTGTTTCAGTATGTAAAAATAGAATAAAAATGAATTAAATTAATTCTCGTATTCTATTTCTGTTGAAAACTTGGTTAAATAGTTGATATTCTTCCCAATTAGTATCCACTTTACGAAAATTGTAAATATGGACAATTGAACGCTGATGAGAGGTGTAGCGGCCTTGAAATCGGTATACTGTTACGTTCTGCTAATCTGATTCCACATGCTAATGTTTTACAAAAATAAAAAACTCATAGTAATTTTGGATTTTCATTAATTCAATAAAACTGAACTTAAGCCTAATAATAATAATTTCTCATTTATTTCTTACAATCTTTTTTAACATTTTTGAATTTTCATAGTTTTAGTTCGCCATATTTGTCAGAGAATTTCAGGCAAAGTCAAAATTATTTATGTGTTGTGAATATTTTTGGAGTACCATTTTTATATGTATGCACGAGTATACATATATCATATTTACATATGTATTTAAAAAAAATTATTTTAGAAAGTTGTTATTTCTCTTATTAGTATGTGTGACAGATTATACAATTCCAAGATAGTACTCGTAATTAAACTTAAAAAAAGAAAACTATTAAATATATTGCTGTGGAATATATTAACGAGAATCTATAACTATGAAGATATATCTGTTTCGTGTAGGGAACAAAAACAAAACCATTCAAATTCTTCATATTTAGGAAAAACTAAATTATGACATAAATAACTGCAAACAAAAAAGCCTAAGCGAAATTAACTTCCCGCCGATAGCAAAATAAAAAATATCAATATTGTGTACAATTTTACTGCTTAAATGAAATTTCAGTTAATGTCACTAGCGGCAAAGTATTCGTTCACTTTTTACTCGTAGTTTTTTTTATACGTTTAACATTAAGTTAAGAAAACGACAGCAAAAAAAAAAATCTTAAACATAATCACTAGTCATACAAGTCATATTACAACTGATTTACTAACAAAACTTACGTACATACGTCAATATATCCAGCCATACTGGCATCTGAGGGTACAAACATTCATGAATACATACATACATATATATGTATGTCCAAGACTATGTATATGAAGATAAAATAACAAACAGACGGACAAACAAACCATGGACAGACAAGATTTTAAATAGAATGACAAGAAATGCATTTTGTTTTTGAGGTAATACGCCCGTGTAGTGACGTTAATTGTCAATGCTCCCATGTAGTGGAAAATGTAATGGACCATATTAAATTAATACATATTAACATTAAGCTCCATATTCATACGAGGTGTGTTCGCAATTGTGACAAATGTTTTTTTTTTTTATTAATAAATTTCTATTTTGTCCTCTTCCATGTACACGGAGCCAAAACTGCCTAATAGAATCAAGAAGATTTTTCCGAAGAGATTCCTTATTGTTTTTGGGTGGTAAATCTTATTAATTTTTTCAATAAGGAAAACACATAAAATCAAGAAGAAAACTTGTTATTTACAATTTTTTTTACCCAATTTCCGTTATTTTTGGCACCAAAAAAACAATCCATAGAGAAAAACTTTTTGATTCTATTAGGTTTTCATATGAATTATATAAAAGTATTTCTTATTGATTTCATTAGGCCATCTTATTGTTTTTTTTTTTCAAAAAGGTATTCCTTATTGATTTCATAAGGTTCTTGTAGGATCATGTGTAAATCATCTTCTTAATTTTTTTAATAAGAATATCTTCTTGATTTCATTAGCTTGCTTGTTATTTCATACATATAAATCAACATAAGAACAATTTTTTTCATAATCTTTTTTGTGCTACAATAAATCATCTTCTTAAACTGGCTGCTAACATCTATACTATAGTAAGGTGTAGTAGTGAGGTGGTTAGAGTGCCAATCTACTAAACCGCAGTTCCTTCGTTTAGTCCCTGAATACGTAAGTTTTATAAAAATGTTTTCATCACCTCTCCATCCAGATAATACAAATCCATGTTGTATATAAGCATTCCGGACGTACCATGACGTTCTGATGACATCAAATTTGTATTTCCTAACATCACATTCGTGAAAACAGTGCCTAATAAATACATAATAAAATAGAACAAAATTAATAAGATATCTCTACGAATTTTTTTCAAGAAGGAAGTCCGATTATTTTAATAAGGAAAACCTTTTAAAAAAATCAATAAGAATACCTAATAAAAACCATAAGTTTCCTTCTTGATTTTTTCAAAAAGGTTTTCCTTATTAAAATAATAAGACTTCCTTCTTGAAAAAAAAATCGTAGAGATATCTTATTAATTTTCTTCTATTTTATTAGGTATTTATTAGGCACTGTTTTCTGTGTATAGTCCCGGTCAGATATAATACACTTGTGCCTCTCACCTTAAAACTAAAAATGCTAAACAGCTGAAACTGTGAACATATTTTTGTACATTTATAAACTTAAAAAAAGGGAATGCTAATCTAATGTACGTATCGCGCTGTTTTCGAAAATTCATCCTTATATTTTGAACATACCTCGTACAAAAACATTCTCGTATGTGTGGAAGAAACCTGTACATGATTTCATCGAATCAAACGAACATGTACATACTTTACAATGTTTCTGCGCATTTTTTAATGTAACTTCGAAAACATCAGTAATGGTCAAACATTCTTATTTATAAAATTCTTCTAACAACTTTATTTGTCAAGCCTATTTGATAAATGCAATTGCAACAATATGGTCAGGCATAAGTACTTTTTGACATTAAACATCTGTTCACATATCAACACTTGTAAGATTAATTTGCATCCTGTATAAAGAAAAATCCGTATAGAAGTTTGTAAGTCGTGCGCAATGTTTTAAATCTAAACATTGTTCAAGATTATTTCAAATAATCTTATTAATAATTTGTTAAATAAATTATGGAATTACGCGATAATCTATATAACGATCAATCGGTTTGCGAGTCGGAATTAAAAAAAGAATGGCAAAAATCGTAAGGAACCACCTTTAAACATAAAATAGAAATTTGAAGATCGGTCCATAAATGTAAGAATACAATATCGGTGTCGATAGATTAAATTTGGCCCTCTTTCAAACCAAAAATGATTTTAAATATCGGTTCACAAATTGAGGAGTTATGCGATAATCAATATTTTTTGGGTTGACAACATGCCTTTCTTTTAAGTAAAAAAATAAATTTGATTCACAAATTTATGCGTGCTGTACAACCATAAAAAATGCACTCTAATTGATAATAATCTCCTCTATTTTGAAGTCACTTGAACAAAAGGAAGCAGTTCTGCAAAACAAACCAGACATGTTCCCACCTCATTTCTAGAAATCCTCTACAATTCTAGTTTGCCAATATTTTACAGACAGTGATTTGAGTGACTTTGCGATCAACATCAAAGCCATAAAAATTGTCCAAAACTTCTTATATGATTTATTTTTGCAGTTTATCAAATAAAATTAATTGATTGTGTTTTCATTTGAAAGTGCAGTCGTTATATATTTTTTTCTTAATTAAACTGTGCAACAATATAAATATTTCTTTTTTCTAAAATGACAAGACTCTAGGCCCAAATTTACAGTCTTTAGTTAACTAATGACGATACCTTAACTTATGACATTTGTATGAAAAATCTTTGGTACCACTGTCATTAGTTAACTAAAGACTGTAAATGTGGGCCTAAAAGTTAATTCTTGTAGATTACAAATACAACAAAATGTGTACGTGACTCGGTGTTTGGCAAGCTTGCACCTGACACTCATATTGCTGGGAGTTGCACATAGGAAATAGTTCAATTCTTTCTTCTAAGGTGTGTAAGCACGTGGAGCATGTGCGGAACATTTCAACTTTTCAACTTTTGTATGGATTTTTTCTTTATTGCTTTAAAACGTAAAACTTACCAAAGTTTCAACTTTAAATTTGCTTTAAAAATTTACAGGTACTGTACATGGGACATACCTGATAACATTTTTCTTGAAAATACTAGTGGACTCTCTGTGTGAGTACAACAACATGTCATGTTGTGATTATTTTGTTTGACACAAATTGACAATCTGTTGCTCATAAAGTTGTTGTTTATCCTTAATGTTGTCGCTGCAATTGTTACTGTTCTAGCTGATGTTTTTGTTAAGGTTTTTTTTTATTTGACGACATTATTAACTTATTTAGTTTGAGTATTTTAACACAATATGATTTATTTAATTTTAAAATTGTAGGTATTGCAATTTTACATATTTATATGTGTGTTTTTAATTCAGAAAAAATAAAAACACAAATTGCTTAAAAATTAAATTTTTTTTGGATTTTTATGCCGCTTGTGGAATTAATAAATTGGTGTCACCGGCCGGAAATGCAAAAAACTCAGTATATTTTTAAAAGTTTTTTGTAAACCTACAAAACGCACAATTGAAGAAAATTTCACTAGATTTGCACAAAAATTTTATGAATGAAAAGGTTAAATGATTTATAAAAAAAAGAAACACTGATTAAAAATAGCAAAAACTAAAATATTGCCTGTATAACCAATTCGAAAGACAAATTGGCCATTTAGCAAATCATTTTGAAAAAAATTATATTAAAATAAATTGATAAAAGAAACCCCAAAAGCTTGTTTACAACAATAACCCACAGTTTAAAAGTTTCTACTTTAGTTCCAACCATTTCAATGAATTCATATCAAAATTTGGTAAAGTTTTTTATAATTATCCAATTAATATTCACGAGTTGATAAAAACTAAAACACCCGCAACATTTCATTAATTAAAGGCATATCAAATAAATAAATGTCAAACTAAATGTACAGAATGTTATTGAAAAAGTCCCCAAAGACATACAAAATTTATTAGCTAATAATTTATTTAAGAGAATAGAAAAATGTAGGTTCAAGAATATAATTTTTTTCTTTCTAAACAGTTAGAACTCCCGTACTGATTGTGCAAATTTTCATTTAAAAACCTTTGAAAGCAATTTTTGCTTCTTGAAGACGGTCCTATAATTTAAGCTTTAAAGAAAAAGAGTAGCCTATTAAAAAGTCAATATTCAAGATTATTTCCACAAGACAGACAATCGGTCCAATTATGAAAATAATTCCCGGGAAATATCTTCCTCTTTCGATTTATCCTCTTGTATAATGGCGTTTTTTTAGAAGGAAAAACAATTCAATATTATAAATGTCAGGGATACACTGTTACCCAAAAAGGCCAAATGCAACTTTAAATAAAAGTTTAAATTAGATCAGATTTGTATAAAATTAAGCAATAACAATAACATTTTGTGAGGTGACCAGTACTTAAGGATGTTAAGCTGTAACGAGTTTATCATCCATGTCAGGAAGAGATCTCTAAATAATGTGGTGTATAATCACTCGCTATGGCCTGATATTTATGATAGTTTTCCATAAAGAACTGTAAAAAGAAAATAATGGTTTTCATACTTAATCCCTTCACAGCTTACAGACTTGAACCGAATGTAAGGATTCAATTATTATCATGATTATTGACCCACAAAAGACCAAGGATTTTTTTTAGTACTCATGACCATTAATTTGACTGCAAAACAAATCTTGTCATACTGATAGAAAAACCATCATAACGCTAATAATGTAATGTGAAGTGGTACATTTTTGACTCAATGCGATGTCAACGTCAGCATTAGTTCGTCATCTTGTCATCAAATACAATGATGAAAACATTGAAAAAATAAATTTAAATGTTTTATATTTTCAAAAAACTTTTTTTTTAGGAGTTAAATTTGTTTTATTATATTTTTATCACACTACTGACTACGCCGAAAATTGTACTAATTTTTGATATTCGGCAGAGTTAATCTCTGAATATATTTTCGTGGGAAGGGGAGAGTGTAGAAGGGAAAGAAAAGCTGGCATGCCGCAAGGAACGCATGTTTATGCGTGGAACCATTCACTGCTTCTAAGGAAGGAGGTGATTTTTTAGCTCCGCCTAATCACACAAGCTGATAAAGTATGGTCAGCCCACACCATTCTGTCGTGTTCCAGCGTTGAAGAGAAGTAGAAAAGATGAGAGATTGATTCCTCTTCCTCCTCATTTAGGCAACTTCTGCAGAATTCATAGGACGTTAGTCCCATTTGCTAGACATCGGTATCGAATTGGTATTGACCCGAGATGGCTGCAACCAAGTCATTCAGACGAGTCTTCGAAAAACTTAAGAGGTTTCTTGTACGGATTGGTTTAAGTCTAGACCAGATAAGTCTGGTGGTAATACAGTAGGTTCCCTTGATGTTGCAGGCGAAAAGTGGAAACACACAGTAGGTGCCAATGTCTGACTCTAACAGTGACGTAGCTCCGTTGCCATCATATGATCGATATTATTACCTATGCTGATCAGCTGTCCCTTTACCTAAACAATGGTGATGTTTGAAAATTTCGGCATTCGTTTTAGGAATGTCCGGCATGCCTGGACTCGACTGGATGTGGAGTAAATACCTACTTACTATCGGTGGAAATTCTAATATTGCTATCAATTATTATTAATACTGATACCAGTTAGCCTATATGGCGGCTGATAGCTGATATATCCGCCTAAAAACGACTACAATTGAGTGGAAGCTAAAAGGAGAGTGGTATGTTCTTCTCTTACTTAAATAATTAATATTTTCCGTAGCGTAAAAAATGGATATGTATCGAAAAAATAAACAGAAAAATATTCTAAGAAAAATATGTATATACGGATATGAAAAATAACAAACTCTTAAATATTTAAAACTACAACCAAAAATTGTCTTTGCTTCAACTACTCTGAGAAAATTTATTAAACTTAAAATACGAAAACTTAAATTTTTAAGAAAGATACGAACAAATGTAAACAAGACATTGTATCACCTTTCATTTCCATTACAAAGCGATTTTCTTTCAGTGTATTATATAACTATAATACCAGTAAGTATTGCAATCATACTAACACTCAAACAAAGTTAATTGAAAAAATATTTTTATTGTGCGAATAAATTTTCTTAATCCACTTCTCTTTAACAATTTTTCTATAGTTGAAATAAATATCTACTACTGTGAACAGTGGGTAGGTACAACATTGTCACCAATATGTGACCATTAAACATTTAAATGCAGAGTACAAAGCCCAAAATTATTGTCCATAATAGTCGTAAATATTATTAAATAGTTCAACATCAGCATTTCTGAAAAAAAAATATATATTTCTACATAATTTTAAGGTTTAAAAACCAATAAACAGAAGAATGTTCGTATTTAGTTTTGTGCGTTTGGTTGTTTTGCGATTAATGTACGAAACAATATTTGAAAGGCAACATACCAACAGCTATAAAACAACAAACTAATAGAATTAAAATTTTTTGTTTAACATTGTTTTTGTAAATTTCTAAAAACATGTGCGAAATTTGATATTTTTAAGTATTTAATTGAAAAAAAAATGTTTCACTTTTGTTTGATTTTTTCCAATTCTCTTTTAACGAGTGAGTGTGTATATTTTTTTCTTAATATTGTTGTTATGGTTTAAAAACAACACCGACTTAATGTTGTTGTTTCCTCTATGGTTAACATTTAAATAAATAATTGATGATATTTCATTACCAGAGAGAAACATGTTGCTAATTATTGATTTTCCTGTAATTCTTTCAAATATATATCTAAAATGTTGAATTGAATTGGAACGATTGTTAATGTGTATCCGATTAATGTGATCCCTGGCTAATCCTCAATAGTCGAAAATGTCTATATAAAAACTTTTACTATGTAGAAGATTAATATGTTATTGGAATGCATTTGAAAATAATCGTTGCACTGTGGCACAATTTTATTGGAAATACAAATACGTTGGAATTTTTTTTTTTTTTTTTGGTATAAATGAACTGATGTAAAATTTTTTCAACACAACAAAAATTATTGATGATTCTTTCTATAAAATAATAAGTACAAGATACTGGCTTGTACTACTCACATATTCAATGAACATGCTCCACATATTAAGTAGATATAACAGTAATAGGAATTGTGAAAAATAACCCAACGGTAACATTGGTATTGGCTGTGGTAAATAACATGTTAACACGATTTTAGTAATAAAATAATTCTCGTATTTAAATTTCATAAAGAAAACGCAACTACTTCATGTGTATACGATACACATGATCACTGGTGTTGTTTTTGTGGCGACTTTTAAGTAAATTGTCTTTCGGTTGTTTCTTGGAATAATAATGACAAGGTCTAATAAAAACAAACTTTAGCCAAGGAATCACCATGAAGTGAAACAGCAAAACGTCCGATTCGCAAGGAATCAGCCTTTTTTTTTTTTTTTTGCTAAAGATATTTTATTTATGTAGGTTATAAAACTGCACGTCTTACTAAAGATTAACTGCATAGCCAGCGTTTGGGCGGGCTTAATAATTTTCTTCATCATGATATTTATCGAAAAGCCTGGAAGCATTAAATATTTTCTGCATTGCGCAATGAACTCCTAGTACAGAATTCAAAGCAAAAAATCTGTAATAAGCATCGTTGTTTCGGGAAATACTATGATGAAGGATGAAGGAGAAAATCCTTAGGGTGACGCTGTATAATCTTGATGTAACAAATTAATCATCCATATTATTGCTTTAACTTTAAGGACACAAATAACCACAGCAAAATATAATTTAAATGAATTTATGTAAAATAGTATATTTTTCTGTATTTGGATTAAAATATTATTATGATCACCTCAGCTATAACTTGTATTGCATCCCAGTACCTTTGAATATTAAAACTAGCAAATGATTTTTTTTAATAATTTGTTGTTTTCTTTATTTAAGGATTAATTGTTTTTGTTTTTTAATATTGTTTTAAATTATTTTTATATTGCAACTAATTTTGTGTTTCTTTTTCATTTTTAATTTCTCTTTTGTTTTTATAACATATTATTATTATTAGTATTTGTTTTTATTGTAATTGGTATTGTTATTAAATACATACATTATTTGTTATATAAATATTTGTATACATATATATTTTATATATATTTTTGATAATTTAATGATAATATTAACAAACTGATACTAATCTTTCACAGTATGTATCTGCTAAACAGACTTAGTAGGAGGGGTGGGTGAAATGTATGCAATTGGTGAGAGGAAGTGGACTAGTATTTGTGAGAGAGAGTGGGAGAATGGAATCAGTTTAAAGAAAAAAAAAATACAGTAGTTACAGGATGTTTTAATAAGAAATGTGTAAAAGTGAATCTGTTTGTTGTTACTTCTTGCGTCTATTCAATTTTAATAATTTTTGTTATTTTGTTAATTCTCTTTACAACTTCCTTGTCGTTTTTATTTTCTTTTTTTCTTCTTCGTCTTTTTCCAGAAGTTTATGTTAAAACTTAGAAACGAAAATAATAGATTTTACATTAATAATAGATAATATATTTATATGTATGTACCTACTTACATTGCAATTTTACACGTTAGTGTCTATTATGTTCCTTTTTTGTTTGACCATTAGTTTTTCTTGACTTGTGTATGTGTGTATGTTTTTTTTTAATTTATATAAAACTGTTGTGATTTTTTTTTTTTTTTTTTTTTGCAAATATTTTATATTTTTATTTTTTATTTTTTTAATCATTTTATTTAACATAATAAACCTACAATAAGGATATTTATTAGTTTTATTTATATATAACGTATTATTATTGTTATGGTTAATTATTTTATTATTTAATACTAAATTTTATAAAATTAGTTTCACTTTTATTTTCATTAACATAAGAAATATTTACAGATTTTACAGCCAACTTAAAGATATAATTTTCATATAAATTTCATATACATGTATATGTATATATTTTTGTTTACTTTAACTTTTTTTTTCGTAACATGACACGCAGCAAAGTGATAAGGTGACTTATCACCGTTTGTTCTGATTGCAAAACAACAGAAAGAATTTAGTGAATAAAAAATTTCATGAATCTTAAATATGTTCATTTCATAACAATGTAATTATGTCCATCGAAGCATTCGTTTCATAAATTCAATGATACAATTTCATTTCGCAATTCTAATAAAATAGTTGAGAGAACATGTGAAATTTCGCGAATGCTAAAAAGGAATTTGCGTATAAGTTTTTTATAATATCACTGAAAAATTTCCCAATACTTATGACAAGAACATAATGTTATACACAGAGAAAACAGTGCCTAATAAATACCTAATAAAATAGAACAAAATTAATAAGATATCTCTACGGATTTTTTTCCAGAAGTAAGTTTTATTATTTTAATGTATAAATATTTTCTCAAATAAGAAATATATATAAGTATTTTTATATCAAAATTAATGAAACATATTTAATATTTTTTTAAGAAAAAATATCATTGCATTACTGATTGTTGAAAAAAGTCACGTACATAATAATTTTTCCTTTATAAGAACACGCACATTATTTATTGATTTAAATCGCTGTAATCCAAAATCGATTGTTGTTGTTGCATATTAATACAATTAAATAGTTTCATAAAAATAATGAAATAATTTCAGTAAAATTATTAATTGACTTTCTGAATAATGCTGTTAAAATAGGGCAACAGTTTTTAGTTTATTCAAATTACGTGTTTTTTTTTTTTTTTTTTTGGTAAAATTTGGTTAATAAGTTTTAATGAAGTTTTTCAATGAATTAATGTGTCGAATTTCACAGATTCTATGAAGAAACTTCTTTTACATATACCGTTACACTGTATTTGTTCTCCGATTGATTTTTATGTGAAACATTTTCATTGGACTTTATCGAATATTGGCTTCGCAGAGTAAAGATTTTTTGGCATTAGGCCCGACTTAAATATTTTACTTTTTGTATTTTTTGAAAGTAAAGAGTCCACATGACATATAAAAATCATCATAAATTGCAAAAATGTTTCGAAGCAAAATATATTTTAAGTAAAAAATAGTGGTATATAGTGTTTGGTGAAAATTGTTTGCGAAAGTGTAAATGCAAACTAGTTATAACATTTTTTTAAGTATAACCTTAACTCTGTTTTGTTTGTTGCTGGATTTTTATCAAAAAGCACGAATATTTTGCATTTGCACTTTCGCAAGATCATTTGCACCAAATACTGAATACCGGCATCATATAATATTAAAGCCTTTTTTTGCACTCACCTTTAATTTTGGCATAATTTGAAATTTTAATAAAATAATCACAAATTCATATTAATGTAAAACGAGTAAAGTAACCTTATCATATTATTGCGCACCTTACAATCACAAACAAGTTCCATGAATGTATGAAAAACAAAAAACAGAAAAAAATCTTTATATTTGTGCTTTATTTTAAAAATAAATTATTTTTGTTGGTTTTTCTTTATAATCAAAATTATTTTACAGGAACAATTTTATAAAAAAAGAATGAAAACTCTAAAAAGAAACTAAAAAAAAAATAAACTTAAAACAATAAAAAACAACCTATAAATAAATTATTTTTTAAATCTATAAATGATTTTCTTTATCAAAAACTTATCAAAGATTTTAAAATTTGCCTGGCGATTTCTTGATATGTTCCATCCACTCATTTCATATTTTATCCCCATTTCGTTTAATTTTTATTTCAAATCTAAAAATAGTATTTACAATTTACAAACGTGTATCTAACGTTTTTCATCTTTTCGATTGTTTTTCTTTTCTTTCTTCTAATACTCTGTTTTTAGTGACGGCAAATGTTTGTTGGGTTTAAAAATTATTCTATAAGCTCTGTTTTACGTTACTTTATACATTCTTTGTCCAGCTGTTAAGCAGCGTTTACAAAAATTTAACAAACACCTTTTTTGTTTAACTTAAAATTCTTTGTTTTGTAATTTTAATGTTTTTTGTTTTTCCTAAAAATTTCTTTCACATCACATGTTTTATTATTGTCCAAAATTTGTTGTTGTTTAAATTATGTTTAAAAGAATACATTTACTTAATTTTTATTTTTTTAAATGTTGAATTTGTAGTAACATTTAAGGTCGGAGAGAAAGCTTAGGTGTTTGTTGCTGTAAATGATGCTCTCGAAAAGCGATCAGAGAGCGAAACGCTGAGAGTGGCGAAGTGCTGTTGGTATTATTTGGTTTATTGGTTTGTTCTTGTGTTTTATGTTGTTGTTGCTGTTGTGGTGAGTTTTGGCGCGATTGTCATGGTTTGCCAGGCGACAGTTTGTCAGAGTTCGACGTTGATGAAGATGAATTGGAATTGTGTGAAATGGGTCCTAAACTATGATGTAAACTAGGCTGCGCAGAAGGTGAAGTCTGTACGACATCACAGCCCATTGAGGAGGTCGTACTTGAGCCAGATGGTGAGGCTCCTGAAGGCGGGATATGTTGACCTGGGTGATGTTGTTGGCCAGTGGTTAAACTAAGCGGGTTAAAATGGGGCGCTCCGGCTGCAACTCCAGTAACGGCAGCTTTCCATAGCAAAGGATTCATACCCAGACCGTTATGGGCCGCTAAGCTGGCGCCAAAACTTCTTTGGTGTTCTAAAAATTCCTGTGAAGGTGCACCCAAATGAGCAGCTGCAGCAGCTGCAGGTCCATAAAACCCTCTATACAAGTCTGGCCTAACATAGGGCGAATAATTTGGTATTCTGGCTGCCAAAGGTGATAAGATCTTACCAGGACTAGGATGCTGACCCGGATGACCATAGAAAGCAGGATGTGTGGCTGGTAAATCACTACCGGGTGGACTATCTTTATTACCATCTTTATTTGCATCTTTTGAGGCCATGTCCGCCAATGACCAAATACGTGGCTTTGCCGATAGACTAGCTGTGGTACTGGCTGCCCCAGCCGCATGTAATGAATTTTGTTGGGCCTGATGATGCTGCTGCAACAGCTGTTGTTGATGATGGTGATAGGCAGCAATGTCGGGTGGTGATCCAGCTGGTGGTCTAAAGTGATGTAAGGCGGCGGGATGAAATAAGGGATGACCGCCACCTGGCATCATGCCAGGACGATCGTAAAGATCTGGAGAACCATTTGGTGAACCGGGCCTAGAGCCAGACCACTCACTGTTGCCCTCACCAGGCATGCGATGGTCTTTGTCTTCATTAGAACCCAAACCAGAATCTTTGGCATCTAAAATAATAACATGAAGGTAATATTTGATTTTAACGTGTTGACCGTAAGATATTTTATCGAAAAATATTTATTGAGTTTTTACGGGCTTATTCCGAATACCTTTAGAATTTATTTTGATAAACTTGCGATGAATTTTTATGAATACGGCTCTGATAGCTTGTAGCGTGAGTATATATCTCAAGTTTTCTACTAAATATATTATTTATTTACAACATTAACGACTGTTTTGAGAATTAAATTTAATAAACATTCAATGTAAGAACTCGTAATATTAAGTTAACAAAAAAATATACATGTGTGTCTATATTTCAAACATATTCAGACAAATTATTAAGTTATCTGAAAAGCTGGTCTGAAATCCCTGGCCTCGACGGGCTTTCTATTCGACAAACGTCATATATATAATTTACAACTTACCCAATACATCATTATCATCTGTACTCTTATGATCATCATCATCTAGGTTGCAATCATCATCATCTACACGATTTCGGGGCTCCCAAGTCATCTTATTTTCTTTCTTCAGTCTTCTGCGAGCATTTGCGAACCATGTCGAAACTTGTGTCAATGTCATTTTCGTTATTATTGCCAACATTATTTTCTCTCCTTTAGTCGGATACGGATTCTTTTTATGCTCATTTAGCCAGGCTTTTAGTGTTGAAGTCGTTTCACGTGTGGCATTTTTACGACGGGCACCATTTAAGTCCATGCCATAGCTAAAACAAAGAATATACGAAAATGGTATAAACAAGTAAAACAGCTCAAAAAACATAGAAGACATAATTGCTAATTCACACATACATATATAAGCATATTTCAAATTAGTTCTGTTTCATCAAAATCAGCTGCACAATTTGAACATTAAGAGGGTCACACGGAATCGTTTTGGCTATTTTAGTTGTATAGATTTTCCAGTTTCTTTGTGATAGAAGATAGATATGTTCGTTTTATTTAAAGTTTGACAGGATGATATCTGAGCTTTTTAATGTCATAAACAGGGAAAACGCACAGAAGCAAATGCAAATTGCTTGCTGTGCGACCCAAATAAAATATTCTTATGTATGTTTTAAAAATTTTTCAGAATTTTTGCAATGACACTATAACTTTTTACATGTATCCATTCAATTTAGGGATCGATTTTTTATTGCATTTTTAGAGATTTATTGTATTTATTAGCTGTTTTTAAATTTAATATCCAATTATACGAAGAAGAAGAACAAAAAAAAAAGCAATTTTCCAATCAATAATTTTTGAAACTTTTTACTACTTTCGCGAAGGTTACAACAATGCTTTTGTATCCAAGCTTAGAAGTAGTAAAGTAAATTTGAATGGGGTTGTATAGCTAAATGTGCCCTAAATCCGACCACCAACTTTCATTAAAATCTATTTAGAAGTTTAGAGGGTATACTCTTTAGAGTGCAAAAAAATATTCACCGAGTGTACTGCAATGTGTTTTTCCTGCATATTTTCAAATAGTGTTACTAGAAATATTCACAATTTAGTTATGGTTTTGCTTATCAATATGCTGCATTTCATTGGTTGCTAAATACGACCATCATCAGATATTTGCTTTCAAGAGTTATGTTATGTGATTTGTAATTTTTCATAATATTTAAAAGATTTTTTTAGTGATTTATATGTAATTTCTCCATACAAATTGTCCACATCCTTTGATATTTGAATTTTAAGAACATTTGCATTGGCATTATTTTAACGTCTCACAACTCAATGGGAAGAAAGCTAAAGCTATAGCTCGAGGTGTCAGAAATTCACATTCAAAAAAATCTGAACGGAAATTATTTGCATGTTCTTTTAAAAGCAGGATATTGTCCTGTGTCTCTCTCTAGAGTGTAAAATTGCAATGACTTTTGATCGATCTGCAGCAAAACCGATTTAGTTCCAACAGTTATTTAAAATCAAAACTTACATAATACAACTTAAACCTAATTTGTAAAATTTCCCTTAAAAAAATGTGTCTTTATTTTTGTTTTTGCGTTTTTTTCTTTTTGTGTAAATTGTTGCTGCCATAATTAGCACGTGTGTTGTTTTAATAGTCTTGTTGATTATTTCCCTTTTATGATGATGTTGTTGTTGCTGTTGTTATTGCCATTAAATTTGCTACAATTTTAATTGTCTGCCATTAATAAATGTTACTTGCAACTTGTTTTCATGTGTAACTTTATGTGAAATGTCTGTTGCAAAATAATGTCTTGTTTGTTTTTTTTTTTGTTTTAAATTTTTTTTTTTTTTTGCTGAAAATATTAAATAAAGCCTTAATTTATGTTACTGTATTTACAATATTATTATTGCTGTTTCTGTTGTTGTTGCTGTTCGTGTTGCTGCTGTTATTATTATTGTTGTTTTGTTATTGTTTTTGCTCAATTTACACATGCTTTTATGTTTGGTGGTCATTTTTATAGAGCAATTTTGTGGCTTTTAGCAACGCTATAGAAGATGCCATAACAATGAAAAACAAAAATTTTGTATCGACATTTAAACAATCCGCAACATATCCCACAATTGCTGAAGCTATAATGAAACGTTTGAAGAGTGGGGTATGCAACACAGCTAAACAATTACGATAAAATGAAAGATACCCATACAAGAGTAACAAGTGCAAATAATGGCCAACAACTATAAACAAACGAAATGGATAAAAAGGATCAGCCAAAAATGGAATGAATGAATAAATAAAAAATGCTACCAACATCACGGTCAACCCTTAACTTTTAAATGCCGAAAATGTTTCAACGTATTCGTTGTTTTTGTTCGTTTTGTAACTTCTAAGAACAACAAATATGTTTTTTCGTTATTAATTAGAATTTTAATTAACACCTGCAATTTTGTGTTTATTTCAACGTTTTTTTTTTGTTTTTTTTTTTTGTTTTATTGAAATTTTTTTTGTTGCTTGTGTTTTCATTCATTTTTAATTTTATTTCAATATTATTTTTTCATCATTTTCTACAAACATGACTCAACTTGTTTTAGTAAAGTTCAGTGGTGTTACGTTAAATGACAAAGTGGCTGGCTGGCTCGAAGGCTGGCTGTTTGGCTGACTGACTGGCTGTCTGACTGTTGTTTAGTATCTTTATAACATTTTTTTTCTTATGCCGTCTGTCTGTACGTGACGGGATGTTTTAAATTGTTTAATTGCCTTCTTAAGCTGGAAATTAATAAGTTAGTTTTTTTATTATATTTTTTTTTATAAAAAATGCTATTACTGTTATTTAAAAAGCAACCAAACAGAGGAAGTAACGGTCATTTGTATGGGATGTAAAATATGCAAAAAACAAATTGAGATTTTGTTAAAATAAGTGTTTTTTATTTTTTGTTTTTTTTTTTTTTTTGTTTTTTTGTTTTTTTGTGTATTTTAATGCAATGAATGAATGAATTTTTATTGGCAAATTTATTGCTAAGAAAACGTCCATTCTAGACAACACAAGTAAAAGTTGTTTGCTAAGGTGACGGTATACCTACCACAAGCAGCATTGTCAACTTTTAATTGTCAAAAACACTGAAACTAGGAAACCGCGTAATTACAAAAAAAAAAATTTAAAATTTTTCACTTTGAGAGATTTAACATTTATGGAATCCAAAAATTAGTTTGAATTTAAAATTTTAAAAAATTACAAATTTCTCTGCATTTTTGATTGAACTTTTTTTGGAGTCTTATAACACTGGTGGGCAAAAAAAAAAATATATATGAAAAATAATTCGGGTACAAGAACTTTGTTATGTGATTTCAATTCCGTTTTCAGTTTTCATTTCTTGTAATTTGAGTGCCTAAAATTGTATATGCCTTATTTTTGCGATCTATTTTCCAGAGAAACATTAAGCAAAATTTGTAAAAATAAAAAAATTAACTTAGATTATTGAGTTCCACTGAGCTCAATAATAAAAAAGAAAAGTATGTATAAGTATATTTATATGTGTATAAATATATATGTATATAAGTATATGCATATATGTACAGAAATATATTTGTGTGTATATAAAAATATAAATAAAGTTTAGGGAAGATCAAGTAAGTGGTATCTTTTCAGTCTTCTTATATCCTCACTATCGTTTAAAAGGTTAGTTGCAAGAATATTGGAGTGGTTGATTAGTCTGTATAAATATCTTTCCGTATATATTTGAATTTCTTCTTTAATTGTATTCTTTAGGGTATATGAAGATCACGGTTAATGTTTCTGTTGCTTATGAACCGTGGAGCTTTTGTTATTAACCTTAGCGTTTTAGACTGGAATCTTTGCAGAATTTCAATATTAGAATGACTAGCCGTTCCCCAAAAATGTATACCGTCCTTATTGGTTTGATTATAGTCTTATATAACATTACTTTGTTTTCCAAAGATAATGCTGATTTTTATCCCAAGAAGCCAATACAGTTTTTTTTATTTAATGTTTAGTTGCTTATGTTTAGCCTCAATGTGTTCTTTCCATGTTAACCTTTAATCTAGATGAAGTCCAAGGTATTTAACACTTGTGGGTTGTGGAATAGTTGCTCCATTTAAAATTACTGGATTGCAATTATTTTTCCTAAGTGTAAACGTTATGTTCAGTATTTACCTTAATATTCCATTTGTTGAGCCATTCTTGTATGGAATTTAGTGCAATTTGTATTAGGTTGGAAGCTGCTATGGGAGAGTTGCGTGAAGCCATAATAGCAGTATCATCCGCATAAGTTGCGATGGTTGTACTATTAGCTGTGGGCATATCGGAAGTTAAAACTGTATGCAACAGTGGGCCTAAGACACTTCCTTGGGGAACACCAGCTCTAATCAATCCAAAAGCAGATGTTTCGTTATTGACTAACATAGAATGTTCTTTCGTGAACTTCAATAGAATATAAAATGGAGCTGGAAGTAACTTTTTCAATTTATCAAAAGCCTAATATGACCACCTATTTTTAAAAAATAAGTACATTTATAAAAATAACCTTTTCCGAAAAGTACTTAATATTTTGTAAACAGCAGTTTTTTCCAAAAAGTTTTCCCAAAAATTATCTTCAGCAAACATATTTTTTTTTTTTTTTTTTAAAGCACTAAAACATATTTTTTCTTGAGAATGTGAATGTTTAAAAATAAAAAAACTGTCTTCCAGGCAATATTTTGTAAGTGGTTCAGCAGTTCAACAAATACAAGCCGCTGTACAATCGGGAACTAAGTCAATTATATATCTGTATTGTAGGTCAACTTTGCACTTCGGTTTCATTAAATAAATCACAACTGCATAAATCTTCTGAGAAACTTAAACTTTTGTTTTCAAAAAGCAATTAAATAATAATAAATTCAAATGAAATTTATTTACAAATAGCTTCGGTTAGAAACAAATTATCTCTCGAATACAACAATTTGTTAAATTATGTTTACATTTCACTTTAGCAGCGGCGTAAATAATTTGTTAAAAGCTCCCTCCTTCTTGTCCAATGTAAGCTCACAATTTGATTAAATTGAATAATATTAATATTCTGCATAAGTAGCACTCATATCTAATATGTTTAGAATATTGAATAAGAAATAAAATTTGCTTGGCATACATACATTTTTCCTTGTTTTTTTTTTTTTTGCTTTTACTCCCACTCTCTCTATTGTTTGAAAATTATGCACGTTGCATTGAAGGCCATAAAAATATTAATGTACATTTTACAACTCGTACAATTGAATGAATTTTATTTGAAGTCTTTTTATTTTTTCTTTTTTTTTTTTTGTTTCTGAAGAGGCGCCTATAAGTAATAAAACCTTTTCGATTTAAAGAATATATATGTACATACTCGTATGTGTAAATAGGTAAACACTTGTACTCGTTCATTATTATGTTCTTTTTATAGACATAAAAATGTTTGTGAATTAGATGAAAAAAAGTGAAGGTTTATTTGAAAGCAAATGGTTAAAATATTTACATGTTTTAAAAAAATAACTATTTTGGGCTGTAAAGAAGACGTTAGGAGATATAGTAGTTTTAGTTTTTTGAAACTTTAATTTTCATCATGATTATTGGGAAAGTTTAAAATATTGCTTACTGTTGCCAGAAGTGCAGATCTATCTGCATTTTGCAAATTTTATGAGCCTAAAATGTCAAGTTAATATATTTGACCGAAATAATGCAGATTTTTGACAGTTAAATATTTGACATCTTCTTAACTGTGGAACCAGTAAGAACGAAAAATTACTGCCAATCTTTAAAGAAAGCTCAAAGTACGGCACATTTCGAAAATCATATAAAATCTCTCAATATTATTAATGCAAATTAAAAAAGTAGTGGTCACTCTAATTGAATTTTTAACTTTGCGAAATATATTTCAAATTTCTTTAAAGAAAATAGTAAACAAGATCTTGATTCTGATTTTAGTGAAATAGAACTGTTAACTTTTTACAGTATCTTAAATAAGCAAGAAATATCTTTAATATATTTTTGATTCCGGTTGTCCTTCTTCTACTTTAAATAAATTTGTTCAGTTTAATTGATTATATATTTAACTTCTATGTATATATAACAAGCAATAAGGTCTATTTATTTATATACAAAATTATTTATTTATAAAATTAATCCGATATTTCGTTACATGGAAGAAGTTACACAAAGTGTTACGAAATATCGGATTAATTTTATAAATAAATAATTTTGTATGTAAATAAATAGACCTTATTGCTTGTTATATATACATAGAAGTTAAATATATAATCAATTAAACTGAACAAATTTATTTAAAGTAGAAGAAGGACAACCGGAATCAAAAATATATTAAAGATATTTCTTGCTTATTTAAGATACTGTAAAAAGTTAACAGTTCTATTTCACTAAAATCAGAATCAAGATCTTGTATAGAAGTTAAATAAATCGAGAGAATATTTAGTCAGGTGAAAAGTCCAAAATATTTGGGAAAATCAAATCAAAATAATCAAAATAACGATTAAAAATAAGTCACACTGATTTAACACCTGAATATTTCCAGATTTTAAAAATTAAAAAGTGTTTTGAAGATTTTTTAAAACGAAATGCAGATTTTAAAAAGTTTTTAATAAATAATCACTCAATTTTGCTAATTTTTTTATGAAAGTTCTGGCTATTATTATGAGTTGCATTCGATGTTCGCCTCTTCGCTGGCTATCGAACATTGAGCATCGAATATAAAATGAGTGGATAGCAGCGTAGCAAGGTGTGGGGATTTGTCCCAAAATTGAGTATTTTAGGTACTACTTGGTGACAACTTTTCGTGGGGGAGGGCTTTGTTGATTTTTCATTTTATAATTTTCATATACGTATTTATATATTTTGGCTTTATTTCTGCACTTGTTATTTTAACTCTGAATAAATATTTCGACTAATTCAATAAATCAATATAATTCATACGTTTATGTACATAAGTATGTCTGTACGTTCATGCATATACATAAAAAGGTATGTACAAGATCTTTACCATCAGTTTCAAAACTCATCTACTCATCTACTACTTGAGCTCCAAAGAAAGATTTGGGAATTACTAAAGAACATCAATATATTTTTTTTTTTTTTTTTTTCAATACTATTGTGAACAATCCAATTGAGTAAAATTCACAAAAGCTTCAAATATTTTTTATTGAATATATGCCGTTATACCAAATGAAAATTCCATCGATCAGGTAATTCGACCGCAATCGAAAATGTCTTAGTTAATTTTATTTTTCGCTGAATAGGGTGTCCGATTGTCAGAGTGCTGCAGAACAAGAAAGTTTTGGTCTTTGTAATTGCAAAGGTTACAAGGTTGATGTTAGCTGAAGTGGCTAACGACTTGACTACTAAGGAAATTATGACTTTGGACCTGGGTTTGAGCCCTGGTGAGGGCAAGTCAATCAGCATCATAAATTTCTCTAATGTCCACTAGTGTGTGGTTGTGTGTTAATTGTTGTTGGACTGTTCAAATGATGAAAGCACGGCACTGGTCACTAAAAACTGATCCATGAGCATTGATGATGTTACAAGTTAATGAACACCACAGCATCATCCTTCGGCTGTTAGCAGAACAGTTGGCGAAGTATAACAATTAATTATACGAATGCTCTTGCAGTAAGGAAGCTTAGAACTAGAGGCAGTGTAATGCTGCTGTAAAAATTAACAAAGCTGGAAATAGCAGAGTTGTAAAAGATAGTTGTAAAGTTTCCTAAGTTCTGGGACAAATCATTGAATAAGTAGAGGTCATAACATGAGTTGGTCTTACCAAAGAAAAACATAATTGAAAAAGAAAACTACGTCATCTGAACGTCACTAATGCATTGATAACCCGACAGTTTAATAACATCGTACTTGGAATGCCATACTCATTTCTATGTGAGATCATCGATAATAGAAGGAAACATTTACTTAACATTTTGCATTATACAGCATGATGATTAACAAAACCATGGTTACAAATATTCCATTTAAATAACTCTCATAAATTTGGTACATATTTTTTTCACATACCTGTTAAAAGGATAACCAAAAGCAGCATCATATGGATGATATACAGAAGGATAAGGCCAGGGAGCACCACCGGCTACAAGATTTTCTTTTAAATCCAGACCACCCTGAAATAAAACAATAATTAAAATTATTATTTAAACAAGCAAGATTACTTGTAATATACATAAGTACTAAAAATAATATACATACTCGTATGTATACGACTACAATAACAACAATAATGTGTGTCATTTTTATTGTTCTGATTTTATTATTTCTTATAAAAATTCATGTTAAGACCTTGAACTTTAATTTTAATTTTAATTTTTTAATAATCATGTTTAACAATTAATTAATTTATGCCAGAGAAGACAGACAAGAAAGCAAATAATACATGATGTACTACGAGTTAAAAGACAAGCAAAATATTAAAGTTAAAGTACATGACAAGAACATACATACATACATGTTTATTAAAAAAAATTTGTGAAAATATTTTATTGAATTTATTTAAATTCTGATTTAATCTTAAAACGTATTTTGTTTTTTTTTATAAATATAAATATAATCTTTTTTATAATGCGTAGTTTAAGTTTTATAAAAATTTCTATTTAGTTATTGTTTTTTTTTTTTCGAACAAATTACTGATAACTCAAACAGTTGCAAGCTTTAGTTTAAACTACCATTAAAAGATTATATAAAGTCATTTCATTTATGTATTCAGACAAACCTTAAAGAATCATTTACTAATTAAATATAATTGTAGTGAATGAAAAGAAAAATAAAAACACAAACAACTACAAATAAAAGTTTTACAATAAATTAATTAAGCAAAAAATAAAAAAGACCTCACTCACGTTTATGTTAAACAATGGGAATTAAATTGATAACAAAACAATGTACACATTTCTCTTAATAACATCTGAACTTTGAAACAATCTTTAACTAAATTAGAATTATTCTGGCATACAAATATAGCGCATTAACTTTATTAACAATTTTAAACAATTCTGTACGCTTTAAATTTCATACCCATGTTTGTTTTATTGTATGAACATTAAGCACCCAACAGTAGTCGTTACTGTAAGTGTTTAAAGCTTTTTATATCTACATAAAATCATTAAAGTAAAAATTTATCACACCTTTATAAACATAAATTCTGTTGAAAAATGTACGTGCATCATTTGCTAAATATTTCTTGTTACAACAAAGACTCCAATAAACAAAAAAAAAAACTAAAGAAGCAAACAAGATATTACTAAAAAAAAGAGTACAAAGATACCCTGCACCAAAAAAGCACATACACTGTTTATGTTAAATGAAAAAAAAATATGTGGATACATATATATTTACGACAATACAATAGTCATATCTTATGACAGCAAAAAAACGTGTACAATTTACACACAAAAATTATTTTATTTAATTTGTTTCTTTATTGTTGTTATTATTAAAGTACCTTGGCTTTTAATGTAACTACAGGTATGCAGTTATTTGCGTACACGCAACTACAAATTTTTAAATTCTCAACCGAAAAAAAAAACAAATCTGTTTAAAAACAACATACAAACTCGATAAGAATTTTTATAACATGATTTTTAAACACTCTATTATAAGCAAATCGGTATAGTTAGTTTAATGGAAGCCTTTGAACTTCACAAGTTCAAGTGTTCTGAAGATGAATTGATAGACAATTTTTATTTAATTTCAAAAGTTTTCTGGGGTTGTGTTACTCTTCTTTCCTCTTATACATCTAGCTTTTTACTAGAATGTCACTTCATTTTCAGAGTAAATAATAATTATGCCGTTTAGAGGTCCTCTTCTATACCAACACGATATTTTAATTTGTTTTGACATTAAACCACATTATTTGTAATAGAGAGTTGCACTATTGAAGTTGTGTAGATTAAAGCAAACAAGTAACTAAAATGTGTCTTCTACCACACCATTCCAAACCTCCTCTCCCCGCCCCTAATTCTGTGCTCAGGGCCCAAATCGTTACATCCGTGAACGTAGGACTCGTCACGTAATAACTGTATTATTGGATGGGAAATTACGTGACGAGTCGTACGTTCACGGATATAACGATTTGGGGCCTGTACGAACAAGATTTTGTAGGCAGATGATTTTTAATCTAAGAAGAACTTATATTTAATTTAAAAAAATAATATTTTTATATTATTATTATTACGAATAAACGTAATTATTATTTGAACTTATATTGATTTACATATGAAAAGTAATATTATCAGGCTCAAGTTCAGTTTTATTGAATTAATGAAAATTCAAAATTACTAAGAGTTTTTTTGTGTTGGAAAATATTATTATTTATATCCAAATATAGAGTAAAAACAACAAAAACGTTAAAATACAAAGTAAAATACTTTGATGATAACGGACTATGAGTTTGTGTTGATTATTAGTTCCAAACAGTAATGAGGGAATTTCGTACTAACCAGCACTGTTTCATTGTAGAATAAAAATTGAATTAAAAATTAATTCTCATATTCTATTTCTGTTGAAAACTGGTTAAATAGTTGATATTCTTCTCAATTAGTATCCACTTTACGAAAATTGTAAAGATGGACAATTGAACGCTGATGAGAGGTGTAGCGGCCTTGAAATCAGTACTGATACGTTCTGCTAAAAACTGATTGGATATAAATAATAATATTTTCCAACACAAAAAAACTCTTAGTAATTTTGAATTTTCATTAATTCAATAAAACTGAACTTGAGCCTGATAATATTACTTTTCATATGTAAATTTAAAAAAATATTTATATTATATCTTTTGCATGTGAGTTGTTCGTCGCCATTCCCGTACGCTATCAAGATTTTGAACTTGAAATTTCAAACATGTCAACCATAAAAGCATTTGCCATTCCCAGTTCTTTAAGGAAGCATGGTGGAACGCTCTCAACTGCACAAGGAATCACGTACATCATTCAACACAAGTTAAAAAATTAAATTGTAAAAACTTTACAGCTACAGAATTAAAAGTCTACAAGGGAGTTATAAAAATAGCAAAAAAAAAGCTTGTGAAGGATCTTTTGAGAACGGCTAGCTAGTTAGTAGAATTATGGGAAACGAGCGATTCCAGTCCAACCTTTGCCAAAAGAATGGGTGCAACCTGACCAGAAACCTTTAAGGAGCCATTCAGTATACTTCTGAAAACCTCTTCCCGCTGGCTGAGCAAACGTTGCCAGCAATAGTGGTCTCATTCACTATTCTGTCAATGAGAAGCAAGTTTCCCAAGAGAGAATTTCAAGGGCAATACTTTATTTGTATAAGTCATCAGGACCTGACGCCAACATCACAAAGAAGTATAACAAAATTAATTTGACAAAATGTTTTTCAATAAATGCAATAAAATTTAACTTATTTCAAAGTAAGTGACAGCAACACTTACACTGCGATGTTCTTTAGCTTGGAACAGTATTTATCAATCGCTCACGGAATTGTTTTTAGTGACCAGTGCTTCATTACTTTATTCGTCCAACAACAATCAATACACTGCCACACTAAATCACATTAAGGAAATTGATTGATTGACTTGCTCTGACCATGGTTTGAACCAAGGTCCAAAGTCATAGTTTGGCTTGTAGTCAACGCGCTCACCATTTCAGCCAACAACACCCTTTAAGTCAGAACAGCTGTTAAAAATCTTAAAACTTCGAGATCTTACGAAATGTGGATGTGTTTTATTTTTATTTAGTTTATTTTTTTTGGGGGAATTGAAATTATATAAAGTATACAACCTTTCTCGGAAATGATGTATAACATCATGCAACATAGTTAAACAAAATTATTATTAATTAAATTTAGTGATGAAAATTAAATGCGTGATCGTATTCCGCAAACGTGAACATCCGTAAAAGTGACTAATATATTTTTCATTCATTTATAGCATACACGAAGTGTGACCTGTAAAAGAACAAGTTCGTAAATAAACATGCATCTCCCATCTAGTTGATGCCTTAAATCTCTCTTATTCGTTCTTCTTTAATAAGTTCATGCTTTGGGGCAAAATTAGTTACAAAACAGCTCGATTTAATTTAAAATAATATTTGGAGAAAGTAACCGGCTCAAAACTTTTTCTCATTCATGAAATATACTTCAATTAGTATTTGAAGAATTGAAGAAAAACTAAACACTTATCCGAAAGATGTAAACGTTTTAACAAGCAATTTAAAAATAAAATTAAATATATATTTCACGTAGTTGTTGTTGCTTAATGGATAATCAATACTATTTCTTGTGTTAACCAAGAAATTTTTGTCTGGATATCAAGCTGTGCACACTCTGGTTTTCCAAAGCAACAGCAGTCGAGTAATGCAACACCAACAGATACGTAATTTTCATTTAAGAGATTGAATATGTGTTTGTATGTTTTTTGTGTTTGCGATTATGTGTATGTGTTTGGCAGTAACTACATTTAATTTGTATAACAACAATGGTGTAGTTTTATAAGTATGTATTTCTATTTAAAAGATTTTTCAAAACTGATATTCGATTTTTTTTTCTTCTTAAGTTTTTGGTGTTTTTATGTTTTGTACACAAAAAGCAAAACCACCATAAATTGTCTCTTAAGTTGCTAACAATGATTGTAATGATGTTGATGGTGATTTGTTACGTCCCTTCAATGTCTCCGTCTGGGTCATAACAATTTTCTCTGGCGTCTTTAAATTTAAAAAAAAAATTGCTTAGGAGTTTATAGAAAACTCTATAACTGTTTTTAATTTTAACCAGTTGTTTGCAGTTTTGAGTTTAAATAAAGACTTTTAATTTTGCTTAAGCGAAAGTATTAAATAAATCCAAGTTGGGTAAGGAATGGCTTGCATATTTTAGAGGTCAATTCAGTTTAATTTTACAACACAAAAAAAAACTTAGAACCGGCCTTTTTTTTATTGCATTTCTTATGCAAAATTTGTTTTAATTTGTTACACAACTTACTGTCACCTTAAAAGAAACAAAGAAATGATCGCTGGTGAGAGAATGTTAAGAACTTTGAAAACTGTATATTTTCACGTTCTGTATTAGTATTTATTACTAAAAATAATTTAAATAAACGAACAAACGTCGCTTTTATAAAACTGTTAGAATGATTTTCTTTCAGATATTATTTCGGCGTTATGTCCAGAATTTTGGCAACTCAATATGCCTGACCAATGGTGAGCGACCATTCTACCAATTTTACAATTAGTTCACTCATTCGATTGTTAAAAATTTCCGGAAACAAAAGTTCATTCAAACATTTTTCTATTACAATAATTTTAAAAAATTTCAACACATTAAAAATAATTTATATTTTTAACTTCTCCCATGCGCGTATCGTCTGCATTAACTAAGAAGGACAAATAACTCTAAAACGCAGAAGTATCTATTACACATGTTTGAAAGAAATTTTCGGGTTATCAGAAAGCAACAAAATATCTGCAGAAGCTGTTTTCATCATGACTAGAAAACTTTCCGGATTGTGCATATTTCTGAAATTAATGAAGCAGATGAATAAGTATAATTTTAAGTAAAAAACAATCGATGGCCACTGAAATAATTGATACTGATTTGTGAATTAAATTGAAAATCTGAAGTAAACGATGCCCAATGAAAAAAGAACCACTCTCTTGCAAAGGAAAATTCTTTAAAAAAAATAATTGTGATTGTAGAGTGAATTTGCAGAGACGGGACTTTTTTTGATGGTAAATACACTAAATTTTGTTGCGTTTATTTTTAAAAAAGTTTGATTAATTATTTGACTTTTAGACCGAAGTTATAATAATGGCTAAGCTAAGTATCATAAAAGAATTAGAAATGAAAAATATTCCAAGGAAAGAGTGAAGCAACGATATCAATTAATTGTTCTTCATACACAACAGAACAGAATAATGATTTTTTCGGAAGTGGCCTTATAACCATCGCCAGTACTCATGAGTGTCATTGTTATCCGCTGCAGCTACAGAAAAAACCACAACATGTTCATTAGAGTTCCCAGCTGAATTAATTTCGCACATAGATAAGAATTATCATAGATAGTTTGCGGCGGCACATTAATTCATATAAACCAATTTAGAAAAGTTTTCGAAAAAAAAAAACACAGATATTTTTGAGTAACTGGATATATTTTATTAAAACTGAAATAAACTACATGGGAATTTACTTCACTTTTTAATAAAAAAATGGAAAATTAGTAGAAATACGTAAATTCCTTTATACTTTATCTAGAATAAAATAATTAATTAATGCACTTTAAACACTTTTATTCGATATCATGAAAAATCTTAACTATTTGTAAGAATTATTTGACAATGTTTAATTAAATTTTTTTTTTTTTTTGTAAAACATCGTGTAATTTTTAATTTTTTCATTTTACCTATAAAAAAGTTCTGAAATGAACACCCCTTTATTTTACGACCAAAAAATAATTTATTTTCATTAATTAAAATTGCCAATTCTAAGGCACTGCAAAAAGCACCCATTAAAAAAGCCGTCATGAAAAAATTTCGGTTGTCTCAACATCACAAGGCGCTAAAAGTTAGCTCGAAACACTCTTAATTGTCTTGTAGCGATGTCAGATTTCTCAATTCACACTTGTATTTTTTAGCCTTAAATTTGCTTTAAAGTTTAAACTTTAAAGAAAATACAACCCAAAAAATAAACTTTATTAAGTGCTCTTTTACTTTCTTTATTTTGTCTACCGCAGGATTTGCTAAAAACATTTTCCTCATTTTTCCTATATTCTTATCATTTTCCATTTCCGCTTTTTTTGTGGTAAATTTTGGCCATAACAAACTTTGACAAATCACTGTTTGTGTATGTTAGAATAACACTTTTTAGACTCTTAATACATACATACTTACATACATATATGTATACATACAAATATATGTAAAAAAAATAACAAAAGATTCCCTGCTTTGACGCCATACATGAATAACAAAAATTTGTTGTAAA
The DNA here is from genome assembly GCA_947311025.1 of Lypha dubia. Lineage (NCBI taxonomy): Eukaryota > Metazoa > Arthropoda > Insecta > Diptera > Tachinidae > Lypha > Lypha dubia. The sequence goes on from OX371263.1 coordinate 53,459,806, forward strand.
GGTTTGTTAGGTTTTATATTCGCACTCCTTTTTTTATCCCTCTTCAACAGTGGTGGTTAGTTACAGTTATTTTGCCATGTTCTTTGAATGAGCTGCCTGATAACAGGGAGGGGCTTTTTTACCAAAAAACAAAAAAAAAACTGTAACGTTTTTCTTCAATTTTTACTCCCTTAAGGATATAAAAACTGCTCTCATATGAGTGTTTAACATGTTTATTTTTTATAAGAGTAGTCTTTTTATTTCGTTACAAGGGGAGAGTATTATAACACCATATTGATTTTTTGTTTGTTTAAACTTTAATATAAAATAAACAGTTTGTCAATGAAGTGTTAGCAAATTCAAAATATGTTAATAAGAAAAAATTTTGAAATATTAGAAAAAAAAATAAAAAGTACAAACAGTATAAATTTATCATTTTATAACCTTTAAAAAAGTATCCTTTAATTTAATCTGAATCATATGCTATCCGTTTACAAAATTGCATACAAAATTCATTGATAGAGTTTTGCGTTATACTGGAATAAACATGCAAACATACAAACTTTCATAATTTTATTATTAGTAGGATAAAACAAACATTGAACAGGAAGCTCCAAAAAGCTTTCTTTTCAGCTCAAACAATTGAAAAATGAATGGTATTATTGTTGTAATTCAACATTAATTGAAAGGCTGCCTTGAACTCTTTTAGTTTGTGATGGCATTTAATCGACAAATTGTATATACATATATGTACATATATAGTGGTTTTGTTCAACTGAAAACGAAAAACATTCAACCAGCTGCTCTCTCCTTTTATCACTTTAAAAAATCTTTAATCTTTAATTTAAAATTTTCTCTTTTAAACGGCCAAAAATCAATTTTCAAACGTTTTGATTTAAAAACTGAAAGTGTTAGAAAAAATATCAAGTATTTATGGTGTTGAAGGATATACGAACATATATGAAATTTTAACAAATAAGGGCGCCACATTTAACAAATCAATGCGTTTTTTTTTTTTAATTTCATTTACAATTCACATTTTGCATGTGATTTTCTGTGTGTGTGCTTAAGAGTTTTTCCGCTTATTTTTACAGAAAAGTGTTAAAAATATTTTTATTTGCTTTAACAAGTTGGAAAAATCGTTTTCTGAATATTTAAAAACCATATGCCTGTACATGTTTAGAGAACACCTCAAAATCACTTTAGATTCTAAAGTTTAGAACAGCCTGTAAGACTATGGCAGCGACATACACACGCTCATATGCATACTTATGGATATACAATACACTCATGCTGTCACCGCTTGTTGTGTTGACAAATTTATTAATAAGGCTTTAATATGCTAAAAGAACCAAATTTATATAAAAAGGAAATTTAGTTTCAACATTTTTCTTCTACAATTTAAAATTGTTCAAAGAATTTTTTATTATACAAATTGTGAGGCGCGGTGTCTCTTTAAATTTTCAGAGCTAAAACAAAACAATATTTATATTCGCTGTGCTCAATTTGACATGTGATGTCAAAGTAATGACTTCTTTAAGTCTGTATGACATTTGATAATGATGTTGTTACTCTGCTGGTACTGTGCTTGTGCTGGCTGCTGATTTGTTGTAGTGGCAATGAAAAATTGTTCCAATTCTTTAAATAAAAATTCTCCCCTAATTCGACAAAAAAAAAACCCGATGTCTTTTCGTTTAATGTTTTTTTTCATTTCTTTAGTATTTAAATGACTAATTATGTAAGAAATGATTTATAGCAGGTTAAGGGGACCTCAAAGCATAAAATTACTTTTGAATAAAATTAATTAATTACGATGGCACGCGGGAAATGACAATTTTGAAGTTTGAAGTGTAAAATGGATAATGAGTAGTGTATTGTTTTGGTTAAGGAAAAAGCAGTAAATAAATAATACAATTAGTTTAATCAAAACGATAAATTTTTGATGGAAGTAGAAATATGAAAGAAAATTTTTCTATGCCCAGAATAGGAGAGACCAGTTTTTGTGATGTACTTTATGGTCACATTATTCAACTGAGTTTGACAAAACTTATACAAAATTAAAAATATAAGTGAACGAGATATTGTGCCCTATTGCCGGCTACTAATCCATGCACACTTAGTACTCATGCATAAAGTTAAAAAAAAACATACATGCATGTGTTTTTCTTTAACTGGTTTTACAAAGTAACAACAATAAGTAATTTATTTTCTATATTTGGATGTGGCAGAATTGTAGGAATATTAATGGAACAAGATAGAAGAGAACTCGGTAATTAGATTTAGATTATCGAAAGGTACATAATTGGTTTTTACATTTAACAATTATGTTTTATTTTAAATATATGAGAGTTCATGCAACTGTACCATTAAAATAGTAGGTGTGTTATTGTTGTATAGCCATTTTTCTAAGATTTTATTATAATAATTTCTCTAAGAAGATTGAAAAAAAAAAATGATTTACATCTGGATTACGGTCAATTGTATTGTAACCAAAAAACTGGTTCAACCCTCTAGTACCCAAACGAAACTAAAATATAGACAAACACAATTGATCTGGATCATCACAAGCTTTTCAATGCAATTCGATATTAAAAGTCATGATGTATTTGTATTTTCTTTTGGTATGTTTACGGCACTCGGCATTTATATTTAACAAGATCCTTCAATTCTACATGTAGCATGTATGCCTGTATGTGTGTATTTATCTATAAAAACAAGTTTGTGTTGCAAATAATTTTCCCTTCATCGTTTAACAAATTAACAACAGAATGAAGTTAATGTTTAAGCTTTCAGATATTTTTGATAGCGGTTCAGATAAAACACAGGATCATTTGCATAACAAATTATATGCACAAAATTGTTCAGAAGAAATAATAATAATAATCATAAAATTTAATAAGAATCAATAAATTGTTTTGCTAATGTTTTTAAAACAAAATAACAACAGAAAATTATGTTTTTTTTTTTCTTGTTTAATCTTTGGCCACAAAAGGTGATTAAAAAACTGTTGAAGAAAAAAGAAAAGTATTTGTTTAACGATCTTGATATAAAAATTTGTTATGTTTGGAAAAAAAAAAATAGAAGACGAGAAAAAAACGCAAAATTATAACAACAAAAAAAATATTGAAACAAAGACCAAAACAATAAACTTTAAATTAATGATATTATTTGTTTCAAAAGTAACATAAATTTTTATAAAAAAAACATTTAACTGAATATTTTTTGCTAAACTATGTAAATTTTAACAAAACCCCCAAAAAAATATATTCATATATTTAAACTTTTATTGCCTATTTTTCGACAGACAACAATTTAAATTCGAAAACTGTTAAATGACATGTTATCTATTTTTATTTGTTATATCGTATCCGAGGTATTTCATTTAAACTTTCTGTGAATGTTAAGTTTAAAAACAACATATGTATGTTTGAAATGTTTATTTTTAACGAAAATAATCGCCTCACCAAAACCAACTAAATAAACAGCACGAGCCAGAAAACTTACAACATAAAATTATGTTGAAGTACACTGCGAACGCGAGCCGAAAAAAATTGTTAAAACTTCAAAATAAGTACAAAAAGTACATACTCGTATACGAGTTCATACATTTTGAAAGTTAACGTTAATATTTCTATATGTTAATGATTTTGATAGTTCTGCAATCATGATTGTTATTGTAGCAATCAAATTTTATGAAGCGTTTTCTAATACATACTTCAAAATCTCAAATAAGTTTAGTAACACTTAAGGTGCCGCCGTGGCTTATAGATAGCAATGCTATCATAGCAGTACGGATGTTGCTGGCCAGAGATCTTTGATGTTTTTTGCGGACTAGTTAAGTTAATAGATTTGCGGGCTGTGTTAAAAAAAAACATAAGAAACAACAGAAAAATCAACATCAATTAAAATTTCGACATAAAAGTCGGAACAAAACAGCGTGGTTTTCGAAACTCGCCATAAAACCGTCATTACTGCTGATCAGTTCTTGTTAAATATTGTAGCTCTGTTGAACATGATTTAAATATTTTGGTAAAATTGTAATAAAAGAATAACTTTAGCACATAATTGATGTTAATTTGATATTTATCACAAAAAGTCCAACTGTTTTTCTTAGAATATTTTAAAGGGTTGACAAATTTGTCCGAAATTTTAATAAAAATTTATGGACTTGTGAACAAACTATGTACGTAATTGCCTGAAGATAAATAAGCCCAATTGTACAAATATCTCATGCAATATTCTCCATAATTTAATACTTACGGGATTTGCATAAAATTGCGGCTGTTCTGCACCCATCCCCGTCAGATACGCTGACATACCCTCTGGATAAACGCCTAAAGGTACTCCACCCGGTGCTGCTACCAAACCACCGGCGGCCGCTAGTCTTTGATAGCTTAACATGTCATATTGGCAGGAGCATAACGTTTGACCACTAACAGGATCTGTATAAATTGTACGACCGGTATCACAGCAGCGATTACCCGATGATGGACCGCCCGGTGCACCAGGTGGAGGTGGTGGTGGCGGAGCACCCGTTGAACCTGGTGCCAAAGGGCCGGGTAATACTGAGGTGGGAGGTGGTCCACCGGCACCCGAACCGGGGCCAGTGGATGTCAATGCCGATGAGGAAGAGCTATAAGGTGTGGCGGGTGAAACGGAACGCGCGCCCGGCGGTACAGTTGATGTTACGGCCATTGCGTTGGCAACAGAGGGCGTGGTTAGGGAAGCAGTTGAAGACGGCACGGCGGCTACAACGGCAGCAGCAGCTGCTGCAGCGGCGGCGGCGGCAACTGCAGTAGCGTTTAATGAAAGTGAAACTTGTTGTTGTTGATGCAGCTGTTGATGTTGTGGTATATTGTGTGAATGGCTGGTGCTTAAATTAGTTGGATGCGTTTGTAGGGTTTGATGCAAAGGTGTTTGTGTGGAGGTGGGCGACGCACTTGGTCGAGTTGAAACAGCATTCTAAAATTGACAAATTAAATAAACACACGAATATTTTAATTGTTATTTTTAAATACATACATACATACACATGTACTTATTTATTTATATGTTTTTTCTTCTGCTTAAACAAATAACAATAATTTCTTTAATTAAAGTAATAAGAAAACTTTTTTATTATGTTTTAAAGCTCTTATCTCCTTTGCATAACTACTACTTGGCTGCCTTGTCTGTCAATTATTTTTCTGATAAGAAACTCGTTACCGATCATGTACTTTCAAAGGGTTACTTTTATTTAATATTAATACATATTGATAGACAATAAAAACAAATCACTATTTATTTGCTGTTTAAAATAAATACAAATATCAACGATTAAAAACATCTTAAGTATACAACTTACAAAAAAATGTTGTTTTATAAAAGCCGACAAATCATGTTCATGTGTCAGCGATTAAAAATTACCCCCTCTCTTGTATTTCACTCTCCTTTGTACTTCTGGCAGTATTTACTGCGGCCCTACCTTTAAAGCATTTTTGTCAATGCTGTCTGACTGGCTGCCAGCATTGGAAATGTAAAATTTAACTATTGACATCAATGATTGAAAATTATACAACTATTGCTTTAGTAACAACCAATTCATGTTATAAAACGACAGTGTCTATCTTATTTAGCTGTTGAAATCTAAACAAACTTTACATTTTATTTGTATTTATTTTTAATGAAGAAAAAAGAAATCATTTATATTGTCAGCCATTTAGTCCTCCGTTAAGTTTCTTTTTCTTTAAATTTATTTTGTTTTATTGTTTTATTGTCAACACTTTGAATAACATTTAATATGATTTTAGTTTATTTTCTTTATCAATTTTCTTTATTCGTTGTTTTTGTGTTTTTTTTTTTTTTTGTTTTTTTTTTTCGAAAAACGTATTGAGTTTTTATTGTTTGAAACACACAATTTTTATAAGTGGAGTAAATCTTTTGTATTCTGTTTGTTAATGTGAATTGTTTGGTTTTAATAACCGGCGTTTTGTTTATATTTATACTATCTGCGATTGGAAGATAATTTAAACATTCGTTTTTTGTCATAAATATGTTTCTGTTTTCAGTCCTAAGAGGTCTTAAAGGAAAAATGCCGCCTTTAATCTCTTAACTAATCAGAGTATACAAAAATTGTTTTCTTAAATTTAATTTGGAAAAATTATTTCAAGTGTTAGAGATTTTATTTTAGCTTTGACGCATTGCGATACACGTAAGTCTACGAATAATATCGTTAAATACAGACATTGGATATTGGCAGTGCGGTTTCAGATTGATTTCGTTTCTAAATACAGTTTTAATCTTTAATATCTAATATTGCTTTTGAAGAAGTGTAAGTAAGCTATGCAAGTGTGGCGGCTTTCTCTAGTTCCTTGGATTATTGGCCATATTAAATTCTTATTGGAATATAAAGCTATGAAATTTAAACGCGTGGGCATATAGAATTCTGCATACGTCGGCTTTTTCAAGTGGAAACAACGTAAAAGCCGGAGGAGATTGGCATAATGAGTACTTTGTTAATAAACTGTTTTTGTCTACCGAATTTAATTTTTTCAACAAAGTTTGATTCTTCATTCTAAATATTATTTGAACAAATTTATTTTATTAAATTTATTATATGAGTATTCTATAAGTTTTGTGATTAAAATATTGTATTTATTTGTTGATGATTAAGGAATGTTTCTATACATTTCATTTATGTTTTACCAACTCGTCAGTATTTTATATATTCTATTTGCTGCCACAGAAAAACTGTATTTCATATATGAGGATTCTATGTGATTCGGCCTTAAGTTTATACACAGAAAAAAATAAAAATTGATTTCAATTAAAAAATTTGTGATATCAATTAAAAATTTAATTAAATTTGCACCAGTAAACAAATTAATAGTATCAATTAAATTTTTATACATTTATTAACTAAAATTATTTATTAAAGAGTTAATTGACAAAAAAATTAAATATTTTTTTTTGTGTAAATCACTTTTGACTAAAAATATACATACCAACAAAATATTTGAAAGATTTGTAACATATTTAACAGAAATATTCAAATTATTTACAAAATAATTATGAGTTGGTATTAACAACCAACGAAATGCAGCAAAACAAACAACTAAAATTGTCAAGTAGATATTGTCATGCTTACTGTTAGCATTCAGAAAGTAAATTGGCTGCAATAATATACAATGCGAGTTTTGTTAGTTTTTAGAGAAGTGTTGCAGCGCCTCTGGTCTTAAGATAATCAATTCTGAGATTGTAATGAGCTTTTTTAAAATAAAAAACATTTAAAGATTTTTTATTTTTCGAAACTTTGCCAGCAATTTTAATTTGAAAACAATTAAAAATACCACACGAAAATAATTTGTTGTACCCCTACAAAATGAACAGAACCATGAATTTAAATTTTACAACTTGTTCGAAGATTGTTTTCTTGTCTTTGCATTATTTGTTAGTTTTGGTGAACACCACATCGATCGAAATCAATTAATTTGAAACCATTTGAACAAAAAATGAAAAATGTGACAAACATTCAACAATCACTTTTTAGCTACAACATGATTTCTGTATATTCGTGCCACTACATGATAATTATTTAGTATCATTTACCTCAAACAACTTGTTGGTTGAATTGGTTCAAGATAAAAATGTGTACATCATATAGGCAATATAATGAGAATTTCTGTCTGTCTGTCTTTCCGTCCGTCCGTCTGCCATTTGGTTAGTTGAACTGAAAGCAAAGTAGCGTTTTTTTACCCCAAAAACTTCTGTATTTTAGATTCTGAAAAAAATCCGTTGCCAAAATAACAATGTCTAGAATTGCTAACAACCAAATAAAAACAAGTTCAATTATTTGATAAATACAAAAAAAAACTGTTTAAGAACCCAAACAATAACAACAAAAACATTTTATTATACAAAATCTAAAACACAAAATTGTATACAACACAATAACACATATTTTGGCTCATGTTGCCTATTCTCTGCTCAACTCATTTCAATTGACCAAAATGGGGCGTTTCTTAAAAAAATAAACTTAATTAAGAATTTTTTTTGATGATTTAGCTCATGTTTAACGATTTTGTTTAAAATGATTTACGATAAATTTATTTACAAATTTTTTTTTTGTTTTCAGCTTTTATTTGTTACGCCATTTTGAACATTAAGTTTTCATGTTCAATTGTCCATTTCTTTTGTGTTTTTATTTAATTTCAATTACAAATACTCGAACGAATTGATTTACAATTTTGATACTTGATAAGTGATTCAATTTTCAGTATTAATTTTCTGTAATGATTGACTTTTTGGGGTTAATTTTAGAATTGCAAATAATGTTAGAGCATTTGAAAATCAATACACAATAATTTTAATAGATTCTTGATCACAGTTGAAAGCTTAAGTTTAGTTTTAACGATCACCAAAGATATGGAGTTATTAACTTCGCCACAAACAGAGAACTAAAAAAGAGTAAATTTCCTAAAGAAATTTTTAACAAATGAATCCTTCTTCAAAACTTATTCTACGTAAATTCAAAATATGACGTTTATTTATCTAGAATCAGTCAAATGTTACATAAATACGTCGATTCAAAGTATGCAGCGCTTATTAATTAAAACTTTAATTGAAATATTTGAAACTATTTATTTATTTTTTTTTTCTTAAATCAATGTCGCAAACTTATAAGAGTTATTTAATCTGCACAAAAACCAAACTTAATTTATCTTATTTAGAATTTATTCGCATGTAAAAATGTTTAAAATTTTATGGTTGCTTTATTGGCTTGACAACTTTGTTTTATATAAAAATAATATCAATTAAAATAATTGTTGATTCAATTGTTTTATTTATTAAAAAGAAATTTTCTGTGAGTAAACAGTTCGTTGGCAAAAATTAGACAATATTTTTTTTCATTAAACGATACAGACTATTGCAATAGTATCAATCAATCACAATTACAGTATTTTTTTAATTATTTCAACTGTGTTTTAAACAACATATTTTAACAAAAAAAAACTGAAATCGTTTACAAGTCTCAAAAGTCCAGATGGAAACGTTGTATAACTTGTTTTTCAAAGATTTTCAGTCATTATACATGACCTGTTCTGCCTGATCGCCGATATCCAAGGAGTTCTTTTATTCGGACAATTACATTTAAAATAATTTATTTTTATTTTAAATGTAATTGTTCGCAAGAAAGAACTTTTTCGATATCGGAAAACTTGCTATCTATGTTTGTTTGTAAAGTTTCTCATGGCCTTCCTCGGAAAGTCCGTAAAACTATTCAATAACGCAAGGAAATGTTTAAAATAATTCACGGGAATCTTAAAATTTTCAATAAAATCGAAAATTTTATACATACTTTGTTAAAAAAAAAAATGTTATTTTATATCATAAAGAAAGAAGCATTTTATAACCAAGCGTCAATGTTTCAAATCATGTAAAAAGGCAATCCTGAGTTTAACTCAAATGTAAAAAAAAAATTTTAATAATCCTTAACAAAATATGGAACGTATAGACTTGATTCCGATTGTCAAAAATCGATATTTCGTCAGATCTGAATGTATTATTTTAACAATCATAACTCACACAGACATGAGATAATATTTAGGCTGATTTTAAAAGGCAACTGACCGACATGTCCGTTTGGAATTATTTTATTTTTCGAAACACACTCATACATACCTACATACATATATTGTTGTCGATCATTTTCTTTGATTTGTGTTTTTCGTTATTCCAATTTAAAATGTTAGCCGCACTTCATATTAAAATTTTATTCAATTGGGGTGTTCACACTTTAGTCATATCAGTCGTATTGTCATGTAGTATTATTATTTTACAATATTTTAAAAAAATTGTTGTTTTGCTTCAAGTCAAAAATTCATATAAATATAAGACTTTATAATTATAATGAATAATTTTTAAACGCCGCCGCTAATTATAATAAAAATAAAAGAATAAAAATATGTCTTTTTGTAAGTTATCTGCCTGGCAGCTTCTAAACGTTTTTCCACTTGCCGCCGTCCAAAATAAATAGTTCAGCTCATGTTACCGGCAACTGGACTTTTTAGAAGATTTACATTAAGCCAAAATGCAAACGTATGCATATTAATTCGACTAAAAAATGGAGTGAAGTTAAATATTTTTGTTTTTATAAGGTGGCGCAATTATGACATAGCATTTTAAATTATGACGCGGTGTTGACACTTGTCTTATTTTGATGTGCTATCATTTTAAGACATATGACTTTATGACTACAGTGTGAATACTCCAAATATTTAATAAAACTATAGCGACACCTTCTGTATAATTTTTATAGTTAAGAATACTCAAACAACTAAAATTTAGGGAATTTTTTTTTACTTATCTGGACCTGTTTGATAAAATTTGTGCGAGGATATGTTTTAAATAAGACAGAGAAAAAAGACATGATAAGGAACAATAATATAATGTTTGATTAAACAAAATATGGTTGTTTGAAAAAAAAAACAAGTGGTGTTTTAGTATTTCATCAAAATTTAAACATGATTGAATTTAACCATGTAATATTGTGAAAAGTTATACCTACAACAACGGTTGTACAAAATATAGTGATCTTTTTTGGGTGATTCGTGTGTGTGTGGGAGCGTGATTTTAAATTGAATTGCGTATATGTATATGCAAAGGTGGGTCATGTCAAATTGTTTGTGTGCCGCTAAACTTACTATCATTAATCGTAATTTAATTGCTATCAAAACATGGCTGCCTGTTTTAAAAAGTTTTTCTTTTCACACCTGGTTAAAAAACAGTTGTGTGCCTTAAAGTTTTAAGATGTTAGCTCGTTTGTGTGTTCTTGGTGTGAAAAAATAAGCACCCAATCAGTGAAATCATTTAAAACAACAACATAAACTTAAATAAATGAAATGGGTATCAATAAATAAGTATCAGTAAATAATATTCGTAAAAAATTATGAATTTTATTTCAGACTCATCGCAGAGCGGAACATTTAAAAAATTTTATTTGTATTTGGATATTAAAAATTTTATTTATTTATTTTGGGTTAACAAATCTATATGCATTTCGTTGGTTGTTAAATAGCAAATTATCAGTAGTTCCTTACCACCCTGCTTGAAATGTTTTCAAACTGATTTGCTTATAAAAAAAACTCAACCAATAAGCGAGAATTACTAAAGCAAAGCGCAATAGCTTTGAAAAGCATATACAAACAACACAAGATATAATTTTTATTCGATATTTATCGATGGTATTATAGAATATAAACAATTTCTATTCAACTTCAGCTCTTCGCTATGACTGACATTTTATTGTTGGTAATTCGGTTGTTTCACTGGTGTTGTTTGTATCTATTTTATATTATTTAAAATAAACTTTGAATCTATTTTCAAAAAGGTTCTTTCAAATGGTAATAAATAAAAAATATATTATCGCAATGTTTTTACTTGATTCGTGCGATCTCAAGAAATTCGTTTTTATACTATATTTTAAAAAATATCAGTAATATGAATCAAAAATACTTTTCATGCAAAAAATCTAGTTGCTTATTGGCTTCTGTAAATTTTGTACCGCCACAAATATTTATTATATCAGGTTCAAAGTTCGCAACGGCTATTGAATGGTTCAATGGTAATAGCCATCCAGCCTTTGCTGCTATATAGACATAACTTTAGAAATGTAATTTTTGAATTAATAATGCAGCACTATTTGTCATATCATTTTAATAATGTGTATAAAACTTCATCTCTAGTTTTGAGAGAAAAATAACATTTTGTTTTACCATTAAGTTGTTAGCGAGTTTAAAACTTAAAACTCGTTTTCTAAAAAAATAGTTTTTGTGATTTATGACCCTATTGCAGAGAAGGCTCGATATTAAGAAATCTTATTTATAAACAGTATATCCAACTATTTTATTATGATAGTTGCAAAAAGAAACGAATATTAATTGATTCGGATATTTAAATATTTTATAAATTTGTTTCATTACTATTCTACTTGAATATCAAATATTTTTTTAAGTTCTTTTATAAAACTGTTGACACGAAGCAAACATAAGAAATGCAAATAATAAAAAAGAGCTCACTTTATTGTTTTGTATGAAAAAAGTACTCGAATACCGACAGGCTTTTTATTTGCTACATCACTAACAAGCTTTTTTTAGATAATTTATTTAGCTACTTGGTATAAATGTGGGATGTGTTATTAACTTTAATAACGGGCATTCATTTTTTTGTATCCCTACTTTTTTCATGTTAACATAAGGAACTGTGTTTTTTTCCAAAATAGTTAAGTAAAATATCAAACAAAAGTGTGGTTATAAATTCCATCAAAATAATAAATGCTAAAAAAGTGCTAAATCTTAATAATTACACAACGAAAAATATTCCAAGGTGATCAAATAAAGACCAATTCATCAATTTAAAAATATTGAAGAAAATATTTCGGTAAAACTTTTCTATTTAATAAGTTAACCTACATAAAAACAGAACGAGGTATTTAATTCATGAGTAGTTAGGATACTACCAACTATCTTAAGAGGTAGTGCTGGCTACTCAAAACTTTTCATTCGGGTACTTAATACATACATACTTTCAAAAGGTGAGCTTTTAGGCAAAGTTATAGGTAATTTATTACAGAAATGCATTATTTACTTATAAATTTTCGTTGGATTGAGATAGAAACTTATAACTCTGAAAGTATTTAGTAACTACTTTTAACTTTTGACAGCAATAACTCGATACTCGGTACCCGCTACGCAATACTTTGCCAGCACTACTAAGAGGTTTCCTAATTCTATTAAAATATGAAGATATCAATAATAGCATTTAAGCCTTAGAATTATACATTTTTAACGCAAATAGACATTTCCATATCTGGCTTATAATACATATTCCTTAAGCTTTACCGCTCACACACATAGTATGTATGTATTGCTGAATTACTGTACAACTACCAAATTATAGGATCCGTAATTACCTATATCAATTACAGAAAATTAATTATCCAAAGTGAATTCTTTGCACTGGTTAACAGTTCTAAATAGTCATAACAGAAGAAACCAGATAGCTTTGACTAGACAGCTGGTCATATTCCATGTGTTAAAGCAAATTTAAATTTAATTGATGCCACAAACGATTCTGTCAATTTGATAATGATGTGAATGTAAGCCAGACTTAAACTTAGCACATTTTTATTATAGCCATTTGCTATAGCAAAGACACTAACTACATCGGGGAGAGAGACTATACTTTTTAAAAACTATTTTCGACAAGATTATATACCTATTTATTTAAAAATTTTTATTAAAAAAAATGTGAAATACAAAAAATACACACCATTACTAAACACACACCACTGTCATTACTGTGCACTGTCATTTAATATAGAGTTTACACACACTCACACACACAAAAACCAAATAGTTAAATAATAAACTCTTTGATTTAAAACAAAAAAAAAATTATAATAAAATTATTTTCTCTTTGTAATTTTCTATAATCAATATTTTTAAAGGAATTTATTGCCACCATAAAATTCATTTATTTCTGGTTTAATTACTTTTTACTGATGAACATTTTCTTTTTTTTTTTTGTTATAAAATTTCTTATTCAACTTTTTTTTTACCGCCGGCAATTTTTTCACAATTTTCTTATAGAATTAACTAAATTTTTTGTTTAAAAAACATTTGCCATAAACACGCATTAAACATTTTTCATTCTTGCGTTTTAAATCTTTGGTTGTAAATATTTAAACTTTTAATTGCAAGTGTATTACTTGTAAATTAAACTAATTTTGTAACACTTTTGTAATTTCCAAAATTATAACGACGGTTTGTTTCTTGCGATTGTGCGAACGTACATACGTTTTCTTTATTCTCTACTTTTATTATTCCTTTTTTTATTTTGCTTCTTTCTGCTAGAAATATTTTTCCACTTTTTTCTTCTTCTTTGGAGAAATAATTTTTTCTGATGGGAAAAAAACAAACGGACGACACGAACGAACAATCTGCGTAACAGTCAAAAGTAGACTAACATGGGTTACTTGAGCATGTACAAAGTGGTGGTGTACAACAAATGGGAATTACACGACAAACACGACACAACACAGCAACAACAACATCACACACAGCTTTAAAACATGTATACAATAACAACGCCAACAACAACAAAATACAAAAACAAAACACAGAAAAATAAAACAAGCAAATTCAACAAAAAAAAAAAAAACAATAAAACAACTAATACATACTAGTACAACTACCACTGCAGGCTGCTAGCTGTGCTCCACAATAATACAACAATAAGAAGAACACAAATGCACCCATACATTTGAGTCCACAGGCACACAGATACTCTCATGCAAACATGAGATATCAAGCTAGTCAGTCAAACAGCAAGACAGCTAGTAAGCAAAAAGCAAGCAAGCAATAACAACAATAATACATAATAATAATAATGATGATGATGATAATGATAATGTTGTTGTTCATATGATGTTGGTGAATGAACATTTGTTGTGACGACTTAACAAACATACTCCACTAACAGCAGGAACACCAACAACAGCACAAATCATATAACAACACAGATACTTACCAATACCATGGAATAACACTATTTTATTAAATTCACACATGCATAGATACTTATTTTGATACCAATTCTCTAAAGAAAATACACTCTTGCATGCATGCATGTTTACTCAATACACTGTATTGTAAAGATTCAGTGTGAGAGCGAATGCCGAGGGTTGAGCATAAACTAATTGAGCAAGAGTTTTAATTTGTAAAAAGAGCAATTTTTCCATAATGATTGCAATTTTATGAGTTTTGATTAATAAAGTTGGGGTACTTTTATAAATTTGAAGGTACATTTTGTTAAAACTGCATAAAAATCGTACGTTATGACCTCTGAAAACAGTTTCTTGTAACGATTTGGTATACGTCTATTAGAAATTATGTATTAAGTTCTTGTGAATTTCATTTTCAATAATAAAATTGATGTAAATAATTAAATATGATACTGCTTTACAGTTACACAGTTAAAATTAAGCAACTAAAAGTAGATTTTTTTTAAACATACGAACATATGAACTTCTGAACTTATTTTTATGTTCTTGGTTCTACCAATAGCTATTCTAATATTCAATTGCCCAATTCACAAACCAAGTTGTATCGCTTATTGTTGTTGTATATAAAAAGACAATTTCAAACAAAATTTATGTCAACTAAAATTAATTGTTTGAAAATTGTTTTTGTTTTGAGAAATTTTGTTTGAAATTGTCTTTTCATATACAACAATAAGCGTTAAAACTGGCTTGTGAATTGGGCAATTGATATCGTGAGCTTAAATACAAAAGGCCGTAACTGAGGTTTTTATAAGTTTACAGGAGAAGCAAAATACTTAAGAAATTTAGTACTATTTATATTGAATTACATATTTTACTTCTATTAATAAAAGAATTATTTCTGCAAGTACCTGTACAAGTAAAATTTTATGGAAGATAAACGAAAATATGTTTGCATCGCCATATGGATGCGCCCTTAATAAAAAATTTCATAAAGAAACAGAGGTAATGCATTTTAAGACGATACTAAATTGTGTCAAGCGCTAAATTAAATTTCTGGTCTAATAAAATCATTGTTTGCAAAATAAAATAATCTAGGCTGAGGTGGGGATCACTAGTGTTTTTCAAGACCTTTGTTTTATTTATCATTTTCACAGATATTCTTACAGAAAACGGAGCAAAGTGAATAAAAGATCCGCCAACAAAGACATCTTTATTAAAAATTTAAATGAGGATGAATAAGTATAGAGGCTACACATGCTCATGACTCCATTTTGATATTTTGAACAAAGATCAAGCGTACAATGACCAACAACTTATGAAAAATCTGTCAGACTTATAAGAATATCAATAAACGACGGCTTTCGCAAGTCCTTTTATGAGTACTAAATGTGCCAAAGAAATTAACCCAAAACCTTCATATTAAATTGAGAGCAAAACTTTTTGTACACACATACTCACACATGAGCGCGCCTGCAAAATTATTAAATACAATAAAGAGAGACATTTTAGGATTGAGCATAAAATGTTTATAATTTGTATCTTGTAGATTATTCAATATTAAGTGGTGGTGTTTAAGTATCTTTTACAATAACAAATGTCTAAATATGAGATATATTATTTCTTTTTTGCTGCCCATGTTGTTGTTAATTTTATTTTATTCTTTCGTTTTTCTATTTTAGACTTTGATTATTTTCGTTGAGGTTTTTGGCGTGTACAAGGTATAATGGTACGCATTGAATGTTGTACATACACACGTTTTGTTTCATAATGTTCATTCATGCCTGAAATCAATGGCAGGCAGTCAGGCTGGTTGGATTGTTAGCTGACTTGCTGCCAGTTAGCCTGCCCAACTACCTCTCCCCTGCTAAATAAGTGTCTAAATAGATTCCACTTATATTAATGTTTTGAAACGTTTGTCATACAAAATAAAATTGCATGGTTCCAAACATAAAAAGAGGTAATTCGTTTAAAGTTATAAATTGACAAATTTACAATAAAGGAAAAAAATAGAATAGAATATGTTAAATGTGAGACATTTCAGCTTTTAAAATTTTATCCTAAATTTACAGTAGTAACTCGATTCTTGCACATACTTGATACTTGCACACCTCGATTCTTGCAACATAGAAATATTTTTCATTACGCACTCCGTACTTGCAACATCCGAAAATTTTGAACTCTATACTTGCAACATTTTTGTATTACTCTTGTGTGCTCCTTTGTTTACGTTTTCTTAGACTGAATACATTTTGGGGAAATCCCCGTCGTTTTATGCTGCTGATGAAATGTTGTAATTTAAATCAGTTTTAAGCTGACTATTGACAAAGCAATGCTTCATTACACGATATTATGATGCTCCAGAGACTAAAGCAGTGTAGTACTGAAAAAGCGACTTTGTACAAAACAAACGAAAATTTTAAATTTCTTTAATTCCACATAAAATATGTATCTAGTGTTATACGAATGCGTTGAACTTAAGTGTTTTGAATTGAAATATTAAACTTAGATTCTAAACAGATGTATGTGCCTTTTATTTTGAATGGGAAATTAATACTCGGTACTTGCGACAACCTCGAAACTTGCACCGAGCCCGGTTTTCATTACGTGCAAGAATCGAGTTTCAACTGTATTTTGTATATCTACAAGCTACATATGTATGTATGTATATTTTAGTTTTGCCACCTACAACTACAAGAGAAATAGATATTAATGCGACTACAAACTCAAAAGATTTTTAGGTTTTATAGGTACTTAGTATATTGTTTCACCTTGTGCTTGCCACAATCGTTACTTTTTAAGACAAAAAATACCCGGTAAGTTACACTATTTTTCTTGTTAGTTTTGTGAAGCACAATACTACTCCATTTTGGAAATTTGCAAAACTGTTCTAAAATCAGGATATACGTGGTTTTTATTTTTAACTCTGGATTTTAGAGGTGTTTCGCAAATTTCAAAAGCTCAGTCTTGTTGTACTCGACAAAACCTAACGGTGTATTCTAATACAAAATTAAATGAATTTCGCTGCTTCTCCTCGTTCAACTTAACCATAAAAATTAACAACAAATAACATGTATTATGAATTTTTGTTTTTAATTTCTCCAAAGCATAACCTTTTATAAGTACACATGTATGCATGTTGGTATATGGCAACCATCACTCCATCCTCATTTTCTACTTACTGGCAAAATACACAGGCAAATAAAACCGACCCACTCTCATGCTCAACTACTATTTACGCTCATCATGATTGAACAGGGCGTTGTTGTAATACCGACTGAATAAGATGTCTGCATTAATATATTGGTGTGAGCGAGACAGTGATAATAAGACCCATAGTATGAAATTTATAATTTTGTTGTTGCCTAATATATTGTTTTCTTCTCATGGCATATCATTGTTAGTAGTGTGATGTTGCTGTTGGTTAGTGCAGTAGTAGTTGTTGTGTACAACTCACACATCTTTCATATATAACAACACCAAGAACAAAAATAAAAAGAAAACATGAAAAAATTAACTTTACAACTAGAAAAATGGCTGTTATTGCATGTTGTGTAGTAGATGTTCATGTTTTCCTTATTTTTTTTTCATATAGTATTTGTAGCTGTGTGTGTTCTTTATGTTGGGGGTATTTCTGTTACCACTATATTTGGTGTTGTTGTAATATTAATACATTTATACATGTTGTTGTTTGTTGAGTGCATTAACGATTTGTTCGGGTTTTTTATGTGTGTATGAATAAATGTGTTAGTTTCTATAATAATTGTTGTTATTGTTGCTTTTTTTTGTGTTTTTGCTATATAGTTTATGGCGAAAATTGTTGGAAAAATAACAAAAATGTAAAAAACACAATAAAAAGAACTTGTACATATAAATATCATAGAAACGGCTAAGGGGCTGTGCACATATTACGTAACGCTCCAGGGGGTTGGGGTGGGTTAAAGAGTTGTTACGAATTGGAAATTTTGCACTGAAAAATTAGTAAAAAGCTTGACGAAGGGGGAGGGGGGGGGTATAAAATCTTTGAAAACAGCGTTACGTAATATGTGCACAGCCCCTAACAGTTGTTTTGAAGGAGTGTGTCATTATCTCTATGTAGTTATGTTGGAATGTTGTATTGTTTCTTTATTTAACATGTATGTATGTACATATGTATGTATGTATGTACATATGTTTTACTTATTTTCTCCATCTTTAGAATTAATTTAACTGAAATTCTTATTGTCAATAGGTACTATATACCTACATACACATGTACACAGATATGTATGGATATGTATGCATGTATGTGCTTATTTTTGTAAAGGCAATTGTTTAACCCACTTAAAACTTAATAAAAACTTGTTTTTATTACACGTTTTTAGTTACACGATCACATGATACAGCAATGAGGAATTGGGTGTTTCAAACACTGCTGACAACAATGTTGTCCTGTTCTGCTTTTCTAAACTTACAGGTACTATATTTTTCCTTAGAATATTCATCACAAATAAGTTACATACCCTAGTTTGCGTAAGCACTTTAAATTATTTACAAAACTATATGTACCTATATTTGTTATGTATGAAGCAATTTAGTTGTATTTTAAGCCAAAATGATATAATATCTAGGGAAAGTGAGGGTGGTGTTGGCTGAAGTAGTTAGAGCGTTGACTACTAAGCAAACAATGACTTGGGGCCTCGGTTCAAACCCTGCAATGTCAATCAACATCATTAATTTCTCTAATGTATATTAGTGAGCCATTGTATTAATTGTTGTCGGACTATTTAAGTGTTGAAGGCATAGCAGTGGTCACTAAAAACTGCTCCGACAACGATTGATGCTGTTCAAAGCTAATGTACACAACATCGCCCTCCTTTGTCGGTTAGCAGAAACATTGGCGAAGTAAAATAATTAATAAAGTGCCTGCTAATACAGCTTAACAAAGTTAATGCGTGCAATTAACACCAGAGGCGCTGTGCAACACTGCTTTAAAAAAAATATCATAAAATATCATATAGTCTATCTTATTTTTTAGATTAAAAACTTTGATGATTGCATTTGTTAAATTGGTAAATAACAACCTTCTTCTTTTTAAATATTTTAAAGCGAACATGAAACATATTCATGATCTCCCCTTACCACCGAAGTAGTTGCTAATGGGTTAATTAACTTATATTTTTCAATTCAATACAGCATATTCCACGTATCTATACATACATACATACCAGTTCGTACGCAAACAAATACTTTTATCAAATGAAATTTATTTATAAAAAAAATTAAAAACAAACTACTTAAGGTACGGTCACATCTGACAAACATTTGCCCAAAAAAGCGTAACCACTAAATACCAATGAAAAACTTTTTGATTTATGCATTTATTTATTAAGTTAAACAGCATCTAATAAGATAAGAATCTATTACATTTTCTATAAATTATATAGGAAACTGTTTAACGTAATAAACAGATATCTAAAACAAAAGTTTTTTCATTAGTATTTAGTGGTTACGCTTTTTTGGGAAAATGTTTGCCAGATGTGACCGTACCTTCAGCAGTAGAGTTCATAAATAAAAATTATACATTAAATAACGTTGAGAAAAAAGGGGAGGGCCAAACGGGCGACCACACGGAAACATTTTAATACATATCTACATATAAAGCAAAAAATATATATACCTACAAAACTGCTGTCGTTGTAACTCATACTGTTGCCACAATGTAAACACATACATACATACATACAAACAA
Organism: Lypha dubia; assembly: GCA_947311025.1. Classification (NCBI taxonomy): domain Eukaryota; kingdom Metazoa; phylum Arthropoda; class Insecta; order Diptera; family Tachinidae; genus Lypha; species Lypha dubia. The sequence continues at coordinate 53,480,055 of OX371263.1, forward strand.
ACCAACAGAAGATGATCATGACAAGTATGATGACTGCTATGAGTCCAACTACAACTACCATGAAACGGTGGAGGTTGTTCAAACAGATTTATATTATGAAAATGGTTGATGATGCTGTTGCTGTTGAGGATGATGGTGGAGACAACGAAAACGTTACTTGGTACTGCCTGTATTTGCTGTTGTTAGAGTTGTTAGGTTGTCTCACATTAAAACTTAAAAAAAGGTAAATGAAAAAAAAAAAATTATAGGTACATGTAAAAACAAGTAGAACAACAAGTTTGTATATGAAACTACAAAATCAACATGAAGGCGAACATAACCCACAAATATAAACTGAACTGCGTTTGTACATACATATTACATACATACATATGCAAGCATATACAGAGGCGGTGGCAATTGTCATTACTACAGACTACATATAGGTACTAATATATCCACAAGATATATCGTGAATGTACATACATATACATATATATACATATATACAAATCTGTATGTACGTGCACTCAGCTATCTCTAAAATAACTGAGACTGTATGCGTTCGTTTCGGTTTGATTGCAATTAGAAATGTATAGTTGCAAAATCAGCACGACCTGAACAACAATAAATGAAATGTACTCAATTGTTTTCTGTATGCATCATACATGCATGTATGTACTGTTTTAGCATTTTAGGGCAATAACTTAGTACCTACCTAGTTACTAAAATAAGTACCAATACTGATTAGCTACTTATAGTATGATTTTTTCGTACTTTTAAGATTATTTTCCAAAAAAAAAATCTGTTTAATATTGTTTTTTTCGAAGACATTAGATATGTTAATATGTAGGTATATTGTGTGTGTAACAGATTGTCTCTAAGCTCATTGTATTTAAAGTTTGTATTATACTTCAGTGATGCCAACAGTTTACTTTAAACAAATGCAGATTATTTTTAATTTACAATTAAAGATTTACGTCCATTGTATTGAATCATTGCAGTCTTTTAAAATTCTACTCAGTAAATATTTAGAGTTTCTCTATATCCCGCGATGCTTTAAAGATAGGGAACATATCGTTAAATTTTCCATATAGTGTATATTCTTTTCACAGCAACTACTAAAAAATATTTATCGTAATTTTACATTTATTTGAGCATGTACTCAAGTATTTATGTTTTAAATTTTATTTATTTGTTGCGGGTTAGCAATATCTAAAGTAGAGATGTGCGCGTGAGTAAAATTACGCTCACGATCACGCACGATCTCGAAACATAAATATTTTTCACGCACGCTCACGCACGGCATGATTTAAAACTTTCACGATCTCGCACGCTCACGAACGCAATATGTTTAATCACGTACTTTCACGCAGGACGGGAATAATTTTGCACGCACGCTCACGGTGAAATACAAATTTTGCAATAAAAGATTTAGCATATGGGTGTTTCCACAGAAAATGTCCCCCCTTACAGCTCAAAAATAAAATTATTATTTTTAATTTATTTTTCCGCTAATATTGGCAGGCATTTTATTAATTGTTTTACTTCGCCGATTTTTCTGCTAACCGACGAAGGAGGGCGATGTTGTGTACATTAGCTTGGAACATCATCAATCGCTGTCGGAACAGTTTTTTAGTGACCAGTGCTATGCCTTCATCACTTAAATAGTTTGACAACAAATAATACAATGTCTCTCTAATGTACATTACAGAAATAAATGATGTTGATTGACTTGCTCTGGCTAGGGTTTGAACCCAGGCCCCACGTCATTGTTTGCTTAGTAGTCAACGCGCTAACCACTTCAACCAACACCACCCTCAACGGCCGTTATCCCAAAAGCACAAAAGTTTGTTTTTTCCGTAATTCATTCAAACGATTTAATTTTATATTAGCGGAAAATAAGAAGGTAAGTAAGATGAAGAATTTTGTAAGGCCAAATAAGCATCAAAAGCCTGCATATTTTGATTTTTTAAACATTTTTTTAAAGATGTAACGACCGTTACCTTCTTTTTTTGCGTTTTGCATTTGAACTGTTTTCGTCTTACTTAATTGGATTCTTACTGATTTTAGCTGAAAAAACATGGAGCAACTTACCAAGATGCAAAAATACAGAAAAAAACGAATAGAAAAGTGAAGAGCCTTAAACGCTTACATTATAATGACGTTTATTGTTCATCTGAAAGCGAATAAAACTATGCAGAAAACTCAACACACTAATTTTACGCAATATAATATAGCTTTTCGTTTTCGTTTTCGTTTATGTTTTTTTTTTTTTTGTTACCCATAATAAATGAATTCAAACACACAAAACGTTTAACTTTTTATAATGTAACGACCGTTACTTAAAAAATTTTTTTTTTATTTTTGGTAACTAATTTCCTTTAAATAAACCCATTCCTTAAAATAAACATTTCAAAGAATTTAATAAGATTTTTTACTTGACACATCCTGTGAAAAATTTTACAATACGTGATGTTTGTTTCAGAAATTTGAAAACAGCACATTTATAAAGTAACGACCGTTACCTTTTTAATGGTCAAAAAAAGTATTGAAACTACATTTTTAATGAATTCTTTCGGTTGCTACCGATGCTTGAACTTTCGTAGGTCCATAATTAAGCATGCCTCGTGATATATTAGCTTTGGTTGCAATTTTATTTAAAAAATATCCGAAAATCGGTAACGACCGTTACTTTGGAAACACCCATATGTTAAAAAATTTTATTTTGTAATTAGTTTCTTTATTTACTTCAAGATCATCAATTAAAAGAAAAAAAATTGAGGAAATGGTCGAAAAATTACAATACAAAGGATAAACACATTATATAAATAATCACGCACGATCACGCACGGTATTATATTTTTGAATCACGATCACGCACGCACGCGTGATTTTTTCAATTTGTAATCACGAATCAAGGGAAAATTTCACGACATTTACACATCTCTAATCTAAATATATATTTCATTGGTTGTCTAATTGTATGTAGAAAAGTAAACACATTCAATGATATAAATAATGCAAAAAGCATCAAGTAAGCACTACTGCTAGAATTTTCTTAAAACTTTTCTCATTTCCTCTTTAATATCTGAGTGAATTTTATACAGCGTGACCGTAATGTAAAATAAATAGTAGAAATTTGCCACTTTTTCAACTGCGTTTCCATTTTTGGTGTATTTTTTTTTTAATAAAAGTATCTAAATAAGCCATCTGATGTAGCAAATGTTAGTTGTTGTTTTAAAAGTAGTTTTTCGCAGGACGAATCTTTTGAGGTTTATGTCAAACACTTAATAATAAAATATATATTTAAATAATTCGAAAAAAAAAGAATTATTTAGAAAAATTTTTTCAATTCAATTCAATTTTTATTCAATGTATGTAATACATGTGGCCACATGGCCAATAAAAGTATATTACAAGTAATAATTAAAACTATGAGTATTATTAATTAAAAAAATAATAAAAGTATCAAACATTAAAATGGAACTGAAATTATTTGAAAGTAAAACAAAATTATATAATAACAAAGTTATGAAAGGGAGTAGATATTGAGGCTTTGTGGAATAGAGTCATAAGTCAAGAAAGTAGTTTTGTAAAATTCGTGTTTTAAATTCTCTAACAACTTAATGGTAAAAGAAAACGTTATTTATCTTTTTAAAGATATTCTGATAAAATTTTCACAAATTATAAAGAACAATATGAAACTTAATGCTGCTTTATTTTCTCAAAAATTCCTTAACTTAATTTTATGTGATGACTGAAATGTTACTCAAAATACATCTGATATCACTGATTTGTTGGTTCCGAAAACTATTTTTTTATTATTTAGATCAAATCAATGTTGATTAATTACACATGTTCCAAAAATTTTACATGCATAAGAGAAAGTTAGTTGGCATTTTTTCATATATTCTTTTTATGCCACTTTTTTAACACTTCAACGGTCACCCTGAATACATTACAGATACATTCGCATTCATTATCTGTAAATGAGCAGAACCGTGAGTTGTTTTAGTATTGAAAAAATTAAGCAGAAAATAAAAATCGAATAGGTAAAACTTCTCCCACTCAGCTTTTTTTTTATTTTATATAAAATTACTCATTAGTCATGATTAACATCTAACACCCGCCTTCATTTCTTGTTTATTTTAAGATTTTAATATTTCCCATTTCATTTTCTCTCTTTTTCTGTTTCTTAAGCTCTCTTTCCTTGTTAGAGTAATTTTTATTGTTTTGTAAAATGTTTCTTAATACCGCCTAATACTACATCGTTTTCTTCTAAAGGTAAAATTGAATATTTGTGTTTGTTGTTTTGACATGCTTTTATCATGTTCTTTTTTTAAATATTTTTTAATACTTTTCAAACTAAAAGATAGTTTAAGTATACTATTTTGTCTACATTTTCTACCTATTTAGCAATAGAATTTTGTAATACGTTTCGTTTGTTGTAAACTTGAGGATTAGTTATGTCGTGTTAGTTAGGTCTTAGCATTTGTAAATTACATGTTAGTGTTTTTTACTCTGGCAAAAATATGTGTGGGCTAATTTGTGGAATGGATACCGTTAAAGTATTTAATTGAAATTAGGATGATTGTCGCTTAACTAAAGCATTCTCAGCTGGTGGTTTTTTGTCATCAAGTCTTTAGGCCTGTCATTAGATTAAAGAGTTTTAAAGGAAACTTTAAAATATATATTTTTTTAAATAATGTTTGATAGTTTTAACTGAAGTGGCTAGTTCGGACTTTTTTAAGAACTGGATTTGAAAATTATAATCACAGAATTCTTTACAGTGCAAAATCTTTGAAAAAAGCAAATATTTTTTATACATAAATTGTATGTTAAACATATGAAGCCAAACGGTACGGCCGATTGTTTGGAACTACTTTTTGGTCCTGTCTTACGGATTACAGGTATACTCAAATATTAGTATTTTAATTGTTTTAATATTGGTGGGGCAATAGTACCCCGCATTTAAAGTAAATCTAAATATTCTTACATATGCGGAAATAAAATATGTAGAGAATACCTTGAAATTTCTAAAATAAAACCCAACTATATCGGAAAGGGAATCTCCACATCTAAAATATTGATTATCGCAAAGCGGTAACGATTTTGGTTCGAAATAATTTGCTGGCGTTAGAATGGGGCTTGTGAAGCAAACCGAGTGTTGATAGTCTTGTTTAAAGTATTTTCAAAATTCATAATTCTTCGATTTATCATTGAACCAATATTTGAGTGGTTAATTTCAGTTATAAATGCACAACAACTGAACAAAAAAAAAAAAAAGCGACGAGCTTAGATCTTCAGTTTCCAGCCGGACTTATAAACATTTCTGAAGGGAACTTCAACGGAATCGGAGCGGATTTTTCTGCACTAATAGTTTAATATAACCTATCAGAAGCGCTCTATTCGCACAGACATTTAAAAAATACGATAAGAATAAACTGTTTTTAATAATTGAACATTTTTATATACATATTTGAAAACGATGCTTTTCAATTCAATTCAGCAAAAAAAAAAATAGACCAAAAACATTGCAAATTATACAACCAACCATGAAAAATAATCCAAAACCACGAAATGCTGATACCAACCCACATACACAGATTATAAAAAATTATGTTGAAAAAATATAAATATGTACAAGTGTAGATAAATAAACACCCAATCTAAGTGCTCTCCCACAACCTTCTTTATAGGAGCACCCATTCAAATCTCCACCCAAAGGTAGTAACTAACCCTCGTCTATCTATTTTTTTACTTTAGGGAGACATTCATACGAGTAGATTCTCTGACACAAACAAATGTGAAAAACAAAATATTAACTTGACAGCAATAGGGCGGTAGGGAGCAATAAAAATTTATAACTGTAACGGTGTGTTTGGCTGTTTAAGCATAGAAAAAAATATAAAAGCAACATAAAAAAATAATAACAAACTTGGAGCATAGAACAGGAAAAACTAAGTTTTACACTCTACAATACAAGCAGCGACAAATACATGACACATGTTAAGAAGGAAAAAAAATAAATTTGTACAACGAAAAAAACGTAACAATGCCTTAATATGTACATTTAAATATACATATTCACAATAGTTGCGAGTGGGGAGAAAATAAAATAAATGAAAAAAAATTTACCACTAAATACTGAATACAGCAGGATAACATGCAGAAATCTCAGATACACAACAACCCTTAGAATTGAGACGAACAGAAGCAGCCTGCAGCAGTGTGTGTGTGTGTATGTGATTTTTGTTAGTTTATATTTCCCTGGCACGCATGTAATTGTGTAGGTGAGTGTTAATAAAACCACACTTACATAAAAAAGTTTTGGAAAAACCATCCAAAATCTAAATCCTAAAAAGGAAATTAAATGTTTGTACATATCTACGTATGTATATACTCTTACATATGTACATACATAAATTTATACAAACGCATGTATATTTAAAACGCAAGTGACATTAATATAGAAGAAAAAAAAACACCTTTTCATTAGTACGCATCTATTAGATTGAGATTCGTGTCAAATATTTATTATTTGAACGGAAAACAGAGACATATTATTATAAGTAATTTATGTATATAAATTGATGTTTTTACATTTTTAACAACATAAATTCTTGAGTACTACTTGCTCGAATAAACTGTTTTATTTGTATAAGAAACATTATTTATTTTTTGTCGGCTTAGCTGATCTGGTATACAGGAGGAGGTGATGAATTGGCAACGGCACCAAAGAAATGCCGGCGAATAGATCGATTGTCTTAATCCACAATAAATAACTTAATTTTATTTAAGTCCCTTCTTTGGTTTTCATTTTTTGTGTGTTAAGAATTTTCGAATGTATTTCATTGACTCTTACACCATATCATCAGTAAGCTTCAATCACATTTGGAAAAGTTGCACCCTTGAAATACAGTTGACATGACATAAATAAATAAAACTAAATTGATGATAAAATATTCTCTTCATGTTTATAGAAACTGTTTTAGGGGCTGTGCACATATTACGTAACGCTCCAAGGGGGGGCGGTTAAAGATTTGTTACGGATTGGAAATTTTACACTGAAAAATTATTAAAAAGCGTTACGGTGGGGGGGGGGGGGGGGGGGTATAAAATCTCTGAAAACAGCGTTACGTAATATGTGCACAGCCCCTTATTAAGAAACAAGCAAGGAAAATTTGTTTTTTTTTTATTTTAAATAGTAAGCAACTCCAACTTAGTCAAATCCTTGTAAATCTTCGCTGAACGATCATAATTTTTTATTCGCCCAACTATGACATTTCTGTTGATTCGGATAGTCTTATAAAAACCAAATTAAATTGACAGCTGTAACGTTTTTTAACAAAATCGTCAACAGTCGCCATGTACAAACCCAAAAAAAAAAAAAAACACAGCAATAAAATATAAGCTCTTATTAAGGGCGAGTCGCGTTCTACAATCGGAATTGCGGAAAAAGTGTAGATATTTATTTTGCATGGGTGTGAATGAGTTTAGAAAAATTAATTTTTGTAATAATTTTGTAATTTTGTATCAATAAATTGTATTACCAGGGTAAATTAATATGTCTGGAAAGTTTTATAAGAATTGGCTTATTTATTTATTTATTATGGGCGTGCTACGGCCCTTTCCGGAATTATCATCATTAAATTGTATTTTCAGAGGAACTCAATGAGCTTGTCCATTTTTTAATATCTAGCATTATGTTGGTGAAGGGTGTGGTTAATATTCCTACACAGAGAAAAAAGTGCCTAATAAATAATTATTAACCGGAAGGATTGTACTTTCAAATAAAAAAATAAATTTGAGAAAATATTCAGTAGTTTTTTTTTATAGCATTTTCAAAAAAAAAAAAAAAAAAACGTTAAATGGCGGACCCTTTACCTAATAAAATAGAACAAAATTAATAAGATATCTTTATGGTTTTTTTTTTCAAGAAGGAAGTCTTATTGTTTTAATACGGAAAACCTTATTAAAAAATCAAAAAGGAAACTTAAGGTTTTTATTAGGTATTCTTATTGTTTTTTTCAAAAAGGTTTTCTTCTTGATTTTATTAGATATTCTTATTGTTTTTTTTCAAAAAGGTTTCTTTTTGATTTTATTAGGCTATCTTATTGATTTTTTTAAAAGGTTTTCCTTATTAAAATAATCGGACTTCCTTCTTGAAAAAAATTCGTAGAGATATCTTATTAATTTTGTTCTATTTTATTATGTATTTAATAGGCACTGTTTTCTCTGTTGTGATGTTAGGAAATACAAATTTGATGTCGTCAGAACGTCATAGTACGTCCCGAATGCTTATTTACAACATGTATTTGTATTATCTGGATGGAGGGGAGATGAAAACATTTTTATAAAACTTACGTATTCAGGGAGTTGAACCAAGGAACTTCAGTTTAGTAGATTGGCACTCTAACCACCTCACTACTACAGCTTACTATAATATACATGTTAGCAGACAGTTTAAGAAGATGATTTATTGTAGCACAAAAAAATTATGAAAAAAATTGTTCCTATGTTGATTTATATAACTATATACAGTGTAACCTCGGTGAACGCAACCAATAGAAATTTTGGGCTGTTGCGATAACTGAGTTGTTGCGCAAAACAAGTCACAAATTTCAAGTCATATTTTTCTATTTAAAATCTTATTTTAAACCAATCAAGAATTTTATAAAAAAAAACTAAGGTTAGCTTTTTATAATCGTATTTATTTGATTGAAATAAAGAATAAAAACAAAAAACAAAATATACATCTATTAAAAAATTAATAAAATACACATTCAAATGTATGTTAATTTGTACTGATGGTTGTACTCGTATTAAAGATTCATGTTTTTAAGGGAAAAAGTCTGACATTTTTTTTTTATTCTACCTACTGTTGATTTGCGAACCTTGTATTCATTACATATCGTTTTGACAGGTATGCCACTTTCAAGTTTCTTAAGAATTTCACTCTTTTCTTTTATTGTTAGTTTAACAAATTTTGTAACGAAATGCAATTTTGTTGAAAGAACCATTTATAAACAAAGAAGTTTCTAAACTAAATTGATTTCAAAAACAGAAGTAATACGCACAAAATATTTGTCATTCTTAGAATAAAGGTAAATCAAAAAGTCCATTGCACTTAAGCATAAGATTTTACATACATACGTTTTGAATTTATTTATCAAAACCAAACTAAAAAAAAAAACAAAAAAGCCTTAATTGTTTTGCAAAGTTACGTTAATTGAGGCTTTGTTTTTTTGAAAAGTTGCGTTTACAGAGTCACCAATGTTAAGAAATTGGGTGTTGCATTAAGCGAGGGGTTGCGCATATCGAGGGTTGCGTTCAACGAGGCTACACTGTATAAATAAATAAGGAAAACTTTTTGAAAAAAACAATTTGGTAACCTAATGAAATCAATAAGATATTCTTATTAAAAAAATTAAGAAGATGATTTACACATGATCATACAGGAACCTAATAAAATCAAGAAGAAAACCTTAAAAAAAAAAAACAATAAGATGGCCTAATAAAATCAAGAAGAAAACCTTTTTGAAAAAAATAAGATGGCCTAATGAAATCAAAAAGAAATCCCTTTTATTTACAATTCATATGAAAACCTAATAGAATCAAAAAGTTTTTCTCTATGGATTGTTTTTTTGGTGCAAAAATAACGGAAATTGGGTAAAAAAAAATTGTAAATAACAAGTTTCCTTCTTGATTTTATGTGTTTTCCTTATTGAAAAAATTAATAAGATTTACCACATAAAAACAATAAGGAATCTCTTCGAAAAAATTTTTGCTTCTTTCTGCTGGGATACCCCTTAGGCTAAAAGCATATCATAGAGAAAATTAGTTTTGGCTCTGTGTACAACATTTTCTCGTTGATCGGATCTTGAATGTTATGGAAATTACTTTGGCATCACCAAAAATGAGGACAATTTTTATTTTCCATTGCTAGTTGTTTTATATATGTATGTATGTATAAGAGATTCGTAGGATATGTATATAAAATTATATGTTTATGTTGGTATACACAAAACAAAACTGTTACCAAATTTAATTAATTTATTTGAGTACGAATTGAGGCTTAAAAATTTTTATTCGAAACTAGCTTAGCACCCGGCTTCGCACGGGAGCTATTTACTTTTATAAATTTCGATTTACCTAATTAAAGCACATCACGACTTTCACGAAAAGTCATTACTCACGAACGCATTTACCGATTTTACTTTAGATAAACCATCTACACGACCATACGAACAAACCCTAAGAATTTAATCGAATTTGGTATGACCGTTCGTGAGTTATAAAGCTACAACATACTTGCAACAATTTTTTATATACATATATATATATAGATAATAGATATAATAAATACTTTTTAAGCTATTTTATTTGTCTATTTCAATATACAAAAATGTGACTCTATGTTCAATACTAAAAATGGATAAAAAATAAATTTTAAATTAAAATGAGAAGAAAAAATTTTTTATTTATATAACGAATAAAACTACATACATATTTAATCAATTGTGTTTTTGGATAAAAATAAGCATAAGTAATCCCGATAAGGGATTGATTAAGGGTTTCTGATAGGATTGATTTTAGCTAAAATAAATGTGTACGGGTTTTAATCAGATGCATCTTGATGATGTTGGACATGAATGAATGCATCCAGGAAAAGTTAGTTAATTAACGCCTTAAATTGACGCTTCTTTTTTATATTATTTAATTATTTGTTTTTTGGGTTTTTATTTAAGTATCAAGTAAACTACCATTTATACATATGTAATAGACGTATATATGTATGTATGTAGGTTTAAGCCTTCAAAATAAAATCCATACAAAATACAAAACATGTAAACATACAATTCTAAAGAAGAACAACTAACAGTGCCAAAATTTCTATAACGAAATCTAATAAAAAAAACTCACACACACATTCACACCCACTGTAAAATTAAAAGGCACAAGAATACTAAATAAAATTGTGCGGAAAAAATGTATCTGAATTAAAAGACAAATCAACAGCGTTGTCAACTTTGAAATTTCAAAAGGCACCAAAATGGAGAAAAAAACGCGCCATTTAACAAAAAACGCACCAAGTTCAGAATTTTTTTTTTATTGAAAATTTTTATTGAATTAATTATGCGTCTTTACAACATTTAACTTTAGTCCGAAATTCTAATGTTGATACAATATTGTGCCATTGCATGAAGTGAATCATTCTCCACCCTTTTTCAATACTAGATAATGTTTCGACATCGGATTCCAATTGTACTTCTAAAAGTATGACATCATATTTGTAAAGGTATAAAACATTTTGTACAATGTTGATTCTTGATGTCGTTTGTAGCTAAATGGGCTTAAAGCTGCAATGTGTTTCCGTGTTCCAGCATGCCGAACAAGGTTGGATATTTAGGCGTGATATCGCATTTGCAATAAAAACATCTTGCTTTTGTGTTATTATTTGGTCAAGGCCGAATCCGTTGCTTAAACTCACATTGTGATTTGCAAATCGTTTTATATTTCGCTTATGATCTCCTTTTTTAGAATCCATTATTAAATATTTCTTTTAGTAAATAGAAATTTTATTAATTTTAGTGTTACAACACTTTATATAAACGCATTTTTTATGCATTTTATAAAAATCAAACATTGAGAATTCTCGAGAATACTTTGTTTTTGCTAAGCTCTTTAACAGAATTGACAGCAACTTTTACGACAACAAACAATTACATATGTATGTACTCTAAAAATCTAAAAGGGAAAACAAATTTCTTATAATGAAATGATACAAATTATCTATAAAAACAGGACGGTTTAACGGTTTTCGTGAATGTGTTTTGGTACCTCTTAAACATCATTAATGGTTGCTATTATTATGGTCTGTAAAATTGAATGTAAAAATTGTACACAATTGAATGAAATGGTATTGAAACAGTTGTATTTTTTGTACAAAATTCTTTTTCTCATACTGAAACAAAAAACTGTGTTTAATATGATTTGGAGCCACCCAAAATTAAAAAAACGCACCAAAATTAAAAAAAAAGCGCACCACGCACCAACTCAGATATTTTTCGCACAAAAAATTTAAAAAAGCACCAAAAAAGGTGCGAAACGCACCAAGTTGACAACGCTGCAAATCAACAATAAACTAAGTTGGCGTTAAGTTGGTTAACACACTCATGTTTTTAAAAGTATTGTGGCGGCAGCAGCAGGCATGTAGCAAAAACGGCAACACACTCAAAAACGCAACTATATTTTCATCATCATGATGATCGTAATAATTATGTTCAACCTTATTATAGTCGTCATCGGCATCAGCACAATATCATCAAGTAGCAACAACAGCTGCAAATGCTTAAGCACCAACAAACAGCATACAAAAGATACAAATGTATCTCATGTATAACGACATCAATGTAAAACGAGTATATTGACGAAAAGAAAACAAAAATACTAACTATGGTTATAACTCGTTGAAAACAGCAAACACAAGAAAAAGAAGAAAACTTAAACAAAAGCTTTTTGTTCATTTCAATCTTTAGTTGAATGTTTTTTTTTTTCTTTATCAGCCAAAGTAAAACGAGTAGAAGGGGGTTTTGGGTATTCTCCTTGCCTTTTTTGTGTGTCTTATTTGCAACAATAATAATGGAACCTCTTTAACCACAGACTCCATGCAAAACAACAAAAAAAAATATAAAAAATTGAAACAAGTTTAATCATGCCATTTCATTCTAACTTGTAAGATTTCATTACGATTTTAAATCAATTTTATGCTCTTTTATCCCCCCATTTCAACTCCTACTTGAAATATTTTCTGTTGTCTGATTTTTTTTTTTTTTTTGCTGCAGACATCTTTTGCCAATTATACTGATATTAAGTGGCAACTCCGCCACTAAATGTTTAATTTTCTACATGTTTTTTTTCTTCATTCTCGTTTAACAACCCACCCATTTGATTGTTCAAATTTTGAAATTTTTTGGCGCCCTCCTTTTTGAACTTCTGTTTGTAGGTTGTGTTTTATTATAAATTTGATATTTCTTCTTCTTCTGCTTCTGTTTTTACTGTAACTTTTAAAACATCACGTAAATCCACAATACATGTGTTTTATATGTTGTAGAGTTCATTTTTGATTACAAACACTCTTGCAATTTAACAAGCGTCTATTTTTGAAATGTGAGTGGGTGTGGTAATATGTGTTTCATACTGGTAGAATTGACATGGAAAGTTTCAAGATTTCTAATTAACTGTTTCCATAAGAAGAAAACCAGAAGAAAATATATTTATTGTGAAAGTTGTTAATATTATGGATGATATTTTATTTCTGTATTTGGGTTCGTAAGCTGGTGGTGGCAATTTTGCTAGTTTCAAGATCTTTTGGACTATATTGCTATGATCGCAGGACTTAGTCAAATGATCGTCATTAAAACCATTAAAAACAGAAATTTCATATATTGGGACCGCATATATAAGGCATATTTTTTCTCCTAAAACAAAGAAAATATGTATCATTTCTATCAGGTTTCCAAAAAAAAATTTCAAAAAAATTGTACACAAAAAATTAAATAATTCCAAACGTATTTAAATCCATACCAAGTAGTGTTAAAAGTAAGTACGGATTTGCTTGATTCCAATGTAGAAAGGATGATTTTAATGCAAATTAGGGCCTGTTCGGAAATGCATCACTGCGCCGCATCTGATGCGCATGTGTGATTAGTTTGCTCAGCTGATAGAAAGCAGCATATGCAGTGTTTCCAGCCGTTGATTTTGAGCACGTACAACGCATCAGAGTATCCTCTATAATTTAGAATATTGCGCGCAAGTGGACTTGGGTGCAACTCAAGTTTTTTAATGTATTTTCCGCGTGTTTTGAAAATACTGTCTTCACCAACGGAACTTTAAGGTCTTTGTGAATTCGGTGTTTTCGGATATACCAGGGGGCTGCTGTGATTGTACGTAGAATTTTGTTTTGTCGCCTTTGAATTTTTTTCTACATTCGATGCTGAGGCAGTGCCTCATAATTGGATTCCATATGACATAATTAGGCATACATGTAAGAGAAAAAGTATTGAGAAAATGCCACTGGTATTGTTTCTGTTTTTGTATACGAAGTTGGAATTTTATTATTATTTGCTAAAATCAATTCCAAGAGGTGTCAAAAATACGGTAAGAATTTTTGTATTCAAACAAGTACGAAAAACTTCTAGATTAATATAAGACGAAAATTAACTGCCTTTGAATTGGATGCATGAATCCACATCCAAAATCCGAAAATCTAACCTGTCGCGTACTTGAATCATTAAATACCTAATCGGGATTATGTATAGTAATTCTAATTTCTAACTTGGGAGTTTGTGTATAAATAGATGAGTTTAAAAACTTTTCAAGATTGGTGGTAAAGATCTACTGATAAATTTGTATTTAGCAACCAATGAAATGCGGCATATAGATTTGCTAACCCGTAACAAGTAAAGAAAATGAAAAGAAAAACAAATGATTATTCCAAATGAAACCATTTTTAAATTTACAAACAGAAAAATTTTATTTATCTAAAAGTGGTTTTATTCCGAAAGATATTTTCGTTTGGTTCTTCAAAAAGCGAAGAACCAAACTGTAAATTGAATTCCGTTTGCGAACGAAATAAATCTCTGTGACATGGCTGTATCATAAATTAAAATTCAAATTTTTAATCACAACTCATGGGGAAATTAAACCTAAAAAATATTTAAATTTAGTACGAGATTATTTTTTTGTATGTATTTGACCTCTCTGAACGATTTTGAAATTTTCTTATTTCATAAGAAGGTGATGATACAGTCAGGCACGTGCCATGGCTTAAAAATTCTTATATTAGACTTATTATAAGTCCGTCTATTTGTTGAAGTATGAATCCTTAAATATTTAATCTTTAAGTAAAATCGCATTAAAATAATAATATTGTTTTGTTGAGGTTTGTAATCGATATCCTGGAATCTATTGAAATGAGCAAAAAAATCATTGTTTTATTCAAAATATTTGTAATACACATTTTAAAGAAAAAGTTATAAAAAAATTAGCAAATATTCAATTTTAGCGAATATATAAAAATTAACGTAAAAAGGTGAGCGGTACTGTGTGGATTCCTGTTGAATATTGATTTGGGAAGAAAGCAAACTTTTTCAATTAAAATTTTAATGCAGTAGTTTCACAGAGATATTATTTTCAATGTGGGTCTGTCTACGTTAGCAATAATCTCATGATTGATTATGGAGTCCATGTTTTATCTTTAATATTGTGTGGAAAATTCTTATTCACATGAAATGGGATGTTAACTTTAGATTTTCTATTAGATTTAGGATAAGGATTATCGGACAATTTGCATTAGCTGCCGTTAACTAGCTACTCGCAAAGGGACCATTCTGTCAACACATCCTTTTATAAAAAACTAAAACTGCCCAAATCAGTCTGTAAATGGTAGAGATGTGAGGCAACAAACATCGGCTGACTTCCAAAACGTTCGTATACAAAGTTTGTTTACAGTATTGCTACTGCATTTAAATCTCATACATATGCAAAGTTCCGCAACAATGAATCAACTATAAAACTGATGCCTTGTTTGCTTTCTTACTGCGTTAAAAACACTTGGCGGCGGTGTTGTAAAATGGTATACATTGTATAATCATTGTACTGCGGCGTTATGAAATGTGATGCTTTGTTCAAACACAAAGCAATTGACGTTTTGAAAGTCAGCCATCACGTACAACATACAAATATTGGAAAATCTTTTGAAAATACTGTCGTCAAAGAATTTTGCATTAATTCAATATTTTTCGCAGCAAAAAAATTTTAAAATTGTTCCTGGCCTGAATGTTTCATAATTTTATTTCTATAAAAAAAAAAAAAAAGGTTGCAAGTTTGTTGACTTAACACGTGAGACTAATTATAGATTTTTTAGAAATGTTTCAAACATATACAGTATTCAGCACTAGACAACATAAAAAATAAACCAAACCCATTAATCATAATATTAAAAATATATGTATGTAAATTAAGTTAGCGCAACACTTTTTACCGACGGCATTTTTTTTTTAAATTAAATATCGAATATTTTCAGAAAATCAGAAAAATGTGGAGAGATTGTAAATGTTACATCCCTTTTTTTAAAACTTAAAAACATTTCATTATCACTTCTTTCGTTTTTAATTGTTCTTACTTAGTTTAATTTACAAATTTAAAGTATCCATGAAACGTTGCCGGGGCAAGTATCTCAACGATACTAAAAACTAAAATCTTAAGCAAACTGTAGAGAACCCTCACAGCACTCAGTGTTTATGTAACGCATACACAAGCAAATTAAAACACATCCATAGATACACAGTTTTTATGAACAGAAAAAAAAAAAAGAGATGGCTTCTGCAAAGCTATGGAGTAAAAGAGAGCTCACACAAAAGTATCTATGAATCATAAAAACAATTATAAAAAAGGGGAACTTTAAATTAGGCGTGTGTGCATGTGTGTGTATCGGTGAGCTTGCATTCTAATAGATAAATAAAATCTCAAAGATACATACTGATTTTATTTGAAAAACAACCTCATATTTCGTACTCTCTCTAACATGTATTTTAAGAATTTATTGGCTGTTCCCTTTTTTTAGTTTTATTTTCAATACTTTTGGACATTTGGAAAATGAAAATAGCAACAAAACGTAAATGATTAACAAACAAGAAAATCACAAAAAAAAAATGTTTGCATACAAACGCGGAGTAGTTATATTTTCCAAAAGGTTTTTCTTCATTTTTCAGTTGTTAGTTTTAGCGATTTAAGTACTTGTTTGTTCCTTTTTGTTTTGTACAATTGTACAAACAATTTATTATTTTATTACAATCGTGTTGTTACCAACATGAATGATGTTACAAATGTCTATGGTTTTGCATTATATGTATATAAAATCTATCTGTGATGGTTGTTTTCATTTTCCAAATAAAGTTCCTTAGATGTTTTCCAGTTTTTGTTGTTTAATATCCTTTTTAAGCTATTCATCATTTATGTATATGTTCGGTTGTTTCTTTTGACAAGGTGGTAATAAAATGTTGCAAAGGCAAGGATGGAAAACTGCTACTTATTCCATCCTAACTTCATTTATTTCTTATCATTATGTTACAAATACTGTATTAGATACATACTAGGGATTCCGAACATCCCGTGATTTTTCAGGAGTGATAAGTCTCGAATCGCGGGATTCGGCAAAAAAAGTCCGAATTGTGTTTTTAGTGTAAAATATTTTTATATAAATAAAGAAGAAACTACACAGAGAAAACAGTGTCTAATAAATACTTAATAAAATAGAACAAAATTAATAAGATATATCTATGGTTTTTTTTCAAGAAGGAAGTCTTACTATTTTAATAAGGAAAACCTTATTGAAAAAATCAAGAAGGAAACTTAAGGTTTTTATTAGGTATTCTTATTGTTTTTTTTTTCAAAAAGGTTTTCTTCTTGATTTTATTAGGTATTCTTATTGTTTTTTTTTTTCAAAAAGGGTTTCTTCTAGATTTTATTAGGTATTCTTATTGTTTTTTTTTTCAAAAAGGTTTTCTTCTTGATTTTATTAGGTATTCTTATTGTTTTTTTTTTTCAAAAAGGTTTTCTTCTTGATTTTATTAGGTATTCTTATTGTTTTTTTTTTTTTCAAAAAGGTTTTCTTCTTGATTTTACTAAGATATCTTATTTATTTTTTCAAAAAGGTTTTCCTTATTAAAATAATAAGACTTCCTTCTTGAAAAAAAAAAACCGTAGAGATAGGGTAAGTGCTCCTAAGTTCGGCATGTCCCAGTAGTCGGCAGTTTTCAAATTTAAACTCAAATAACTAAGAATAACAGTGATAATATATTAAAGTAAATACACATAAGCTTCACAAATACTCCCAAAATTATATATGAGAAAACAAAACTGAGCCTATTTGCATAGTTTATTGAGTTCGTTGGCTTTAGTAAGTGACTCTCTTACAACACGTGTGGTAGTGCTTATTTCTTAGTAAAAATTTAGTGGCTAAGCCGACTTTGTAAGGCATGTAAAAACGTCAATTTTAGCAAATTTTAATCGGAAAAGGTTTTAAAAGGCTGAAATCTGCTCAAATAATAGTATTACAGTGTAAATTTTTTAAAAAATTGAATTTATCCAATAAATTAAGGGATGCCGGCATTAGGAACAAAAAAATCGTTAGTTTTCCGGCACCCCAATGCCGACTACTGGGAAACAAGCAAATTCTTCCGATTTAACTCAAACTTGAGAAAATTGTTTATTCGTCATTTTTCAAACCATTGTATATATAAAAATTGAGTTTAAAACAAGTTTACCTAGTAGTCGGCATTGTTTCAAATTAGTTATTTGCAACCTGCTCACTACAGGACAATAGCTATCCTAATGTCGACAGTGGCTTTTTGTACTAGTTTTTTTTAACTATAATGCCAAAAATATGTTGAGATTTATACTAACTAGTCTCAGATATAATTTGAATTAAAATATAAATACCAAAAGAAAAATATTCGGAACAGTCTCTACAAGATGCACTGACTGATATAAGTGTAGGCGGCATTTCCATATTAGGGTCCAGTGGTAAATATGGTGTTCCACGTTCAGAAGACATGTTACAAGTTCGCGTTCTTGAGGGTCCTCGAAGATTTGGCCCACAAACCATTCTATGGAATGCTGAAGAAAATTGTTTAGAAAAATGGTGTAATGATTTACTGAACACAGTTCAAGAAATTATTAAAAAAGACAAACGAGCCACACCATTTTTAAGCGATCGTCTGATCAGAAAGTGGTTTTTAAGAAAATGGTTGTCCGAATTGAAAAACTTTTTAAGCGAACAAAATAAACTTTACATTTTGGAAGCTATGAGGGACGAAACTAGTATTTCCATGTGTTCCAAAACTGGAAAAGTACTGTCACCAAAGCGATACTGCAATGTTTACACCATCCTTTTTATCCGCTTCATCATACGGTTCTTTCATATTTTAAAATGGAAGGAACGATTAAGAACGGGTTTCGAAAGTGTGGCCTTTACCTATTTAAACCTCATAGTGCGGATTATACTAAATGTGTTATTAATCGTTAGCAGAATTAGCAAACGGTCTTAAAAATGTTAAAATGTTCAGGGAAACGGATTATGATAAAGACATTTAGATTATCAACCTCATGAGCCGTAGTTTACTTAAAATAGGGATTGATTCAAATGCAGCTATTGAAGAGATTCGCGCTTTAAAAAATGGAGAAAACATTTAAAATATCAAATTTTAGGCAAGGTTACAGAGCAGTCAGGGACATATATATTTAATGACGATGGAGTTTTGGAAATGAAGAGCTTACAAATAATATCACCTGCTCTCTTTTGTTCAACATTAACTTCTTCAAAAACAAAGCAAAGCTAAACATTTCGTGCTCCTCTCCAACCTTACAATTGCCAGCCGAACGCCTCTCACTTAGTTCTTCAATTTGTAGCTCCCTTATAATTTGATCCTATTAGCCCTTCTCCAACATGTAATTTGACCAAAAGTATTGGCAACACAAAGCTAATTAAAAACCCGGAATCATCGATATCAACATTGTTCGAGAATCATCTTTACTTCCCAAAGCAATCACCGTCCTTACAATTAAAAACAAAAATTATTCCCCCAGTGCTCTTGCACGTAGGATCCATATACGGATGAAAGAACCTGAAAACTTTGCTAAAGCTGAAGGTGTGAAGGAGCGAAAACTGGAGGGCCAAAAAAAGAAAAAGGAATCAAGCCAGTCAACTTTAAAATACCAAAGCAAAAGCAAAAATGTAGCACTTGTTCTGAAGTGTTGGATTCGGATACTGAAGATGATCAGCTAAGAAATGTTGGGTGTGATACCTGACTCTGTGGTAGCACCTTAAATGCACCGAATTCAAAAATAAGCAATACGATGACGTTATGGATTTTAATAGAATTAGTCTCCTCGAATGCAAAAACATATATGTATGTAGGTATAAAATACCTAGCTTTTACCATTAATATATCAGTTAAGTACAAACAATGAATTCCAAGGACTGAAATGTACAAAAATATTATTTAGTATTAATATTTTTAATTTTTGGTCGAATATGAATTAATCCTTTGTTCCTGCATGATCTCATAACAAATGTAGAAGCGTAGGTAATTTATTTTATATCAATAACAGTATGATTTCTATCTCAATGTATTGTTTTCTTCACTAAAATATGATATGCCGACAATAGGAACATAACATGCCGAAAAGTGGAAAATTGGTGCCGACTATATTTTTTACAAAATCTGTAAATTTCTCAATTTTAGTACAAAAATATTTAAATTTAACATAATTGATCTAAAACAATACAAATTAATGATTTGTATTAAATAGCTACCAATCCAACAGCTTATTCACAAGTGCAAAGGCGCTAGATTTAAAAAAAGCAAAAGCCATAAACTGCCGACTACTGGTACACTTACCCTATCTTATAAATTTTTTTTATATTTTATTAGGTATTTATTAGGCACTATTTTCACGGATGTGATGTTAGGAAATACAAATTTGATGTCATCAGAACGTCATAGTACGTCCGGAATGCTTATTTACAACATGTATTTGTATTATCTGGATGGAGGGGTGATGAAAACATTTATTCAGGGAGTTGAACCAAGGAACTTCGGTTTAGTATATTGACAATCTAACCACCTCACTACTACAGCTTACTATAGTATACATGTAAGCAGCCAGTTTAAGAAGATGATTTATTCTAGCACAAAAAAATATGAAAAAAATTGTTCCTTTGTTGATTTATATGTATGAAATAACAAGCAAGCTAATGAAATCAAGAATATATTCTTATTAAAAAAATTAAGAAGATGATTTACACATGATCCTACAAGAACCTAATAAAATCAAGAAGAAAACCTTTTTAAAAAAACAATAAGATGGCCTAATGAAATTAATAAGAAATCCCTTTTATTTACAATTCATTTGAAAACCCAATAGAATCAAAATGTTTTTCTCTATGGATTGTTTTTTTTTTTTGCCAAAAATAACGGAAATTGGGTAAAAAAAAAATTGTAAATAACAAGTTTTCTTCTTGATTTTATGTATGTGTTTTCCTTATTGAAAAAATTAATAAGATTTACCACATAAAAACAATAAGGAATTTCTTTAAAAAAATCTTCGCTTCTTTTTGCTGGGAGACCCCTTAGCCTAAAAGCGTTCATAGAGAAAATCTTCTTGATTCTAATAGACAGTTTTGGCTCTAACTACGGTTAGTGAAAACATTTTGTGATTACAACAATATACGTGCTATTGCCAAAAAATTATGCGTATATATAAACAATAATATAAATAAATGCAACAAATGTAACCGCTTATCAAGGCGTATGCAACAGGTGAGCTTACTAGCACAGCTGACTGAGCTCGCTTTGTAGCAAATTTTCATACAAACTGATATAGTTTGAAGAGAGTACATAAAAAATGGTTACAGTTTCGTACTCATACGTATTAAAATGCCTTAAATTTGTTTGTGTGTTTTGATATGAAGCGAGTGCTTTATACCAACAAAATACATGTTGTTTTTGGATTGTTGTACTTGTTGTCGAACTGCGCATACCTGCTAGTTTTGCCAAGCCACTTATTGTAAACGCAAATGCAACTTGAATAAAAATGGCAGCATCTTATCTGTCAATTGTCAAATGTCAAGGCGTTACTACACCTGTCATTTGTTTGCAATGCATTGCCACCAACAGAGTCGCTACAAAAGTTTAAGTTAAAAATCAAGTCGAATTTATTACCAGGTGGATGTACAAACAAAATTAAAATAAAATATAACAATTCGCCAACAAAACAAATTACAGGCATTTACTTGTGTAAAAGGCGAATTCATATCCTACGCTATCAAAATTTACATAAAATGGCGTCGGGAAATATGTACTAAATTTGACTGTGTGGGAAAATTACAACTTCGCCCGAATTCGCCACTGCATCCACCTGGTAATGAATTCGCCTTGGTCTGTAGTCTATGTAATGTGCGTTCGTCTGCTATCAAGGCGTATCCAACAGGTGAGCTTATTAGCACAGCTGACTGAGCTCGCTTCATAGCAAATTATCATACAAACTGAAACAGTTTTAAAAGTAGACATAAATAATGGTTACAGTTTGTTATGCATACGTAAGAAAATGTTTTAAATTGGTTTGTGTATTTTGATATGAAGCGAGTGCTTTATACCAACCCAACAAACTATATGTTGTTTTTAGACTGTTGTACTTGTTGTCGAACTGCGCATACCTGTTAGTGTTACCATGTCTGGTATGTAGTTGTCTGTTATGTGTCAAATGTCCAGGCGTTACTACACCTGTAATTTGAGTTGTGAAAGAGTTAAGTCTTCTAAATTTTCAACATCTATCGTCTCTACCCTAGCCCTCTCCCTGAGTTCCGGCACAATCCATTGCATACGTAGGGGTCATCCCCTGAGTGTTTGTCCTAATTAAAAAAAAACAATGTGATGTGGGTTTGATTATAAAGTCTTTTCTGGTTTAAATTTTTCTCTGCTAAATATTGCATTTTCGATGGGAAATTTTCAATTCCGTTAAAAAGAAGCTGGTTTTACACTATTTTTCAAAAGTTTCTCATTTGCTTTCACAATTTAGTTACAGAATTTGGCGTTAATAAATTCCTAAAAGTAACTACCATTCTGTCTCTCGCTGTCCCTTCTTTTCCAGACTGAGCAGAATCGAACAAAAACTTTAATCTGTGTGATATATATAAATTTTAGTTTCATTTTGTAATTTTTGTTTAAAATATGTACTTAGTACTTCTACTTGCCACTCCACAACAACGACTAAAAACAAAATATCTGCAGAATTTCTTTTCCGAATGATGTACATACATATTTCAACTTGATCAATTTTAATACACCAACAGCTGAATTTTCAAAATATTCACTCATACATACATATGTATGTATATACTTTTCAAGTGAAGTAATGATATATGAATTTAATATGTTTAATAAATCACGTTTAATTTTTTATAGGTTCTGTTTGGAATACACAAAATGAAAATATTTTACTTCATAAATTGCGTCTTTTACTAAAAAAAACTAAAATCCCGAAATTCCGGGATCCAAAAAATTCCCGGAGTTCCGCAAAATTCATTTATTCCGGAATTTGCAATTTCAAAATCCCATATACTGGGATCCACAAAATTCAGTACCGTTTGGATCCTTAACACATACATATGTGACCTTCTCCGAGAAAAGGGACCTAGTGTGTCAAAAAACGGGTTTGGACTTAAGAGTGGATTAAGAGTGATAATGCGTTTTTTGAAACTTTAAATGCGTTTTTCTCAAAACTTCATTTTAACGCCCTAGGTCCCTTTTCTCGGAGAAGGTCACATATGTACATATCCAGCTAGAATTTTGTATCATATTCCAATGTTTTAGGAATCAGCTTGAGGCACATAATAACCATTATGTGTTTTATTACTGTTTGAATCTCCTTAGCTTCATATCAATTCTGAACCGAATTTCCAATTTTTTTTTTCAATAAATGAGTTCTCTTGCTGTTTGGTCTCCTCCCACACATTTTTGGTAAAAATTGTGTCGGATTTTTCAGAAGTCGATACGGATTTCGGGCAACCCATAACAGATTTGTGGCTCCTGAAAAGAAAATGTAGAACATTTTTTTAATGATTTTCAAATTTACTTACATTTTCTTTGTTATATTTGTGCAGCATACACTTTCTGGTCTTTTTCACTCCACTCGAAATTCAATTTTAAATAATTTTTAAGACAATCTGCGCAAACCAATTAAAAAGACCGCCAAAACAAGAATTTCTCAAAAATTTTGGCGAGAGACGCAATGGGAAAGGAAATGAGTACACAACTTCATGTACTCGAGAGATTCGTTTTGTCGTTAAGGATACCAATTCATATCTCCTTTTGTACTATTGACAAATTTTCAAGCTCTAATCTAGTATTGATTTTATATTAGAAAACTCTAGATCTTTGACTTTCAAATTTTGCACTGTCTAATTTTCTTTTTTCCTAAATTGCTAATAATGATTTAATTTTGAAAGATTTGGTGGTCTGTTGCAGCTTCAGTTTTGGTCAGGATAATTTTATTTCAAATTTATTATTCAATGTATGGTTTTACTTACCGTCAGAAAAAAAAGTATTAAACAGTTTTATTAATTGCAAAAGCATTGTAAATTTTCTTCAACAGCGGTATTGGCGTTGAATTCTAATAAAATTTAGTTTTAACAAACTTTTTTATTTTTTATTATTAAATTACAACTTTGTTGGAAGAAAGGCAGGTTACAAGTTAAAACTAAATTTATATTATTTTCGTTAATTAAAATAATATACATACATCTTTATTTGAATAATTTCATTTTTATAATTATTTCTTTCCTATTAAAATCATTTTAATTATAGAGTTTTAAAATTTTATTTGATGACACGCTCTTTTGCGATCATAATGTTTTTGTTAATTCATTCAGTTTCAACTCTCGTAGTGTACAGACGCGTTTTTATAATCGTCGCAACTGAATATTACAAATTTACTGAAAGTTAAAATCAGAAAAAAAAACAAAACATTGATTAAACAATTATTATACTGGTTTTATTTTATTTTTTGTTGCTTGTGTGTAATATACTTAAATATTTGCATACACAAACTTTTACAGTGAACACAAAAAAAAGAACTCTAAATGAGTTCATCTTCTGACAACAACAACAATAAACCTACAAGCAGTAGGAATTTGTATTTAACCTTGGTTGCTGACGAGGGCAACGAAAAAATAATTTAAACACAAACTTAAACTTTACACAAAATACAAATACTCGTGCGTGATCATGCTCTCCGTACATGTTAAATAGTGATCAAGAAGCAACAACAATTGCACCCATAAGCAAACTCTTTAGCTCAGCTGTACAATCAAACAAATGAACAATCAGTACCAAGGTGACCAACGTGCACAAAATTGTAGATGCGGTGAGTACAAAAAGTGATAATAAAATTCAAACAGGAATGGACAGATACATAACCGTGTAAAAAAGGGGAAGAAGTCCAAAATCAGCCCAAATAGCGTCAACAGCGAAAGTTCCCAGAGATGGAAACAACAATATCAAAAATTCCGAAAATCGTTTCGCGATTTTATCTGAACAAGGCGATGAAGACACAACTACAAGGTCGAGTAAACCTCCACCGATATATTTAAGAGAGCAGAACTCTAGTTTGTTGGTAAAAAGCCTTATCTCCTTAATTGGAGAAAATGAGTTCTATGTAACTCCAATTAAGCGCGGAAATATTAACGAAACAAAAATCCAGGTAGTGCAAGAAAATAATTACCGAAAAATAGTTTCTGAGCTTGAATCAAAAAACAAAAATTTTTACACGTACTAATTAAAGAGTGCTAAAGGTCTAACCGTCGTAATAAAAGGTGTAGACCCGCGATAGGCAACCTATACTATTACATTTTGCTACTGTGTGAGTTATATTTATTCTCCCTCTCACAATAAAACGGTGCTGCCACTGGCAATGTTTGATGCCCATATAAAAATGTGGGTAAGTTTTTTTTCTGGATTAAGAATGTCTATAAACATTTCGTTAGTGCAAAGTTCTTAGATTTTTATTTTTGTTATTTTTTTGTTGTTGCTACGTCTCTCGCTAAATCTTGCCGTCGTTTATGCGAATTTTTGAAAGAGCAATGAATTCCTTAAATGTTTTGGTACTGAAAATCATAAGGGATATTCCACTGTCTTCTCGCACAATTGCTCGTCGCACTGAGCAAATCAGTGCATTTATCTTTTCAAATATTAAGAAAATATTGCTAAATTGCAAATTTTTCTTAATATGTTTGGATGAAACCACTGATATAAACGATATATCCCAGCTTATTATTTGTATTAGAAATGTAGATGAAAGTTTTGAAGTTCATGAAGAAATGTTTTCTCTGCATGGCTTACACGGCAGTGTAAAAGTAAAACTTATTTTTGATACCGTTAATGAAAAACTTCTTTCTTTAGCTGATAAGAATAAGTTTAGTATTGTATGCACCGATGGTGCCAATGTAATGATGGGTAGAAAATATGGTTTTGTAGGGCATTTACTTAAAACTAATTTGAATATTAATGTTTTTCATTGTATTATACATCAACAGGCATTGTTTACAAAAAATTCAAATGTAGTGAATACAACGAAAGTACTTGTTCAAATTGTTAATAAAATACGAGTAGGCCATAATGCGTTAAATCATAGAAAATTCAAAGAATTTAAATTTTAATCACGTTAATTAAAAAAAGAAAAATTAAGTCTATTATTGGTATTGCATAACGTTATCAATATTTATTTCGTATGGGCAACATTTTATCCGTAATAAGCTTTCTAAATGCTTATCTGTTAACCGATTTCTATTTTTATTTTGAATATGTCGCAGTAAAGAAAATGCCGATTCACATATATAGGTCAATCATTCAGCAATCATTTTTTCATAAAAAGTTTTCTTAAGATTAATAACGAGGGCTTCTCTTGCATCACCAGTAATACTTTCGTATTCCTTGTGATATGCGAGAAAATGTCTTTGCATATCATGTTTTTTAGTGCGTGATAACGCACGTTGGCAAACTAAACATTCTGGTTTGCCAAAATAATTTAAGAAAATATAAAGTTCATTGCATATTGTTCATCACACATCTTTTCTTATTTTACCTACAAAAAAAGTTGGGAAAAATTTTCTTTTCTGTCTGTTTGAATGCTCAAGCTAGACTGATTAAAGTTGTTTATTTCTCTACAATGCGTGTACACACGTACATAAGAAAAGAGAATCCAAAAGGCGCGGCGATCTGTTTTTGCCTGTTGCTGGTGTAGACTCTAGCGTGGATCCAGAAGAGGTAAAGTCGGCGCTTGAAAATAGTGGATTCAAAGTTAAAAATGTTTCAAACAATAAAAATAGGGAAAAAAATCCCCCAACCTGTATTCAGAGTCGAGCTACAGCCAGGTGAATGAAAATAAAAAAGAACGAATTGCACCCAATTTATAATTTAAAGTATCTGTTGCACCGAAGAGTTACCGTTAAGATGCCACATAAAAAAACTGGTCCTGTTCAATGCCTGAACTGCTAAGAATTTGGCCATACCAAAAGTTACTGCAAGTTGCCTACTGTTTACGTTGTATGTGGTGAGCTACACAGTACCGCGAACTGCGACAAAATAAAAGGCGATCCCAAGGCGAGAAAATGTGGCAATTGCGGCGGAAATCACACTGCCAACTATAGAGGCTGCCCTCTTTACTCGTTTTTTAAAAATTCGTCGAACAGAAAAACAAATGTTATTCCCGCTCAGCCCAACACCCCTTTAAACTACCCACAGCTACCTCAACCGTCGTCTAGCCATAATCAATATTCAAATGTTTTAAAGTCTAACACGACTCTTACTCAGCAAAAACCTAATAGTCAATTTTCATACGCTAATATTTTAAAAAATAGGCAGAATACAGCACAAAAATCGGTACCAGTAAACGAAGCTCCGGGGTCAAATTTTAGTCGTATTGAAGCCTCAATATAGAGCCTTATACAAACAGTAAATACATTCACTCTCAACATGTCCTGTATGATGCAGGAAATGTTGAAAATGCAGTCTACCTTGTTGCTGGCTGTATTGAACAAACCATGAATCTGTTTTTGGAACGCAAACGGCATCTGCCAACGTAAAAACGAAATAGAATACTTACTTCTGGATAAACAAATCGATGTTATGCTTATCTCAGAAGCTCATTTGACGTCTCGAAGCTATTTAAGAATTAGTGGATATAATTTCTACGACACCAAGGATCCTCGAGGTAGAGCTTGTGGTGGCTATGGAATCCTAATAAAAACTCGAATAAAACACTACCTGCTAAATGACCTTAGTGAAGAATATCTTCAAGCAACGAATATTTGCATTGAAAATTTTTATCAAAAGCTTGTAATATCATCTGTTTATTCTCCTCCCAGGTTATCAATTTCAGAGAGTCAATTCACTGCATTTTAAATAACACTGGGGTCCCGTTTTCTAGCAGCTGGCGACTACAATGCTGAACACATATTTTGGGGTTCAGGTTTAATCAGTCCTAAAGGTCGTGTTTTGTTTGACACAATTTCAAAAATGGCTTTGAATGTAGTTTCAAGTGGTCAGCCAACATATTGGCCAACGGATCGTCAAAAAATTCCTGATGTTATCGACTTTGGAATTATGAAAGGTGTGCCCAGCGAAATGATTGAAGTAGAAGCATCTTTGGATTTGTCTTCAGATCACTCGCCTACTATTATCACTATTTACTCACACATAACTGCAAGACCAAAATGTGATTTACCGCTGACATCTGCACGTATTAACTGGCTGAAATACAAAAAATATTTGAGTGCTCATTGAACAAACTCACAGACTTGTGAATGTTATTAGAGAAACTTTTGAAAAAAAGAAATATTGTTCAGCGCTTTTTATTGATGTCGCACAGGCCTTTGATAAAGTATGGCACGAAGGTCTTGTCCACAAATTAACACAAAATCTACCCGCAAACATCGTCATGCTCTTAAAAAGCTATCTAGAGGAACGAAAATTTGTAGTTAGGGAAGGCAATTTTTCAAACCCCCCGCAGTCGATTGAAGTCGGCGTCCCTCAAGGCAGTATCTTCGGTCCTTTACTTTATTTAATATATGCCTCTGACTTACCGTTAAGCAATATCATTCACACGTCAACATTTGCTGATGATACGGCTTTTCTAAGCGTTCATGAATATCCTGTAGAAGCTTCCCGGAATCTACAAGGGGCGGATAAAAGTGAATGAGCAGAAATGTGTACACGTTACTTTTACTTTACGCAGGGAAACATGCCCGCCTATACAAATCAACACCGAGACAATACCGCAACACACTGTAGTAAAATATCTAGGCGTTCATCTTGACCGTGGTTTAACATGGAAATCGCATATAGACGCAAAGTTGACACAAATGAAATTAAAAGCAGCCCAAATTAATTGGCTTATTGGAAGAAATTCTATATTAAGTCGACTGTAAACTTTTGTTATACAATGCGATCCTGAAACCAATATGGTCCCATGGAATCCAGTTATGGGGCACTGCCTCAGCATCAAGTGTAGAAAAAATTCAAAGGCGACAAAACAAATTTCTACGTACAATTACTGCAGCCCCCCCGGTATATCCGAAATCAGCAAATTCACAAAGATCTTGATGTTCGGTTGGTGAAGACAGTATTTTCAAAACCCGCAAAAAAATATATTGAAAAACTAGTATTGCACCCAAATCCACTTGCGCGCAACATTCTAAATTATAGAGGCCACACCCGGTTGAGAAGGAGGGATACTCTTTCTCTCAGCCGAACACGAGAGATGTAAAACATCAAAAATCAACAGTTGGAATTAAAAATTTTGTTTAGCACTGGCTAAACATATATTAAAGCTACGTTCACATTTATCAAATATTTGTCGAAAAAAACGTAACCAACAAAAAACCCAATAATTAATTTCCTTTAATTCCAATATTTTTTTTAATTATGGGTTCGCAAATTTAAAAACTGTATAAAAATACTTTTTTGTAGAATAATTAATTTTATTTTGAAATATAAAAATCAAGTTAATGACACTATCCCAAAGCAAATCTAGTGGTTACGTTTTTTCGGACAAATATTTGATAAGTGTGAACGTAGCTTAATGTATTTTTAGATTTAAGATTTGAAAAACTTATTGATGTTTCAATTTTTATAATTGAAGATTCAATAAATAATAAAACTACCACAAAAAAAAAAAATAATGTGAAATAACAATCTCCAATTTAAAAGGAACATATTATTTGATTCAACAGTTAAAATAATTGATTTACTGTTTTTTTTTTAACAATTTTATCATTAGAACTGACATCAAGACATAATAAAATTTCAAGAGCATCCACATGCAAATTTAATGTAAACGAATTAAAATTAGTTTGCATTTGTGTAGATTGAATAGAACTTTGGAATATTTCAGCTGAACACAAATAGTTTTGCTTTGTGAAATTTCCAGCAACGTCAACTACGTTTCATGTAAAATATAATTAAAATTTAATCGTATTAATTGCGATGGAGCTACAAATTCTCTTTTAACAGTTAAATTTTAAGCGATACATTGTAGGAAAACAACATTCGAGATTGACACGTGATGATCGCAAAAGGGTGTGTCATCAGATACTATTTTGCGATTACCGTAGTACATATATAAATTTCTCAACAAAAATAGTTTAATATGGTTTTAACTTTTATTAACCTGCCATCTTCCCAACAAAGTTGTAAAATAAATTAAATTAAAAAAAAAAAATATAAAGTTTGTTTAAATTAAATTTTATTAGAATCCTTCTGAAGAGAATTGAACATGTTTGTACATTTAATACAACTTTTAACACTTCTTGTAGGAGTTTTTCTGACAGTAAGTAAAACCATAAGTGAAATAGAGGTAAACAAATAAAGTAAATAATAGTACTAGCTATGTAAGTTAACACCTCAGTAGCTAACACCTTAGTTAATGGGTTAAGAACACTTGTTGCGAAACCATATTGCAACTCATCATATTTTATGTCTGCGCGTGTTGTAACATGATCCGCTTTTACTAACACCTAATTTAAGTTCAATAATAATTGTTGCGAAATCACATTGCAACTCAGCATACTCGTAATTTAAGTCTGCTCGTGTTGCAATGCGACCTGCAGTGTAAGCATTTTCCCACACTTAAAATTGTAGGTAATGTAGAAGCTAAGAACTTTAATAAAAGCAAATTGAATTAAGATTAATTAATTCCTGTTGTTTGAGTACACAAGCGGTCAGGCTGCCTTTGGCTGCCTGGCAACAATCTTTTTAAATCAAGGAAATGTCCTTGTTTAACTGGCGCCCGAGCAGGGACCGGCCAGTCGCGTAAAAGGATGTGCCGGATCTTTAAGAAAACTTGGCTCGCGATAATGAAAAAGTGTTTAAGTTAAAATTAAAATTAAAGCAAGAAAATTAATTAAATTAATAAAACAAAAATATAAGAAAAAATGTATTGAAAGGAATTAATGTGAATAATTGTAGTAAATGTGAATTGTGAGAAATGGAAGTTAATAATGAAAATAGTATTCTGATTAAAGAAAAAAGAATATGTCCTTTTTAAAAGGAGCTTGGAAAATTGTGCTTATTGTTTTTTGTTACATGTGCCTTAACCGATTAAAGTGACCAATATGAAGCCCATGGTTTCAGCGTGCTGCGATCCTGAACTCCAGGCCCTCCAGTGCGTAAAAATTTTTTTTTTTCCTTATGTCACTATATAAAGAAATAAAAGAGTCCTCTGGTAAAACGTGTAACCTTCCTTCGAACGCTTTTCGCTTAATTGCGAGATTACAGAAGGTTAAAGAACGCTCACACATCCTCGCAAGTTGCAGTTAACATAAGAACCCGCACTACTGAGTACGGATGAGCCCATTCTTTTTCCTGGTAATAAAGCAAAGGTTGGCAAGGATCACCGGGTGAGACCAATCGTGCCTTAGTACGACTTAGCGTTAGCTCTGTTCGAAAAAGGATAACACGATCCTCCCTCCATGGCTATAACCGAACAATAATTAAATAATATAAAAAAACCTTTTTTTTTGGTTACAAGATAATAAAGTAACTTGTTAATCCTTTTGGAAAAATGTATAACACTCCTTCGCGACACCGTTTCATTACAGAAGGCTAAGTGGGGGCTCTCCTGTAAGTTGTAGTCAACATAAGAACCTACACTACTTAATGGGAAATAAGTCTTACTTTAGCCTGGTAATGAAGGTTCACAGTGGGAAGGTTTGCAGGGTGAGAAAAATCGTGCCTTAGTACGGTGACAGTAGTCTCCGAAAAAAAATATGGTAAATAAATTTTATTTTAATAGCATTAAATAAATAAATAAATATTGGAGAGTTAATGAACGTATGTACATACATGATTCTTTTTTATTTATTATACATTTATTTTGGTAAATTGTATACTCGAAAAAATTGCAGAATAAGCGTAAAATAGCGCTACAATGATAGATATAAAATGTATCTACTAGATACATATAAGAGACACTGTAATTTTTTTTTTTTTTTTGGTGTAAAAAACAAACATGAAATTCAAATACAATTCACACATATACGAATATGTTCATATGTTGTGTGTATATATAGTTGTGTTTTTTTTTTTTTTGTATTGCAGAAATACTTGTGTAACAACAAACGAGGACATTCGTAGTTGTAAAACTTGTGTCAACTTTAAGCTCAGTCAGCAACAGCCATTGTAGGTGTATTTTATTTATCGGTAGTTTTTTATACTCCTATAAAAAATGTATATGTGCACATTATTAGTTGATAGAAATAGTAATATCCAAAGACTCACTCTAAGTTTTTTTGTTGCAACTATTTACATTGTTTAGATTTCGAAATAATTAACCTGGGTTGGATTAGGCACGATGATTCCGTAAATTTGGGTGTGTACTTTCTACCCGATGTGTTACCTGCGAAAAATTAAAAAAGGAGAACTAAAAAGAGAATACATGTGGACATAAGACAAGGTGACGAAGGACAGGCGTCCATCGTGTGGCAGACATTGGCAATCCAGTGAAGGACGGAGGCACAGAAGGTGCAAAAATTATTTTCTCTATTCACAATTTTCTTTTGTTATTGCGATGGTGAATTTTATTAATTAATTTTAGCACTAACTTGTGATGCATTTTTGAAATTAGATTGTTAATAAAATTCTGAAATTATTATGAGGCGAGAACAATTTATTGATCAAATAGAAAAGGAAACATGTTACAGAAAAATTTGTTTGCGATAATTATTGATTGCTTGCATTAACCTTGACATAGTATTCTGACAACCATATAAATCATTGGTGCCCAGGCCCTATGCTCTTCATGCTCATTTGTTTTTGTAATACTCTTAGCTATAGGCTGAGTGTTTTAATATACTCATACATCTTTCAGCAACCTCAATGAGAAATACACAAACAACTTTGTCTTATTAGTTTTTTGTTGTCGTTCTTCACTGTATACTCGCAAGAGCAAAGCAACAACACTTTCGTATGCTTTGCTGGTAAACATTGACGACAGCGATCATCAATGTACATTTTGTTTTTGTTTAACGTATGATATGAAATAAATATATGAAATATATTTTGTGTGTTTTCTTTGCATGTATTTGTTTTTACAACAAAAAATTTTGAATAAAAATTTGTTTTTCTTTAAATGTACTGGTGTTTGCTCTTCCATAAGGAACTTGCGGGCACCGCGGATATAAAATGTATTTATTATTTAGAACAAAATTGAACAAAATGTATTAAAAAATCTTAATTATATACATAACAAACCAAAAGAAGGAAAATCATTGCTTTTTCTTTTAAGAATAAATTTTTTTCATAAAACCAAGAAGTACTTGGTTGACTTAATCTCCTCCTTTTACATTTCATAGTTTTCATTTTGTGATTTTATTTTTCACATACACAATAGCAATATTTTGTTTTGCAATCTTTTTTTTTCCTTATTATCTTTTTGTAACAAAAGAAAAATATCCTTAATAATGGTTTTATATTTTCATCATCATTTTCGTCCTCACACTGCCAGCCACGACCGTCATTATCAGCATCATCATCAGCATCAGCATCAGCATCAGCATCAAGGTATTATTGTGACACTGTGGATTTTGAGTTGCGCTTTTATTATTGTTGTTGTCATTTACTAGTTGTACATATTTTTGTATACAGAGCTAAATTGTTGTTATTGTTTGCAATCTTCTTTTTATATTATTTGTTGCGTGTCCTTTAACAACCAACCCTCTTGTTTTTGCAATTTTACTTGAAACGTGTTTTCTTATTTAGTGTTTTTTATTTTTTTTTTTTTTTTGTTTTATATCTTATAAAATTTTATTCGTTCGCCTTGTAGTGCAACAACGTTTTTATGATCCTTATTCCTTTACAGTTTTTAGTTAAAGTTGTTGTTATTTTTGCTGCTTTGTATGTTTCCTCAACTTGTTGTTTTTCTTTTTTTTTTGTATTTATTATTATTTTAGTTCATGTTCTTCAAAGAACATTTTCATATTTGATCACATCCTTCCTTAACCACGCCCTTCGCTTGTTTTGTTGCAAAATTATTTAATAGATTTTGTTGCTCGTTAAAGGAACTGAAAACTATGAAAAAAAAAAAATAGAAAATAATATTAGAAATAAATGTTGACAGTTTGTTTGTATTGGCAAAGAAAAATTGTTTTAGAGGTCTGTATGACAAAATAGAAGAAAATAAAAATAAAAAAATAAAAACTAAATTATTGTTGTCTTTTGTGTCTAAACTATTTTAATTACGAGTATTTTTTATTTCTTGTCTTTTTACTGTTAATGTTATTGACCATTCCTTTTTTGCTTTATTTTCAATTGTTTTATTTATCCGCTTTAGAGATTGACTTAAGAAAAGAACAATAGAGAGATTTTCTTTCCATTCATTGTAGTTTTAATTATGTTGTGTTTTTGATTATATATTTTTTGTCATTATGTTTTTATTTTTTTATAATTTTCACCTTAAAATGTGTATAATTACTTACGTGTCCATCACTTTGCTTGTCTTAATGGTTGTCTATTATAAATGTCCATGTGAAATATTTCTATTGTTATCACAAAATTCGGTGTGAAATTAACTTTTTCTGATTATTTCTTTGCTCTCAATTAAAATTTAATTTTCTATTGTATTGACTTGAGAGTAATTTTTGGAAGTATGGGCCTGACACATGAGACACTTCAAATTATTTCTTACAAAATAATATTTGTAAAAATTGTGCAAAATATATAAGATATAATTTCAATTAAAATATTGTTGAAAATTCAAAACGTTGAACAAATTTCTAATATCCATTAAATTAGTGTGCGGTATTTTAAGAAAATTTTTTTAATTAATATTTCATTTCTAATAAAACTACATTTTTTGCAGTTTGCTTTTAACTTTTTAATCACGGAAATTATCAATTAAATAATGACAATTAAATGAACATTTATTATTCTTAAGATCTGTTTATTGGAGATGGTGTTGGTTCAAGAGGTTAGCGCGTTAACTGCAAACAATGACTTAGGATCTGTATTCAATTCCTGGTCGAGTGTACATTAGTGTGGCATTGTATTAATTGTTTTTGGACTGTTTAAGTGATGAGGGCAGAGCAAGGGTCGCTAAAAACTGTTTTTTTTAACAGCGATTTATACAGTGTCAAGTTAATGAACATAAAAGGGACCTCTTTTATCGGTTAGAAGAATCGTGGGCGAAGTAAAGTAATTAATAAAATTACTGCTCACACAGCTTAAGAAAATTGATAAGTCCTTCTAACACTAGAGGCGATGAAGCACTGCCCTCAAGTTAACAAAACGCACAATTTCAGATTTGTAAAAATGTAAGGCTTCTTCAACGTTTCCACCATCTATTTTCTTTACACTATTCATTTCTCTTTAGTTCTGGCACAATTGACTGCATAAGTAGGGGCGCTTCCTCCTTTCGCCATGACATTACTCCATTTCTATAAAGGGAATTATAACTTTTAATTAAAATGCCGAAAATATCACTGACTTCAGCACATCGAGTCTTTTCATAAACATATTTGAAACCTCTCGCAGCTCTTCTTGAAATGTAATTTGAAGTGCTAAGGACGAAAGGGATACTGCTGTGATTTGCTCTGCCATACTTAGAGAAAGAGTAAAGTTGAAAAATATATTAAATAATTCGAAAAAATTATGCGAAATAAATTGAATGCATTAAATTGAGTTGTTGCTTTGAAGCCACTATTTTATTCTTCTCTTGAATGTTTCACAACTTAAATTAACTAATAAAATTTATTTTATAAAAGCATTCTAATTGCATGAAGATTTTGGCTGTCTTAACGCTAAGTTTTTTAAATTGTTTTTTGTTAATCTTTTTCTTCAGCTTTTATTTGCTAACTTAAAATTATATCTAAATACGTAACTGACTTTGTATTGCCCTACAAACAAAAAGCTTAATTCTGAACAACAATTTTTTCCTCAGTTAGTTTATTAGAAATAACGTACAAGAAATTAAAGTTATTCTTATGGATACATATCAGCAAGCTTCGGTTCGAAATTTCAATTCAAAATGATCCTGGCTACAGCAGGTGGGTTTTATTCAATATGAAATTTATGAAATTCTTGAAAAAATTAACAAAATGATCGTAGGGTACATACAGAACAAATAAGAATTCTGGCAAAATAATAAAATATGGTTTGTTTTTGCATAAAAAACAGTTATTACTCGTATTTTTATATAATTTTTTCATTATAATTTTTTTCCGTTGGCTCATCTCACTTAAATTTAATATTTTATTACACAACATTATATTTACGAGTACGTCAACAATTTCACACCATAAGCTTACTACTTATGAGTACGAGTATAGGCGTCAATGCTACGAATGCCACAAAATTCTATTTTTTAGTAAAAGGGGGGAAACGCGAAAAATTGAAGCAGTCAGTGGCCGGAAAATAAAATATTAAGTCATAGAAACACACATACAAGCGCACATAAACTTACATACAAATATACTTCGTTAGATATAATAAAGTCATTGTCGTTGTCGTCATTTATATTTGCTACAACAATATTCATAATAAACTCTCTAACACTCTGCCCCACATGCTGGCTTAAGTCCTTATGATAAATGATAGTAGAGTCAACAACCCTAAAGATTTTGTCTTGTGTCTCTAGTTAAAACGCTGCGAGACTCCATAGTTTCCCCAGCCAAAGTACAAGCAAGCACATCATTACAATACACACGTAATTTTTTGTTCAAATATGTTAAATGTTAAAGGAAAAAGCAAAAAAAAAAAATATGCAAGTTGTACGTTAAAAATACTATAAGAAAAAAAATCCATCCATAATGATGTTATTGGAGTCTTACCCCAGAAGGAAGCAAAACATTTAACCAACACTACCACAGAAAGTGCCACCGCCGACATATCCTGTTAGTTGAAATGCTTATGTATGCATTTAGGATGATATGCTGATGATGGCATGTTTTTCTTCCCTACAACTTTATTACAGATACATTTTTTCGCTGGATATAAAAATATATCTCTCCATGGTTTTGCATATTTTTCCTTCGTTAAGCTGAAAAAGAGAAGGCAAAAAAAAAACAGACAGAAATTTTACATCAACTTGACATGACAAAGAAGCGGAAAATATTTATGAAATTATCAAGAACACACATACACTCTGTTGTAATATTAGTACAAATACATTCATGATATCAACACGCATACTGATGCAGTTGTATACACACAAATTTATTTGTATAATAAAGACACAACTAAAAGAAAATATTATGTAAAATTGTTGGGTGAAGTTAAAAAATTATGGCTGCATTTATAGAAAAATTCATTTTCGATTTAATGACGTCAACTGTCATCAGATTTACAATATCAATGTTATCACAACTTATATCAATGTTATGAGTGCAATCATGATTTAATAATGTCAAATTTTTTATTAGAAAATAGGTAAGTGTAATAGTTATTCAAAACATACATATATTAAAAAATTTGAAAAATTAACTTTGCCGTAATACGAATGCATCATCATCACGATGACAAAATTAAAGTTTAATGATAAACACGTTAGCCAACGACAATATGACAAAACGTCTTCATGTTGATGTTTTCTTATACGAGTATATATTTTACACCGCTGCGTATACGTAATATTCAATTATACAAAATTTTGTGTAGGGCGTCCATTGTAATGAATGCATCTTTAATTGTCCTGTAATCAGCAAAAGCGACTGTCTATACAAAGCACAGTAAGGACTTTTCCCAAATTAATGGTAATAAATCTGGAACAGTGGTGGAGCGGAGCTACAGTGGGCCAAAGTTGGCTACCTGGAATAAAAAAAAATCTGCGGATTTAAAATTTTTTTAATATCATCCGATTAAAAAAATTTAAAGCAATTTGAAAAAAGCTAAAAAAGTATAAAGAAATAATATCATAATATGTGTATTCGTATCGCTCATGGCTTAAAAGATATTTGACTTTATTTTAGTTTCTGCCTTGACTTGTTTCTAAATTTTTTGCCAATAAATTTATAGTTTATTTTTTTCGATTTTATTTTAAAAGCAGCATTCAAGTTTTTTTTTATGAATTCCAAGTTAAACTAAAAAACAATTTATTTATTTATTAGACAGCAGTCTTGATGTCGCAAAATGATAAAAAAAAGTATCTTCTTCTTTTGTAATTTTGTATAAAACTTTCTTTAACACATTTACTCTTCAATCACATACCGCCAATTATTTTGTGTTTTCGTCATGCATCATACATAACGCTCGTATATTTTTTTGGACCAAAAACAGTACATTTCACTGAAATTTTTTAAAAAAGCAGTAAAACGATTTGGAAAAACAGTACTTTTCGCAGTATATATTTTATTCAATAAATAAAAATAATTAACAATCATTTCCATCATCTGAATCATTTCCATCAAAATCAGCTTTTGTTGTTGTTTTGTATTTGTCGTTTGAAGCAACTTGAATAAGCAATGCCGGCTTCGTTTTGAGGTAGTTGTAGAAATCAACGCATTTGTACTTCAAATTACATTTGACGTCAGAATCTCCTTCAATGTTTGCACATCTAATCGGGTTTTGTCTGACGTCCAAATTTTGTTCACTGCAGAGAAGATTCGTTCCACTGATGCTGAAGTTCCTGGCAAACATAAAATATATTCAACGATCGTGGCCATTTCTTTGAATTGAATGAACTTATTTTTAAATATAGAAATGAAATTTCAAAAAAATTGTATTTATGTATGTATTCCTTAGTTATATTATAGAATAAAAATTTGCTGAAGTACAAATACATTCAACTCAAAAAAATAAGAAATAATGCACCAAGATCAAACGAATGCAATTAAAGTAAAAAGCTCACTGCGCTTTACTTGGAGATATTTAAATTTTGTAAAAATATCTTAACCTAACTTGATTTTTTTAGTAGAAATCCCATTCATTTGACTTTGGCAGCATACGACAGCCAAATTTATTAAAACTTAAGTAAATTTGTTCACTATTCGTAAAAATATGTATAGAAGCATATATAATGCATCTGCATATATTAAAAAATATGATAAAAATGGATTCTGCAATAAGCTTTTTGTTTGGTTTCAATGGTTTTTTTTTTGTTATGCTATTTATTAATAAAAAAAACGTAAAAAAAGATGTGCGACTTTATTTTTATAAAACGACCTTTTGTGCGACTTTTCAAAAATTACTAACGGTAACCCTGATCTCCACCCACCGATCCACAATCGAAACATTCTCGAGGAGAATGCTTATTTTTGAAGTAAACAATATTATTGCATGAATTCGCTGTTCGCCGTTTTTATTTCTATTATGTATCGAAAAACAGTATTTTGAGGGATAAAAGCAGTACGCAGTTTTTGATGCCGAAAAACAGTATAATACTGCCAAAAACATTACAGATACGAGCCTTAATCATACATCTAGCAGAGCTCGAATATGGTAAATTTTGAAAAAAAAAATTTTTTAGAATATCCATATTTATTGCAATTTATTTGGCAATAGTCCCCATTGTGCAATGTTTAAAAATTCATAATAATAATAACGTTGGGTTAAAAAAGAATTTTCTTTGAAAAATATTTTAATAAAACTATAATAAATTGTTTAGGTTTTTTTTTGGAAAACTAAAATCTAAAATTTTTCTGCACGTAAAATCAAGGAAGAGTCCATAAACTTTTCTTTCCATCTAATACAATTTCATGCACAAATAATAATCATGGTTGTAAAACTTGAACGAATGTCGTAAAATAAAAAAGAAGTTGGAAAAAATTAGATTTTTCTATGTTTTACATAAAGCAACATGGTTAGGAACATTACTTGCCCTTTTCCGGTTTTAAACTCCTAAGCGCAAACAAAAAAGTAAAACTTTTTAACGAAATAGAGCAACCAACGAAAAAAAAAGAAATGTGTATTTCAATTTAACAAAGTAACAAAATATTCGCATGTCATTTATAGGTAAATCCTCTAATTTACGAGTATATTTTAGATTATAAAAGTTTCTTGCGCCAACAAGCAAAAAAAAAAAAGAGAAACAGGAATGATGAACAAACAAAAATTGTGAATTAATTTGTACGTTCCTCCCTTCCCTTTTTCAAAGTACTCGTCGTCGTAGTCATTCCTTCATTCTGGCTGATAAAAATCTTCTCAGCAGTAAAACAGAAATTTATAGAAAAATATAAATGAATTCCCGTTCATGTTGTTGTCTGATTTTTTTTAAAAGAGTTTTCAAATATTTGGCAAAAAAGATACGGAAAATTTTAAGCCGATTAACTGTGTGTGGTTGGTCGTTAATCAATACAAACAAAGAACAAAATGAAAAATATGTACCATGATTTTTGAATGTGCTTTAAAAATTGTATTTAAATATTCTATGTACAGTGTGACTAATAAGAAATTAAACAAAATTTGCAATTCTTGTGTTCAAACAACCAAAGGTTGCAAAAATCGGTGGCTGCTGCTCACGATGCTGTCATTTGAATTTAAACAGTGTAATGGATTTGTGAATAGGAAACTATATACATACATGTATGAAATTATTTTAACTCCAGTAGTTGTATTCGAATAAATTTTTAATCGAAAATCTTTTAACTGAATATTCCACATTCAAATGTCTTACTTTCGAAGATTTTTATTCTGTCCTAAAATAATAACCCGATTAAAATTCATTGTTGTGGTTACTTTCGAATGTTTAAGATTAACTCGTGGTATGCTCTCGATCAGTAAGTACACAAGTAATGGAAGCTAATGGAATTTTCTTCTATTTATATCCTATTATCCATGCATTTTAAAAAAAGATAAAAGTAAATTATCTCGTAAGAACGTTCTTCATCTGAAGATAATCCCATTTTAAGTGTCATTTAATTATTGTACCACCAATATATTCCACTATATTATACACTGGCGAATTTATTCGCCATGAAAGCAATTAGTTCGCTGATTTAGCCTAGAGATCTCTCAGAGTATCGTACTACTTTCACTTTTACAGTTTTTATATACGCCTGTGTGTATATTTTAAGCAGAAGTCCGTTCAAAAAGAATGGGATAAATCTTACCAAGATTTATTTGCATTCCAATTGAAGTTTATGATAAAATATTTGTTTTTATAATTATTTGTCACTCTGTGATGACATTGAAATTTTATATTTGGCTTTATAAGTTTTGTTCAATCGGTGCTTAAAGAAATGGCTGACATTAGTTTCCTATTTGTTGCACATTAACAATCTTATTTCCAATTGAAATAATGCTGACAGTTAGCAAATATTTCTTAATTGAAATGATCTAAATTAAATTTGAAAAAAACATTATGTAAAAAATATGTATATATGTATCTATATGATTATTGATTTAATGTGTCACAGTCTATATTTTCCATGTCTTTTATTTTGTTCAAGTGAAAATGTTATGCACAGAAAAAAAATAAACTTTAAGAAAAAAATTGTACACTCAAACAAAATATTTTTACTTAATTTACAAACGTTCTATAAATAATTTTTGCATTCGTTTATTATAATATTAATGTCACATTTCTCATGACAGGGCGTCATCAATCCGAAAATTAATTTTTCTATGATCAATACTGCACCAGTAGATGAAAATATAAAATAGAAAAAACAATACTTAGAATTTTTAATGGTTTAGCATTCTTTGAACCCTTAATAGTATAAATTTATTCAAAGGAAAAGGAGAACCGCTGTGTGATCTACAAAGAACAAATAAATGTCAGCCATTATTTGATAAGCATTTAATAACAGTTGTGATCCATATACATACACATGTACATACATACATGTATACATACAGATGGATGTGTATACGAGTAGAAAGGACATCATAGCATTAGCAAATGTTAGATATTGTATTAGAATATAAAAGAGCATCGAACCGACTGCAAATAATAATCAAATAAAATTAAACATGAATTCACTAAAAATTCAATGTTTATTGCGATGCAGTTACAATAAGCGCTCGATACCTTTGTCTCCTTTACTTTTCTTGCTGTCTGTCATTAGTTAAACATCTTCTAGTGACGTCGACCGTATAAGTTGCATCAGAAACATCCCTTGTTACAAAATGGCCATAAATAAAATTGACAGTAAACTAAATGCCTGTGTATGTACGATTCATTGTGTACATACATACATACATATATGTTTATATATACGATCAATTGTTTGTTTTCATACAAATAATTTGTTTATTAGTGGCTCCTCATAGTAAAATTTTTGTCATAGAAGGTGATGCGATATTACGAGTAGGTATGGAACGTAATTTTGTATTTACTCGTATCTGTTTAAAGCTTTACATGTGTGAAATGTTGACGACACTTATTGAAGGGTGTGGGGTTGGTTTTTTCAATTCTCACACAATATCAGAACGTTATTTACATACATACGAGTATTTTATGTTTCTTTTTGTTGTTGTTTGTATTATTATTGGCCATATACTGAATATTTTGTTTTTAAAATGTAACTACGGCAACCCCTAGTGGTAAATGGTCACAGATAAATGTTAGAAATAAACAATATTGAAAAATAATCTTTTTATATGCGAGGGTCGCAGTTTTTACGTTAATAAGCAAATTACACCAAGTGGACTTAGTTTTAAGGAGAAGAAATCAGTCAAAATACTATAAAGAAAATTTTTGATCGAATCGATTCTAGAAACACTTTCACCGCAGTAATCCTGCAGCCAATATAAACTACAGAATAAATGAATAGAACCACTTTAGAAATTCAAGTAGTTCCAAATATTTGGACGACAGCAAAAATTTTGCTAAAATAGGAGGTGTGTCATATATAATAATAATGGTGGGTGGTGTTGGCTGAAGTGGTTAGCGAGTTGACTACTAAGCAACCAATGACTTACGGCCTGGGTTCAAACCCTGGCCAGAGCAAGTTAATCAACATCATTAATTTCTCTCATTACATTAGTGAGACATTGTATTAATG
Organism: Lypha dubia; assembly: GCA_947311025.1. Lineage (NCBI taxonomy): Eukaryota > Metazoa > Arthropoda > Insecta > Diptera > Tachinidae > Lypha > Lypha dubia. The sequence goes on from OX371263.1 coordinate 53,523,094, forward strand.
GTTGTCGGACTATTGAAGTGATGAAGGCATAGCACTGGTCACTAAAAACTGTTCCGACAGCGATTGATGCTCTCCAAGCCAATGCACACAACATCGTCGTCCTTCGTCGGTTAGCAGAAACATCGGCGAAGTAAAACAATTAATAAAATGCCTGCTAATACAGCTTAACAAAGTTAATGCGTCTACTTAACACCGGAGGCGCCTCAACACTGCCTTAAAAATAACATAACGCGCAAAGCAGAGTTGTGAAAGAGTTAAGTCTTCTAAATTTTCAACATCTATCTTCTCTACCGTATCCCTCTCACTGAGTTCCGGCACAGTGCACTGCATACGTAGGGGTCATCCCCTGAGTGCTGATCCTAATAAAAAAAAAAAAAAAAAAAAAAAAAAAAAAAAACGCTTAACTGTGATCCTATATTATATTAAAGCATTGTAAATTTTCTATGCTATTGTATGACCCTCGTATAACAATACAAATCCATATGTATATACATACTGTACATATGTATGTACATACTTGTATTAGAGTAAATATTAGAGTTCACATTAAAAATAACCAGTTTTATCTAATTAGAACACTAATAATACGACTACCGTTCAACACTATGACAACAACAATAATAACATATGTGTATGAAATTTTGTGTTAACAATGTCGCGCACATCCGTATCCTGAATAATTTAAGTCTGTCGTTCTCTCTCTCTCTCTGTTCTTTATGTCTGTTTTGCTATTTATACAGATGTACATACCAGATATGCTTACATACATACATACACATATACATATGTACATGCATATGTATGTATATATAAAAGTCTAATAGACTAACTCACGCATGGTGCTATTGTAGTTGTTGCTCTTGAATGTACAACATAAAACTAATGCTGGTGATACAAACAAGCTAACAAGCATGTTGTCGGATAAGGATGTTAATAATAAGGACAATGTTACGAATTGCCAGTGGAGTTGCAAAGCTGGTTCTAATATGATGTGTTTAGTTACATACATGCACACACGCACACATATATTGAGTATAAGCGACATTTGTCATCTAAGTGCATATGGCGGAGTTTGAATTTGTTTGTATCGCATCAGAATCTGTTTTAACGTTATTATTGTTGCTAATGACAGTTTATTTTTATTTCTCAGCACATTCATTGATCCTACACACAACAAGCACACACTACACAGATAGAAGAAGGATGTTGTTATATGCTTTTTACAATAATTAAGCATATTAAATACATGAATCTGATTAGGCATTTAGTTATAAACAATTGTCAAGAGACTTTTTTCTATTTACTGTTAGAAATAAAATTTTCACACATTTAGTGTGCCCTGGAAATACAAAAAAATTAAATGCACATCCTTTTTATATCTTCCCTTTTTTCTATATAAATATGTATTGTTGTTTTTTTTTTTTTTTTTTTTGTAAATAAAGAGTTTTTTGTTGTAGACCCTAAATCAGCAAAAAAAAAAATAAAATAAAAAATAATAATAATAAAATAAAAATATATAATCCTATTAAGGACATAATTCATTAAAAATAACATCAACATAAGGTACAAATCGGCCTAAAAATTTTTTCAATAACTAATTTAAAGTATTAGTGGAAAAAAGAGCAAATTTTTGTTCAGTCGTTGCAATCAGCTATTTACAGCTTGTTTGTTTAAGGCGTTTTTTCTTCTATTGCCTGGCAAAAGGATAACAATAAGTCTTCTCATGGATAAATGGCTTAACTATATTGGGAACACACGCGCAAATGCGATTAAGTTACTAAACACATATACACAGATACACAGATTCACAAGCACGCACAAAACAATATATGTATATATAGCAAAATTAATCATTACATATTGCTGAATATCCTTTTTAAAATTCCTGCACAGTAGCTGTTGTCTTTAAATGGTGTGAAAAAAGAAAACTTCTGTTGAGAGCACTATAGTATGCCAACACCTGACGATAGTTTAGTTATTAATGTTTAACAAGATGGTTAATAGTCTAGACAGAAATATTTTTACTTGGAACAAACTTATCAGGCAGAACATAATTTAAATAAAATATATTACAATTCACTATTTGTCTGCTTTTATTTCCTGCAACAAAGTCAGCACATGTCAATAAACATCTAATAGCGCTTATTTTTAATTTTAAAATAAATATTTTAAACACTCCGTTAAATGTAAGTCGAAAAGGCCACAAAATTAACTGTAATTAAAAATTTAGTTTAAATTTAAAAAGGCTCTTAGCATGCAACAAAAAGTCGTTGTTTTTCAACCAAGATGTTTTTAGTATTACTAATGTTTTGTTAATAGTTGTTAGACACGCGTTTGCTTACAAGATTTGCTACTTGTTTTATATATTGACAGTGAGTACCTAAGAATGTAAACTGATTTGTTTTTATATTCAATACTTTAAAACTGGAAAATATTTTCAAGCACGAGTTTATCTTTTTTTCTATAGTTAAAAGTTGTATCTATTTGCTGTAAAATCTGCTATAATTTTACAGTGTCCAGGTGTAGCATGCACAAAAGGAAGAATATTATTTTGCATTCCAAGTATTTTAATATGCTGGTGGATATTCAAGCTAGCTACCAAATTCACATCCAAAAAGAAAATCCGTCCTTCTGAGCCGAGCGTGGCCTCTATAATTTGGAATATTGGCAAGTGGATTTAGGTGTAACTCATGTTTTTTTTTTCTATATTTTCTCACGTATTTTGAAAACACAGTCTTCACCAAAGGAAAAATTATATCTCGTCGTCGCCTTTGAATTTTTTCTACATAACATGCAAAATTTGTGGTAAAAAACTTGAAACAAAACGATAAAATTATGTCAAACAGAATTAACATTGTGTGTATTTATAAACAAAAAAAATATTTTGTTTTGACATTATTAAAGTAGTATGAACGAATACTTATAAATATATGTACATGTGTATAATGTAATACCAAAAATCATTAACAATAATGCAAAAAAGTGACAATAATAAAAAATTAAATTTGCATACTGTCACGCCTTCGTTTATAAAAGGTTTACTTTCATATATTAAAAAGTGTGTGTTAGTGTGTTTGTATGTGTATGTATGTAAATGTGCTTAGCACACGTTTATTTTTATTAAAATTTGCACGAGGACATTAAATTTTGTGAGGAGGGTGTAAGGAATGATATTTAAGCATAAAACACCTTCCGTCGTATTAAAAATGTACATATAAGAGTTCATGTAACGCATTAATATCAGTTGTTACATATTGTATGCGTGTGTGTTTGCGCGGATCAGTTAGTAACCTGGTACAAGAAGCTCAAATAGCACACATGAAAAGTTGAGGTTGTTGGTATCTATTTTATTCTTGCTACTTTTATGTACATATCGTAGTCGCCAAAACTGTTTTTAAGTTGTTGCTATTTTCGAGTTTAAGAAACATATCGGAATACGGTTGTAAATGAGAATGAATGGTTGTGTAAAATCACGCCATGTTTTATGCTATTTTTACCGTAATTTTGTTGTTGCTGACTTTTTGTTTTTATTTTTTTCACTTTTATTTGTTTTGTTACTCAGTTTTTTAGGTTACAAATGTCGTGCCATGTTAATTTAACGTTTTGTCACAATGTTTAACTACGCATTTGCACGCTAACGCATATTAATAAAACACCAAAAACAATAAGAAAAGCAACAACAATGACAACATCACTATCACCTTCTGTAACAGAAAAAACAAACAACCATCCGATTTGATAGTGTCTTAAAAATCGTGTTCGAAAACATACCATTTGTAAGTTTCACAACATGGAAAAGTCTGTACATATCGTACATAAATATATATTTTTTGTCTGCTAAAGAAACGAAATTATTAGATACATATGTATGTATGTATGTATGCACATTTGAAGTACAAACTGGGTTGGTTCAGTGAATTAATATTTCAAAAACTTATAAATAAAGAACAAATTTTTTTATGCAAAGCTGCCCTTAACGCCTTCATATGAGTACATATCGCTCCTTTATTGCAAAGTAGGCATATCTCAATAAGAAATCAATTATTGCCGTAATAATATCTTTGATCCTGGCAAAACCTTTCAGGTGTATTTCTGTGTTTGCTGTTTTAGTTTAATTCTACTTAATACATACAATGATAAAAACAGCTTTGACAACAACCTGCGGCCTTGTTACGATCTGTTTTGTTTTTATAACTTAATAATTCAAATGAATATCATTTAAGCTTTAATATAATTAATAAATAAAAGTGTTACTTTTAGCCGATTAACCAACCAATAAACTGGAGATTTATGTAAATAAAATTACATTCAATTGATAATAACACGTACCATAACGCACTACTTTCACTACAAATTTTTCTCTGTAAATTCCATTTTTTTTTTCGAAAGAACATAAGAGGTTGAAAATTAAGTCTGCGGGTGCTGATACGCCTTTCACTTGAGCTTAGATAAATTATGAAACAACAGCCATGCGGACAAATAAACATCTGTATCTTAATGGTTGGAAACGAAAAGAAGTCATATCAAAAACAATATCAGTTGTATTTAACCAACTTATCAGAGCAAAATAATTTATAGAATTGAATAATGAACAAATGGATGGTTGGAATTGACACATGTCGGTCATGATGTAAAATTTTCATACTTCGGCTAGATGTATAACAAATTTTAATTGTTTAGGTTTTTGATTTTCAAACTTATTTTCAGTCAGTTGTATGAATGTTTTTTTAGCGATCTTCAATATTGGTTGAATCAATTGTGATCATGCTCGCTCACGTTAGTGTGCAGTGAAACTAATCATAGTTTACGATGCCTCTTTTACAAAAGTAAAAAATTATAATGTGCAGCAACATAAAGTTTTTTTTTTTTAAATTACCATCGAAAAAGTACCTTCAACAGCATTTTTAAAAGTTTACTTTTATAATTCATTTTAGAAATAGTTAAGTTCACCTCCTCGCGTGCTGATTGTTATTGCTAATCGGCAATTTTCTTAATTCATACTTACATTTAAGTTATAAGATGTTTTTGAAACATTTACATGTATAAAACACTACGAGGAACATGAACTATTTTAACCATCTTACCGTTCGGTTTGTGGGTCTCTTATGACCTTTCATAACAAATTTTTCCCTATAGAATGACTATCAAATTCAAATTAAATTAGTTCGAAGTAATCACTTTAAAATCAACAATAATTTACTGTCTGGTGGTTCTGACAAGTTGAATCAACTAAAAATATTCTATCTTAAGTGGACCTTATTGAAAAACATTAAACTTAAGCCAGAATAATTAAATATCTTTAGAATTAAAATATATTTAGAAATCGTCTTAAATAACAACATATTCAAAAAGAGATGGTGTACTTAGAACAGATCTGATCCAGATTGTATGTAATAACACGACACCTTCTTATTATATTTTTGTCCCAATATCAGGCTCAGTCGTCACCAGCTCCTCATACATACCTAATTATTAGTGTAGGGTATCCAAAAACAGAACTCTTAATTATTTATCATTAACTGATGTGCGTTTAAATGCCTCTTTTGTTTGTGCAACCATATTGAAAATTGATTAAAAATAAAGGCAACCAAATGCAATAACAATAAAATGATCGAAAATTAAAAAATAAAATAAAAATGGTTGCCAAAGCTGTTTAACTTAATTGTATAATTGAATACATATTTAATATACGAACAAAAAAAGAATAAATTGAAAGGATGGTTGGTGTAAAATAAAGTTGATTGTACTTTATTTTCTTTATAATTTCTTTTTCAATTTTATAACATTAAACATTTTTTTTTCATATCAAAGAGTTGCTGTTGTTGTTGTGCGTAGAATTCGTGTTGGCACGCGTTTGAATAATTTTTGATTGTCTGCTACTGACAGATACTTTTTTGTTGTTGTATAAAATGATTTCAGTCATAAATTCCAATTGATGTTGGATACATACTAATTTTATATTTAGTGTTTTGTTTATAGTTGTATGACCATTTTGTATGCGGGCTTTGATAAATTTTATTTAATAAAAATTGAAATAGTTTAAATTTTAACCGGGGAGTTTTTATTATTAGAGGTTGGAAAATAAGACAAACACATCTTCACTATTTCAAAATTACAACGAATTGGTTGACTTAAAAATTCTAGATATTATATTTTGTGGAAAATGTTTAATAATTACTTTTTCATACCCATATTTAACAACATTCAGGTACATACTCGTACTTACGATACGTACAGATATGCGATATATTGCGGCAAAACCCTCAACAGATGCACACATCATTAAGTGATGTTGAAAAATAAATAACAGTCGTCCACCTTTTAAAAGCCACAAAAAAATAATAAAACTGATTACACAATAGCTGCACATCTTCTAAGTGTTCATTCGTTCGTCATTTGTTTAGACATTCATAAATACATTTGCGCTTATTGTCTGTAACCACATAATCTTTAGTTTAAACATTTGGTTGATTTTAAATCCATTGTTTAGATTGTTTTCCATGCATTTTGTTTACACAACATCCTAAATATACAAACTTGCGCACACTCACACACAAGCAAACTGGCCAAAGCGCTGAAGGATTCAGGCAAAGAGAATGCCTGTGCAAGTAAATGTTTGATGATAAATATTCGTTTGTTTACTTACTCTTTCCTTTTCAAGGAGAAATATGCATGCATGTATATGCTATTTTTCATGCTGCGCATGCTCCTTTCACATCATTCCAAATCCTTCGATATGAATGAGTGTTAAGTTGCTAGTTTTTCCGCTTTTACTTTGTGTCCTCTTCTTTCAGTGTTGTGTGAAAAGTTAATGCTAAAACAATTTAAAGAAATATTCTTTGTTATTTTTATTTTATTTTCATAATATTTTGTTTTGTTTTTGTTTTTTATTTTTCTTATTTTAATGTAAATATCATAAATATCTGAAATTACTAAGGAAAATACATTAAAAGTATCAAATATTGTAAATATGTGCGCATGTTTGCGTATTTGTTTAGTGTGTTGGCTTAAGGAAAGTATGGAAAATGTAAATATTTATGAAATAAATACTTTGAGCATTTTAACAATGCGGAAAATTCTTTTGCATTTTTTTTTTGTTTTCTTATCACTATAAACAGATTTTTAAGGATTTTCTATAATGTCTAATTATTGACTAAATTATAGTTTGGATATGATTTTTTGTAGAAAAATCAGCAATGGAATTTTAAATCGATCCACGACTACACTCTACATAAAATTGTTTTAGAAATGTACAAACATATAAAAGCTGGAATGCTACTAAACATTTAATGTGTTATTCATAAACAATTATTAAAGTTATTGTGGCGTTAAAGTAAGAATTTTATGAATCGTTTATGAATTACACCTTTATAATTCAAACCGATATGTGTACACGTTTAACCCTAGAAGAAATTTTAAAAGAAATTCTAAGTAAATCAATTTGAAAACTTTTTAAGCATTTTGGTGAAGATCTAGGCTGACTTCCAAAAGGTTTGTATACAGTATTGCTACTGTATTTAAATCATATTCATTTGCAAAGTTCCGAAACAATGCAACAACTATAAAGCCGATGCCTTGTTTGCTTTCTTACTGCGTTAAAAATACTTGACGGCGGCGTTTTGAAATGGTATACATTGTATAATTATTGTACTGCGGCGTTATGAAATGTGATGCTTTGTTCAAACACAAAGCAATTGACGTTTTGGAAGTCAGCCCTACTGATGAGTTGGATTAGCAACCAATGAAATGCAGCATATAGATTAAGCTAACCCATCATTATTATTATTATATAGAGATTCTAAATTTCTCAATCTCTGTGAGATTGGAAAATACCTATCCCAGGCTGTGCCAAAGCATTAGGCTCTGATGATATGCACAGATTACTTAAAATCACAGCGCAAATCTAAACTATATATTATATATGTATACAATAATATACTACGTTATGTCCCCATAAACTTTCTGACTATTCGTGTAGTTGCTATCACCACTGCCTTCTGCATTATCTGCACGCAGGTGTTCTGGCATTTCAAGCTTCCTCAGACCATCCAGCAGTATTTTTGGTATGAGTACCGTGATCGAAATTATTATTGGGATTGTTCTTACGGATTGTTCTACGAATAAAGCCAACTACTCTACACGGTGAGTGATTATAAATCGCATTTGGAGTCATCGTGATACCTACAAGAAATCCATAAAAATTTAATTTTTTGAAAACATAATTTCTTGACTACTTTTCTTAACTAAATTCGAATAAAATGTTATAATTTAGATTATAATTAGCTTGCATTTGAGTAGATTGAATTGATCTTTTTAATATTTGAGCTGTACACAAATAGTGTTGCTTTGTGCAATTTCCTGCAACACCAACAACGTTTCATGTACAATAGAATTAAAATTTAATCGTATTAATTATAGTGGAGCTATAAATTCTCCCTCAAGAATTACATTGTAGCGATACATTGTAGGAGAATAACATTAGAGATTCTTATTTCACATGATGATCGAAAAAGGGCGTGTCATCGGAAACAATTGTTTTACTTTACAAATTAAATGATTTTGATAGCAGTGAAACAATTTTACAAATGAAATTATTCGAATACTGCAGTACATAAACTTGCTAAACGAAAATTAGTTTAATTTAGTTTTAACCTGTAACTCGTTTTCTTCCTAACAAAGTTGTTATAAAAATTATTAAAATAAATTATAGTTTGTTAAAATTAAATTCTATAAAAATCCAACGCCAATAATCCTGTTAAAGAAAATTGACAATGTTTTTGCATTTAATAAAACTTTTAATATTTCTCACAAGAGTTTTTCTGACGGTAAGTAAGAATAAATTTTAATTAAATTTATCCTGAGAAAAACGAAGGCTCTAACAGATCTACAAATTTTTTACAATTAAATAGTTAATCAGCAATTTATGAAACAAAATGATTTGCTAATTTTTTAGACGCTGAAAAATTTGCAAGTTAAAGATCTAGAGTTTTCTAAATTGAGATGCTGTTTCCACAATACAGAAAAATTACTTGAGTAAAAATTTTGCGTGGAAATCACTCAAAAAACTGAGTGTTTTTTCAACAAATTTTCTAATCAAGCCAATTGTTTTGCATAATGGAATCCACACACAAAAACCAACAATAAACATTTTTTTTATTTTCAGATATCAGAATATGCTGTTGACGTTTTAGAGGTTGAAGCTGTTGTGAATAGTACGAAAGCAGAAATGAATTGGTTTTCTTCACAGCCTTCACGTGGTGTTTATGTTATAATTGTTCTATAATTGTCTAAAATAATGAATTATCAAAAGTAGTATTTAAGAACCAATAATAGGAGAGTAGCGACGCACACCGGGTATAGCCAATAATTAAGAATTTGAATTTATATACATATATGTACATATAAAAAAAAATTATTTTAATATTTGATGCGATAAAATGTATTTATTTATAAATATATATTTATTTATATACAAACATACATACGTAAGTACATACAGAGATACATACATTAATATTTAGTACTATTATCTTCTTATATATCGCCAATTTGCTGCAAGAGGGTGAGAGCTCGACAGATTCGTTTAAATAATTAATAATTTTGAATATGTTTTCATTTCTTAATTCAATTTTTAAAAATTTTAAATAAATATTTTGTTAACTCATTCCTTGAAGTGAAAGTAATGCCCAATTTATGTATATCATTCCAAGTAGTGACTAACTTGAAAACTCATTTTTTGTTTCATTTCGTGGTCCCACAGAGATCTTGTAGTAGCCCTTGTACATACCTGTTGGATAATTTTTGGTGTGAACCATGCACTATTCACATTGTATTGATAGATTTGTTAAAGGCGGTTCAAATTCATCTTCCCAAACTAATGGATATTTACAACATTCTGCGAACATATTCATAAAGTAAGTTTTGTAAACAAAATTGAAATATTCTGTGAGTGTACAAGGCGGTACACGATAAGGTGTTCACATATAAGTAACTCCATTGGGAGGTGTGGGCTACTTCAAACCGTGAATCCATTAAATTTAGTACCAAAGATATTAATTTTTTTTTTATCATTGTGAAGTATATACATTCAGTTAAAAAAGTAAAATTCCTACATACGGAATAACAGATGATAATAATTTTAATAATGAAATTATTAATTTATTTGCTTTATTCTTCTTTCTTTTTTTGTAAGATAAGATGTTCTTGTCGTTGTTATTCAAAATGTGTTCTTTTAGAGATCGGTAGACATGAAATGCGTACTCAGTACTTGTCGGTTTCATAAACGATTACTGCTGTTGTTACTAAATTGTTGTTGCTGATAACCTGCTGTTTTAAATCGGTAGCATAAATTTTACAAGCAGTTGCAAGTACTAAATAGTAGCAACGTTGTGTTTCAACAACAGCAGCAAAAGTAAATTTTAACAATCACAACTTTTAAACGCAACACTGTCGGAAACTTAACTGATTTAGACTTCATATTAATACAAAGTGTTCTCAGCTCATACAACTACACGGCCAGACAATTTATTTATTTTATCAATTTTGTTATTATTTTCTATCTAAGTGGTTGGCATGTTTTTCTTTTCAAGAAATGCGTTATTTTTTTTAAAAAAGTTTATGAGTGTTTATGACTTGATAAATCTATTTTTTTTTTAATTAAAATAAATTTAACCCATACAAGACCGTATTAAATTTTATGTTTATTATTTTAATTTAATGGAAATAAAGCGAAGAAATGTTTTTAAATGCAAATTTTTGTAAAAATATAATTTTGTTCAACGTAAAGGCCAAAGTCGATATAAAGTTAATCTCTTTCGAGGCTCCACCATTAAGCATACACTAGTGCCACGGGAGAATGCCTACTGGAGGGCTAGAAAAGTGCTGTTCGTATATTGCACGCAACTTACGATGTACTGCGGCATACATAACTCTCTCCCCTTGAGTATGGATATGCTGATGGACATTGCGCTACCCTCAATGGTGGCAGGGTTCTGTCACCAATTATTAGTGAGCTCTCCTTCGGTACTATACGTTGTGGCAGTGGTTGCTACCGAAATCGGTTGGAGAATTTTTCGTTAAACGACTGATGCTCAACCAGTGCTACTGACTAGCTGAAGTTCGGGCAGCCAATGTTACGTCTCTTTGTGTTGTTGCTAAACAACAGAAGCTTAATCAGAAGTATGAGATTAGACTGCTCTAGCACTTAAGCCAGGTGTTTCTACATAATGGGTGATCCAGCCATAATTGGGGACTTCGTTGGGAAGTGGTGTACACAAAACGTCAATCGGTGTTGAGAACACCGTAAGGTTAGGTCTGAAGGCAGGTATTGATGTTAATCTTGATCCCATCTGTACTTCAGGTTCCTCTTAAAAAATTAGAATATTGTAATATATTTTGTTCTCTTTTAATGGGTTAACAGTAATAATTGTAATTGTGCTTTGAAGAATAGTAGCAGCCGAACAAAACCGGCTTAATATGTACATACGTAGCATAATTGTCTTGTACATGTTACTCTCACTATGAAATTGATAACCAAAGAACATGTTACATGATACAAATATAAACAACTTCACGAACAACACAAATACGAATAACAAAGTTAACAGTATCTGCTACAAACACAAGAATTTATTTAGCATGAGTTGTAGAGGAAAAAGAGTAGGCTGCCCTTTAATAAGTTTAATAAAAATTGCATGTAACGCATATCTATTGGCATGTAATGTATGTAAACATGACCTAAACTTTATCGGTCGGACAAACGAAGGAACGAACGAACAACTTTCTAACAAGAAACTTAAAACAAAAAAAAAAAAAAAAAAAACAAACACTGCATCTTAACAAACTTCAATATCGTGAACAGATAAAGGAAGTGGAACTGAGCAAAATAAATAAAAGTTATTTAGGGCTTTGAATTTGGTGGCAAATTGTTAAAAAAAAGCAGCTGATATGAAAGTAAAATTTTTCATCAGATTTTTCACATCAATCACAGTTAGACCGATTTAATCACAAACCATGCTTGGGATCACATAAAGGATATCATAAATTATCGATGATTTCATTTTGTTTTGACAGGATTTTTATAGCAGCAAAGAATGAAAAACAAAAATACTATTATAACTACAACAACAATAATAATAGTACTTACGAGGATATCCTTAAATGTGCTAAATTGTTTGCAGTTCGTGATTTCATAATGTGCAACATCACACTCATCTTCAACTATAGTAGTAACTAGATAGAAAGCATATAGCACACAGGATGTAAACAATTTTACAATGCCATTGTCTGTGTACAATGATAAATGCGTAATAATGATGCGACAAATATTTATGAGTTTATCTAGTTCTGATTGAGCGGGTCTCTCTCTATCTCTCTCTTGCGACTGACTGTTCGTTTGGTTACAGATACTTCATATGAATTAAATAATGAGGTTTTATTTTCTAGTTCTTATAGTGTAAACATGAATGCCATACAATCCTGAGTTTAAATATATTTCTATACTAATAGATTATAATGAAGATCGAAATGAGATGGTGAAAGACATTCACGTTTTAGCTATTGTGTACGAGGGAAAATCATTTTGCGTAATCTATTTGGTAGTCACAAAGAATATTTTCATGTATTTATTTTTAGTTAAAGCAAATTGTATAATTAGTCTCTATACTAATAACTAAATGGAAAAGGTAACGCAAAACAAATTAATTGGCACGACAATTTTTCGATTTTGACAAATTTAATATAGAATTAAAAATATTTATTTACAGAAGTAAACCAGATATTGTGGGGTTATTGCGGGAGCTATAAAGTTGCTACTAATACATGTACATATATTATTCATGCACGTAACTAAAAAAAAAAGAAAAACCTCGGTTTAAAATTATTTTTTTTATTTTTATTTATAATACCAGCGACTAGTGAGAAAATATGATCCGTTTCCATTTTTGATAGTAGAGAAACTAAAAATATTTACCTGATAACAAATAAATTTCCAGTTTTCTAAAATAAATTTTGTACTTGACAACTAATAAAATTTTTTACTAGCACACAAAATGAAAATAAATTCTCTGTAATATATTGTTCAGCAACGTTTTCTTGTCAAAGAAAACTAGCCATCCACACAAAAATGCAAAAATATATTTCTAGTTTTCACATAAAATTATGGAAAATGAGGGGAATTTTTAGTAAATATATTTGTTTTTTAAACCCTGGAAAAAACAAACAATTTAAACATGGAAGTGTTTTTCTCCAAAAAAGAAAGTAACAACCATAAAAAAGTTTCTATTGTAAATAATTAGGTGCTGTTTATACAAGACGAAAGAGTGATTTGAGCGTAAGTTTTGTATGGAAAGTACTCAGATTTTTAGTGTTTTTCATACAAAACTTACACTAAAATCATTCGTTCGTCTTGTCTAAACAGCACCTAAAAATATTAAACTATCTCTAAAATCACTGTTTCATTTAAAAATTTTTTGACTAAAAATAAATTTAAAAAAAAGTACAACTTATATATAACGTGAAATTGAATAAAAAAAACTTAAACAGGCTAAACCTCACTCCACATTGAGCTGTAAAAATCAAAATATGCTATCCTATTACACCAAACACTATGGCTGATCATTCACAGTCGTTTGCGAACTTATAAGAGCATTAACCAAATATCCATTAAATCTCCATTTTTTAGCGCCATAAAAGATAAATCAAAATAATAAAACGAATGTACAAATAATGTCTACCTTGGTGCACAACTATTAAACGTTCGTCATCTGCTTTATTTGCAAAATACAACAAAACAACAATTAATAATAGTGTGACGTTTCAATGCCATAATGCGCACCGCAGTATAAACGATATATACTACACAAAGGAATAGAACGAAATATCCTGGCAGCCACATATTTAGTAAAAATCACTTGGGTGTCCTAAAGAGACAAGAGATATAACGTTATTGTTTTGTTTGTTATATTTTCTTAAATACTCCCGTATTGAGAATATCGTACTTAAATATTGAACACATTTTTAATTGCAATAATATATTTTTATGCAATGCATTGTGTCAGAACTTAGGGAAAGGAATAGGATAGAGACGATAGATTTAATATTTTTACAACTTTGCTATTGCGAGTTTTTGTTATTTTTTAGAACAGTGTTGCAGTGCCTCTGTTGTTAAGTAAACTCATTAAATTTCTTAAGCTGTGTAAGCAGTCATTTTCTTAATTATTTTACTTTGAAAGTACACCTTCAAATCCAACTATTTTATTATTATTATTATTATTTATTAATAGATTAAAAAATATTATACAATATTATTTTATAATCTATATTGGCTTAACTTATAGTTGTCAGCCAGATTGACAAAAGTAAATTATATTATATTATTTATTAGTGTCACATTTTAGTCTTCAATAAGGTATTTGTAATTTATATTAAAGCTATACATTAAATTCATTTATAATTAACTTTCGATAATTTAAGGACAATTCAATATATTTGTATAAAGAGTGGAAATCTGCTCCATTAAGTATACGAACAACTTCATCAAAACTAAGATAGATTGTATCAAAAAAGAGTTTTCTTATTTCTTTATATAAGGGACAAACTCCTATAAAATGGTAAGTATTCTCCTCCTCATGCAGATTACAAAGTGTACACATGCCGGACGTGTTGTTGCTATAAAGTCTAGCATTTAAGCCAAGTAGACCACATCTCGCTTTTATTATTAGACAGGTGGCGCGTGATGTGAGATCTATAGCAAGACTTGGAGTAACATTGAAATTAAGTATAGAATACAAATCATGATGAGAGTTAGCAGCACTATTTAAATATTCTGCATACTCTTTTGCCTGTAGTGAGCTTAATATGGTTTTCCAATGTGTGCAGAGATGTCGATTATTGTCTTGAGGTGTGAAATGCAACCTATGACAGATATTAGTCCATTCTTTAGCCCAGTAAATGTTTTGTGCTATGACAGCTTTAGCCAGTATATGTGGCAGTCTTAGCGGACTCATATTTAGAATTTTATTTATATAACTAAAGTGTAGCTTCAGAGATGAGATATATAGCGAGTCTAAACCAGTTTCCAGATGTAACATATAGTTCGGCGTGGTAGCTGGTAAATATAGCATTTTTTTAATAAAAAATCTGAACAGTTTTTCAACAAAATCATATTTAACATAGCCCCACACTTGGGCAGCATAAAACATTATGGACCGAGCAGCCGCATGAAATATCTGAAGTTTGTTATGTTTTGAGATTTGAGGATGATTGATATATTTCGTCCAGGTCGAATTAATGGCTAATTTAGATTCAGAGAGTTTATTTTTTAAATGGTTATTAAAGGACAGGTTGTAGGCGATAAGGACACCCAGATACTTATAGCTGTGCACGATTTCAATATTTTCAGTACCAAAATGCCAATTTAATGTCCTTGAGAAACGTGTGGCAGAACGGAAAATTATTATCTTTGATTTATTTAGATTAGCGGTTAAGTTCCATAGCTGGCAATATCTATGTAAAGAATCTATCATTTTTTGTAGACCTTCAGGGCAGTCAGATAGGATTACAATATCATCTGCATAGAGAAGGACTTTAATCGTTGTATCAGCAACCTTTACACCACATGGAAGTTCATCTGCTAGATCGTTTAAATATAACGAAAATAATATTGGACTCAAAATGCAGCCTTGTTTTACACCCATATCAAAAACGAAATGATCGGAGAAAGAAGTACCGTCCCAGATACGACATCTTGTGTTTTCATGCAAACTTTGTAATACTCTTATTAATTTGGATGATAATCCGGCATTGGAAAGCTTGAAGAATAGGCTATTTCTGGGTATTGTGTCAAATGCGCATGAAAAATCAACAAAAAAGGCGTAAGTGTTTTTACCGATATTTTTATTTAGACTAACGATGTTTACTAGATTAAATATGTTGTCCACAGTAGAATAGTCCTTTCTGAAACCAGCCTGATATTCGTTCATTATATTATTCATATTAATCCACTCAGTTATCCTATTTAGGAGGATGGAGCTAAAAATTTTGCTAATTGAGTCAATCAGAGATAGTCCACGATAGTTAGCTGGAACGTTCGGGTCACCTTTTTTAAATAGTGGTATTAAAATTGAGGAACGAAAACTTGTAGGAATAGTTTCATGCAGAAAAATTTTATTGTACAAATTTAGTAGCTCATTAATGAAGCAGTGAGGGGCAAACTTGTAATACTCATACGGAATACCATCTTCTCCGGGTGATTTATTAAGTTTTAAATTTTTTATGACAGTTAATATTTCGCAAAGTTCAATGGGAGAATCTAAGAATGCGTTTATGTTATAAGGCATCGACCACATGATCGCATGTTCATTTGCTGGTTTTAGTAACATTGAGCTGAAATGGTTAAGAAAATCATCTACTGTTAAATTTCCTTTAATATTGGCTTTATATGATTTCAATGAGTTTGACAACTTCCACCAATCACTGACAGATTTAACGGTATTTAGTAAACTTAAGTTTTTGTTGTAATATGCACGCTTTTTGCTGTTACATAGGTTTATGAAATTAAGTCTAGCAGAAAGGTACTTAGTTTTGTTGGCATTTGTATGATCTTTTCTGTATTGCTTAAGCTTGTTCATCATGTGTTTGCGGGTACGAAAACAGTTCCAGTCAAACCATTTTTGTCTGGGCTCAAAAATCTTTTTATTTGATTTTATAACGGCAGATTGTTTTATTTTTGCTGTAAATGAGGAAACAATATCATCAATATGAGCATTCGTATGCTGATCAACATTTGTAGCTAGTGAAGATATATTATCCCTATACTTGGTAGCATGTTTTTTATTCCAATACAATTTATTTAGGGTCTGTTTAGCAGTGCTTATAATAGCATTTGAAGAATTTATCTTCAAGCATAGCGGCATGTGATCAGAGAAAGGTTTGGTTGCCACAGACAATTCATCAACAAATTCAAGAAAGCTATATGAGCATATAAAATAATCTATGACAGAGTTTCCCATTACACCGCAAAAGCTGTATTCACCTTCATCATCACCTTTCGTCCTTCCATTGAGAATAATACCTCCCACATTTTCTACGAACTCTATAAGCTTTTTGCCTTGGGTATTTAAAATTTTGTCTCTAGAGCTTCTGTATTCACGGATATTTGGATAATGTTGTAGCAAATGTTGATCTAAGTTTTGTTCATCCGAAATTCTCGCATTTAGATCACCAAAAATACAGAAGTGAGTTGGGTTAATATTATCCATAAGCGTTTTAAGTTTTTCTAAATCCGAGTTCCAGTTTGTACAATTTAAATATCTTGGTATTAAATAAAATAAACAATTACCAATCTTAGCAGTTAAAACTATATCGTTATTAATATTTTGATATTTAAAAGAGTATTGCTTTTGGAGCTCTTTTTTAAAACCAAATAGGCAACCACCACTAGCACGACCAGCTCTATGAATTTTGTTAGCAGGGGTCCAGTGCAACGAGTATTTTTGAAAATAAGATGCGAAAATATGTTGACTTTCAGATATAACATGCGTTTCAAAAAGAAAAAATAAATCAAAAGAGTTAACGTAGGTTATAAAATTACCAAATTTTATTGAATTAGCCAGATTTGCTATATTATACGACAGTAATCTGCACATATTGAATTGCTATTGTTGTTGTGGAGTTTGCATAGGTATATTGCTGCTTGGGCAACTATTTGATAGACTTATTGGATAAACAATAATTTGAATTTATATAATAATTTAAATGTTGAACTCAAGGCGAAATAATGATTATTCAAGCTTTAAAAACAAAAGAAATTTAAGAAGAAAAAAAAAATCAAGAGATTGGATATTGTAAAATATAACACACTACAACTCTTTTAGAACATATTTTTTAGTAGAAGCTTCTTAGATGAAAGTTTCTCTGTGCATTTCCCTATAAGTCCTAAAATTGATTTTCATTGTTGTACCAGCTGCAATAAAAACTATATGTATAGGCTTTCTTGTAAAACCATTATTATTTTAATATATTCATATCACGATCAAATATTGTTTTAAAATAACAAAGAAACACCTGTTAATAAACAAATTTAATTACATTATTATTATTAATAACAAATAACTACAATTGACCAAATTTAAGTATTAAGTGAGTCACTGTTAAATAGTAAGATAGTAATTTAACACGTGCATAACATACTTTTTACAAATATTGCTTTAAAATTTACCACATTTGTTATTTCGTTTCGTTTATTAGTACGTGTTACCCAAATTATAACAAAAACAAAATAATTACAAAAACACTTTCTACACATTAACAAATGGCTACTTCCGGTCTAAACTCTGCCAAAAACCAACAAATATCACCCAACGCATATTAATTTAGAAAATCCCAACACAATGAATAAGAATTAAACAAAAAAAAAAAAAATATATATAAATGTTTTTAAATAAAATTTTGATAGAGATCCATAAGAAATTTTTGCGGTCTAAGACAAAAAAAATTTTATTGTCTTATTTGTAATAAACAATTATTTTATTTAAATGTTTTTAATTATGTTTAAATGTATACATACTATATATGTATATATTTTTTTTTTGTTAAACAATCATATGATCATAAATAATTTTTATATGACAAAAATGTTTTTTTTAATGTTAAATTTTGACCCTAAATAGATATAAAGACTATCAAAACAGCTTTATGGATTCAATTATGCTTATGTTGCTGTTGCAAAAGAGGTTTGCTTCATATACGAGTACATCCAATAATACATAAATATAATTTTTACAATTTCTGAACAGTTTTAGAAAGAATGGAATCAAACAAAACTAAATTTTTTCTAATGACTTGTGAATTGTTTTGTCAATTTATTTGTGTCACTTACAGTTTTTGTTTTTTTTTTGTGGGTATATCTAATGTGTTCAGCAAGTACAGCAGTGTATTTGACCATAACTCGGGAACAGTTTTTATGATTTCGACCAATGAAAAAACAACGAAACTGCTCGCTTTCAAATACTTTATGTTCTTTTTTTCATCCACAACAGAAAACAAAATGTGCCCCCTTGTGTTGACGGGCATTTAGTTTTAATGGCTCTACACACAAAAATAAAACACGTAATAAATATAAGTTTAATTTGTTTACTTTGACGGTGAGTTGTTTTGAATAAATTGAGTACGAATAGCACTTAAATGTGCCTAAAACAATCCTAAAAGCGATTGCACACTTAATCTGCCTATGCTCAATACCAGAAATTTTTTTTGTCGATTTTAATATGCAGATGTGGTTGTGTTGTCTAGGACGATGAGATTTTTGCCTGAAGGATCCTATCAGAGATCTCTTGGGAACGACTGTAGCATATGTCTAGGCAGACGTACGGTGTCAAAAGTTCTGAATGATATGCTGAAGGTTATGGAACGTTGTGTTTGCCCTCAATGGATACAAATTTAAATGAATTCTAATGAAAAACATAGATCATAGTAAATATCGACTTCCCTCAATAATTTGGTTGCATTGACGGGACTCATATAAAAATTATAAAACCTTTTGCGATATCCGCATATCTTTCCATAAACTCCATCATTATGGAGTTTTGGGTATTATTTTATGCTTTCCCGTAGTACTAATAAAAATACAGTCAACGCTCGGTATAACAAAAACTCATTATAATGAATTCGCGATATATCGAATGAGTTTTCTCTACGTACGTAAGTACCTTATATAACGAATATTTTGAAATTTTTACGCCCAGTATAACGAATGATTGAAAAAATAAACACAGAAAACATTAATTATGTGTTTTAATAGAAAAGTAAAGACACAAAAGAAGAATATTCGTGATGAATCTTGTATGATTGCACTTGCCTGGAGAAACATTGATCGACATTTGTTAGCTAAATGCTGGAGCAAAGTTTTAATTTACAAAGATTCAGAATTTGATGAGGAGGATGACATACCTTTGGCAAGAATTTTATAAGGAGAGGAATTCGTTTCTATTCGACGTGGTGATAGACTTTTGAGCATAGTTTTTCCAAATGTAAGAAAATGTAGCACATAGTTTTAGTAATTTTCAATTTACATACATACGAATGTTTTGTTTTACTAGATACCTTTTAATGCAGACGATTTAAATGTTTGGAACCAAAATGATAATTTCATGTCAGACGAAGAAAACGGCGAGAATGAACAAAATAGTGTAGAAATTGTAGTTCCAGTGGCCGATAATGAAACAAAAATAAAACATGCTGAAGTAATTAAATGTTTGGACAAGTGCTTTCAATGGAGTCAGCAAAGTAATATTTCTTTTTTGAAATCATTAGTTTTAAGAGAATTACAAGATGAATCTGTTCAAAAAAGTTTGCAAATAGAGCAGAAACAAACAACCTTGAATAATTTTTTCAAATTTGTTTAGTTTTAACATTGCATAAAAGTTATTTTAAACATTCAATTTAAATAAATCTTTATATATATAATTCTACTGTACGTGCGTTGTAACTGAACTCTTCCTAAACGGCTGGACCGATTTGCATAAATTTTTTTGTATGCGTTTGGGTGGCGCCCCGGGTGGTTTAGATTTACAATTCGGTCCAATTGGACAAAGGGGCGTGGTACCTCCCATACAAACCACATATTAAAAATCTATTATTTCTGCTCCTGATAACGGTATTTGAACAAAATTTGGTACGTCGGTTTGGTGTGCATTTTTGTAAGTGCTGCTGCAAATATGGGCGGGATTGGACAAAGGGGCGTGGTACCTCTCATAAAAACCACAAATTAAAAATCTATTATTTCTGCTCCTGATAAAGGTATTTGAACAAAATTTGGTAAGTCGGTTTGGTATGCATTTTTTTAGTGCTGCTGCAAATATGGGCGGGATTGGACAAAGGGGCGTGGTACCGCCCATATAACCAAAAAATTAAAAATCTATAATTTCTGCTCCTGATAAAGGTATTTGAACAAAATTTGGTAAGTCGGTTTGGTATGCATTTTTTTCGTGCTGCTGCAAATATGGGCGGGATTGGACAAAGGGGCGTGGTACCGCCATATAACCAAAAAATTTAAATCGCCATATTTTGGGAATTTTTTAACCTACGTCGATGATATTTGGTACATATTGTATTGGCATAATTTGGAATACGTACCAGGAGAAAAGTGGGTTGAACCACGCCCCTTTTTAGGAAAACCAAACCCTTGGACCGATCTTCCTGAAATTTTCACAGCATGTTACTGTGACTCTGGAAGGAATAATAGGCTATATGAAGTTTTGATTGGACAAAGAAGCGTGGCACCGCCCATATAACCCAAAAATTTAAATCGCAATATTTTGGGCATTTTTTGACCTACGTCGATGATATTTGGTACATATGGTATTGGCATAATTTGGAATACGTACCAGGAGAAAAGTGGGTGGGTCCAAGCCACTTTTTAGGAAAATTAAAAATCGTAATATAGTCTTAACTACTGGACCGATCGTCATTAAATTTTCACAATAGGATATATAAATACTTTTAATTTTATTTTATAACGAGGGGGGGTAGCGAAGCACACCGGGATAGGCTAGTATTAGTATATAAAATTAATAAATAAAATAAAAAACTTTGCTATATAACGAATTTTTCACTATAACGAATGGGTTTGACATTATTTCTTTCGTTATACCGGGCATTTAACTTTATATAATAAACATAGTTTTACTATTTCGAGCATAAAATCGATAACAATGGATTTCATGACACCAAGGTATTTTTTTTCTCGTTTTCAAATCCAATAACGACCAGATTAGATTCTATGACAATCCCGATTGCTTAATCACCTAAAAACAGAAGTTACGAATTATTTAATCTCTAAATAATGAATTCAAACCAAAATTCTTCGTGTGTGTGAATTAATTATTTGAAAGTACTGCTTGTAACTACATTTGTTGATCTTTGATCATTTATTAAGTACGTGCATAAAGCAAAGAAAAAAATAATAAAATTTACATACCAAAAACCGAAACTACGAGTATTCGTGTTATTGTCGTCTTTCTTTTTGGATTAGTGTGCGTCATACGATTTGAATATGAGACACCAAAAAGTGCGTGCATGCATTTAAACGTTCAAGTCTTGCTAAAAAGCCGCACCTGCGCATTAACGAGTTTATACATGTATGTATGCATGAATGTAGTATTATTACTTTGAGTTTTTTTTTCCATTTATTTCTTTCAGCAGTAACTTATGCATCTACAATGTACAATGTAGAATCTACATTTAGTTTGATACGTACAACATACATTATCTCTACTAAATGATACTTGTTGGCATTGCAAAGTATCCAAAGTGAAATACACACTCGCGCATTCGCTCACACAACATCACATCCTAAAAATATACTTAGTACGAGTAGTACTTCTGTTTAAATAATTGAATGTATGTATATACGAGTGTGTTAGTAGTTTGTACCACCAGCGCAGAAGGCGATTTTTAATTGCAACGACATGTTTAGACTTCAAATCAGCTGTCATTGTTGTTTATATGTTGCATTTTCCACATGACCAATATGGTCATTGCATTTTAGATGTATTTAGGTACAATGTTTTATTCTTAATCTTTCTTTGTTGGCTTAAATGAAAAATGACAGCAGCTAAGAAATATAAATTTTTTGATGCTTTTTCCTTCTGAGCAAATTTTGTTGACCAGTTTTTTCTCTTTTTTTTTTGTTTTTGTTAATATTTTTTTATTAATCTCTAGCTCTAAACTTTTAGCGATCGTTGATTTATCCCTTTGATTTGAGATTTGTGAGTTTGAAAAGTGTTAACTTTTCAACCATTTATGGTCATGTGAATGTTTTAAAAGCTTTACAAAGTACCATTACAAATAGGGATTTTGTAATCCATCAGTTATGTTGACATTTCTATGCTGCTTTAAAACTTTTTTAATTTTTGCTTGCCTCCAAAGATGATGGTGCTATTGATGATAATCTCACTCATCAAGTTGGTGAGATCAAATCAGATTTAAGTAATCAATTTGAAGTCAACTTAAAGACATTTTACAATTTTAAGAATGTACATACTTTTAATTTGACACTTAAGAAAAGTGTTCGTTTTTATCAACTTCGCGAAAGAACGAAAGGGCTGCCTAGCACAGGAGTTTAAGATAAAGATTTTTTGGTGGAACGCCATATTTAGTCAAAATTAGTAAGTATATATTTATAAACCTTCTTGTTTTTTATGTGAATTTATTTCTATCGTATCGACTTAGCGATTGACGTTTGAAACGGTTCGATGTGTACGGATTTGAGTAGAGATCTTTTGCTGATCAAAATTATACTTCCTTCGAAGCAAAATTCTAGAATACTACAAGGTACTGGTTTTAGTTGAATGTTAAATAGGAATTATGTCTTGTTTTGAAAACATTTGTAACAAATTTTCAATTAATAAAATTGATGGACTTAATGAAATTAAAAACTAGGTTCAATTAATTGCGCTATTTAATCAATTAATCTAATGATCAAAAAGAAAATTTTAAAAATGGTTAAATTTCACTACGTTCACATATATCAAATATTTGTCGAAAAAAACGTAACCAAAAAAGAAACCAATAATTTATTTCTTTTAGTTCCAATATTTTTTTTTAATTATGGGTCCAATTTTTTTTATAAACTGTATAAAAAACCTTTTTTTGTAGAATAATTAATTTTATTTTGGAATATAAAAACCAAGATAAATGACACTGTCCCTAAGCAACACTAGTGGTTACGTTTTTTTGGACATTTAATATAATTTAAAATAATTTAATATTTAATAAATGTGAACGTAGATATATGGTGTTTTCTTTTCTACAAAAAAATGGTACATCTCCATGCAGAAAGTGTACTTTGGTGTTCGTTTCTTAGAAATGTTTTGCTCTGTAAAAGGGTGGTGTGTTTATTATTAAAAAAAGACGCCCTCACTAATGGTGAAAGGCATTGCACTTTATGCCCCGTAAAAATTCACAGTGTTAATGATGCCCTATAAAGTTTAGCTGTCAGCTGTTAAAAACAGGGCGTTCCACTTTTTCATAAGTTGTGTTTTATTGTAGTGAAATAAAAAGTTGTATTATTACAGGGTTGGCAAGACATTTTATACATGTATGTACCTTTCAACAAGGTCCATTTTGTGTGCAGAAACGAAAACACCATTAGTTGAACTTTAACAACGAATCTACAGTTTTCGTAATTAAAATCGTAGATTACGTTTTTCCGTGTGTGTGTTTGTGTTTGTCTATGGCAGTGTGAATGTTTCACATACGAGAAGGCGGCAGTAATTAAATAGAGACATTTTTGTTCTAAAAAGAGTGATGAGACAGACAATCCCATACCACTATGTTTGTTTGAGACTCGATTTGTATCATAAAGGGTGATTGGATACCAATGATAATGTTTTTAGTTGTTGTGATTTCTCATTATTCGTACCTTGTTGCCTACCTCTGTCTAACGTTTCAGGGACAAAGTAATTTTTATGTTGTTTATTCCTGAAAGTCTCTGGCTCGCACTTTCATACGAACAAAAACATATACAAGAATATTTTACTTCATACGAGTATGTATTATTAAATGATTAAAAGGCAAATAATTATTATATATTTAGCGGTAGTTAAACTGAAAAAAGTTTTTTGTAAATTTTAATGATAATATGATTTTCTTGTTTGTTAAATGCGGTTTACACTTAAGATCTTTAAAGATAGTTGAGGATTTTAGATTTAGTTAGTTTTCGCTTTTCAAATTCAAAAATATTGTAAATATTATTTTAACACGTAATTTTCCCAGCCGACGAGGCATCTGTGTTTAATTATGCGTTTCATGAAATGCAGCCATAGAGAAAAGATTAACTGGCCGCATCTGATGTTTCAAGTCAAGTCAAGTAGTTTGTTTAGTACGCGTGCTGACCAGTTTTAAATAAAAATAGCAAAAACAAATACTTGAGAATACATATCAAAATAAGAAGAAAATCTTATACTTTTGTCGCGTCGGCATCATCATACAAATTTTTGACATTTTTAAAAACTACAAACTCAAGTTACTTATTTATGTACATATTTGACAGTAATTGACAATTAGTGTTTGCTTTTAACATACATTTTTCTCTCCTAAAACTTTTTTTTAATTACAAATAAATGCTTTGTAGTTTTTTTTTATTTGTTGGAAATTTTCCAAAAAAAATTTTTTTTCTACAATTGAATGTTTTAACAAGTTTTCCGTAAATGGCGCTGGGACGACGAGTTTCTGATGCTTCACCCATTTACATAGTAAAAAGGATGACAAAGACAACATCATTGGCATGAAATGTTTGAAAGATATTTAAGATGCGAGAGGAACTAACAGACAAAGTTTCTTAGTAACAAATATATGCGTTCCTTAATTCGTTGCGTCCGTTTCATTTTTTTAAACTTCAGTTGTGCAAAACAACTTTGGAAATATTAATGTTTTTTTGTGTGCTGATTTTAAGTTTTTATCCTAAAACTGAGAGTTGGCATTTGAAGCCATGTGTAGGTGTACAAGCATGTGAAGCTTGGAAAATTTATTGTGTTTGAATGTGATGATTTGAAATACATACATACGTATATTTGTAATGTATTGGTTTATGACTTAATTAAAACACCTTTTTTTGTTCATGTATAATTTTTTTTTTTTTTTTTTGTAACCTCTACCACCAGAGCAAATTTATAGAAGGTGTCTCGGGAGCACATGTAAATATTATCGCCCACTTTTGCCACTTCCATTTTTAATCTCCCTCAGACATTAAAAAACATTTTTCAGTACTTTGTATTTTGACATCCCATGGAGTTATTTTTTAAGGAAAATTGTGTCGAGTATATTTTGCATCAATTAATATGCCTTGTCTATGAAATCATTCATTGGAATATTGTCAATTTAGACTGTGTTGTGCAGCCAGTGCAATCGGCAAACAAATTATCTTCAAGGTTAAATAACTTCCTATTGAAGTTTAGGTTCCAACTTCTAATAAGGAATTATTTGCTAACTTTAAACATATAAAAGAAATAAAACTCAAAATTTTTGCACAATATTTTTGTTATTCTTTTCAATGAAAAATCAATTAATATTAAATTTCGCTGTAATTTATTTTTATTGCTTTTTAACACTTCTCAGCCTTATTTGCCATCAAATAAAGTTTTGCGCGTAAAGTTGTTAAAATATTCGCACGTTGCTTAATAATTCTTCTTTTCTTGGTGAAATGTTGAAACATGAAAGTGTTTGTCACATTCACTGGATTAAGTGACTGTATGACTGACGTTTTAGAGACATTAAAAAAAAACAAAATAAAAATACAGCAATAAAAATTACAACACACATAATTTAAACGAAAAAAAAAATACGAAAAAAATCAACTATAAAATCGCGTGATATTAATGAGCCAACGCATATATAAACGTCAACAGGCAAAGAAAAAAACAAAAACAGCATTGATGTTGCTGACGACAATGACGTTGGAAGAAAATTAAAAATTGCACGCGTGCGCAATATGAGTTTTTTTCATACTTATTTATTTATATTTTTTTTTGTGTTCGACAACATTTTAACAAACATCGACTATTATTCACATTTAGACAAGCGATCAACCAAAATCGGAGGAACCCTGTGTTAAAAGCAACTCTTTAAATTCGTGTTCCCCTCTTGATTGAAAAGAAACCCGTATTTGGTAGAGCTACAACGAGTATTGTTCTCGTATGTATGAATAAGAAGACTACGTGTTCATATGACTAATGCAAAGATTTAGGCCCAAAAACACATGTACTCAGCTGCTAATACTTAATGATTATTTTCTACGAGAATGAATGTAATAAAAAAAGAAACGCAAACAAACGAACAAAAAAAAAAAAAAAACAAATAAATATTTCCAACAACTGCAACTTTAATCCGTGTGATGTATTGCATGCGAATTAGAATTTAATATTTTTGTAAATGACAATAACAAAAACTTGCCCACAAATGGGAAGAATTTCTAGCAGAGGCGTAAAAAAAATGTTAAAGCGTTCTGCCCAAGAAATAAATAACTACCTAATTTATTTGCTGATATATAAAAACCTTTTCAACGATATATAACATGTAGGTACTCTCCATTTCATTTTCAATATTATATTTTCAATTTAACATTTGCATTAGTGCCTACTATGCGATTCATAAAATAATTCCTTCGCGGATACAACTCAAATAAAATTATTTTTTTTTGCATTAATGAAATAAAATATAAAAAGATCACAACAGCTAATTAGCATTATAATGATCATAAATTTTTTGGAGTTCAACTTTTTTTGCTGTATATATCAATCATAGTAGGCTTTGCATAAAAGTTTTGCACATTCAACACACAAAGGATACCGAAGTATGTACGTATGGGATTGTCGTTTTTTTTCATGGATACCTACATATATTTTTGCTTGAATTTTTTCACCAGAAATGGCAGTTTCAATCTGTTACACCCATAACTTTGCACGTCTCTGGAAACGAACAACAGCAAAGTGTTACGTTCGTTATGACGCATGTCATTTTACATACAATTTGGCTTCTGTATGGCATAAAATCATAAACTTTTGTTGGATTTAAAACATTCCATGCCATACAAATAGCGATTTGTTACGTGTTAACAATACGACTTATGATTTTTGTATATTTATTTTTTATGCCTTCTTTACACTTTTTCTTCAATATTTTAAATGATGAAGTCCATATGGAACTGGCAAATGATGAAAAACATTTCAAATACTCTGGAGTCTTGAAATATTTAGCTTTTTAATAGTTTATAATATTTTAATAAGAAATTATAAAATGTATATGACGAGCAGCAAAGTTAAAGAATTCAATAGGATGGCGAATATTAACTCATTTAAAGGTAATTGAAAACTTTCATTTCCCATGATGGGGTCAGTTAATAGAAAACTGAACGAGTGATCATTTGCATGCGAACGTCAATAAAAATTTTAACGTTAAAAGTAACTGTGGGAATTCGAACCACAACATTTTCCTGTTCAAAAATAACCGGGACTTTTCTTTACTTCATTTGCATGAATGTTTGTGCAACATTTAGTAAAAGCTGGCTTACAGAGCAGGAATAACACTTATTTACGGCCTTATATTATGGTACTCGCATTTATTTACTTTTTATTTCTTCTTGTTGTTGTTGTTGTTTTGTTTTTTGTTTTTCGTTTCTGTTTGGTCATAACACCTTCTTCATTACACCTTGTTAGATGAATTGCTTAATGTTTGTTCATTGTTACGCCAAAGATTTTACGACTTTGTTTTTTCTTGGAACAAAATTGTACAAAATGCCGTAACATTTAGGTTTAACTACACAACTACGCGCATTAACTTATTTCTTGTTTGTTTTTCTTTCTTTTGGCCATAAAGACAGCTTGCGCCAATTGAAAGACTCTGTGTGTGTGTGTGTGTGTGTGTGTGTGTGTAAGGATGGTGCAACTAAAGTTAAATACATACAATTGTTAATATCATTGACGCGCAATGAAAATTCTTTTAACTGTTTCCAGTTAATGCTGGCGTTAAGTGAGTTTATGACTTACAAGCAAACAATTCTAGAAAGTAAATAAAATTAATTGAAAAGAGAATAAAAAATGGAAATGCATTTCGAAGCGAATATAATAAAAAATGATTAACGTACCTGAAATGAATGTTTTACAGCTGATTTAGACACAAACATGTGTAAAATATCTAAACAAAGGCTGTTAATCTAAATAACTATAATAGTATTTTAGATATGAAATATATGTACATACATAAATAAATGTGTACATACATACATATAAACATCCATCAACTATCATTAATAATATCGTACATAAGAATAATACTGATGAAAATGCATACTTTTAACTTTAAATGGTGTTGCATATACTAACTAAAACGACCCATACTTTCAGTAGTCTGGCAAAGCTAAGCATTTATAATATACTCGTACATACGCATATTTACAAACATATACATACATACATCTGCACCATTTATCAATGAAATTGAGAATATTCCAAATGAAATTATGATTTTAAAGTTGACAAAATAAGTTAAAGTTGGTTTCATTTATCCAGACCACAGTCTTTACGGCTCTAACAAAATCGTGAACATTTGTAAAATATGTCGCACGATATTCTTTTTTAATATGAGTGTTCATTGGTAATAGTTGTATGTATATATCGTTATATTTTTTTGTTTTTCAAATAGAGTATTTATCATATTTCGATAATTAACCCTGCAAGTTATCGATATAAGAAACAAAAACACGATTGGGAAATATATGATTTACGGCCTTTCCTCATAGTTGACTAATTGGAAAGCATTTTTTTTTTGGTATTTATTTTATGGAAATTTTAATAATCTCACCATTATATCGAATTTTCTCAATTTCATTTGAAATTTTCTCAATACAAACTTGGAATTCTGAATTTCATTTTTTCAATTTTCATGATATTATCGAGAATGTTCTCCATTATAATGAAAACTAGTGTAGTACAATGAGAATATCGATGCAAATGCCGAAAATACCAGCATTTACTGCATTCTAATCATAATTTCAGCTAAAATTTAGTTTTTGGAAAAATAAAAGGATATGTGGGAGGAAGTCATATCCTGGCACCAAACGTAACAAAATGTTCATCACATCGAAGACGTACTACTTAAAAGACATTTATTAAGTTGTAGTGTGTTCTAATCTCAAATTCAGCTTAAATTTAGTTCTTGAGTAATAGGATATATGGGAGGTAGCCGTGTCCTTGCACGGAATGAAACAAAATTTGTACTATATCTAAGAGGCATAATTCAAGAAACATCTATTCAGTTTCAATGCGTTCTAATCATAAATGCAGCAAATTTTTTTTTTAAAAGCCTTGTCCTTGCACCGAATGGAAGAAAATCTAAGACGCTAATTTTTAAAAATACCAATTAACTTTTAGTGCACTCTAAACATAGATTTAGCTGAAGTTGATATTTTTTTAAATAAAATGGTGGTGTCATATGGAAATAAAATTTACATCGGCTTTAGATCACTATGCTTTAGAGACCGATGTCACTTTACATTATTTCGATAACTGTTCTTAATTCCACAATTTAAAACTCAGGATGTCTTAGTTCTTTCTGCGACAACTGCCTTACTTTTGCGGACTTAATTTATGGTGATAAAGTACTGTGCGACACTGCCCTAAAATACAAACTGAGCTCTTATAGCCGCTATTAGATTTAAAAACAATTTTATGTTATGAATCTTTTTTTTAGGATAATTTTTGTTATTAATACATTTTCTGTACAGAACATGTTACCATCGACAAATCTAAATGAAAAGTATTTTTTCTATCGATACACTTGTAAAAGAATTAATGTTGCCGCAGTATTTCCCTTACAATTTATTTGTTATTGATGAATTTTTTATAAAATTGTTTGCTAATAATAATTTTGGTGTAGGAAATCTTTAATAGAGAGCTGATATTCATCTTAAACTTTATTGTGACTTTAGTGCATTCTATAGATTTTTTTTTATTGAAAAGTCACTACTCCATTGTTTTATCCAGGAAAGAAGCAAAAATGAAAACAGTTCTTAATTGCGCTTAAAATAGACTGCTGAAATGTTTTTCATATCGCTTAAACATTAAAAACCAAGTAAATTGCAATAATAAATTTTAATGAACGTTCATTCATTCAGTTACAGATAAAGAAAAATTTTATTTTTAGAATAATTTTGTACTAATGATTTTTTCCTACGGTTTTTTTTTTTGTTTTAATTTTCTTTATTTTGGTAAAAAAACTCATTATGATATTTTCGCTGTTAGTTTTTTTTTATTTTTTTGGTAGTTCATGTTTATCTCTCCCTACAAGTATGAAGTTATTGTTAAATGGATTATCTCTAATTTATACTTCCGTGTTTTAGTATTCGAAATCTTAATTACCACAATATCAATGCATTTTTAAGCTTCTTGTTAGTCGGTCGTTTCAGTGTTTTTTCTTAATTTTGATATTTATTTGTTTTATTTTTGTGCTTATATATATTAAAGACACGAATTTCACCAATTTGATTCACACATAACAAGTGCTTGTGCTTTCTACTGGCTTGATTTAATTTTATTTTATTTATTCCACTGGTTTTAGCTTCTTTCGATTACAATGAATCTTTTTATGAAAGAAAATTATATACGAAAAAAAGTGCAATACGAGTACACATTTCTTAAAACATCACATTTAACAGCCAAACAGGCATGTTAATGTTTCTAGGTTTTTTCTTGTTTTGTTTTTAACTTAATGAAAAACAACTATTTTAAATTAAAAATAAATAAAACGCGATATTTTATTTCGTTGTTTTGCATTGAAAATTTTGCAAATGCAATAACATTTATTTGCCAAAACTTTGTTCATATTTAGCGCTACGCGATCATTATTATGGTTATTTTCACTTAACATGAAATACCCCCAATTGCTAACCAACTTGTATGAATGTGTCTGCTACCTGCATTGCTGTAGAATTTTTAAATAACTTTTCTTGTTGTTTTACACAATTTTAGCTGTTTCTGTAGGCATATAATTAATTAATAATCCCAGAAGTCGGTGGCAAATTGTTGTGCAAAGAACACAAATATTAAATAAAGTAGATGCAAAAATAAAAAAAGTACACAGAAAAAAATAATCACAAACGTTCTTAAATCAATCTCTCTCAATGTGTAAAAAATACAACAGTAAGTTCAGATCTAATTGAATCAAATACAAAAGCATTAATTCAAGTACGGATTATTCAATCCCAAAAAAAAAAATTACTTTAGAAAAGCGTCTGCCTTTATTTAAGACGATAACTAACGGCCTTAGATTAAATGTATCAATCCACTTACAAGATCATCACGCATCCAGTTGAAATGCGGTACACATTTAGTTTATCTAAAATCAAAAATCAAAACTATTGCAGAACGAAACTATTACTGGAGATTCCTGTAGGCAGAGAATCTGCTGTCATCGAAACCGCCCAATGCAGATATTTGGCAGATCGTTTGTAATGATCATGTCACTGTGACTATTGATATTAAAATATTTTCAAAAGTAATTTATCAGCTTTTTGTCATCTTGCATAATCAATTCGCTTATTGAAAAGGATGTATTTTATATACAACGCCCACGTCTTATGCTAAAGCTACGTTCAGATTTATCAAATATTTGTCGAAAAAAAAGTAACGAAGAAAAAAACTAATAATTCATTTCTTTTTTTTTTTTTTTTTTTTTTTTTTTTTAATTAGGACCAGCACTCAGGGAATGACCCCTACGTATGCAATGCATTGTGCCGGAACTTTAGGAGAGGGATAGGGTAGAGAAGATAGAGGTTGAAAATTTAGAAGGCTTAACTCTTTTACAACTCTGCTTTGCCCGTTATGTTGATTTTTTTTTTTTTTTTTTTTTTTTTTTTTTAGCAGTGTTGAGGCGCCTCTGGTGTTAAGTACACGCATTAACTTTGTTAAGCTGTATTAGCAGGCATTTTATTAATTGTTTTACTTCGCCGATGTTTCTGCTAACCGACGAAGGAGGGCGATGTTGTGTACATTAGTTTGAAACGGCATCAATCGCTGTCGGAACAGTTTTTTTTAGTGACCAGTGCTATGCCTTCATCACTTAAATAGTCCGACAACAATTAATAACAATGTCTCACCAATGTACATTAGAAAAATTAATGATGTTAATTGACTTGCTCTGGCCAGGGTTTGAACCCAGGCCCCAAGTCATTGTTTGCTTAGTAGTCAACGCGCTAACCACCTCAGCCAACACCACCCTCAATATATAATTCCAATATATTTTTAATTTTGGGTTCGCATTTTTAAAAAAACTGCATAAAAATACTTTTTTGTAGAATAGTTAATTGTATTTTGTTATATATAAAACAAATTAAATGACAGTACCCCTAAGCAAAACTAGTGGTTACGTCTTTTTGGAAAAATATTTGATAAATGTAAACGTAGCTTAAGTAAGATGTTCGGTTGTTGTTCGTTTTTTTTTTTTGTTCTGGACATTAAATGGGCGCAACTTGTGCCTTCTTACTTCAGGACGTGCACAAAAAAAAAAAAAAACTACGGGTAGCACTCCGGGAGTGCCGATAGAAGTGAAAACCTTTTGTGATTACAACAATACACGTGCTATTCCCACAAAAAATTATGCGTAGATTATATAAATGCATGCAACAAATTTAACCACTTCTCAAGGCGTATGCAACAGGTGAGCTTACTAGCACAACTGACTGAGCCCGCTTTGTAGCAAATTTTCATATTGTTTCAATTTGTTTCGCTCAAAATGAAGAGAGCGCTATCTTTGTGTACTCTTCTTAATCAGTTTCGCTCAAATTGAAGAGTGCGCCCTCTTTGGTGCACCAAAAAATTAGTGTTTTTCTCATATATGGCAATATCACCCACAAGAGAGGGCGCTCTCTTCATTTTGAGCGAAAAAATTTAGGTGTTGGGCCTTACTCGAATCGACTTCGACTGTTGTACTAGATTAAAGAAACACACAACATTTTTCTTTAATCTATTACAGCAGTCGAAGTCGAATCGAGAACCGTAATAAACCCCAATATCTGTAGGTTGTTAACTTCACTCCAACTAGGCATTCGCACAAACAGAGATGCTACAAGCGTGACGGTGTCGCGAGTTCTGAGGTTTTGTCTCATCCAAAACCTTCGTACCGCGCCAATAGAAGTTTTCACAAAAAAAAAAAAAAAATTCTGTCAGGATCCATCATATGTCTGTTTAATATTTTTATAATTACTAGAATTTTTTTTTGTTATTCGTTTTTTTTTTTATTTCGTTTCCATAAAATGTTTGTGAATTTAACATTTAGAATTCGAATTTCGAATTCTGCAACATTTACAAAAGTCAATAACATTTTACACAGCAGCTTTTGTTAGCAGCGTCGATAGAAACAAGCATTCACACTACCTTAACACCCGCTATTTACAAACATTTGGCATTGTTAAGATCTTACAATGAATACAATACGATATTTATTAATGTGTTTTTCGTTTGTTTGTTTTATTGTTAGCTTTTTTTCCAATTTGAACATGCCATGATAACAATTAAGTATTCAGAAAAATTTGTATTT
Organism: Lypha dubia; assembly: GCA_947311025.1. Classification (NCBI taxonomy): domain Eukaryota; kingdom Metazoa; phylum Arthropoda; class Insecta; order Diptera; family Tachinidae; genus Lypha; species Lypha dubia. The sequence continues at coordinate 53,557,180 of OX371263.1, forward strand.
AATAAAATAAACAAGCCATAAACAATTAATTATATAACAAAAGAAAAAAATAAATCTCGAATTAATAAGCGAGATATGTACTTGTTTGCACTTGTCTTTGATGTGAATATTAAAAGAAAAATATGGTTATTTTATTTATTTTCTTTTTTTTTTAATTAAATTTTCAAGAATTTTTAATAAATTTTACATGTGAATATTTATAAATACTACATGAATTTGTAAATTTATCTCATATTTGTAGCTTTGCAACGAAATATACCACATAGTATGTCTTTGGAGGCCCAAAATTATTTGTTATTTTCACAATGGCGGTATTCAGTGTTTGGTGCAAATGTGTAGAGCGCTAAACAAAAAAATAAAATAAGCGAAGCAATTAAAGTAAATGGGGTTGCACCGCGCAAACCAATTGCTCCCTTTTTTCTGCTCCATCAGCATCAGCCATATAACTGATACCTCTCACAGCGATTCTGATAGCAACCACAGCCACCACGCGTACTAACAAAGAAGACCTCACCAATAACCGGTCACGGAATCATAATGGCGTTGTGGTTAGCGCGATGCCCGCCAGCACATCCACCCCCCAAGAGAATAGAATACGCCTTTCGGATCACATCGCAAGGTGAGTCCACTATAGGAGCAACACTTCTCTAACCCCTCGTAGAGCCTCGAAAGAGCATCCTTAGAGATGAACTTTCTATCGACTTTGGTCTTGGGTCTTTTCGTAATCTACCAGACTAACTTGCTTTTATATATTTGCTCTGTCGTTTTAGAGCTAATTGCCCTTTTCTCCCGAAAGCACATCTTCAAGGTGTGGCTATCACCAAGATATAGATATAAGCGCACCCCCGGGAGGGCACTAATGATTATTAAATTAATTCATGATATTGTTGACTTGTCTGGCCAGGGATCGAACCCAGTCCCTATGTCATAGTTTGCTTAGTAGTCAACGCGCTAACAACTTACCCTACACCACCCTCGATCTTTTTTTTAAATTTTCTTTATGAAGTATATTTATAGCTAATTAAAAAAAATAAGTTTGAAATTAAAAATTAAATCAACACGTCTTAAAAATAACATTGTTAAGCCTTGAAAGGCCAAATCCCCATAAAATAAGTATTTTTATTTACTGTTTAAGAGAAATATGTTGCAATTATGGATTTAAGTTGAGTTGTTTTGAACATTGCAGCAACATCATGTCTAAGTATTAAGTACTTGAAATGTGCGCAAATATATATATATTTATGTATGTGTTGCTTAGTTTTTGTCTTCTCTTTTGTTGCATAAAATTTGCACCTTTTTTAAACTTTGTTTCACTTGTTTGTTCAACACGCAAGAGGTCACCCACCAACCACTGTTAAACATGACAGCTACAGCCGAGACGTAATGAAACCAACTCTGTTGAAGAAAACAGAACAAGCAACGTTTGTTGTAGCAAGCGATAGCAGCTTGAATACAGACAGTTGCACTTTGTGCTGCGTTTAGCTTAAGACAATAGATATGTACGATTCAGTTAACTTACTACATGTTGTAAAATTGAAAAGTTTTCAGTTCAAATTAAATTCAGTTTTACAGTGAATAATTAAGTTAACAGCATATTGGAGTCAATAGCATCTGATTTTAAAAGCAGATCATATTTATTTTTATTTCTATGAAATCCAAAATTTACTTAATTTCCTTAAAGTAAGAGTTTTTGGACTGACATTATGATTTACATTCAAAGTAATTAATTATATTTTTTCTTATACTCATATTTCGGAAATATTATTTAATTTAAAAAAAAAATTCACAGTTTTTATAAAATTATAATTAAAATAGCATTTACCAGTGACTCCGTTCACGCTACACATTAACGTTGGCATTAAATGTCTGAATATCAAATTTATCGAAGAAACAAGGATATACGAAAAGTATAAACTTTTCTTTATTTTAACCTCCACAAAGTGCACTTAATGTTAATTTAAAATAGTTCCAAAAGTACCATAATATCCCGTTTGAGCCATTAAAAAGTACAGTAGATTCTAATCTGGGTCACACGATATCCGTCTACCAAATTTCGTATAGATCCAGTAAGAGAGTTTCATACGAGAAAAAGTACCAAATGTAAAAAAAGCACAAAAAGTAAAAAAGTAATAGTATTTTCTCATTTCAGCATCAAAAAATTATGTTCATTTATTTCTAATTAATTTATAAAATATTAGTACAAAAACTACAAATTTGTCCCTATTTTTATCCCTTAAAAAGTACTCTTTATATTAATGTGGGTCACATACTATCTATTCGTCTCCCAAACTGCATCCAAAGCCATTGAGCGGTTTTCGCGTTTTAGTGCAACAAACATCCAAACATACAAACTTTCGCATTTATACGAGTAATATTAGTAAGATTTAGAAAATTGCTCAACATATTTCCAAGGAAATTTTTTACTTAAATTTACTGCCGATTTCACGATGTCGAAAGAATTTTGAATTTTATTTTTTTTGCTTGTTATTTTTGATTGAAAATTTTTACCCAAATTTCGTATATTTTTAGTAAAGTGTTGAAACATAAAAGTTTTTGCTATTTTAAACAAATTTTGTTGTAAGTCCTATGACCTTTATTCTTGTGACTGTAAGAAAATTATATTTGAATTTTTCATACAACTTCTACACTCGCAGACAAAGAATTTTTTTAAGACTTAACTGATTTTAAAACTTTTTAGTTATAAAAAGTGTTCATTGTTGTTGTGTATCAAGGATGTCTATATATATATATTTTTTTTTAATTAGGACCAGCACTCAGGGGATGACCCCTACGTATGCAGAGCACTGTGCCGGAACTCAGGGAGAGGGATAGGGTACACAGAGAAAAAAATTAACCTTATATAAGGTTAACTTAACCATAAATAAACATGATTTGGAGTCTACGTTATATAAGGTTAATTTGAACATTTTCTTGTTGACTGGTATTTAACAATAATAATAGTTAACTTAACTATTTCGTGGTTGAATTTTTAAACCATGAAAATGGTAGATATTAATATGATTACTGTTGTTTTAACAATGCATTTTTAACTTTTTTAACCATGAAAACTGTTATTTTTAAACTAATTGTTAATATTATTATTAATATTATTAACTATGAAGGTTGTTATTTAAACCTTTTTTATTGTTAAGTTAACCATTTATTGTTTACTTTTTTTAACCAGAAACATAGTTGATATAAAAATTTTCAATATTAAATTAACCTACTAATATTTAAATAAAACAAGAAAAAATGAATTTTTTACAAGTTTATTTTTTATTATATTTACAAGTATATGTACATATGTATATACAGTGGGCTGGGGATAACGTCAATGAATTAAAACCGTTGATGAAATGGGGTGTTCACGCTATCCCGAGTCATGTGTCATTATGTGTCATTCACATAAATATCCAAGACAACTTCTTCGAGGTATTTAATTTCCTTAACAAGGTATTGTATTGGCCCAACTTACCAAAAGTTTAAGCACGAACAGCCACCGAAAAACGAGCACCTGTGAGAAAAGAACAAAAAGATTAGAAAATATTCGTATATATCGGACAATTTAAAATTTTCCAAAATGTAATTTTTTCCATAAATTATTTACAGTACACATCTCTAACTATAAAAATTTCAGACTCATCACTATCTTCTTTAACTGAATAAATACCGATATGTATATTTTTATGTTATGGTGTTATTTTGAGTTGTGCCGCTATAACTGTAAAAAGTGATAAAGTTTGTGGTTTATTTCCAGAAACACAATATAAAACTAAAACAATTATAGCAAAACATTCTTCAAAATAACCTTTTCATAATGGAACTGATTTTTTTTAATATTGCAACTATTTGTACATAAACAGTTTTTTGCTTCTCCTGAATATTTGGGAAATTTCAGTTGTGACTCTTTTGTATTTAGGGTGCGATATGTAGGTAACACTTCTAACAAAATATGCATGTACTCTTTACACTTTCAACTTAGCATCAACAACACCAACGTACATACGTACGGCGTAGCAGCCACAAGTGCTCAAGCAACGATAAGAAGACCACATACACACACGTACATATACATTAGTTTTTTTTCTCCTTATTTCTGGTTGTCATGTACCGTTAATGCGACAGCGTGTACATATATCTTCATGTTTTACCGCAGAATCTTACACTTTTCTGAAATCGCCTTGCTGTACTAATATTATCACACATTAAAATTTCTAACTTACCAACAAACAGATTCCGACACCAACACTACTCACTTTCACTATTCAACACCAACTGAAGCTTCTTCACAGCTCGACATGCAGAAAAACTATTATTTGGTGTTGGATTTTTGAGAGAGCGCATTCGTATTCGTTTCAACTTCGTGTAACTTAATACTGACATCCTCTAACACAAAGCAGTTCATAAACTTCGATCACAAAAGAGCCGACTGAACTTTGAATTTTTGCATATCTCGCATATTTTTCTGCCTCTCTCTCGAAAAAGCCAACCTTTTTTAATGTTAACTCAACTATTTTTCATGTACATTTGACATTATATAACGTTATTTTGGCTTCGTAATCAAACATTTACCATGAAAAAATTAACCAGACACATAGTTAAAAAAAATCATTGTATTTTCTTCTCAGTGTAGAGAAGATAGATGTTGATAATTTTTAAGGCAGTGTTGAGGTGCCTCCGGTGTTAAGTAGACGCATTACCTTTGTTAAGCTGTATTAGCAGAATTTTATTAATTGTTTTACTTCGCCGCTGTTTCTGCTAACCGACGAAGGAGAGCGATGTTGTGTACATTAGCTTGGAGCAGCATCAATCGCTGTCGGAAAAGTTTTTAGTGACCAGTGACCAGTGCTATGCCTTCATCACTTAAATAGTCCGACAACAATTAATACAATGTCTCACTGATGTACATTAGAGAAATTAATGATGTTGATTGTCTTGCTCTGGCCAGGGTTTGAACCAAGGCCCCAAGTTTGTTGTGTGTTTGCTTATTAATCAACGCGCTAACCACTTCAGCCAACACCACCCTCTAACCCGCATTATTACCAATGATATTCAAACATACAGACATGCTTGACAAACAACAAATGAAAACTTTTTTACAATAAAATTGCGACAATGACTGAAATAATAAATTTATTAAAAATTTATTTACAGTATATTTTAACTAAATATATTTGTTTATTTTTATTTTAATGATATTTACGTCATTAGCTTTTGTCCATACAAAATTTTTATTTAGCACTAGCTATACCCGGTGCGCTTCGCTACCCCTATTCCAATAAAATAAAACTTGCATTTGTGCTACATTATTTAATAGAATTGCATCCTTCCGCCGTTCGATCACCTCAAGATTTTGCTGGAGGTTGTCTCTTGTTGTAGAAATGACCAACAGCCTGTTTTAAAGCATTAATTTCAGTATTTGCGCAGATATATAAAATTTTACCTCCTCCACGTTACCCGCATCATGTCAGCTCAAGGATGGAGATTTTATTTTGCTTTAAAGGTGACCTGCACCGATTTTCATCACATACGAGTATGTTGCTGTAGTTGCAGAGAGATGTGAATATTAATATTTTCTTTGTATGGGGATGGATAAAAAGAAATAATTATCCAATTTTAATTTCAGGGTCATCAGTAATACGGTTTCAAAATTTCAAGCCGATTGGTCCTACCGTTTGGCTTTCTATGAGGAACATACAAACACCGAATAATTTTTATTTTTGTTTTTGTTTTCGAATAGCACTGTTGTATCTCTTAGAAATATACAAAAGAAAAGAATAAACCGCAACAACATATACTAGATTTTTGTTCTGCTTCTTTTAATAAACACAAATTTTTAATTAATTAATTTTTTCACAGATTTAATGTTTATTTGTTTTGTTTTGTTTTTGTTTGCTTTTTTTTAACAAGAGGTAACGTGATCATGCCCGCCAAGCAAAATAAGTTGAAAACATTAAAAACACTTATAAAGCACACAGATATTTTAGACAGTGCGGTGCCATAATTGGAAATTGTATATCACTTAATAAATTTGGTCAACGAAAGTATTTAAAAGTAAGCTTTTATCGACACTCAAAGTTTAAAAACCCGACAATTTTTAAAGTTACAAAACAAAACACCAATTACACGTATCACAAACAAAAAAAATATGTTTTCAATATATGGTTTCAATAAGTTGTCACACATTCTATTGGAAATGTTATCATGAAGGGGGAGCGTTTATTCTGTAGTTTGTTGTGACCATGTGCTGGAAATACAGCGGCGACAGTGGCAAAGCGATTCCTGCTTATTTATCGTGAAACACTATTCCGAAACTTCTGTCATAGTTTATCTCACCAACTGAGTAATACAGAGTGTCCGTTTTGTGTGTAAAAAGCTTATTAACATGATGTTATTCTGTAGAATAAAAAAGAAAAATTTTTTAATTTTCTAAATTTTAATGTTATTGGAAAGTGGAAAAATCTTTTGTTTATACACATATTTTTTTTTTCCAGAAGAGGCTCTTAAAAGGGATAATTATTCCTGAAGCTTACAACCTCAGTTTACCATTAATGTCCGCTATACGATCGTGTTAAGTTATCGACGACACAAGAGGAATGGCCGGAAAAAAATCAATGGAATTTTTTTTAACATATGTATTTATGTCGCCAAAAAAGTAAACGAGTCAATGAAAGGCAATGACAACTAGGTTGTGATTCAATTTGAATCATTCAAACAACCAACACCAGTGTAGTTTCGTTGACGACAGTATTAAATATTTTGTCCTCAACGATTACATATGACAGATATTGATTTTTTGTTCTTAATGACAAGTAACTTTATCATAAAACAGACTTTATTTAAAATTTTTAATGCTAATGTTTAGGATTTTCCCCAATTGCTTATTTTCGATTCTTTTATATAATTGATGAGGACTGCCTTAACTATGTATCGAACTACATTTTTATTAGTTTAAAACTAAGATTAAATTTAGGAAATCTGGTTTGAATTTATAAAAATAAGCTCTTTAAGTTGACTCCTTATGGTTTAGCTCTAAAAAAAACTCGAAACGCTTTCATATTCGGTGTGAACTGAGCTTTTCTATAAGGACATCGATTAACAACACAGGGATTCTATTTGAGATTTAAAATATTAATTTTAAATAAAAAATAAGTACCTATTACAAAAAAAAACTTACTCTCATAATATTTATCAATTAACGGCTTTTATATGACCGTCTTTAATAATTAACATAAATTTCCAATCATCCCTCGTACGAGTACTTAATATATATTTTTTTTTCTTTTTGTAATTGCCGTTAATAGTTCTTATGTTCTTCCTACGTTTCCATTTCTCTAGCATTCTTTTGTTTGAAATGTTATTTCAACGGTTTTCTTCTACCACATATTTTATGATTTATGACGATTGTTTTTTGTTTTAAAATTTTTTTTGTACACAAAAAGAATATCGGTGTATCCAAGCGTGTTGTTGCTTCATTTATGTGAATTCGTATGGTGACTTTGTTTATTTGTCAAAATAATAAAACCACTAAATGTCAGTCCATAAAATGGTAATTTTCCACACCTGCTTAACATTTTATTTATACGAATACGTGTAGAAATAAATGTTTAATCATGATTAAAAACAAAAAAATGTTTAATCATGATCATAAAATTAATTAACCTAAACAATTTCTTTACTATGCAAGAGATATTATGAGCTTATGATGAAAATTATGAAAAGTTGCTTAATAAAATTATGTAATGTTGGAGGTCCTTTACACTAAGAGAAAAAGACAAGAAATACCCATAAGAAAAAGAGAAATAAATAATTAATATAAAAGATGTTGTATTTGATAACAAATTTATTTATTTTTATTACAAATTCTATGACTGAAAACATAAGTTTTTGAAGACGATGTGGTGAGGGACAAAATATGTGTTGACAGTTACAGGCAGATAATGTTGTGATCATATGATCATACTATAGATTCTTTTTGTCATGACTGGAAAGAAAATAATTTCAATCACTGTTGCCAAGTAAATTTTCAACAAATGCATACATACATATGTACATAAATGTTTACACATAAAAGTATTTGCAAACAAACAAAAGATATCATTAATTATACATATTACTTTTCAATTGAAAGGTATTATTCGATAATTCAACTATAGTTTTGATTAAAACTTAAAACAAACCGAACTTTCAAATTAACGTTCTAACTGATTATCTACATATATAATTTCCGTAAATTTTTTTGTCTTTCCAGAACTTTCTGAAGCCAGCAGTTGGTCTAGAAAGCTGAAAATTGGTTTACTTATAGTACTAACAGCGACGAGGAACCTAACGAAGCCGGATTTTTGATTTTCGGCCTGTGAGCTGAACGGTGGCATGGATAGGCTTTTCAATTAGTTTGTTAATATTTACATTAATTATTTAATTGATTCAATAAATTATGTTATTCTTTCAATCAATTGCTTTGACTAACAGCAAGTTCTGAAAATCACCTTTCGTGAAAGTGATTTGAAATCACAAGAAATGTGTTCTGTGCACATAATTTTCTGATTTCAAAACGTTCAGCTAAACTTTTCTAATCACTTAGTTTGTTTTGCGATAAGTATATTGCAAAAGTAATAAAATATTACTTAAATAAATTAATCCATGTGTTCTTTATTAGTTTTTTTGAAAAAATAATTGTTTTATTAAAAAAATAAAAAATAAAACATAAAAATTAAGAAAAATTTATTTTTTTTTTGTGATTTCACGTTTCTTCATCATTGTCGGGTAACTTAATTCTCTTAATTGTTATCTACTAACAATGTTTCGTTCATATATGTACATGGGGTATGCCAAACTTCCAAACAATGCTTTCTAATACGTTCTTCTCCTTTTTTGTGTTCTTGTGCTTTCAAAAATTTAAAATCACTAAGAAAACTTAAAACTTTTGTGGTTTTCAGAACACTATCAAATTTTAATTGTGATTTTAAAATCACAAGTGTTTTAAAATCTTGTGATTATTTTTCAGAGGAATATTCAAAATATACGATTATTGAAATTTTTGGCAATTTTCACCGTGCCTTCGTTAAGATTTAAGCCAAAAAATATTTTTTAGTTTTTTAATTATTTTGCAATGGGATTCCTATGCAAATACCTAGTCCACACCAAATTTTAGAGCTGTGCAATTATTTTTCAGAAGAATATTCAAAAAATACGATTATTGCAATTTTTTGCAAAATTTAAAACAAATACAATCAAATCCCGATAATTCGTACCCCGATAAATCGCAATTCCCGATAATTCTTAATAACCTGACGGCCCCTTGAAAAAATCTCGTTAATTCGTAAAATTTACATACATTTTGGTCCCCTCGCTACTTCGTAAATTTTTTTTTTTTAATAAAATCTTCTTTACCTCTTATAAATCGTAATTGTTTGCTAACTATCACTTATAATTCGTAATAACAACAACAGAAACATGGAAATATTGATTTTTTGTTTACCACTATTTTTTTTGCATGGGTTTTTGCTTTTGCTTGTGTGTGTTTATTCTCTTAACCCCCCGTCCAGACCAGCAATTTCATGTGTCATAATACAAGCAATAACGTCGGCAGAATTAAGACGTCAAATTGCCAGTGTTCAAATATGTATTTGTGGTAGGGAAATCGTAGATATCTTAGAACACAAATATGAATTTTAATTACGGGCTTAATTGTAAAAAAAATTCAGCATTATCAATACAGTAAATATCGGATATAAGAAACTCAAAAAATGCCACAAAATTTGTTCTTATATACGTTTTTTTCTTATAAGCAATTATTTTTTATAAGAAATTTTTTTCTTATAAACATATATATGGATATAAGAAACTTTTTTCTTATAAGTGTATATTCGATAATACACACATACATGTTTTTATATAAAAAGTCAAATAAATTAAGTTTTATGCGTTAAATTTTTTTATTATGTATGCGAAACAATTCATTTAAAAAAACTAATAAACTTAAATACATAGTTTAAAAAAAGATAACAATAAAAAAAAAATAATTCAGTTTGTACTTTCAGAAGGTACTTGGTTTTTCTATCTTTAACAAAAGGCAAAAATATAATAATGCAGTTTGTAGTTTTAACAAAAAGGTACATATTTGTGTAGTTTTTCTAATAGATATTCATACAATTATATTTATTTTCAATTCGATTGAAAATAGTCTCTTATTTTGCTTTGGATAAGGGACTTATCACGTTGATTATATAAAATGTTTTCAATATTAATAAAATTATTATCGTCAGACTCCAGGTACTGTTTTAAAATAAATAAAGATTTAATAGCTTCATCTCTGCTTGGCTTAGATGTTATTTTAGAGACCACTATCTCTTCCTCTTCTGATTCATGTTCCTGCAAATCACTTATTATTTCACTATCACTTAATATACCAAAGCAGTCATTTTCCAAATCAGCTACTTCTTCTAAAAAGGAGCTGTATTCATCATCTAATATACTTTCGAAAATCTCAGAGCTACTGGATTCACCCTCCTTGAAAATTCCAGCCTTTTTGAAACAATTTTGTATTGTTTGCGGTGTTACTAGCCACCATGAACGTTTTGTGATATATAATGCTCTTAAAACTGTAATAGATTTTAAGAATTTTTCCATACAATCACCTTCTATCGCTAGTATCTGTTCGCGGATTAAATGTTTTCTGTAGTGTGCTTTGAACGAAGGAATAATTCCTAAAATTAAAGTAAATAGAATTAAAATTGTCAAAATTGAGTAGAATGGAAAACACATTTAAAATCTAGTTTGCCCATACGAACCTTGATCTAGTGGTTGAATTATGCTTGTGGTACATGGTGGTAGGAATACAATTTTAATATTTTCTGGCGTAAAGTCAAGTTTGTGACAGGAAGCGTTATCCACTAGCAACAAAATTTTTTTCTTCTGTTTCTTCAGCTTGTCACTTATTTCATTAATAATTTCGCACCATACAGCACTGGTCATCCAAGCCTTTTTGTTGTACTTGTAAGAAATGGGAACGTTTTTTCCACGAAAACATCTTGGTTGCTTGTACTTGCCAATTGAATAAACATGTTTATCTGTTCCCGTTGCATTAGTTATAAAGAGCAATGTTATTCTGTCTTTTGGTGTCTTGCATCCACTGCCTTCGTAACCATAAGACCCATTAGGCAGTGCTTTGTAGAGAAGGCCAGTCTCATCTGCATTATAAACATCATCTAAAGCATACTCGTCCAATAATGCAGGCAGAATATTTTCCTTGAAACTTTTAGCAGCCTCTGTGTCGGCAGAAGCTCCTTCTCCGTGATATTTTCTAAATTTTATATTTTCATTTTTCTTCCACCGTTGAAGCCATCCAGGATTAGCCTTAAAATCTGCGAGATCTAGTTTTATGGCAAATTGTTGAGCCTTTTCAAGCAGTATTGGTCCAGTCACTTGAGCACCCTTTTCCATCATCTGGGCGAACCACTTTGACATTGCTTTGTTGAGATCTTCAAATTTTGGTTTTCTGTCTCTCTTCTTGTTCACATTTTTTAATGCAAAATAATTATTTTCGATACTTTTAGAATTTTTTATAATTTTACATAATGTTGACACTCCAATGTTATATTCTTTCGCAACTTCATTTCTTTTTTTCCCGTTTTGGACATCTTTTAATATTTTTATTTTTGTTTTCATTGATAAGGAATTTCTTTTCTTATTGGTGTCCATCTTTCATATGTAAACTAAAAACTATGGTTCAGCAAACGAAAATTTGTATATTTTGTGTGTTTATTGCCGTCGAAAAAATCAACAAACGCAGTGTTGTACACATATGTAGTTTGTGTTTATTCAGTGTTGCCGTGAAAAAAAAATGTTTTTCTTATATGAAATCTTTTTTCATATTATTTATCATCTTCGTTCTTTGAAAACATTTTCTTATATTAGGTTTTTTCTTATATACGTTTTTCTTATATAGAACATATTTTGTATGGAAAGTATAGAAAAAGACATGGTGTTTTTGGTCCGATTTCTTATAAGCGGTTTTTTCTTATATGAGATGTTCTTATATCCGATATATACTGTAGTATGAATGTTTATTTTAAAAATGTTTCACTTTTTTGTAGTTTTCATTTATGTATTTATACATTTGATTTTTAATTTTTTTATTCTATTTGCCCATAAAAAACAATTTTCATAGAAATCACAATTGAATTTGACAGCATGTGTTCAGAGATAATTGCTCAGCAATATCTTCTAGCAATTGTTGCTAAACATGTGTTTGAACACATATTCGTTTGTTACATGAATAATAAAGAAAAATGTCAAAGCTCACGCATAAAACTCTGTCGGTGTTACAAAAACAACAAATTTTTGCAGCCATTGACAATGGAGAGAAAAAAGTAGACGTTTCTAAGCGATTTGAAATTGCTCCATCAACTCTTACTTCAATCCTTCAAAAACAATTGTTATTTATGTTTTTTTTTATCGTTTTAGTAAATAAATTGAAAACCCCCGTTAATTCGTATTTATTTTATTTTAACTCCGTTTAATCGAAAACCACTATAATTCGTTAGAAATGGCCGGTCCCTCGCGATTACAAATTATCGGGATTTGACTGTAATATAAAATATTTTCTAGACGCTTTCCGTGTTCCTTTCACTAAACTTGAAACAAACACTGATTTGTAAAACGAGCAAAATGTTTATCACACTCTATCATATAAAAAATAAACAAAATCAGCTAAAATCAGATCTGCAGCAGTGTGATACAGATCGGATGTGATGTTAAAAATAAATTATATGTTGTTGTTTCAAAATAACTATTTGATGAATGTTGGTAGGTGGGTTAGTTGACTACGAAAATATGTAACAACTTTTAAGATTATCTCTTTTAGATTAAAATATATATATCAATTTGATGAAATAACAATTATAATTTGCAAAAACGCAAAACGTATTTTTATATTCATATAAAAGCGGAATGCAATTTGAAATTTTATTATATTCGAAATGACATTTTCTGCAATAATATTGTTAGCATTTTCAACGATATCTGTTAAGTCGGTAGGAGATTAAGGAACTAAAAATATTTGAAATTTACATTTACTGCAACTTCCTTTATTCACTCACTTTTTATACTTAACAAAAAATATATAAAGTTGTTTGGTAATATATAATATTTTGGTTTATTTTCAGGCACAACAATATGTTGCAAATATGATCGAAGTTGAATGGAATGTTACAACCGCAAACAATTTACAAATGCATTGGGAGATTTCACGACCTCGTCGAGGAGTTTCAGCCTTGTCTGGATTTATAGATTTCAAAGAAAATATAAATATAGATAATGCTTTTGCTCAACTAAATGTTTACTACAGTCCCAATGCCATCACATGTGTCCTGACACCTTTTCGTTATCCGATTTCTGTGTTAACAGCTGGGATCAATTTCATCTATTAAGATTATATAATGCACTCAATCAAGGAATGTTGTGAGAATCCAATAGAATTTGAAGACGAATTTGAATCACCTTTAATCAAACGCCGAATGATATGCAAGAACTGTACACTTATGTGTGATAATTTTCCCTCACATTTGCGTACGGGGTTCTACAAATTTCAAATCATTATTCAAGGCGAAATTGAATTTGTATTGTCGGTATTGATTAAATTAGAGTTGGATTAAAATAGAAGAAAAAACAAAACCCCAAAACTTTTTCTAAATAACTGAAACACCATTAAACATTAACGAATAAAGTTTAAACAAAATTGCAGCTTAAAAAAATTATATAACAAAAAATTTCGTTATGTGTGGCTGGAATTTGCACTTTAAGAATTTGAAATCGGAGTAAATAAGTTCGTGTCTTATAGTGCCGTCCTTATTTTTTTGCAGTATGCAGTCAGTATTTGTAGTTATACCTGCCACGGTAAGTGTGTTTGAAACTAACATTGAAACTTTGTATCTTTAGTTACAAAAACTTATTTACTTACTTACTTATTCCTAACCTCTTCTACCTTGCAGTGTAGAGGTATTACATAGTGTTATCCAATAGCGTCTGTCCTGGGCTGTAGTTTTTGCATTTTTAGGATCAATACCACGATTCGTAAGGATTTCTTTCATACAGTCCCACCAGGTTAGTCTTCTTCTCCCTCTTTGACGGGAACCGAATGGTTTAGTTTGGAGTACGAGTTTTGGTAGTCTATAGTCATCCATTATCATGACATGTCCACACCACCTCATTTTACATAATTCTATTTTGTTGTGCAGAGCATCTACCTGTAGACTACTTCTAATGGTATCGTTCCTAATTCTGTCTCTCCTAGTTTTTCCCGCTACTCTGCGCAGATATTTCATTTCCGTCGCCTGTATACGAATTCTTCTTGATAAAGTGTGTGCCCACGACTCGCAGGCGTACGTAAGAGTAGGGACATAAGTTGAGTTGTAAACTGCTATTTTCGTTTTTGACGATACTTCACGTTTGCTGATAAAATTTTTGTTTAGAGCATAGTACAGTTTACTTGTTGCGGATATTCTGGTATTTAAATCATTATCCGGTTTACCGTCTTCACTAATTATGGCACCTAAGTAGGTATTTGAAATGTGGTACTTGTTTAAGAGCTTCTGTTCCAATGTGTATTGTATGAGACTCTTTCTCCCTACTTATAATCATTGTCTCAGTTTTCTTAATATTAATTCTCAAGCCTCTCGAATGCATTTCGGATGTTAAAATATTAAGATTATATTCAAGATTTTCAGCTGAGTCTGCTAAGAGGACAATGTCGTCTGCATAAGCTAACAGTGACAATTTGGTGCGTTGCATTTTTCAGTTTTCCACGAGGTATGGGCGCAAATTTTTCTTGGCTTCTTTAATAATATCATCCATTAGAATGATAAAAAGATATTGACTTAAAATATCCCCTTGCCTTACAACTTGGCATGTGTTAAATTCTTCTGAGGTTGCGTTTCCTGTTCTTATGTAGTTTCGACATGTGTTGTAAAAACTTAAAGTTCTTTGTATCAGCGAGCGACTAACATTTTTCTTTAAAAGTACTTTCCCTATTTCACCCCATTGTACAGTGTCAAACGCTTCCTCAAGATCTATAAAGCAGGTATGAATTTTCCTGTTATACTCAATGGCTTTCTCGGATAACTGACGCATTGTAAAGATGAGGTCTTGTGTGCCACGATTAGGTCTAAAGCCGCATTGTTCTTCCTCGAGTTGTTGTTCTACTTCTGGTTTCAGACGCTTTAGCAAGATTCTTGAGTACAACTTTCCGGGCACACTTAGCAGTGATATACCCCTATGTGCCTTGGGTACACTCAGCAAATGGGCTACAGGTTGTGGTCTAAGTGTGAACCCTAGCAAGACGGAGCTGGTACTTTTTACTACTAAGACCAAAGTCCAGAGCTTTAGACTCCCTCGGCTACATAATCTGGAACTGTCTCTATCGGACAATGCAAAATATCTAGGAGTCATCCTGGACACAAAACTATTGTGGAAACAAAATGTGCAACACAGGGTCAAAAAGGCCACAGTTGCCTATTACTCCTGTCGGAGGATGTTTGGCTCCAAATGGGGCCTAACCCCTAACATGCTTAAATGGATGTACACAGCAATTGTACGTCCCATATTAACTTACGGATCAGTAGTATGGTGGCCCGCCACAAATAAGAAATATGTGGTGGACCAACTATACAGAATACAGAGATCTGCTTGCATCGGGATTATTGGATGTTTACGTACTAGTCCTTCAGAGGCTCTGAATGCTATGCTAAATCTGATTCCGATCGACCTTCATGTATTGGCGGCATCCTCAAGCAGTGCGGCAAGACTAGCGGCATCTGGGAGGTGGAGATCAAGGACCTATGGCCATGCCAAAATCCTAGATCAGCTACCACCGACACTGAGGAAACCCACCGATTACATGGTACCTCATCTGGACTTTGACAGTACGTTCAAAGTTCTTATTCCATCCAGACGGGTGTGGAAGGGGGGAAACATAGAAAAAGACTTTAACTTCAGGACGTATACTGATGGATCAAGAATGATCTGCGGTGTGGGCTCTGGAGTATTTTCGAGTGACCTTGGAATAAAACTTTCATTCCGACTTCCTGATGAAGCTAGTGTATTTCAGGCGGAAATATTGGCCATAAGGGAGGCGTGTAGGGTTTTGATTGACAGGGGTGTCCAAGGAAGAGTCGGCATCTTTGTCGATAGCCAAGCGGCACTTCTGTCTCTAAGGTCACACACTACTTTTTCTACCTTAGTTAGCCAGTGCAAGGACGCGTTATCCAGACTAGGTATTCAGACTGACGTTACCCTCATCTGGGTTCCCGCACATAGCAACTTCCAAGGCAACGAACAGGCGGATGAACTGGCCAGGGCTGGATCTGCCATGGACGTCTCCATTGCTGAATCGGTAGACATGCCATTTGGCAGTATTAGAAATCTCATTCTCAACCATTTCAGGCAGAAAGCTGAAGACAGGTGGCGCAGGTTGAGCACGTGCAAGGTGGCTAAGAAAATGTGGCCTTGCTACAACGTTAAGCGCACAACACAACTAACTAACAGAAACCGTAGGGACATCTCGAGGCTCGTCGCAGTATTGACGGGGCACTGGGTTATCGGGAGACACGCTAACAGGATGGGCCTTTCCTACAATGCGTTCTGCCGTAGTTGCCGGGATCAAAGCAAAGAGGAAACAGTCTTCCACTTTCTTTGCGAATGCCCGGCCTTACACCATTCGAGACTCAAATTTCTAGGCAACAGCATAATAGACGATCTCTTGGAGGTATCAGGGATAGGTCTAGGTGACCTCATTAGATACCTTAATTCGACGGGATGGATCTAGAATCTTACTCCGAATCTGAGGCCTGGATTCGCACCTAAATCAGGTTGACCCTGACGAGTGGAGTGGTCTGTCAAAACGGAATCTCATTGATTCTACTTGAATGCTTGCGCGTAGCAGGCAGCCACGTAAACCAACCAACCAACCATACCCCTATGATTCTCACATTTCTTATTATCGCCTTTCTTAAAAATTGTGTTTATTATAGCCACTTGCCAGTCATCAGGACTTTTAGCTTGTGCCCAAGCCGTTGATAATACTTTAAAGAGCATTTCTTGGCCAGAGTCTCCCATGTACTTTAAAAATTCGGGTGCAATTTCGTCATGCCCAGCTGCTTTTCCTAATTTCATTTTCGATAACGCATGCTTCATTTCTTCCATTGTGATGTTATCATTAGGGTTGCTATCGTCGCCTGAAAGATAAAACGGTTCTGCTGGGGTTTCGTTGTGATCTTCATTTAGCAATTCCGAGAAGTATTCTATCCATCTCGTCATAATTTCTGTTTCATCTCGTAATATATAT
Source organism: Lypha dubia (assembly GCA_947311025.1). Taxonomy (NCBI): domain Eukaryota; kingdom Metazoa; phylum Arthropoda; class Insecta; order Diptera; family Tachinidae; genus Lypha; species Lypha dubia. The sequence goes on from OX371263.1 coordinate 53,574,524, forward strand.
CCATTTTTATCTTCTATATGTTTTATTGGACAATCTTTCTCAAGTCTCAGTTTCTTTATGGTCTTGTAGAATAATTTTTGATTTTCCATATGGTTTTCCTCAAGAAATTGTCCAAAATCTTCCCAGGCCTTTCCATTTGCTTTTCGCACCAGTTGCTTAACGTTTATTCTCTGATCCTTGTATAATTTATATGATTCATCAGTTTTGCTACTTAGATGGTTTTGCCATCTCATCTTCTTTTCCTTGACTTCTTCAGCCTTAATATGATCATCCGACCACTTTGTACACTTCACATGATTTCCTCCACATTTAACTTCTCCGCATGTTTCTCTAGCAGCTGTAAGTAGGACACTTTTAAATTGTTGCCAATTGTCTTCTAAATTTCCATATATTTGTTGATGTGGACGTCCAAGTTTCGTACCATACTGTTTACTGTTGTTTGGAATTTGTTCTGAGTTTTTTTTTTGTTTTAAATTAGCAACCTTTATCTTCTTCTTAAGTTAACGTTTTCTTGTTTGTTTTCCTTGTGGAGGCATTGTTGTGACATATCGAAGCACAACTAGATAGTGATCGCTTCCAATTTCCGGGCCACGCATAACTCTTGCATCTCTACATCTAGGGAAGTCACTCCTCCTAACGATTGTGTAATCAATTATAGATTTTTCGTTTCTCGAGGGCTCAGACCTTGTGTACCGGTGTATATTTGTATGTGGGAACATCGTATTTCTGATTATAAGATCATTTGCGATACAAAATTCGATTAGTCGATTGCCATTGTTGTTTTTGACAATTTCCCCGTAAGTTCCAATTACCTTTTCGGCTTGTTCCGGATTTGCTTCAACTCTTCCGTTGAAGTCTCCTAGCAGTATAACTTTTGTGGATATGGTGGCTATGGTTTTTTGAAGTATTTCAAAAAAATCGTCTTTGGCCTCGGCGCTGTCGTCTTCATTCGGAGCATACGAGTATTTTGATAATAGAGTAACAAATCCATCTTCCTCTTTTATCTTTACACAAAGTATTCGTTCATTCACAAATTTCCAATCGCACACATTGCTAACGTTATCTTTATGTATTAGAAAACCAACGCCTGCCCTTGCTCTTTCTGAGAGTGGGACACCTGAGTGTATTAATAGAAATCCATCTTCAATTATATTGCAACCCTGCCCTTTCGTTTTGGTCTCATTTAGTGCCAAGTATTTCACGTTTGTTTTCTTTATAACTTCAACTACGAGTAGTTCGATCTCCTTTCCATTTAAACTTCTTACGTTCCATGTTCCGTATTCGATAGTCCTATTTTCTCGCCAGGTCAGTGATCGTTTTTTCCAGCCATTTTCGTTGTTCTGTAATTGCTTTGGTTTAATTTGTTTGATTTTCAGAGATGTGAGGAATTGGCCCACAGTCTCCTATCCTGGAACGAGGGGGCTGCCCTCATTTGAGGCTTTCCGGGATAAGCCTTAACCATCAGTTGTAATGCCAGGTGTTGTTTGCATTCGAGTTCATCAGATCGATCAACTGTAGGTTTCCCCTCCTCCTTTCACATCCGGGCTTGGGACCGGCAAAGGCGGAGTTAAAAAAACTCGAAACATAATTTCGAAAATTTAAAGTTAATTTAAAAAATTCAATCTTGATTTCAAAAACTCAAACCACATTCGGAATATTACCACCCTCCTCTGAAAAACATTTCATTATATTCGATGTGAACTTCACACTGTGAAGTAAGCTTTTCTACTTGCACATCGATTAACAATACGGAAGATTTGCCTTTTTATAAATATGTATTAGACTTGCTAAAAAATTTAGTTAAAAATTGTTTTCTTTGTTTTTAAGTTTTTCTATCGTTAATATTAAATATCATATTTTTCCAAAATGTTGAACTTATTGAAAGGATCCGTAAAAAATGGTCGCAATGAATAGCCCCAAATCAAAAATGACAACAAAGTTTTGCATTGAAAACAACGACATAAAATTCGGCGCCCCCAATTCCATAAGGTCATACATCTGTAGATAAGAGTTCATAAAATATTGGTTTTTCTTATGTTTATTGTACGGTGTTGTTTGTATTATTTGATTTAGTCGAATAATTTGAAAAAGTACTTTTATAATCGAATCTAATGTTAAACTATTAAATAGTTTATAATTATATATTTCAAAAAAGTAAAAAATATTGTTAATTATACTTATCTAGTCCAGCATTATATCTGCTATTATTACAACCATCAAGTGCGTGTCTACAGATAAAAAAAAGTCATATAAAACCTTTTTAAACACAATTAAATTCTCGTATTAATATTGAAAATACACAAAAGAAAAACATTAAACTGCTTTTTTTAATATTTCAATCTAAAACAGGAATCAGTTGACCAAAAAAAAAAAAAATACCCATCAAGTACACAATGATTGCCTCATCTACCATCTTTATAACTCGTTTTGTAACTGTTATCTTAGCAGTAAAAATATCTTATATAGTGAATAATTAAAATTAAAAAAAAACTTCTTTCGAAAATCGCCGTGCGGCAATAACCACAAATTGAAATTATAAAAATAAAATATCGGATAGTTTTCCTTTCCAAATTTACTTGATTAACCAGTCGCGATGTCCTCCATTTTCTGTCGGATATAGCTAATATATATTTTGAGAAGATCAGATGATGCAGCGTGTTCGGGCACAGATATGAGCATTCGAAAAATTAAAAATTTGAAACAACAAATTGCATTTTTTAAAAATGACACTTTATTAAATTTTATTAAACAGTTTAAGCAATAGGACTTTTGTTTTAAAACATTCATATTTATATTAATATTTATATGTATGTGTTTTTGATATTTCGCTAACAAATCGTTAAATATACGTATATACATATACAAAAATAGAAGACCTATTGCTTAAACTAAACATTCAAATATAGAAAAGGTCAATTAAAACAGTGTGCAAATTTTATTAAGAATTATATTTCATTTTTTTTTTTTTCAGAAAAGACAATATATTGTGGATATTCTCGATGATGATTGGAATGTGACATCTAAAAATAATTTTGATATGGAATGGAAAATTACCAGACCATCACGTAGAGTTTTTTACCAAATCTGTTATTGCAAATTCAAAGCAAATATAAATAAATACAGATAATACTAGAACGTGGTCTAATATCTACTATGGTACAAATGGCATTACGTATATTTTGGCACCAATTCGTTATCCGCCGCTTCATCTACAAAAATTACTTAATAGAAACTGTCGAAGAATGTTGTGAAAGTGGAGTGCATATTGAAACTATATTTAAGTCAGCCATAACTTAACGTCTAATAAAATGTACAGACTGTTTAGTTCAGAGCGATAATTTACCCTCAAATATATATTTTTACAAAGTAAACTAAATTGCAACAGGGGAGCTTTAGTAAAATTCTTCTAATTTCTTCGATCAGTTTATTTTATATACTTTCGGTTTATTTTTTAAGTAAAAGTTTTATTCAATATATTTTAATATATCCCTGTATTGGTATTTTTATATCCACACTTACATATAAAAAGTGCATAATTTACGTGAGAAAGAAACAAAAAAAAAAAAGAAGAAATATTTTAATAGAGAATATTTCTTAGTCACTTTTAGTTTAAGAATAGTTTAGCAATTTATTTTGCAATAAAATGCACTTAAAAGCCAATGAAACTCTTAATGTGAAAACTATATTATAATATTTTTTGACTAACAATTACTCGTATTTCCCAGCTATTTAGCAAAATCATTTCAAATATTAGGGGCTGTGTACATATTACGTAACGCCGTTTTCAGAGATTTTTACTTATTTTGCAGAGCAAAGTTTCTAATCCGTAACAAATCTTAAAGCCCCCCCTCCCCCCTGGAGTGTTACGTAATATGTGCACAGCCCCTTAGACAAGATTTCTTGTAAGTAAAAGAACTTGAAAATATCTAATAACTTTAAAGAATTATAAAAATAAGCTTAAAACAATTTCTGTTGCAATTTTTTTGTTTTCTTGTTTGTATTTTAAAGCAAAATAATTTTAATGTGCAACAATAAATAACTTTAAAATTAAATTAGGAAAAAATTAAAAATAAAATATCAATTTTACGTGATTGCTCTTCTATATATTAAACATAATTATTTTAATTAATTTCTTTAGTATTCGGACTTTATTTAATTAATAAATACACAATTTTAAAACATAGTTTATAATGATCTCTATACATCGCTTTTCTTTTTCTTCTTTAAATAAAACAAATAAGTTAATAAAGTTTAATTAATACAAGTATTATTTCGAAATCGATATGAATATTGAAAGGTAAGTTATATTTATTTTATTGAGCCTCTTTCCAAACCAAAGCAATTACATACATATGCACATACACATACATGTGCATGCGCATTATAAATAAATAAATTAATTGATATTAATTAATTAATTCGAAAAATATAAACAAAAAACCTTTTGCGGCAACGTACGGCACCACGAAATAAGCGCCAATGAAATAAGCCCCAAATTGAAAAATGAAATAATCCCCAAAAAATTTTATGAAATAAACCGCAAAAAAATGAAATAAGCCCCAAATTTGTTAATTTGATGAAGTAAGCTTAAGAAGAAATCATAAAATGCAGAATTTCATCCTCGATGGTATATCGAACACCGGCTCCGCATTCAAAGTACTCTGTGCATAAACGGCCTACGGCCGGGCGCAAGGTATTTATGCTCTACGGTATATCGAACACCGGCTTCGCCCTCCAAGCATTCTCTGCATAACCGGCCTACGACCGGGCGCAATGACTATTTCCTCTACAGTATATCGAACACCGGCTTCGCATTCAAAGTACTCTCTGCATAAACGGCCTACGGCCGGGCGCAAGGAATTTATCCTCTGTGGTATATCAAAACACCGGCTTCGCGTTCAAATTATTTTTTGCATAACCGGCCACAAGGACTTTATTATAACACAGTTGAAACTGGAAAATAACATGCAATTTTTCTTAAAATGTGTTTAGATCTATCTATTTTACGAATATGAAATAAGCCCCAAACAAAATGAAATAAGTCCCACAAATTTTTATGAAATATGCCCCAAATTTTTAAAAAATTAAATAAGCCCCAAAAAAATGAAATAAAGCCCCCAAACAAAAAATTTTAAAATATTTTATGGCTTATTTCGTGCCACCCACCGCAACGTAACAACCTACGGTGTGTGTGTTTGTTTTTTTTTGTACACAAATTTTGTCAATTTCAAAAAGCACGTAAAATACCAGGAGCCCAGTATATCAGAAAAGCAGAAAGAAACTTTTGTAAATTTTTTTTTAAGTATTTGAATCACCCGGTTTATACAAAAGCTTAAATATTTTGTTCATCCTTAAAGTATGCTGGTTTTTGCAATAATAGCTTTTTCTATAAGCTTTTAAAGGAGCTTCTGAAAAAGCTACTTTGTAGAAAAATAATAAAAAGCTTTATTTGTGTATACCTGCTACTCTTTTGGCATTCTGGGCTCCTGGTATTTTACGTACATTTTGAAATTGACAAAATTGGTTGGTGTACAAAAAAAAAATCGTGCAGCGTTGCCGCAAAAGTTTTTTTTATTTTTCGAATAAATATCAATTAATTAATTTATTTATCATAACCCTACAAGCATTTTATGAAAAAATTGATCATATTCGAGTCATTTATGACTCCTCTGCGCGATTAAAATAAGCATATATGAGCTCATGGTACCCTACCCACGACTATTCTTGGTGAGTCTTTTATTACCCGCTTTTCTGATCAGTTTCGAGTCATTTATGACTCATATTTTTAATGATTTGCGAGTCTTTTTCGAGTCGTATTTCTGATTGTTTGCGAGTCTTTTTCGAGTCATTTTTTAGTCGTATTTCTTATTATTTTCGAGTCTTTTCCGACTCATTTTTCATTCATATTTCTAATCATTTGCGAATCATTTATGAGTCGTTTTCTAGTCGTATTTCTGATCGTTTACGAGTCTTTTTTGACTCTTTTTTCAGTCATATTTGTAATCGATTACGAAAAGAAATATTTTTCGATTTAAATTATTAATTAAAATTATATAAATTCAATTATTATTAAATTATATAATAAATAATAATATAAAAATGTTTAGTAAAAAAAATAACAATAAAAAAGAAATTGAATTTATAAAAAAAGTAATAATAATAGTGGTATTGAGTATGAGTTGGTCCGCAATAAATGATGTTGAAATTGTTGTTGCTGCTGACTAGATATTCGTCATCAACTGTCAACACAACAACTTGATGATGATGCCGGTGATACAGTACATGGCCGAGCACTTGCATTAGATATGCTTTGGTAAATGGGCACGGCCGCATAGGGCAAAGTGCCTGCTAAAGCATATGGCAACGGCATATTATGTGTTGGCAGCACGGGCGATAAGAAAGTTGCAGTACCATAAGGCCATAAAGCATGCAATCCAGTAGCTCGTTTCTGTATTTCTCGCATCGTAAAGTTATCCGCATGAAACGAGTGAATTGCAACAAAAACAGTGTAAAATGAAACAAAATATGGTTTTTCTCACACAAGTGTTTCTGTATATGTACTTTGCGAGAATAATCTGTCATTTTAATAATTTTCCAGCAATTATTGGAAGTATGTGCGAAAAAGTGTTTCTGTAACAACATTTTGCGGAAAGTTTCTCACAAGAAGTGTCAAAATAACTCACATTTCAAATTGGTGCGAGAAAATCAAAATTTAAATAAATATATGTAAATATACATATGAAAAGTAAATCTTCTAATACATATGTATATAAAATTCTCGTGCCACGATGTTTGTTATCGAACTCCTCCGAAACGGCTGGACCGATTTTAATGAAATTTTTTATGCATATTTGGTAGATATGAGAATAGGATCAAAAGTATATTTTAAATTGCTAGGGGCACGATGAGGTTAGGGAGGGGGCAATTTCTGTATTTACTAAACTATTAATCCAACAGATGGGTTATGTCCGCCTCATAAATAAATATAAATATTTTTTAACTCGTGTGTATAAATGTGGAACAGAAATCAACAGATAATGTACATATGTATGTATGTACATATGTACATATGTATATATACATATTATGTACATATGTATGTATGTATGTATGTAGCAAAAATTTTAAATAAACACAAGAATATGTTTATAAATAATTTTTTTAGTTTGAATAAAAACTAGCACTGCACTATACATTTGGGTTTTTATTTAAATAAAACAAAATTATAAAGAACAATTGTTGTTTTGTAATTTAAAATTTTTCAGCCTTTCATTGTTTTGCTTTTGTTATAATTAATTTCCCTCGTTGACGTTTCTTTTACATTTGACACTTAATTATTGGAAACATTCCAGTAAGAACAAAATCAGCGCAGTCTGTTTTCGCATGCAAATACAGAAACACTTTTTTCTCACAAATCGAGAAACGATGGAATTATTTGTTTCACACTTCATGTAAGAAATTTTACGATGCGAGAAATACAGAAACGAGGTACAGGATTCATTATATTGCTCATGCGTAAACATTCCATTTGCTGTTGTTGTAGTAAACTAATTGGTGTAATTGAATTGACCGAGTCGGCTAAAATTAGGTTATAAATGTTTTGTTATTTAAAGGAGATAATTGCTGAACAGTTGGGCTCCGTATATTACCACTTAAATTATTTACAGAATTAGTATGTTCTGTACTTGGACCGTTTCCTAATATTTTTCGTGCTTGTTTTTTCTGGTGAAATTGCTGATCATCCATGGTCTGCATTGTGTTATAAGAAATACGTTAATATTTTATAGGAAAAGGATATTATTTGTTGTGCTGGTTTGTTGTCTAACTGTTGTCTAACGAGTCACGTAGCCATAAAACTATTTATTTATTTGATTTATGGATAAATAATTAATAATAATTAATTTAAAATCAATGAAACATAGTATATTTATTTTTTAACTCCAAGGTAGAATTGTTTAAAGTACAATCATTTGTAATAATTATTCATAAATAACTTCAAAGCAGTCATAATTCAAACACCTGTATGATCCATTTTCGATTGCTGTATGTTTTGTTATTGTATTTTCAATAAATTACTTTTTAAGCATAACCACGAATCATTTTCGAGTCTTTTTTCAAGCGCGCAAGTGATTAATCAGTTTTTAATTGTCAAAAGTACTCGAGGAAGACCCAGTTAGGTGATTTTTTATAAAACAATCTTCCAAATGCTAGTAGGGAATGCGCATGCACATGTATATGTATGCGTATGTGCATATGTATATACAGTGTTGCCGCAACAGTTATTTTTTTTTCATGAAATGCTATTTTATGCGTTTTTCATATTAAAAAATAATCAATTATAATGAGTTATAATCGACCTATGACTTTTGATGCATTTCGAGTATTATTAAATAAAACAAGCGAAAACTTTTATTAGTTGGCAATAAAATAGATTTTTATTTAATTGATTAAAACAATTTCTATGGATTTTAAAATAATATTTACAATTATGTATAGATATAATTAATTTATATGAAAACTTTTTCGAAATAAATACTAACATAAGAAAATAGTTTAAATAAAAGTGACAAGATAAGAACGTAATTAAAGTTATTTAACGAAATGGAATACGAGAAATACTGCAACTTCTTATGTTCAGTTTATAAACTAAAAACTTATAATTTCAACATTAGATCAGATTTGAATAATTCACAAAGTTATTTAAAAAAAAAAAAATAGTTGAGGCTTTATTAAAAAAAAAACAGGAAACAAATTTGTTAATTATCTAGTCCCACATCATATCTGCTATCTTTACAAGCATCGTTTTCATGTGTACAGATCATAAAATATCATATACAAATATTATAGATAAAATTAAACATTTATATTGAAAATACACGAAAGAAAAACATTGAATTTTTTAAATAGATTTTAGTATAAAAGAGGATTTAGGAGAAAACTAACGCATCCAGTACACAATGATTTCGACAGCTATCATCTTCATCGCTTGTTTTGTAGCTGTTATCCAGGCGGTAAAAAATTATTTATGTATACAGTGAATACTAAAACTGAAAGAAAACAAAAAAGATATATGACCAAAATCAAAGTGAAGGACGAAAAATTCAAATTGAAAATAAAGAAATAAAACAACGAAAATTCGTCTTTTAAAAATAAATTTATTTTTAATGCAATTTCTTTAATTTTTTAGAAACCAAATTATTCTGTATCTTTTGTGGATGTTGATTGGAATGTAACAACAACACATAATTTTTACATGGAATGGAAAATAACAAGGCCCTCACGTGGAGCGTATGCTTTGTCTGGAATCTTGGACTTCCAAGAGGACATAAATACAGACAATGCTAAGGGTTCATTTGACGTTTACTATAGTACCAATGGCGTTTCATACATGCTCTCGCCTTTTCGATATCCACGGAATGTGTTAACTGACGGTGTGAATTTGATGTACAAGCAATATTTAATGGATAGCACGAATGAATGTTGCAAAGATGCAATTTATTTTGAAGGAGAATTTAAATCCCCTATAACCAAGCGTCGTATGGTTTGTAAAGATTGTGTTTTGAAAACCGGTAATCTTCCGTCGCATATGCGGTACGGCTATTACAAATTAACGATACTATTAGAAGGAGAAGTTGGCTTTGTCCTTACGCTCCTAATGCTAGTCGAAGAGGAATAAATTGTTAAAGTACTTTTTTAAAAAATTATTTAGTTTTTATGAATACATATTTTAAAACGAAATTTGAACAGTCGGTTTTTTAACTATGAAAATTAATTTTATAGAAACACTACAGATAAATTTAAAAGTTAGCTAACAAAATTACTTTATGTAGATGTATTGGGTAAAGGTTTTCATAATTTATAAAAATATGTTGTTAATATTTTCTATGTATGTGTGTATGTATATCCATGAATTCTTTTATAAATATATAATCAAGCAAACTAAATGGATATCAGTAAATCAGAAATGTTTAGTTTAAATGAAGATAGTTTGCCACTGGCTGAGTTTATTACTAAAAAAAACTTTCGCCTGAAGAAGCAAAACATACAATGATGTGGCAAAACAACTCGAATTAAAATGGTCTCTGCCGAAGACCAAAATCGATAGAAAGTTAATCTCAAGATTTATCAAATTCTTAATAGTTGTGTTATGCAACTACATATACTAAATTGGATAATTTTTTCTTTTCAACCAAAGAAGACGTTCTCAATTAAAAGCTTTCAAAGATGAGAAGAAGTGTTAACGTGTAGTTTGTGTGATTTAAATTTGACGTTTTCGTCTAAAAAAAACAAAATAAAAATCGCATGATATTTTAGCAACTGATGGATCTTTTGTTAGTGTTATTGCTTAGTAATATATTATTTTATGCTGTTGTTAGAGTGTCAGAACTAATATAATTATAATTTGATTTAATTGTACTCTTCCGGCATTATTGACAAAAAAATAAAACATCAAAAAAGTTGTTTAAAAGTGTTGTTGATATTTATCTTCATTTCGTGTAAAAAAAGCAAAAAAAAAAATTAAAAAACAAATTATTTTGTGTCGACTACACCAAGGTATATTAATTATCAGGTAGTCGCATTAGCTAAAATTGACATCAGCTGATTGATTTTTTGTTGTCTAAACTTTGTCGTGTTTTTATAAAAATATAGTGACATAATGTGTTATGTTTTTAATTAGGCTCTAGGTCACAATGGGTGTTTTGACAATAAAACAGAGGTTTGTTTTATTATATATATTTTTTCCTTTTTATTATTCGATATTTCGAACACCTTCGGTGTTCTTCTTCAGGAACTAAAAATTAGCAAAAAACAAATAAATGTAGATATATAAAAAACAACAAATTATTTCAGAACTTAACAAATTATTAAAAAATATTTGTTAAAAAATTAAGAATTTTTATAACTAATAAAAATACAAAAATTATTGGAAAAAAAACATAATCTGTATGTAATTTAATATTGCCTTACTTTTGAGTAAAGCCGTCTGACTGTTATTATGCACAGGCACCACCTGATCGCTTACTAAAGATATTTTTGTTTATATTTTGATAAAATATGTCTGTATGTATGTGCGCAATTTTCGGTGTCTGTTTTATAATTTATCCTTATATTCGCGGGAGTATTTATTATGTGTAACATTTCCAAAGTAAATCTCTTTTTATAATTGTTCTCTTGTTGTAATATTTTTGTGCCTGTTAGATTTGGAGAATGTGCGCTCACTGCACAGTGGCCGCTAGTGCTGTTTTTTGGTCCGTTATATATCTACATTTATTTGGTTTTTGCTAATTTTTAGTTCCTGAAGAAGAACACCGAAGGTGTTCGAAATATCGAATAATAAAAAGGAAAAAATATATATAATAAAACAAACCTCTGTTTTATTGTCAAAACACCCATTGTGACCTAGAGCCTAATTAAAAACATAACACATTATTAACAACTTAAGGTCGAAAAAATTAATAAAAAAATTCATCTAATATAGTGACATTTGTTTTTTATTTAATTAAAATTTAAGAAATTTAAAAAAAAAACGCATGAAAAATTTTTAAAATTTAATTAAAATATCGATTGCAATGCGCGTATGTAGTGTCGGCAAAAAAAAATTTGCAAAGGGGGAAGGAAAGTTGTTCCAAGTACCCAAAGAAAAGCGCCTCAGTAGTACATATATGAAGCGAAATTTGTTTCAGGAATTTCACACCAACTTCTTTTTTATGTATCTCTCACTTTTTGCCATCAAGCATTTTACATGCTGGAAAAAAGGTAGTGTCTAATCGTTAATTGTGCATTTGCATCTTTAACATTTTCCTTTGCTTCAACAACAGCATTTACAATACGTTCAATATTGTGTAGTTGCAAAATATCCTGGAAAGGAGGATACATAGAATTTCTTTAAACTTTACTAGGAATTTTTCGATACATACATATATTTTTGTTTTATTACCTTTCCTGTAAAAATATCCTGTAATGAAGCAACATTCTTCTTCTCCAATGCCTCTACTACTGGTAATTTTGACGTATATATGGGCAGTATTCTCTTACGATCTAATTCCACTTTTCGATGCAGTTTAATTATCATAACTTCAGCCTTAAACAAATGCATTTGCAAAGGGAGGAAATTGTTTCCTAGTACCCAAATAAAAGACAGATCCTGATTTTATACATACATCTATCAACACCTTTCTGTTTTATGTATTGTAAAATATTTTAACTTATATTTTTATTTTATGCAATTGTTTTTTTTTTTTAATTTAATTTTTGTTTTGTTTACGAATCACATTTTGACAACAGCCAAGTGTTTACACTAACAAAATGCCTGTTGTTTTTGTGATGTTGTATTTGTTTTAGGGACAAGACTACCTTATTTAATATACCTTGGACTACACGAAATTAATCCATAGAAATTGCAATAATTGTTCGTATTTATGTGTATATTTTTGTGACATTACATTCACTTGGAAAATATTATTTTTAATTATTTATTTACAAATTTATTATAACTAAAATTACAATAAATCAAAAGCTAAAAGCCCTAGCAAGAATGGCTATCGGCTTATTATTTTCTCAATAGGAGAATGTATACTAGGGTGGGTCAATTTGTTCGGGACCGAAAAACATGACAAAGCGTATAGCAAAATCGTAATCTACGGGAAATTCAAAGAACTTTTCCCAAAAAACCATGGTTCTAAAATCAAAATCGAGCTTCCGGTTTTTTAAGAGAAAATTTTGTGCTCAGGACATCCGAAAATAATGCTTTTTTTTTTTTTTGAAATATTCATTGCAATTCATTGCAACTAGTGAATAGTTGACCTGTAACGCTGGAAGAAGGCTTATTTTAAAGCAAATTTTCTCAGCTTTCTATATCTGTCCTCATTTATAGAAAATTATTTACCCAAATAATGGTTTTGGAGGCTTATGTTAAAATAACAATAGTCCTGAGCACCAAATTTTCTCTTAAAAAACCGGAAGCTCGATTTTGATTTTAGAACCATGGTTTTTTTGGGAAAAGTTCTTACAATTTCCCGTAGATTACGATTTTGCTATACGCTTAGTAGGCAAAAAAATTGACCCACCCTAATGTATACATTTAGACTAGGGTTTTCAGAATTTATATTTGGTTGTGCAAAGAAGTGTTTTTTAAGAATTCAAAGACTTTGTTAATATTGAGGGTAATCACTCTTGGTTGAAAACTGCTCTTGCATCCGTTGCAGATCTTGCACGTCTAGCTTATTTACATATTTTGTTATTGCATTGCTGAAAACTGATGAAAATAGACTTGCAAGATCTGCAATGAATGCAATACTAAGAGTGATTTCCCCACTTATTATTAGTTGGCGTTTTTAGCATATCGACGATGTTGGAAGATTTGCAAACCGTAAGTTTAAGAGGGCCGGACAGTCTGCCAAGATGTGAAGAACTGTTAATGGAAAATAAAATTTGTTGCAATTTTCACAAGACTATTTTATCCTTGTTCCAATTCGGACCAAAAAATTATTTGTTTCATTTTTCTATTCTTTTCAAACATGGATGGGTTTTACTACATAAATCATTAGTTCACACCAAATATTAGAGCTCTACGACATTTTTTCACCCAAAAATCGATAAAATATGGATTTTTGCCATTTTTTGCAATTTTCCTACTGTTACTGTTGGTACTGTTGGACGTGTTTTCATCCATCCAATCTAATACATATATGGCTTTTATCTAAAATCCATGTTGCCATCAGGGCCGGCGCTTCTATTGAACAGTATGAACAGTTTGACGGGGCGCTTAAATTGGAGGGGCCAAAATCTAATTAATAAAAATAAATTTAAAATTTTTTTTTTTAAATTTAATACCGAAATTCTGCAAAAATATTTTTTTCACTGTGTAAAAAAAATATGTTAAAAAGGAAAAATATAAAATTTTTTGTCATTGCACAGAATTTGAACACTGTTCAAAGGTAATATAGAAAAGAAAAATATCGATAACAACCCTTCCGTTTCTTATATGAAAAAAAACCCCTCAAGCACAGGAAATTTTTACTGTTCATAAAGAATTTTTCAATATCGATGATATAAAAATATAAATTTCTCTTTCTTCATACAAATTTCTCACCAAAATAAAATAACATAAGTTTCTCTTTTATGTTAAAGGAAAAATATAAAAAAGAGCTGTTACTCTATTTATGACATGAATGGAAAATTCAGTACTTTGCTACTATTTTAAGTACTTTTCCATTCTCAAAAGTACCGTAGTACCCCCGCGACCAATTTAGTACCTTTTAATCATTCTACCTTTTTAATGTTTTTTTTTTATTTATTTTAATATGCAACACAATAAATTTTAATAACATTGGAAACACTTTCTTTTCATATTTTGCAAATATACTTTGTGGTATCGAAATTATAAATTTGTGTTTGCTGTAAGTTATTTATGCAAAGTTCTCAAATCCCAATTAGTAGTATAGGATTTAGAAATTGGAATCATGTAGGTAGGATTCTTATGGAACATGAAAAGGGGGCCGATCACGTAGACAGTTTTAAAAAGTGGAAGGAATTTGAATTAAGACATTCCAAAAATTCCACAATTGATTGCATTCTTCAAAATACAATGTCTAAAGAAGTCCAACATTGGGGAGATGTGTTAAAACGGCTTATTATTCTTGTAAAATTCCTTTCAGTGCAATCTTTGGCATTCAGGGGTGGGTCAGACAGGTTATATGAGAAAAATAATAGTAATTTTCTCAAATTAGTAGAAGCCATTGCTGAATTTGACAGTGTTCTTTCAGAGCACCTACGAAGCATTACCAAATATGAGACGCAAAACAATTATTTGCATAAAAGCATTCAGAATGAGCTAATTTCAATGGTTTCTAAAGTTATTCAAAATAAAATCTCTGATATGATAAAAGGAGCAAAATATTTTTCGATAATTGTTGATTGTACTCCAGATCACAGCCGCAATGAACAATTATCACTTATTGTTAGAGTTCTTCATAGAAATCAAAACAAACATGAAATTAAGGAGCTTTTTATGGGTTTTTTAAAAGCAACAGATACTACGGGTAAGGGCTTAACGAATTTAGTTTTAGACCGACTAACTTCTCTAGGATTTTCAATTAGTGATTGCAGAGGACAAGGCTATGATAATGGCTCAAATATGAAGGGAAAAAACATTGGAATGCAAGCTCAGATTAAACATTTAGAACCCCGAGCATTTTTCGTGCCATGTGCATCACATTCAGCTAACCTGGTCCTTCTGGATTCAGTTCAATGTTCACTTCAAGCTGTAAATTTTTTTGATACTGTCCAATGTTTATATGTATTTTTTTCTAGTTCTGTTTCAAGATGGGATATTTTGAAAAAGAATGTGAAAACATTAACTCTGAAGCCACTCTGTACGACAAGATGGGAAAGCCGTATAGAAGCTTTAAAACCCTTAATGTGTAGTTTAGGTAATATTTATGACGCTTTAGTTGAAATAGGAAATGACAAGGATAAGGACGGCATAACAAGAAATAACGCGAATAGTTTATCTCTCAAAATTATTCAATTTGAATTCATTTGTTCATTAATTATTTGGTATAATATTCTAGATAGGATTAATATATTTAGCAAATATTTACAAAGTCCTGCTATTTGTTTAACGACGGCAGTAAATATGTTAGAGGGCACAAAACAGTTTTGGACGGACTTAAGAAATGACGAAAAATTTCAGGGGTTTATCTTTCAAGCTAAAGAAATAGCTTTAAAATTAGATGTTTCACCAAATTTCCCTGATGCTCCAAGACGCCCTAGTCGAAAACCTCAACTTTTTTCGTACGAAGGTAGAGACGAAATCATATCAAATCCTGAACAAAAGTTTAAAGTTGAATTTTATTTTCAAATCCTTGATCAGGCAATTCAATCTGTTAGCGAAAGATTTGACCAAATTTCGGAACACAATAATATTTTCAATTTTTTGCATAATATTTCTGTGGTTTCATTAAATGCTTCTGATCTTTTAAATAATTGTCTTTCCCTTGAAAAGCATTTAACTTTCCATTCAAATTCTGATATAGTAGGATTAGATTTATTGGATGAAATTAAAATATTCCAAAGTATAGTTTCAGGAACATTAAGCCCTATAGAATCATTAAATTTTATATTTGAAAAGAAATTAGACCCGATATTACCAAATCTAGTTGTAGCTATTAGAATTTTATTGACAATACCAGTAACTGTAGCTTCCGGGGAACGTAGCTTTTCTAAATTAAAAATTATTAAGAATTATTTACGTAGTACAATAGGACAAGAAAGACTAGTAGATTTAGCTAGAATATCTATAGAAAGTGAATTTCTGAGCAACTTAGATTATAGTGACTTGATAGACGACTTTGCTAAAATCAAAGCTCGGAAAATTAAATTTAATTAATTATTTAATATATTTTTTTAAATTTAGAATTGCACGCTTGAATTTTTGTGCTTTTTATTTATTCAAATATTTTATTAATTTTTTGTTATTGAAATTCGTACGCTGGATTAGTACGATAGCAATATTTATTTTTTTTTTATATTTTTGAGGACTATGCCTACGTGGGATACCTCGTTAAAAAAATGCATTGCATATCCTACCTCTTGGGTGATGTGGAAACGGATTATTTACGGCAAATGAATGTTTTTTTTTTTTAGGGCGGCATTTTTGAAAACTGCACCAGGTGCAAAAATCGGTAGCGCCGGCGCTGGTTGCCATATACTTGAATGAATTCCTAATCGGGATTATTGATGCTGATTTTTATCCAGAAATACTTTTCGAGATTTGAACCCGCTACTAACATGATAGCACACTTCCAACAGTCTGCTGTGACCTTTTTAACAATTCTATTATATTCAACTATTGTTTTTGAAATTACATATTAGCGAAATATATTTGACAAATGATTTGAAATATTATCGTTCGAGATTACGAACAGTCACATCCCAGCAAAAATTACTGATCCGCCGTAAGCACGGTTGTAAGGGAATATCAGGTGGTATTAGCTTACAAACCTGCTTACGTATGGCACGATATTTGTTCGCGATGTCCCACTTTGGAGCATTTCGTTTTAAGTGCTTATTTCAGAGCAGTGAGTATGAAGTAAATTCATGGAACGAAAATAATATCAAACATTCGTACTGTCGTCTTATTATGATTGTTACACTTTGTAAAATTTAAAATTTTAATCATTGCCTTACAATAGTGATAATAGATAATACATACATATGTGCTTAATATGGAGCACGTTCTTAAGGCAGAAAAAGTATGTACTGCTTCCAAAAACTTGATTATTTTTTGCTGGGATGCTAGAAATTTTGGGGAATTTTACGAATGTTTATTGGTGAATTCCATACAAAAGTACACAACAAAGTAAAACTCTTTTAACTTTTTAACTCATTTTAATGTAACTGCACATCTTCAAAAAAGAGTTGAAGCGCTAAAATAAATTTATTTGTAATTCCAAAAATTAAATTAATCAAAAACTGTATAATCTTAATATTAAACTTTAACTTTAACTCTACATATTATTTAGTGTCGTGTAAGTCACAATTTGTATGTCGTGGAAGTCACGCGAAAAAAACTATTTTTTGTAAAAAATAAAATAAATTTCACTAAGTTGAAGCCATTTTGTCGTTGTTTGTATTTCTCAAATACTTTTGGTGCAGTTTAAAAGGAATCGGACTTCACAATTAACAGAATTTTTAAACTATCTTTGATTACCCTGAAATCAATGGATTTGATGTCGTGTAAGTCACAACTAATTAATTATATTAAAATTAAAAATATGTAATCGCAAATCAAAAATCAAAGTGCATGAATTAATACGTATGTTCGTGTAGATGTTATTTCTTAAAACGAAAAAATTAAAAAAATTATGATTGTACCAGAAATTTTATCAAAAATGACAAAAGTTTTGGAATTTGTCGTGTATGTCACACGTGGAATTGACCTATTATCGCGATATTATCGGTCAAAGTTCGCTTTGGAACAATTGATGTCGCAAATTTTACGGCTTGACGAGCATTCGATTATTTCAATTTTCAGGTTAAATGGCAAGCAAATCAATTGATTATCATCAGATGCATAAATTTGATGAGACAGTTTAATGTTTCGCTGATGATTCTGATTAAAAAGACCGAACATCTTAAAAAAGACACAATAAAATTAATATTTGTTGTTTAAAGTAGATGAAATGGTATAAAAAAAACCATCACAGAAACACATTTAACATATTATTTGATTGTTGTTTCGGTCGTACATCGTAATTAACATATTGTGTTTTATCTATTAATCAATGTACACATACATATATACACACATAGCTACATACTTATATATACGAGTATATGAGGTTATTGAATGGAAATAGAATATTTTTGAATGGAAAAAAAAGAAAATACCGTGACTCTAATTACACATGTATTTGACATGATTTAGCCAATAAAAACCAAATTCATTAACTCCTAGAGCCACCATGAATCGATGGTATTGCAAATGTATATTCTTGGCTTTAATTTCTTCACCAAACGTCAGTCACGTTCAAATTAATTTAAGCCTAAAGTTAATTTTTAAATTATGTTTAGAGCTAAAGACGTGACACGAAGAAATCACACCGACAACGTTGTTAAAAACAAAAACAAAATAAAAAAAATTATAAAAAGTAACAAATTCTTACTAATGAATTTTAGCTATGAGTACATGTGTAGTAGATACAATGTGTTGTTTAAGTTCGTCTGGCATAAAATTATTTAGTCACTTTGTCACACAGTGGTCTTGAATGTCAAAGATTTTAATATTCCATTCAGGCCAGATTGAAATTGTCAATCGTACAGCAATGATTGCTAAATAATGTGTCAAAAATGTTGTTTACGTTTTGAATATTTTGGTTCGTTTTTGTTTTTTTTTTTGTTAATTTCGTGATATCATGAAAATATGTGTGCGTCTGAAAGATACAGTTACTCACAAAAGTATTGCTGTATATTCTTTCTTAACGTAATTGCTATGGATGATTAAATAAAATTTATACAAAAATTCATATGTGCATAATGAATTTCATGTAAAAATCGAGATGCATTGAACCCGAGCCCCTCAGATATCGATGAAATTTTGTTCATAGCTAAATTTGATCAACACAAACAAACTCTCATTTTTAGAAATGACTGTTTTGCGATTTTTTGGGCGTGGCACAGTGGGAAAGTTTTCGAAAAAACGCGAAAATAGTCGAAAAGAGCTCCATTTAAACTACAATAACTCAGAATTGGCTGAACCGATTAACATGATCTTGGTATCATTATAAAGATATTTTAACAGGCTTTATGACACGTTAAAAAAAAAATTACACTGTAAAAAATTTATAACAAAAAGAAAATTTTAACTAACGAAAAATCCAAAAAGATCAAGGGTTTTTTACAGTGTATTATTTTTTTAGAAAGGTTTATCCTTCACCTATACCATATCAAAAAATAAAAATGGGTTCTTTTTTAGTTTTATTTTTATATAATTTATTAAGTAGTGCCACTTCTAGTAATTGCCCTTATATTTTATATTTACAGGTAAAATAAATAAACATTGTCAAGGGGTTTTTTACAGTGTATTATTTTTTTAGAAAATCGAGCTTCCGGTTTTTTAAGAGAAAATTTGGTGCTCAGGACATCCGAAAATAATGATATTTTTTTTGGAAATATTCATTGCAATTCATTGCAATTGGTGAATAGTTGACCTGTAACGCTGGAAGAGGGCTTATTTTAAAGGAAATTTTCTCAGCTTTCTATATCTGTCCTCATTTATAGAAAATTATTTACCCAAATAATGGTTTTGGAGGTTTATGTTAAAATAACAATAGTCCTGAGCACCAAATTTTCTGTTAAAAAACCGGAAGCTCGATTTTGATTTTAGAACCATGGTTTCTTTGGGAAAAGTTCTTAGAATTTCCCGTATATTACGATTTTGCTATACGCTTAGTAGGCAAAAAAATTGACCCACCCTAATATACACATATGTGTGTATATAGCCTTTAAGACAACGGTGATTGAATGTACATATAAGTGTTATTTATAATTTTTTATTAATACTAATTGTTTCTTAAGTTTTTGTTGTCTTTAAAATTTCTACCTACTTATATTAATTAAAAAATATAACCTATTTTAATAGTAATATATTACTATTTCTATACAACGCTTTACCCGTACGGTAATTTTACCCTAAAAACGGTATTTTTTTTAAAATTGTACGGTAATTGGAAAAAATTAGTTAACATCACTGGGCTGGATTGTAAAATTTGACTGTGGGCAGAGTGCATAAAATGTTCTATAAATACTTATTTTTAAAATCTTCACCTCACAATGCCAATCGTTCAGAAATATTATAGCAAAGGATTTGGGCATTTCCGCAGGAAAGTCCATTTTTTGTAACGAAACGCCAGTAAGCAATAAAATCCCTAAATTGCAAAGAAAAACACTTTTATATCCAAGAATAAGTAAAAATGTACTAAATACTCTATACCATTTTGTCGCCAATTCTTTTAAAATTATATTTTAAATCGAAATTAGTCTTAATACATGGGAAAGTTGCACATTCCGATCGGTACGGTTTCAATTCCGCAACTGTATTTCAATTGTTTTTGTTTTACAGTCGTCAGATTCCGTTAATTTCTTGTTTCGATTTTTCAATAATAACGTTTTTTACGCCCATAGGCGTCTGTTTAAATTGTTTTTACTAGCAAAGCTTACATTAAGTTTTTGTTTTTTTTTAACATGCAAACTTTATTTTTCTGACGTTTTAAAAAATATTGAAACAACAAAAAGTTTACTACAAATGCAGTTTGAAGATAAAATCATTTGTCAATTCCATTTTGAATTTAAGACCGGATTTAATTACAAACTAAATTATCGTTTTCAAAGACTCAACTTTCGGTATTGAAACCACCACTTTCGATCGGAATTGATTTTTGTGACATGGCTGATTGTTATGAAAATAGAATTTATTGTTGTGACACTCTATAAAAAACACCCTATATATTAATTATAATTTTTAAATTACTACGAACTGCTTTATTATTATTAATATTTGTTAATATTTACTCAAACGGAAATTGACATTAAGTTGTCTATTTAGACCTAAAGGTTGGTAAACTTAGCATTTTAGCGCGCACTTTATTAGTTTCAGTAAAATCTGTTTTTATGTTTTCGGTAAAATCCTTTGTATTCGTATTCAAATACAATTGATTTTAAATTCTTTACTTTTTCCTATTAAAATGTTTAAATATTTTGCTTGAAATCTTGTTGCTTTCTTTTGCGTTTGTTTTAAACGTGAACGAATATTTCCTCAACTTTATGCCTGTGGTGGTGATTGGTAAAGAAAAAAAAAATAAAAAACCCTTTCGTATGGGTCGTTGTTTGTTTTTAGTGTTTGTTTCAGACATGCTCCTGGGAATTTTAAATAAGTTTGAAATAACAATATATGTATGTACAATAATAAAATAACATTTAATATTGAATTTATACTATATATTTATGTATGTAGTACAAGCGTACATATGCATATTTTAATGAAAAGAAATGTGTCTTGTTAAGTCTGTCCGTATGTCCGTCGGTAGTTTTCTTAGGCCCCCCAAATAGTCGCAGTGTTTTGTAAGTGAAGTATTATGTATGTATGCGGTGAGTGAAACATTTAGTGTGATTTGTTTTGGTGACTATATGGCTGACGGTGTCATATTAATAAATATTCTATTGTAAAATAATAGATTATTCTTGCATGGTGTGTTAAAATAAATGAACATGTAAAACTAATTTTAAAATAATAATTTCTTATTGTTTCGGAAAGGAATGGTATATTTATGCTCTTGTATTTTTCAATGGATTATATAGCCTTTGTTAAAAATGAGAGCCAGAAATGCTTTTTGGTTTCTCAAATC
This sequence comes from Lypha dubia, assembly GCA_947311025.1. NCBI lineage: Eukaryota > Metazoa > Arthropoda > Insecta > Diptera > Tachinidae > Lypha > Lypha dubia. The sequence goes on from OX371263.1 coordinate 53,596,429, forward strand.
TGATGTATTAATAATCGGTGATACTTTACAAAAGCATAGTCCACACCAAATATTAAAGCCATTTGACTTTAATTCAGCAGAAAATTAAAGAAAAACGATTATTGCGATTTTTTGCATATTTTTAATTTGGACCAAAAATATTTTTTTATATTATTTCTTCTTTTTTTCAATGGTAATCGATGTTACTATAAAAAATTATTAAGTCACACCAAATATTAGAGCTTTACGAATCGATAAAATATGCATTTTTGCAAATTTCATAAGACTGTATGTAGGCTTTGTGCAAATTTGGACCAAAAAATATATATTTTTCTATTCTTTTGCAATGGGAATCGGTTTTAACACATAAATCATTAGTTCATACCAAATGTTAGAGCTCTACGACTTTTTTTCAGCTCAAAATCGATAAAATGTGGATTGTTCCCTTTTTTTGAAATTTTTATAAGACTATTATAGACTTTGCTCAAATATGCGATTTTTGCATGTATTAAACGCCATTGGTACTACAGTTAATGTCAAATGAACCCTTAGCATTGTCTGTATGTATGTCCTCTTGGAAGTCTGATTCCAGACAAGGCATACACTCCTCGTGAAGGTCTTGTAACTTTCCATTTTAAATAGAAATTATTTGTTGTTACATTTCAATCGACTTCCACAACTGATAAAGAATAATGTAGCTTCTAAACAATTAAATAAATTGCATTCAAAAGAAACATATTTAACATTTTTACATTTAAGATTTGAATACTTGATGTTTCAATCTATAATTGAAGAAGATTCAATAAATAATATAATTATCAAAAAAAAAAAAAAAAAAAAAAAAAAACTACGGCTAGCAACAAATTTAACCACTTATCAAGGCGTATACAACAGGTGAGCTTACTAGCACAGCTGACTGAGCTCGCTTTATAGCAAACTAGCCTATCCCGGTGTGCTTTGCTACCCCCTCGTTATAAAATAAAATTAAGAGTATTTATATATCCTATTGTGAATATTTAATGACGATCGGTCCAGTAGTTAAGACTATATTACAATTTTTAATTTTCCAAAAAAAGGGGCATGGTCCCACCCACTTTTCTCCTGGTACGTATTCCAAATTATGTCAATACTATATGTACCAAATATCATCGGCGTAGGTCAAAAAATGCCCAAAATATGGCGATTTCAATTTTTGGGTTATATGGGAGCTGCCACGCCCACTTGTCCGATAACGCCCATTTTTGTCCTGATTACTCTCATTAGTAACATATGAACTATTGCAATGTTTCAAAACTCTTGCTATCACAATAGTCAAGATATATGATGTTATTCAATTTATGTGGGAGGGGCTACGCCCACTTGAAATATTAAAAGCCTTAAACCATCCTCTATAAATTCCCTTTTGAATGACACCAGTTTGGACCAAATCGGTTGGATAGTTTCCGAGTCTATAGCGAACATGGGTACAAACATTTTTTGTATTTTATATATATATAGATTTTTATTCAAACTGATATAGTTTGAAGAGAGTACATAAAAAATGGTTGCAGTTTGATACTCATACGTATTAAAATGCTTTTAATTTGTTTGTGTGTTTTGATATGAAGCGAGTGCTTTATACCAACAAAATACATGTTGTTTTTGGATTGTTGTACTTGTTGTCGAACTACGCATACCTGCTAGTTTTGCCATGCCACTTATTGTAAACGAAAATGTAACTGCGCCCGAGAAGTTAACAACCTAAATTTTTTTCGCTCAAAATGAAGAGAGCGCCATCTTTGTGTACTCTTCTTAATCAGTTTCGCTCAAATTGAACAGTGCGCCCTCTTTGCTGCACCAACAAATGAGTGTTTTTCTCATATATGGCAACATCACCCACAAGAGAGGGCGCTCTCTCTTCATTTTGAGCGAAAAAAATTTAGGTGTTATCTTTAGGTTGTTAACTTCACACCGACTAGGCATTCGCACAAACAGAGATGCTACAACTGTCAAAAAGCGTAAACGGTGTCGCGAGTTCTGAGGTTTTGTCTCATCCAAAACCTTCGTACCGCGCCAATAGAAGTTTTCACTTCAAAAAAGACAGTAGTTAATTGTAAAAGGACAAATTCCCAATTGTTATTTTTTTAATATCAATTAGAGTTTTGTGATCAACATTCAGGGCGATTTGAACTCTATTATATTTTTTTTAGTTTTTAATATTCAGTACTAGATGACCTGACAAACGTTGTTTTGCCATAATATGAATTTCGGGCAAACTCGGTGCGGTAGTTCTTAAGTTATTGTGGTAGAATAACAGAAAAATTGCGCCATCTGTCGGTCAATCCCCAATCTACACAGAAACACTCCTCATGAACAGCAGATACATATAAATTTTAGTCGAAATCGGTGATGTAGGTCTTAAACTAAACTACATAAAGGCACTGCTGGCGACCCATAGAGTATAAATATAAATTTTGGTCAAAATCGGTGCAGTAGTTCTTGAGTTATGGTGCAAAAACACAAAAAAACTAAATGTTGCGCCATCTATCGGACGAACTTCAAACTACACAGAAACACTCCTCACGGCCCATAGCACATGCATATAAAATTTGGTCAAAATCGGTCCAGTAGTTTTTGAGTTTATCGATCACTAACATACACGTAATTTTTATATACATATGTATGTATATAGAGATATACATATGTATGTATATAGAGATATACATATGTATGTATGTATGTATGTATATAATTTTCTTTTACCACTTGGATAACAGCTACACAACAAATTATGAAGATCATAGTTGACGAAATCATTTTTTTTTTTATATAAAAATCTGTACCAAAAACTTTAATGATTTCCTGTCGTGTATTTTTAATATTACAAATAATTTTATCTGCTAAGTTGCAAATTAACATTTATGATCTGTAGGCATGACAATGATGTTTGTTTTAATGTCAGACAAAAATTTGGAATGTCTAAGTATAATTAGCAAATATTTGCTCATCTATTACATCTACACATTTATTCTATTTAATATTCCAAACAAAATTTTCCATTCCTGGGCACTTATAGTTATGACACTCTGTCAGCTAAGTTTCGATATGTATTGATTTGCTTGATATCTTGTCACTTCATTTACTTAATACATGAGTAGTTTGCTTTGTATACTGCGAACATATACAGACAAACATATTTTATCGGTAATTTATTATAGTTAGTAGTTGTACTGTATACATAATTATTTTTACTACTGTAAGAATGAATATTAATACAAGCACAGATATTTATACATTCAAATGTAGCAGTGTGTTCATAAATTCTTATAATTACCAAAGCCTACTGTCGTTTCAATTGTGATTACAAAACTAGCACTTGATGCAAAGCGAGTTCATAGAAGATGGTTTCGAGAGCACAGTTGATTATTTTCGCCCACTTTCACCGCTTCATCCTTCAAATGTCCACACACATTTTTCAATCAATTTTCTTAACACTCCAGGTAGGCATTTTTTAAGGCAAATTGAGGCGAGTATTCTAAAAAAAAAAGACATATAATAAATTTTAGCAGCAAATTTTATTCAAAATGTAAAAACAAATTTTATATATTTCATAAAAATTTTATCATAACTTGTAAAATCAAATAAAATTTAATTAATCTAAGCAAAATCAAATATTTCATGTCTTTGAAAATAGTTTATAAATTTACTTAAAAAAAATTAAAGCACATTTACTAAGAGAAAAAAAAACTTTCTTTTTGGTAAGTTTTAAGGACACTTTATTATGCGAATGAAATTATTTTATTCTAGCTTAAAAATTTATTCAGTTAATCAGTAACTCCTGAATAGTTCCAAAAACTTTGTACTCAATTTAAGTTCCGAATTTGTTTTTCTGAAATTGAAAAACTTTCCAATAATTAAAGAAAACAAGTTTGTAAATTATTATCCTCATATCTAAAACGTTCTATGAAATTTACTAGTTAATGGAAATTTCAGTTCTTATGTGGTGATCTGGAAGCTGCTAGGTAACACGTTGTATTAGTGTAGATGTTAGAGTGTCTCTCTACTAAACTTAAGTAACACGGTTCGACTCCCAATAGACTTCGAGTTTTATTAAAAAGCTTTCAACGCCTCTCATTGCAGACAGTAACAATAATTTTTTTTAAAGACGCAGCTCTGACGTTACAACCTTCTCCTGCCATTGCATTTTGGCTAATTTTTGATCTGCTAAAAATGTTGCCATATTATGTTAGTTTTCGATTTAAATGTTTTGGATTTAAAATTTAAATTAATGAACGGATCTAGAGATCAGCTGCAACAGTACTCTACTTTCCAAATTTTAGGCAAACCTGCTATTTAGTTATGCTCAACTGTATATATTCCAAATATGTAAATTGATTTCGGTTTTGTAGAACTTTAACAATGTTTGCGGTATTCAAATCAATGTTTTGTACTCAAAAACACATATGTTGGCAGCAACAACAACAAAATATGTATATTGTATTTTTTTTTAATTCTTTTGAAACAATTTGCATAAATGTTTTTTTATTGCGGTTATAGTGAAGTGTGTAGTAGTTGATAATTTCTAAAAAAACAAAAAAACAAAATATGTTTTGTCACAAAACTTAATACATATAAATAAGTTTTTTTTTTTTTTAATTTTTTAAACAATTCATACATGTGCCCATTCATTCTTCTACTGCACTAAGTGTCTTTGGCTGTGTCAGTCTGTATTACTGTCGTTTGCCTGTTGTTTTTGTTGGTTGGCTAACAACAAGGTGTGAATTAATTTGCTTCGATTCTTTTACCTTTTGAATCGAACTTTAGGCAGCTTTATTGAATAAAACAAATGCAAACGTAAAAAAACTAAGTCCGTCAATGTTGTAGAAAGAAAAATTTTGTGTTCTTGTAGTCAATTCTTTGAATCAACAGAAATTTTAAAAACTTTAAATAAAATCTTTTGGCTTTTACGTTGTTTTGGCGTTTTTTTTTTTTTTTTTTTTTTTTTTTGTGATAAATATCAGAAAAATAAAATAATCGTGTCTGTCATGAGTTTCACATCCGTGTGAAAGTGAATCTTTTCCGAATATTTTGGTGTCCTGACATTCACTTCCGAACAATTTTTTCGTTTTACTTTCGACTGCACTAAGCTTTGTGAAAGCAAATAGAATCTCATTTATTACACAATAAAACTAATTTAATTTGAAAAAAATTATTTTTGAACTTAAGTTTGACATCTTATCTGCCTAATTCGGAAATAAAAACCAATATATGTATGTTTGATAATAACATATGAAAAAGGAGATTTAAAAAGATTCCCACATTAGCCACCATGCGAGCAAAAATATTCGGAAGTATGCGGGCAACAAATATTATATTTTGTGATTCGGAAATTTTCATTCTAATTGAAAACGTTCGGAACTCATGACAGACACGATTATGTAAAATTTATGGCATTTTGACGATTTTCTGGCATCACTCAAATTGAACTTTTATGCTTTCAAATAAAAATAAATTGACTTCGGATTTTCTTTTACAAAAATGTAACTTGAAATTATTAACTCCATCTATATAAATGCACATGTATGTATTATATTAAATATAAAATACATAAATGCGTGAACGTGCTCCACCACAAATAATGGCAACAGTTATAATGTCATTATTTTTGCGATCGACCCCACTGTGTGGTTCTTGCTTAATTCATTTTATTTAGTATGTATGTATATAAAAACAATCCAGACATATAAACTTAGGCAAAATTTATAATATGGGAAAGAATTCTTGGGACAATTTTGCCAAGCTTACAGGTTGCCTACAAATGAGATGGAATAGTACCTATCAAGAACTTGGTCCTTATTTTGATCTCAGTACTTTTTACGGCCGAAATTTTTTGGATAGGAACTTGGCCTTATTTTCACATTTATGTTTTTGTGCGGATACTGGTCACTTTTATCATTCAATCTCATTGTTAAATCCAACTAGTCATACAGACATACATACGTATTTTATCAATTTTCGCTTTTTCTTTCTCTGGTTCTTTAAAGTTTGTGATTTTAACACCTCAGTAGAGATATAAAAGAGGAATAAAAGGAAACTCAATTTTGTCTGCAAGTCTTTGATTTGGTATGTTGACACATTTATTTTTATATTTTTTTTTTTTTGCTTTCATACAATTTAAACCTCAACAACTCCCCAAAGGATCACAAGAGTGGAAAGCATGCAAAAAAAATAGCTAAAAGTATTGAATCAATTTCATTCACAAAAATCGGTTTAACTATAAACTTTACGTCATAAGTCTGTCTTTATTCCATTGAATGAATCTCCCAGTTGAATGACAAACGGAAATTCAGTGTTTTTTTTTCGTTCAGTTTCATTTTGACTTTTTGGTGATTGTTGTTGCTGTATTGCTATTGACATTATCTTTGCCATGCCTAAGCTCCTGCAATCGAATACAAACAAGCTGTTACCGACGACAATTGTCTACCCAATTGGTTGACTGAGACTGGCTGACTAACTGAATGACTGCATCGGTATCTGTGTGACTGACTGCCGGTAACATTGCTGCACGTATTTAGATTATTTTTCTTGTTTCGTGTTCTGGGTTTTCTTAAAGGCTTTTGTTTACTTCTTTTGGCCAATATCACAAAAAATAAACCAAAATGAAATTTATTAATTCAACAAAGCTTAGTAGAATGTCAACTTATCCTTTGTTTTTATTTGCTTTGTTGTTTGAGAAGATTTCGTCAAGTTTATTGGGGTCTTTTTCTTCGGCCTTTCACTTCTTTCTATCGTCATTGAAATGATTTAGTTCAGTTGCAATGTAAAATTACAAATATTCATTTAGTCTGTATCATAATAAAGGGGATACAATTATATTTGCAGTGGAAAACTTTAAAAATCATTTTATGAAAATAAAATAAAATAATGTAACAAAATTCAGAAAACTTTGTATTTAAAATATATCTGAATGTTTTTTTTTTTTTGTATTCCTCTTTTGCGTAATCGGACGATTAGTCGAAGAATTGACACTATGAGAAGAAATTTTCGTGAAGCTAGTGTTTCTTTGTTTGCTTTCATTAGTAGATTAACAATCGACTGAAACTTCGAGTAGAAATGTTTTGATAATGATTTTCGTAATCCACATTACAAATACTTTGACGACAAAGTTCTCGATTTCGAATGCGGTGAATTGCCACATGTATTTCTTTGTTTATTGTTTCTTTTTTTACACAAAATCCTAAATTCATTCAATTAAAGAATGTCACACTTCATGCAAAAATTGAATAAGAAATCGTTTTGCAAATTGAAAAAATTCATAAAATGGAAATAACATGTCATCGAATCCTCTATGTCATTTATTTAAAAGAAAACAACAACAAATCGCCACCAAGGAATTAACAAGCCAAAAAAAAAAATAAAATAATCAACTGTTTTGTTGTTGATATTTTGTAGTTTTTGTTATCAAAAATTAAAAATCTGCAGAGAAAAAAGTTTTACCTACCGCGTACTTATTTTAAAGAAAATAAAAAGAGTTCAAAAAATCTATATAAATACGACACTATGAACAACTTGCAATCGAATACGATTGATCTTTATTTTTTATTCCAAAACAGCAGACAATTGCAACAACATAGTCGCAGCAATATTCGCAGACAACAACAGTAGTTAAATGTTTTATGTGCAGGGCTCGGAGTTCGATTAAAATTCAATATCAGAAATTTCATACGAACGATATCCTTTACAAAAGCTTACCGTTTTTGGCGATACTCAAAATAAAATAACTAAACATAAATGAAGATTAAATAAATCAATTTTAAATAAACCGCTTGCTTAAATGTCGTAAGTGAAAATGAAGTTTCATACCGATCTTTATATTGAGGGTGCTTGAGAAAAAATTTGTCTTGTAAAGTAATTTAGTGTTGCTTTTTATAGTTCCTTTCATTTTGTAAATATTAACAAAAAAAAAATTTAATACACCGAAAATCACATCAAAATTTTATTAAAATGTCTTAAAAAATATTTTGTTTTGAGTTTCTAAATATTTTGCAACATTTCATTGGAATCCGAGCCCTGTATGAGTAACACTATACAAAAAGACGGACACTGACATGGACGGACAGACAGGTGGACGGACATGCGAACTGGCAGACAATCATGTGCACATGGACTTGTTAGTCGTGCGAGTTTCAATGAATGTTTGTAAGCAGGAAGCTTTTGTATCCTCGTTGCCATAAAACAAATGCAACATAAATGTTAGTTTTATTTTATTTTTGGCTTTTGTTAACCTTCTTTTTTGCACACTGGACTCTGTTATAGCCAACCGTCAACATCTTTAGCATTGCAAAGTGTCAATATTCGTAAGTGTGAGGTGAGGTGGCATTAAGAAAAACAAAAATTAAAAAAAAAACTGTTTAACAATCGCGACCGGATGTACCAAATCTGACATTTTGTAAATGTATTTACTTGTATCGAACGTTTGCTTTTGAGCCGTTAAATGTGCAGCTCTTTTTTTTTTCTTTTCGAACGATTAATATTTTAGGTTGTATTTTCTTTCAATAAGAAGCTTCATTGAGAGATTTTACAAAACAAAAAAAATCAATTTTAGGTAGAGAGTTTTACTACCGTGCTGCCTTATTTAAGATGTTGGTCACTGCATTCTGTACGAATTTGTTTGATAAATATTGAAAATTTCTAAAGAAATCTAAAAATTCAAACAAGGCAATAGATTTAAATACAAGCTGAAGCCACTTACAGAGAGAGGGTTAGAGTATTTATTTTTCACGTTTTTTTTTTTTTTCATTTCTAAGGAGAGCAGGACCAGTCTTGCAATATTTCGTGGAGTAAAAAGAATTAATTAAAATTTTCTTTAATAAAATCTTCATAATTAATTTAAAAAAGCATCAAATAGATTATTCACGAATATGAAATGCAACGCTTGGGTTCAATAAAAAAATCTAAAATTTATTCCGGAAATATGAAAATGAAAATTCGAATATTCAAATATAATTTCCTTAATTTGGATCTTAATTTCGAGATAGCTCTAAAAAATAATAATAATGTTTCCGTAAATATTTTTTGCTGACTTGGAATAAATTACACTGAACAAACGAATTTTTTAGTTGATAATATGCAAACGAACGCAGCAACAAATTTGATATGCCGTCTGATTTAAAAAGGAGTGGACTAATATTTTCATATACCTTGAACACTAATGAAGTATTAAAAAAATTGTTAGAATAATATCGCTCACTCATACACGGCACCTTCTACATATAATGAAAAATAATATTGGAATATTTTTGGAGCTAATTAACTAAGAAACTCAAAAGGGAGCGTGTGCGACCTCCCACAAAACGAAAATACTTCGATTTTTCTGCATTATCATGATTTTTTTTATCACAATAATTTCAATTAATCATTTTTTAATTAAACAATATAATTAAAAATAAATTCAATTTCACGGCGAGTTGTATCTCGATATTTATAATGAGAAGCCAAAATTATGTTTACAACGAATGCCAAGCTATATTATATAGCAGCCAAAAGGAATATCAAACAAACATTTTATCGATCATTGCATACCCGCTGTAGAGTACCTTAATTAGCATGTTACTTTTATTTCAATTCACACTTGTAATGTTTCCTTACATTATTGCAAATGTTAGACAATTTAATTTAATTTAAGTGGCGACCTTAAACTCATCGACACATTAAATTTTAATGAGTCGAAAGAAAATATATGAATAATTTCTGCATGTAAATAAAATTAAATGCGAATATTTCAAACAAAAGCAAAAAAAAAACATATGTAAATATTTTCAGCATTAACATGAACATTAACGAAACTAGGAAGAGTCCCTACCGCAAGTTTGCTGCGACAAGAACAACAACAAAAATAAATGATTAATTTATGAGTTTTGTCAAAAAGAAATAAAATTGCGCCTAATAGCGGGGTTGCAAAGCAAATAAAGACTGTCCGAGCAATTAAACAAATTACAAAAAATTGCAAATTTATTTAATACGCAATTCCACACACTCTGTTTGTAGTTAATGCTTGCATTAGTAATTGTTTTTGTTGTGTTGGCTATTGTTGTTATTAAATCCATAAATTAAGACAACATTATCACTTTAATAAGTAAGTAAGCAGACATAAAATTAACAATAATGCAACACTTTATTTAATGACATTTTAATTAAAAATTATTAACAATTAAAATTAATTTATTTGAAAAGTATGCAGACGCAATAGACAAAGTGGATGAACTAAATATTTATTTTTATATAATTACACGAACAACAAGACCAAATAGTATGTAAGTAATACAGTAGAATGGTTTAACTGAAGTGAAGATTTATTTGTGGCGAATAATCTACAAATAATCAGCAGCCGGATTTGTTCCACAATTGTTCGCTAAATTAAATTTTTACTTTTTCTTTTAAATTTCAAGTTTAGTTTTGTCCACTATTGGTATTAAACTTAGAAACTCACATGTTTGTAACACACCGCTTTAGACAATTCAGCCACGCAAGAATATTAAAATCGTTATGTTGGTAAAAATGACAATTAAATTAGTGAAACTGTCATGAAGGTTCTGCAATCACTTTTTGTGGTTACTTTAACTAACAAGTTTTGTTAGTTTGAATACTCGTAGATTGCAACAATAGTTTACATCAGCAGTAAATTAAGAAATAAAATTGGTTGGATTAACCAAGAGTATTTTGTTTTATGTATCAAATGGTTGGAGCGAGTCCCTTACAGTGCTTAATCATCTTGTGTTTCTTCATATACTTTACACACTCTTCTTATTGCAATAAATTTTCTAAAAGTTAAAATAAAATCAGGTAATTTCTGCCTTAGCTACTCGTACTGTTTATGATTATTTTTTCTAAAAATTTCTTTCTTTCTTTCAAAAGGAAAACTGCCACCTACACGTTGACAAACTGAACATTTGTTAATTTGTTTTTATGTAACAAATAAAATTGTAATCAATTTTTAAACAGATATTTAAGTGCAATAAAGTGAAGCATGCGACAAAATTAATTCCAATCCACAATCAGTACAATTGGAAATATGAATTAAAAAAGATAATACGAAACAACAAGAATTGTTTACATAAATGATCAGTTTTTTTCATACACATATTTTTATTTTGTTTTTGCGAACGAATGGATGTACAAAGAAAAGGGTCAATTAAATAAAGTGCGAGTTCGATTTGCTTGCGCAACACCCGCGATTAGTGCAATTTTTCCTTCATTGGCAGTATTCAGTGTTTGGCAAGAAAAGTCTTAAGAAAGGTAAATCCAAAATATTGTAGCTTTTTTATATGAATTTCTCTGCCAATTTTGTGTATTTCGTTGCTGATTTTTATCAAGCACCTACAATATTTTGGTAAACGTTTTGATTGTTTCTTTAAATTATTCTGTATGTAATTTAGGCTGAAAATTTTCATAGATCCAAGCCATCTATCAGATCTTTAGAAAATGCTGGTGGAAAGGGAAAACATACAAAATTCTACTCCGTTACTAGGTGGACAAAGTTTAGCAGACTAGACCAAATAAAGTTTCTAAGGCTCCGTTAAGGGCACACAAGGCTTACTCACGGTCCTAACCTTACACCTTTTTGCAATTGCAATGTATCCCTCCCTACAAAACCGTATCATTTCCTCTGTGAATGCTCAAAAATATTCACATATAAAAGCAAAATATTACGCGATTCCGACCCCCTAGAACTTCTAGACAACCCTTCATATTCCAATATATGTATTACTGATTATAAAATTCCTTCGAAACTGCAATATTTTTAAAGAAATTTAAAGAATTCAATAAGTAATGTAACCCTTACATATGTAAATACCACTTAAATTATATGCTATACTTCTATTTTACACAAAGAAGTATTTCTGTAAACATTGAGCTGAAGGCCTATGCTGTCATTGCCAATTAATTATATTAGATAATAATTTTAATTTTTAAGGCTAATAAATATATAAATAAAATAATTCATTAAATAATTAACTTTTTAATTTATTTAATTTGCTTATAACGTGCTGTTAATGACAATGTAAAGTTGTTTTGTCATAACATTTGCTTTTGCAAAGATAAATGCAACACAATTTTATGAATAATACGATTTTAAACGCTATAATTGATGTTTAAATACAAGTATACAATCACACATTTAGTATTAACATTGTAGTTTGTTAAGTAGGTGTAAAGTATCTATAATTGAACGAAATCGATTTATGACATTTTTCTTGTCCTTCGGCTTATTAACTGGTTTAATTATTATTAATAATTGCGAAGCGAAAAAAAATGTAAAATGTAAGAATATCGTGTTTATGTAAAACGCGATTATATTAATTAAAAACTATGCATTTTTTTATCGTAGTATAAAATTAAGCTTATTGCCAATAACTATTGAATGTTAGAGAAGCGTGATGGAATTATTCGTACTCGTTATAGCCACTTTACAACAAAGTCTACTAAAGTCGACTATTTAAGGCTGCATAGCACAGTTGTGAACGGAGTATTATCATGTAAAAAATTGTTATATATTAATTTGATTTTTGAATGTAAAGGCCGGAACCGAACATTTTTTTTATAAAAAATAAATGCATTTCAATTTTAATGAAGTCACTGACGGACGGCATCGATGCTGAAATTTAAAATAAATATTTTTTGAAATATTTTCCTGGCAAAGAGGAGAGGTGTAATGATGAGATTTTATTATTAAAAAAGATGTAATACTAAGTTTGTAACCGGCATACATGGGAGTAATTAAATTAATTTACTAATTAATTGCCGATTTCATTGGCATTGACTTATAAACAATGCCAATTAAATTTGTAGCATTATAAATTTTTTGAACAATGCTAATGCTTTTCAATGAAATAATTTCATTATTAGTTATTTAAAAAGTAAAAGCATTACAAATAATCAATGCTAAAGTTTTTCAAAAGCATTATCAGTATTAAACGTCAATATTATTTCACATATTTATTTACATATATGTATATGTGTGTATGTGTATGTATTAAATATATGTACATAGCTTGGTTTGTATTTTAATTTATAATTTTATTTTTTCAAAAGCAATATTTTTTTTTATACAGATAGTATTAATTATTTTTTTATCAATTGTAATTAGTATTTCAAAGCTTTCATTATTTTTTCATTATAAATAGTAGAAAAATTATATTTAAAAAAAAAGCAATGGCATTTATTGGTACTGATTTTTTTTTCATTGTAAATGTTTAAAATAATGCCAATGAAAATTCAATGCCAATGAAAAAGTCTCATGTATGGTAACCGGTGGCTACGCAAAGGGTCATATTTGTTAAAAATATTTTTGATTTCTTTAAGGCTTACAAAGAGAATTTTCACACAAAATTCATTGTATAGACCTTTATTAAACCAAGAATATTGATAATACTCGTAAATAAGGCAATAAACCAGGAATTCTAACTAAAAGAATGCCTTTGGAAATCTATGCTGCCCACATATGAGCAACACAATTATTCCACGTTGTGGCACCAGTAGATTGGTATAAAAGTAAAAGAATAAACTTTATGTCAAATAACTGCAAAGCCGCTAATTATTCTTAATTGCATCCAAAGGAAAATTTTTGGCCCCCGATAAAAACAAGATCTAAAAAATCTAATGATAAAAAAAATCATGTCATCATCATCAAAAAAAAAGTGATCTAATGGTTTTTAATTTTTAATATCCTTAAAACATGAACGTGTGTTGCGGAACTTTTTCTAATTAATATGTGTCCTTCTCTGAGAAAAGGGACATAGTGTGTGAAAATAAATTTTTGAGAAAAACGCATTTAAAGTTTCATAACGCATTATCACTGTGAACACACCTTCAGTTGGGAGATGCGATTTGGTATGGTTAGTTATGATTGGGTGCCGACTTTGGTGACGTCATGCCTATGCGGTGACGTATTTTTTTTCGCTTTTAGTGTGACAATACCTTTGCTATTGTTACTGCTCTGTTCGCTCTCAGCAAAGTGGTGATGTGTGTATACTAATACGAAGAACATTGTAAAAATAACTATAAGAAAGGAAAAGATTAAGTGACGCTTCAGCCAACTGTATAACGAAAAAATCTTAAAATAAATCTGAACCGCCAGAAAAAAAAAAATCGAAGCACCGGATCACGAGAAAAACAAAGCTGAAGTCAAAGCGCCGAAAAAAGAAGAGACTGAAATTGTCAAACGGAAGAAAATCGAAGTACCAGATCACGAAACACCGAAAAAAAAGTTCAAACTCCAAATAAATTCGAAGACTGACGAAAAAAAAAACAATTTAAAACCAAAAAATCAAAAAAGGAAAATTTTAATGTTTTTCTCATTTTTATCGATTTTCCCTTTATTCGTTTTTATGGGGTAAATAAATTTTTATCAGAAATCTAACTCATTTCATCTTATTGTACACCCTTTAAGGTACCAGAATCCACTGTTAAGTCCAAACCCGTTTTTTGTTACACTAGGTCCCTTTTCTCGGAGAAGGTCACATATGGTAAATAATTTGTAACTTGAAATTATTTTTATAAAAAACAAGCTTTATTTTTATATTTAATTTTCAGTATATTTTTCCTTTAATATTTCGGGCCACTTTTTGTTGGCAATCTTTAGTAAAATTCTTTTATATTCTTTTCATTAATAGTTGTGTTTACAATTATTATAATAATTATGATAATTATCAGGGAAACCAAAAATATGTAATTGCATGTTTCTTATAGTACAACATAGGGAGATGGGGATAAATTATTTATATGTTTTAAAATGTTTTAAGAATTTTGGCATCGATTTGTTAGTGCATATTTTAGCATATTTTGCTCTTCACAGCATTTTATTGCATATTTCAGTTTAAAAAGCATTTTTTACATTTTTTTGTATTTAAAGAGCATATTAAACACTTATAGCATATTTGAATACTTTGTTGAATTTTTTTATTTCCTTTTAAGTGTTTTAGCGGCGGAAAGTATACTCGTATATAATTTTTGTTTATATTCTGTTTTGTTTGTATTGTTTTTTGTTTTGTTTATTTTATCTTATTTTACATCCAATTTTTGAATAAAAATGTGTTTATTTTTTAGTACCAAATATGGCATCTTTGGTTTTAAGAGCATATTATTTTGAATTTTTAGGATATATTTTTAGCTTTTTACTGCATTTTTAATGCGCATAAAACACTTTTTTTAGAGCATAGGTTTGGTTTCCCTGCTTATGATATTTGCCGGTGACGTGAAATATAAAGAAAATAAAAAATAAAAACAAAGCTTATTTAAAAATACGGACCTCAAGAACAAAATGCAAATTACGGGTAAATATATATACTAGTATTCATATATCTGAGCAAGCAAGGCATGTTTTGAAATATGAAATGCGTTGCTCCAAGAACAAAATACAACTTACAGCAAAATCTTGTGCGGATAGGACGGAGGAAAGGAGTAACACTCCATATAAAGTAATTCTTATTATTAAAAAAGTCATATATCTGCGCAACAAAAACATTAAATGTTTTGAAATCGTATGTGCGTGCGAATAAAAAATATTTTCTTGAGCGATAAAAGGATGAAAAGGGTGGACCCATGCAATGAAGTATTGATCATCGCATAACTTTGAATATCATATTAATTTTTTTTTTGTATGACCAGCGCTCAGGGGATGATTACTACTTATGCAATGTATTGTGCCAGAAGTTAAGGAAAGGGATATGATAGAAAAGACAGATATTGGAAGGTTTAATTATTTTACAACTCTGTTATTGCGCGTTTTGTTAAATTTTAGAGCATCTCTTGAACTGTCTGAGCAGTCAGTTTTTAATTGTTTCACTCCGCCGCCGCTTCTTCATCTCCTACCCAGTCCAACAAAAATTAGTACAATGCCATACTACTGTACGTTAGAGAAATTCATGGTGTTGATGACTTGCCTTGGCCAGAGATTGAACCCAGACCCTAACTCATTGTTTGCTTTGTAGCCAACGCGCTTACCACTTCAGCCAACACCATCCTCAATACTAGTTGCTTGTTTTATTTTAAAATAAACGAAAAATTAATAGAAACATATTCGAGTTGTGATCCTTACACGACCCACTTTGCCTTATGGCACATTTGCAGCTTTACGTCTACTGTGCAGTGCGTATGCAGTAACGATTAATATATAAAAACATTAAACAAGTCTCGTAGTGGTCCTTTTCCAACTTCGTTTGTGCAGTTTTTATGTGAACAGTCCAAAAGAAATTTTTAACAATTAGCGCGTGCTTTATGTGATTCGTAATAAAAAATAAAAAAAATTCTAAGAGCTTTTAATTGTACCAAAATATTTTATAATTTTTATTCGAACATTATCTCGGTGATATCTAGAGCCAGTCTTAATTAATGCAACTATATTCTAACTACATAATTTTTTGTTTAAATACTCTTGCATGCCTTGAATATATTGACCATCATAAACCTCCATTACTATTTCTTGTTGTTCTTTTGTTCTTTCTACTACAATTAAATTTTATTGAATAAAATTGTTGTTAAAATTATGTTGAATAAAACCTTTTAAAACTATTTGTATAACATAAATATTAAAGTTATTTAAAATTCTTTTAACACCAAAATACATTTAATTTTTATGATGCCACCGTCGTCTCACACGAACTGCAAATAAAATAGCAGAAGAACACGATATAAGTATAAGTAAAGGCATTTAAAAGCATGTTTAAAAAGAGTGTTTCACATTTATATGGTTTTATAACGTTATTTCCATAATTTGATTGAAATTATATGTATGTATGCATGTTTGTACATGCATACGTACACATGCATACATATGTACATATCTATATGTACTACGTGTGCATGTTTGTTTTAAGATGCATCTATTTATTTGTATTGGTTGACTCAGAAGAGCAACGAAAGTGCTGTTTTAATTAAGGTTCAGGTAAATAATGGATGATCGAATCATGTTAAATAGTGCAGGAATAATGCAGAAATTGCAAACAAATATCGTTCGACATCGAGCGCCAGACTATTAATCTCGATTTATGGATTTTTTAAAAAAAGAACTGCGAATGTTTTTTAAGATACAAGAAAGATCTTTGTGCTTATGGCGGGAAATATGATTCGCAGAATACTGTAACACAATGAAAGCCACATTATCTTTATTATTAAAATGTTAAGGTCATAAGCAGTGTGTTAGCCATTTTATACTTAAAACTAGAACCAAAATTTCAACGGTTGATTCTGTTTTGTTTTTTCTCAGCTGTCTTGTATTCGACTAGGAGAAAAACTGTAATTCTTTCTGTGTGATCACTGTTGCCCAAAGAAAAGATTTATCTTCCTTTTTTTTGAGATTCTATGCTCTTGATATGTCAAAATGCAGATTTATAGATTTTTTTTACCGAAAAATGTAGATTTTTAAAAATTTTATATGTATGTATATGGGGGCTTCATTCATTACTATAAAACTAATTTTTCGAACTATTTAAATCAGCAGTAAACACGAAAAATTTCAAAAAACTTCAACGAAAGTGAGGCAAATTTTCTTAAAATCAAAGAAAATATCTCAATATTTTTAATCCAAATTTAACAAGAAATGGTTACCCGATTTCTAATTTTAAATTAAATATTTTTTTATATAACTAAAATAATTTGTCTTCAATATGTACTCGTATATTTTTATACATATTTAATTATTAATATTAATATTATATATTAATACTAGCTGATCCCGGTGTACTTCGCTACCCCCTCGTTATAAAATAAAATTAAAAGTATTTATATATCCTATTGTGACGATCGGTCCAGTAGTTAAGACTATATTACGATTTTTAATTTTAATAAAAAGGAGCGTGGTCCCATCCACTTTTCTCCCGGTACGTATTCCAAATTATGGCAATACCATATGTACCAAATATCATCGACGTAGGTCAAAAAATGCCCAAAATATGGCGATTTCAATTTTTGGGTTATATGGGAGCTGCCACGCCCACTTGTCCGATAACGCCCATTTTTGTCCTTATTACTCACATTAGTAACATATGAACTATTGCAATGTTTCAAAACTCTTGCTATCACAATAGTCAAGATATATTATGTTATTCAATTTATGTGGGAGGGGCTACGCCCACTTGAAATATTAAAAGCCTAAAACCATCCTCTATAAATTCCCTTTTGAATGACACCAGTTTGGGTCAAATCGGTTGGATAGTTTCCGAGTCTATAGCGAACATGGGTACAAACATTTTTTGTATTTTATATATATAGATTAGTAATATTTAATTATTTAATTTTTTATGTGCATAGAGAAGTTGTCATAAAAAAATCTCTTAAAAAACCGTCATATAACAAACACAACTACAAATATTTGTTGCTACCCAGCGGTGAACACTGCTTTACCACAATACTCAATGATGTATATCTAACTTTTTGTTCAATGCATGCTAACTTCCAAAGTGTAGGAAGAAGCAATCAAGACGTATTCTACCTGCTCACAAAATAAGCCAGATTGTATATGAGCTGACTACCTGCTTACAATTTATTTTAGTGAATACTGAGACTTTTTGTTCATTAAATGAACAGTTCAGCATCTGGATTTATTTTGGTGTACAGGTGGAAAGCGTTCACACCACAAACGCGGCAATATATTTAAAAACCTGTACTAGGTTCACATATGAGTTGGTGTGCATTACTGTCTTGTATCTGTGTGCATCAGATCATCGCTTCTGTAATTGAAATTTTCGATGCTGGTTAATATTCCTACAATACTCTACATCCAAATAAAAAAAAATGTCTTATTAATGTAATTTTCTTTGCGAAAACAGTTGTTTCTTTTTCTCAACAGTAATACGTAAGTAAACACTGAGCTCGCTATAAATCGTTTAATTCTGTGAATAATTAGCTTTAATTTGCTATAAGTTTTGTCAAAACCGGTTGAATAATGTGGCTATAAAGTCCATCACAAAAAATGGTCTGTGCCTATTATTTACATATATCGTACGTAGGATATAATTTTTTTGCTATTTCACATATTGGGTTTAAAATTGATATGTAAAATCAAATTATATAATCCAGGCTCACACCAAATTCATACGATGATTTTTAGGACGTCTTTTTTCAAATTCTCGTATGTTTTTTATACCCCTGTAGATAAAGACATGTTTTTTTATATTAAAGTCATCGTATGAATTAAGTTTTAGTGTATAATTTTTCCCAAAAAACCAATTTATTTTGAAGTTCATTTAGATTTATTTGGTTTAGCTTTAATTGTTTGCTAATGAACAATAATAGTTGCTTAAGTTACTTTAGCAAAAACGTTATTATGTTCTGCTGTGTATGTTGTAAATTAAATTAAGATTAAGTTTTATATGTTTATTGGACTATAAGGTTATTAATTTTTTTTATCGCTTTTGGGAATCAATAACTGATATGGAATAGCATATTTGACCCCTAAATTTAATGGATTATATGTTGGAGCTACGTACATAAAAGGTTTTCTTGAAATTGGCTTGTAAATTAAAAAGATATTGAGACTTTTCAAAAATCAAATTTTTCATGAACCGTAACATGTACATGATCAGATCTCTTTACAGATGATAAACTTAATAAAGAATGCAATTTGTTTAGCATGCAATATAAATATCTACCCCTTTTAAAAGATTTCGGTTGTAAAATTTTAGACATTTCATCGAGCGAGTATTTTATTAGATCCTTAAGGCGTTTGCTTCAAATAGTTGAAAGTCAGTCATATATTTTTATTAAAATTTTACTTTATTTAATTTTATCCTACAAATTCAAAGTGAGTGCGTGTGGTCGACTCTCATTTCTTATTTTTTGTCCAAATAGAAAACATAAACCGCAAAATATCACAAAATCTGGATTTAAAACAAACAAACAAACAAACAAAAAAATCAACAAGTCGTATAACCTGTGTTTTTCACTTTGTTTTTCTTTTGGCTTTATTGTGTTTAAAAATATAGCATTTATCGTTAAATACATTTATGACTACAATTACTGACTGTAAAATGTTTATGACATTATTTATAACAAACCACAATAGGTTGGCACTTACAAATCGTAGAGCATTTCAACTTAAATATTTAAACTCTTGTTTGTAATTGTCTACATTTTCAGTGCTGTTCGTTCGTGCAATACACGTTCGATTCGTTTGTTCATTTGCTTTTATTGCAACATGTTTTACCCTACAAAATCGCATTTCTGAGTTTAACAATCAAAATTATTTTCTGGATTAAAATTTGTATTTTCAGAATATTTTCTCTTTTCTCTTTAAGTGATTTTAAATCATGTTGTTGTATACGATACGTGGAACATAACCAAACAAACATTTCAGCAATTGTAGTATGATGAGTGACTGAATAATTGCTAAAGTGAATATAGAAACTTTTTGTGACCAGGCTTGATACCATCAATTTAGTAGTGTTAAGTCTCGTATTCCATTTTCATTCGAAATTTTTTTATATACAGTAAAAGCTTGATAATCCTACCCTCACTAATCCGGATTATTCAGGAATCTAGACATCGTTTTTCATTAAATTGTGTACTCGATAATCCGGATTGATTGCAACTTTCTAATCCGAATTGTATACAAATTGTAGTGTAGGGTTAATATCTTTTAATTTTTACTCCAAAAACATAGTTTTTCTCTTTTTTTGCTGCAAAAACAAACTATTTTGCTACGCAATTGCATGTTTTTTTTTTCTAAAATATAGAAAAGTACCGTAGTTTTTATGTGCAAACACTTTTTTTTGTTTTTATTAATTCTTTTTTTTAGGTTTAGTGCTTGCGCAATATGCCTACGGTGAAGAGGTCACACAAAACGTTATTTCTTTTAGATTTAAAATGAACACATGTATTTGTTTTTTTTTTTTGTTATTTTTATATTTAATTATTCATTTAAGTATTAATAAAAATAATATATCATTCGATATGTGTTTTAAAATCATTTTTAATGCAAAAACAATCTTTTAAAATTTTTTTTTCGGTAATCCGGATAAATTAATAATCCGGGTTAGGGTCTGCAATCAATTATCCGGATTATCAAGCTTTTACTGTATGAGATATGTAATCAGTTTCAATAGAAGTGCCTAAGAAGTACTGAACGCCTTTAACGCACATGAATACTTACGAAGTTGAGTGGCTTCTGCCGAAGACAACGTTTGTTCTATTCAGCCGTGTACTTTGAAATCAAAAGTGATGCTGAATATTAAATTTTCCTTAAAATAGTAAACATTTTTTATTCTATCCAAACATCACTACGTTACGAACTTTAGCATATAAAAATAAACAGAAATATTATTAAAAATAAAATTGTTTTATTTAACAATATATATACCACATCCGTAAAGCTTTAAATCTTGTGTGCAGAAGTTCGAAATTATTCACATAAATAAATTTTATTTATATTCACACATATCTAGGCCTATTATCTACTTATGTATCGCCAATTTTCTGCAAGGTGGTGACAATAATTTTGAATATATTTTCACATCCTTATGCCAATTGCAAAATTATGATTCATCTTTTAAAACGGATTAATAACGAAATGGGAACAACAGACTTTTCATATAAACATTAGGCGCCACCTGTCGCCGCATATGCTACAAAAGAAACGAAATGATGCACGATTTTCGATTAAAGAATACATAATGGTCACTCCTTGAATATTTTACTTTTGCCAGCGAAATTTTAAAACAATGAGAGGCGGAAAACGGGTAAACTCCATACAAAGACATAATTGACATAAAATAATATATTGAAATTTAAGGTGGGGTGCTCCCAGAATAAAATACATTTTATATTGAAATCTTGTTGAGAAAGCGTACCTCATACAAAGAAATATTGCGCATCGCATAACGTCCTCAATACTAGACCGGAATTCAAAATAGTATTTTTATTATTTTATTATTAATAACATTTTGCTGGAAATTTTCTTTTTATTCTGTTGACTTCGCTGTTTGTATTAAATTTTTTTGCTACATTTATGAATTGTTACAGAATATTAGAAAGCTCCATATTAAAGTTCTACAAATGTAGGGAAGTAGCACAGAAAAACGGGTAAATCTAGTTACGATAAATAATTTGAAATTAAAAAAAAAATAATTTTATTATTTGCTGCAATAAAATTAATTTATTCATATACTCGTATATACATAAATACATAAAGAGATTAATATAAAAATAATTAGTAATATTAGATATTTATTTTGTTGTCGTCTTATACATCGCTAAATTGCTGCAAGAGTGTGAGAGCTCGAAAGATTCGTTTAATTAATTAATAATTTTGAATATATTTTCACGTCTTAGAGTCTGAACACAATGTAACGATATTTTATTGCGGTGCGGGTTTTCATACGATTTTGAAGTAAAAAACCGCAGTGCGGAACGGTATAAAATTAAAATCTATTTTATTTTCATTGCGGACTTTCTTATTCTCTCAATTTTTGATACTCTTTCTCTTTCTGATGTTGCCATAGTTTTTGAATAAAGTAAACAAAAAAAAATAATTTTGAAGTATGATTGAATTAGAGTTGTGCGCGTGAGTTAAGTATATAAAACCAAGCACTAACACTTACATTAGGAACGACCCTATAGACGAATTTATTGCAAATATAATTAAAGACAAAGTGTAATATTAAACCCATTTCCGGTTTATTTAAAGAAATTATGATTAAATCCATAAATCGAAACTATTTTTCGGTCGCAATTCCAAGAATTGCAACCGTAATTTTCCAATAGTTATTAACAATATAATTAATACAAAATAAATGTAAAATTTCTTAATTGTTTTTCGGTCGCAATTCCAAGAATTGCAACCGTCCCAATTTAATATAAAAGAATTAACTTCATTAATAAATTAAAGCACTAAATGCAGAAATGTAACAAAGTATATTTTTCGGTCGCAATTCTGAGAATTGCAACCGTCCAAAATTTACTAACTTTTCACTAAGAAAGCAATTTGCAATAGATATTGTCAAATAAGCATTTCCGTTCCCAAACGAAAATGCAATATTCAATAAACTTATTAACAAATAATACAATAACTTTAATATGTAAGAAAAACTTGTAATTCGGATAAGGCAGTCTTGTTTCTCCCATTCGTTCAAGAAGTTGTCAAGCTTCAAATTAAATAAAATAAATAAATAAAATTAATAAACAAAAAAACAATTTAGTTTTTTTTAATAAAAACCACGACACGGTTACGAAATTGGCGCAGTCGGTAGGATCCAAAGTCAGTAGACAGGATCCAGTGATCGAACAAACGAATATCCTTAATAATAAAAATAAATGAATCTAGTGAATCCTAGAAGATTATAAAATAATAACACTAAATAAATTAATTCAGTAGTGGTCACAATTAATTAGAACGCTTAATTCAGTGGACATTAAAAACAGTGGACACAATCAAGCAAATTAAAAAATAATAAGAATATTAGTGCAGTGAACACTTAGCACAGTGGACACCATTAGTTGAAATTGAAAAATAAAAATCCGTGGACACAATTAAGATACAAAACTTAATTTAGTTGAAATTGAAAAATAAAAATCAGTGGACACCAATAAATAAAAGGCAAGCTGTATTCAAAAAGGCAACAAGCATACGACCAACAACGAAGAATGGAGGAACGGACTCACATCGCATCTATGAACGTGGCCGAAGAATTGGCCATAAAAGACCAACAACTGGAGCAATTACGCCAAGCGTATATAAATTTGCAACAACAAAATGAACAGTTACAACAACAACGAAACCAACAGCAACAGCAAGAACAACCATTAAACCAATCCAACCTTATGAGGGACAACATTTTTAAGATGGTAAATCATCTGCCAACCTTTACTGGAACAGGGGAGGTGACTATAAATAGTTTCTTCAGCAGCATCGAGTATTTGCTTTCGACAATTTCGGACGAAAATCTTAAAAAAGAAGTGGTCCGAATAATATTCTATAAAGTCATCCAAGGACAAGCCAAGGACATTATCATCAATATACCTACACCAGACAATTGGAACGTAATAAAGGAGACACTAAAATTAAGGTACCGACCCAACGTGGAACCACACCATCTATATAAAATAATAGCCAACCTAAAGGTACACTCGGTAAGCGAACTTATAATAGAGTTACAAAACATTAAGTATAAATCAGACGAATTAATCATATATTACCAGGACGATCATTACATTGACTTATCGAACATATATAGCCTTTTAGTCAATACCGTGAAAGAAATGACACAAGGTGTATTGTTGGACAAAATTTATGAGGTGGACAATATTAATTACATACTTAGAATTTTGACGAGAAGAAGGTTCGAAGATGCCTGCATTAGGCAAGAATATAGGAAATTCAAAAATACTAAATACGATTCAAATATGAACCAAAGCTACAAGAATAAACATAATAATTATACACAAGAACGTATAGAAAACTACAATCGTAATAATTATAATAACGTTAGGAAATATGATAATAATAATAATAGGAATAATAATGACAGGAATAATAACAATTGGAATAATTGGAACAAACAATTTAATAATTCAGGACGCTATAGAATTCCACAAACTAATAATAATAACAATTATAATAAAACGTCAGGAAATTTCCAAAGGTTTAATCAAGCAGGAAACCCTAGGCCATACGAAAGTCAAAACCGTTGGAATCAGGCCAGGCAAAGGCAAGATGAACCTATGGAAATAGATAATATTCAATTTAATAAGCAAGTGAATGAAGTAAATAATAATAATCAAGTAAATACTAATAATCAGAGAACCGCCAAGTTAGGAAACCCTAGAATTGACGTCAGCCAATATCGCTTGACGCAACCTAGGCAAGAACAAAACGGATTCTTTGAAAGTAATAATCAAAGAGAAGAATATGATCAATTGGCAAGACACTCGGGACCAGACCCATGCTGTAGTAACATGGCTCAACCCCAACAAAGCCAGGATCAGTTTTTTTCAAAACGACCTCAGATTTTTTACCCATCATAAACATTAAAATAAGAGGAAAAATATATGACGCATTAATAGACACAGGGGCGAGTGTTAGTTTAATAGACAGTAACGTTAAAGATTTTAGAAAAAATTTATTAAAAGAACCAATAAAGTTTAGTACCATTAACAAAAAAGATTTTATTAGATATGAAGTCGTGACGGATGCACCCGACGAATTTAATATACCCCATTATGCGAAGGTTAGATGGAAAGTAGCTGAATTAAAGGGACGAAGATATAAATTTATAATAGGAATCGACTTGTTAAATTGTTTTAAAACAATGGTAAATTTGGAGGACGGATATATCTCATTTAATGATAAAGTAACAAATTTTCTAATAAATCCATATAATAATTTAGAGATCTGTGCATTAGAAGCAATAGAATTTTCTAGAGAACTTCAAAACAGAATTCAGTTAGAACACCTGAATGAAGAAGAAAAAAGAGAAATTTTAAAAACATTAAATAGATTCCAGAAATTATTCTTCAAGGAAGGAGATAGATTAACTAGTACAATGAAAATACAGCATGAAATTAGGACAACAACCGAAGAACAAATAAATTCAAAACTATACAGATATCCACCCCAACGCGAGGCAGAAGTGAGAAGACAAATAAGGGAAATGGAAGAACAGGGGATAATTAGGAAAAGTTCTTCACGTTATGCAAGCCCTTTGATAGTGGTGCCTAAAAAACTCGATAATTCAGGAGAAAAGAAATATAGACTCGTGGTGGACTACAGGAAACTAAATGAAATAACTATCGACGATAAATTTCCACTACCAAATATAGACTCCATTCTGGACAAACTAGGCAGGGCACAATACTTCACCACTCTGGATTTAGCGAAGGGTTATCACCAGATTTTGGTCAGGGAACAAGATAGAGAGAAGACCGCATTTGTGACACCACATGGATTGTATGAATTCGTAAGGATGCCCTTCGGTTTAAAAAATGCCCCAGCGACGTTCCAAAGGCTTATGAATGAGACCCTAAGAGAATTCATAAACAAAACCTGCGTAGTATACCTGGATGATATATTGATATTCAGCACCTCATTGAAAGAACATATAAGGGCGATCACGGAGATTTTTACGGCATTAGAAAAAGCTAATTTAAAAGTTCAAATGGACAAGTGCAATTTTTTAAAAAAAGAGACGGAATTTTTGGGACATATTTTGACAAAAGACGGACTAAAACCAAACCCTAACAAAATTAAAATAATTCAGGAAATCACGTTACCAAAAACAGAGAAACAAATTAAAAGTTTCCTTGGGCTCACCGGTTACTATAGGAAATTCATAAAAGATTACGCGAAGGTAGCCCAACCTATTACAAAATATCTAAAGAAAGGCATAAAAGTAAACATAAACGACCCAACATATATAGAAGCATTTGAAAAATTAAAATTATTGATTAGTAGTCATCCCATTTTGAGATATCCAGATTTTGGAAAAATGTTCACATTAACCACAGATGCCTCCAATTATGCGATTGGAGCCGTTCTATCACAAGAAGGACATCCGGTCTGTTTCATCTCAAGAACCTTAAATAATCATGAAAGAAATTACGCAGCAACGGACAAGGAATTCTTGGCAATATTATGGAGCGTTAATTACCTAAGACCTTATCTTTACGGGAGAAAATTTAAGATCTTAACGGATCACCAACCAATTAAGTTCTTACATGCAAAGTACAAAGGAAAGGACATGTCGCCAAGACATCAAAGATGGATTTTAAAATTGGGTGAATATGATTTTACGGTCGAGTATATTAAAGGAAAAGAGAATAGAGTCGCCGATTTTCTAAGTAGATTGGAACATGTTAATGAAAAAAATGTTCGGGAAAACTGGGATAATGAATCAGATTTTAAAATAATAGATAATATGGAGGACGAAAATGTCTCTATGGCAACAATCCATTCAGCAGATGAAAATTTGCACGATCATTGCTACATTAAGGAAGAAATAGTAAACAAGTATAAGACACAAATTATATTAACAAACAATAAAGTTGAAGAACTACAGGAATTACATGGAAAAAGGATAATATATATAGCGGAAAGTGATTTTGAAGTAATGGGACAAATATTTAGAAGGTATATTACTAAAGGTAAAATAGGAATATTTTCTGAACTTTCAGACAGAAGCTACAACATAGTTCAAGAAAAATTAATAGAAATGTTTTCCAACGACAAACAAATTAATTTCACTAAGTGTACTACAAGAGCTAGAGATATAGAAACAGAAGTAGAAGCAGTCAAGCAAATATCATTGTATCACGTTAGGGAAAGCATGCATTCAGGGATAGTCGAAACATATAACCAACTTAAAAATAAAATTTACTATCCAAAACTCATGGAGGTAATTCAATTGGTAATTAATCAATGCGAGATATGCCAGGAAATAAAGTACGATAGAAAACCAATAAAATCTAAATTTTTAGTCACAGAAACACCCTCAGAAAGGAATGAAATCGTTCATATAGACACGTATGTAATGAAAAGGAATTATTTTCTTACGGTAATAGACAAATTTTCTAAATTTGGGGCGGCATACCCGCTAAACGACAGAAACCACGTTACTCTTATCGAGCAACTAGAAGATCATTTTGCCAAAATAGGAAAACCAAAGAAAATAGTGGCAGACAATGAATTTAAAGCAATCCGAATAAAAGAATTTTTAGAAAAAGAAAACATTGAACTACATCTAACTAAACCCAATAGTCACACGGGTAATGCAGACATAGAGCGTTTGCATAACACAATAGCCGAAAAATTCAGGATATTATATAAATTAGAGAAAAATATTCCAATAAAACAATTGATTCAAAAAGCAATTAGAAGCTATAATGAGCGCTACCACTCCAGCATTAAATGCACACCTAGTGATGTACATTTGGGAAAGATTGAAAATGGTATAATAAAAAGGAATTTAGAGGAAAATAAAAGAAAAATAATTGAGAAATTAAACAGATCTAGAGAAGATTACAGCGAAAGTAGGGAAGAAGGATTCATTAAGAACTACAAGGCAGTTAGGCATAAAGAACAACCAAAATATAAAAAATCCAAATTAGACAGAGTGCATCACTGTAACATCAAACGACCTCTTAAATTTACAGTTATGGACAATACTGATGATACTCTTATGGACACAACCGATTGAAGGAATAATGAACACAAAACGAATTACAGAACAAAAAGGATTTGTAGACATTTATATCAAAAATCAGGAAATAGTCCAGGAGACGGACATAGTATTACATATCATAAATTTGCATGATATAGAAACCATTTTGGACAACATGACAGAAAACATAAAATTAATGAACATTGATAATAAAGAAATGCTTAATTTAGAACTAAGTGACGCTAAAAATAAATTATTGACATTATTACCAAGACAAAATAGGCAAAGACGAGGACTAATCAATGGAATAGGAAACATACAAAAATGGTTATTTGGGACTATGGACGACGAAGACAGGCAAAACATACAAAAACATTTGTTCAATATTGATGAAATTGTTAACAACAATAATCAACAAATTATAATTAATGACTATTTTAATGTAACTATAAATCATTTAAAGATGGTAATTACAAATGACAGACAAAAAATTCAAAAAGAACTAAATTCTATAAATAAGTTTTTAGAAATAGAAAATAATAAAAGTAGATATTTAGAGCAACTAAGTAATATACAACTAATAAAGAGTAGAATAGAAAATTTGCAAGACAATGTAATTTCTGCAAAACATGGTTTGGTACATCCAAGTATTCTAACCAGTAACGAAATTAAAAAATACAATATCGATTATAGCAAGTTGAAATATATACAGTGTGGTACAACATTTGTTAATGGCTCATACTTAGTTTTAGGAGTAAAAATACCTAAAAATTTCATAATTGTTAAATTAAGAATTATTGTTCCACTACCCAATATTCACAATAACGAAATAGATGCTATTACAGAAAAAAGCTTCGAGTTTGAAAATAAAACATATAGATTTGAAGAAAATAAACATTTAAAAGACTTAAAATTAAGCACTCATTGTATAATAAAAATAATTGTCAACTAGTAAGTAACAAAGATTTTGAAATTATACAATTGGATATAGATACAATTATAATTAAGAATGCAATGAACATCAGTGTTAATGATACTTGTAATTCCGAAAAAGTTATGTTAAACGGAAATTATTTAATAAATTTCAGTAATTGTTCAATAAGAATTAAAGACTATTATTTTTCAAATACTATCGAAAATATAAAAGAAAAACAAATTATCGAAAATCCAAATAGAGCTCAGAATTTTACACATAAATTATCTTTTCAAGAAATTGAATTACAACAAAAAAATAATGTAAAGAATATTAAAGCATTAAATTATCATACAAAATTAACATATGGATGTAACTTTTTTATAATAATTGTAGTACTTATTTTAATTGTGTTAATTTTAACTAAACATAAACAGATAAAAATAAAATTAAATAAAAGAATTCAGGAGAATTCTTATCTAAAGGAGGGAGAAGTTAAGTATATAAAACCAAGCACTAACACTTACATTAGGAACGACCCTATAGAATTGCAACCGTCCCAATTTAATATAAAAGAATTAACTTCATTAATAAATTAAAGCACTAAATGCAGAAATGTAACAAAGTATATTTTTCGGTCGCAATTCTGAGAATTGCAACCGTCCAAAATTTACTAACTTTTCACTAAGAAAGCAATTTGCAATAGATATTGTCAAATAAGCATTTCCGTTCCCAAACGAAAATGCAATATTCAATAAACTTATTAACAAATAATACAATAACTTTAATATGTAAGAAAAACTTGTAATTAGGATAAGGCAGTCTTGTTTCTCCCATTCGTTCAAGAAGTTGTCAAGCTTCAAATTAAATAAAATAAATAAATAAAATTAATAAACAAAAAAAACAATTTAGTTTTTTTTAATAAAAACCACGACACGGTTACGAAATTCGTGAGTAAAATTACGCTCACGAAACATAAATATTTTTCACGCACGCTCACGAATGCTATATGTTTAATCACATACTTTCACGGACGACGGGAATAATTTTGCACGCACGCTCACGGTGAAATACAAATTTTGCAATAAAAGATTTAGCAGGTGCTAAAAAATTTTATTTTGTAAAAAAGCTCGCAAAATTAGCAATACAAAGGATAAACTTAATATAAAAAATCTAGCACTGCCTGCCCAAGGCAGGTTATTTAAATTTATTAATTATATGTAAAGGAATTCAAAAGGAGTACTAGTCTTGTTAGGTTTAGGTTAAAGTAAGATCTCCAAAGGAGTATGTATCTATGTAGATACTACATACTACGGTTCAAGATAGTGTTTTATTGATATGTACATACATACATTTTATAACACCAATGAGATAAAATATCACATTAGATATTTTCATTATCTGGTTAAACATACAGAAAACAAAATGGACTTTCATATCTACATATGTATGTACGTACATGGATATGTATGTATGTAGAGAATGTCTGCATTTTTAACGGAAATTTTAACATATAGAACTGTTTTGAGTGCGTGAAAATTGTAATAATAAATCACGCATGGTCACGCACGGTATTATATTCTTGAATCACCATCACGCACACACGCGTGATTTTATCAATTTGTAATCACGAATCACGTGATTCACGCGTGAGTCTTTCGTCACACGAAAAATTCACGACACTTGCACATCTCTAGTTTGAATGTATACACATATAAATTAATAAAAATGTAAATTTATTGATGTGGCCGTCTTCCGTTGTATTATGTTTACTTCTCTCTCCCGCAACGAGAAATCGCACCGCACCCCACACATTGTGTTTATACTCTTAATTCAATTTGAAAAAATTTTAAATACATACTTTGTTAACTTAATCTTTGAAATAAAATTAATGCCTAATTTATTTGCTTCCAAGTTGTGACTAAAGGTAGAATTAGTCTTGACTTTCTGTTCTGTACCGGATCAGCTGTTCATTTTTTGTGTATGCCAAACATATATTTTCAATTAGTTGTTCTGTTCTGTTACGGACCATTCTGTTGAAAACTGAATTTTACTTACAGTTCTAAGTGACAGCAAGAGACAGCTGCTTGTTTCAGTAAACCAAGCCGATCAGAACAAAATTGCCGCGTAATCGCTGATAAATTTTTATTATGACCGCCGCCATCGACTTTAAGCACATTAAAAACAAGACGATTTTTAATAAAAAAATATTATATTCATGAAAAATTTATAGTGAGTAGAGTTGTTTTTAATTAAATAACGTTTTTAACTTATTTCCTTTAAAATTATTCAACCTGATAATTAAGACGAAGCGCCGTTTTAAATTGGTGAACACAGCCGCCGCCGCCGATAAAATATGTAAATTCGGCTATGTATATTCTGCAAGAAACAGCTGATACGTTTTTACAGAACTTCTAACTACAAAAATTCAACTACAGAACGGCACAGAACAGAACAGAAAGTAAAAGCCAAGACTAATGAGGCCTTAACTTAAAAACTCATTAACTGTTTCACTTTTTTAAGTTGTGACACTCTTACAGCAAATTAACGATATAAGTAATGAAATTGTCCATCATCATTGTTTTTATTTTCAATCCGTGTTCAGATAGATTAAAACTTTAATTGTTGCTTCAATTTTTCCTTTTACATCTGTTTCGTATTTGTAGTAGCACTTGCGCATATACTTATGTTGGAAAATAGTCGGAGCGAGGCACGCAATGTTCACATTGCATTGATAGATTTGGTAAAGGCGATTCAAATTTGCCTTCAAAAACGAATGGATTTGTACAACATTCTACGAGCATATCCATTGCGTAATTTTTGTAACCAAAATTAAGAAATTCTGTGAGCGTACAAGGCAGGTGGTAAGCGTACAAGGCAGGTAAGTGCTAGTGATGCCATTGGGACTGTAGAATATTTTAGTCCCTGTCTTTATTTTATCTGTGTCGATTGGTTGATTGGTGTGCACGTAACCACTAAAGGCATAAACATCACGTGAAGGCCGTGAAGGATAAAAATTAATTTCTCCTTTTGTACTATTCACAACAATTTCAATCTCTAAAACGTCAACAATATATTCTGATTTCTGAAAAAACATGTTTAGTGTTGATTTTAATTTAGAAAATTTTAAATCTTTGATTAGTAAATTTTTAATAACTAAAAATAAGCACAGGATTTTTTTCATAAATTGCTGAATAATTATTTAATTTTGAAAGATTTGTTAGTCTTCTACAGGTTTTGGTTTCCTCAGGATAATTTGATTTAAAACTTATTATTCTGTGTATGGTTTTACTTACCGTTAGAAAAACTCCTGTGAGAAATATTAAAAGTTTTATTAAATTTAAAAACATTTTAAATCTTCTTCAAAAGGTTTTTAATAAAATTGAATTTTAAAAAAGTTTTTTTTTTTTTTCTTAATTCACAGCTTTGTTAGGATGAAGGCCGTTTCCAAAGTGAAACTAAATTAAACTAATTTTCGTTGAGCAAATTTATTTAATGCGGTAATAGAATAATTTCGCTTGTAAAATTGTTCCCTTCCTATCAAAATCATTTTAATTTTTGAGTTAAACAATTGTGTCTGGTGACACGCCCTTTTTCGATCATTGTTTGAATTAACATTTTCCTACAATGTATCGCTACAATTTTATTGTGAAAAGAGAATTTGTATCTCCACTGTAATTAATACGATTAAATTTTTATTACGAAAGACATGAAACGTAGTTGGCGTTGCTGGAAATTTCACAAAGCAAAACTATTTCTGTTCAGCTGAAATATTCAGAAATCTATTCAATCTACACAAATGCAAACTAATTTTATTCTACTTACATGGAATTTGCATGTGGAAGATCTGGAAATTTTTTGATTGGTTGACGTCAGTTCTATCGATAAAATTGTTTAAAAAAACAATTAAAACAGTTGATTCAAATAATATGTATGTATGTATGTACATACATATGTATGTACATATGTATGTATATTATTTTAATATTGGTTTTTTTATTTTTGTTAATAACAAAATGCAACATATGAAGACTTTTCGAAAATCACTTGAAAATGACAATATACCAAAGCGTAGGTTGGCAATTTAGGTGACCATTTGTTTTTTATGGGCCTCCAAAGTTTCTGGAAATGAGTTGGCCCTCAAAAAATGGCTTTTGACCAATAGTTTATTTAGATGTCGTGATACAGTTTAACTTTATATGACAATAAACAAAACGAATTAAAGTAGAACAAAAAATCAGAATATTGGCACTTGTAAATAACACTCAATTTTAACACGGGAATGTTTAATTTTAATGTATTGTGAATTAACAGACTAACATCAATTTGTCCCTTATTCAATTATCATTAGAAATTTGTATGTACTACAACTCTTTGATAGCCTTCTCGGTTAATAAATATATCGCGGCTGTTACAAACTAAATCCAAAGTTCGAAGTTTTGGTTGCCATTTTAATAAAAAAATCCCTCGTTTTACCGAACTATTTTGTAACGAATCCTCCCTCGTTTGTAACTATTTAATTTTTCATAATTTTTTATCGTCTTTTTAATGTACTAAAAAAATATGTACCAATGGCAAGATTAACTGTTTTAACATACAGTACACATGTTACCATGACACATGCAAAAAATTCAATAAATGATTTTAAAAATTGGGGAAAATAAGAGAATATTTACATACGTACATATGTTGGTATAAAAAACATACATACATAGAAACATATGCATTCTTGTTTTAATTATAAATTTTTGTTCTAACGAACTATTTTTGCTGGTCCATTGAATTTCGTTGTAACGATGTCTTACTGTATATGGAATTTGCAATCACATTCAACAGAACAACTTAACAATTACAGCCATACCTAAACAAGAGCGGAAAGCGGAACGTTTTCTACCGCCTAGCGTTAACGCTGAAATACCATACCTAAACAAGAGCGTCAACGCTTTGTCATAAAAACAGGGTTATTACAAAATATATAACAACCCTGATTATAATAGTATACTCATAACCTAATAATACATGCATCTCTACAACAAACACAACAAAAAAATTCCTCAGAAGTCAAGAGTATAAATGTGTATGTGTGTATGTTTCAACCTGTGACAAAAATATAAATAAAAATTATTCATTCAAATATATATATATATGTATATTTATATGTCCTTTATTTATCCAAATATAAATAGAATTACATTTCTGAACACCATAAATACTTAGATAAAGTTCAGTGTGAACATAGGGCGTCAACGAATTCTCTCCATCTGATTCTATCTCTGGCAATTGTTTTTGTTTGATTCCAGGATACTCGAGCAAGTAAGCATTCTTGTTTAAGGCAACGAACCCAGGTGTTACGGGGCCTACCTTGGCGGCGTTGTCCTTGGGGGTTCCAGTCGAGGGCTGTTCTTGCAATTTCTGTTTGTGGTCTTCGCAATATGTGGCCTATCCACGTCCACTTCCGTTTACGAATATCAATGTGTACTGGCAAGCAGTTAGCTCTTTGGAGCAGAGCTTCATTTGAAATACGATCTGGCCAGTGGATGTTAAAGATCTGTCTTAGACATTTGTTGATGAACGTTTGAATTTTTCTAGTGGTAGCTTGCGTTAAGCTCCATGTGGTGCAGCCGTAAAGTAATACTGACTTCACGCTGCAGTTAAAAACGCGGATTTTGGTTTTCCGAGAAATATTATTTCTTCGCCAAATTCTAGACAAGGAAAAGAAGGCTACTCGAGCTTTATTAATGCGATCGGTAACGTCAGCATTTGAACCACCATCCTTAGTTATCTTGCTACTAAGATAACAAAAAGCATCCACATCTGCAATACGTTGGTCATTTATTATTAATGGGGTAACGACATCTGTACCTATGCGCATAAGCTTTGTTTTACTTATGTTAATTTTTAAGCCAACTTTTTTGGCGTTTTCAGACAGACTTGTAAGTTTAGCTTCTATCTCCGAGAAACGATGGGCCATTAGACATATGTCATCGGCATAGTCTATGTCATGTAGAAAATCAGACAATGTCCAACGAATACCGAATGGTGCATCTCTGTTGGTTTGTTCCAATACGCAATCGAGCAGTAGCAAAAACAACGTTGGCGACAGGACACAGCCTTGACGTACACCTGTGCCTGGAACAAATGACCGACTCTCGTTTCCATTGAAACGTACCCTACATTGAGCGTCCCTATATAGCTCACGTATCATGTTTACTATTTTATCAGGAATTCCCTTGTAGGTTAATGCAGACCACATAGAGTTTCGGGATATAGTGTCGAATGCACGTTCAAAATCGACAAAAAAGTAAATAAATAGGGGTGTTATACTCAGCGGACTGTTCAATTATAATGCGCAAGGTATTAATGTGGTCAGCACACGATCGACCTTGTCTAAAACCAGCCTGCTCACCACGCAATATCTGATCCACAATAGGGGAGATTCTATGAAGAATAAGGGTTGCCATTACTTTACCAATGGCGTTTAGGATGGTTATACCGCGCCAATTTTTGCATTGCGTTAAATCCTCTTTCTTTGGTAGTGTGACCACTATACCTTCCTTCCATTCATCTGGTATATAGTTCGATGCCCATGCTTCTTGAATGATAGGAGTGAGAAACTGCGCCAAAGAACTAGCTCCATATTTTAAAAGTTCAGCAGGAATGTTGTCCGTGCCAGATGCTTTGTGGTTTTTCATCCTATTTAGAGCATCTTCAACTTCTGAGCATGACAGTGGCTCTGTAGATATGCCCCTTCTTGGGTTACGACGAGTTGTGAGAAAAAGAGTATCATCTTCCTGATGATCATTGTGGTTTGTTGAAGCTTGCAGGGAAAAGAATTCGCGCCATCGCTCAAGTTGTTGTTCGGGTGATGTTAATTCAGTTCCATCGGCTGCTTTTAGAATCGTGGTACATCTAATATTATTTCCACTCAGTTGTTTTATGGCCGAATACACACCACGTAAGTTGCCTGTATTTGCGGCTTGTTCCGCCTGTTCAGCAATGCTATTATAATATTTTTCACGATCAGCGCGTACCAAGTTTCGAACTCGACGAGAACACTGTCGATATTGCGATCTTGCTTGTTCTTTTTGTGCTTGAGTTTTAGCGTTTATACGATCGCTGTGCAGTCGTTTACGGTTTTGGATCTCAATCCAAGATTCATCGCTGATCCACGGCTTAACCTTGCAGTTTTGTGTTCCAAGCACCGATCTGGCAGCTTCCTTGCAAACAGACGATACGTCTTCCCATGTGTTCTGATGTTGGTTTTAGAGCAAGGCTGTCCTTAACTTTTCGTTATACATATGTGCTATATCACGATCAAGAAGTCGTGTTGTGTTAAATTTGTCGGGCCTAACCCTAATTTTAATTGCAGCAGGTCTAAAACGAAACGTTGCCACGAGTAAATGGTGGTCACTATCAATATCCGCTCGCCGACGGGTTTTGACATCCATTAAGGATCCCAGAAACAATTTACTCATCAGGACGTGTCGATTTGGTTGTGTGTGCGGCCAGAAGGACACACCCATGTATACTTGTGTATGTCCTTGTGGGGGAATTTCGTACCACCGATAAATAATCGGTTTCGAGCACAAAAGTCAACCAGCCTTTCGCCGTTGTTGTTTCTCACCGTTCCCAGACCATGTCTACCCATAACAGACTGCAGGTTGTTGTTATTATTTCCAACTTTCGCGTTAAGGTCCCCAATGAAAATCTTTATATCCCCAGTAGGAATCTTGCTAATAGTTGAATCTAATTGATCATAGAAAGTATCTTTTACACTGTCGTCATCAGGTTCTGTTGGAGCATAGCATTGAACAATGGAAATCTTGCGAAACTTAGAGTTAATCCTGGCAGTGATAATACGATCAGAGATAGCATTGTATTCCAATAAAGCACAGCTAGCTTTTGGCGAAAGTAATATTCCAACTCCATTTTTTCTATGCGTTTCGTGACCTGCATAAATGAAACGATATCCAGAAGGTAAAAAAGTGGAACCGTTGCTGAGCCATCGTACCTCACTAAGTCCTAAGATATCCAAGCTATGTGCAGCCATTACCCTACGTACTTGCTCGATTCGAGATGTTTCCGAAAGAGTCCTAACGTTCCAAGTACCAATCATAAACCGTTGTTTAAAGCCATAAGTCGTCATCGAGGGGGGATCATTATTTAAATGTAAATTTATTGACGTTTCTGTAATCGTAGTAGTTTAAGAGTGAGGGCTGATTGGACCACTGCACTCCGATCCTAGTGTTGGGGCTGCCAACTACCTCTAGGCAGGCAAAAAAAAATACAGCTGAGTTTCAGAGGTAAAATGTAGTCGGGAGTACCACCTAATTTCCTGAGACGCACCGATGTTAGCGTGCCATTCAGGTTACTCATAGCTGTACGCCTTCTCACTCTAGCTGACATCAGACGGGTCTGAACGTCATTTCCAGGGGATACTTGGCCAACGGACCGGAAGTAGTGAGCTGCTTGGGAAATCCATCAGAGGAATTGCTTCTTGCTATTCCCAAGTGAATAGCAGGCAGATAGCGTTCCACACCGAAGTGCACCTCTGTGAAAAACCCCATCCCATTCATTCAAATACGAAAAAATAAATACAAATCAAAATTTAACACTTGAAATAAAAAACAAGTAATTTACAAGAATTGTCAGCTGGGCTTGTAAGACTATCTTATAGTCATTGTATCATGAGTGCTTGTCTTTTGCAGCTAACTTCACTATTAAACGCGCTGTCAAAATCGGATTTTCCAATTGCAAAATTTTGCCGCCGCGTTACCGCCGCGTTATTTCGGGATGCTCCATACAAATTGTATGGGCATGAGAACTTTTGACAGCTAAAAAACGCTTGCCGCTCTTGTTTAGGTATGGCTGTTATAGTGACAGCATTATAAACTTGAATACTTTCAAGCTTCAGTGAACGTTTCTATTCAGCTGTTTATGTTGAAAACTAAAGTGATGTTGAATATTTGTTGCTTGAAATATTAACAATGTCTTATTCGCTCTAATCATTAGTTGAGAATTTAAAAATGGTTTTTGAAAATTGTAAATTGAATCAAAATATAAATGAATTTTTTTAAAATAAGTCCCCGTCCACATTTGCAATTTTATTGTCTGCAATTCTTCAAGATTCTGCCTTGAAATTGCATTAGTGTCCACATTATTAAATTCTAGTTTTGCAATTTTTGTATTCTTATGCCTTCTTTTCTCTTGTTCTTGTTATATTTTGACATTTCTAAATGTGAAATTGAAATAAAACAAAGTTTACATATACATACATACATTTTTAGATTTTTGGTTCAATAAATACTGACTCATATAAAGTTGAATAAATAAGTTTTTATTTATAAGGATTTTTTACAAGACTAACTAAAAGAATAAAACGTCATTTGAAATATTAAAAACAAAAATTACTAAGTTTAGAGTACAATAAAATTATATCAAAGTTCTCTTTCAAACAAGTTAATACAACTACATACATAAGTTTAAAAATGCAAGTTGAAGAAAAAAAAAGAAATAATAAATGATTTGATTGAGTGCATTGGCATAGCCGCCGATTTGGACTCCGCTGATAGTGCAGATGAGGACGTATTAATTGGTATGTATAATATGCATTCATGAATATCAACACACATAATTGAATACATTACATACATATGTATGTATATATGTATGCATCTATGTATGTATGTATGGAAAATTAAAAATTATGAAATTATTTTAAATTTAATAGATTTATGCAAAAAAGCCTCGTATTTACCTGTCAAAAACGTTAAAAAGCAATGGATAAAACCGTGGAGAACAACCAGATCTGAGCGTGGGTCTTTTAATTTTTTGACAAAAGAATTGTTACTGACTTACGAAGTATCGTACAGGAATTATTTGCGTTTGTCAAGGGAGCAATTTATTTTTTTGTTAAATTTGGTTGAGCGCGATATAAGCCGAAAGAATACACAATTAAGGGATGCAATTTCAGCTGCAGAAAAGCGATTACGATTCCTCGCCACAGGTAAGTTACAATGAATAATGATTATCCAGACTTAATATGTGTTTCATATAGGCGAGTCTTTTCGAAGTATTGACTTCCAAAGTCGAGTTTCTAAATCGTCTATATCGTGCATAGTTCCAGAAGTGTGTGAGGCTATTTTTAGGCGATTAAAAGGAGCATATTTAAGGGTTTTATATTTATAATTTATGTACATATGAAGATTTGGTATTTGTATTATTTATTTATTTAGTTTCCTAGTAGTGTGATAGAATGGGAGGCAATTGCTAAGGAATTCGCTCTAAAGTGGCAATTTCCAAACTGTTTGGGTGCGTTGGATGGAAAACACATATACACATGTATGTAAATAAAAGACAAATTTCATAGAATCTAAAATTATTAAAATTGTCTTTTATTTACATACATGTGTATAAAACCTTTTATCTTAATAAACATGTATCTTAACCAAAAAGTTTTTCACTATTTCTTTAATTTACACAAAACCGATTTAACTAGTTTTAAAAGCAATTGTTTTCCAACACATACCTGAATTATTATTTAATAAAAGTTTAAAAAACTTCGTCGTCTTCGTCAAATAAGCCTTCCATCGACAGTTCTAATATATCTTTTGAAGAACTTGCGGTACTAATAGTTGCTGACTTCTGCGTTAATGTTCTCATAAGGCATTGTACTTGCCACGCTGCGTCATCCTGATCTTCAGGATTTTTTTTTTTGCATATGAGCTGCTACAAGATTGCCTAACCAAGCAAATTTCTTTCCCTCCTTTTTTTTGGACCAAAACGTTCTTCAGACTGTCAAGCTCATTGCGGAAGCTGGTAATCGTGGTCTAAAAAAAATATTGTTTGTCAGTATATCAGTATAACAACGACAAATACATATGTACATATATTCTATTTATATCATATGTACCTTTGATTTTTTTCTTGGGGTTTGTTCGAAAAAAGATTCTGCTTCATGAAACTCGCTCGCGTTGCTTTCTTCCAACTAAGGATAAATATTATTCCATATATGAGGAAATTGAAATAAATACAATTATAATTCTTTACATGTCCATACGAGTACATACCTCAGTATTGTCGATTGTGCTTCTCATTTCAATATGTGGCTGCAAAAATTTCATTTCCTTAAAACACCAAAGCTTGGGTGTATAAATGTCAGCCACACCTGATCCACTCTTTTTCGAATGCCTTATTAGCCTTTCCTCTTTCATAAACTGCGTCCGTAAGTTTCTCCACTTAAGCTTTAACTCGTTTATGGTTATAGTGGCGTCAAGTTTCTGCATATCATCTAAAATGTTGTTGAACGCCTGGGCTTTCTTTAGCCTATCAACGTAGTCTAAAGCTGGATTCACCCATTGTTTCGGAACAAAATTTTTGTCCGGACAAAATTTTTTGTTCGGAAACATTTTTGTAACACGATTCACTCATTTCGAACAATTTGTCTGGAAAGTGAAATACATGTGTTTTGTTAATTTTTCAAGGTGGCAGTACAGTGACAGATGAATTAAATTTGGTGTTTTATTTGTCAAACGCAGTTATTTTTTATTGTTTAATAAAAAAATTACATGTTAATAAAATTAATAAAAGTCAGTTAGTTTTTTTACTAGCAATTGAGATTTTCTTTATATTTCTTTTACTGGATATCAGTTACTATGCGCTTTTATTATACATACTTATAACATTATGTGGCAGCTCGCTTCAACTTTGGCTGAGAAAATAAAGTAGGTGGCAGCTTATTTCAACTTTGTCAACCAAAAAATCTTCCGAACAAATTTTGTTCTCTTTTTCTCTCACTCTCAAAAAGAGAAACGTCAAACTTCATATAAAAAAAATTTTGTCCGGACAAAAATTTTGTTCCGAAACAATGGGTGAATCCAGCTTAATGCTAGGAACACAACTGGGACGAACGACGAATTTTTCGCCGCGAATATTCGTCGTCAAAAATAGAACACATGCATTCATATGAAATTGAACACAACACCGACTTCGACGAAATTCGTCGTACGTGACGAATTCTCTGATAGATTTATTTCTATTTCATACGCCGACGAACGACGAAGAAATCAGTACAGCGTTACCATTTTTTTTTTAGTTTTCAAATATATTAGTAAATAATGTTAATTTTTACTTTAATAAGTTCTTCTTTTTATGATATAGAGCTTTTTAGTTAAATATACATAATTATTAATAATGAAATTTTTTTTAATAGTTTTTTTTTTAATGTTTAATTTTATAAAGAATTATTTTGTTTATGCGGTAACACTATCGTG
Organism: Lypha dubia; assembly: GCA_947311025.1. Taxonomy (NCBI): domain Eukaryota; kingdom Metazoa; phylum Arthropoda; class Insecta; order Diptera; family Tachinidae; genus Lypha; species Lypha dubia. The sequence goes on from OX371263.1 coordinate 53,637,717, forward strand.
GTTATGTTTGTATGTATGTATATAAAGACAAATTTGTAATAAAAAATACACACAATTTTTTTCATTATTATGACAGCAGTTATTTGTTCGTCCCAGTTGTGCGCCACACGACGAATTTACGCAACGAACTTTTACCAACGAATTCGTCGTGCTAGACGAAATTCGTCGTTCGTCCCAATTGTGTTCCCAGCATAAGTGTTTAACTTTGTACAGACACGGGTGTTGTTGTACGTTAATTATTAATTTTTCCATTAAATCTTTATTCCACTTAAAAGACATTTTTTCTTATATTAATTTTTTTTCACTTTTAAATTAGTTTGTTTTAAGCGCCACCACAGAAAATTAATAAAACAAAACGTCAAAAACAACTACGGCAAACTTCAGGTTGAATGTTGAGAATTGCAAAGCAAAAGAGAATTGCAGGGCACATGAAACTCTGTACCCCTCCCCAAGCTTCTTACCTCTCTCACCCAAAAAACCAAGAATTGCAGACAATAAAATTGCAAATGTGGACAGGGACTAAGCTTGGGAGAATATCTAAAATAATTAATTAACAAAAATTATGAGAAACTTTTATTTCTGAGCACAGTATTTATTCATTTACTTAAAATTAATTGAAACCGCTTTTAATATTTTACAGTCTTTATTAAAAATGTTCAAATATTTTTTATCTGACTACAGTCTTGGCTATAGAAATCTTTCGAAAAAATTAATTTTTTAAACTTGCTTGCCGATTTGTTGGTTGGGTATCTAGGAACAGCAGACACACACACTTACATGGGAATATGCTCATGATTGTTTCACTATATGACGAGTAAGTGCATATTTCCTTGTGTCAATTACATATTAATATTCATTTTATTAAGACAATTATGTATTTTTAAGGTTTGCGTGATTAGATGCTTTAAAGTTTATTTAGTGGTAAAAAATAAAGTTTTTTGATAGTGCTGTTTTTTTTTCGTTAGTTTCGGCTTCATGTTTCTACAAGAAATTTCAATAAAAATGTTTTTGCAACTCAAAACTTTGTTGTTGTTTTTTCTATCTTGGAATGAGTGAGAGGTGCAAGTCAATTAAAATTTTATGAATTGAGAATAAATGTCTTGTAGTCCTCTGACTACAAGGCAAACTATGCCAAAAACTTGAGTTCGATCCGTTGTCCTTTGGCTGTAAACTAAAATCCGCCATAAGAAACATTTGTAAAATTTTAAGTGCTGTGAGTCGAAAGTAATCCATTATATGTTAGATATTATATATCGTTACCTTAAATGCATAACTCCATAACCAACCAAAATTGGATAGATAAATTTTTTACTGAATTTTGATGTATGTATGTTACCAATATTCATCACTATAACAAAAAAGACTTCACCGAGCAAAAATAATTACCTATCAAAAAAAAAAAAAAAAAAGAACTGTTCAGTAAAATTATTTCTCGTATTTTCATGTAAAAATATGTTATACTAACATACAATATAACATAATGCTCTAATGTTTGCGATTTTGGGATTTTTTGTAGTACCAGCTCTCAGGGGCTTAACCCTATTTATGCAATGAATTGTGCCAGAACTTGCTTAAACTGATAGACGGGGAGAAGAGAGATGTTGAAAATGTAACAGGTGTAAGTATTGCAATTCTGCGCGTTTTGTTATTTTTAGAGCAGAATTGCAGCTCCTCTGGTGTTCAGTAAGCACTTTAGCTATTATAAGCAGTATGAGAAGGCTTTTTTTATTATGAATAAATTCTCTTATTTCTTTTATTTATTTTATTTATTTATTTATTTTTTTCAGAAAAGTAATACAAGAGGCCTATTGGCCTATAAAAAATATTATCAGTATAACAAATATTAATTCTATGTAACAAGTGAAATAATCTTAAAAAATGTATTTATTTTTCATTAATTTATAATTCATTAAAAAATTGAGATCAATTTTGTATTAGGTGAATACATTGCAATCACATGCCAAATAAAGTTTAAACAAATAAGAAACTAAAGATCCAAACACAATCGTGACAAGTAGTCCTAGTAGTATGTGAAGAAAAATTTTTAATAGTTTGACCAAAGGTTATATATTTTATTCTTAAAGGAAGTTAAGGGCATAGCGAAGGAACGTAGGCCAATTTCCAAGCTATTCCTAATGCGAGCGACACGTACTAAAAACGATCTTTCATAAATATACGAGAAATCAATATTTGAGGATTTCTAATAGATCTGGAAAAAGTAACCATATTCGCAAGACACAGTTTCAACTCTCGTAGTGAACAGACGCGTTTTTATAATCGTCGCAACTGAATATAAAAAAAAAATAAAATAAAAAAAATATTTTCAAATCACAAAAAATATAAAAAAAAAACAAAACATTTATTGAACAGTTATTTTACTGGTTTTATTTTATTTTTTGCTTGTGTGCAATATACATAAATATTTGCATACACAAACTAATATAAGTGAAAATAAAAAAAGAGAACTCTGATGAGTTCATCTTCTGACAAAAACAACAATAATCCTACAAGCAGTAGGAATGTACAATATATAACTTTAGTTGCTGATGACGACAATAAAAAAAATGAATTAAACAAAAACCTGAATTTAACAGTAAACACAAATACTCGTGCGCGATCATTATCTCTGAACATGTTAAATAGTGATCAAGAAGCAACAACAATTGCACCCATCAGCAAACTTGTCAGCTTAGCTGTAAAAACAAACAAACAAACAATAAGTAACAAGGTGACCAACGTGCACAAAATGGTAGATGCGGTGAGTACATTAAATGATAATAAAATTCAAACAGGAATGGACAGATACATAACCGTGTTAAAAAGGGGAAGAAGTCCAAAATCAGCTCAAATTGCTTCAACATCGACATCCCAGAGATGGAAAAAACAATATAATAAATTCCGAAAATCGTTTCGCGATTTTATCTGAACAAGGCGATGAAGACACAACTACAATAAGTTCGAGTAAGCCCCCACCCATATATTTAAGAGAGCAGAATTCCAGTTTGCTGGTTTAAAGTCTTATCTCATTAATTGGAGAAAATGAGTTTTATGTAACTCCAAGTAAGCGCGGAAACATCAATGAAACAAAAATTCAGGTAGCTCATGAAAATAATTACCGAAAAATTGTTTCAGATTTAGAATCTAAAAATAAAAACTTCTACACGTACCAATTAAACAGTACTAAAGGTCTAACAGTCGTAATAAAAGGAATAGACTCTAGCGTGGATCCAGAAGAGGTCAAGTCTGGCCTTGAAAATAGTGGCTACAAGGTAAAAAATGTCTCAAACATTAAAAATAGAGAAAAAATCCGCCAACCAATATTTAGAGTCGAGTTACAGCCAGATGGCATAAAAATAAAAAAGAATGAAGCACATCCAATATATGACTTAAAGTACTTGTTGCATCGAAGAGTTACTGTTGAGCTTCCACATAAAAGAGCTGGACCTGTTCAATGCCTGAACTGCCAAGAATTTGGGCACATGAAGACTTATTGCAAGTTGCCTACAGTCTGCGTTGTATGTGGTGAGTTACACAGTACTGCTAACTGTGATAAAATAAAAGGTGATACCAAGGCGAAAAAATGTGGCAATTGTGGCGGAAATCACACTGCCAACTATAGAGGCTGCCCCCTTTACTCGTTTTTTAAGAATTCATCAACCAAAAAAACCAATGCTACTCCCGCTCAGCCTAAAACCCCTATTAACTATCCACAGTTACCTCAACCGTCCACTAGCCAAAATCAATTTTCAAACATTTTCAAGTCTAACGCGACTAGTGCTCTACAACAATCTAACAACAAATTTGCATACGCTAGTATTTTAAAAAGCAATCAGAGTACGGCGCAAAAAACCGTAAATGTAAATGAAGATTCGGGGTATAATTTTAGTCGTATTGAAGCCTCAATTGAGAGCTTAATACAAACTGTAAATACATTTACTCTCAACATGTCCTGTATGATGCAGGAAATGTTGAAAATGCAGTCTACCTTGTTGCAGGCTGTACTAAGCAAACCATGAACTTAAAAATCTGTTTTTGGAACGCAAACGGCATCTGCCAACATAAAAACTAAATAGAATATTTTCTTCAGGATAAACAAATCGATGTTATGCTTATCTCAGAAACTCATTTGACATCTCGAAGCTATTTCAGAATTAGTGAATATAATTTTTACGACACCAAGGATCCCCGTGGCAGAGCTTGTGGTGGTTCGGGAATCCTAATAAAAACGCGAATAAAACACCACCTGTTGAATGATTTTTGTGAAGATTATCTTCAAGCAACGAACATCTGCATCGAAACTTACTATCAAAAACTTGCAATATCATCTGTCTATTCGCCCCCCAGATTCTCAATTACCGAGAGTCAATATACGGCTTTTTATAAATCACTGGGCCTCCGTTTTCTAGCAGCTGGCGACTACAATGCTAAACACACATTTTGGGGTTCACGTTTAATCACACCTAAGGGACGAATTTTATTCGACACAATATCTAAAATGGGTTTGAATGTAGTTTCAAGTGGACAGCCAACATATTGGCCAACAGATCGACAAAAAATTCCTGATGTTATCGACTTTGGAATTGTGAAAGGCGTGCCCAGCGAGATGGTTGAAGTTGAACCATCTTTGGACTTATCTTCAGACCACTCGCCTACAATTTTCACTATTTACTCACACACAACATGTGATTTAGCGACGACATCTGCACGTATTAACTGGCTGAAATACAGAAAATATCTGAGTGCTCATTGCTCGGAAAAAATGCCGCTGAGAACACCTTCAGACATAGACGATTCTCTCAGGTTGCTTGAAGCGCATGTTAAACAAGCGGCTTTTAATGCTACTTCAAATGAAATAAACCAACCAGTGAGATTTAACAATATTTTTTCTGTAGATATAGAAAGGCTATTGACTGAAAAACGGAGAGCTCGACGAGAATGGCAGCGCTACAGATCGCCCCAGCTAAAATTAAGGCTTAAGGAGTGCACCAAGCAGCTTAGGAAAGTTTTGCAAACTCAAAAAACAGCTTCCCTTCAAAAATTCCTTCAAGAGCTAGATGCAACCCCACAAACAGATTATTCACTGTGGCGTGCAGCCAGAGGACTAAAAAGGCCAGTGATATGCAAACCCCCATTACAAGCCCCAAATGGTGATAGTTCTAATAGGAACATATGTTAAAACGTTATTAAAAATATTGCTTAAGAATGAAAGTTGTGCATTAGAATTAGAACAAAGATAAAATTGGGAGTAATCAATTAGAAGTAAATAATGTTCAATAGACCCAAGATCAGCATGTTTAAAGTCTCTAACTTGAATGGGTAAATGGTAAGAATTTATGTGGATTCGAATTGAGATACAGATAAGAGAATGGTGAGAGATAAAGGGAATCTGAAATTGAGCTGAAACATCAATTGCCGAACTATCACGAAAAAGGAAGTAATCAATTAGAGATGTACTACCATGGAACAAATCAAAATGCGTGGGAATAGAATTGTGCCAAGAAATCAATCCAAAACGATTGCAAAGTTGGCGAGTTTCCGCAGATTTGGAAGTGTCAAATAGATTGTTGTTAAAGTCACCAGCAACCACTATGTCATTATATCTAACAAAAATGTCACTGAAATATTGTTCAAACAGTGTTAAATTTCCTCTAGGCAAATATACCACACCAACAACTAAAGCATTTTCCATTTGTATGAACAATCCCTCACAAGAGAAATATTCGGTGCACTTATATATTGTTTTGTAATTGATACAATTTCGAATAAAAATGGCAACCCCACCGCCTCTGCAATCAATTGGGCGATCGCTTCTACATATCCTATATCCTGGTAAACTAACAGCTTGGTCAAGAATAGCCGTGTTTAGCCACGTTTCAGAGACACAGATAATATCTAAGAAAGAGTTTCTAAATAGGGAGGCCAGCTTATCCAGTTTACACGATCTATCGGATGGACTCTGCGCATTGAAGTGAGCTATACCAATATTTTTATTATTATGCGAACAAAGAAGATTTGATTTGATTGAGTTGTCATCAATTATTGGACCCAAGTTAATATTCGTAGTACTCATTCGGCTTTGCGTTGTTATCGGAAAAAGGCAAAAAAAGAATATTTAATGAAATCTTAAAAATTACTATGTATGTATATAATTTATAACAAAAAAGAATTTTACAAAAAATATATAAATTCATTTATGGCTCTGGGCATTGACCATGTAATACAATATGAGTAAAAAGAAATCTGATTGAGAAAAATAATAATACAGTATTATAGGTGAATAATAGACAATTAATATTTATATGTACACATCACACAAGCAGACATAGTCCACAGTTACACTTGCGTCCAAAAGTAGCATATGTGTATGTATGTATGTAGGCCTATAAATGTATGTGTACATATTAATATATTGTGAAAAAACTAATGAAAGAAGATAATCAATGGGAATCCGCACCAAAATTTAAACATTTACCAGCATCCAAGAGTTTGATAGTGCCATCAGGTAGCTTTACCTTTGCAAGTGGAGAATCTCTGTTCAGTATAGAAAACCAAATTATCTTGTTATCTTTTCGCAATAATTGGCATTTTGTCTGAAGTTTAATTCCTGTCGAGGTAAGGTTTTCATTGAGATACACTCGTGATGTCAGATCAGAGTTGATTACATTATTAAGCTGAATTTTGGGACTTTTGAAATAGTCTTCCATCAACTTATCTCTCAACATGACACTGTTAAATCTCACCAAGATAGTTCTACCATTTCTCATGTATGTACAGAGATTTATGTCTTTCACATCAATTTTTACCTTGTAAAATTTTCCGATGGCCAGAACCGCATCCGGTAAATAGCTTATACCCAAGGGCAGTCCACTTATTAAAATGTCCGAGCGATTTAACCTTCGTTCGAGTTTATTATTTTCAGTTTCCAGCCCAGATATTTTATGCATCGCATCAAGTTCAACTTTATTAATCTTATCGTCGCACGAATCAATATGAGTTTGCACTTCTTTAATAAAAGCTGAAAATTCGTTTCGGATATCCGTGATAGAGGTTTCAATTAGCTTTTTTAGGTCTGCTCTCAATTCCGCAGCAAAGGAAGAAAAATAAAAACAAAAAAAATTCATACTAAATTTAAATATTTTAGGATTAAAAATTTTATTCCAAAATGCAGTTGAATCAATCCTAAACATGATTTAAAACTGTTCAATACCAGGAATGAACAAATATATAATAATGAACATTTTTTTCTCTGTCGATTTTTATATACATACAAATGTAGCTGAATTGTCTAAGGCGATGTGTTATAACCATGTGTCTCTATGTTCAATAACAAAATGGGACAAAATCAATAAGTAAAATTAGTAGATTAAAATTAGTATTAAAACTATTAATTCAAGTTTGTTTCAGGATAAAAATGAGTATAAATATGTCCGATTGAGTGATAAGTCAAGTATGGGACGGAATTCATTTCTGGTAAAAAAAATTGTACGGCTTTCAATTGGATGCATGATGATGATGATTCATTCCATGCAAGCCAGACGCATTTTTTAAAAAATCTTTTTCTTTTGGAATTGCATTAGGAAATTGCAATAGGAAATTGAAAAATCCGTACTTGAATCAATCTTTTTATACTTAATTCAAGAAAATCCGTACTTACTGTATTTATAACACCGTTCGGGATTATTTTCTTTCTGTGTAATATTTATTTAGAAGCAATTTTCACGGTTATTACTAAGCCAAAGCTAAACAATCTAATAGTCAAGTCATGTGAAGATCGTTAACACATACAAGCAAATACTTCATACATATGCATGGATCTGGTCAGCCGCGATATTTACCTTTTAATAACTCTCGGATCATCGGAGGGTTAAAGAGACACTTAGCAATACTGTAAAGCAACATCAATTTCAACTTTTATTCATTCATTCATTTTTTGTGTTGCATATTTTAATTTTTGCACTTTTATTTTTTTTTTTGTAATTGAATACTTAAATTTTATAAACGTTTCTTGTATTATTATGTAGTTTTTACAACGAATAAATATTCTCTGTTATTCGTTGTATGAAATTCAAAACCGTTTGGTAGACGATCGAAAATAATCGTAACTTTTAGTAAACAAACATGCAATTTTACATGTAACAAGTATCAAATGATCATGTAACTTAGTATGTACTAAATCATCACAAAACAAATCTGTTTAGCACAACTGTTTTAAGTTTGCTCAGAAAACATAAAGAAATTTATATAATGAAAAATACAACAACAGCACAAATTATGGTAAGAAAAAATTAAAAAAAAAAAAAATTTAAGTTGTAGAGATTGCAAAAAAAATAAATTATAATTTCTATTAACAAACAAGCAGACAGACATATAATTTTTAATTTTAAACATTAGTTCATTCGCTTTTTTTAATTTCTGAATTATTTATAAAAGAAAATTGTGTTTTTATTGCAAAATAAAATGAAAACCGTAAGTAATTAATCGATTTATAAAAAAGGAATATATTTCAAACTTAAGAATACATAAAGAATTATTTATATTTTTATATTTTTGCAAAAACAAAATAAATAAATAAAAATCAACAATTCTTCTCCTAAAGCATCAGTTTTAAAGAGAAACAAAACATGAGACATTAGTTTAGTAGTAAATTCAATATCATAAAGATATCTCCTAATTCAATCTTCCATGCAAATAAATATAAGAATACACAAATTAACTAAGTTTTACCAGCGGCATAAACGGCCTGTATACCAAATTTATCGAAGTAACAAAGAGGTACTACAAGTGCCAACTTTTGGCCCTACAAAGTGCAAAAATACAAAAGGTGCTTTCCCTTCCCTAATGTTACTTGCTAGTAGTAGAAAGTACACTGCACATTCATAAAACAAAAAAAAAAAAAAAAAACAATTTCTTTCGTTTTAAGACCTTTAAAAAAAAGTACCCTATATTTTGGTCTTAGTTACATGCTATCCGCCTACAAAATTTTATCCAAATCCCTTAAGAGAATTTCTCAAGAGAAAAAGTACCAATAGTAAAATAAAACAGCAGAAGTAAAAATTACCTTATGCCTAAAAGTCCCATTTTTATTTCAGCTCCAGGACAGTGCATACATATGTTATTTAAAAACAAAAATTATAAATTATTTGAACAAAAATAAATAGTACCACAACTACCAATTTGACCTTATTTACGTCTTAAAAAGTACAATGTATTTTAATCTGCGTCCCATGCGACCCGTCTACCAAATTTAATCTAAATCCATTGAGCAGTTTTCGCATTACAGTGGAACAAAATTAAAACATATAAACTTCCACATTTATAATATTTCTAGGATCTACAAAGACAATATTTTAGAAAATTTATTTGATTAAAATTGTTCGGAACTAAACGATTATTTTATTAATTTTTAGTAAAGGGAATAATGAAAAATTTCACTATTTTTAGAGGACTTACTTCAAACCTGAAAAAAAAAATTGTATATATTTTAAAATCTCCAGTATTGTTATAGAAATCTGACACCAAAATTAATGCTCGAAATTTCTTAAATTAATTTAATTTATAAACTAATTTTGCAGTGTGCCATCTTTTAATTAACAAAAAGGCTTTTGATATTGGACAGTAACTAAGTTTAGTCCATAGGGACATGGAATTGACAACACAGGAAGTTTTAAAAGATTCCAAAAAAATATCTTTTTAATTTTTTGCATTTCTTAATGGACTATAATACCCTTTACAAAATATTTCCAATATTTTTTATCTTACGTAGTGTTAGTCGCCGTCTATAAAAGCTCTTTCAAAGCTATCCGAATTTTTTAAATTCCAATAACATAATTTATTTCGACAAACCGAAATAATTAAAGAGAGTTTTTCGCCATTTATTGGCAGAAACTTTTTTTAATATCCTGTACTATTTTTCGATTTTGCAATAGAAAAGTTTTGCTCACACAAAATATAAGCCGTATTCACAATCTTGCTCGTTTATATTTATATTTTATTGTGTGTTTTTGTGTTTCTTGTTTTTTTTTTATTTATTTTATTTATTTATTTATTAGATGACATAGCACAAGAAGATGTTACATCTTATAAATGAGAGTGCTAGTTATACAAAATTTCAAACATATTAATAAGTAAACATTAACAATGAAATATTTAAGATAGATTGAGTTTACTAGACATTTACATAAGTAAGTATGAGTAAAAATATAATATAAAATAATAGAATAATAAAATAATAATATATGTTAACAATATAGATATAAGACGATAGGATAATTTTAACATAAGGGAGTTATTGAAATATGACATATTTAAGGAAAATGTTAATTACATAAATAATTTCTTAGCTCAATTTTAAAGGTATTAGCGTTGCCTAACTTTTGTATGAAATTTGGTAATGTATTCCAAAGACTTATTGTGTGTATTAAGAATTGCCGTTGAGATATGAGACTTTTATATTTGGTTTGAATTATATTTTTCCCACGATTTGATCTTGCAAATATAATTCTTTTATAAATATATCGATGCATCTCTTCAATAAACACGTAAGTGAGATTTTGACGAAATTGATGTTCTTATATTTTTTAAAAAAAAAAAACGTTTGCAACTTAGTTATGAAGAGATCTTTATGACTTTGTGAGAAAAATTTTTTTTTAAGGACAATTGAAGAACCTCGTATCTCCAACTAATTTTATATGTTAATGCGCAAAACTCGTAAGTACAATGAAAATTTTTTAGCTAGAGTGAATAAATTTTTTAAATAAATATTTTCTGAGTATATGAACAAAGTTTACAATATTTAATTTAAAGTCTCACATTTTTAATTGATATTTATAATCAAAAATTGAAATATTATTGAATTTACTTATCTTATTTCTTATTTAATTTAATTATTTCAGAATTTTAATAGCAGGGTCCTATTAGTTTAAATGATATGAAAAATATTGTTCGTAAAGAGGGGAATGGTGAAATCTATTTTTCAATAGAACAACATATTTAAGGGGGTGTTCTGGTCTGGAGGGCCTTTTTTAAATGTTTTTAAAACACTCACAGAAAAAAGTAAAGAAGCTTTTTTATTTTTAGTTCTGTTTTTTGTCTTTAAATGTTTAAAGGATTTAGAAAAAGGATTTACTTTTTTTTTTTCAAAGCTAAGCTCGTAAGCCTGAGCGCCTGCACAGCTTTGCCACTCCTATATCCGACACTGTGATTACGATCACATCTCTCTTTCTCTCTTTTCACTGCCAGTACAGCATTTTACTGTATTACTGTACCTTCATTTTTCAAGCAACTTGAGCAAAGAAAGAGAATTACACTATGTAACAAAAAAAACTTTTTTGTTTGTTTTAGTGAATTTTTTTTTAAAATTCACTTAAACAAAATTTTGTTACATAGTGTTATTATCAGTTATTCTTAGTTTTTTGCTTCTGTTATATTTACGTCTTGCGCTGATTAAATTCTTTCTACCTAAACGTTTTTGCTAATTTGATAAGTTGTAAGTGGACATTGATCTAGTGACATCGTTTAAAAATTAAAAACCAGTTATATATATAAAAATACAATTGTGTTCATAAATTTCTTCATTGATCGAATAAGGTAAGTTGTTAAGACTTTTGTTATCTGATTACATTGCGGACCTGAAACCAGTATTTTTCTTCCTTTGTTTTCATACAGTTCATAATGGATGGCAAAGTTCTTGATGAAGTAAGTGGACTTTTTATAAGCAATTCAACAGTGCTTGAATATGACGAAAAGTCAGATTTTGCGGACGATGAGAATTATATTTTAGATGAAAAAACTGGACGGTTTGTGGCGATAAACAACGAATGTCCACAACAAGACTATGATGTTGATTTTGATGATTTTTCTACTTCCAACGACCTGTATTTTAGTGACAGTGAAGTAGATTGCTTCGGTGCTCAGCTGGATACATCCACAGGGATTGTAACCAAAACCAATAGAAAAAAAGGTCAGAGTGAACCAAATAAATGGGAAAGAAACAGAATTAAAAAAGCTAGAATGACAGGAAAGGAATATTGCAGCAAACAAGTTGTAAAGGGTAAAGAAGCAGGCAAAAAAATATGAGAAAAAAAACAGTTACAACCATTATGTGACCTTAAAAAGTGCAAAAAAGCGAAGCATTTAAAATGCAACGAACTTAAGACTTTTCAACGGTAGGAAATATTAAATAACTTTTGGACGAGAACGACATGGTCCCAAAGAAAAGTGCTGATAAGCAGTTTGGTTAAAAAGGTCCCGGTAAAGCGGCGTAAACAAAAAGAAGATGTCTCTCGCCGACGTTTTAGTTTTCATTATAGTCTTAAAATTGACAATGAGGTTTTTCCTGTTTGCAAAAAAACCTTCCTAAACACTTTCTGCTTAAAAGAATGGTCGGTCAGAAACTGGGTATTAAATAATGACAACTACAATATTCCAACAAAAAAATCCAAAGGCAAGGCTAAACATGTCTTAAGTAAGCGCGATAGCGCAAAAAAATTCATTTTGTCTTTACCTAAAATTGAGAGCCACTATTGTCGCAAAGATTCAAACAAAGAATATTTTGACATAACATACCAGTCAATTAGAGAAATTTACTCTAAGTATGAAGATTACATGAAGAGTAAGGACGTCAAAAATAAAGCCTCGTATCATACTTTCCTAAAGGTAATCCATTCTCTTAATGTTGGTTTGTACAAGCCAAAAAAAGATCAGTGCGATCTTTGTTTTTCTTATAAAAAAAATAATATTGACGAACTATCCTACAAAGCTCATTTAAATGAAAAGGATGAAGCTAGGGCTGAAAAAGCTAAGGACAAAGCAGAAGCAATGAAAGGTGAACGGAATGTTTATACGCTTGATGTACAAGCCGTGCAACTTGTGCCCCAAATCGAAGCAGGAGCTATCTATTTCAAACAAAAGCTTGCTGTTCATCAGTTCACTATATATAATATTAAGACTTCGGAAACGCACTGCTATGTTTGGCATGAAGGTGAAGGTGGTATGGACGCAAATGTTTTTGCCTCGTGTGTTGCCAACTTTTTGGAAAACTACGTTGATCTGTCTTTACCAACTGTTCTATTCAGTGACGGTTGTGGGGCCCAAAATCGAAACACCACATTGGCAAATACTTTGCAACTCATTGCAATAAAGTACAATGCAACTTTATTTCAAAAATACTTGACGGTTGGCCATACCCAAATGGAATGCGACGCAGTCCATGCTCTCATTGAAAAAAAAAAGAAATGTAAAGAACTTTTTGTTCCAATGGACTTTGTTAATGTTATTAAAAAAGCAAGATCTGTACCAGAACCTTATAATGTTCATTACATTGATCACAATTTTTTTAAGAATTATAGTCAAATAAAGTTTTATAAATCTATAAGACCTGGACTCAAAACTGGGGATCCTCAAGTAATCGGTATCAAGTGCCTCAAATACGACAACTCTGGTATGTATTTCAAACTAAATTATAAAGAGGAATGGATTTTATCGCCACAGAGAAAACTAAAATATGACATTAAAAAAACAATACTCCCATTATATGAAAACCCACTGGAAATAAAAAAAAAAAAATACAATGATTTGCAAACCTTAAAAAAAGTCATCCCTCAAGAGTACTGGGACTTTTTTGATAACTTAAAGTTTATTGAAGATAGCTAAGCATATTTTGAAGTTTTTTTCATAAAGCCAGATTTTTTGAAATGAACACAAAAAACACAAAAAAAAACATTTTGTTTTGTTAAAGTTTTCCTTCATAATTAAGATTTTGTTTTTAAATTTTTTAATGGAGAATGATGTTTAGTTGTAAATTTGATAATAATATGTATGAAAAACAATCAAAATTGCGTTGAAATAAAAAAAAAATTATCATGCTAAAAACTCGTAAGTACCAAAAATGCAACATTTTTTTAGAACCAAAAACACGTAAGTACAAAAACCCTTCGTAATATGATATAAAGAACAAAATATATAAGAAAATTATTTCAATTTATTTAACAAACGTATAAGCTACAAAACTAATAAAGAAAAAGTGCGAAGTCTATTGCAAAATCAAAAGATATTCAGTTTTTTATGTCCTTTGATAAATGATGATTTGTGACATACGTGTTTATTGAAGAGATGCATCGATATGTCGGTTCTTTAGATGTTATTATTTTATGCAGAAAAGTTAAACATTTATATTTAAGCAAATTGCCAAATTCTATTTAAAAAATCTGATAAGAATATGCAGATATATGATCACGGCGACTTTTCTGAAAAATATATCGGGCTATGTTATTGTACACAACTTGGAGTTTGCGAAAGTCTTGACTGTCGCACTGTAGAAGTGAAGGAACAAGTTAAGTTTTTGCAAGCAACATACGTATATCAAATGGGGTAGAATCCTTGACTATCCATAAAGACCTAAGCATAGTATATATTCTACCTACGACAATATTGATATGTGCAGACCATGTGAGCCTTTCATGGAACGTGATTCCTAGATTAGATGCAGTGGTGACGAATGCAATTTCATTGTTTTGGATTTTTATTTTTAGGTTCTCAGAGTTGATTTTGGATTTCGAAATTAAGATGCATTTGGACTTTGCAGGATTTATGCACAACCCATTAGAGTTAGCCCATTTGTTAATTGTTTCCAAATCATTATTCAATTTGTTGGAACATAGATTTATATCAGTAATATTACAACTTTTATAAAGCTGAACATCATCAGCGTACATATGAACTGAACTACTAATAAGAGTATCAGGAAAGTCGTTTATATACATGCAGAAAAGAAGAGGACCAAGAACAGAGCCTTGGGGAAATCCTCTTTCGACGTTAAGTTCATTAGAGGTATTACTATTAAGCTGAACTACTTGCGAGTGGTTTGTTAGGTAGGATTGTATAAGTTTGCAGGCAGAGCTGCCTGACTGCTTCTCAGATATCAGGTTCACACAATTTAAGTATTCATTTATTTGTTTACCAACAAGATTTTCCAGGACTTTGGATAAGAAAGGAAGTATAGCTATTGGGCGGTAGTCATTATTAGGTTTGGGAATTGGAATGACTCTTGATAACTTCCATGCACCTGGAAAAATTGATTTTGTAAGAATGGAGTTAAACAGATAAGTCAGATAGGGCAACAACTTAGGTATTAAGACTTTTAAAAAAATTGGATTTATACCGTCCATACCAATTGCATTGGATTTGATACCTGAGAAACTTTTGAGGACTTCAGTCTCACTAACACAACGAAAACTAAAAAGACGTTTTAGCGGGACATAGCAAAGATCAGAGTAAACATTGCTTACTGGAGATGGGACATTAGTTTTTACGA
This sequence comes from Lypha dubia, assembly GCA_947311025.1. Classification (NCBI taxonomy): domain Eukaryota; kingdom Metazoa; phylum Arthropoda; class Insecta; order Diptera; family Tachinidae; genus Lypha; species Lypha dubia. Next base: position 53,653,027 of record OX371263.1, read on the forward strand.
AATTTTCATTAAGAGAGTTTACATTAACATCCGCTGCGTATGTGGGAGAGGTTCTTTGTCCAATACCAATCTTGCGTATCTCTCTCCATCTTGATTGGCAATCGATTGCAGAAGCAAATTTTCTTCGATAAAACAAAGATTTTGCAGCTTGAATAAGTTTTGTTACTTCCCTTCGTGCATTATTATGTATAGCTCACTGGTTTTAAACCTTTTCCATCGTTTATAAAACTCATCACGCTTTTTTATCAGTGATTTTATTTCGGCACTAAACCAAGGTGTCGGACCGGCTCTGATGCGCTTAGTTCTTGTTGGCACACACAAGTCATATAGAAACCTAACATTTTCTTGAATAAAATAGGCTTGATCGTCAATAGACTCTAACGTGTAGATTATGTCCCAATTTATATAATTTATGGTATTATTCAGTGTTGAATAATCTATGTTGTGTACATCCTGATACGAAATATTTCTTTTCTCATCACTTACCGATAGATCATATGCCACGAAAAGAATGTAATGCTTTGAAAAAGCCGATGCTGACAATTGATCATATAAGAGCACTCTGGATATTTGGTTTACAAATACAAGGTCAATTAATTGGTATTGGTTGTGGTATGAAAGTGTGTGGGATTTTTAATATTAACCGGATAGAGGTCAAGAACTTTCATAGGTGCAATCAATGGATTTTCTACTAAAAGTTTATTGTTAAAATCGCCGGCTATTAAAATATCTTCGTATTGAATAGATATATCTTCAAGAATGGCAATAAAAGGATTTATGCTGATATTACTGCTAGCTCTGTAAATACTACCTAATAACAATTTCCTTCTATCTTGGGTAAGTATTTCAAGGAATAAATACTCTGTATCACCGTCTACGTTATTTTTCAATATTTCTCTACATGATATACCATTGCGAACGTATATCGCAACCCCACCCCCCTTGCACTTGTTTCTACGTTATTGATAAAACTTTTCCTGTCTGAACGAAAAAGTTTAAATCCTTGAAGATTGAATATTGGGTCAGAGATGTCTGACTGAAGCCACGTTTCAGAAACGCAAACTGCATCAACCCCAGAGGATATAAATAAGTGTCTAAATTCATCCATTTTGTTCGTTAAGCTTTGCGCATTCAGATGAACGATATTCAGACCAGATTTCTGTTTAGAAAGAACTCTAATCATACTCTACACACAGTCTTTGGAGCACATATAACTAGAGCTGGACATTTAGTATGCAATCTTGTGCATTTGAGATTGCAAATTTATTCTATCAATTGTGAATGATATCTTTGGGTTAGGTTGCAATGCTTGTTGCAAAACACAAAATTCACAGCTGATTGATAAATAAAAAAGTTATTTTCCACTGAAGTTTTGGCCTAAAAAATACATACATATGTACATACATATGTCTAAGAAATTACTCGAATATCAAAACATTTGCTTAATCAAATAATTCTGATTTTTTATTATAAAAATAAGAATTAATTTGTTAGTTAGTCAGTATTTAAAATAATTCATATTTATGTATGTATCGTATGTATATTTATGAAAATTTGAATAATTTGATATTTGATATTTTGGGTATTGTTAGTTTTTAATTTTTGTTATTAAATTTTTTTATTTCATTAATTTTGGTTTGTCTGGTTAATTTCCTTTTGCTTAAAATATTTTTGTTGTATAATTTTGAATAAAATTATTAAAATTTGAATATGCAAAATCGGCTTAGTTCACTGCGTATCAACTGTCATTTTGCAATTAAGTGTTGCATAAGTTTATTATTATTATTATTATTATTATTATTATTATTATTATTATTATTATTATTATTATTATTATTATTATTATTATTATTATTATTATTATTATTATTATTATTATTATTATTATTATTATTATTATTATTATTATTATTATTATTATTATTATTATTATTATTATTATTATTATTATTATTATTATTATTATGATTATTATTTTTATTTTTAAGTACAAGTAAGACTAAGTAGAGTAAGTAGAGTAAATATATGCTATTGGTTTTTAGTGTTGCTTATTTGCAAAGATGTAGCATGTGCATTTCTCTGTATTTTATTAGGGTAGAGTAATAATATAACTCTACCATTTTGCAAATGCAATGATGAAAGACCATTTGCGCAAGATTGTGAATAGGGCTGTAATGTTCGACGTTATCTAAAAATGTTTTATCAAAAATGAATTGTTTTTTTGGTACTTTTCAAACATAAATAGTAAAGATCTACTGATGAGTTCGTATTTAGCTACCAACTAAATGCATATAGATTAACGAACTCATAACAAATAATATTGTTTTTGAAAACATAAATAATTATTGTACATATGAAAAGTAATATTATCAGGCTCAAGTTCAGTTTTATTGAATTAATGAAAATTCAAAATTACTAAGAGTTTTTTTTTATGTTGAAAAATATTATTATTTATATCCAATCAGTTTTTAGCAGAACGTATCAGTACTGATTTCAAGGCCGCTACACCTCTCATCAGCGTTCAATTGTCCATCTTTACAATTTTCGTAAAGTGGATACTAATTGAGAAGAATATCAACTATTTAACCAGTTTTTAACAGAAATAAAATACGAGAATTCATTTTTAATTCATTTTTATTCTACATTAAAACAGTGCTGGTTAGTACGAAATTCACTCATCACTGTTTTGAAATTACTAATAATCAACACAAGCTCATAGTCCGTTATCATCAAAGTATTCTACTTTGTAATTTAAGGTTTTTTGTTGTTTTTTACTCTATATTAGGGAAGTTCACATATTACTGTGACCCTTGTTATTAGGGTATTTATAGCTCGTGCCTAATTATAATAATTATTATTCGAACTTATATTGATGTATATATTGCATAGTATGTCCAAGAAGATCTGAGGTATCGGTAGTATCTGAAAGTTGCAGAAACAAAATCTAAGCTCAGATAATTAATAAAACCAAAATACTAAGTCCTTTTCACAGGTGTACGTCAGTGTTTAATGCAAACTTCATTGTAGTTGTGGCGAAAGAAAATACAAAATAAGGTTTTAAAAACATTATTTAATACAAACGAAACTCATGTCAAAAGGCACCCACAACATACTTAAAACAACAATATCAAATTTCCTACATTTTAATGACATGGGTATTTAAGTTCTAAGCACAGGACATTACAGAACTAAATACATACAATAAACCTGCACACACACACACACACACACACAATTTAACGTAAATGCGAATAAAAATAAGGTTTCTAAGCAACACATGAACTTGTTAAAAGGTGGGGCAAAATACAAGTCCTAAATGATGACATTGTTAATGAAATAATGACTAGACATGACACGAGCCGCATGTGGACGTGTGTATAGGAGAGACGAGACATGCACATTTTGAATGAATTTAATAAAAATTTAATGAACGTTTTTAAAAGGCTTGAGTCCGAGATAAGCAATTCATTTTATCAACAAATTATATTTGAATCCTTGAAATAAATAATTCAAAATCAATGGACATTTTCTCATAACTCTGCCCTTTAATTGAGTGAGTGCTTTTGTAATGATATGTATGTTGTAATTGTATGTACACATTTAGCGCCGCATTGACGCCACAATTTCAAAGTGACTAAAATAATCATGATTTCGATTTTTCTCAAGTGCTTAAGGAGCGAATTATTTATTATTGAATGTGTAGTGTGCAACAAGCATTTGCTGGTGTCGGTATATTTCTCTTTATCTATTCACATGATTGTGATTATAAAGCGGGTGGTGTCACGCACAAGCACTTTTCATTTCGTTTCATTTCAATATTGTGTCACATACAATTCATTTTCTTACCAATTATTGACACTTTAAATATCTTTTAAAATGAACAAAACAAATACAAATACAAATAATAGTGGCAATCGCCGTTTAACATTTCGATTACTTTTGAATTTGTTTGCATTGGGATTCGGTTTTAGTGTTTGTATCTGTTCAAGTATGTGTCTGTGTATCGGTACTGCTGTCTCTAGTCTATAGTCATCACTCAATGGCTGGCATATTGGTTTTTCTTTTATTAATATTTTTTTTTCTTTATTAAAAAACAACAAAATATCAATGTCGATGATGATGTTATATTTTCTGATAACTTGATTCTATATTTTAGTGCGTAATCGGCTGGTTGGCGATGTTTGTTGTCACTTTGATGTTGTTAAGTGCTAGAGAGTCTTTAACTAAAACCATTCACATATACAAATTGCTCAGATATTTAAAGCTTAAAATGCATGATCAGAAATCTAAAACATAAAATCAAGTTTTAACATAAATCACTTGAAATTTTTATGAGGCTGTTATTTCGCTAGCAGGTCGTATCAGAGAGGGTTTTTAAAACACCCTCTTTTTGAATTAAAAACTATTTCATATCCGGCTATTGGAATGTTCGAATGCGAAAATTAGGGATTTATTACAGCAATATATTTTAGTGAGATTGCTGAGAACTACACTTAGATTAGGAACCGAATCTCTCAAAATGCCCTGCTTATTTATTTACGATCAAGCTTTTATTCGGTTTTTTGAGCAAAAAAATATTTTTTTTCATCGAAAAAAAAAAACAGAAAATGCAACTCGATACATTGGACCGATTGCAAACAAAAATCATGTGCAAGAGTTTGATACGAAAAACTCTCTAAGTGCAATACATACCGTATTTACACTACGCAACTTTATTGCATGTAAATTACGATTTCAAGAGAGAGTGTTTAAATAGAAATGTATACATTTTATATTTGTACTCTGTCGTTCTCACTGAAAAAGAGGGAGTGGCATGCAACAAAGTTGCTTAGTGTAAATACCATATAACTTAACGACTTCTCTTTGATAATAATGCAGGAAAGCATTTCAAGTGGCTTTGACGTTAATATTATCGCACTGGGGCAAGAGAAATCGTAAAATGCCAGTTCTTTTAGAAATACCATTTATTCAGAAGTATTTCGACTAATAAAAAATTTGGTTCGCAAAGAATATTAAACTATTTTGCAACTCTGTATGACGACTTTATGATCCGAAAAAGTAGCTCGTTCCATCATCCACTGTATAGTTGATATTTTTTTTTTTTGTCATTTTGTCGTTCTGTGTTTTATTTTCTTATCATTTTCCAATTATCTGTCGATCGTTATGAATTTTTAATATTTTTAATATTAATAATACAACATTTTTTATATGTATGCATGTGTGATCAGACACAGACAAGTAGTATACAAAAGTTTTTTTTTGTTTATTTTCTTTTGTATTCCTCGGGTATTTCGTAAATGGTCAAATCGAAACTTTTTACAAAAAAAAAAAAAATTTTCATTTTTGTTAATTTTTTGTTAAATTCTTTTCTTTAAAGCCGCCTTTATCTGCCGCTTTTTGCCGTTTCGTTTTGGCGATTGTCTTTGAAATAAACAAACACTTACTTATCAAGAAGCAAACAAATTAAAACAAAAGAAAAAAAAACACAAAGAGAAGAAACATATAAATTTTAAAAAGTGTTAATACACGAACATCTGAAAACGCCAAATACTCGTGCGATTTATTAGTTTGGTCAGTTAGCAATGTATTTAGCCAACTCAATCAATGCATGGCTTAATCATTCATTTTGAATCTATACTTTGCTTTGGCCATCATTATCAGTTTTTAAATGTTTTTTTTTTTTTTTTTTTTTTTGCGTTTTTCGTTTTTCGTTGTTATTCATTGATGCAGACATTTCGTTTTGAAAATATTTTTACAGAATATTTAGTAAATTGATCACGAAACTTTGTTGTTAATCGAAATAGAAAATTATAATTAAATCTATAAAAAAATATCACTATTCGAATTGAATTGTATTAGAGTAAATTGTATAAAAAGTTTAACTTTGTTTGTAATAAAATATATATACAGAATAATGTTATCTACCGCAAAATGATAAAATAGCATACAAAAAAGATTTTTTTCAAATTGCTTTTATCATTGAATTTTAAATTTTGAATTGATCGCAATGTAAACTATTTTGATAACAGTGAACATTTCTAAACAATTTTATATGGACTTTGAATATTTTTAATTAGATTATTAATTCAGTTGTATTCTCTTTTTAATGTTTGAACCTGCATAATTCCATAATTCATGAACCGATTTTAAAAATTCTGTTTGTTTGAAAGGGATTCCTTGCAATTTGTTTGGATACATCTTTCAGGAATTCGGTGTCATGGTGTTTCCGAAAAATATTAATTATAGCATAACCCCTTTATTAATGGACCAATTTTAATAAACATGTTTTTCATAGGGTTTGCTTGCTTAAATGTTTTTTTTTTATAAGCGGGCCAAGTTCTCCCACCCCCATAAAAAATTTTTTCATATCCGGCAGAGCCAAGTTTCAATCCAAATATTGTACCCATGCAAATGTAAGTGGGCCATTGAAATATTGATAATTACCTAATTAAACTAATTATATTTATAAAGTACATACTTTAATAATTCGTGGGACTAGTTTCAAGCTTTTGCATAGTTGCGCCGATTTTACAATCTGTTGGGTGGACTTTTTGTATCGAATTTGGTTTTTAATGCCAAAATATTTAAAGTCTTTCATATGTGCTTCTGCAAGCTGACTCCTATAGTAACTAGCAGTCAGCATAACACTATTGAACAAACTCACAGACTTGTGAATGTTATAAGAGAAACTTTTGAAAAAAAGAAATATTGTTCAGTGCTTTTTATTGATGTCGCACAGGCCTTTGATAAAGTATGGCACGAAGGTCTTGTCCACAAATTAACACAAAATCTACCCGCAAACATCGTCAGGCTCTTAAAAAGCTATCTAGAGGAACGAAAATTTGTAGTTAAGGAAGGCAATTTTACAAGCCCCCCGCAGTCGATTGAAGCCGGAGTCCCTCAAGGCAGTACATATCTTAGGTCCTTTACTTTATTTAATATATGCCTCTGACTTACCGTTAAGCAGTAACATTCACACGTCAACATTTGCTGATGGTACGGCTTTTCTAAGCGTTCATGAATATCCTGTAGAAGCTTCCCGGAATCTACAAAAGTACATCTCAAAATTGGAAACATGGCTAAAACAATGGCGGATAAAAGAGAATGAGCAGAAATGTGTACACGTTACTTTTACTTTACGCAGGGAAACATGCCCGCCTATACAAATCAACACCGAGACAATACCGCAACACACTGTAGTAAAATATCTAGGCGTTCATCTTGACCGTGGTTTAACATGGAAATCGCATATAGACGCAAAGTTGACACAAATGAAATTAAAAGCAGCCCAAATTAATTGGCTTATTGGAAGAAATTCTATATTAAGTCGACTGTAAACTTTTGTTATACAATGCGATCCTGAAACCAATGTGGGCCTATGGAATCCAGTTATGGGGCACTGCCTCAGCATCAAGTGTAGAAAAAATTCAAAGGCGACAAAACAAAATTCTATGTACAATTACTGCAGCCCCCTGGTATATCCGAAATCAGCGTATTCACAAAGATCTTGATGTTCCGTTGGTGAAGACAGTATTTTCAAAACACGCAAAAAAATATATTGAAAAACTAGTATTGCACCCAAATCCACTTGCGCGCAACATTCTAAATTATAGAGGCCACACCCGGTTGAGAAGGAGGGATACTCTTTCTCTCAGCCGTACACGAGAGATGTAAAACATCAAAAATCAACAGTTGGAATTAAAAATTTTGTTTAGCACTGGCTAAACATATATTAATGTATTTTTAGATTTAAGATTTGAAAAACTTATTGATGTTTCAATATATAATTGAAGATTCAATAAATAATAAAACTACCACAAAAAAAAATATGTGCTCCTGGGTAAATTTTTAACATGTCTCAGACAATAATTGTGTCACATTTTCAACATTCCTAGTAAATAGATAATATTTTTAAATTTTCTTCAAAAGTTGTAACTTTTTATCCAATCATTATCTATATTTTTTTTTAATTAAGTAATTAAATTAAAATACGACAATATTTAAGAAAAAGCTGATTCATTGTTTTCTGGGAAATTAGTTTAAATGGTTGCGTGCGTGTGTGTGTAACAGATAAATATTGAAAACAATCGACGGCTCAAGGTTTTGAGAAACACAAAAATTACCTCGTTATAAATTTAATTAAATAACTAAATAAACAATAGATATAAATTAAAATTAATTTATGGCGCCCGCAAAATTATCTAAATGGACTCAAGGGTTCAAAATATTACTGAGATAACAAATTAAATTAATTAATTTTGAATTAATGAAAATTCAAAATTACTAAGAGTTTTTTTTTTTTGTTGGAAAATATTATTATTTATATCCAATCAGTTGTTAGCAGAACGTATCAGTACTGATTTCAAGGCCACTACACCTCTCATCAGCGTTCAATTGTCCATCTTTACAATTTTCGTAAGGTGGGTACTAATTGAGAAGAATATCAACTATTTATCCAGTTTTCAACAGAAATAGAATATGAGAATTAATTTTTAATTCAATTTTTATTCTACAATGAAACAGTGCTGGTTAGTACGAAATTCCCTCATTACTGTTTGGAACTAATAATCAACACAAACTCATAGTCCGTTATCATCAAAGTATTCTACTTTGTATTTTAACGTTTTTGTTGTTTTTACTCTATATTAGGGAAATTCACATATTACTGTGAGCCCTGTTATAATAACAATACTTTGATGATAACGGACTATGAGTTTGTGTTGATTATTAGTTCCAAACAGTAATGAGGGAATTTCGTACTAACCAGCACTGTTTCATTGTAGAATAAAAATTGAATTAAAAATTAATTCTCATATGCTATTTCTGTTGAAAACTGGTTAAATAGTTGATATTCTTCTCAATTAGTATCCACTTTACGAAAATTGTAAAGATGGACAATTGAACGCTGATGAGAGGTGTAGCGGCCTTGAAATCAGTACTGATACGTTCTGCTAACGACTGATTGGATATAAATAATAATATTTTCCAACACAAAAAAAAAAAAAAAAAAACTCTTAGTAATTTTGAATTTTCATTAATTCAATAAAACTGAACTTGAGCCTGATAATACTACTTTTCATATGTAAATCAATATAAGTTCAAATAATAATTACGTTTATTCGTAATAATAATAATATAAAAATATTAATTAATTTATTTAATAAAAAAAATTTTCTTACTTTTATAATCCGACATAATTACGACGACTAAAATTTTCATATCTTGTTAATCAATGTAGATTTAAGAAACCAATCCAAATGTCAGAGCTGCACGTTTTATTAGAGCTGTCGCAGGAGAAATATTTTTTTTAAATTATTTTTCCTAATGTTTTTTATACCGGAAAAGAAAAATGAATTTCAAATTAGAACACCATCAAGAAGATTAAGTATGTACTTGGATATTAAATTCTCATCCTGACAAATATTTAAACCTTATTTTGAAAATTCTGCCTAAATTTCGAAAATTGAAACCACATTAAAGAGATTTCATTTGAATTTCGAAAATTCATTCAATATTTTGAAAGTAGATATCGATGCTGGGCATACAAATTGTCTTTCTTTTTCGTCTTGTGCAAAACGTTTTGTCACTAAGCATTTACAGATATATTTGGAAACATGTTTTAATTAATCATGTAAGTTTTACTTATGCATTCAATTTCAAATTATAATTTTTTAAGAAGCGACTGACCTGAAGTCAGTCGTCGCATTAATATTTTTATGCACTAAAAAAAATTTATAAAATTTCACCAATTGTTGTGCGTAAGAAAACATTTAAAAAAACTATGTACCTACATACTAGTTTAAAAAGTTTTTATGATAAGAATTATTCAGTGGATATTTCCCAGCATTTTTTTTCCCAAAAACATCCAGTTTTTAAAGATAACCATTTACATACGCATATAAACACACATATTTGGTATCCGCTAACGACATGCTGTGCAGTCAATACTTAAGAAGCTTAAGAAGTAAAATAAAGCATAATTTGTAATAAAAATAAGAAGAGAGTAGAAAACATAGAAAAAAAATAAAAATACAATTGAGCAGATATTAAGCGTTGCACTCAACTAAAAAAGATACAAAAATAAAAAATAAAAAGAGGGGAAATTGCGCACGCATACCGTAACAATCAGATAATTTAAAAAAAAATATATATTAATTTTTTGCTCCACAACCCACGAAATGTAGTTGAACTCTTTTAACACACAGTGATAACGAAAAAAGATCGTTGTATTTCATGGAAAAATCAGCAGCCATTTTTGGCAACTGTCAGTTTGCCTTTCATTTGTTTAGTTGGCTTTTAAAATTTGTATGTATGTACTCGTAATAGATACATAGATTTGTATGAAAAACAAAAATTATACTCAATCTAGAAAAATAGTGGGAAATTTTATTAGAAATAAGTAGATAAATTGTGTCACAAAAAGTTTCTTATAACTTTTACAGAGTATTGCTGCTATTTTTTCCATCTCTTACAGTTTTAATAAAAAAAAAAAATTAACTTACTCAGTATGAGTATTTACGAGTATGAATGTGTATAAACGTACTTCCTATAAGTGTTTTCCTGTTCATTACATTTCCATATCCATTAGATGTTGCTGTCTTCAACTTTTATTTGTTGCGTTTCATTAACATTTTTCTAAATTTGATTCAGTTGTTGAAAGCTTCTTTCAAAGTAACAAATGATTGCTTCCAGAAAAAGCTTTTTTTTTTTCTACATACCTATATGTCCAATTTTAGTTTACCTTGCTATGTTGTTGTAAAGTTATATATTAACCCATTAAATCCATGATGATGAGGAAGTTTAATGTCTATTTAATAAAACCTTAAGGGAAATGTATTAACCAGCTGTCATCGAAATTGGTGATTCGATTCTAAAGTGATGTATGCAAAAGTCAAAAGAAGGTTCTAAGTTTTCAAAAAATAATATTTGCCGACAGCTTCGGAACATTTTTGGAAGTAAAATTATTTGTAAATTTATTAGAATGATTTGTCTGCGTTTCAAAATGTTTCCATTCAAAACAATTGACCAAACTGAATATTAATATTTCCGCTGTATTGAAGCAAAAATTAAAGGTATAAAATAATCGCAAAATAAATAAGTAATTAGAAAAACAAAAAAAAAATATCCACATAATGTTTTGACATTAAGTTCCGCCTCGAAAAAAATCACCCGGTGTATAACTAACATTCCTTTAATAAAGCTCCTTGGTATTTCCATTATAAAAGTTGCGTACTAAACTATTGCATGCAATTGCATAAATACAAATATATTTCCTTGTTTGTAGTAGGTGGCACTAAGTAAACTCTAGCACCTAAAAAGCTTTCTAACAACAACTAGAAAAGCTTTAGGGAAGGTTGCGATTTCTACTTACACTTCTCACAGCCAGGGTACGCTTTCGTTCAAACGAAAATAAATGACGCATACAACTACAACTCTTCTTAATGCATGACAGGAAACTTGAAATTTTGTACTAAATGTTAAGACGAAATCTGAAACAGTCAACAAAAAAAAAAATAAAACTAATGAAAAGTTTATGAATGTGTGTCATTAACGTTTTGCCCAGCATCGCATGCGTTATCTTTGATCAACGTGACACTTGTAAGCAAATGTTGATGCTGCGACAAAGATGATGTTAATGATGAAAAATTTTTAGCTAAAAGCAAATGTACATTAAGAACATAAAGCGAAACGAGGAAATCAGTGTGAATAAAGAAAAGAGTTTGTTGTCGTTGGTAATTCCTAGATTTAAATTTTTCACCATCGACAAAAGTATCTACGTATTGCTGGCTTAATATTAAAAAGCCGTAACTCGATTTTTTGTACATGTCGTTTTTTTTTTTTTTTTTTTTTTGCTAAATTCAACTAAATTAATATATGAGATTTGTTTTGTTATTTCTTATTAAAATTTAGCTTTATAAACTTTTTTTTAGACATCAGATTTTATAAATTTTATTATTAATTTCTTTCTTTCTTTTTAGCAAGCTATTACTTAGGACCTGAGTTCAAATCCTGGTCAGAGCAAGTCAATTGAAATCATAAATGTCACTGATGTGCTTTACTGTGGTATTATATTAATTGTTGTTGGACTGTTTAAGTGATGAAGGCATAGGACTGGTCACTAAAAACTGTTCCGGCAGCGATTGATACAGTTTCCAAGGAATGATCACCACAGTGCCGCGCCGTCTTTCGTCCTTTAGCAGAATCGTCGGCGAAGTAAAAAAAGTTAAGCAAAAATAACTGCTCACACAGCTTTTAAGATTTTTAATACCACAGAGGAGCTGCAATATTTCTCTAAAAATTAACAAAATGCGCAATAGCAGAGTTGTAAAAGTACTAAACCTTTTTTTACATTTTCACCATCTAACATCTCTACCGTATCCATTTCTCCCTAGGTTTGGCACACTAGCACATGTCGTATATAGGGGTCATCTCTTTAGTGCTGGCTAGACCTACAAAAAAATTGCCATAGGTCTTTTTTATATTAAGCCATCGATATGTACATACATACGCACAAATAATATCAGTTTCCTTTCGGCATCACCAAAAACATAAAAAAGGACATTTAAAATTAATTCGTTTATTTAAAACAGCCACTCATTACATATACATACATACAAATCCAGCAGAAATATTCATATGTTCATGTGTGAAAAATTTTAAACTATTCGATTAGTCATATAATAACAAATAATTCAAAGGCCGAATAAATGGAGAAATTTATATAAAGTAAAATATTTAAGAACGTTTTTTTTACAAACATACAAGATGTTTAACGATTTTTTTTAAAGCTTTAACCATTAATATAACTGAAAATTTTAATATGATAAATATTACAATTAATGCATTAATTATGTAATTTAATTGAATGCTGAGAAATTCAAACGAAAATCTGTATAAATTTTTGTGATTACCGATTTTAGACAAAACTGTAGACTGTATTAATTCAAAGTAATTTTGCTACGAGATATTTTGATTAGATAGAACACTTTAATATTAATTAACTCCAAAATATGCGGTAGAGCATTAAAAGTTTTTAATGATATGTTATATTTTGACTGTAAGTAAGCTGTTTTAATTTACAATTGTACATACATATGAAAAAATTACGAGTTTTAACAATAAATAGAGATGATAGACAAAGTTTATGCAACTTGTTACCAGTTACAGAATATATTTTTAGTATTTTGTTGTAAAAAATTAATTTAATTAATAATTACGTAAGTAGTATACAATTCAATTTAATACTGATCCGTTCTCATGTTTACATTTTATAATATTCATTTTTTAGTAGAAATTTACTGTAATTAATAGATAGTAAACTCGAGCATTGACCTTAAGCCGTAGTAATATCTTAAAAAACTTACAAGAAATCTTTTAGCATGGCAACATTTGTTCTGTTAAATGAGTTTGAGTATGTATAGTTATGGGAGTTTTAACAACAACAAAAACAATAGTGATATCTTTTAATCTAAAAAAAAAACATGTTGTATAAAAACAACTTTGTTTGCGTTGTTTGATTGTAGGCAACAACATCATTATTATTAATTTTTGTACAATCTATGAAATTGTCATACGGCACAAGAAACACACATAAAATCAACAAACTAACTTGCCTGGATACTTTAAATCCTGTGTATAGGTATGCGGATGTTTGTATGTTCGTATGTAAATGTTGTACCGTATTTGTTGTTTTAATGTATACAACGCGTTTCTTTAGCCGCCGTCTTTAAGTTCTCTTTGATGACTTTGCGCTGTGTGTTGTCACTGTCATTGACATCGTCATCGCCGTCATCATCTTTAGCGACATCTTTTTCTCTTAGATATTGATGTTGTTTTTTTTTTTTTTGTTTTTGCTAACAGCCAACATATTGAAATGATATTATTTTTTAAAACTGTTTTCTCTTGATTTTCTTTATCTTTTTAAGTCGTTTAAAGTCAATAATATTGAAATGATTTCTTTTCCTTCTCTCTATAACTTATTGCGATGATATTAAAAGTTTTATTTAATGCAGACGAGAGTTGTCGGTTGTGTTCTTCGATATGTAAAACATATTGCTTTATTTGTTTCTCATGATCGGATTGCTCGTAGATAGAGATGGATGCGTGATTAATATTTTGTTCATGAAAATTTTTACGATTCGCAGATGAGCAAACTGAATGAACATGTCCCTAATAGAGATCAGAGAAAAACTTTAACTTCATTTTGGATATATGGGGAATGGATAGTAAATATTTTTTAACAAGTAAGCAAGCTATCCTTCTCTAAAAATATATAATGGCCGAAAAGAAAATAGCATAATACACGATATGTATTTGGTAATAGAATCTACTCACGTTCAAATACTTCAGGTGGTCCCATCACTACGCCCAAGTTTGATGTTTGAAGCCTTGTGTGTAAGTGTGTGTGTTTGTGTGCTTACATTTGTGTGCCTGAAAATGTTGTCAAAGTTGTTCCTGTAGTCGTTTTAATGTACAATTTTTAGTTGTCATTTGTTGTTTTAAAGTGATTAATTAATTTCAATAACATTTTGCACACCATTGCTACAATTTTGATCAGATTTCGAGATTGGACAGAACACAAACGAATTGAAATTTAACAAAAAAAAAAAAAACAGAAACAGAAACAGAAACAAAACGTAAAGAAATAAATATGTGAACGTTAAAAATCCATACTAAAGGTAAATTTATTGATATTGTTTGATATTAAGCCGCTTTGTTGAAGATTTGATAAATGCTTTTATGTGTCAGTGTATATAATATAAGTATGTATGTTGGTATCTGTACATTTGATGTTGATAACTGGGTGTATGCTTAAATAAAATCAATGCTATTATATCCAAATGTTGCCTAGCTTTTAAAGAATGGTGATCTTGCGACCAATATAAGCAAATGCTAAACATTTGAATTTTACAGCATTTTAGTGATATAAAATTATATATCCTGGAAAATAATGAATTATTTCATTACAAGAGATATAAAGTGTTACTTTAGTTTGGGAAGGATGTAGCCAAGTAATTATCTTGCGCCATAGCCAAACTCCGGTGTACGGCAAGGGTGTGTAATGTCTCCCTTGCTTTTTAACTGCGTACTTGACGTAGTAATGAACAAGGCAACATCCCATAGAAGAGGGATCACCTGGGGTCTCCAAGGCAGACTAGAGGACCTTGACTATGCTGATGACATTTGTCTACTTACTCACACTTTTTCAGACATGCAATCAAAGTTATCACTTGTCCAGGAAACAGCATCACATGTTGGTTTAAAAATAAATATCGGCAAGACGAAAACAATGCGAATAAACGTTAATAATGCACAACTGTTATCCGTTCAGAATCAATCGCTTGACGAAGTAGAGTCTTTCTGTTACCTGGGGAGCTTACTGGACAAAAGCGGTGGCTCCAAAGCCGACATATCTAGTCGCATGAACAAAGCCCGACAGTCATTTGGCCAACTGAAATCGGTGTGGAACTCATCGTTTGTGTCAAGAAGGACGAAGTTGAAAATTTTTAATTCTAACGTAAAATCCACGCTGTTGTATGGTTGCGAGACGTGGAATGCAGCACCAAATGATATACACTCCATACAAGTTTTTGTTAATAAATGCTTAAGAAAGATTTTGCATATATTCTGGCCTATAACAATTAATTATCGTCTCTGGTTAGAAACTGGGCAACAATCCAACGATATTGCTAAACAAGCCATAGAATGGAACCCGCAAGGCAGTAGACGTATAGGCAGACCATCACACACATGGAAACGGCAAATTGAAGTTGAAATCAAATCAAATCAAATACCATGCATCAGATCGAACTTATTGGAACAACCTTGTAGCGGCCCTATGCTCCTTGTAGGAGTAAAAGGAACAAATATATATATATATATATATATATATATATATATATATATATATATATATATATATATATATATATAGCCAAAGGGGTTTTTAAATAAAATTATTAAAAATTAACATATTTTTGTACACCTTATGTACTTTTTTTTTAAACTCTATGTATATAGTATATATATATATTTTTGTTTGTTTTGAAAGTGTGTGCAAAATATTCGTTTTAAATTGGCGAATGCGAATATCTTGAAACAGGCGAATAGTCGAATAATCAAATACGAATACGAGTATTCGTAACATCACTTCAAGTAGAGGTTAATCTGATTCAAAAATATTCTGCTATTCCGATCAATTAGGCACTCTTATTCGGAAAGTACGTGGTTTGTTGAAGGGGTAAAAACATATATTTTTTCCTAAGACAGCTCTGTAAATAATTAGACTGATGAAAGCTGTATATTAATTTCCAGAAATATAACATCGTCGTAAAAGGATCCTATTCAAATAATAGATAAATTATGATACTTTGAAAGCTCCTCTGTAAAAACCGAAAAGTGGTCTAAAAAAATATCCTTCCTCTGAAATTTGAGAATGATATAAAGAAAATAGACACAGGATGCGAAATGCTTGAAATATGTTAAAAAAATTTCCTAAAAGAATATCTTTTAGATGTCCTCAATATTATGTTGCAGGTGCAAGATCGCTTTTGTATTCTTTTGTTAAATATTTGCTAAACCAAATTATGCCGATACATTTTAAAACTCTTCTTTTTAAGTATTACATACTGATTTATTTGGGCGTGTCGCTGCAAAGGCGACAGATCTTATTTTTCGTTAAAAAAAATAGCATTCATTATCATAAAACTGGTTAATTAGAGCTAACAATTTTATTTTAATAATCCATCATTATATTGAAAATAAAGGATACAAAATGCAAGTAAACTTAATATTAAAAAAAAAATCAAAAACACGCCTTTTATTAAAATTTTTAATTCAAAACTTATTAACATGTGTTTCATAAAATGAAAAGGAGATAGAAAAAAAGTTGAAGTATGCAAAATTGTTAATATTTTTGTATTTAAAATTTTAAAAGCAACAAAAAAAAATCAAACCAACCAACCCATCAAACTTTAAATCATAATTAACGCTCATCCATCAAGTGTAAAATGTCAAATGCACACGTTAAACAAATCAAAGTGACAGCCAACTAAACAAAAACAAAAAAAATTATCTAATAGAACAGCGACTCAAAAACGAAACAAAAAAACCAAAAAGGATAACGCGAAATGTCTTTCAAACTCTTATGCAAAATATGACAAGAAAATTTTGATATTTCGTTTTTTTTTTTTAATTCTAACTAAACAGCAGTTTTTTACAAGCACATCTGCATGTTAAACATGTAAAAGTGTACAATCGAAAGTAACATTGTAAATTTTAACAATAAAACAACCCCGCTTTTGAGAAAAAAATAAACAATTACAGAAATTTAACGCTTTTCAATCACATGTAAATGGAAAACCTTGGAAAAAAGAAAAACTTTTTTAACTGTTAATTAAATTGATAGATGTGTATGAAAATTTGACAAATTTCAACTAAACATTCGACGACGACTTGTTCGTATTTTAGGCGCAATTTCAGAGACTAAGTTGATATTAAAATGTTGTCCTGAAACTGAATATAATTTATGCGTTTTATATCCCTCTAACAAACAGTCAATTCTTTTAGATGAATAATTACTCACCTCAGTGAAATGGTTAATAAATTATACAAGTGTTACTGCCAGTTTTTTTTTTGTTTATTTTTGTTTTGACCAGTCTTTTAAATTAAACACAAAAGATGTTCTGTATATTCTCCTCATTTCGATTGTATTTTCGTTTGTGTTTTTGTTATCAATTGTTGTTGTTATAGTATATATTTGACCAAATGACCATAAAAATGTCACAAATTTGTCTTGACTACAAAATTGTTGGTTTTAAAGGCCAGAATATGTATGTATAAACGTGTGTATATATGCGTTCGAGTATCACTTCGATTGTTTTACCAGCGAAACAGTAGGCAAATGTTGTGCAGTTGCATTTGTTATTTTTTGACCAACAATTGACCGGTGTATAGTTTTATAAATATATTTTTTTTCGGTTTTGACAAGTATGAAATGGTCTTAACATATTCGAATATCCATCCATATGTGTGTATAATTTTGAGCGTGCCTTGTTCAAGATGTTGTTAATAAAAAAAAAATAAAAGAAATATAATAAAGTTTTTGCATAAATTATTCCCTTGAATATGTCTTTGTTTTCTTCTGTCTGTATTGAATATTTTTTTTTATAAATTTTTCTTTCGTAGGTATAATTTTACATTTGTTAAGTTAGTCAAGCGCAACATTTTTTTATTGGTTTAATATTCTAGTTGCTATTACTTTTGTTTTATTGAATTAATGATGTTTTACAAAAACTATTGGAGCATCGCGCTCTAAAACGAATTAATAAAAATCGAATGTGGTAAATGGCGTGAGAAATGTTTATGCTGATGCTTAAGAATATGCCAAACGCCAAAATTTAGATTTGGAAAAAAAATTTAAAAATAATTTAAATGACGTAAAACTAGTAGATAAGTCCGGGCCTTATAACGGTACTCGAACCGACATATATAATTGAAATATATTTTATTTATTGTATTTATTGCTTTCGAGGATAAATAAAATACAAACAAAGTCCCAAAACTGGGGTTCCGCTCGTTTTATGCCCCAAAATCAAATATGAAAATCGAAGTTAGCTTTATTTGTTCCGAAATGTATCGAGAAACCTCCAATTTTAATAAAAAAAAAACATATAGGACCAAACTGTACGAAAACTCGTAGAAACACAAAAAGGATTATTAAAATCGGTCATGAATGAAGGAATTATTCGCTGATGAATATTTTAGGGAAACAACTTGCAGCCGATTTTTCCCAAAATAAGGAATACTTAACCCAACTGTAAGTAACCACTTTCAAACAAAAAAAAAATATTATAAAAATCGCTTCATATATGATAAGAGTTACTGAGGTTCAAACATTAAAAAAAATGCACCTTGAATTGATAACTTCCTATATTTCAAAGGTTTCTGCCCGTTTTACCCATTTGAAGTTAAACATTCAGAAAGTATCGCACTCCCATTCACTTATTTTTCCTTAAATTCAATCATTTTATTCGAAATGTACGGATTTTACCTGTTTTCACCACTGTTTACCCGCTAAAAACTCGAATTTCAAAAAATCCATTCTCAGAGGATCTACACTAATGTCTTGCAATTACCATACAACATACACAGAAAAAATATTAAATTTTTTTTTACAATTAACTATTTAATTAAAAATATAAAAAAATTTTATTAAATATTTAATTTATTTAATTAAATTTTTAATTGTGATAAATAATTTTAGTTAATATATAAAAATTTAATTGATACTATTAATTTGTTTACTGGTGCAAATTTAATTAAATTTTTAATTGATATCACAAATTTTTTAATTGAAATCAATTTTTATTTTTTTTTTTTGTGTACAATTTGTTTTCTTATTAGAAGCAGCATTCAGAATATGCCGCCGATGTACCTATACTACGGAAAGGAATAGGGAAGAGAAGATAGATGACGCCAATGCAGAAGAAAAGTTATTACTTTTACTCCTTTAGTTTTGTTATTTTAAAGCAGTGTTGCAGTGTCTTTAAGTAGATATTAAGTAGACGCATTATGTATAAATTACTTGGCATTAAATTTAAAATATGAAGTTACGAGTTTAATCTTCAACACTGACTTTGAATTTTAATTATGTTTTATGTATTTAACGATATTGAAGTGTTGACAATACCAAGTCCAAAGACATCGATATGCAAAAGTAATTTAATTAAATTCCAAAGTTTATATTGTAAAGGATATTGTTATTATTAGCATTCTAACTCTTTAGTAATCGCCAAATTTTTTTTAACGTGTAAAGTGTTAAAGCCATGATCATACGTACATATGTAGTATTTTAGTTGAATGCGGGTGGGTGATCTGAATTTTATATAGATATCGACCATTATAAACAATACAATAGATTTTATCGTTGTACCCTTACGCTGGCCAATTTTAAGTTGGCGCCTCTAACAATAAGATCAAAAATGCATGTAGTCCTTCACGTAGCTTCTTATCTTATCAACGCAAAAGGATGATTTTTTCGTGTTAGACAATGTTGAACTATTCTTCATACATGCATAAATGTGTAATTGTGTATGTATGTACATAAAGATGACATTATATTAGACAACAATTGCACAGCATCAAAGAGACGCCAGTATTATCCTAATAACCTTTGCTTGCCTTTTTTCATGTCCTTAAACAAATATACCTTGTAGGAAATGGCACTAGTGAATCAGTACTGATTGACACTGTCACCAATACTAGTGACTTATTATACGACCGACAATGCTTTTTTCCTATAGACATTTAACATGTGCGTGTCATTGGAGATCTACTACTGACACTGGTACTACTGAGTAGGTAGTTATTTTCGGACCATATGTAGACATAGTCACCAGAGAGTGCATTTTAGTAATTCTAGTCTACACTTTTAATAATTTTCTGAAATAGACGTCGTTAATGAAACTTTTGTTAACAAAAATGAAATATCAAAAGTAAGCAAGGTACATTTTAGCCCTTTAAATAGTACATATTAGAAAAAAATTAAATTAAATTTCATTATCAACAGGTATTTTTAAAAATACTAAATATGAAAAATGGGATTTTGTATGTACTTTTTAAATTTATAGAGATTAATGTACAGCATACTTATTATAAGACAATTGAAAAAAATACTAGGTATATTTTAATAAAAACAATTATGCCGCTGACGAATGATAGCGCTTTGGCGGCGAATTAGAACTCTTATTTGTTGTGTATACATTTTTTTTCTTATCAAAGCAAATAAAAAACATGTAGACACTTTGTTGACAATGTTGCCAAGAAGTCACCAAAATAGTCGCAAATCTGGTAACTTGGAGGCACTTGCCCCCGAGGTTTCCTTCAGGGTATGTATACATACATATGTGTGTATGTATGTATGTATGTATGAGTGTACGTTTTTATATGACATTTAACATTTTATGTATTTCATTCATAGATTTTATTCATTGACTTAGAGTTCGAATTGCAACAACATTGATTTGTTTGTTTGTTTGCTTATTTTTTTGCTGCCTTTATTTTCTGGTGATATAAACAATACTTTTGACTACGAGATGAATATCTAAATTTTATGGTTTTATAGACAACATGCTGAGTTTTTGTAAAATGCAGGTATTACAAATTTATATCTCATCCTTATGTCTGCTATACGATTTGAGAGTCATTAATAAAATGTTGCAAGATTGTTGTATTGTCGTATCTAAAAGACGTTTAGGCTGTTGTACAATGAACATTTAATAGTCGTCAATACATGTCTCTTTAAGATAAAAAAAAAACCGAAAATTAAACGTTGTAGTTCCGTGTTCCTTTTCTGGCTTGCGTTCTTTAATGAAATAATGATTGTCTTTTATGAGCGAAAAATTTTAAGTTCCTTTAACTTTTGTGTTTCCTTTGATGGAGTGTGAGTGGCCTTTATCGAAATCACAACTTTTCCTTACCTGTGTTAGTTTTTAGTCTTCTTTTTTTTTGCTTTTATACATTCACTTATGAGTAGTCCGTAATTTGTGGTTTAAGTCTTTATGAATGTACTGGCTTTTGAATGTAAAAACATGATTATTTTGATTCGCCGTTTCGGTTTAAATACACTCATAGCAAAATATATTAATATACATATATGTACTTTTTAAATGTAAGTAAGTAGAATATTAAGTAGTTATATATTTGTTGGAAGTTAGTCATAATTGCGAAAATGATGTATGTAGGAAGATGGATTAATTACGTAGGTGGTTGAGTAATCGATTAGTTTGGATAATAGTGAACTTTTTCAAGACTTTTATGTCTCTAGTATTAGTTTTGCATAATAAGGTGTATGCAACCGAGTAAAAAAATTAAAATTCATTATGAATAATGCGGCCTAATGAAAAAAAAACTGAATTTCCATACAAAATGCAACAGCAGAAGCCAGCTTAAAGAAAAAAAAAAGACGTGTGGCACTCGGGGACTGCCGCGGTAAAGCTATTGCATAGCATTTTTTATCAACTTATGCAATTTCAATTTCAGCTTTCTAGCTATACTGGAAGTGCCCCATAAAAAGAAGGGACACCCTAGTGCCTTACCTTAATATCTGATGTCCTTCTCCTGGTTCTAAGCCAATTTTCAGCCAAATCAGTTCAGCCGTTCTTGAGTTATAAATAGTGTAACTAACACGACTTTCTTTTATATACATATATAAAAATCCCCTCAAAAACCCAGAAATCCCGGAAAATTTCCTGGGAAAAGGTGGCAACAATGGACGGGAATTCCCAAAAACTTAGACAAAAATTCCCTCAAAATCTTAGAACTCCTGGAAAATTTGCCGGCAACACTGTATAGTCATCATACATGGACTATACAAAAAAGAAGTTTTCACAAAAAACAAAAGACTTAAGAAACAAACTTAGTGTCAGGTTTTTTCGTTTCAAAAACAAAAGACTTAAGAAACAAACTTTTCAAAATTTCTTGATTCGGTCGCCTCAAAGCACGCGATAGAAGCTATGCAATAGCTTAAAACGTTACAATTTAGTTGAAAATGTCAAAGAGCTTTACTTTTTCTCGTGCTGCCACCTGGTTTAATTAGTCTTTCCCCAGGTGGATGCAGTGACGAATTCGGGCGAATTTCTCCATATTCCACACTGTCAAATTTGTAATTACACAATTCTTTATATACATATATATAAACAAATTATTTTATTTATATATGTATATATACTAATATCTTATAAACTTTCTCTGCGCGACAATAATGTGCGTTACCCATACTCAAAAGAGGGCAGGGCAACTTTTAAGATTGCTCATTTTTATATAAAAAATTTAGGTTGTTTTTATAGCAGTATTATGTATATATAAATTAATAAAATTTATATATATAGAGTACTCACTCATTTTCTTTCACTATTTTTCATCACTTTCTTCATTAATAAATGCACTTTGTTTATTCATATTTAAAACACTTTATACACAAATTTTACGCGTACAGCTATTCAGCAGCAACCAAGGCGTATTAAACCGTTGAAAACGTTACGACAGTTGACTATTTTTTCCTACTTATTTTTTTAGTTGAAAATGTCAAAGAGCTGTTTCCTGGTTATATTTTTGACAACTACAATTGTTTAGGTATTACTTTTTCTCGTGCTGCCAAGTTCTTGTTTTTTCCTGCTGTCACCTGGCTTAATTCGCCTTGCCCCAGGTGGATGCAGTGACGAATTCGGGCGAATTTCTCCATATCCCACACTGTCAAATTTGGTACATATTTTTCGGGGCCATTTTTATGTAATTTTTTAAGCATAGAGAATTTTGACAGCGAAGGATGTGAATTCGCCGTTTATACAAGCAGAATGCCTGTTGTTTGTTTTGTTGTAGTCGTGCATATACCTGGTAATAAATTTGCCTTGGGTACACCCAAGTTAATTACAAAGTAATGCAATGGGTACAATCAGTCAAGGCAAAGTAAACCAGGTGGTACCGTTACGACAGCTGACTATTTTTTTCCTATTTTACTAATTATATTTTAGTTGAAAATGTCAAAGGGCTGGTTCCTGGTTATATTATTGACAACTTCAATTGCTTAAGCATTACTTTTTCTCGTGCTGCCACCTGGTTTAATTCGCCTTGGCCACTGCCGCCGAAAATATTTGCCCCAAGGCGAATTCATTACCAGGTGGATGCAGTGGCGAATTCCGGCGAATGTATCCATTGCCCACACTGTCAAATGTTGTACATCGTTTTTGGCGCCATTTTTATGTAATTTTTTATGAATTCGCCGTTTACACAAACAAAATGCCTGTGTTTTGTTTTGTTGGCCAATTGTTGTAGTGGTGCATATACCTGGTATGAATTTGCCTTGGTCGTTCTTATACCTGGCATGAATTTGCCTTGATTTGCCCTTTCAGCCGCCGCCAAATTTTTTAGTCGGCTTGTTACTCTGGTTGTCAACGCTGCCAATTAATATTGACGTGTTTACTTTAGTGCTGAGAGGAATAATCTTCTGTAATTAATATATTGACTATAATAGCCAAACACCGAAAAAATTAAAACTGGTTGATATTCAATTGGTTTATTGCTGCTGGGTTGGTACATTTCCCTTCCATTCTTTTGTATCTGGACTTATAAGCACATTGAGCTGCTTTGCACTAGGAATATGTTTGCGCCTACATGCAAATCCTCTAAACAAGAACGTGTTTGCCGGCATTTCTGCAGAACGAGGATTTGCTGACTTTAATTTGCGCATGTAATATTACATTTAGTTGTAATGAATTTTATTGGATAAGAAATTGAATACGTATGCGAATATGTAAGTATGTATGTATGTTTTTTTTTTGTTTAAAAAAACGACAGGTTTTTCGTTTCAAAACAAATGACAGGTTTTTCGTTTCAAAACAAATGCCAGGTTTTTTCGTTTCATAAACAAAAAAATTTTTGATTCGGTCACCTCGAAGCCCGCGATGGAAGCTATGCAATAGCTTAAAAATTTATATCCTATTAAAGGAATTTAAAGGTTTTGAACTCGAGACCAAAAATATGATCATTCAAGAAATAATTATGCACAACAATATTTTGGTGTATACATACACAAGTACATCCATACAAAATTCTCCCAATTTTTTATTATACACGGAGTTGCCATTTTGGTGCTTTTCGGGTATTTGTTGGTGCTTTTTTACTCAAGCAATAGTGCGGGTATTTTAAGTGCGTTTTAAATACATAGTCAACATTTTTGGTACTAAACCATTTTCTTACTATTCTTTAAGCACACCTAATATTCTTTTAACCAACTACGTATTATTTGCATTTATATTTTGAGTAGTACTCGCAAACTGTTAAGAGTTTAAATTCTAGAATTTCTCAAGCATTCTTTTTTTTTTTTTTTTGTAAATGCGTGCAGAAATTTTTATAATTTATTTGTTAGCAATGATTTTACTTTTAATATACATATCCGTTGATTTAAGCAAGAAATAACCTTGGTTATTATAAAGCTGAATAGCTATTAAAATTAAGTTCTTCATTAATTTTATGTGTGTTAAAGTTCATGATCTAACAATGGTTTTCCTTTAGATGGAAAAAAAATGATGGAAAAGCTTGGGAGAATGAGGCAGCTTTTAAAAGGTGGCTAAGACCAGCAAAAGATGAACTAAAAGTGTATTGTATTTGTTGTAGTTTTGAAATAAATGCACGATAAAAGAAAAAAAAACATGAAAAAAGCAATAGATCCAAATGCAAGTTTTTCAGTACAGCCAAGGCTGTCTTTTAATCCACCAGACCCAAAACAAAATTAGGTTAGTGCTTTTGTATCCGAAATATTTTTCATTTTTACCCTCTTTTACCCTATTTCCATGGGGTCATAGTGCTTTTGATGTTGCAAGAGTTGGCATCACTGTACAATCATCAATCATATAAATATTTTTTTACTTTTGTGATCCACAGCACTATAAAATGTAATTTAATACGAGTATGTGCGGCATTGCAGCTTCTTTGTTGTTGCTTAATTTTATTATTAGTAAATTCAGTTAAAAGATTCTGGGTTGATTTTAATGTTGCAAGCATTTCATTTTAACGTTCGTTATTATCATATTGTAGGTATTTTACAGTCAGTCGTCATATCAATTGGGACATTTGTTAAGCTTGTTGCAGTGGCCGTGTTTTACCTGTTTGTTGTTAATGGCGTTCATATTAACATGAGTTTCTGCTGTTGTTCATTCACTCGTTTTAGATATAAACCATTGTCATTGCCAGACACACGGTTAATCTTCTGCTAGAGCGAATATCGCAGCGGTCTCTCTACATTTAATAAAGAACAAGATCAAATCACACAACGGCTATAAGAACAAGCAACATCAAAAGTTGAGTTGACTTATATAATGGCTGCAATATTTAATAAAAAAAAAATTCTTAAAAGAGCATACAAACAAAATTATAAACACGTAGATACATAGTTTTTATCAATTCACTCAATATGAATTTTAATATCATTGATTTTTTATAGTTGTTGTAGTCCTTAACTTAAAAATTTGTTATCACTTGAATAAACACCAAACATTTGTTACCAATCAGCGGTTTTTTGTTTGTTTTTAATTTTATTTTTTAAGATTCGAACGTTTACGTTTAATTCGCATAAGAGCAGAGTGAATTTTTAACACGGTGAGATGTTGTTGCTTTTGTAATCGGTCGCAGTTTTCTGTGGTTTGTTGTTAAAAATTTTACTTTTTCTGGGATCTTTTTCCTGAAATTTCGAAAGGACATACATTTTTTTAACGACACAAACCCGTTCATAGTGTGGGTGTTAAGTTTGCAACATGCAAGTTATATAATATGAATGTATGCATATTCGATTCTTGAAGAAATCATTCAATTATTAGTGGGGATATCCGTATAGGTATTATAAACGGACATAAAGGCAATCAACATGGTAGAATTAAGGGGCCGCTTGCGGAAAGTCCTACATATTGGTTGCTTTCGATTTTCTTAAGATTGAAACAGAAGTGTGTGTGTGTGTGTGTGGCTGAAATTTATACATTATCAACAACTCAAAATATATTAACTTACTGTAGGGTATCACAACTAAATCTTTGAATTTGTAAATTCCTTTAGTGGAATAATTTTATTCTTTCTGTGTCCATTCTATGGTTTTTGTCGGTGTTGTGTAACCACAAAAAAATAGTCAGTCTCAACATTGTCGTCATCCTCAAAGATTGGTGTCTTAACTTTGTGATCAATTATGTATATCTTAATTGGTTTTGAAGTTATTTTGATTCTTTCCTTTAAGTTTTCTTTAGTCGTTTCTTCTTGATCTTAATAGCGTGGAAATTTATGATGGTCGCCTTAAATTTTAAGGCGACATAAAAATATACGGACTTAAAGTTGACTGGCTTAAAACAAATAAAAATAAAGAACATTTTCGTTTGCAAATTTTGTTTTTAAATTTTATTTAAATGTATTTTTTATTTTTATTTGTGTTTATTTTTTTTTTTTTTTGTTATAAGCGACAGATTAAATTTCCTTATTTAAAGATCCAGGAAAACCATATATACTATTTTTAAATATTTGTTTTTACTTACGAGTTCAATATAACAAACAAATTAGATTTTTTGTCAAGATTAAGTTTGAAGAAATGCTTAAGAGTTGTTAGTTGTGAGTGCTAAAGTTGTTGTCAGTGTCGAATTAGGGTATGAAAACTGACTATTTTTCCCAATTTTACAAACATTAGATGTGTATGTTGTGGGTACAGTAGAATTTAATGTATATTAAGCCAGGTATTGTATTCAGTATTTAATCTGGAATTCTGTTAAAATGCATGTATAAAAAATTTGCTTAAAACGTTTAGTAACAAATGTTGCAATAGTCTTTTTCGAACAAATTCTAACATAGCATTTAGGCTTTATATGGAATAACTTTTTATCATAACATGTTTCAAAAGAAATTCTGTTCGTCTTTCTTTTTTTTTTGCAATCACAATTTATTTTTTTATAAATTTCGAAAAAAAATTTTTCAAATAAATCTAGCAAAACTACTATCACTTTAACAACAGCTTCTGTTCATTCATAAAGAATTTGCAAAATTATTATTTAGCTTTTGAAACAGATGAATAATGCAATAGGAACAACAAGTTGGCAACCTTTCAGATCTAGGCGCTCGGTACTGCGCCAGGCCAAGTTCGGCCACACAGTGTGTATATTTACACGCAACCATTCGAACTGTTTTTACCCCCCTTATAACTTTGCTCTTCTTGCTCAAAATATAATGAAACTTGAAACATAAGGTCTCCCCGAAGAGGTGACCCAACAGGTTAAATTTAAAGTTCTACCGTAAAAGCTTCCTGAGATATTAAGGTGTGAAAAGTCCATATTTTATTACATATTCACTCACTGACTCACTTACTGGCTCACTCATCAATATTATTGGGCACTTCCAGTATAGCTAGAGAGCTGAAACTCGGTAGATACACAAATCTTGGTGAGAAAGTAACCAGAAAAATCTGAAAACGGGCACTTTAGACCCGGGGGGGACTAGGGTGCCCCTTCTTTGTATGGGGCGCTTCCAGTAGAGCTAGAAAGCTTAAATTTTTACACAGGTAGGTGCTGATGAGAAATTAACGAAAATGATTTTTAAACGGGCACTTTTCATCTGGGGGACTATCATGCCCCTTCTTTTTATGGGGCACTTCCAGTATAGCTAGAATGTTTAAATTTCATACACAGGTAGGTCTTGATGCGGATAGACATTAGGTGCCACCTGTCACCACATATGCTACAAAGAAAACGAAATGAATAAATGAAAAAATTAAAGCGTCACGCCTACAAAAAAAAAATCATTAATATTCAAACATCTGCGCATGAGGTGCGTGAATTTTTACAATACTCGATCTCATGATTTTGTATAACTATTAACAAATATTTATAATTAATAGACAATTGGTTTTTTTGTGCTGCCCTTCATTCACCTATTATACAATCGATTTTTACAAGTCTTTTACCAAATTAAAGAAATTATTTTTCACATAAGTAAACGAGTATTGTGGGTTTTTGTGGGTTTGGTATTATGGGAGCTATAACCGTTTAAAGTTCCTATTATTACATTCACACGTAGTACTCATGCATGTACAAACAAGTAAGCTAAAGCCAAACAAACAACACATACAAATGTTCATGTGTTTTACACATATGGATGGAAAGAGAAAAATAACAACAAGACATCTATACATACTAAGATTTTATTTTTTATTTTTTTTATTTATTTGATCAGAGTTTAATGCAGTGTGGTCCCATGATTTTTTTTTTTTTAATTGGAAGAAGTGTTTCCTGTCCAAAATATATTTTAACGCATTACGTACACAACAGCGCCCTCCTTCGTCGTTTAGTAGAATGTAAAGTAATAAAGAAAATAACTGCTCACACAATTAAAAAAATAATGCGTCTATTGGACACCAGAGGTTCTGCACGACTGTTCTCAAAGTTAATAAAAATTGGCAATAGCAGAGTTGTAAAGGAATTAAGACTTCTAAAGTTTTAATATCTATATTTTCTACCCTATCAATTTTTGCTTAAATCGGGCAAAATTTATTGCATAAGTAGAGGTCATCCCCCAAATGCGGGGCCTAAAAACCAAATATATTAATTTTAGTATTCATTTTCGTTAAACATTTTATTAGTTGGCCCAATTAAGTAAATCATATTTTTATTATTGTTTTTACAAATGTATTAGAAAACTGTGATATATTTTGATTAAATTTTTAATTTGATTTTTAATAACAAATGATTTCAAGTAAATTTCCAGTGACACTTTAATTGATCTTAACAATTAATTTATTTCTGTAAATTTAATTAAATTTTTTAATTGATACCATGTTTTTTTATTTGAAATCAATTTTATTTTGTACTTCTTGTTTGTCAGAACCAACTCAAGGTTTGTGGAGTTCAGATGAGTAAATAAATAAAATGCATTTCTACAGTATGGGTTGGATACATCCTTTATTTTAAAATCGCAACAATGAAATTAAACTTGAATCTTGTTTATGCATTTATTCTACTCGTTTTACGACAAATCTACTGTGAAATTAATTGCTTCACTACAATGTTGGATTGGGGGTCAAAATGACGCGACATTTCTCTGCATTATGAGTATCCTGCTGGATGCAAATAAAATAATTGTTAAATTTGTGCAACTGTAGAAAACATGATTGTCAATGTAACAATGGAAGTACAGTTTTCCTATTCGTTTTTTTGTTAAAACATTATCAGTTCAAAAATTCCCATAACAGAAGTGCGAGAAAACAAAAACACATACAATAAGACCTCACAATGGGCTAAAAGAAGATGCAACTAAACTGTAATCAAACTAAAAAGGCATTTGTTAATATTTGAATGTAATAAAATTTACAAGATTTATGAAATAAGAAATGAAACAGTCCTCCTAAAAGAGAAAGAGGCAAGACTAGTCTGATAACGCGAAGTTGTTAACAGATCACAAAATGTTGTAACATTCCGTTCAGTTCAGTATATGTCGCCGTCTGTAATAATCCGAAGATACTAATTTTAATTGTCGCGTCTTTTTTACAACGTTAATGATGGCGATCGTATGGTTTCCAACAGCCGAGAGCAGTAACTCAGATGCACTATATCTAATGTCAATATCCTTATCAGTTTTAACTGAGTAAAACCACAAATTCTATTTAGTCCTTTATATCCTACAGTTTCTTTGTTTGGTAAAACTGGTTTCAAAACTCATTCAGTTTTTTTTTTTATTAAATTTAAAAAAAAAATGTATAGAAAAATTACTCGATGCAATGAGAGATCAGTTTAAGTTATTTAAAGAAAATATTGTGCAAACTGTTTTCGTTTGTTAGTGTTTATGATCGAGGCAAATATCCTGCTGTTAAACGTTACGTGTGTAGTCTGATGTCTTTAATTAAGTTATCCTTAGAGGTCAGTTGGATTTTTTAAGAGGCAGTTTATAAAAGTCTGCGTCCGTATGCATGCCTTTACTTTGTATTTTGAAATCTCTTAAAGAAGTTTATTTGATAATGTTTGTGTCCGTGAGACTGCGCTGAGCAAACAAGTCATATATATTTTTTATATGTTTTAGAATGTTTGTGTGTGTTCTTTGCCTAAAGTGTGTTTTTTTAGTTTATGTTTTGACAGTTATTAATACATACCTGAATGTCATCTTTAACGTATTTACTGTTTCTCATTAGTATTTATTTTTTTCTTCATATTTTGTTTTGCTGAATAATATTTTTTTCCAATTTTATTAATATAATTTTTTTTTGTGCCATGATTTATGATATCTAGATGACCTTATTGGTTTATATATTTTTTTTTTTTTTTTTTGTTTTACTTGTGACTACAATTTTGTCTTGGCAGAATTGGTAGTTTTCTTTATCTAAAATAACAAAGAGTCTTCTTAAGCTGTATTGTCTGTTCGTTTGTCTGGGTATGGGGAAGATCTTATAGAGATCTTTCTTTGTTGGCTGCATAGTTTTTTTTTTTACCATTGGGAAATAGAGAAACCCCATTGTGTTTTATTGTTAGATTTTGTTTTGACTTCTATTTCAGTTTTGCAACGTCATCTTATGCAAAATAAATTAAGATCCTACTTTATTTTATTGTCGAATATTAAATATAAGATGGATTGTTTGTTTGTTTCAAATGTATGAAGCATTTCCTTGCGCTTCTGGATTCGTCTAATGTATTGCAATCAAATTATCATACCTTTTTTTTTGAAATGTCTGATGAGATTTAATTTTTAATCTTTAAACAGTACTTAGGAAAAGGTGTGATTTTTTTTTCTTTCTCCAGCAGTCTAGGATTTATGTACAAATGTAGCCGTATCAAAGTGCATTCAGTAAATAGTATTTTTTTCCGACATCAATATCTTGGATCTTCATTTTATTTGACAATTACATATAAAAGTTATTCTAATCTTATTTAGAAGTAAAATTTTAGTAAATGTTCTATTTGTTTGTTTTCAATGTATTGGTCGGTGCATAAAACGAATAGATGTGAAGTTTATAAAATAGTATATATTCGTACATATACATACATATGTACACAGAAAAAAAAATAAAAATTGATTTCAATTAAAAAATTTGTGATATCAATTAAAAATTTTATTAAATTTGCACCAGCAAACAAATTAATAGTATCAATTAAATTTTTATACATTTATTAACTAAAATTATTTATTACAATTAAAAATTTAATTAAATTTTTTTTATATTTTTAATTAAAGGGTTAATTGAAAAAAAAAATTAAATATTTTTTTCTGTGTAATGAAAGACCGCATTTTTCTGCGGGACAAAATTATAGTCACAACAATTGTTATTCAAGCGAAAATGACGAAGGAACTTATATAACTTAATACTTGGTAGGCAATCCTTTTTGCTTAATAACTGCCTTAGGTCTATTTGGCATGGATTGTACTAATTTTTTTTTTTTGTTATGTTTTAACCAATTTTAAGCCATTCTTTAGAAAATACTGCTTTAAGACCACATTTGATTGAAATTGCGCGTTTTTGGACTCTTCGCTCCAACTCCTCCCACAAATACTCAAGGGAATTTACGTCTGGAGACTGAGGAAGATGTGGCAAGATGTGGCATGTGTATTATACACATGCCACATCTTCACGTCATGAGCTGAATGCTTCGGGTCATTGTCTTGCTGATATGTGAATGAGGCATTTAGGTTAAATTTCTCTGCACTTTTCTTGACATTTTCTTCTAATATATTGAGGTAAACATTATTGTCTATTGTTCCATCAAGAAAGACAAGTTCCCCAACGCCCGCAGCAGACAGACCATAACTCCCGCATTACCAAATTTTAGTGTTGGTGTAAGATTTTGTTTTTGATATGCAGTACTAAGCTTTCGCCATACTCTGGAATGTCCATTGGGTTGGAAAATATTATATTTGCTTTTATCCGAGAACATCACCTGATCACAAGAGCTACATGGGTCGCTTTCAAACTGCTTTGCATAATCCATTCGCTTCTTCCGATTGATAGCAGATATCAATGGTTTTCGTCTAGCTACACGTGAGTTGTAACCAGCTTGATGCAACACTCTACGCACAGTTTTTGAGTGCACGTTCTTTCCAAAATCTTCTTTAATATTTGATACAAGTTGTGTCGACGCTATTTTTGGATCAATTTTAATTTTTCGTACTATTTGGGCTCGCTCTCTTTCAGTTAATTTCTTCGGACGACCACAGCGCTTAACACTTTCAAGATAAGTCTCGCCTTTGAAACGATTTATGACTGTCCGAATGGTAAGACGGCTACGATCCATTAGCGCGCCAATCTCAACAAGGGACTTGCCTTGATTATGCAAGTGTAAAATTATCTTGCGCTCTGATTCAGTGGTTTCACTTAATTTTGGACTCATTGTTGCAAAATGGTGAATAAAATTGTTTTTTTAATTCGATTTTTCAACTTTTTTCTTGCTAAAACAATATTTTTTTTTTTTTTGATAAATTTTATTATTTATTGAATCTTCAATTATGGATTAAATTATCAATAAGTTTTTCAAATCTTAAATCTAAAAAAAATATTAAATATAAGTTTACCCAATGCTAAACAAAATTTTTAATTTCAACGGTTAATTTATGTTGTTTTACATCTCTCGTGTACTACGGCTGAGAAAAAGAGTATCCCGCCTTTTCAACCGGGTGTGGCCTCTATAATTTAAAATATTGCGTGCAAGTACATTTGGGTGCACCTCAAGTTTTTTTATATATTTTTTTAGCGTTTTTTGAAAATACTGTCTTCACCAACGGAACATCTAGATCTTTATGAATTCGATGATTTCTGACATACCAGGGGGCTGCTGTAACTGTACGTAGAATTTTATTCTGTCGCCTTTGAATTTTTTCGACATTTGATGCTGAGGCAGTGCTCCATAACTGGATTCCATAGAACCATATTGGTTTCAGGATCGCGTTGTATAAAAGTAGTTTACAGTCTAGGCTTAGTATAGAATTTCTTCCAATAAGCCAATTCATTTGGGCTGCTTTTAATTTCATTTGTGTTAACTTTGCGTCTATATGCGATTTCCATGTTAAACGACTATCAAGATGAATGTCTAGATATTTGACAACAGTGTGTTGCAGTATAGTCTCGGTGTTAATTTGTATAGGTGGGCATGTTTCCTTGCGCAACGTAAAAGTTACGTGTACACATTTCTGCTCGTTAACTTTGATACGCCATTGTTTGAACCAATTTTGCAATTTGGATATATACCCTTGTAAATTGCGGGAAGCTTCTACAGGATTTTCGTGAACGCTTAGAAAAGCTGTAACATCGGCAAATGTTGATGTATGAATGTTACTGCTTAACGGTAACTCAGAGGCATATATTAAATAAAGTAATGGTCCGAAGATACTGCCTTGGGGAGCTCCGGCTTCGATCGACTGCGGTGGGCTTAAAAAATTGCCTTCCCTAACTACAAATTTACGTTCCATTAAATAGCTTTTTAAAAGCTTTACGATGTTTGCTGGTAGATTTTGCGTTAATTTGTTGAAAAGACCTTCGTGCCATACTTTATCGAAAGCTTGTGAGACATCAATAAAGAGCGCAGAGCAGTATTTCTTTTTTTCAAAAGTGTCTCTTACGACATTCACAAGTCTGTGAGTTTGTTCAATTGTGTTATGTTGTCTGCGAAAACCGAATTGAGGATCTGGAATACATCCATTACTAGTCACTATAGGCATCAGCTTGCTCATATACAGCTTTTCAAATAGTTTTGAAATGTTAGACAGTCAACTAATAGGCCGATAGGATTCAACCTTTGTATGATCCTTGCCGGGCTTTGGTATCACAGTAATTAGCGAAACCTTCCATTCTTTAGGATAGTGTTCTAGGCGTAGAATACTGTTAAAAATGAATAGTATTATTCTTTTTGCAGTGTAAGGCAATTCTTGAAGCATTTTGTTGCTTATTTTGTCGACACCTGGGGCTTTTCTGGTGTTAAGACTAGTAATAGTATTTTCAATCTCCGTCATGTTAAATCTCATCGGTATTTCTGGTAAGGAGACGACTGGTGGCAGTTCAACAATATCAGCAGAAATATTCGGAGTGAAAACTTTTTCTAAGTGTTTAACAAAGAGTGCACCTTTTTCAGCATCAGTTTTTGCCCAGTCACCGTTTGGGGCTCGTAATGGGGGTTTGCATATCACCGGCCTTTTTAATCCTCTGGCTGCACGCCACAGTGAATAATCTGTTTGTGGTGTTGCATCTAGCTCTTGAAGGAATTTTTGAAGGGAGGCTGTTTTTTGAGTTTGCAAAACTTTCCTAAGCACCTTAGGTACACTCCTTAAGCCTTAATTTTAGCTGGGGCGATCTGTAGCGCTGCCATTCTCGTCGAGCTCTCCGTTTTTCAGTCAATAGCCTTTCTATATCTACAATAAAAATATTGTTAAATCTCACTGGTTGGTTTATTTCATTTGAAGTAGCATTAAGAGCAGCTTGTTTAACATGCGCTTCAAACAACCTGAGAGAATCGTCTATGTCTGAAGGTGTTCTCAGCGGCATTTTTTCCGAGCAATGAGCACTCAGATATTTTCTGTATTTCAGCCAGTTAATACGTGCAGATGTCGTCGCTAAATCACATGTTGTGTGTGAGTAAATAGTGAAAATTGTAGGAGAGTTGTCTGAAGATAAGTCCAAAGATGCTTCAACTTCAACCATCTCGCTGGGCACGCCTTTCACAATTCCAAAGTCGATAACATCAGGAATTTTTTGTCGATCTGTTGGCCAATATGTTGGCTGGCCACTTGAAACTACATTCAAACCCATTTTAGAGATTGTGTTAGTATAAAAACCATATTTTGTTAAAAGTGAAATGATGCCTGATTTGCAAAATTTTAATTGAATTAAAATATTACCATAGGGCTGTGCCTATTATTTTGTCTCCTAGAAAATTGAAGTTTTTTGCTATTTGTCGTTATTATTTTGATCGTAAATTGAATTTTTTTAAATTATATTCTTATTTTTATAGTGTAGTTGATATACATACATACATATATCCACAATACGTCGATAAAATAGACAGTTTGTTTTCCGGAATACGAAAAAAGTTACATTTAGTTGGGTTTCGTCATATTGTGCCTATACTTAAGTCCATCACTGTATGTATGTATATTGTGTACAATATTTCATGCATAATTAGGACACATGAAAAATATCAACACGAAACAATAACGCAATAATGTTGTATTGTGCTAAAAAAAAATTAAGATCTTTCATATTTGGTGCGAACACAGCATTTTTATTGAAATATTGATTACCAATTTATTGAAAATGATTTAAAAACGAGAACTTCTTAACATTCAGTTGTGCGTTTTAAATGGATCTGTATTTAATACACTGAAATTTTATTTATTTACGCCTAAGTTTGTATTATTTACTTTTTTAATTAAATTATTTTTTTGACACTTATTTGAGCATATACTCAAGAATTGATGTTTCTTAAATTTTTTTATTTATTTGTTGCGGGTTAGCAATATCTAAATTCATATATACTTATTTCGTTTATAAATTATTTTTTATTAGAAAGAATACTCCAGAAGCTCGTAATAATTGAAAAGAGAAAAAACTATTTAAGTGCGCGGAAGGCTAAAGTTGACATCATTAAGAGTAATCACTCTTGGATGAAAACTGCTCTTTCGTTTGTTGCAGATCTTGCACGTCTAGCTTATTTACATATTTTGTTATTGCATTGCTGCAAACTGATGAAAATTAGCTAGACTTGCAAGATCTGCAATGCTTACAATACTAAGAGTGATTTCCACTATTATGTTTCGAGATCAACCACAGTCTCATCATCATTTTTACACCTAAAGTAGTGGTTGCCGCCTAGCAATGAAACAGTGAATTTCTAAACCAAAACTTGATGATACACTTTTAAATGACTTCGCATAATTAAAATATGTATATTTTCAATTATTACATTGTAGGTATGATTTCAAAAAAATATTTAATAATAATTATGGAACGTTTACAGTAGAAAACAATGATCAGAATTTGTGTACATGTTGTTGGTATCATGTGGAAAGTCTCTAAGCAGATAACATAATTGAAGACAAAAACCTACCAGATGCTACAATGATCAAACGTTCATGACTATTTTTATACAATTGCTTGTGAAACCGCTATTTTTGATAATATTTCACTAAATTTTTGTGAGCGAAATGTATGTACATACATACATATGTATGTGTAAGAAATGTATTGAAATCACAATAAAAAATAAATTTGAAATTTACAGCTTTTAACCATAATACATATATATTTTACACTTGTTTAGAGTTTGATAAAAATCTAATTGGTTTTTGTGGAAATTTATTTAAATTTTCCATTTTTCCAACCAAAAGAATTGTGAAATGGTTGTAAAATGATGGTAAATGAGGTGGTGTTGGCTGAAGTGGTTAGTGCGTTGACTACTAAGCAAGCAATGACTTGGGGCCTGGGTTCAAACCCTGGCCAGAGCAAGTCAATCAAGATCATTAATTTTTCTAATGTACATACATAAGTGTGACATTGTATTAATTGTTGTCGGACTATTTAAGTGATGAAGGCATATCACTGGTCACTGGTCACTAAAAAACTGTTCCGACAGCGATTGATGATGTTCTAAGCTAATGTACACAACATCGCCCTCCTTCGTCGGTTAGCGAACAACTTCGGCGAAGTAAAACAATTAATAAAATGCCTGCTAATACAGCTTAACAAAGTTAATGCGTCTACTTAACACCGGAGGCGCCTCAACACTGCTTTATAAATTAACATAATGCGCAAAGCAGAGTTGTGAAAGAGTTAAATCTTCTAAATTTTCAACATCTATCTTCCCTACCCTAAACCTCTCCCTGAGTTCCGGCACAATGCACTGCATACGTAGGGGTCATCCCCTGAGTGCTGGTCCTAATAAAAAAAAAATGAATACCCTTAATGTTTTTGTTAACTTTGGGTTCTTCATTGCACGAAATTTCAAAGTTTGTTTTTTAGTAAAAGAAGTTGTAAATTTTCTAAACTGTTTTTACAACTTATTTTTTAATGTTTACGCAAACGAAAATCAGACAATATGCAAAAGTGAACTATCAATCATTTACAATATCGTGATGAATAAGAGAGTTTGCCATCTCTTTGCAAGCATTATGCACTTAAATAATTTTCCCACTATTATTTTATATTCCCATTAATTTCTTATTAACAACTTTTCCAATTGGATGGCTCTTAATATGTTGCCCAAAACTATGCAATGTGAAGGATTTTATTAGATTGCATTGTGCGATCAATTAACTTGCTTCCCTAATATATGCTTTAGACTTTACAGAAATATACTGACACCACTTACTTTGGCTGCGTTGGTGAAAAAGTGGTTTAAATAAACAAACGCATGTGGTTTATACACTAAACCAGGTATGTGTATGAATGTATGAATGCTACATACGTACGTAGCATGTACAAGGAAGGCATGTTTATATAATTTTTTGATGTGAACGTTTTGTTGTATGCGCGAGTATACGCATGTGTGCAAAAAAAAAAAAGAAATTAAGTGCCTGGTCGCCGATATCGAAGAAGTTCTTTCTTTCGAGCAATTACATTTGAAACAAAAACAAATTCAAAAATTTTGTTTTTATTTCAAATGTAATTGTTCGAAAGAAAGAACCTCTTCTATATCGGCGAACAGGCACTAAAATAAATCTGTTATTTTGAAACGTAGTTTTAATACGATTTTTTAGTAGGGTTCGTTTTGAGATGTATGATGTATAGGATATTTGATCCATTTATATGGATCGATATATATACATACAAACATATTGGCCTTATGGTTAAATCCCTTAGAATTGCGTTCAAAGATTTCATGGTGTTTTCTTAAGACTTTAGAGATTTTCGAAATCAAATATTAGGTTTCTTAGCTTGGTATTTAGCACATACTCGTACAAATGTATGTAAATTACAACTTGTATATGTAAAGGCAAAATTTTGTTTTGAAAATATTTAATATTCAAATTTAATATACAATTTTTACTTGTTTTGCCTAAATTCTTTGAAACATTTTTTTATTCATAACTTAATAATTTTTTAATTGTTAAAATTAGAATGAGTTCTGTAAATTCAGATATGTAAAATTTAGTCTACACGATATGCTGAATGAGCAAATTTATGGTGAAAATTTTGTTTACAGTGCCAACTATCGTGTAGACAATAAATTTTTTGAAATTTCAATGGATCAAAGAAATCTATTCCATTATCAAAGTATATAAGATTTGTGGAACAACCTTTTTTATTATATATTTTGTACAACTCTTTTGTAAGCATACTCATAATAAGCTTATTTAAGTACAGTATATTTTAAAACAATGGTTTGCATAACCATACATTTCGCAATAACATTTGTTGTACACTTAGTTAAGATAACAGTATAATCGTATAATCGCACATTAAATCATAAACGGCTACAGAGTGAAAAGTGGGAAAAGTGAAGAAGATTGCACATAGAACTATTAGAAGTAAATAATTTCATACATATCGCTCCTTTACTGCAACGAAGTCATATCTCAAAAAACAAAATTTTTCAGTTACTGACGAATAAGAGTTTCTCAATACCTTCTTTATTTGTAAAAAATTTTTCATAAACATATCTCTATCAAAACCGAAGTTGTAACCACTTATATGTTCAAGCCCTACATATAAATGCTTACGTTTTGAAAACCTTAAATGCATTTTTCCACGTTTAAGTTTTTTTGAGATATGACTACGTTGCAATAAAAGAACGATATGTACGAGTATATTCAATTCATTAACACATTCATTTACTTATTAATTGGACTCATTTTTTTAATGATTTAAATAAATTTCATGCTAAATTAGCATTGCTAATAAATACAAAATGCTTTACAAAAATATAATGCAATTTTAAAATATTATTTACGTTTTGATCATACCAATTTCTATTATTAAAATTTGGAGATATTTTATATAGGCCAAAGTTCGTAATTCTATTAATCAGAGAAAATTTAGACATATTTTAAGCAACAAAGGAAAATATAATATCCAAACATCACTTAGATTTCAACTACGTGTCTGAATAGAAAAAAACGTTCTTTTCGATAGAAGCCACTAAACCTCGTCAGTATTCATGTGAAAATGCTTTCACTACTTGTTGGGTAGCTAAGCTGGAATAGATTACATCCCATTTATAAAACATTTCGAGTGCAAAAAGAATACAAGACTGACACTATATAAAAATTTTTTTAAATTGGGACATCATAGCTAAGCTTTTGAACCAAAGAAATATTTCTCAAAAACTTTTATTATACTTTAGGTACAACGAAGCTCAATTTAATTAAGTTTAGTTTCCGCCGATACCAGGAATATACTTATATATCTTTTTGCAGATATTTAAGACGAAATTTTGTTAGAAATTGCCTATTAATGATAAAAAAAACGCCATTGTGCGATCGCGATCATTTAAAATCATTTGTTCTTTACGTGCTTTACCGCCATGGCAAACTACTATGCAAGTTGTTTTAAGAACTATTAAAGGTTTAAATTTTGTATGACTTTTTATATTTTTTCGTTAAATTTATAATCAATATAATTTGAGAGTAAATTTACCATACATCCATATGTGGCCGATACGAAAAGAAATGAGGAGGTAGTAAAATAGTTTTGTTCAAAAAGGGGAAAAACCTCAAGGTCGTAAAGTCTGGGTATTGAAGACTTTTACTTTCGAAAATTAAGTTATATTAAAGTTTTTACCTTTTGAGAGTAACAAATATAGTAAAGTTAGTCTTATGGGTCGATTATGGATGGCTACAGAACCTCAGTTGCGTTGCCAGGCGCCAACTGATAATTAGTGGTTGCCAGAAAAACACTAAATAGCAACTGAAACTGGCAGCTCTCAGTTGCCAGTTGCCATCCGTAATACAATTCTCAGCAACTGGCAACGCAACTGTGGTTTGGTTGCCATCCATAATCGACCCATTAAACATTTATAAGAGTAAAATCTGCTAAGAAAAATCTTAGACGTAACTAAATTAAAAAAAAAAAAATAGAATTCCTCCCAGTGGTTGGAATTTGACCGTAACCTGGTCTATTTGTAACTGGTTTTGCAACTGGGTTTCTTAGGCAAAAATATATATTGTGCATATCTAGAGGAAAATTTCTTTTAACCCTTATGTCTTTCCAGGATATTTGTGGACAATAAGTTACTAAAAAGTGCACGGCATGAAATCGTGGTGCATAATTATATATAAAATAAAATTTGACATTTATTCGAGCATATAATCAAGAATTAATTTTTAAAAATTTTATTTATTTGTTACGGGTTAGCAATATATAAATGCATTTCGTTGGCTGCTATACCAACTCATTAGTAGATGTTTGAGCTTTGGAACTTTTCAAACATAAATGGTAAACATCTACTAATGAGTTGGTATAGCATCCAACGAAATGCATGCAGGGGGGCTAATGGGGGAGTGAAGCGAATTCAAATAGTAATGCTATTTGTACACAAAGCCAATCCTTTCCAAATGTCAACCTCATCCACTGTCCATATGGGACTTGGTGCCCCCTGTTACGCTAACGAGGCTCTGATGACCGATCATGGGCGGTATAACCCCAACAACATGCGCAGATTAAATCCTGCCAAACCAGGCCAGCCTAATGGCGTTTAGATGGCAGCCCCATCATCAGGCCAGGAGCAATAGGCTGATAACCCGTTGTATCTGAAAGTTTACTTATCCACAGAATGTCTTAAAGAAAAAATAATATGATTCAAAACTGGATGACGACCCTACGCTTTGAAAAAGGACTACGATTTGCACCATGGAATGTTTTGACACTATATCAGACTGGAAATACAGGCTGGCGTTTATGGGCATGAGTGAAGTAAGGTGGAACCAATGTGGTCAATTAACCACTTCAAAAGGAGATGTTATGTATTGGTCCGGTATGCCTAATCAAGACGATATACACCATTATGGTGTAGGTATATTAGTCAACAGCGAAATCCGTAATGCTGTGACCATCAGGTTCAAAGGCCACAAGAAGAACTTAACTGTTATACTCGTACAGTGCTACGCTCCTACTGAGGAGTCATCGGAAGAAATTAAAAAGATGCTTTTTATGATATACTAAACACCACCTTATCGTCAACAGCAAAGAATGATTTAAAAATATTAATGGGAGATTTCAATGCCAAAGTTGGCTTTGATAATTTCGATCTTCAACACGTAATGGGAGTTCATGGAATTGGCGATATGAATGATAACGGACAACGTTTCGTAGAGTTATGCGGAATGAACGAATATAAAATTGGTGGTACACTTTTTCCTCACAAGCACTCTCACAAAGTCACCTGGGTATCACCAGATGGTACAACTCAGAACCAGATTGATCATATTTGCGTTAGCGCACGATGGAGCAACAGTTTATGTGATGTGCGTAACAAAAGAGGAACAGACATTTGTTCTGATCATCATCTTCTCTTTGGTATGATAAAATTTCACACGCGAAATAAACATAACAATGGAAAGCACAGCAGAGTAAAATATAATATAGATAAACTAAAATCAACACAACATCATACGGTATTCCCGGTACTTCTTCAAAAAAAGGTCCCAGAAGTGACCATAACAAATAGTATACAACAAAATTGGAAGAACATCAATACAGCTATAACTGAAGCTTGCGTAGAAGGACTGGGTAAAGCATGCAACAAAAGAGAAGAGTTCATATCACCACATACGTGGACACTTATTAATGAACGTGCAACAGCAAAAAACAAAATTAACTCCATCAAAAACATCAATGAAAGAAAAAAATCCCAAGGAAAGTACAGGCAAATGGATAAACAAGTCAAGTGTGCGATAAAAATTGACAAAAAAGAACACATGAACAACATGGCGACTGAAGCTGAAACTGCAGCTGCAGCATATAATATGAAGGATCTATTCAACATCACCAAAAAAATTGCAGGTTCAACAAGAAGAAGAAATGTCCCTGTCAAACACGTGGATAGTCACTTACTCACGAATTTAGACGAACAACTAAAACGATGGAAAGAACATTTTTTAAGTGTACTCAACGTTCAACGTGAAGGCATCTGCATAACGCAAAATAGTCAGATCAGCACATTACCTATTGCAACCGAACCACCATGTAAACAGGAAATAATAGATGCCAGAAGTACTTAAATCGGACCCA
Organism: Lypha dubia; assembly: GCA_947311025.1. Classification (NCBI taxonomy): domain Eukaryota; kingdom Metazoa; phylum Arthropoda; class Insecta; order Diptera; family Tachinidae; genus Lypha; species Lypha dubia. The sequence goes on from OX371263.1 coordinate 53,695,742, forward strand.
ACTTTTTTCGCCAACATACTTTATCCATTATTTCTCCAAGTATGGAACAGTGAAGTGTTTCCCACCGACTGGATGCAAGGCATCATCGTAAAATTACCTAAGAAAGGAGATGTAACCGATTGTAATAACTGTAGAGGCATTACTATTTTGTGCGTGGTTATGAAAGTTTTTATGAAAATCATCCTGGAACGAATGATAAAACATGTCGACGATAAACTACGTCCCGAGCAAGCTGGTTTCCGATGCGGCAGATCATGTATTGATCAAATTAACACCCTTAGAATTATAATCGAACAAGCGGTGGAAATGCAATCTCCATTGTACATCCTTTTTATCGACTACGAGAAAGCTTTCGATTCTATTCATAGAGAATGTGTATGGGCCGAAATGAAAAATATGGGAGTTCCAAATAAGATTATTTCTGTAATACGCAGTAGCTATGACAGCTTTCAATGCACTGTACTTCATGAAGGAAAAATGTCTGAACCATTTAGCACGATTTCTGGCGTAAGACAAGGTTGGTTGCTATCACCTTTGCTTTTCCTTAATGTTATGGATGCAGTTTCCCGTCGAACAAATAATAATAACGCGCAAGGAATTGTTTGGAACCCATTGCGACCTAATATCCGGCTTGAATCGCTTGACTACGCCGACGACAAGTGCGAACTATCTCACCGGCTTTGCGATATGCAAACCAAGCTAGACCACCTCTCTCGAGAATCCAACAAAGTTGGTCTCAGAATAAACGCCTAAAAAACAAAGGAGATGCGAATAAACCCCACATCAACTGATTCTCTGATCCTTTTGCAAAACCCAGTGCAACGCGTGGAAGAGTTTCGATATCTGGGTAGTATGATAACTGAGAACGGTGGAACTGCAAAAGATGTTGAAAATCGTATCAAAAAGACACTTGGTGCATATACACAGTTGCATAAAATATGGAACTCGACCATCTACAGCGTTAAAAAAAAATTAATATATTTAAAGCATGTGTTCTTTCTGTGCTTCTCTACGGATGCGAGACTTGGTTTGTTTCAGAAGTTATACAAAACAAACTCAGAGTTTTCGTTAATCGCTGTCTTCGAAGAATACTTAAAATATTCTGGCCCCGTACAATAACGAATGAACAACTTTGGGCCAGAACATGTGTTCGGGACATAAACAATGAAGTTCGAAAAAGAAAATTTGTTTGGATAGGTCATACTCTTCGTAAGCCACCTGAGGAAATATGCAACCACGCCCTGGTTTACAACCCACAAGGAAGCAGAAAACCAGGTCGACCAAAAAACACCTGGCGGCGATCTACTCTTAAAGAAATAAATTCCATGTCTCATAGTCTTGGTAGAACCTTCAATAACATCGGAGAGCTCAAAGTTACAGTCGCACATCGACAAATATGGAGACAACTTATAGACAGCCTATGCCCAGTATAGAGGCAGCTCGTAATCAGAAGACGACAAGCAAGGCATTATATAACCCGCTACAAATAAATTAAATTTTTAAATATATATGAAAAGTAATATTATCAGGCTCAAGTTCAGTTTTATTGAATTAATGAAAATTCAAAATTACTAAGAGTTTTTTTTTTATGTTGAAAAATATTATTATTTATATCCAATCAGTTTTTAGCAAAACGTATCAGTACTGATTTCAAGGCCGCTACACCTCCCATCAGCGTTCAATTGTCCATCTTTACAAGAAGAATATTGATTTTGATAAATCACATTTTTTTATTGATGGAGGAAATAATTTCCTTAAACATGTTTGTTTTATAACAATGTTATGATGATTTAGTTAAAAAATCCTTTATATTTAATGATTATAATTTCAATTAAGTTTTAACTTGAATGTTTGTTTTCCATTTCTTTCTTCTCCTCTTTTTTTTTTTTTTTTGCAACAGAAAAATCCTTAAAATTCTATAAACAATTTTCACAATACATTTTTATTTATATTTTTTTCATTTATTTTTAATTTAATTTTTAAAACATAACAATTTCATTTTTATACTTTTTGTAATAAATATTTTATAACTTGTGTTTGGTTTTAGTTTTATTAATGCTTTATTGTTTAAAACAAAATAAATACAAAACAGTTGCAGTTAAATAATAGAATTATTTATTCGGATTGTTTGTTGCAATCATGCTGTACCCACTTCAATAGAATAGAATATAATAAAATAGAAAGTGGCATTTGGAATTGAAAAGTTAAACTTTTATTGTGATACGTATACAAAGGAAAGCTTTTGCTTATTTTAATTTCTTTATTATCTAAACTATCTATTTAATTGTAATAGTAGTAGTAGTAGTAATAATATAAATATGAAACATTGTTTTTTTTTTAAAAAACAAAGGATATTTCATAAAAAGATGATAATGAAAATGTAATACTGTTGTGTAGTAAATTCTTTACCATAAAGGTAATTTTGTTAAGGCACAGGGATGTCAGGCAAATAAATATGTATTTCTAACTATTAAAGCATTAAATTACGAAAATTCAAAGAATTGTTCTTTTCTATTGCACATGTAATTAAAATTATAAAAATATTAGAATTCCTCAGTAGTGATGGCAACATGAATAATCGAACGCTTATTAATAATCGATTATTTTGTTGCAATACAACATGATTAATTTGTTTGATTAAAAAATAAGCGAAAAAGAGACTTTAACTGCTAAAACCCAAAGATTATCTATTTAATAGATGTCGTGACTAATTTAGTGTTTCAGCGCCTCTGGTGTTAAATAAACGTATTAAATTTAATTTCAGATATAAACTGAGGAATTGACATTTTGTTCCAGTTTCAAACAGATGTAACTTGAAATTTGATTTAACAGTTGATAGATGTAGCAGATCTACAGAATTTGTGGATTCCGACAGGCCACAAAATCCAAGTGTGGTCCTTGTAGACGGCTCGAATATGCACTCAATTACATCAATTAGTTAATCTGTATATAAAAATGAATTTTTATTTGTATGTTCCGTTCAGGAAGACACACGATAGGACACATAATTTTAAAAATTTGAAACTTAAATTTAAATCAGATATTTTTGTTGTAATTTTTTGGGGGGAGGGGTTGTTGGTGTGGTCGGTGTACCGACAAAGTGTTAATCAAACTTGATATCTGTTGCTCCCTGAAAACACTGCAACTCCGAGCAACTCCGGGATAGGGCGGGGTGAAGGTGTACCATCATTCAAATAAATTCTTCATATTTTTATATCACTGAAACACTGAGTGTCTCTAAATTCAATCCAGCACACAGTAAATTTTTGAAGCGAAAAGATGGGGAAACGGGCACCCCCACCCCCCCCAAAAAAAAAAGAAATAATCAAGTTCACGTTAAATGTGTTCCCTTTCCATAAAATTGTGACAGCGGATATTTGCGTTATTCTTGTCTAGCTTTGCTCACAATATTATGTTCATGGGGAACATTTCATGTGAACAAAATCTGCGCCTCTTTTACCCTACAAGAATTTAAAAACAACTTTCAGAAAAATCTTGAAACTATAGGGAAGGAAACGGAAACCCGCCTCATAAAGTATTTCATAATATTCTTATATCTGTACAACTACAATAATGTTAAAAAAAAATACTGATGATCGTATAACTCGTCCATAGCTGGACCGTTTTTCATAATAATTTTTATTTTAAAGGATTTGCGAGAAATTAGCTTTTTACACTGCTTAATTATATCTAAAAATTACTGTTCAATTTTTGAGATGACCTTGAAAATCCGTATACTCTGTATTCGAGACTATTCCCACATTAAGAGCTTTGAAATTGCAAAGATTAGTTCCACCAGTAAAATATTGACGACAAAATTATCAATCAGTTCCTTGATATAGGGAGCACAAAATTTATTTAGCTCACGAGTGGTAAAAATTATGAAGATGCATTAAAAAACCTAAACCAGAAGAGTTATCAAAGTTAAAACAAGCCTGGTAACTGGTTACACAACGTTGGCAAAGTAAAGACTTGTACATAGATTTTGATTAGATATGAAAGAATGACGAGCAGTTGGAAACTTTGAACTAAAATAAAATACACAAGCTTACAACTTCAAAAACGTGAAATAGCGAAGCAGCTGTATTAACTTCACGATTTCAACGAACGAAAGAAATTTCTAAGGCTTAAGTTCATTTTTTAAACTAAATTATTATTTTTATTAAAAGGGATAATCTAGAAGCTCGCAATAATTCAATAGACAATGAAAAATTAGACTGTATGGAAGGTTGAAATAACATATTGATGTTTGTGATTGTGCTATGTTCATCCGGTCTTAAAGTTATTGAATAAACACAGTGTCGTGTACATTCTTAGCTACGTGCCGTTAGTGTTTTAACAATTTAAAAATTTCTGTAATTAAACATAATTCAGTTAAATTAAAAATTCATAATTTAATTGGAAACAAATTACTTAATGATATGTAGTACAAAGTAGAGGAAATCAGAGTCGATAACACCACCACTGGGAAAATAATCCTTCATAACCTAAAACAACCTATCAACCCTTTGCACTATATTTCAATTTATATTTTATTAAATTCCTATCAAAATTTTTATTAAACTCTGCCATTTTAGGTGTAGGGTTTTTTGAAAAAATAAAAAAAACGAAAATGCAAAACAATTCAATTGCAACAACTATTAAAATATTTTTTTTTCCTTTTACAAAGGAAGCTAATAAAATAAAATAATCATAATAAAAATAAAAATATAATACTACAGACAATACAACACAATATTTGGTTCTTATGATATTTTTTTCTTTTTTGTTTTTGCACTTGTGCCCAGTTATTAAATATTGTTTTTTTTTTCTTTTTTCTTTTCCTTTTTAATTTTAGATTTACGTGTACAACAGTTCAAAAAAGATTGTTTTTTCTTATTTCCTTTTAAATATTAAATTTACAAAAATAAAAAACAAAAAAAAAATATTAATAATTGTTTTGGATTCATCTTTTCCATTATTGATTTCCATGTCAATGGACACGTTTTGGAATAAAAAAGAATTTCTTTACTACGAGTATATTAAACTACATTTGGTGCTATCGCCGTTCCACAGGGTAACCACCCACCGTTGCGGCTACGGCGGCCGTCGATGATGGTGCTGACGATGATGATGACAATATATGATGTTGGTGGGGAGGCATTAATAGAGAAGATGTGTCGTAACTGATTTGAGGTCTCATTGTTGGTGGCGAAAGTGATGTTGCAGTTACTGCTGCTCCTGCATGCTGGTGATGTGAATATTGTTGATTAGCAACTGCCACAGCTGCTGCATTAGTGTAATAGAAATTTGTTGAATACTGTTGCAAATTGTGTGGTAAAGACAAATGATAAGAGTCTGTAAGAAAAGTGAAAATTATTAATTTAAATATTCAAAAGTTAAAAGAATAAATTTGAAACGTTTTAAGCATTATACTCGTCCAAATATTATCACCTTTATACAGCATGCAGCATGAAAAGAGAAAGCAAATTAATTAAGTTTAATTAAATTTAATTATTTGTTAAAACAACTTTATAATTTATTTTATTAATTCATTTGATTATTAAGTCTTCGACTTGTCTGACATGTGTTCAAAAGTATTATTGCTTGTTGCCTTTTAATACTCTCAGATTAATATGTATGTATGTATGTTTATATGTATCTCCTTCTAATCGTTGTAGGCGAAACAAGTTTCTAGTTGATTGTAGATTCTTAAATACTTTTATTGCTGCACTAAAAATGTCTTTAAACAAATGTTAAGTGTCTTATTTAGCATTAAATGGCATATGAAATTTCATGCATTGACTTACCAAACAAATTAACAAAGAAATTTACGAGAATTTTTTGCAACTAAAAATATTTTATTTGATTTCTTTTTGCTTTGCAATTTTCTATTTTTTTTTTTTCAAATTTAAACTTTTTTTTTTGGAAGCAATTTTTTTTTCAATCAAATTCCGTTTAATAAAAACCAATAAACAAAAATTTAGAGACGATTTAAAGCACAATTAACGGTTAAGAATAATATCAGGAATAAGAAAGCAAGTAGAGGACACAAATTTAATAGATTACACTGTAGAACGAACCCGATTTTTATGTAATTTTAATTGAATTCTATGTTGATTTTTATAGACTAAGGTTCGTAACGTAATGAGCAGAGAGAATTGCACATTTCAAGCAATAAAGAAAAAACATTAATATTTAACATCACTTTAGATTTCAACGTACACGACTTAATTGAACAAACGTTGCTTTCGGTAGAAGCCACTAAACCTCGTCAGTATCCAAGTGTGTTCAAGGCGTTCACTACTTTTTTTTTGGCAACTTTACAGTGTTGCCAATGAATTATATCCTACAATGCAGAAAGGTTACGAACCTTAGCCTGTAAAAATCAACGAAATTGATTTTAGTTTCTTTGGAATATAACATGTTATTTACTAATAAATGTGGAAGAGATTGATCCAACGTAGAAGAAAAATATTTCATTGCGTTAAATTGCCTTTGAATTGGAGTGTTGTTTTCTTCTTTTTGAATAAATGAACAGAAAAATGTATTAAAATGTTTCGCAAACAGCACAGTTATGAATAATAACCCCCAAAAGATATTTTGCCTGTTTTTTATTCTTCCTGTTATTATTTAAAAAAATTTTCCTTCTTCCTAAAATTTTGAGTATTTACTGTTTTATTTATGGAAATTGCATAAATAAAGGTGAAGAAATTCCCCATGAACTATTTTCCATAATTGAACTGAAAAAAAAAATGTTTCTCGCGCTACTTTACGTAAAACATTTCAAAACTTCTGAAATGTTTATCAAAAGTAAGAATTACAAGATTTTATACGCCAATCCGGAATAATAATGAGAGGAAAAGGACAGGTTCTCTACCTTTCGCAGATGTAAACTTTCTAAACACCGATGGATGAGTACTTTTTTCGTGTCCTTTAGCAGAATCAATCGTTGGAACCATGCTGGTTTTTTAAGTTTTTTTAATTGTTTCCAAAAATTTACTTAGGAATCCTGAAGATTTGCCTAAAATTCTACTCAGATGGAAATATCTTTTAATAATGAGTTTTGTAATGTTATTAAGGTTGAGGCATGCTGTTGTTCAAAAGTGCTGAAAACAAACACATCAATGATTGATAGTACTGATCGATCGTTAAAAAATTACTTATATTTATTGCAGATATTCACAAAAAATGCAGTGAAACAGAGTATATAAAGCCCACGATTATTAAATAGTTAAATTGTTTTATTTATTAAAAAAAATTTTTGAAAATGAGGAGAAATTATAATTATAATTTCTTTTTGTATAAAACTTCCCAACCATGCTAATGTAATTAAACCCAACAGAGCGTTTTTCTAATTTTTTTTGTTTTGTTTTTCGTGTTTATATCGGGTAGGTATTTTTGCAAATATTTTTATAATTTTACCAAATAATAGAACAAGGTTTACCTTTTTTCTTAAATAAGTTCTAAAATGTCATTGAAGATTTTAGAAAAACTCTGCTATAAAATGTTAATATCACGTTAAAATTTCGCACTTAAATAAGAAAGGATGCAGTTAAAGCGAAGGAAATATAAAAAAAAAATATATGAAAATCCCACAATTCCACAAAAAATTTTCTAAAAATCGCGAAAATATGGAGTTTTTATTTTATTTAAAAATATTTAAAAGCACACTACAACTGCAATTGTAATAAAAAATTTTTTGATTTCATCATTTTGTATTTTAAATAAAAAAAAGGTCCATTTTGAGACCTTCAATTACGAAAGTTTGGAAAATTGAAGAATTTGTGGTAGTACTACCTTTAATATAAGAGTAGGGTGTAAATAAATTTTATAATTCTCAAATAATGAAGCATATTTTTCTACCAAAAACGACGAAAATTGATTTTCTTAAGAAATTTCAATAAAGTTACGTATAACTTTTGGCCCATTTCTTTTTTTTCTCTTAATCTACGAAAAAAAAAATTTGCAAAATAAACAAGATTTGACTTTCTCATTTACCAAAAAAAAAATTTTGATTTGAAATTTGTAAGTCGAAATATTTGCTAAAGCAGGGTTTAAAATTAGTTTATTTTTATTTTTATTAAATATACTAGCGACTAGTGAGATAATATGAACCGTTTCCATTTTTGATAGTAGAGAAACTAAAAATATTTACCTGATAAAAAATAAATTTCCAGTTTTCTAAAAAAAATTTTGTACTTGACAACTAGTAAATTTTTTTACTAGCACACAAAATGAAAATAAATTCTCTGTAATATAGTGTTCAGCAACAATTTCTTGTCAATGAAAACTAGCCATCCACACAAAAATACAAAAACACACATATACAAAATATTTTTTTCATACAATATGCCGCTATAAAAAATACCAAACAATAAAATATAAGCCAATCCAACCAAACACAACTTCGACTAGTTGACAAACATACCGATCTTAAAAATTTTTCTCCTTGAATCAACAACTACAAGCCAAAAAATTTAAGCTCAGTAGGACCTCCATAAGAAGCGTATTTCATTGAAATCAGACTGCCTGAAATACATTCCTATCTTTCCTACCATATTCACTAAACGATAATTTAGGAGGAGATAATAAAAATTTCTTTGGGAAAATAAGCTCAAACTATTTTAAGAAATTTCAATATTAATTTCAGTTTTAAAAGAATTCAATTAAAATCGTTTTACGAATTAATATGCAGTAAATTAAATGCTAATCAATAAATTTCACAAACAAAACAAAAAAACAATAAAATGATTTAATTAAAATAATATTTTACCATTTATATCAGGGCTGGTAATTGTTGAAATCTTTTCCACCATATATTAAACATTAAAGTCCTTGAATACTCATTAAGTTTAAATTACTCAATTTTATAATGATTTTTATTAAAATGACAACATCAAAGTTTGCAGCAAGAAATCAATGCAAATAAATCAAGATATAAATAAGTAAAAATTAATTATCTGCAATTAATTGTTGAATAATTTTCTTTATTTCTTGCCTATAAGAGTAAAATTTGAGTCTGAGTGAATCCTTTAAGAACCTTTTCCTCTTCTTTAGCCCCCTACCAATTCAAAGCTGATTAATTCTTAATACTTAAATTAGCTCAAGTCTTTGAAATCAATTAAAATTTGAACAACGTGTATTGGCTCCATTCATCCATTCCTCCAATTAACAGCCAGTCAAGTTTGTCAGACAGTCAGATATTTTAATTCATGCGTCCACAAAGCCACGCCACCACCACCATCACTGCCACCACGGCCATTATTGATGTAGCAATCACAACAACAAAATGCAACGAACGAGAGATAATTGCTTAAGAAATTACTCACTTCATTAACTTCTTGACGGACACTTGATGGTAAATAAAGTGACTGCAATTAGAGTCGAAGGTGGTTTTCTTGCGAAACCAAAAGATAAAGTTTTATTTATTTATTAGGAAAGATTTCATTTCAGTTCAATTCAATTTAACATTTCTTTTATATATTCTTGTTCATTCTATTTAACTCTCTTATGCTGAGAGGAGGCTTGAAGTGGAAAGGGTTGTTGTAGTTGCAGTTGTTGTTGTTTTTGTTTTTTTTTTTGTTGTTCTTCAGATTGTCTAAAAGGACAAATGCAGAGAGTTCAAGTGAAGTCATTTGGAAAATTAAATGAATTAATTAAAACTCAATCAGAATTTATTAAATCTTAAAAGGAATAATGAAAAAAGAAACCAAACGTTTATTGAAGTGTAATAGAGTGAAGTTGTGTCGAATTAGATTCTTAGGATGGAGTATATTGCAGAGTTTTAAAGGAATTAAATGTACCGGCTCAAGATGGTAAAATGATTTAACTCGATATTGATTAAATCCGTGTTTCACTATCCCACACAATCGTACGATTCGTTTACAGGAAAATCTTACAAAAATCTGCCCTACTTTAAAAAATCGTTTCATAATGTTGTTGTAGGTGCCGCACTATCATACAAAACTGATGTCAAAACATCTGTTTGTTTTGTGCAATCATTTATTTATATTTGAGAAAAAATTACATCCCTTTCCTTGTATAAAACAAAAAGAATAAAGTATTACGAATAAAGACAAAGTTAACATTATCAGCTGGTTGACAACGAAAACTCGCAAAAAACTAACATTTTATGAAAATTTCAATAAATTTTTACAAATCGGACGACTTGCCAAAAAAAAATCTCTGAAATAGTTGCATTTTTAGACCAGACTGCAGTATTTTTTCTGCACACATCTCATATTTGGCAGATTACACGATTGCGTAGGATCGTGAATCACGGTCTTTAGAAGCAAAGTCAATAGGTTAGAGTGGGTTTTAACGAGTCAGTAGAAGTACCACGAATATAAAACGTTTTCCAATAAGAGTGATATGATTTCTTTAAAAAAGAAACACACACTTATTGTTAAGGAAATTCAAAAGTTTTTTATTTAATGTGAAGTACAATCGATACAATTAAGTTCTAAATAAAATGTCATTCAAATAAATGGCTTCCACGACTTCTTCTGCTGGAACGAATTCGATGAACCCAATTTTCGAGCACTTTTTCCACTAAATCAAGTCGTATGTCATGAATGCCAGGTTCACTATTGACTTGTAAAGCTTGAAGAGGAGTCTGGGGGCAAATTACGGCATTCGATATCGATCGAAATTTACTTTTAAATTGTATTGAAATTTTGATCGATATCGAGTGCCGTAATTTGGGTTCTGGTTTTTTTCGAAAGACCAATGACTTCAAATACCCCACAAGAAATAGTCTAATGGTGTTAAATCACAACTTCTTGGAGGCCATTCAATATCAAAACTTTTCGAAATAATCGAATCTCCAAACTTTTCTCGCAATAATTAAAATGGTTCATTTGCTGTCTGGCACGCCGCCCCGTCTTGTTGGAACTAAATATTGTCACGATCAACTTATTCCAATTTCGGCATTAAAAAGTTGGTTATCATCGATCTATACCGCCAGTTTGTGGGTTGAGACACTCCCAGTTGTTGAGAACGTCTTGGAATCGACAAATTGCGGTCTTCAGTAACACTTACCTGAATGGCAGCAATATTTGCATTACTTCGAGCGGTTCTTTGTCTTATTGGCACTTGAACATTATGTAAAGAAAATGTAAGCTCAAAATTTTCAATAATTCGACGAAAAGCGAGCACACTTGGATGAGTATTACGACCATAAAATGGCAAAAGCGTACGAAAAGTTGCAATTGGAGAACGATTATTTTGATAATAAAACTGAATAATTTGTAAACGTTGTTCTTGCGTATATCTGATGAATATGATGAAATTGTAAAAACACTACTGAATACGATGAAAAACAAATGACAGATCATGACATATTAAAAATCGCGGAAACGTCACTTCAATATCATATCATCCCTATTGGAAAACCTTATACATCAAATAGGAAGGTGATCAAGAATTAAACTTTTTGTGAAAAAAGAGCAACAGTTTTTTTTTTTTTTTGGAAAAGTGGAATATTTTCTATTAAAAAAGTTTTTTTTTCTTGGATAAAACACTAACTTTTTTCCAATTTTCCATTTTACCAACCAAACGAAAATTGTGAAATGAATTTCCTTAGTGACAAGAGTTTACCAGACTGCTTACCAACATTTAGCGCTACTGATATACTGACAAACGTAGTATTGTTTTAAACGTAGTCACTTCAAAGTTGCTTTTAAATAACATCATACTCGTATGTGTCAAGCTTTCTTCAGTGAAGATAATGAAATGAAATGAATTCTAAACGAATTCATGAAATAAGAAAAAAACACAAGAAATTTTTTGGCTGTCACCAAAACAACGACCGGTATTGGGTATTCTTCCTCAAAATATTTACATCTCTATTGTTATCGTATAAATAAATCAACCTAAAGTTTAAATTTTAATTCCTTGACAACTCTGTCTTATATGTTTCATTATCCACTGGATATGCCAGCTTAAATATATACATATTTATGTATTTGAATGGATCTGTGTTAAATATTCCAAGAATGAGTTATTATGTAAGGTAATGGTTAGTTGTTTGGTTAGTCGGATGCCTGCTTTATTTACAATAACTTGAACAACATTCATTTAAGGGTGAAACAAAACTCCCTGTAGTTTTCATTTTACAAACATTCAACTCTTGCATTGCTACTTAAGATAATAAAATATTCGAGTAGAGGGCTGCCCACGGAGAATTCAAGAATAGCATGAGATGAATGTTGGGGTTTGGCTTAAGCTCAGCAAGGGGTTAATTCGTTTAAGGTTTTAAGCAATTTTAACGCTGACTTTTTACACAAATACGCTTAAGTATACGAGTACGTACATACTCGTATGTACATACATATGTACGTATGTATGTATGTTAAATGAAATTCAATTAAAGTTTTGTTAGCCAACTACAGATTCAATTCAATTCAAGTCGTAAGCAACTGTTTTAAAGTAAATTATAATAAATACACCCTCTCTTTTCGATGTTGAGCTGTAAATTTCAACCAAATGAAAAGAAAATAAAGCATTTTTTGTTTTGTTTCTTTTTTTTGGTGTTTTTTTTTAATTTATAGTTAAAATCGTTCATTCATGGTAGGTCGTTTGTTTCAACGTTCGCTCGTTTGCTTGGTTTCCTTGCCACAGCTTAAATGTGTCTCTTATTGTGACATCATTTATCAGCTACGCAGCATCTTTCATAATCAGACCAGGCTAAAATGCAAATGATTTCGTAAAGCCAGCACGCAGTCATTGTCAAATAAGAGCAGACAATTACACACACATATACGAGTATATATTTGCATATATTGTACTACGTATAAATGTACATGTGCGTGTGTGTGTCCCTGTCTTTTTAATCGAAACAAAACTCACGTGGTTGGTTCTCTCGCAGATTTAGTATCAAAATAAGAAAAAGGAGCAGCATCAAGTTTAAATTTATAGCCGGCATTCACCCATTTTTCAAAGTAAAGTAAATAATTGAATGGTTGCAGCATACTCAGCTCATTTATATTTTTTATACATTCAATTTTAATTTCAGCTAATATAACAAATTAAGACATTAATATGACACTCTGTAAGACATAATATTTGCTTTGTTAAGAGTTGCGAGAATTTATGGCATCAGGGAATTTATTAAAATTAAAATTATGAATAAAAAAAGCACATACAATTGTCAGACGACCAGCCTAAGGTAGAGGATTTATGCTGTTTGTAGGGTTAGTAAAAGATTTATTAAGTTCTGACTATTTTAAAGGATAATTCGAATCGGATTGTATTCGATGGATATCGCAATGCTGCAGTCAGAGCTTTAACGTTCACATTTGGATGGTATGCTTACTAAGATACAACAAACGCCCTATAAAGTCCTCATATACTCCATAAATTATGCACTGTTTTTTATTAGACCAGCAGATATAAAGGACTGGTAGGGAATGGTGATCATAACTATCTTCTTTCAATCTATCTTCTCTACCCTATTCCTCTCCCTGAGTTCCGGCACAATGCACTGCTGATTAAAAAAAATTTAATAAAGAAATCAGTGAACGCATTTTATAAGGTTAGCGATGCTTATCACTGCCAGGAATAACTGCAGCAATGAGAACACGAAGAGGATGCAGATAATAGTGACGAAATTTTCGGACCATAATGCTGTCGAGAAGATGATAGATCAGATAGACCAATTGAAGAATTCGAATGTTTTCAAAAACGGAAAGGCTTGTAATGATCAGTTGCTCAGAAAGCTTTAAGTCGACTAAACAGTTGAAAGAAAAAATACAAATTTGGAAATCAATGTTGCAATGATGTGCAGGCAACGAAAAATAACCTGCGTGGAGGACTCTGAGCCAAAGCGAATCATGAGGACACTGTAATGGTCACATGTGAATAAATAAAATAAATAAAAAAAACTACATCTTACAACGCGAAATTTTCGGATTTCATGGGTCTTCGTCGTAATGTCGATTTTGTGACTCCAAGGCGGATTCGAAAAGTATTGAGGTGATAAATGAGGAATGGATACGATAGATGAACCTGCTTCGGAATAACGTTTAACCGGAGATATCAGGAAGAAATATACAACCACGATACACTAAGAGACAGAGAAGCTACTCTTGTGTGTTTGGGACCCCAGAGATTCAGTTTTGCAAATACAGTGAAACGCCGATATAAAAAATTTGAAGAGGATTTCATATTACTTTGCTATAGACATTCTTTCGTTGTATATACGAGTGTATATGTATAACAGACAAACCTTGGTATAACGAAATATAAGGAAAAACGTAAAAAAAATTGTTGTAGGTATAGTTCTCCTTTTATCCAAATTCTATATGTATGTATGTACGTATGCACTAATAAACTTAACTATTCAAGAGGCAAATAAAAAATTAAACACTTTTTATGTTTTTTATACTTTAATCTGACTTCATTGAAGAGACTCTTTTGAATGAATACTTCGTTATATAGAAGTTTTATAGCTCGGAATTTCTTTGTTAATCTAATAAAAAGGTTTTTTCTAGAGACATCAGAAAAAATTCGTTATTATCGAAGTTTATTATATCGAAGCTGCAGTGTATATAAGTGAAGGAATTTAACAATGGAGCTCTCATAGTGTAGCGATTCTCACGGCACGTAACATCGGATGATTTCGATCAATCGTCCTCTGGTTTGGAAAAAAAAAATAGCAGATTCATCATTTAATGTAGAAGAACCAGCTCCTGATGGGAAAATTTAAATATTATATATATACAGTTCTCGAATGTTCTACCTTAAGGAAGCTTATATGGCAGCATATGTTGGGTATAAACTACAAGCCATGAGTAGCATTATTGTGAGTACCACATCCCAACATATATTAATTCTATGTCAGCTTACAGATTGACCCAGAACTCTGAGAGACTCAGTTAAATGTAACGTCTTCCACTTACTTCGGTTACTTCTGTATTTATTTAATATGGCATTAAGATAGCGACAATTTATGGCTGAATAAGAGCCAAACACGTACGAAGACACAAGTCTTTTTGTGTCTCTCGTTGTCTTGTTAACTCTTAAACATACACCCTACTTACATGCATATAAATACATATGAGTACACAACTTATCTGAATGTGGCAAGTATGCATAGTGATGATATTTTCGTCCCATTGTTAAAGGTTTGGAGTTTTGGTAGTGCCAGACAAAAGGTCGACATTCCACCAACGACGTACTTAATTAATTTATGCGATTTTGGTAAAACACCCTAAATAAAAAAAAAAACTTAAATCAAAGTTGAGCAGACAAAAAGTATAGACACGGTTGGAGGAATCAACGAACAAATAAAGAGGCCAGCACATGGTCGCATTGAAAATGGAAAAAAAGAAACAACAAACAAAAGGAAGAAGACCGAACCAAAAATGCATTTATTTATGCAGTCTTTGACAGACTTGAGGTATATTTTTATTTCTTTGTTTTTATTTATTTTTATTTTTTTTCTGTAGTAAATAAAAACAACAGAACACAACGACTTGCAAGTATGGTGATGATGCGAATGAAACTTAATTTCAATTCATTTCATTTGAAAACGAGCCTAATTTTAAAATTAATGAACAGTATTTTGATGAGAGATCTAAAGAAATGATAAGGAAAACCCATTGATGTTTCCTTAACACTAAATACATATACGCGTATATGAATGTATGTATGTTTGTATGGGTAAAGAAACGAACTAGCGGCCACCACAAAAACACTCTTGTTATATTTATGTGTATTTATTTCTATAAATATTTTTGGAATCGAATACTTAAAAAAAAGTATATAAAGGTAAATCACGTGTTTATTAGCTCTTATTTTGTATTTGTTTTTGGTGTATGAAATCTTCAAAAAAAAGACAAAATTTCGTGCATACATATATATTTTTTCAAGTCAAGTTTATTTGTATAGAAAACACAATTTTCAATGTCTTTTGAATGTTTTAAAGCCATCAATTAAACCCACCAGTGCCCCAGTGGACAAAATCTGAGTGACTGTATCGGAGTTTATTTTGTTTACCGCCGCAGCTTCAAAGTACATTAAGAAGTCCCCTCTTAAATACAATCTTGATGTTCTATCTTCTTTTTTTTTGCTTTTTTTTTTTTGTTTTTGGATAATCAATATGGCATATTTAAAAATTCTTACCGGAAATCGTGCTTTTATCGTTGAGGACATCACCAACCAACCTTTTGTCAATTTGTGCTCAAAAGTTTTTAAGGTAATTAATGGTTTAAAACAAATGCCCAAAGAAATTCCATTTTGGAATTTTTGGAAATTTTTAATGGAAATTATTTATTAGTTTGGAAGATTAGTTGTGGTGCTACGGTGCTAAAAAAATAATAATTTATTAATTTTTTTTATTTCTTTACTGCTTCGAAAAAATCTATAACTTTTAATTTAATTTCATATATTTTATATACATTTGCTTATTGTCTTACAGAAGATAGATTGCAAATAAATAAATAATAATGAAAAATATATTTTATTAAAAAACTTTGATTTGTTACTTTTGCAAAATTTTCACCACAAGTTTTTCAAACCAACAATTGTCTAAAGATAAATTTAAAAATCAATTATGAAAAATAGCTCCTGTTGTTAAATAAGGGAAAAGTTGAATATTCTTATTGTAAATATTGTTATCAAATAGTCATACAAAGTAATTATAAATGTTCACATATCCGAAAAACTAAAACAATGAATGTGTTGAAATTTGCTGTTGGTTACTTCTAAAATATAATAAAATTTTCATGTGTGTGAAGATAAATATGCCGAGTTAAATATGTTTTACGTAAGAGCTTACGTCATGACATATTTAACTCAAAAGCTAAATATGTTTAGTCGGGACATTGCCAACATAGCTCGATGGAACTTTTTTGTATACATCTTTGCTAGTTGATATAAATGTATCTTTACTATGATAACTTTGTATAATCTCTACGGTAATTTTTTTTTTTTTTTTTTTTTTTTTAATTAGGACCAGCACTCAGGGGATGACCCCTACGTATGCAGTGCATTGTGCCGGAACTCAGAGAGAGAGATAGAATAGAGAAGATAGATGTTGAAAATGTAGAAGGCTTAACTCTTTTACAACTCTGCTTTGCGCGTTATGTTAATTTTTATAGCAGTGTTGAGGCGCCTCCGGTGTTAGGTAGAAGCATTAATTTTGTTAAGCTGTATTGGCAGGCATTTTATTAATTGTTTTACTTCGTCGCTGTTTCTGCTAACCGACGAAGGAGGGCGATGTTGTGTACATTAGCTTGGAACAGCATCAATCCAAATGATTGACAAACAAAAATGTGCCCACAAATGGCAAAATTCTCTCAGAGATCATCAAAAATTTAAACAATTTTAATTTTCAAAATTTTATAAAAAAAATTCTCAAATACAATTAAGAAATCGGACTTACATAGTCAATAAGTATGTATATGGTATAAGTCGATTCTTAATGAAATTTCAAAGCAAACTAAACAAAAAGCAACTATCAGCTGTTAAACAGGTGCTCAAACAAAGTATTGATGCCAACTCAAAGTTGTGACACTCTATAAAAAATACCCTATACATACTCGTAGATATATATAATTCGCTTTTGTACATCCTCTTTAATATATCACAGCTTTTCTTTTACGTTATCGTTCCAACAGTAATGCCTAAAGTGAAAAATTATTTAATTTATATAAAATAAACCCGTTCTGATAATTAGCAGTCAGAATTGAATGTTGTTTTGCAAAAATACCAAATCAGTATACAAATTAAATAAGGACAAAAAAACCGGCAACGAAATTTCCATAACGCCTTTAAGAAAAACTACTGACGAACAAAAGTATTTCCTACTGAAAAATACATTAAACTTTTACCGTGATTGCTTTAGAATATCTTGTTTATAATCATTTTATTTAAATTGATATGAGAGTGTGAACTGATGTTAAACACAGAATTGCTTCAAGTCTTTTATATAAAATAAAATATTTTGCATTTGAATTTTTTTTTTATACTAAGCAAAATTACAAAGTAAATAAAATTTATGTAATAAACTTTAACATTTTTAAATAATAAATGCAAGTAATTATTCCTGTCATGTCATCTCTAGACATAAGTGTGAAATAAATGTTTTGTTTTTTGAACAATTAACACTTGGCCTCTTTAAAATCCTTGTCTGTATTTTATACTTTTTATCAACGTATATGTGTGTGGGTGTGTGTGTTATGTTGTATGTATATATGTTAGCAAGTAATATAATAAAAGTAAAACTTTTAACAGACTTTTAAATAATTAATGTGAGTTGTATTAAAAAAAATAAATACATAAATAAAAACTTAAAACACAAAAAAATCGTCAAACTAAAAACGATAAAAAGAGGAAAAATTAAAAGCCAGAGACGTTCGTTTCCATTATAATTGAAATTTCAAGCACAGTCAGTCACTTGACTTGAATCTCTCCAAATTGTTAAAGCACTAAAGTAATCGTATCATAAATATTTTATGATATCAATTACGAAGCACTTAACTTTTTATGAAATTTAATATAAAACAAGTCTATGCTGTCCAAAAAACAAAAAAAAAACTGCTAATAATAAAATAAGATTTTTCTCTCTCTTGCTAAATGCTTCAACATGGCCAAAAACAAAAAAGTATGAAGTTTATTGCCAAAAATTTCAACGTCTATTGCAACCTTTTTAACCCTGTTGCTATAAAACAACATTTGAAACTTCTTCCCCAAAGTAATAAAAATCATTGATTTTCATTTCCTGGTGTTTTTTGTTTTTGTTTTTTTTTTTTTGTTTTTTTTTTTTGTAGTTCATTGTCTCAAAAATTTATAGCTGTAGAGCAAAATCTTTTGCTATCTGGACATTTATTACTGCGAAATAAACGATATGATTGTTTTTTTTTATATTTGTACTTTATTTGACCAAATCGCGTGCCAATATATTTTCACACAAAAACACTGCGATAGTTGGCATACGTATGAAACTATACACATACACTAATACATATAAACAAAAGTGTTGAGTATGAGTACTCGTATGTGTGTGACTGTGTGTATAAACGAACTATGAAATATGTTTCATATATAATTTTTTTTAAAATTTTCCATTGATGAAGCGTTGAACAGTAGCATAAATTAATTTAATTCAAATTACATTTTTCCACCGATGCTGCTGGTGCTTGTACCACATATCGTTGGCTTAACAGTCATCGCGCTTACCACTAAGCTAAAGAACCATTTATATATTGTTAGGAAGAAGTTATCATTAACTTGAAATAGTTTTAAAACTTCCTAAGAAAGTAAAGTTGATCGTTTCGCACCATATCCAATTGTATACTCAACTTAAAAAAACTTATTTCGTGCCTGTTCTACATTGCATTGCAGTAAGCTCCTCATTGTCCGAATGGGGCTCTTGCAGAATTTTCATAGGCATTATATTTCATTTTAACTCGCGAACAGTAACTCCGATTTGGACCCAGAGATAGATGCAAGATACAATTTTTTAGATGTGCAAATTATTTTAATTTTCCTTATTAATTAAATTAAATTTGAAAACGAAAAACGGGAATGGCACGAGCTATGTTCTACACAAACAGTTCTCAAATGGTGGTCCGTGGATCCCTGGGGGTCCGTAGCAACCATCCAAGGGGTCCGCGGGAAGAGTCCAAAAACAGTGTTTTTAATAACAATATAAATTTTTATTTTAGATTTGTTATTTTCTTTTTTCATACGTACATACCAGAGTTGTCAATTATTCGCCTTTCAACTTTGTTCGAATGCTACTCCCGCTCAGCCTAAAACCCCTATTAACTATCCACAGTTACCTCAACCGTCCACCAGTCAAAATCAATTTTCAAACATTTTCAAGTCTAACGCGACTAGTGCTCAACAACAATCTAACAACAAATTTTCATACGCTAGTATTTTAAAAAGCAATCAGAGTACGGCGCAAAAAACCGTAAATGTAAATGAAGATTCAGGGTATAATTTTAGTCGTATTAAAGCCTCAATTGAGAGCTTAATGCAAACTGTAAATACATTTACTCTCAGCATGTCCTGTATGATGCAGGAAATGTTGAAAATGCAGTCTACCTTGTTGCAGGCTGTACTAAGCAAACCATGAACTTAAAAATGTGTTTTTGGAACGCAAACGGCATCTGCCAACATAAAAACGAAATAGAATATTTTCTTCAGGATAAACAAATCGATGTTATGCTTATCTCAGAAACTCATTTGACATCTCGAAGCTGTTTCAGAATTAGTGGATATAATTTTTACGACACCAAGGATCCCCGTGGCAGAGCTTGTGGTGGTTCGGGAATCCTAATAAAAACGCGAATAAAACACCACCTGTTGAATGATTTTTGTGAAGATTATCTTCAAGCAACGAACATCTGCATCGAAACTTACTATCAAAAACTTGCAATATCATCTGTCTATTCGCCCCCCAGATTCTCAATTACCGAGAGTCAATATACGGCTTTTTATAAATCACTGGGCCTCCGTTTTCTAGCAGCTGGCGACTACAATGCTAAACACACATTTTGGGGTTCACGTTTAATCACACCTAAGGGACGAATTTTATTCGACACAATATCTAAAATGGGTTTGAATGTAGTTTCAAGTGGACAGCCAACATATTGGCCAACAGATCGACAAAAAATTCCTGATGTTATCGACTTTGGAATTGTGAAAGGCGTGCCCAGCGAGATGGTTGAAGTTGAACCATCTTTGGACTTATCTTCAGACCACTCGCCTACAATTTTCACTATTTACTCACACACAACATGTGATTTAGCGACGACATCTGCACGTATTAACTGGCTGAAATACGGAAAATATATGAGTGCTCATTGCTCGGAAAAAATGCCGCTGAGAACACCTTCAGACATAGACGATTCTCTCAGGTTGTTTGAAGCGCATGTTAAACAAGCTGCTTTTAATGCTACTTCAAATGAAATAAACCAACCAGTGAGATTTAACAATATTTTTTCTATAGATATAGTAAAGCTATTGACTGAAAAACGGAGAGCTCGACGAGAATGGCAGCGCTACAGATCGCCCCAGCTACAATTAAGGCTTAAGGAGTGTACCAAGCAGCTTAGGAAAGCTTTGCAAACTTAAAAAACAGCTTCCCTTCAAAAATTCCTTCAAGAGCTAGATGCAACACCACAAACAGATTATTCACTGCGGCGTGCAGCCAGAGGACTAAAAAGGCCGGTGATATGCAAACCCCCATTACGAGCCCCAAATAGTGACTGGGCAAAAACTGATGCTGAAAAAGGTGCACTTTTTGTTAAACAGTTAGAAAAAGTTTTCACTCCGAATATTTCTGCTGATATTGTTGAACTGCCACCAATTGTCTCTTTACCAGAAATACCGATGAGATTTAACATGAGGGAGATTGAAAATACTATTACTAGTCTTAACACCAGAAAAGCCCCAGGTGTCGACAAAATAAGCAACAAAATGCTTCAAGAATTGCCTTATATTGCAAAAAGAATAATACTATTCATTTTTAACAGTATTCTACGCCTAGAACACTATCCTAAAGAATGGAAGGTTTCGCTAATTACTATGATACCAAAGCCCGGCAAGGATCATACAGGGGTTGAATCCTATCGGCCTATTAGTTTAGTGTCTAACATTTCAAAACTATTTGAAAAGCTGTATATGAGCAAGCTGATGCCTATAGTGACTAGTAATGGATGTATTCCAGATCATCAATTCGGTTTTCGCAGACAACATAACACAATTGAACAAACTCACAGACTTGTGAATGTCGTAAGAGACACTTTTGAAAAAAAGCAATACTGCTCTGCGCTCTTTATTGATGTCTCACAAGCTTTCGATAAAGTATGGCACGAAGGTTTTTTCAACAAATTAACACAAAATCTACCAGCAAGCATCGTAAAGCTTTTAAAAAGCTATTTAATGGAACGTAAATTTGTAGTTAGGGAAGGCAATTTTTTAAGTCCTCCGCAGTCGATTGAAGCCGGAGTCCCTCAAGGCAGTATCTTCGGACCCTTACTTTATTTAATATATGCCTCTGAGTTACCGTTAAGCAGTAACATTCATACATCAACATTTGCGGATGATACAGCCTTTCAAAGCATTCACGAAAATCCTGTAGAAGCTTCCCGCAACTTACAAGAATATATATCCAAACTGGAAAAATGGCTCAAACAATGGCGTATAAAAGTTAACGAGCAGAAATGTGCACACGTCACTTTTACGTTGCGCAGGGAAACATGCCCGCCTATAAAAATTAACACCGAGACTATACCACAACACACTGTAGTCAAATATCTAGGCGTTCATCTTGATCATCGTTTAACATGGAAATGGCATATAGACGCAAAGTTAACACAAATGAAACTAAAAGCAGCCAAAATGAATTGGCTTATTGGAAGAAACTCTATACTAAGCCTTGACTGTAAACTTCTCTTATACAACGCGATCCTGAAACCAATATGGTCCTATGGAATCCAGTTATGGGGCACTGCCTCAGCATCGAATGTCGAAAGAATTCAAAGGCGACAGAATAAAATCCTACGTACAATAACAGAACCCCCTGGTATGTCAGAAACCATCGAATTCATAAAGACCTAGACGTTCCGTTGGTGAAGCCAGTATTTTCAAAACACGCGAAAAAATATATAAAAAAACTTGAGGTGCACCCAAATGTACTTGCGCGCAATATTTTAAATTATAGAGGCCACACCCGGTTGAAAAGGAGGGATACTCTTTTCTCAGCCGTTCACGAGAGATGTAAACCAACAAAAATTAACCGTTGAAATTAAAAATTTTGTTTAGCATTGGCTAAACTTACATTTAATATTTTTTTAGATTTAAGATTTGAAAAACTTATTGATAATTTAATTTACATAATTAAAGATTCAATAAATAATAAAATTATCAAAAAAAAAAAAAAAAAAAAAAAAAACTTTGTTGGAATAATTCAAATAATAGTTTTTGTTCGTTCGATCAAACGATTAAAGCTAAAAATTTGTTCGATTAATCGATGAGAACAACGAATAAAAAAATGCTTAAAAATAATTTATTGTCAAAAAATATATGTTTGTCATTAACACAAAAATGCATAAGTATATAATCAAAATAAATTAAAAATTAAATAGTTAATATTTTTATCAACTTTTATCAACTTTTATAAAACTCATTAATTTATACGAAAACTCACAAATAAATTTGTGCATTACAAAGCTTTAAAATTTTTTTAAAATAAAGGTTAAAACATCTACTGATGAGTTAGATATTGCTAACCCGCAACAAATAAATAAAATTTAAAACATAAATACTTGAGTACATGCTCAAATAAATGTAAAATTTTATTTTGATCAACAAAAAAACATATACATAAAATTAATAATATACATATGAAAAGTAATATTATACTTTTTTCGTAATAATAATAAATTTATTCGTAATAATAATAATATAAAAATATAAAATTAATAATACACAAAAAAAAACTTAAAAATGTAATACCTGAGATTACTTCGATTTTAATACTTCAAACACACATGTGTTATTCAGTCAAAATATATCAAATGATTTTTTTTTTTGTTAAATTAGACAATTTAGGATGTTCTTAAGAAATAATCTTTTTAAAACATTTTTTTTGCTTTCAAACGATTTTTGGTGTTTGTTTTTATTAAATTAGATTTTGAAAAAACTCTCGCTAATTGTCGAGGTAGGTGATATAGTGAGAAAATCATAAAATAGTTTAAATATCTAATTTTTCTGCTCTTTTTTAGATTTTTCCAAATATACCATATCGTCATATATCGCTGAATTTTTTTTATATTTTGAATTTTGAATTTTTAATACTTTGAATAGAATATTTAATTCGCATAAAAGATTGTTATTTTCATTAATAATAACATCTTCTATATCATTACTTTATTATTATATTATTGTGGTTACTTTCAACATAAAATAATCTAGAGTATAATTCATTTGCATATTCTTTAGTTTAAATTTTTGAAGAATATTTGAAAAACTTTCATTGCACGGAAAATTTCCAGAATTTAAAAAATATTATTAGCGTATTTTAAAGTTTTATACGCCTCTTATTTATTCTTATTTTAATGCGTTTTAGTAAATCTGTTGCATAGTAATTATTAATTTTTTTTTTTTTTTGTTGATCCAACAATTTTGTATACTCTCGGACACTTGTTACATGTGACTTTGTTTTTAAGCTATTGTATAGCTTCTATCGCAAGCTTTGAGGCGACCGAATCAAGAAATTTTTAAACGTTTGTTTTTGTTTTTGAAACGAAAAAACCTGGAAAAAATCTGTCAAAAATCTGTCATTTGTTTTGAAACGAAAAAACCTGGAACTATGTTTGTTTCTTAAGTCTTTAGTTTTTTGAAGTGAAAACATCTTTTTTGTATAGTATGTATACAATGTATGATGACTATACAGTGTTGCCGCTTTGGAAATTTTTTAATTTCTAGTGCTGCCACCTTTCCCCGAAAATTTTCCTAGATTTCTGGGATTTCTGGGTTTTTGAGGCGATTTTTATATACGTATATAAAAAAAGTCGTGTTAGTTACACTATTTATAACTCAAGAACGGCTGAACAGATTTGGCTGAAAATTGGTGGGCAGGTAGCTTAGACCCAGGAGAAGGACATAGGCTACTAACGTAAGGCACTTTTTACCTGGGGGGACTAGAGTGCCCTTCTTTGTATAAGGCACTTCCATTATAGCTAGAAAACTGAAATTGAAATTGAAATTGCATAAGTTGATAAAAAAATGCTATGCAATAGCTTTACCGCGGCAGTCCCCGAGTGCCACACGTCTTTTTTTTTCATTTTTGTTCTTGGTAAAATACATCCAAACCCAGCTCATTCTGAAAGATAATTATATAATTAAAAAAAATAGAATACAATAGCAACATTTTCTACTTATGTGATAAGATTTATATAAAGCAATTGTTTCTTTTTTAGCTTTTAGTGTACTTCTAACTTATTCACCTGAGAGTGAAAAAACCCCATTATTGAAAATTGCTTAACGTTTCATTTAAAACATAGCACGACTACTACAACCAACACGACTACTACAAACATCCAAAATAACATGTATTGCTTGATATAAAGTACTCGCTTTGTTTCAAATCATACAAACAAAATTTAACACATTTTTAACGTATGCAAAAATATGTTCGATTAATTGACATAGATTAATCGATTTATTCGTTATTCGAAATTCGGCATTTTAAAATTATTCGAACAAGAATTTAGTTTTGTTTGATCGATTAATCGAATTATTCTTAATCGGTTGACAACTCTAGTACATACTCGTGCATATGTATGTATTTATGTTTTAAAATCTTCAAACACAAACATCAAAATATTAGTGCAATTGCTTACTCCTCACTTTTTAATATACAGTACCCCAGACTCTGCACCTACTGTTATTGTCATCACTATCAAATAGGAGTTGATATTGTTTTTATTGCCATTAAATTTAGTTTGAAAGAAAAGAAAATATTGTGAACACTATTTAAATTTTAGCTTTACATAATTAAATAAAAACGGTGAAGTCTACAGTGCATCATATGCCACAAAACTATTTCGAACGATGCGAAGAGACCATCTAAAATGGAGAGGAATCTTTTAGCCAATCATCTGGCTTTGAAAATAAAATCTATTTTTTTGTTCTCTGCTTTTTTGCGTTTTTAATTCAACCTAAAAAAAAACCTGGGCTTCAAAATGGGTCGCGAAAAAAAATTTTTGCAAGGGGTCCGTGACCAGGAATTTGGTGAGAACCCCAGTTCTACACTCATTGGCTATCATTAATTTTTAGGTTATATGGATTTTTGAGAACTGCATAGAAGACACTAATGAAATTGTTATATTTATAAATGTATTATTTGAGATGTATTTTGTATAGAACTTTGAAATGGAATAAAACAAAAATGAATTTTTTAAATTGACATGAAATTTAATTTCTTCGAAAGATAATCTTCTGGCATTATAATTTGAATATGACTTCTAGCATATGACCGCCACAGCTGGTTCGGACGTAGTCTAATCTGTAGGTCCAATTTTCGATGACTTTTTCCTACATTTGTGGCCGTATATCGGCAATAACACGGCGAATGTTGTCCTCCAAGTGATCAATCGTTTCGGGCTCCTCGGCGTAGACTAGGGTCTTCACATATCCCAACAGCAAATAGTCTAGCGGTGCTAAATCGCACGATCTTGAAGGCTATTTCACGGGTCTAAAACGTGAAACTATGCGGTTATCAAAAGTTTCCTTCAATAAATCAATTGTAGCACCAGCTGTGTGACATTTTGCGCCATCTTGCTAAAACCACAGCTCATGCACATCATGGTTGTTCAATTGATGAACAAAATAGTCAGTATTCATGGCGATCACCATTGACTGTAACGTTCTGATCAGCATCGTTTTTAAAGATAGGGGAGGGCTGGGGTGGGCAAAACCCACCCAGACCCGCTTCTGCCCACCCCAGACTATCTCTTTTTTTTAAATTGCTATTTTCGTTTAAAATTTTTTGTAAGTGTATTGATATTTTCAATAGCATAACATAATTAACAAAAATTTTTTCTCGTGTAGACAACATAATAAGTCATCCTACTATGGTTATTGCCATTTTTATAAGAAAAATAAGAAGATAAAAACAAACACCCCTATCGTGAATACGAAGTGAAATTTTTGTTCACGTGAAATTTTAATTCCACTTAGTGAATGTAAAAAAGGGAAGAAGATTAAAAAAACAAAAAATCATAGAACTTTTTGTTCAAAAATATACACGGACATATTTATTTTAAAGAAAACTTAAAAATTAAAAGTTAAATATTCAGTGTTGGAGCTTTAGTTTGGTTGATCCGTTTGTTTATTTCATTCTAACTTTTATGTTGTAAAATAATTCGGCTACTTTTTGGAAAGCCAACAAAACGAAAAAATGACAACAAATTAAAGCTTTACAAGTCTGCAGGCAATTGGCCTGTTTTTTGCATTTTCTTGAGGAATACATCAGTTTGTGCCTTATTATTAGATCTTTTCATTAAAATGAACTTTTTAAGATATAATATTCGAATTATAAGAAGTATTATATATTTGTATATAGAAGTATATAGTATTTGTTCTGTTCTGTTCCCCATTAAAAATAATCTGGGGTCTAATTACCGCTTTCGATATCGAATGAACTATCGAGCAAAAATAAAACTCGATCTATATCGAGTTTCCTCATGATGGCATTCGATTGCTATCAAATCGAGTTTTCATACTAATTGTAAAAGACTTTATTAAATTTGTAACAGAGTGGCAACACATGTTTACATGCAATATACATACATACATACATAAATAAAACAAAATACAAGTAATGTAAGTAAAAACTAGAATTTTAATTAAAAATTTGTATTTTATAGAAAATGGATCAACAAATATTGATGGTATCATATTTTTCTTCGTCGGAGTCAGAAGAAGAACATCATTTGGTGTGTATTAGGAGACAAATGCGGGATAAGAGCGACGTTCTATCCTTGCCAACAAAAGTGTAAGTAACAAATTTATGTAGTATTTGGAATGAAATAATCAGACAGAAATTCTTGACTATATATTTTTTTAGATTTAAACAATAATACTCTTCCCTGTCCACCATTTTGCCAATAGGTTCTTTGCTAAATTCGGGTGTTCGGACATAAACTCTGCCAGTATTACTTTTTGTTATAAATTTATATTATTCACACTTGTCCTAAAATGTACACCGTAATTACAATTGTTTTAACTCAAAAAATAAATAAAACTTACATTTTTCACAATTTATTGTTTGCATTTAAAATTAAGAAAACCATTTGTTTTGTTTACGATTGACATTTTGGTATCGAGCAATGTTTGCAAATAAACACTCGATCGATGACTCGACATCGAAAGCCATCATCTCAAATTTTATTTGTTTTTGTACGATATCGAATGCCATAATCCCAAATCAAAAATTCTCGATCTAATTAGCTCGATATCGAAAGTGGTAATTAGACCCCTGAATAAATTAAAAAGAAAAGTGAAAAAATTCCGAGGGAAAAAAGTATTCACGATAAGGCGAATTTCTTGAAGTGAACATTTTTTCACGTTATTATTCTTGACTGAATAAAATTTTTTCATGCGAGTTGTTCACGATTACAAATACGTGATACGTGACGATAGGGGTGAAAGTATACAAAAATCAAATAAATTCAACCAGCTTTATTAAAAATTGCCATTTTTGTTTAGGAAAGTAACCCTCTTCAGTAAGTTTTTATTAAAATTTCATATCCAGTTTGTGTTTAATAACCGCTTATTTTTTAAAGAAAAAACAAATATGTATGTAATGTTAATGAAAGTGCTGAAGAAGAAAATTCTAACGAGAAAGCCGGAAAATAATGTGAAATTTTAAAAATAAATAACATGGCTGAAGAGGAAAGTTTTACCTTTCACTTTTTAAATACTTTATTTTTGTTACATTTATTGTTATTTTTATTGTTTTAATAAAAATAGGATTTATTTTTTCTTTTTGCGGAAGCGGTGCACTTGCCCACCCCAGAATAACAGTCTACCTACGCTTATGTCTACGCCACGCTATGCTCTACAGCAGCACTGTACGACGTCTCTGTGGATGCGTATTATCGTTTAGAGTAAACGTGATGCGAAGAAGTTCCATAGTTAATCGAATTAATTACTTTGATGGACGATTATGTTAACCTAAAATGGGCGTAGTGCGCGATACGTATTTCGAACAGAACAATAATTTTAAAAATAAATTTTGATTTACAACAATTGTCAGCTGGGCTTGTAAGACTACCTTATAATCATTGTATCATGTGTGCTTTTCTTTGCAGCTAACTTCACTATTAAACGCGCTGTCAAAATCGGATTTTCCAATTGCAAAATGTTGCCGCCGCGTTACCGCCGCTTTATTTCGGGATGCTCCATGCAAATTGTATGGGCATTAGAACTTTTGACAGTTAAAAATCGCTTGCCGATCTTGTTTAGGTATGGCTGTAAACATAAATCACTTGACAGCTGACAAAATGGCCGCCAGCTGAAATAAAGTGATGCCAAATTAAATTTTTATACCTCTTTAAAAAACACCCTTTATTAGTAACAAAAATGCAAAGTACTTATATATATATCATTGGAGAGGTAATTCAATTCAGCTTCAGTATATCTGCACATTGTTTAAATATTCAAAAATTTTTCCTAATATTTTCGCTAATGAAATAATGTCATCGATGTTTTCTAATTTTGATACTGAATATTGAGCGACCCAGCAAAAAACATGACGTTCCGTTACTGTTTCCAAAAACATAATAATTATTTGCTGGGTAAGCAAACATTCTACTTTAAATTATATATGTATATGAAAGTTTGTGTGTTTCTTCCAATATAACACGAAAACCGCTCAATAGATTTGGATGAAATTCGTTAGACGGACCCAGATTATAATATAGGCTTGTTTCTACTTTATGCTACTACGTTTTGATACTTCTTATTTCCTACTAATATTTTATAAATTTCTTATAAATTAACATACTTTTTAGGGTGATTATTAAATCTTGGTACATTTTTTCTCGAGAAATTCGCATAATGGATTTGAATTAAATTCGGTAGACAATCAACATGAGACATAGATTAAAACATAGGGTACCTTTTAAGTGGTAAACGAGGGACAAATTCCTACTTTTAGTACTTCTTGTTTGGTTTATAATTTCTTTTTTTTTACAGCATTTTGTGACGGATAATAAAATGAGAAACAGTTGATACTTTTGGTACCTCTGTGATCCTTCCCTGTCGGAATTTTGTTAGCTAGCTTCAAATATTATTTGACTCTTGGATAACTCATTTACATCTGACTTCTGAACTAACTTGTAAATGATACATACGTGAGTCAGAAGTTTTGCGTACAACTGGCTTGTTCTCGATAAGTGTTGAACTAGCTGTTACTTAACTCAAATCTGATGCAAAAATGTACAATTAACTTCTTCCCGATAATTGTTCAACTAGCTTGAGTGTCCTTTAATTTAATCAGCCGTAAGCCAACTCAAAATGAGCTAGCTTGTGGTTATTGCAAACTTATGCGGTATGAGTGAGTACTAGAGTTGTCAATTATTCGCCTTTAAACTTTGTTCGAATAATTCAAATAATTGATTTTGTTCGTTCGATCAAACGATTAAAGCTGAAAAATTTTTCGATTAATCGATGAGAACAACAAATAAAAAATGATTTAAAAAATTTATTGACAAAAAATACACATTTCATACAAAAAACTTATATATAAAATAGTTAATATTTTTATTAACAAAGAAATACATAAAACTATTAATTCAAATAAACATGCTTCATTCAGTCAAAAAATATCAAAAGTTTTTTTTTTTTTTTTGAAATCAGACAATTTGGTTTGTTCTTAGTTGTTTTTTAGCTTTCAAACGATTTTTGGTTTTGGTTTTTGAAATAAATCTTTCGCTAATTGTCGAGGTAGGTGATATTGTGAGAAGAGCATAAAATAGTTCCTCTAATTTTTCTGTTCTTTTTTTACATTTTTTCAAATATAAAATATCGTCTAATATATCGCTGAAGTCTTTTTATATTTTGAATTTTTAATACTTTTAATATAATTATTTAATTCGTATAAAAGATTGTTAATTTAATTACTAGTAACAT
The DNA here is from genome assembly GCA_947311025.1 of Lypha dubia. Classification (NCBI taxonomy): domain Eukaryota; kingdom Metazoa; phylum Arthropoda; class Insecta; order Diptera; family Tachinidae; genus Lypha; species Lypha dubia. The sequence continues at coordinate 53,726,381 of OX371263.1, forward strand.
CTTCTTTATCATTACTTTCATCTGAATTATTGTGGTTACTTTCAACATAAAATAATCTGGAGTATAATTTATTCTTTAGTTTCACTTTTTTAAGAATATTTTAAAAAACTTTCATTGCTCGGAAAATTTCCAGAATTTAAAAAATATTATTAACGTATTTAAAAATTTTATACGTCCCTCATTTATTCTTATTTTAATACGTTTTCGTAAATCTGTTGCAAAAGAATTATTAATTTTTTTGTTGTTGATGACACTTGTTACATGTGACTTTGTTTTTTTTTTAAATTTATGTGCTTGGTAAAATACTTCCAAAACGAGCTCAATTTTTTGGCTTTAGTGTATTTCTAATTTATTCACTTGAGAGTGAAAAAACCCCATTCTTGAAAATTTTTTAACGTTTCATTCAAAACATAGCACGACTACTGTGTAGGTAATGCACAGTTCGATAACAACGGCAAACATCCAAAATAATATGTATTTGGTTGATATAAAGTACTCGCTTTGTTTGATATCATACAAAAAATTTTAAAAATTTTTGACGTATGCATTTTAAACTAAACAAACTTCTTCGATTAATTGACATAAATTAATCGATTTATTCGTTATTCGAAAATCGGCATTTTAAAATTATTCGAACAAGAGTTTCGTTTTGTTTGATAGATTGATCGAATTATTCTTAATCGATTGACAACTCTAGTGAGTACTGACTCATTCTAATGACATTACGTTGAAAAACTGAATAGCGGTTATCACACACATTGAGTTAGCTTTTGAGTCAGCTGTCACTTGTATCTGATTAACGATGGCGCTACATTTTAGTTACCTCAAATCCCGACAGGGTATATATCTCATCACTAAAACTAGAAATTCAATTTCAGCAACTTTGAGCAAACATATGCTTTAAAGTAAATATTGAGGAATTTCAATGCCATCCATATTGAACCAAATTATGTATAAGATAACTAAATTATAGTCGTCATGGTATGTGTTGTTTAAATAACACTGTAATTGTTATTTCGCATTAATAAATTAACCTGATTTTTTGTTTGTAATAAAACTTGATTTAGGAAACCCAATTTTAGTAATGAGTGTAGTAAAATAACAACATTTACTAATGGACGCGGCAAATTTTATTAGAAATTACTTCTTACTACTTTCACATGAGTCCGCTGCATTACAATTCTCGCAGTCTTACTAGATATAACGTCAACAATTCGATTAGCCTAATCACATTGTGTTTACGAGAATTACTTACTACTAATCGGCTATTTCTCACAAGAAATCGCGGTGTTACCGAAAAATGCGCCCCGAGACTTCTTAAACCCATAATTTCTGCATCAATTGCGCATTTATTCAAGGATCACTTAAATGATTCCCCGTTTAAATGAATCGAATGCAATTTAATATAAACACATTAAACAGGGACTACTGTAATTAAAAGTATTTGGGACGAAAGTAGCCGGCCAAAACCCACTTGTTCAAATGTGTAATAAATGTACATTTGTGAATATGTAGTATATACATCTACATATATAATAATGTATGTTTGTAGCATGCTTTGTTTATAGTATCACATGACTTCTTAACTAAATATAATGTCAAGGATGCAAAATTTAACGATAAAGCTTCTAACTGGCTTCCCCTTTAAATAACAAAGTTGACCAACAAATTTGTATACATATTTACAAATATATATACATACATACGAGTATATTCACATAGAGTGTGCTTGTTTATTTATACAATACACCGACCATACAACGTTGTAGTACGTACTTTCAATAAGCTACACACGGTAATAGAAAATGACTGATTACATTTAGTTTAGGAGATTGTGTGTGTGTGTGTGTGTAAACAAAATATAAACAAATACTTAAATCTCAAGTACACTTGCCTACATCATGCATACAAATCTGTATGTATGCATCATAAATAAAAAACTTTACGAAATGTAAGTCTACGTAGTTATTAAATATAAATTCATCATTTTTCACATCTCTTCATCAACATAAACATCGTGGTGATGAACGTCACATTCCCATCGTCATTGCCATCAGAGAAGCAATATTAATATCAACGTCTTTGCAACAGCCAAAAATTTAGTCTTTGTTGAAAGTACACACGAATAAATATATCACTGACTGTTAACAAGTCAGTCACTAAGAGTAAACACACTCCACTGACATCTAAATACATATTACGCTCTTTTCTAGGCTGTTTCTGATATCTTTATCTTGCTTGATTTTGTTTAACGAGTAAAAACCATAATATGCAAGAGGGAGGCAAATCATCCATATCATCAGCTGTATTTTCATTTCAGGTAGTTTTTTTATATTCTTCCCTTAACTAAAGATACTGGCGCATTCACTCACTGTTACATTGAGTACGATACAATTTTAGTGTCTGATTGTGACGACAGGTCATCATCACAGGTTTTCTCATATAATGAGAGGATATTCATTTCTCAGGTATGGAAAATAAACATTTAAAAAAAAACATTAAAGAAGAAAAAATATATTGTAGTACGTATCCAATCTAAAGATCAAGTATGTGCTCCCCTCTTAGCTAAGATTCCACGAACTAAGATTTATTTGGCAAATAATCCATTAAATATTTGAAATTATGGAACTGTCTTGATTTAATATTTAAAACCCAATTTACACGATATAATATTTTTGGAAATTATCATTTGAAAAATAAAACACATGTGGAGAAATATTTCACTATACAAATTTAATCTTAATTAATTGTTTCTACTTTTTATTACAATATTCTCTTTTATTCGTACCTTAATTTTTATTTTGGGCTCTTTAGCCAAAATTTCTCAATTCATCGAAAATGTTTTACCTCGACCACACCCAAACTTAAGCTAACTTCACATTTATTAAAGATTTGTCAAAAACAAAATAACCACTAGTTTCACTAAGGGATAGTGTCATTTGAAATAGGTTTTTATATCACAAAATAAAATTAATTATTCTGCAAAAAAGTACCTTTTTTATACTGTTTTTAAAAAATGCAAATCCATAGTAAAAAAACATTGGAGTTAAACGAAATAAATTATTAGTTTCTTTCTTGATCACGTTTTTTTCGACATATATTTGATAAATGTCAACATATGTAGCTTTACTTTTGAGACTTTTTATATTTCAAAAATATACTTCTACTTTTAGCTGCTGTGTATTTTTTATTTTTTTTTCATTCTTAAAAACAACATATAATCAATCGTACGTAGTTATTTAGAACCATTATATTTTTATCGAATTATACATGACATTAAATCATTGTCACGCAAGGCAAAAGTAAAAAAACAATTACTATGGTAATAGTTTGATTGTATTGCAACCATATAATTAAATCACAGTATGATGCTCCTCTTACATTATGGTTACGTCAAAAATATTTTATTGTGTATAGAAGTTATTAGAACAACTATAAGACATAAATTCGTTGAGAAAATACATAGACTTTTATGTATATGGGTAAATTCACAATATTTATTATTTAGTTCTATAAAAAATGGATCAGTTTCAAAACGGGATAATTTCATATTATTGACTTTGAAAAATACAGCCTTTGAGACACAATGCAAACTTTTATAAAAGAGTTCTAGAAAAAAATCCATTACAAATTATGGAACAAAATATATTAAAACTTATATTTTATATATACGTTCCTTAAAGGTTTCGCCCATAAAATGGGTTTCATATCGAACTCCCTTACAGTGGTACGCAAATGTAGAAGTTCTAAAAGCTTTTTTTTTTTTTTTTTTTTTTGTAAAATCAGATTTTCTTTCTACAATTTTTCGATCTGTTTAAAAGAATCAATTTATTAAAGAAATAATATACTCTAAGCAGGGCCACTCGTGAGATGTTTTTTAAAGCATCAAAATTGTTTCCAATTTTTAGAAAAATTGCGAAATTTAGGAAGAAGATAAAAAATTAATTTTGATCAGTTTTTAATTTATTTTGCCAATTTTAATTTATTTTTAATATCGTAGAAAATGTTCACTTTTTCGTAAATTGGAAAAATTTTATGCAAACATAGAAGAGTTTTCCAACCCTGCCACACTTAAATATTTCTAGCCGGGAATGTTTATATTTATGTACATATTTAGTCATTTTTAGGACTAATAGATATTTAGGTACATTTTTGGATTGAAAGTAATTTGTTATTTAACATTGTCAAATCAACGCTGACAGACAGACAGTTCAAGAACAATTTTTAGTCCATTAAAAACTTAAAAGTGACGTAGGACCGATTTTTTTTTTTTTTTTTTTTTTTTGTTATAAAAATTTTAATTTCTTATTTTAATGACTTTAAAAAATTATTGATAATTTAGTGTTAATAATTTATTATTTTTGAAAAATTTCAAAAATGTTATATGTATTCTATAAAACCTTTAAAAACAGTGCCACCTGTAAATAACGTTTAATTAATAGAAATCCCTTTGCAAAAAAAAAATGGATGTGTTTAATTAATTTAGCAGAGTCTTCAATTTCCGATTTTATTGCCAATATTACGATTTATCACCACTATTCGCAGTCCGACCAACTTTGCAACTGCTTTAGTTTATTTTTAGCACAATGGGACCACATCAGGACACAAGTGGGCTGGAGTATAATATTCTACCTAGTTTGTTTTTTCTAAATTTTCAGGATATAAAAATGTATATTTTCGCAAAATTAAGATTAGCTTCTCTATTGGGAGTTTCATTTAATGGGCTTCTTTGCTACATGATTAAATTAATTTATGCATTTTTCAAAAGTTTCTATTTTTACAACACCTGGAATTACTGCCTCCAAAAAACATTGATATCAAGAGTCATTTGTTTATCTCCACGTACATACTTTTAGTATTTTTTTCATAAAGGTAAAGTGAACAGCATAAAGAACAACGAATATTGAAATACTGATACAAAAAAAAATGAATTGAATGAAAAATCGAGATAACATTGAAGTGTCACTTTAATGAGATGAAAGTGTTGAAAAAATCAGTTGAGGATCCTTGATCTAAAACTTATTACAATTGTTTAATAATATTTACTAACAATTAGACATAGAATTTGAGGCACACTTCTATCATACCGTTTATGATCGTTGGGATTTTTAAAACTAATATTTTTAATGGTACTAAACTTCATTTTCTAAAATTTTTTTATTTTAGTCATACTAAACGACCCTTGTAAATAAGTATATTTTTCAAAAATATCATTAATTCTTTATATTTTTAAAAGTCATTAAGCCATTTATTCCACATACTCGTCCATATAAATTATTCAATTTTTGTATGTTGATAGTCATTTGTCAAGCATATGACAAATTCATAATTTGATCATAAATAATAGACAGTAACTGAAACAGAATTCAACTAATTAATAGAAGACAATATGATGATGACAACATACACACGCACACTCGGGAATATTATCCTAATGGTAACTATACGAATTTGAACCCCAAATAAAATGAAAGAAATAAAAAAAAAGAAGAAACACCCTTTTCTAAAAAATACCAACATACATACGATACATACAACATCCGTATGTAAAAGTGTACGTTAGTACGCCGTACACTTGCTAAACAAATAGATAGTGAGTGGCATTATGCGCCAAATTAAATTCAACCTCAATTGAGGGTTAATTTTCTTTTTCTACTTCTACTGTTGATCAAGTGAAGGAAGGACACAAAAAAAAATTATGCAAACACCAACAACACTAAAATAATGTTATATGAATTTATATTGTATTTACAATGACAAACATTTATATAGGAGTACTTATCAAATGATACTTTAATAAATTTACCACTCAATTTATAACAATAATGAATGATTCTACAAGATGGAAAACAAAAATTGTATAAGAGAGAAATCATTACTTCATTTACACCCCTTTCAACCTGCACAGAATAGCAAAAAACCAAACAAGCAGTCGAGCAGTCAGTCTAGCTAGTGTGTGTTTGGTTGTTTCACATAATATTTTCTATTCTTAACGAGTGTCATTGAGCTCTTTATTACGTTCAGTGTAAATTTTATGCGACACATCATACGCCCTCAACGTCTTTTCCGGAATTTATTTTGTTGCTGTTTATCCCATTCCGCACACGCAGTGTCAAGGCCAGCCAAATTGTATTTTGTTTGTGTGAGAAGTTATCGAAACAAAAAGACCAGATATTTAAATGTTTGTAATCTTGTGTAAAAATATTCTTTAAAAAATAGTGGGCTTTTATTTTTTTGATTATTTTGAATGTCAAAATTTAAAAAAAAAAAAATGATTTTGAAACATGCAGCCATGTCACAGAAGCCAATTCCGATCGGAACGTATGTTGCTACAAATAAAAGCTTTCGCTTCCCCAAAAAGAGTTTTGATTAAGTTTAGAAGGAATTCTTGGTTTTATCTGACTCTGAAAATCTCCTATTGATCCGGTGGGCAAAATTAAATATAAATCTGTCTTTGCATTTTTGTCGCTGTGCTAGGAACTGAATGGACACATTCGAATTCGTTTCAAACTTCATCAAAACTGTTTTAAATCAAACATCGTCTTTTATTCAAACCAAAATTATTTGTTCAAACATTTTTGCCTTAAGCCAGGTAATGTGTTCGGTAATTCAAAATTCGTATATAAAAAATATGACAGAATTTTGAGAACTGAAAAATAATTAAAACGTTACATATTCTACAAATCCCTAAATATGCACCGAATTTAAAATGTCATATTTTCTAAATAAAACAACCAATGTTGCTTTGCTGAATTGCTGAATTACTACAAATAATTATGAATAGAAATGATGTTTCCCATGACAATTTTCATAAAATATTTAAAAAAATTGCAGCAGATTTTTTTTGAAATACTTGCTGTGCTTTTGAACAGCTCTAAGTGTTAAACAGCTCTTAATTTTAATGATTTAATTCTTTTGCATGAATGCATCAAAAATGGTACATGTATGCACATGTGCATAAATATATACATACTCATACGTAGATATGCATTTTATAAGTTTATGTTGATTTCATATGAATGCTGTTGCTTTCACGTTATTTAATTTTCTTGGCAACCCCTTTGATTTAACACAAAAAGCTTTAATATTTGCCTTCCCCCAACCAAACCCAATTTCTCACTTACCCACTTATAGTTGTTATTGTCGAAAGTACGTACTGCGTAACTTGGCCAGCCATAATGACAAAAAAAAAAGAGAAGAATAAGAACTAAATATATAAATTATTCTGAATGCGTGGCAATCGTCGTTGCATATTCCATAGAAACGTTTTATTTTTGGTTAACCATTTCACCAAAAAAAAAAAAAAAAATACGTACACACACACATAAGGAAATAATATACAAATACTTTAACGTTTTTACTCCTTCATTCCCGCACGCCGTATGACGTTAGAACGCCGCAAGTTTATGCTTTTGATTTCGATTTCATTTTGCCATTATTTTGTTTTTGTTTGTGTAAAGTGGTCCGGAAGTTTGTTTTTCTTTTTTTTTTTTTGTAATACCCTCTGTGTTTGCTCCACAGCGTCTCTAACGTTGATATTGAAAGTTTATTTGCTATTGTTTTCTGGGTTGAAGCCATAAACATATGCAGCTCACGTTGCCCGGCATAAATCTAATGCGTTCTGCTCAACGCCTCTTTGTTGAATTCCGAATTGTTTGCGTTACTTTATTGTTGCCGACTTTTGTGTGACTGAATGTGTGAGGAGAGCAGGCGAAGGACGTTATAGTATTAACTCGACTTGGCTTTTTAAGTTAAAATTTTGTTGTTGAGGGGGAGCGACTGCGTCTCGTCTAGTCGTCTAAATGTGATTTTTATTTTATTTAATTTCTTTGCCGTATGTGAGGGGTTAATGCTGTTAATGCTGGCTGGCTCACTGACTGACTGACTGCCTGTCTGTCTGGCTGGTTGGTTTCATAGTATTGTTTTCCCAAAATATAATTTTGGTTTAAAAAAGGGGAAACCGCTGACTGCATTGCGTTTGGCCAAACACATTCTGTGGGTCTCTATTTTATGAGCTGTGCGCTGAAAATTAGGGTTGAGATAGAGTCTGTTACACGCACTAACGCCTTATTTAATCTCTCTGGGGACACTTTCAGTTTGAAAGCTTTTTATTGTGTGCTAAAAGGACTATTTATTTTCAATTGTTTCTTTACTATTAAATATTTTTTGGCTTCTGCTAAATTTAATTGAATTAAAATAAATATCGAAAGAAAAACAAACTTGACCTACCCTAAGATGGTAAAAATGCCATAAAATAAACGTAATTTTAATTTTTTAAAGGATTCATGAAATATAATTGAGATTGTTTCAGAAATTAATTCATCGAAATTTTTTTAGTTTTTTGAAAGTTATTTTCGATTTTATGCCAACTCATCAGTACAAATTTATCCATAATTTTGGAATATTTTTGAAATTCTTATGCTTTCCGACGAATTTCTTTGAGCAGGCTGAATTCGTTGCGTTAATTTGTCGTTTAAAAGACACTTGAAGTTTGTCCAATTAACTGTTCTACATATTGAGCATTTGCTGTAGTAGAGTCATAACTTATACAAAGTAATTTTGCAGAAAACGATTTTTAAGTTTTGAATTCGTTAACATCTTAAACGTATAAGAAAATATTACTTTACTCTCAAAAGCTTTGTATATAAGATATTTGGATGCTTTCTTTTTCAACATTGTGACTCCAAAATCACATTTTTGTAGTTGGGACTCTATTGCTGCACAGGCTCGATATCTGATGTTCGATGTTCTGAGTTTTTAGCCTTTCTTACGCGATTGTAATTTAGTTAATTGTTGACTTTAATTCGATGTAGGCTTAGCGTTTTATTTAATACATTTAAGAACTTTTCGAGTTCTTTAACATTTTTTCTTGTTTTGTTTTAATTTTAACACTTTTAGCGATTATTGTTTGTCTCAGCGATATTGAAGTTTGAAATGTATAAAAACCAAACATTTGTTTGTACTGAAATTAGGGCTGAAGTAAATTTTCGCTAAAAGTGACGATACATAATAACAGCAAATATATGCTGGAGTTATAATTTTGCTGTACAGTGTTATTGACCGTATTTATAATTCTGCAAACATTCACTAAAAGTTTACTTAATACCAAAGAACTTTAACAGTAATTTATTAACTATTTTTAAAATAAAGTTCATGTTAACTTCATTCTCCATTTTATAAAGAGTTTTTTTTTTGTAATCTAAACTTTAAAATGATATTATTAAAATTGTATAACTTACCTTTCATTTGCGTGCTTATTCCTGTAATACCATGATGATTTCCAGTGAGATCTGTTGCAACACCCACACCAGCTAAGGAGCCAGCACTTCGAATACCACTGTTTGCCACATTGTTGTTTAGGCCTATAGCGCCATTACCACCTGTTGCACTTAAATGTGTTTCGTATTCTATACGCTTAAGCGTTGGCATTACTGGCGTCTGTAGTGGTGGTAATGTTGCTGGTGCTGTAGCAGCAACAACAGATGCTGCTACATTTGCACTTGATATCGAACGTATTCTAGTATCGTCTTCATGTTCCTTTTCCTCATCGGAGCCCAAAGCATCTTCATCTTCTGTACGGTTCTTGGGCTCCCATGTCATTTTGTTTTCTTTTTTCAAACGTCTTCGAGCATTGGCAAACCATGTGGAGACCTGCGTCAGAGTCATTTTAGTGATTATTGCCAGCATGATCTTCTCGCCTTTGGTTGGATATGGATTTTTCATATGTTCATTTAGCCAGGCCTTCAGTGTTGCCGTCGACTCTCGTGTAGCATTTTTACGACGTGATGCTAAATCATAAGTGGCGCCATACCTGCAAAATAGCAAAGAAAAAATAAATAAAAGAAACACATACAGTCAGAATAAAATAACACATAAAAAGAAGAGAGATGAGTGAAATACAAAGCAAAATTATTGTTAACTTTGTTAACAGTGAAAATAAGAGTTGAATGTTTTTTAGCGAATTCATTGTCTGTTTCTTGTTGGTTTGTGCAACCCATTAACGCAGCAATAGCAACAACAGCAAACAGCAAATCTTGAATAGCATATATACGACTTGAAAGCCCACATGTGGTCCGAGCATAAAAAGCCAAACCCCCCTTAGAGCTGGAACTGTGTAAGACACATTAGCACAATAGTAGTACCGAGTACATTTACTTTTTTTCCCCTTCTTCTTCTCCTGGCGGTATTCAGTTTAACCCACAATTTATGCAGTATTTTGTTTTCATTCTTCATGTTATTGTTGTTTTGTTGTTATTGTTGTCGTCGCAGTCGCTGTCCTACGGCTTAAATATTCATATTTTACAGTTGATTCATAACTTTATTAACTTGATAGGTAGTGAGCAATTGATATTTGCTCTGTTTTTTATTGTGGCATATAAATATTTCTTGAAATAGCTGTCTTGCACCCTACATTATTATTTAGCACAGCGATATGAAGCTTATAATGAGTGGAAGTTTATTTTTATTGCATGTGAATTTTCATCAATGCTCGAAACATGACTATTTTATTTATTTGGAAATAAATTTAAGCAAAATAATGTTTAATCGATTAATACAATTTTGATCCATTTTTTTAAGAATTGGCAAAACTTCCCTCCGGGTTCATCAAAAAAAAAAACATTAGATATCCGAACCATGTTGTGCAAAATTCTTCATGCGATATGACGCGTCTGGTTGCAAAATACATCTCAATTTATGCACGTCACGTCAGCACCTTCCTAAAAAAACTTTCTTTTTGGTCATCCCAACTATGGTTTGGACCACGTAGTCTGATTTTTATATATTTTACGAGATTTTAAAGATGTGTGTGGTGTTGTCTGAATTGGTTAGCGTGTTGACTACTAAGCAAACTTTGACTTGGGGCCTGGGTTCAAACCCTGGACAGAGCAAGTCAATGAACATCATTAATTTCTCCAATTAACATAATTTTTCATTGTACTAATTGTTGTCGGACTATTTAAGTGACGAAGGAGTAGCACACTGGTCACGAAACACTGTTCCGTCATCGATTGATACTGTTCAAAGCTAATGTTAATACCAGATGCGCTGCAAAGTTGTAAAAGAATTAAGCCTTCTAAGTTTTGGTACAATGCATTGCACAAGTAGGTGTCATTCCCTGACAAAAAAAATTTACATATAACAAAAAAATAAATGCTGTCTTAAAATATCAGCAAATAAAAAACAACAACTAGAGCTTTTTTTCTCTTCATAACGTTGTGTCGCATGAAACTTAAACGTAAGATTGATAACGTGTAATTCCTTATAATCTCTTACTTATAATAATTTCAAAATTTCGTACCCTAAACGGGGAAAAAAACACTGACAATTCCATAGTCAGGGATATTCGAAGCGTATCTTCATGTCGTGTTTTACCATGAAAAATCTCCTTAACACCAAATAAAATTCTTGTTAACTACTTAAAATAATTTTCGTCTTTGTAAATATTGCACTAAGCTCTTGCTCGACTCTTCAAGCTGCTAAAATTATAAAAAAGACAGTGCGCTAAGCATTTACGTTTTTCATTCGGTTTCACAGCGAAAACTGTGCATTTGCCATTTCTTTTCTTTTTTTTTTTGGCTTTTTTCGTCTCAGCAGGTGTTTGTCATTGTGATGTATTTGAGCAAATGCGTTTTTGGTCAGCTTGTATTTTTTATTGCATTTTATTTATTTATGTTGTCACAATTCGACTAATATGTTTAGTGGCATTGTAACAGCAGGATTATTTAAACCAAAAAAAAAAAATTAAACCAGACAACGAAAAAGCTGACATCATGCGAAAAAAGAGAAATAAAATAAATACACGGCTGCTAAAATTATCTAAATAAAATTTGAAAATAAAGCTGCTGGTTGAGTTAGGCTCATAATAGTATTTGTCACAAATTAAATATGAAATAAACTGGCAATTGAAAAATACACAATAAATCAATTAAAAGTTGGACAATTTTCTATCATAAAGCAGTTTTTGCAAAGCAATACTATCAATCTATGAAAGTTATTCGTTTCTAAATGGATTTTAATTACTACAAGTATTCTTAATTGCAATAGAAAAATTATTCAAAACATAATAGAATATTTTTTTAAATCAACTTTAACACTGAGGTATGATACGAAAGATAACAGATTAACATAAATATGGTTGCGACCAAATTCTCGTATTTAAATTTCACAAAGACTTTGTATACATTCAACAGAGTCACCTAAAAGTAGCGTAAAAGACTTGATGACTTCTGAAAACAACGTTTGTTCTGTTCTTTTCGGATGTGTACGATAATAAGTAAAATCTGTTTTTTCCTTAGCCTTTATAATGATCATGTTGAATTACGGTAGTTTTTTGTTAAAATTATTTATAGTTATACTGTCATACGCATACAGACATATAAATATACCACAAATACTATTACACTATATCCTATTAGTTCTATTTACATACATAAATGTAAAACTTATACATTTGTCAAAGTCGTAAATAGGCAAACAAATTTGTTAGTTTGAGTATCGTATTACACCTTTTTAAATATTTGCGCAAATAAAATATTTACAGTTTGTATTCACGTTAAAAAATGAAACACACCCAGCAAGCCTTCTTCGTTTCGAAGTCGGTCAACAAGTCTGCACAAGATGCCGAATTACAAAATGTTTTTAGAAAAGTTAAAAATCCAAGGCTACAATTAGAGATTAGTCAGAAATATATTGTCCCATGAATACATGAATAAGAATTCACATACTTTCAAGAGATAAATGAGAAATATTAAAAAAAAACCTAAAATTAAACATTATGCTGGAGGGAAGAAAAAAACTCCTGAGACTTATGTCTGAAAAGGCACCTAACTGGATGCAAAAATTAAGTAGTCGCAAATTCAGAAAATTCTTCAGAAAGTGTCTAACAACCGCCTGAACTTCAAATTTTCCTCTTGCAGCGTTGTCAGAAAGAGTATTGTCAGTACATTGTACGACAATAATATTGTCAGACATCTGAACACAATTCAATGTCGTTGAACATTGTCAGAACTTTTTTAATTCTCAGATGGTTGAATTTTGTGAATCTGAAAATCTTATCAATGTCAGTAAATAAAAAAAAAGCTGTGATTCTGTTTCTCATAAAAGTATGCTATAAATTGCACAGTGTTTACGTTCTTTGAGAGAATCTGACAATTACTACCATACAACCATCTGACAGATGTGTGAACTGACAATTTTAGTTGCCAGATACTTTTATTGCCGTCGCAAAAGTCATCATGTAAATCGGGTGATTGTTGTTTGGTGAAGTTTACTGGTTTTTTATGACATCATGCAAAAAAAATGTTTACTGGGCATGTAGAACATACAAAGACCTATATACGAGTAAATAAAAACACGTAAATTGTGTGTTTCATAACACGTACATTCACATGTGTAAAGAACGAAAAGTGAATATGAGCACACCGAATGAGTGATTAGACACCCGCAGCAAAGTTTCAAGACTGGCAAGAAGTTCACGCTTACAAAAACATAAAAAATGGCTTAAAAATATTTACACAATTCCAAAAGTAAATGTGTAAATGTGTATGTGTCTGTTTTTTGTTTTTGTAAAGTATTCAATACAAACACAAAAACGGAAATAATAGATATATCCATTAACCACATGCGCGTCTGCGTGACATTTCAATATCAATCATTAAAAATCTGAACAAAATAAACAAGAGTTGGCTCTAAATTTGAATAATAGGCAAAACCAAACCTGATTTTTTTATTCAATAATTTATAATTTTTTTTTTCTTTTTGTAAGAGTTTGTTGAATAAAAGTTATCCACAATAACTCAATTTGGCATATTACCGCTGACTGAGGATAATTTGTTAACTTTTAATTGATTTAAATAAATTGCTTAGATTGTAATTCATTCCAAATTAAATTTCAATATTAAAGTTTCAGCAGAAGGAAAAACTACAAACTGAACTGAAGAATTTAAAATGATATACAATAAATTGTTATTTTAGGTTTACAAAAAGTTTTGCATGAAAATTTATTTGATTAACCGGATAAAAATCGAAAACATGAGTCTTTTTTATAAAAAAGGTCATCAATATTTTAAAAGTTTATTCTAATGCACAAAAGTCCTTCTTATATTTTCGTTAGTGTTGAAGCAACAGGCACTCCTGTTTTTTAATTAAAAATATATGTTTTATAAATTCTTAAATTCTGCATATTCACGTGTCTATTAGAAGTATGCAGATTAACATGAGGAGACCAACCTGATATATATATTGTTTTTTAACGATTAATTTAATATTTATTTCAATAATTTTCGTATTCATTCTTCTTTTCTGATATGTAGAAATAAAAATTGAATGCTCAAACGACTTCACTCAGCGAAAGCAACATTATGTTCTATGCATTTATAATATAGTTGTGGTAAACGAGTAGTTGTTGCAATATCATTTTATGGTCTAATGTTCGTTGCTTTGTATTAAAAAGATTTAGATGTTAATTTTCAACGTTCACAGGAAAAGATAACGACGTTGTCACCGTATATGTATCACGTTTCTCACTTGTTGTCGGAATTATAATTTCTAGTTTTTTGTGAAATTTGAATACGAGAATTACCGCGTTTCTAAATTGATGTTGATCCTAACAATATTTTATTGCTAACTTTGTTTTTTTTTTTCTTTTTAAAACACTTTTTTCGATTTGTTTCTACTACTTCTGACATATGTATGTTCGAATAATTTTATTTCGGTAATTTTTTGTTCGAATACATAATGTTATTCAAGTAGTTTTTTTTTAATATGTATATCATTTTCTACTTTTTATATTTTTTTTGTATTATATTCCTTCGAATTTAAAAAAAAATACTTTTGTTCGATTAACTTTGAATCGAATACATTTTATTCGAATAAATTTTAATCAAATGTTTTTTTTTTTTTAATAATAAATATATTACTTATGTACACTTCATAAATTCTATAGCTTCGCCGATACTTCTGCCAGGCATCTTCGCTTCAATTAAAACTAAAAGTTCAGCATTAAAAATGATTTCGATTTAATTTGACTCGATTGAGAGATTAACCATTAAAATTACAATTTTAGAAAAAATAGCTTCCTACTAAATGTTTTAATATTTTATGTGATTATATTTTTTAAAAAAATTAACAACTTAATGATTTTTTTAACTAATAACCATGTAGTAGTGTACGGACTAGGCTTCAGCGTAGGATGGAAAAAAAAGAAAATTTCTGTCTTCAAAACTAATGAAACATATCAAAATGATTAAGCTGAACGAACGCCTACTTTAATATAATGACTCTAAAATAATTTTTAAAAGTTTTTGCAGCATAGCGACTAATTTCTGCTCAAATTCCAATTCAAGTTAATCCAAGTCAAAAAAGTTGGTCACGTTATCAAATCATTTATGCCTTTGGGGGATGGCGTATCATAACGTATGCTTAATAAACATACACTAATACACAAATATGTAAAAATGTATTCATAATATTATGACTTGTGTTATTATTGTTATTGTTGGCGATATGTTGCACGTAGATAAAACATACAAGTTATTTGCAATACGTGTGTTTATATGGACTTGTGAATACTTGTGTACGGCTCTTAAGTGTTGTTTGTTTTTCGTCGTTTTGTTGCGATTTCATTTCATTTGATTTGATTTATTTTATTTGTTTTATATGACACCCTCAAGTGTTTCGTTGTTATTTATTTTGTTTTATTGTTTTTTTTTTTTTTTTGTGTGTTGGATTTTTCCTTGATACAACTTCCACTACTACCAGAAACCCATTAATAAAATCATGAACCTTTTCTGTTGCATACATACAAAATAACGCATAGTATTTTTATTGTTATTGGGAGTTTATTTAACTGACTTGATATATATTTCATTTGTTGAGTTTATTTTTTGGGTGTAAAATTGTGTTTTGTGTGAATATACTTTGAAAAATGGCGTTAGATTTTTATTTGAAAAACAAATGTGTTACGGTGCATAAATAACAACAAAATAAATGTGAGAAAATTTGTTATAAATGTGTCAAGTAAATGAAAAAGATTGCAAATTCAATAAAAGTTTTGATTACAAAAAATGTCTTAAGCTCAGTACAAAAGTTTTTTTCTAACACGCAAAAATTTAAAAGCTTTAGGCTTTTTTGCAGAATTTTTGGTACAGTAATCGAAACAATAAAACTCTTGATGGACGCATTTGAGGATAAGACAAATCGCCTGCTGGCAATATGGACACATACGAGTAAAACCAAAAGTTTTTTTTAATCGTTTCTTTTGAATGATTAAACTATCAATGACGGAGAATGCCATTTCTTCATTTGCGGACAACAATGATTGTATTAGTTTGTCATCGATTGTTTAGTCATCAGTAAACTCCGTTTCATATCAACGCTCATAAGAATTTACTGTTTGAACAACAGTTTTTATTAACGAAATAGCCGGTTGACATATTAAGCAAAAGTGCTTTGGAGCTGAATCCAGAAAGAATTTTGGAAATACTATTTTGAAAATCAAGAAATAAATCTTCAATAAAAAATAAATAAACAAAATAAATGTTAAAAACTTAAAGTTAACGATATAAACAAGGCAAACTGTACTACTCACTACCTTCCTCCCTGCAGCTGTCGCTGAATACATGGGTGGGAAGGTTTATTCAACCGATCATCGAGTCAACAATAAAGCAGAAAAACCTGAAAAATTTTCGAAATCAATTTTACATGAAAATAAGCGACGATTAGTAACACTCGCAATTAGTTTAGAAAAATTAATTCTTCTGATTGTTGTAAAGCTGTGGATCTAGGATATAAATGTTATGTGTTGGGTGAAAAGGACTAAATTCCAGCACGTTTGCATTTCGATCACTTTCACAACCAATAAACACGAAAATATGAACAAACCAACGAGAAGATCTACTTTTCCTGGCATTTTTGTTATAATTAAAAATTAAATATATGTATTTTTCTTACATGTTATAAATTTCAAATATCTTTAGGAGAAATTATCACTTGAATTTTAGTATATATTCTCATTAAAACTTTCAATTCATATTAAAGATTTCATTTTGAAAATGAATCAACAAATAATACAAATTTTTGTTCTCATTTTAGCTGAGAAAAAAATGTGCAAATATTCAAACACTTTTAGTGAGTCCCAAGGGTATCCATACAATGAACTGCTAATGAAAAGGAAGCTCTTAGTTAAAGCCTGAAGAGAAATAGATTGACATTCAAACACGTAAACACTCCAACAAATACCAAACACTGATTGATGAGGAAAAAATGAAGATAAACGTCACAATCTATCTTTAAAATCTTCGACAAGACGACGTAAGAAACAAATACGCACACTCAAATACATATATGTATACACATGTATGTATGTGTATAGAGCAATTTGTACAAAAAAAGTGTAAAAAAAATGGAATAAACATTATTTATGTATACGTTTCCTTTGCGCCACATAAAACATTGAATTTAAATAAAATGAATAAAAAAATAAATGTAGGTGTAAAACATTTAATAGTCTGTTTATATGAATGTTATACTATTTCCTTTTAAATGCCTGAATATAGCTGAACGTCGGTGTATGCATGTGTGTGTCTGTGTGTGTATTTGTATAATGTGGAAGGGAGGGTAACTGATAAATCACATATTTTCGCTGATCAAATCAATCTAATTGACATTACTCAAAATGATGGCTTAACTCTGTTGGAAAAAGTTCTTATATGTGTAAATTTTTCTCTACATGTTTGTTTGTTTGTATGTGTGTGTGTGTGTGTGCACTGGTATATGCGGCCTGGGGGAGATACATATACGGAAATGGAAATGTGATTTAAATGAGACTACCAAACAGACGGTGAAAGATTGTCAAAGTTTTAACGGAGTGTGTGCGTTTTCTTTTTTTTCATTTTCATATCTACTTTTCAAATGAGTTTGGGGGCAGAAATGAGGGTGCGCTACAAAACTTGCACATATTTCGATATAAAATACGAGTGGTTGTAAATATTTACGCACAACCAGTATAAACATACAATCAGAATGATTTATTTCATTGATGAGCCACCCACAATGAATGGTGGAATACGTTAAATGAAATGTTGAAGGAAAAAAATGAGTTGAAACGGAAACACAAGTGAATTTAAATTGAAATGCAAATGCCACAAATATTCGCTTTATAAAATGAAAATCACACATTCGTACTCTTTACAGGATGAGACTTAACACAAGCATGCAGCAACATAAGCAACACTTTAATAAAAGTATTTATAGATTATTCTCTCTTAAAATGTGAAAGATAATTTTTGATAAAGATGTGATCTTAATCTATTCTGGCAGATTGACTAAAATTAGTTTTGCTATTTTTCATCGCCGTCTAACGTTCATTTTCTGAATCGAAAGATTGTTGCAAAACATTTTGCAATTAACAAAAATAAATAGCAAATAAAATGTATTTTACAAAAAATTCTCACAGATACATCTGCAGAGCATTGTTAACCTTTAGAATGGACTAAGAGAATAATATTTTCAACACAATTCGAATAAGGGGAAAACTGACTGTTAAGATCAAATATAATTTGTAATTCTCGTATTGTAACTTTTAATTTAACAATTCTCCGGCAGTTAACAAATTCTATTGTCACAACGGCCACTAGCCATGACATCGCTTGAACATGACATCGCTTGTTTTTATTTCAAATTAATTCAGATAGAAAATGTTTGCCGGGATATTTTGTATTACATATTTGTGTTTGTGTCTGTATGAGATTTACAGAGTGCATACGTATCTGCATTTGTTTTGGTCTTTCTGCTGAGGGTTTTATTGGTTTGCAGGTTTAACTCATTTACGATGCTTTTTGCAACACTTTCACCAGTTTATTGCTGTTATTTGTTGACGTGATGCGAGAGATGTTTAAAATGCAAAAGAACATTATATATCTAACAAAAACTAGAGCTACTTAACTTAAACCTAACAAAGAGCTTTGCTAATAGAAATTATTAGCTGCAGGTTTTTAGATCAACCAAAAAAAGCGAGTATAAATTAAAATATCAGTAACAGAGCGACGAAAATATCGTGCTGTTTTTATGAAAATAGTTTAACTTAATTAATTTAAGTCGTAACACCGATGAGAGGGTAGTTCAAGCTTATATATAAAATTTTAATGGTTCGAATATCGACTAATTTTGTTCGAATATTTTTTTTTAAATAATTAAAACAATTTTTTTTAAAGTTTTTTGTATAAATAATTTTTATTCTAATCCTTTTTTTGTATATCTTATTTAATCGATTAAAATCTAGTTTAACACTAATAGCTTTTATTCGATTGCCTAAATTCGATTAATTTTATTTCGGTAAGAGAAAATATTTATTTGTTATACAGTTTTATATTTTTTAAATTTTTTTTTGTGTAAAATTTATTCGAATATTTTTAATAAATAAACTTTTATTCATACTTTTGGTAGAATAAGTTTTATATAAAAAGTTTTACTTTCTAAATTTATTTGAATTGTCTTTTTGTAATAAATAGTTTCATCGAAAAAATAAATTATTTGATAACCCTACAAAACTTTAGATGAAAATATAATGCAAAAATTATATATCCCTCAATACTTCTACTTTGGCATTTTAACCAAATTACTTTAACGTGGAATTAAACCACTTAAAAATTTCAATATATAGAAGATATTAAATATTCAAAAAATAATAAAAAATTAAAAGTCTCTTCAGAACATTGAACATTGAATGTGCGAAGTGTGTCTTATATAAGTGTATTCTACACCCTGGACTACTCAATAATTAATTTTTGACTGGCTTAAAAACTAAAATAAATTCAGTTTGCTTCGCCAGTAGTAGAACTTATGAACATCGGAATAATAAGTACAGACGCTACTACTGTGCTTATGAGAGAATAAAGGGCATGCTTGCTTACTAGTAAGAACTTGATGTAACTGCTGCAAAGTCAGTCAAACGGTATGTAGCTTGTGCTTGAAGAATATTTTTTTTTATATATTCAAAACATTGCAAAAATTTGCTGCGAACTTTATTGTTGCAATTTTTGTTTGTATAAAATTAATCCGAGGGTTTTTAATGAATAAACTTGGTTTGTTGGTTGGTTGGTTGGTTGGTTGGTTGGTTGGTTTACGTGGCTGCCTCTTACGCACAAGCATTCAAGTAGAATCAATAAAATTCCGTTTTGACAGACGACTCCACTCGTCAGTGGCAACCTGATTTAGGTTCGAGTCCAGTCCTCAGATTCGGAGTAAGATACTAGATCCATCCTGTCGCATTGAGGTATCTAATAAGGTCACCTAAACCTATCCTTGATGCCTCCCAGAGATCGTCTAATATGCTATTGCCCAAGAATTTGTGTCTCGAAAGGTGCAAGGCCGGGCATTCGCAAAGAAAGTGGAAGACTGTTTCCTCTTTGCTTTGATCCCGGAAAGTACGCTAGAACGAATTGTAGGAAAGGCCTATCCTGCTAGCGTGTCTCTCGATTACCCAGTGCCCCGTCAATACTGCGATGAGCCTCGAGATGTCCCTGCGGATTCTGTTAATTAGTTGTGTTGTGCGCTTATCGCTGTAGCAAGGCCACATTTTCTTAGCCACCTTACACGTACTCAACCTGCGCCACCTATCTTCAGCTTTCTGCCGGTAATAATTGAGAATGCGATTTATAATATTGCCAAACGGCATGGCTACCGATTCAGCAGTGGAGACGTACATGGCAGATCCACCCCTGGCCAGCTCATCCGCCAGTTCGTTGCCCTGGAAGTTGATATGTGCGGGAGCTCAGTTGAGGGTAACGTCAGTCTGACTACCTAGTTTGGATAACGCGTCTTTGCACTGGCTAACTAGAGTAGAAAAAGTAGTGTGTGACCTTAGAGACAGAAGTGCCGCTTGGCTATCGACAAAGGTGCCGACTCTTCCTTGAACACCCTTATCAATCAAAACCCTACACGCCTCCCTTATGGCCAATATTTCAGCCTGAAATACACTAGCTTCATCAGGAAGTCGGAATGAGAGTTTTATTGCAAGGTCCTTCGAAATTACTTCATAGCCCAGATCATTCTTGATCCATCAGTATACATCCTGAAGTTGAAGTCTTTTTCTATGTTTCCCCCCTTCCACTCCCGTCTGGATTGAATAAGGACTTTGAACGTACTGTCAAAGTCCAGAAAAGGTACCAAGTAATCGGTGGGTTTCCTGTCGTTTCAGTGTCGGTGGTAACTGATCTAGGATTCTGGCATGGCTATAGGTCGTTGATCTCCACCTCCCAGATGCCGCTAGTCTTTGTTGCGCATTTGGTTTCCACGATAGTTTAGTGAATAAACTTTTAATCGGATAAATTTTATTCGACGCTTATTATCAAGCCATGCTAAGTTCTGGTATTCAGAACACGACATATATGTGTTATACTACACTGAAGCCTTCGAAAAGAGTTAACCATCTCTCTTTCAATAGATAGTTCATTTAAAAATTGATTTTTTCTAAACTAAAGATTTGGAAAGGAAAAGTTAAACTTTCTAGACATCCCGAGTAGATTGCCAAAAGTATGTATGTAAATGTATTGTTGTTGCTCAGGTGGCTGATGCTGCTTCCAAAATTATGTACGTACACACACATGATTTGGTGCTACATTATACATATACAGTACTTATTTACATCTACAGCGATGAGATAGATGATGATGAAATCATTTTTATAGAGTTTGCTCATTTAAAACATGCAGAGCACGCAGCTTTAGCAGTTAACAAATGAAAATCCATCATGACATTTGCTCATACCAACAACAAAAACAAAAATAAAAAAAAAAAAAAAACAGAAAGATTTAAATACAACTGTTAAAAGTACTTAAGTATTCCGTTTTCAAAATTATATGCATCAGAGACTTCGGGCTGGCTGGCTGACAGTGCGTATGAGTACGAATATTGTACATGCACATGTGAATAGTTGCATATGACTCTGCGTATGTATTTATGTATATGTATATGTTTGTATGTACATATCTTTATGGGTTTTCAATTTAACAATAATGCTGATGATGATACCGATGATGTGTGTGTTATTTGGAACTTAATTCAGTTCTTAGCATAAAAAGCGGAATACTAAATTTAATTGAAATTGTTCTCTTTTAAACTGAGATTTATTGAATGGTAGAATTCATTAAATTTGAAAGGAAATCTATTCTTTTTTGTGAATAGGAAATTGATTTAAATATATTTATATTCGGAATGTGGAAATCTTTTTATACAAAATATTTTAATTTGCATATTAGCAAAATTGTAAGAAACCTTTATTTTAGATGTGTTTTAACTTTTACAAATAAGGCCAAATTTGTTAAATAATTCAAGAAAACTAATTTACACATAATGAAAGAGTATTTTCAGACATTTTTTTTTCTTTAAACTTATATAAATTGTATTACCATGGACGTAATTTCATTATTTGTAGTTTGAATTTTGGGAAACTTTATCTCGTTTGTTTTGACTTTCAAAGTTTGTGATTTCAATAAGTTTTTTGAAAAGTTATTTGGAGGGGTTTTTTGTTTGTTTGTATTATAAGTGATTTTTCATGTTATTTCCGATGTTACAATTCGAGATTTTTTAATAAAAGTTTTCGACCGATTTTTTAAAAATTTTTAGTGTAACGTGATTCCGCGAATAAATTTATTCCACTGAAGCACAGTCTATGTCTTCTAATTTACTCCAAAGTTTGGTATTGACATTTAATTTTTTTACACATTTTAAAGCTGCAATTTTTACTCAATTAAATGGTCGTAACCGTAATAAATTATTTCACAATGATTTTTATTACACTAGAACTCGTAAGAATTTATGGATAACCAAATTAATCATCAGATAATAATCCATGTGATAAGGAAACAATTAAGGTTAATTGGTTTCAACCCACATGGCAAAACATAACAGAACTGCTATCGGTAGACTGCAAATCAAACACACCTTCTAGATAACTCTGATTATAAGTAAATTTAAATAAATTTACATAAATCATGAATAAAGAAAGAATACGAGAATTATTATTTATTGCAATGCAATCAAAATTAATGGGAAGTTTAACGGTGCAAGCAATCGATTAAAAGGAATCATTTTGAGGTATAACTATTCGAGTTAAATTAAATTATTGAGAAACCTTCATCCAAACAGTTTTATTTGCAATATTTGAATTTCAATAAATTTATTCGAATAATGAAATTCAAGTAGTTTTTATCTGAATAAATAATTCGTAATTTTTTATTCGTTTTTTGAATTATATTGAGGTACAATTTTTACTTCTACATAGAGAATCAAGAAGGAAACTTATGTTTTTTATTAGGTATTCTTATTGATTTTTTCAAAAAGGTTTTCTTGTTGATTTTATTAGGTATTCTTATTGATTTTTTCAAAAAGGTTTTCCTTATTAAAATAATAAGACTTCCTTTTTGAAAAAAATTCGTAGAGATATCTTATTAATTTTGTTCTATTTTATTAGGTATTTATTATTAGGCACTGTTTTCTCTGTTTGATGTCATCAGAACGTCATCGTACGTCCCGAATGCTTATTTACAACATGTATTTGTATTATCTGGATGGAGGGGTGATGAAAACATTTTTATAAAACTTACGTATTCAGGAAGTTGAACCAAGGAACTTCGGTTTAGTAGATTGGCAGTCTAACCACCTCACTACTACACCTTACTATAGTATACATGTTAGCAGCCAGTTTAAGAAGATGATTTATTGTAGCACAAAAAAATTATGAAAAAAATGTTCCTATGTTTATTTATATGTATGAAATAACAAGCAAGCTAATGAAATCAAGAAGATATTCTTATTAAAAAAATTAAGAAGATGATTTACACATGAAAATACAGGAACCTTATAAAATCAAGAAGAAAACCTTATTGAAAAAAACAATAAGACGACCTAATGAAATCCCATTTATTTACAATTCATATGAAAACCTAATAGAATCAAGAAGTTTTTCTCTATGGATTGTTTTTTTGGTGCCAAAAATAACGGAAATTGGGTAAAAAAATTGTAAATAACAAGTTTTCTTCTTGATTTTATGTGTTTTCCTTATTGAAGAAATTAATAAGATTTACCACATCAAACCAATAAGGAATCTCTTCGAAAAAATCTTCGCTTCTTTCTGCTGGGATACCCCTTAGCCTAAAAGTGTTTCATAGAGAAAATCTTATTGATTCTATTAGGCAGTTTTGGCTCTGTGTATGTATTTTTTATTTTTTGAGTAAATCTTTTTGTAAATAATTTCATTGGAACATACATACTAGTGATGTTACGAATACTCGTACTCGTATTTGACTATTCGACTATTCGCCTGTTTTAAGATATTCGTATTCGTATTCGCGAAATTCAAGCGAATATTTTTCGAATAATTTTCCCATACATTTTCCAAAAAAAAAAATTATACAAAAGTTTAAAAAAAGTACATAAAATGTAAAAAATATATTAATTTTTATTAAAAAAACCCATTATATTTCACGCAGAGTAAGAAAAACGAAATCGGAAAGTATGTAAGTAAAATAATTAAAAAATGTTCTGTAGAGGTTTTCAAATTCGGCATTTTAATGCAATAATAATGTTAAATCACTATTTTTTTTTTTTCATTTATAGTTACTAACGCAAAGGCAGGGATTTTTTCCAATTAAATTTGAAATATAAACCTCAAAAGAAATATTCGTATTCGTATTCGTATTCGGCGAATACTGTTTTAAATATTCGTATTCGTATTCGTATTCGCGAATACTAAAAATTGATATTCGTAACATCACTAATACATACACACATACATATTAAAGTTCCCGCTAGTCCTACGATTTCTGAAAATGTTTATCAGATAGCGACAGTTAGAGATTGAGAAAAATATTTCGACCTTATTAAGCTTTTTCTTAAACTTGACATTAAAGTTTCGTAAATTATGATTGCAATTTAACACCTTATCAGATATTTACTTTGAAACAGTAAACTGATCACTAAATATTTTACAAAATTGAGTATTATGTATCACTCGAACGTTGCTGAAAATATTTTGAATAAAGAAGAAAGGGTACCTCTTTTCTTTTTACTATCGCCAAGTCTGGGGATTTAATTTTAAACTGCTACAATTGCTAGCATTCGGTGATGAGCTGCTTTGGATTAATAACTGAAGACCTATTATCCGATAGTTTAAACGGTGGATATTTTTTACTGATATAAATACGAAGTGAATAATTATGTATATTGAAGGATATAATGGAATTGTGTATATTCCTCACAAGCATACTCCATTTACAAGTATTAAAATTGAATTAGGAATTCCGATCAGATCGTGTTGCGGCCTCTAAAACAATATTGAGCCTTGAGCTGCCCTGCTAGTCTGATGATACGATGTTCTTGTGCTCCTTTCCAATAAAACAATTTTAAATTACTATAAAAATCTTAATTAAAAAAGCTAACAAGAATAATATGTGCTTAAAATCTAAACTATTATTATGATTTAACTCGGATTCTATGGCCTGATTCAAATTACTCACAATTCAAGCTTATTTAAATAATATTTATTATATTGAAAATGCATTTAGTGGTTGTAACAATTACGGCACAAAAATATTTGTCTTTCCCATTCTTTTAGTTTGTTATTTTTTTATATACACAAAGTTATTATTGCGCAAACAAAATTATAAAAAAAATACAATTCCCCAAATACCGTGTAGTCCTATAATACCACTTTACTTAACATTATTGTTCTTGTAGAACATGCAAAAATAAGAGTAAAAAGAGCAACCAAAAAAACAAATTGTATGTGTTTATGTCCCTCTAAGAGGCAACTAAAAAAACGAGCGCATACATTCATTGACAACAAAAAAAGACCACCAAAAAGCTTAAATAAATTATAATTTAACTTATTTTTGGCGCTTCTCCATTGCAACGTGTATGTAAATGGTTTCGCAGAACTCTTCCTGGTATTTTCATACAAAAATGCCCAACTATGCTCTCTTATTGACAGTAAATGTGTGTGAGAGTGCGTTTGTTTTGAATGTAAATAAAAGTGCTTGTATGTGCATGAGTAAAGCAATCATACAACTGTGATTTTATTCAATTTATACTTGTAAACTTTTTTGTTATTATTCTTCTGTAGATATTCACTATGGCGTCCTTCCGGTCAGGGTTGTCACATGTAGCGATTTCTTGCAAAACGTGGCGACTTTAAAACCTGATTGGCGTCCTAATTTTCGATTTGGCGACATGGCGATTTTTTTGGCTATTTTTGATGAGTGACAAATCAATATAAAAAATAGTATTATTTTTATTCTGATATTTTTATGTACAAAATTTGAGGTATTCATATGATGCCAACAAATTGATGGCTCGTGTAATGGTGCGTTAAGAACATTTTATTATACCTGGATTGTTTTCTTTAACCGTAGATCGAGCTTTAAAAAAACTTCATAATTCTACCTATGTATCATTTTTGATACATACTGGAGTTCATAGAAATAATTGATTTATTACGACATTTTGATTAAAGCTTGTGATATATTTAAGTTTTATTCAGGCATTTTATGCAAATATTTTTTACAAGTTCACATGTTCAAGTGTTGTATACAATCTATACAGATATTTTTGGCATGCTTGTCATTGCAGTAGGGTTTTTTACATACGAAACAAAATATTGAGGTCCACTTATTTTTTTTTGTTTTTATCCAGAATAGTAGCATTTTTGACACCTTGCGTGGCTCTTTTTTGGCGACTTATCAACTTTCTGTTTCTTTGATGGACAAGGCACATTGTCATCAGGATCGACAATATTGTGTGTTGACAGTTTCGAAAGCAACGTAACCATTGTCATATTCTTTTGTAAGAGTTTTTGGCCGAGGCTGTGTGATGAAAAAAAGTTGTCCATGGTGACATTATGTCCTTTTAATCCGTCAACTAAATCAAGAACTACTCGTTCTCCTTGATTCCGCTCAGGATTTCCTGACACGCCTCTTCCCAAGTATGGCTGTATTTTCCATACATAGCACGAACGGGAATCAACAAGAAGCCAGAATTTCAAACCGTATCTCTCCAGTTTCGAAGGGATGTACTGGCGAAATTTACAGCGACCATGAAATCCCAATAATTGGCTATCTACAGTAACAGAATCATTAGGATTGTAGAATGTCGGAAGCCGTTCAGCCCACTTTTCCCAAAGGTTTCTAATAGGCGCGAACTTGTCATCACTTTTTTGGGTACGTCGGGTGAGCACATCATCAAAGCGAATGATTTTGTGAACATATAAAAATGTTTTTTCAAACATGATGGACCGAAATATTGGTCGCCCATAGTTTTCAGCGAACAAATCATGCAAAGTTTCGTTTTTTGATCTGAAGAAAATATATATACATAAGTACATATACTTCCGCAAAGACTTATCAGCTATACTTACTTATACACACCGGCCAGTAGTAATATTGCTAAATAGTAGGCATGAAATAATTCCTCATCAATTTCGATATGACTGGCACCATGTAAATGCTTTCCGTAATTCTTAGAGTTATCAATTATGATTTTTGATAGTGACGGTGGAAAAAGTAGTAAAAAAGAATGTTGTTTACCCGGCTTGATGCAAATCTTGTTACACCTAAAAACAATAATTTTATTTCTACAACACCTCAATACACAATTATTAGGAACCTGGTCGCAAATTTATGATGTTTTCTCTACTTAGCCGAACAGTGGCATAAGGCTCGCTGCGCCAAGTAGTGCCATCTTTCGCAATATACAATGAATCAGTATCTGAGTTGCTGCCAATACTGTCATCAGTTTCAGATAAATAGCTTTCAGGCGAACTGTTTTCTCCTTCAGTTTCTGGATCGGAAGCGTCTTCGTCTTCTTCACTTTCATCCATTACTTCATTCAGTAGTTCTTCAAAGGTCAAATACCGTGGCTGCGACATTATTTTGAATACGCACAATTATTTTGAGACCGATATATTCAAACCAAAGCACTCCGTTTTGTAAAAAGAAGTAAAAAACATTCACAAAATAAAAACACACGTCTCGAATGATACGCACCGCAACACAGAAACACTTGAAATGCCATATGTATCAAAAATGATACATAGCTAGAATTATGAAGTTTTTGAATTTCTCATGGCCTACTTGCAAGACATTTTCAAAACATGCCGAAAAATAACGGGAATAACAAAATAAACAAATTCATAAAGAATGGTTTATGTACTTTTCTTTAGAGGAAATTTATGATAATTCAAAAAACAAAATGTATCATTTTTGATACAAAGCTCGATTAACGGTTAAGTAGACAACAATAAAGTATCTACAGTCAAATCCCGATAATTCGTACCCCTATAAATCGTAATTCCCGATAATTCGCAATAAACTGTCGGTCCCTTAAAAAAAATCTCGTTAATTCGTAAAATTTCCATACATTTTGGTCTCCTCGCTAATTCGTATTTTTTTTTTCAAACAAAATCTTCTTTACCTCTTATAAATCGTAATTGTTTGCTAACTACCACTTATGATTCGTAATAATAACAACAGAAATATGGAAAGAATAACTTTTTGTATACCGCAATTTTTTTTTTTTTTTTTTTTTGCGAGGGTTCTTGCTTTTGCTTGTGTGTGTGTTTATTCTCTTAAGATCAGTTTGTTACATGAATAATAAAGGAAACTGTCAAAATGCAGGCATAAAACTCTGTCAGTGTTACAAAAACAACAAATTTTTGCAGCCACTGACAATGGAGAGAAAAATTAGAAGTTTCTGAGCGATTTGAAATTGCTCCATCAACTCTTACTTCAATCCTTCAAAAACAATTTGTTTCTTATGTTTTTTCGTTAATTCCCTTGCCATTACGAATTATCGGGATTTGACTGTATTTTATAGAAAACATTGTAGCTTTCTTGTGTTCACTAATCATTTTTACTTTGTTTTAAATAAAAATTAAACAAATAAATATTTTATTTTTGGAAATTTTAGCGATTCGGAACAAATTAATTTTTATGGATTTATAAAAAGATTATTTAACATCCCAGCAAAAAATAATCAAGTTTTTGGAAGCAGTACATACTTTTTCTGCCTTAAGAACGTGCTTCATATTAAGCACATATGTATTATCTTATCAAACGCAGAAATGTATGGCAGAAAATGTAAAATTTTTCGATAACTTTATTTAATCAATGTAGAAACAAAAACAAACAACACTAAAGCATATAATCTCTATACATGCTCCCTTACACTAGTGCATACTAGAACCCACTATTGTAAGGCAATGATTAAAATTGTAAATTTTACGAAGTGTAACGAACAAAATAAGACGACAGTACGATTGTTTGGATGATGCAATAAAAAATAAAATATAAATAATTAAGTTGATACTGTTTTCGTTCCATGAATTTACTTCATACTTTGAAATAAGCACTTAAATTCAAATGCACCAAAGTCGGACATTGCGAACAAATATCATGCCATACGTAAGCAGGTTTGTAAGCTAATATCACCTGATATTCACCTGATACTGCTTACGGTGAAGCAGTAATTTTTGCTGCGATATAAATTTAAAAAAAATGTACATTTTATTATCAAAACTAACAATAAATAATGGCTTTGGCGATTTTGGCGATTTTTGAAAAATGTTAAAATAAGTCTGACAACCTTACTTCCGGTTATTATTATTTTTTCTCTCTTTTGCTCGGTGCTTAAGCAAACATTCATACATACCTATTTGTATGTATGCGAGTTGTATTCTTGGAATATATAATTTACAGTTACTTTCGTGCAACTTGTACGACTGAAGAAGTCGTGTTATTCTAAAGAATACGTGTAACTAATTAAGTATTATATTTTATTGAAATAAATTCGGCAAAAAAAACTGCTTATTTACGATGTGATCAATACAATTGAAAAAAAGTTCACAACTTTCTTTTATTTCACCAAGTGTTGAACTGTCGATCATTTAGCCAATACATATGTATGTATGTACATAAATACATATCTTGTTTATCTACTAGAAACTAATTGATTTAAGTACTGTGACGTAATCATGATGATATGTAGGCTGTATTGAAAAACATACTGTTTGCTACATTAACTACCAAATTTTCGTTGAGAGTCATCTTTAGGCGTAAGCACTGACGAAATGCAGACCTACTGACAAACAAAAATTCTATTGATTTTATAGAACACATATCAATGTTGCTATTTTGGAAAACATAATTTTTGCTTTGAGCAAATCCTTAAAAATACACAACAATCATTGAATAAAATTTAATAAAAACAAACCGAAAATGTTTTTACTACAGGCAACAATTTTACATGAACATTTTCAATAACAATATTCATTTGTTAACAACATATAAAAATAATAAAATGGTTGTTGCAAAATAATAAAATGGTTTTTCATGCATGTTCACAACAATGCCAA
The DNA here is from genome assembly GCA_947311025.1 of Lypha dubia. Classification (NCBI taxonomy): domain Eukaryota; kingdom Metazoa; phylum Arthropoda; class Insecta; order Diptera; family Tachinidae; genus Lypha; species Lypha dubia. Next base: position 53,756,784 of record OX371263.1, read on the forward strand.
ATATATTTGTGTTTAAAAACAACTAGTAGTATTACATAAAAAAAATACACACACACATAGCATTTTTATATTTTTATAGTAAAAAAAAGTAACATGTGTTATTTGAGTCCAGGAAAAATGGACATAAAAAAACTTAAAGCGAATCACGAAAATAAAAAGGATAAATAATATGGAAATATTTTGTATAAAGAACTGAACATAAAATTGCAAAAGTTTCTCTTGGTTTTATTTAATTAAAACATTTGTAATATTTGTAGAAATAAAACTGAAATATTCTTTTCATTTAAATCAATTAAATAGAGGAAAGCATTGAGAATAAAATGAAATCTGCCGATGGAGGTGTGATAATTTTTCCAATATCATCTTTTTTTTCATAACTTCCTCCTTCATAAAACAATAATTTAATTTGATTAATTTAAAAAAAAAAAAACAGGAATTAATTAAGAAACACCAAGTTTTATTTAAAGCTGTGATTAGTTACTTTGCAACCAGTAGCGAAATTTGTAGTATTAATATTTTGACTTTAATTAAAAAAATTATATATTAAAAAAAATTGCATTGAAAAATTAGAAAAAAATCAATTAATAATACGTGAAACACTGTCGCATACTTAGAAGAACTACTCGATCTGTCTAAAGGCGAAGTAAAATTACTTTATTTTTAAGCAACTTGAAATTTTATGATGTCTTGACTTCAATTCTATTGGAAACCGAAAGTGTAATCAATTAAAATAATTGTTGATTCAATTAAAATATTAATTGTCTTAAAATGCATTGTATTTTCATAATTTTGAAAAGCTGAAAAAAGTATCGTTGAAGTCTACTGACTCTTTATTTTATCATCGAACAACTAATCAAAAAGACTAATATGCCACTCAAAAGAGTGGATTTCTTACTTGCAGCGCTTGAGAAAACAGACCTTTCATTGTTTAGATATGAATTAAAAGCATAGGTATTAGTGATATTACGAATACTCGTATTCGTATTCGATTATTCGACTATTCGTATTCGGCGAATATTGTTTCAAATATTTGTATTCGAGTTCATATTCGCGAATACTAAAAATTGATATTTGTAACTTCACTAATAGGTATTAACTTTAGCTGGTGCCTTAGAATTTTTCGCGCCATAATTTTCTTCAAAAAGTCTCAAGATTTGCTAAATGTTCCATTATATGAATTTCAATTCAGCTTGACTTTAGAGCATAAAAATACTTAGAAATTTCGAAGTTATAAAACACTTTACACAATTTTAAAAATAAAAAAAAAAAAAATGAAAGAGAAGAAAAGGAAAATTCACATAAATTTGTTGTTGAAATTTTTCTTAAAGTTTTGTGTAAATTTTAGCAAATGCGCACAAAAAAAAAAACGTTTTGCAAAATACAAAAAGCTAATACTGAAAAAGTTTTCTAAAATCCCATTTGATTTGTTTTATTACTGGTTAACAAACACTCTAACAAACTTGAACAATTTTTGGAACCCACAATCCACGGTTTGTAAAACATTTTGTTAATTTTACTTCAGTTTCCTGTACTTTCAATGCAACACTTATTAGGCACATACATACACATGTAAATATGTCTAATAAAAGGTATTTGTGTGTGTGTAGTAGAAAATATAAATTTTTATTTGCTTTTTTAGAGCTCTTGTACATTAATTTACATAGTTTCTAGAGCAATGTGTCCATGGTCGTAAAATGTTGCAAGTCGGCATTAAATCCTTATTTTACATGAGCTTTTGTATGCCATTGTCTGGCATTCAGCTGAGTTTTTTTTTTTTTTTTTTTTTTGTTCTCTTTCTTTCTTTCTAAAGTAGCAAACAATACATTTCAGTACCAAACAAAAAACAAAAAAAAGAGATCCTGAACCTCAACTGTTGGCATGTAGTGGAATACCAACCAAACAACAGCAGCGAAAAACACTAATGCAGCAGTTTGAAAAGAACAAAAATGAAAATAAACAACTGCTCGGAAAATATCAGAGTGATAAAAAAAAGCCAACAACAAAGTTTTAAAACTTGTAGAAAACGTTGTAGACAGCGTGTTTTCATTTTATGCGAATTTAGCTCTGGCACTTCAATAAAAATCTTGATAAAAAAAATAAAATAAAACAAATATTGGACACACATTGTTGCTACAATACCAACACGTATGTACTCGTATGTATGTATGTACATACATACGTGAAACATATGTACACACTGCTACACGTGTATAAATTGAAATACAAGTGGACATTGTTATTCACATGCAAAATATGGCTGCAAAAGGAAGTAAAAGACGAAAAAAGCCATCAACATGTCGTCCATTTACTTGGAATCTCGTCTCTGTCATATTCTATGTATTACATTGTGTAAATGGACGGTAGTCACATAGACAACACATGGCTGAAAAGTGGTAGTAGTAGTAGTAGTAGTAGTAGTAGTAGTAGTAGTAGTAGTAGTAGTAGCCGCAAATACGTTTTCTGAAATAGGAAAAATTTTGATATTTCATTCCAAGATGAGGCCGACCAACAAAACAACTAACCATCTAGACACACATACAAACAAACAAAACACACACACATATTTTATAAAACCTGTCATTGTTTATGTATTTGCATCGAAGTCAACTCTACATGCACTTGTGGGTATCGGTATTAGTGTTACTATATTTGCACATGTGTACGTGAATACACTCAAAACAAAGGAGTTTATAATAAGTTAATAATTTTTAAAAGAATCTAGAAAAACATCTTCATAAAAAGTTTATGATATTCGGAATTTCCCAACCGAAATTAGTAAGAATTCGGATCATTTTTAATGATTTAAAAAAAAAACGTTCTTCTATTTTTAATTCCTATTCACAGGATTTGTGTTGTCAAAATACACATCTTTTTCTAAAGTAGGTTAGAATAAAATTTTTTTTTTTTTGAAAAAAAGTTTAAAGCATTTCATAAACAAAGAAATCATCTTGAGTATTTTCAAAAATAAACACCTGAGCACAATATCTCAGTGTATGGAATCTGCTCTAACGCTCCTCAGCAAGCTGTGGGCTCGGCGTCAATCCGGTGAAACCCGAATTGGTGCTATTCACCAGGAGGTACAAAATCGAAGACTTTGCGCCCGCTAAATTAAACGGGGCCAACGGACAACGCTAAGTACCTGGGCCTAGATAGTAAACTATCTTGGATCCTAAATACCCAGTATAGAGCGAATAAGGCCCTCGTGGCTATTTACACCTGTAAAAGAGCAATTGATCGCAACATCGAACCCAGAGGGACCAACTGGATCTTTGAGGCGGTAATTAAGCCTATAATTTTTTATGGGGTTATAGTCTGGTGGGAAGCGACAGAGAAAGACTCCCACCGACGAACTCTAGAGAAAATTTTTCGGTTAGCGGCGATCCTGATAACGGGCGCGCTTAGGTCAACTCCAACCAAAGCAATGTTCGCTATGCTGAACTGGCTTCCGATGGACGTTCTGGCCAAACAGCTAGCTTTGTTCGCGGCGATCGCACTGAATGCTACATTACATGTTCAAAGACCTTGATGTTCCGTTGGTAAAGACAGTATTTTCTAAACACGCGAAAAAATACATTAACAAACTTGAGTTCCACCCAAACCCACTTGCGCGCAATATTCTAGAGTATAGAGGCCACACCCGGCTTAGGAGGAGGGATACTCTTTCTATCAGCCGGACACGAGAGATGTAAAACAACAAAAATCAACCGTTGTAACTAAAAATTTTGTTTAGCATTGGCTAACTTAATAATTTAATATTTTTATATTTAAGATTTGAAAAACTTATTGATGTTTCAATATATAATTGAAGATTCAATAAATAATAAAATTATCACCAAAAAAAAAACATGTTCATGGACGACAACCAATCTTGGTCAAATTTCTCAGGCAGCATCAAGCGCTCCATGACTTTACCTACTACTGCCCACCGGAACCTTATTTTGGTGGGCTATTTCAATCTATTGTTCCCAACAGGGAATATCGCTCTTTACCCCCTGCCACCGAAGGAGCCCTCAAAGTATTCACTGATGGCTCCAAAAGAGGCGTAAACACTGGGGGAGGTTTCTATGTGGAAAACTTTGATGTTAAGGTTCCATTCAAGTTTCGGGATGGCTGTAGCGTCCTGCAAGCTGAAGTCCCGGCCATTACAAAGGCGGCAAGATGGCTTAAGTATTATAGGATATCGGAAGACATCCTTATTTTTACCGTCAGCAAAGCGGCCATTGCTGCTATCAATGGTGTATACACTACATCGACGGTGGTAAACAAATGCCGGAAATCTTTAAATGAGATAGCGAGACACGTAAAAGTAACACTAGTCTGGATTCCAGGGCACTCAGATATTGCGGACGAAATTGCTAAAATGGGTGCATCATTGAGCAACTCGATGATATGTCACTTCGTTGGCATTCCTCTATCTTACTGCAAGCGATTGATCCAGCAGGAATCATACAATCTTGCTCAAGAAAGGTGGGAACAAGAGCATACCTGTCGAGTCGCCAGGTCCACTTGGCCCCGCTACAGCCTGCACAGAACTCGGTAAATGTCATACAAGATGACTAGTAACAGTGCTAACGGACTCATGCCAAAAGGATGGGCCTAAGTTACAATGACAACTGCAGAAGTTGTAACAATGAGGAGGAAGAAGAAACATTTCTTCTTCTTCTATGTCAATGCCCCGCGCTTAACAGCATTAGGGCTGTTACTATGGGCTCCAACACTCTGCCAGACCCCGACAGTCTGGCGAACATGGGACTTATTAAACTATCCTCATACCTGCAACAATCAGGATGGTTTGATTCGGCGACAGGGCAATTACAGGAAATTGAATAACCAATTGACTATGCCCTGTCTGCTGTAGGGTATCACAAAGAGACCGAATTAACGGACCCAAGTGCGTCACGTCTCAGATGTGACGGCCCCGGAAACCTAACCTAGCCTAACCTACTTTCAAAAATCAAACACAGGCTTAAAGTAAAACTGAGTTTTTAATATATTCATTTTTTTCTAAACCGTTTGCTAGTTTAATAAATACTATTTTTTACTATCACTTACGGGTGGTTAATGTCTACTGATGATTTCGTATAAACAGGAGTAAAAGTAGGAGTATTTACTGTCACTAATTTGTCGTTGAAATGAAGTTTATTGTCTTTTTTACTACATTATTTTACATTAAAACATATCAATTGCGATTTTTAACGGGGATTTGATTGTAGGCTGAAACATCATAACCAGGGAAACCCGAAATATCCTTTTAGGACAGTATTTAAATCTACGATAATTTATGCCAAAATATGCACTAACAAATCATTGCAAATAATTAAAAATTTCGCCAAATAAATTCAATATTTTGAATTTTAGAATCGGTATTGAAAAAAAATTTCTAAATTTTGAAAATTTTCAACAAAATAAATGACATATTTTTGATCATATTTTTGAAATTCAAAATAGCAGTCAATTATGCAGCAAAACGGCAAAATATGTCGCCACAATTGTGCAAAAATTGATTCTTAATATCACAATTTTTTTCAAAATCTCATTTATTATTCATATTTTTAAAAATCAAAACATGCCGGAAAACCCATAAACTAAATACAAAAGACTTCACTAATCGGATATATGCAAAACTTTCCTGAGAAGAACAAAATATGCAAAAATGTGCTTTAAAAAATATGTGGCCAAATTTCTTAAAAAAATTTCTAAAACGGATAAATATTTTATTTGGGTCCGCATTGGTCACACAGATAAAAATATGCAATTGCATGTTTGCGATTTCCCTGATCACAACGATAAAAAAACTAAATATTACTCAATACTTCGTTTAGTTGTACAATGTAATTTTTTTAAAAGTGAAATAAAAACTGATTTCAATCCAATATATTTTAAAATTTTACATTAAAGTAATTTATTTTTCCATCTAATTTCTTCCATCTGAGTGTAAGTCCTGCATATTTCAAATTGTTTACATTTTCCTAGAGTTTTAAGCATAATGTAAATGTTGTGGTGTTTAGTTTATGTAAAATGAAAGAACTTTTGCCACAAACAACAAACCTCACATAAATATGAACATGTACACATTTGCACAAATCCTCATATATAAACACACACACACACCTACACACATTTGTATTTATTTACTTTATAATACCAGGATTGCAAATATTCATGGACAAAATTTTAAAGCAGCATTAAAACTCATTCTTAAACATGCACTTTTCTTCTACAACAATCACAATACATTATTGCATTATACGGCTGTATCCTTTATATAGAAAATCTTTACAATACAAGCACATATGTATGTGTAAGTTAATATTTACAAACATATGTAAGTAAATATGTGTAAGTGTAGGTATGCATGTATGCCGGCAGGCAGTGCATGTGCAGTTTTTGAGTGGCATTTTCAAAAAGAACATTAACTTTAATGAAATGTACAATACAAGGAAGAGGGCCTTTATAAAGCAAAAAAAAAAATACTTGTGTCTGCTTATGTATAACTAGTTATAAGTGTAGTTATATAAGTAGTACTATACATACACATACACATCATCCAGCATATATTTTCCTACTCATGTATTCATATGATTTACATTTAAGCCTAAAAAGACTTTTTCCATACACCACTCTTTGTTTGAAGTTGTTGATATTCGTTTTTATTTCCCATATGCTGATGATGAAAAACTCGATTTTCTTTATAGAAGCCTGAGCAAACAAGGAAATGCCAAATATCTCCTACTGTTGGTTGTTTGTTGTTATTGCTTGATTTTTCTTTTTTCTTTTCGTTTCGTTTGCAATTTTTTTCCTTGCAGTTTGCCTGTCTGTTTGTTTTAAAACATCCTTTAAGCTTGTGTTGAAGAGTTAGATTTCATTTACATTTTTTTAATTTATCATCAGAAATAGTCCATCATTAATCTAGTATAAAAGGACTCTATGCATATGCACATATGTGTGTGTGTGTGAGAAAAGCAGCTGTGTTGGCGCAACAAATTTAAATGATAAATGATTTTAGTTCATAGTGTGTAGCAAACATTAATGCACTAAATAATAAAAGCCTAAAGAAGATCTCTATGATTTTTCCCTTTAAATATGCGGAAATGTAGTTTGAAAAGATACGGAGAAGAGCTGTTTCCCTATTTTTGGATACGGCATTCGATAATGTAAACTTGACTTAAGCTCCGTGTAAAACGATGTAGAAGAAGCATTATACAAAATTATGTTGAAAGGTACATTTTAAACATTCAAACACTTAATAGGACTCATACTGTGGACCTGTCACCACGACAATACAACAGTTCACACTGCCAGAGGTTTAAGTTTACGTGGCTGCCTGCATTAAAGTAGAATCTGTATGGTTCTGTTTTGATAGAACTGTAAAACATTGGATTCGTGAGCAATAGAGAGCAAATAAAAATGGTATCAAAAGTACTTAAAACAATAAAAAGCGTTATCGTAGTACGATCAGTACGGAGTTTTCTTGAATCAAGTATAAAAAGTATGATTTATTTAATCCCTAAATATTTTATTCAATTCCAAAAAAAGATTTGTTAAAAAATCGTCAAGTTTAATTTAAGGCGAAAATGTACGGCATACGATTTGATGGATGAATCCAGGATCAACATCATCATACATCCTACACAGAAAAAAATTTAATTAAATTTGCACCAGTAAAAAAATAAATAATATCAATAAAATTTTTATAAATTTATTAACTAAAATTATTTATTACAATTACAAATTTAAATAAATAAATTAAATATTTAATAAAATTTTTTTATATTTTTAATTGAAAAAAAAAAATTAAATATTTTTTTCTGTGTACTTAAAACCGTACACATTTCATTTGTTTAAAATCGGTCTTGTCGCAAACTCAAAGTCAATCTTCATGGGGTTTCTTTATATATACTAATTTTATATCCCAGAACACGAGTTAATTAACATTTTTATTATTGATGACGACTGATCTGGTTAGCGCGTTGACTACAAAGCAACTTATAACATAAGAACTGGGATCGATTCGTGGTCAGCGTCAGTCAGTCAACATCATAAATTTCTCTAATGTGCATTAGCGTTGCATTTAATTCATTGTAGTTGATATTTTAAGCGATGAAGACACGGGACAAGAAAAACTACATTGAAAAAAGTCTTGGTAAAACAAAAGTATCTGCAATAAAAACTGTTAAAAGCTAAATTACAGTTAAAACCTTGATATTCAAACTAAACCACAAAATTTCTAGCCAAAGAAAAAACGCCATATCTTTTAGCAAGCAATTTATTTGTTTTATTTTTAAATCTTTAAACTTTATTTAGCATAAACAATTGAGAAATCTGTCCTCATAAATGCCATTAAGTACAACACTTAAAATGTACTTTTATTTCATTTTATTTTGTTGTTGCTTGCTATGTGCAACACAAATCTTTTAACTACGTTTTTGCTCTTTTTTTTTGTAGTACGATTATTTACTTTTGTTTGTAAGTGGATGAGTTTTTATTACTCGTACAATATAAACAACTTCTTAAATCGTTGGCAAAATTCCGGACTTTTGAACTTGATGCAATAAAAAATCTCATACAACTACGTGAGATAATTCCAGCTGGTGAATGAACGAAAGAGGCAAACTATTGTGTGTGGCAAATGCCAACAATAACAGCAACAACAACAACAACAACAACAACAACAACTTGTTTAAAGCCCCACAAACACTTTCTTCTTTAATGAGAAAATAGGATTTTTTTTTTGTGTTTTGTATCCTCTTTTATTATTTAAGAAGCCCATCTCTAACTTTGATTTGTAACGTGGATGCTTGCTTTGTTTTATTTTCCATTTTTAGGGGTTACAAAATTCACAGAAATTCACCTTCCTTCCAGCCAGCCAGCCAGTCAGCCAGCCAGAAAACAATAGAGATGAAAAGAGATGAACATTTTAAGTGGTTGTAACTGCCAACATGCCTGAAAGTATAAAAGACCAAAAGTAGCAACAACAACAACAACAAAACTTTGCCAGACATCACACACAGAGATGTAACAAAAACAACAACAAAAACGATTGTTTGAAACAAAATCTTTTTGTTATTTCTCAAGGAGTGGGTGTGAATGAATGTTATTGAGTGTTTGTGTGCACGTGTTTTTTTTATTCCTACACAACATCCATATATTTCGTCGTATAGAAAAGACAAAGTGAAAAGTCAGAAAGCAAAAGTGCCCAGTTTAAAGTATTTAAAACTGTTTTCAACAACACAACACAAATAATTTAACCATTAAGGAGTTGGAGTGAAATGCTTAGTTTTGTGAGAAGAAACAAACAAAAAGTCCTTACTAGGGAAGTCAAATGTTAGACGGTTTAAGTAACTAACAAATATGCCATATTGTATGCCAGGCGACAAAGTTCTATAAACATTTTTTTTTTTTTTTTGTAAAGGAATTTTTTTTTTTTTTTGGTATCCCTACAGCTCGGCGGGAAATTCATTAAATAAAACAGTTGTGCTAATATGTAGGCTTTTATAAGATAAATTGTTTTATATATGACTTTAAACTGTGCCTTTATATGCGGTTTTCATTTGTATTGAAATAAGTAAATAACAGAGATTATTAAGTTTTATTCTAAGAAATCTTGAAAAACAGTGTTTAATGATTTTAAAATTATAACAGGAAATAATCAACCAATTAAACATTTATTAGAACTTTTTCAGTTGTAAAATTAAAATTATTGGTATTGTGAAGGATTTAATTTTGTTTTTTTATTTTTCTCAAAATTAAACTTATGTAAAACTTCCAAAAAAATTCTGTGCAAAAGTTTTGTGATTTAGAATTTGGACTTTATTTATAAATAAATCCATGCGCAATACAAGCACACAGTGCTCATACGTAATACCGATTAAAATATTGATCATACGCCCACTGTAGCACTTCAGAACAATAAAGGGAAGTAAAAATATTACCTTTGTGCGGTCATGGTGTCGAAAACATGAAAAAAAAAACATTTAAATATCTTCAATAAAAAAAATATTTGCTTTAAAGCTCGGTTGAGCCAACATTCCGGAAATAATTGTTTAAAGGCCCAGTTCTCATAAAAGTAAATTTCAATATACAGGCAAATCCCGGTATAACGAATCTCACTTTAACGAAAATTCGATATAAAGAACGTTGAAATTGTTTACATTAACAACCTTATATAGCGAATACTAATCAATTTTATACTGGATATAACGAACGATAAAAAAATGTATGCAAAATAAAAAACAAAACCAGGCTAGCAATATATTCCTAACATTTACTACCTTATATATCGAATGTTTTGATAAGTGTGTGCACTGTATAACGAACGACAAAAAAATAAACACAATCTACAGCAGCAATGTAAATGAAAAAAGTGTACCGTTTGTATTTGGTAGCTTATTTTAAGCAAATTCCTGTCATTACATATTTTTAATGTATTTTGAGCTGCGCAAGTGTAAAAGTGAAACAGAAAAAGAATTGCATTAAAAGAAAAAGTTAAAATTTAAGATGATTGTAGAAAATGTACAACCCTCTGTAAGATATCAATGAAATACGGAATACCAAAATCGTCAATTTGCACGTTCCCAATTTGAAAAAACCAACAATGGCTCAAAAACTCTTTGAAACATGGTGAGTACGCCAGTATGGAAGAGGACCTATATCACTGGTTTCTCGATCAAAGGAAAAAACATTTACCAATAAATGGAATAGCGCTAAAAATAAAAGCCAGAGAAATACATCAAAGAACTTGTAATGGTGGTTTTCAAGCAAGTGATGGTTGGTTATCTAGATTCAAAAAAAGATACGAGATTAGACTTCTGAAGGAATGTGCAGAAAAGTTGTCGTCCAGATCTGATTTAATAATATAATAATAATAAAAATAACGCTAAAAAAACTTTGCGATATAACGAGTTTTCGGTATAACGAACGGGCGTGACATTATATCGTTCGTTATACCGGGATTTGCCTGTATGTACATATTAAAAATTGTCTGCCTTTCAACTAAAAAACATTTTAGGTTGTTTATGAAATAAATTTTGTCATTAAATTATTTTGATGAAACTGTTATAATTTTTATTTTGAGAAAAAAGGATATATGGAAGGTACTCATGTCTTAGGACTGAATAAATCAAACTTTACGGGAGAGCTAAGACACATAACTTAAGAGAGATATATTAGCGCATTTTAATCACAAATGAGTATAATATTTTGATTTAGAAAAAAAGGATATATTGGGAAGAGTCATGTCCTTGTATCGACTGACACTAAATTTATAGGAGATCTTAGACGCATAATTCTAAAAGTATTCTAGTCACAAATGTGTCTAAATATTTGTTTAAAAAAAAGGGATATATGGGTAGTAGTCATGTCCTTGCATCGCCTGACACAAAACTGTATAGGAGATCTTAGACGCATAATTCTAAAAGTATTCTAGTCACAAATGTGACTAAAATTTTGTTTCAAAAAAAGGGATATATGGGGGGTAGTCATGTCCTTGCATTGCCTGACACAAAACTGTAAGGGAGATCTTAGACGCATAATTCTAAAAGTATTCTAGTCACAAATGTGACTAAAATTTTGTTTAAAAAAAAAGGGCATATGGGGGGTAGTCATGTCCTTGCATCGCCTGACACAAAATTGTATAGGAGAGCTGAGACGCATAATTCTAAAAGTATTCTAGTCACAAATGTGTATAAAATTTAATTAAAAAAAAAAGGATATATGGGAAGTACTACTCATGTCCTTGTACCTATTTTTCTCAAATTTTAATTTTTTTCTTTGCTGACATACATATGTATCAAATGCCAGTATTACTACTACTCTTAACTAAATGGGGACAACGCATATTTTCTGTAAAAAATTTTATGAATTTTTATAAAAAAAAAATACTTTGCATTTATTTATAAACAATAATTTTTAATCCATCATCACAATTTTGAAAATTTTTCGATGAAAATTTTTTAACTGTTCAACAGCTTATGAAATTTAAAATTTGTAGTAAATATTTTAATATCTTTATTGCTTGAGAAAAGTATCCAAATTTTATGCTCCTTAATTTTTCATACTTCTAGTTCTCTGGATTAAAACAATCTCCGTATTTGTTAATCAAGTTGCAGAACAATTTCTGTCTCACGCTGTCCATTTATATTGTGGGAACGTATTCTTTTCATATTTTGTATCGCCGAAAACTCTAACAAACTTTTATATATAAACTTTAACTGTAAGTAGTGTATATTTAAATTCGACTTTGATTAACGTTGCCAAATTTTCTAAGCTTTCTACGAAGGAATTTACCAACAGACTCATTTTTTTATTACAATTAATTTAGCAAAAAAAGTTTGACTTACATTTTTCAATTGTACTTTATAATTTTTGCTTCTTTCACAACTGGCAAATGGTGACTTTGGTTAAGTTTGACTTATTGTGAACTTTTTTTTTTGTTGTATCCATAACATTTCTGCTTCTTTTTTTCTGCAACTTTTGCCGCTTCTAAAAACATTATGTTGTTAAATTTAATTCAATTAAGAAATTTTCTTTTCTTATTTAATTTATAAATCAAACTTTTTCTATTAAAGAATTCATTATGGGCAGTTATCAGATGACTACTTTTATATAAAGTATAATGTCTCCTTTTACGTTGAACTCTGAAATGAGTTGAAAAAACTTTACAAATGCTGCATTCATTGTGGCCTTAAGGTAAAGTTTGCAATGTTGGCTGGCTGTTGTTGCGGGGTGAGCGTTATTAAATTTTTCAATTGTTGTCTAAATAATATGAAAAGTATGAATGAAGTATTGAATCCTGTTGTATCAACACCACCCCACCACCCCACCACTCCACCGCCCAGTACAAAGGGCAGCAGAGAACAATATAAAACTTAATATTTTTTAAATGCACATTCACACAAGGTTATTAGCATTTTCGCTTGAATGTTGTGTGTGCTAGCAAGTGACCCAGCAAACATTTGAGTGTTTGAGATTAGCCACAATAAGTACTGAATACAGTTTAATCCATTAGATTATAATCAGTAAACATTTTAACTCATAAATGCGTACTTCTTGCTGAGTAGCCTTCAATATACGAACTTTATATCTACAATAATTTGGTAAATTTATCTTTTTAAAACAAAATAACAAAAACCAAATATTTCATTTTATATAAAAAAATACTCTTTTTGTTTGGTTTAAAAACTGCCAGACTGTATTTTAATTGTATTGATCTCCTTTTATTATCATTTGTTTGAAGTCCTGCACATTAAATATTGTGTGTATATGTCCACATATGTATGCATGTAAGTTTAACATAATGTACATGTGTGTATGTATATATGTGCTTGTGTGTGTGTTTGTGACTATGAAAGTGTTAACCAAATTAGCATAAATCGATTTTTATACTTATTTTGCATATGAAAAGCATGCAAGAAATTTTATTAAATTTTAGAAGTTATTTAAATTTTTATGCATTTAATTTTGTTGGTTGTTTTTTTTTTATAAAAAACAAAACAATTTATATAATTTATTCAATGTGGTTGGGTATTTAACAAATTTTTAATTTATTAATAGTTTTGCTTTATGAAATCCAAGACTTAACATGTAAAGGTTTTCCAAAGGTTTTCTTTAAAAAAGAAACACACACTTATTGTTAAGGAAATTAAAAATTTTTTTTCTTAATGTGAAGTACAATCGATACAATTAAGTTCTAATTAAAACGTCATTCAAATGTCCTCCACGACTTCTTCTGCAGGAACGAATTCGATGAACCCAATTTTCGAGCACTTTTTCCACTAAATCAAGCCGTATGTCATGAATGGCACGTTCAATAGTGACTTGTTAAGCTTGAAGAGAGTCTGGTTTATTTTGAAAAACCAATGACTTCAAATAACCCCACAAGAAATAGTCTAATGGTGTTAAATCACAACTTCGTGGAGGCCATTCAATATCACAACTTCTTGAAATATTCGCAAAAATTCAATTGTTGCATTTGTTCCAAGGCAAAATCAGCAAATTCACGACGTTTAAGGTGAGAAATTAGTGAGAACAATTTTATGCGGATGAAAACTCAAATCCTTTCTCAAAATCCGCCATTTTGTGGTTTGAGACAGTCCCATTTGTTGAGAACGTCTTGGAATCGACAAATTGCGGTCTTCAGTAACACTTACCTGAATGGCAGCAATATTTGCATTACTTCGAGCGGTTCTTTGTCTTATTGCCACTTGAACATTATGTAAAGAAAATGTAAGCTCAACATTTTCAATAATTCGACGAAAAGCGAGCACACTTGGTCGATTATTACGACCATAAAATGGCAAAAAAAAAGCGTACGAAAAGTTTCAATTGGAGAACGATTATTTTGATAATAAAACTGAATAATTTGTAAACGTTGTTCTTCCGTATATCTCTCCATGATGAAACTGTAAACACTACCGAATACAATGAAAAACAAATGACAGATCATGACATATTACAAATCGCGGAAACGTCACTTCAAAATCATATCATCCCTATTGGAAAACCTTATACATAATGTATTTTAGATATTGCGTATTGTTACCTTAATAAAGAAGGACTCCAACTCAATTCACTAAAATTATTTTAAAATGTCTTAAACTGTCAGCACAAAATGCCTTTTTCAATCCAAAATAAGCAAAAGTATGCTGTAAAGAGTAAAATAAAACAAATTGATGCCAAAATTCCTGAAAATGTCTGAAACGTATAAATAATTTATATGTTTCTTCACTCTCATCGCAAATGATAAAACATGCAATTGCCTATTTGCGGTTGCCGCAACCATTAACCATCCAAAATTATAAAAATTCTTAAACAATTCGACGTGCTTCAGTATATATGTTTAGTTTAAAGTTGTCGGAAAGTTTCATTAGCATGATTTGGAATTTTACAATTACTATCAATCAATTATGAAGTTTATGCTGACAACTGTTAAAAAACAATTTTACATGTTTAAAATCCGAATCAATTTATCGTATTTTAAGCACATCTATATCCAAGTTCATTGCCGTGCACTTTAGCCACAATTTAAAAAGTTACAAGTACACAAACTTTCAAAAACCGTTTGAGAATTACACAAAAATAAGAGTAAAAGACTTGGAAACTTTTCAAAAATATACAATAAACAAATTTGTATTCGATATGAATTTAACTTTTTTTATCCCAAATTCATATCAAATCAATTTTTATTTATTGTTATACATATTTTTTTATTAAATTTAAGTAAGAGGTTTACAAACTCTTCAAAATGTGATTAAAGTTTACAAATTAGTTGGCCAATGTGCCAATGAAATAAGAATAAATTTAATAAAATAGAATAGAGACAATATTTCAAATAAATAAATCAATAAATACTCTTTAATTTAAATTTAAATGGAAATAAATATTTTCGTAAAATTTATTTAATCGAATTGACATGTTTATTACAAAGTTTTTCATCGTCCTTTAGCAAATTTATTTATAAAAAGTACCCTCTCACATATAAACTTACATTTTCACTTACCCGCACGCACCAAATGTTGGATCGTATGTGTAATAACTTGACGGCTGTAGCGGCGTTGATGTCCATGCTGCTGTACTGCTTGCTGTGTCTTTTAAGGCATAAGGGGTTGTCTGCAAAAAAAGGAAATAAAAAGAAGAAAAAAACAGAGAATTTAAACGGAAATTTAAACCAGATTTAGCGACTTATAATTAAAGATATTAACATAAATTATGAGAAGGAACTTTCTTGAAAACATTTTTTTGACAAATCATCATGCGGCAGAAACATGAAGATTTTTTTTTTTTTTTTTTGTTACAACAAATTAACCCACAATAAGCATTTATGTGAACACGAACTTTTACAAACAACCGTAATTTGTTTTTAAAAGTCTTTAAGCTTTTTTGTTTTGTTTTATTTTTTTCTGGTTTCATGCTTTTTTGTGTTAATTTCTGCTCTGATATGAAATTTTAAATACTAGTTACGGTTACATTTAAGATAAAAAACTACAAAGTAACTATCAATGCACAGTGGGAGTAGAAATGACAAATTTAATAACATTATAGAAACCATTGGAAGGGGCAATATGGACATGTAAACAACTTTGAGCTGCAGTCCGATCACACTGCACATCATATATTGGTAGTTTTTCAAAAAACAAATGAAATTTTTAATACAGGGTGTCCGCCGGGAAGGTATACTACTTTGTTTTGCCGCCATTTTAGTAAACATAAGTCTTGACAGTTCATATTTGGCAATCCTGATGTAGGCACGTGGCAAATTTATTATGAAAAAAATATTCGATAATCCAACGTGTTTTAATCATCACTGTGACGATGAGAAAGATGATGATTGGCCTCCACGGTCGCCTGATTTGACTGCTCCGGACTTCTTTTTGTGGGGATATCTGAAAATCAAAGTTTATGCAAACAAACCAGAAACGCTTGAGCAACGCAAACAAAATATTCGTGATGAAATTAATGAAATACCGCGTGAAATGTGAGAGATTGTAATGAAAAATCTGCTCAAAAGGGCTCGCATTTGTGAGGCTAACAGAAGCGGACATTTATCTGATATTGTATTCCATACATAATTGCCGACATTAAATAAAACATTTATCAATATAAGATCCATTCTCTTTCATTTAATCAAAAATTAAACAAAGTAGTATACCTTCCTACGGCGGACACCCTGTACAATTATGGTGACTTGGTTTCGTTAACAGGACCAGCTTTCTGTTACTTATGAATAATATTTCAATTAAGATCACATTACGAATATGACGTCTCAGAACAATATATTGATAAACTCTGTAAAACTCAGCAATCAGATGCAACACAGTTGTATACATATTATATAAGCAAGCAAGTGATATGGTTGCATCAATCATATAATGCTTCCTAATACAATGTACACTGAAATATGATTTCATTTTCAAATACTGCAGATTGCAAAAAATTTCGTTGTTGATGTTCAATTTATGAAAAACTTTTTATATTCAATCATACAAATTTCTAATTTAAATTACAAAAAATTAAGAAAAAAATCCTTAGAAAAAATTGGTTTTCATTACATGATTAATTGATTCAATTACTCAAATAAATTAAACAAGTTTAGAATTTTTTCATAAGTTTAATATAAATTGCATATTTTTTTAATATTGTTTTTTTTTTATTTTTTTTGGTGTTGCTTATTATTGTGGAAAGCATATTATTATTGTTTGCAATAATTGTGTGTGTATCTTAATATATAACTGATTGCATTTGACAACATTTATTGTTAAGATAATTCTAACTACAAATTTATTTAGAAATGTTAGTACCACAATTAAATATAATTACAAGCAAACTACTTACTATAAGACAATTTGTTTGCAATCACATTATGGTTATAAAATAAACACGGATGGCCTCCAAAAACATTTTTGTTTTCACCCTTGTTTGAATGCGTTAAGATAAAAATATCAATCAAAAAAATTTATTACAAAAACAAGTGAAAACAAAAGTTTTAGTGAAAAATTAACAAAAGTAATGAAAAACAAAATCTTTTATTTCAGATTCAAATTTTCTAAATGAAATCATAGTTGAGAAAACAACACACATGAAACAAACATGTTATTTTTATATACAAACATACTATGATTTCTGCGAATCATATTATTTTTAAGTTAACAATCCCATTATACATACAATAAGCTGCTTTCGTTATAGTCCCATTTGAATATAAATATATAATTCAACAAACTATGATGGCTCCTAAATTATGATTATGTCAACTAAGTTTTTTTTTTTGCATTTACTAGAATCTTTCATACAATTTTCAAGAGTATCAAATAGAGCATGTTTTATGATATGGATATTTCAGCCCACTGTTTCCAGTTGTTTTAGCCGGATTTTTTTTTCTGCTTTGATTAAAAAGATTTAACAAAAAGTTAAGAGAAGAAAACAAACCTTCCACGTTTACTTCACATCTATGCTATCGACAGCCAATGAAAGAACAAATCACCAGCCATCCAGTGTTATTTTTTTTTTGTCAAGCAACGGAGTATTTTGCATGAAAAACAGACTGAAAAATACCACTTTTTGAAACGCAGCAAAGTAAATAAATATATAAATATTGTTTATAGGATTTTTAAACACGAGTCGAAACATGTATAATTATTTTAATGAACCTGCTGGTATTTGCTTCTTGTTTTTTTTTTGCAAACTATTTTCAAGATAAATTTGCATAAAATTGTAATTAACTGCTTTTTTATGAGCTGTTGCACATTTCAATAGTTTATTTTTAGTTTTGCTTTAGAAGTAATTTAAAACTTTAAATAAATAAATTGAATGTAAAAAAAATGTAAGGAAAAAATTAAATATTTTTATTGGTTTTTAAGTATGGAAATAAATTTTGAATTTTTAAAACAATAACGTGCATACATTTTTTTTCCTTTTTTTTTTTTTTTTGCAACAAATGACTGACTGTATCGGTTTTATAATTTAATTCATAAAAATAAATGTAATTTATAGGAAATTTTAAGTTGATTATTTTTACATTCAGTTTACACTTTCTGGTTTTTGGTGTTATTTAATGGATACCATTTTTGGAATGAAATCCAAATTATTCAAAATACTTTGAGTTCTCAAGAAAATCAGAGAATGTAATATTCAGTTGAACAAGGTTTTTTGCCAAAGAAAAAGAGAACTGATTTGTTACACTCTTTTTCCGCAGTTTGTAGTAGAATCAACACTTAAAATTATATGGATCGGTTTTTCTTTAATGTTTGCAAGAATTTGTAACTTGTGCTTTCAATTTTCAAAATAATTTTTTTTTTTTGTTAAATCGGGGGACGAACTTGTTCTCCTGAAATATTGATTTACGCGTAATATTTATAAATTTTTTTGCACAAGTTTGCTTGCATTTTTTTCCGATAAAACCTTTTTCAAAATTATATTAATATGTTTTATCCTCCGCTATACCAATTTTTTAATGGAGAATCAAGTTTTCCCCAGGAAATATTGGTCCCATTGAGCTGTAAGCGGGCCCCTAAAAATATTATTTAATACATCAAGACGATTTTAAAAATTTTTTCCACAAGTACTTAAGTGGAGGAATATATAATATCAGAGAAAATAAGTCTAATAACTTTTGATTTTTTTCTTATAAATAAAAAGGTGCATGTTATCCAATCTTTATGCATACAATTAAGTAACATAACTGCTTATGGGTTTTGAAAATTGTAACTGCTTACATTCTTACTTATATATTTTTCTTTTGTACGGCAGCAGAATCATAGACACGCCCTGTCATTTATAAGACCATCATCATACACAGTTTACATTCAATGTACTCACAATCGCCTGCTTCCTTTTGAACAAAACTACTAGAGCTGGCTGGTGTCATTAACTGAACGCAAGGTATTTTATAATACAATACTTAGCGATACGATATATCGCATTATTTGCTAACAAATACATCAAAATAATTATGAATTTATTTCTATATTTTTTCCAAATGTTCATAAAACAAATAAACAAACGCTTGCATAAATGTTTGCTTGTGGCCGTAAGGTTACATTTTCATGTCTACAAATCTAATATTTCAATTCATGATTGCTGTGCCATTCACTCATTTGTTTGCCATTTATTAAGCGCATAAAACTTGCTAGTTTCGTTTTTTTATTTATATGGAAATAAAATAATTTAACTATATAATTAAATTATTCATTGGCTGGTTGGCACTACCGCCAAAAGTTTGGCCACTAAAATAGCACATGCTAGACACGAAAAACTACTTCGAGCAGTAAAAATACTACGGCTAGCACTTAAATGCTCATTAAAAAATACTTGATTGCAATTATAGTTGAATTAAAAATACAAAACAAGGCGCTTGAGTTTTAGTATTCTTTGTTTGGTTAAGGGAATAAGTAGCAATTGGATACCATTTACTTTTTTTTAAGATTTACAAAAAAAAATTTGGAATGCTTTTTTATGTACTTTTTTAACAAAACTAATTATTAATACTGTTTTTTGTAACTCATAAGTAACATGGATACGGAAGAAAATAACATTTTGTTAAAAATTCTATTGTTTTTAACACTGAAGCCTTTACAACTTATATATTTATTATGCAATTTTCAATAGCTATAAATCGTTTAAATGATAAAAATCTGATCTTTCAAAAAATATTTAATTGGTAAAAATCAGTTTAGAAATAAACAAGTTATGACTGCTTAAATTTAAAACTCTAAGTAACCTGTTTTCTAACTAACTTTCCTGTCAAATTTCTTTATGAAGTGATCTAGAAAACCCAAACGTATTTTGGTACATGCAAATTATGATTTTTTCTAATAAAACTTTACAAAAAGTTGGTGGGCTTTTTGAATAATAAATACAAATGAGAAGAAATACAACAAAAGTAATACAATATTTTTTATGTCAATGGAAAATTATTTGATAGGTATATATTAAAAATCAAATCAAAATTTTTTTTCAGTTTTCAGTTCGTATAATGTAATTTTAAATTAAAATATTTTTTATAACAACGATATTTCAAGATGCTCTTAAAAATTTTTGACTTCAAGGAATGTGAATGATTTTGCTAGACCAACCAATCACGATATCTGTAATCACTTGAAATTTTTTTTATCAGATTTTGTTTTCATATTAAAGGTTCGGAAATTCACAATTTTCCAATTTTTAGTATTCAATTGAGCTTGAGTGAGTAAACAATTGAATTCAGCCTAAATAATCCCGATTAGAGTTTGATTCAATTATGTGACAGGATTGATTTTAGATAAATGAAATGTGTACGGCTTTCAATTGAATCCAATCTAAGGCCCGTTACATTTTGCCTAAAAAAAACGGCAGACGCTTTTTTGATCTTATCTTTTTTTTGGGGGATTTAATTAAGTATTTTAGGATTTAGAAATCCGTAATTGAAACAATAATTTTCCTTTTGATTTAGATACCGTTTGGCACTGATTTACGTTTGTGATTATTTTTTTTTCTTTTGTGTATCAAGTGAAGAAATGATTCTATGCAAAATTCGACAATTTCAATATTTTTGTGTGAAATTGAAATTTATATTAATTTTCAATCAATTGTTTGGCCAAACACTTTCAGCCTGTTACAAAAAAAAATCTGTAGAAATTACTTTTGCTCTTACTCAAAACTAATCGCACCGTAACTTAAATTGTTACCGTTTGGAAAAAGGTGTAAGGAATTCTCATGTTTAACTAGAATTCTTTTGTCACAGTTAAAAAAAAAAAACAAAAATAGAAATAAAGTCTAAAGAAATTAACAAATTCCACACAACAAATAAATTACATGAAGAGAAAAATTCCTTAATAATTTCTTTATTTGCGTTTAAATTTTACATCATTTACAGGCAACATTGTTTAAACAAACAAAATAGAGACATTCATTGCAACTGCAACTAGTCGGTTAGTTAGCGGCACTTAAAACTTGCACACAGGCATTCCAACGTTAAGAATAAAATTAATTTAAAAACATCAACAACAACAACAAAACATTCACAAAAAGGTTTTCAATGTTTACTTAAGTATTTTTAATTGTTTTCAAACATAATAATCATTTGTTATTTGTGGTGGTATTTTTTTATTTCCACTTTTTTTTTTAATTTTTGCTTTATTTTTTTTTGTTGCTGCCCCTGAGTGGCAAATATGAAACAAATATTAGTTTTCTCTGTACGATTGTGTGAAACATGTTGTTAACGAGGCACAAGATTTTGTTTAGCAATTCCCACTCTCAGCTGATTGTGATTAATTGCTGTGGCTAAATGAAGAAATCATAATTAAGTTTTAGTGTTGTATCTTTTTTTTATTCAAGTATTTAGTTACTTGATAAATAACTAATTATGATTTTTATGTTTGTATTTGTATTTTAATGCAAGTATGTGGCCTTTAGTTGCTGTTTATGAATAAATATAATTTGTTGAAAAGATGTTTACTCGTTTTTCAAATAAATTGAATTGTTTATGACAAAAATGGCAATAAAACCTAATTGCAGGGGGCGGAATATATTAATTTGACGGTTACACGTATTCATCAGATTTGATGAGATGTTTTTTTTTTTAATCTTAAACAAAACAGTTGAGGAAATATAACGATTCTCTACAATGCCAATCACCTAATAAGATATTTTAAAACAATTATTTACAGTGGCACAAAAAATTTGCCATACAGAGTTTTTATTTTAAGTTAATGAGAAACATTTTTACGAAATTTTGAAGCAAATTAACACAAAGTTTGCAGAACTGGAAGTATTAAATATTTTTGACTGGATTTTAGGAAAATACTTGCTGATATATAATCACAAAGGCCACAAGCTGCTTCCCGCAAAGGCAGAGATAAACAGTTTAATAAAACTCGTCGAAAAGGTGTCCATATTAACTTGTTAAAAGTTTATCTTTAAACAAAAAATTGTTAAAAGAATATTTATGGAGAAATGTTGTATAAAGTAAATTTGTTGGAAACTTCACTTAAAAAAAATTATGGATAAAATTTCTTTAGAAAGTTACTAAAAAGATTTTTATAGAAAATTTTCTAAAATTATTCGTACTCATAAAATTCTTATGTAAATTAAAAAATTTCATATTTGCGCGTTAGCACAGCTAATATTTATGTATGTATGTATGTATGTATGTATGTATGTATAAATAAATGTCTGACTATAAAGTTGAATACATTACAAACAAAAACTCACACTAAGTCTATAAAAAAAGTACTACTCGCTTTTCTACAACTAATGAATATTAATTTTATTATTAATTTAAACAGTAGGCTTGTTCACCATTAGTAACCTGACGACCCAGATGCGTGAAATTGCTTCTGCTAATAATTACAACGGAATTAAAGAATTTTTACACACATACCGTCAGTCATATCTTAATTAGATTCACAGTATTATGATATCCCACAAGTAGAGATATTGAAATCAAAACAACGCAGTAGTTAGTATTGTCGTAAACAAACACTAAATCTACCAGAGATATCTAAAACTTAGATCTTAACACTTCTTTAGAATAAGTTACTCTTTTAAAGCTATAAACTTGTTGATGCGTCTAGTGAAGAAAAAAAAATAGAACAATAAAAATTTAGTTACAAAATACAAAATAAAATTATGAACAAAATCTTAAACGCGATCAAAGTTTTCGTTTAAAATGTTTATATCCAACGATGAACCAAACAAAAAATTTAAAGAAAAAGAAACCATTTTTAAAACTGCGTTAAAAAGCATGAAATTCTCTCATAAAGAAGAGTGAAAAAAATTATTTTCACAGTCAGAAAATTTTAATTATATTTTGTTTTAGTTTATGAGAGTTACTTTTTGCAACTTTTACAAGATTTTGCTTTTACTGGGTACAATAAAAATGCCAAAGAATTAAAAACATCAAATGTTAAACACTTTTGCTAAAAAAAAATAAAAGAGCTGTTTTGAGTCTACGAAAAATTCTTGATGTCATTTTTTAATTTAGAGAAATTTTAGCAAAACTCTTATTACGAAATTTTAGTACTTCCAGGCCATGTCAGATAAAACTTTTGCTTCGCGTTGCGTTGCAGATTCACTTTGACATCTAAGATAAAATGTTGGTACTTATATGAAACATGTCACATAAAGCACTTTTAACGCAACGCGAAGCCAAAAGTTAGGCAACTCTCATCTTTTTGAGCGCTTTGACAATTAAATGTAAAAACTACCAACAATATTTATAGGTAAAGTGAGTGTTGTCAAAGTTTTTATTGTGTCATACACCTTATTCCTTATTCTAAATGAACTTCGAATTGGGAAATTGTTTCCCGGGCATATTAGTAGGTATTTAAATATAAGAGAGAGGGAGAGGGAATAATCTTCCTCAAACATTTTAAAGAGAATTAGTGCTAAGAAATTCGAATTAAAAAGCGTTTCTTAAAAACACTGAAATTAAAATAAAACACAAGAGTTGACTTACAATATTATAGAGATCAATAAAAGCAAAAAATTTATAAAAATAAAATCATAATTAACACAGTTTGCGTCGCTTGCCCCCAAATATATTGATTGCTACGCTTCAGATCTTACTCTCCATTATTTCCTGCTCTTGCACCGTTTTCTATAAATTTTTTTATAAATTTTTTTTTCTTGTTTTTTTTCTCTTCGTGTTTTACACTTGAATATTTTTAAAAATTATTGCAAATTTTCAAGTTAAAACAAAACATCTGCTACAAAACAGCTAATTTCGATTTCTCGAATTCTCTTTCCCCTATTAGTATTCCCATCCCAAACTGTTTATTGTTGGAAAAAATGAATTCCCTAGGAATATTTATATATTTATCCGACTTAAAAGAAGGAAGAAGTTATAAATTCCTGTGTATTTGTTTTTTACTGTATGAACCTGCGTAACTCTAAAAGTTGTGACCCTAATAAGTATCCGCACAAAAACACAAATGTGAAAATAAGGCCAAGTTCCTATCCAAAATATTTCGGCCGTAAAAAGTACTGAGATCAAAATAAGGACCAAGTTCTTGATAGGTACGATACTATTTCATTCCTAGGCAACCTGTAAGCTTGGCAATATTTTTCCAAGAATTATTTCCGATATTAGAAAGGCAAACAAAATTTTGCCAAGCTTACAGGTTGGCTAGAAATGAGGTGGAATTGTACCTATCAAGAACTTGGTCCTTATTTTGTTCTCAGTACTTTTTACGGCCGAAATATTTTCACATTTGTGTTTTTGCGCGGATACTTATTAGGGGCACAACTTATAGAGTTACGCAGGTTCTTTCATGTTAATTTCTCACCAAGACCTACCTCGTACCGAGTTTCAGCTTTCTAACTATACTGGAAGTGCCCAATAATATTGATGAGTCAGTGAATATGTACTAAAATATGGACTTTTCACACCTTAATATCTCGGGAAGCTTTAACGGTAGATCTAAAATTTAACCTGTGAGGTCACCTCTGCGGGGAGACCTTATGTTTCAAGTTTCATTATATTATGATCAAGAGGAGCAAAGTTATGAGTGGGGTAAAAACAGCTCGAATGTACACACTGTGTGGCCGATCTTGCCCTGGTGCACTACCGTGCGCCTAGATTTCATAGATGAACAAATTTTCAAAAATGTTGGATTTTGTTTAGAAAAGTTTGCTCACAGTTTTATTAATTTTTTTTTTTCATCGACTTAATATTTGTCGCCCTATATTAAAAATATTGGTAACATCAAATCTTGTTGTTGTTGTTGTTGCTGTAACAGCTCCGATGCTGTTGGTAATGGGAGTTCTTTCCTGAAAGTATATTTGAGTAGGAATAATTGAAAGAAAATATGTTAATTATATTAATCTGTGTCATTTGTTGGATTTGGGGTTGGGAGTTGGAGCAACTCTGCCACCTCAGTTGGTCTTAGCCATAGGTCTATTGGGCTAAGGGAGGTTGACCTATTGGGGCAGTTGAACAAGTGCTCAGTGTTGTGCGGGCTTTGGAGACAATCTGGGCATCTGTCTATAGTGCCGGGGACTATGCGCTCTTGGTAGCAGTTAAGGATACTGCTCCAGCCGGCTCTAAGTTGCGCCAAGATTGAGCGAGATTGTCTGGGGAGCTGTCGTTCGCTATCAGCGATCACGGGTGGTCTTGAGTTAAGTACCTTGTTGCATCTGTATCAGTTTGTTGTTTCTATGACCGGTTGTTGATGCAACTTCTTGAGGGCACTTGTGATGGACACCTGTGTAACATCTGGTGGAATAGCGTTTCTGATGTCCTCAATGTAGTGCCGAAAGTCCTTACGGATGCGTCTCGGGAGAGGGTCCTGCAACACCAGTTGCTGGTTTGGGTGTGTTGGCAGCTGACATGCCATCAGGAATTGCTTTGAAAGCATCACATTATGCTGCCTGACGGGTAGCATTAATGTCTCTTTATGCAGATGGTCAATATTGGTCATTTTTACGCATCCTGTACCGATTCTTAGAACATTGTTCTGTATTTTTTGCAGTGATCTCCACTGTGTGTCACTAAGGAACGGTTTCCATGTGTCCGAAAGGGCTTTCAGGACTTTGTTCCGGGCTTTCACTTTTTGGATGATGTATGTGGCGTGCGTGGCAAAGTGAAGGAGGCTGTCAAATACTACGCCAAGTATTTTAGGGTTACGCACCGTAGGTATGCGTCTTCCCTCGACAGAGATGTCTAATTCCATCCTTACTTCTTTAGTCCAGGAAGTGAAAAGTGACACTGACGACTTTGAAGGTGTTAGCTTCAAGTTACGCTCCTTCAGGAAGTCTGTAATTTTGGCACTTCTGTTGGGTATGCTGACACCTGAAGCCAAGATGGGACAGTCATCAGCATATGACACCAGTGAGACTTCCTGTGGGGGTTTGGGATGTTGGCAAGATAAATGTTGTCCTCCTTGTCGCACGCCCATTTTTATCTTGCGGTAACTTGATTTTTGGCCTCTGAACTCTACGAAAGCTTGTCGTCCATTAATATAGTGGGCGATCCAACGCTTAATATCGTTGGGAAGCCTGGAG
Organism: Lypha dubia; assembly: GCA_947311025.1. Lineage (NCBI taxonomy): Eukaryota > Metazoa > Arthropoda > Insecta > Diptera > Tachinidae > Lypha > Lypha dubia. The sequence continues at coordinate 53,783,259 of OX371263.1, forward strand.
TTCAAGATGTCCTTAGTCAGCATCGTGTGATCGACCGCGTCAAAAGCCTTGGATAGGTTCAGTGCAGTGACAATTGTGCGTCGACACGGTCTGTGCTGACTAAGGTCATTATCTGGGTAGATATCAGATTCAAAGCCGTCGTGGTGCTATGGGATTCCCTGAAGCCATGCTGGTGGGTAGGCGAGCGGGAAGTGCTCTTTCAGGGATGGTAACAGTAGCGCTTCCAAAACCTTTGCTATTGGTTATAGAAGGGATATTGGGCGATATAAATCTTGTTGTTGTTAGGTTTTCTTTAATACAATTATTTTGCAGCCAGTTGTTCACCAACAATATTGATTGTAGATTATGGTATTTTTTCTACAAGAGGCTGTGCACATATTACGTAACGCGGGCGGGGGGGTTAAAGATTTGTTACGGATTGTTAATTTTGCACTGAAAAATTATTAAAAGGGGGAGGAGTATAAAATCTCAGAAAACAGCGTTACGTAATATGTGCACAGCCCCCCAATGTAAGTGGCGTGCTGAAATATTGATTATATATGCAACGATTTCAGCACTGTTTTATGTAATATAAGTATTTTAATCTTTCGTAGGAGTAAAATATAAACTCGTAATGAATTATATCGGGCTTTAGCTTTAGCATAGTTGCGTCTTGCTTTTTAGGATTGTAGTCGGTTTAACTGCAAAATTATTTAATATTTAGAATACAAAATAATGTATTTTTGTTTGTTTGTTTATCGTATCGTTTTGTTTTCGTTTTCAAAAATTGTTTCCAGAAGACAATTTTAATAAAAATTTCTTTTTCAGGATAATTTAAAATGATGACAATTCCAAAATTTCTCATATTATAAACTAAATTCTCTCATAGTCCGATGGCTTTGCAAAAAATATAAAAAAATATAAAATTATTAATTAAAAACAAAGTGAATTAAAAAGCATTTCCAATCCACTGGACTAGAACTGCAGTTGATCACCGATGATCACTTTATTAGTTGATTTATTTCACTGTGCCACATTGTTTTGAATTTATAGTGCTCCTTTCCTCACTGTGCACAGGACTCATACTTACACCTACCTGCCGACCTAGTCATATGGAAAAGTGAACTACAAAAATAAAACAGCAAAGAATCGTGTAACTTGAAGCGCCAGTTATTAGCGTACCATTCATTAACTCGTTTTTTTGTGTTCTTAAAATGTTTTATTTAGTTTCCCTCATTTCAAACAATAGCGATGAAAATATTAAAAAAAAAAACACTCAACATCATATAATCTTGTAGACAGACATACGCATTATGCTTTTAGCAATTATTTGGTTTAATTATTGAGACCATTGCAGTCATTTACGTACAGACTTTGAAGACATGAAAGAATAATAATGAAAATATTTACATGCAGCATAAATATAAGTTGTAAGAATATTTGAAACATGCATGCGAACTATTTCACAAAAGTGACTGTATATGTAAGTAGATTTTGCTTTTACCTTTAAGCAGAGGCGTGTGCTGTTACAAAAAAAATTGTTTCCATTTTTCAAAATCGTTATTTTATATTGCATCGCAGTTAATTTAGTGAAAGGTTGCCTATGCTTGAATACATATATATATTCGCTGTTCTGTCAATGGTTAAAATACTGCTGCGTATTACAATTTCAGAGAGTTTTGCAATTCTGGTAACACTGGCTGTAGTATAAAAGTTTACAACAGTGAGCTGCAACAAGTATATTCGAGCCTACTTATTCTCTAACGTTGAATTTTAAGAACAACACAAACAAGTATTATTCAATTTTATACTCGTCCGCTTTTTATGCACAAGCAGACAATTCATCAACAAGTGTAAATCATGATATATTAAACTGAATGTTTGAACGGTTGCGTAAACAAGTGTTTTTTGCTTTTGAACGAAAACGATTAGATCATAAAAATCACTGTGCATAATCAAGTATACCCGAAAATTAAGCACTTGCTGCAGCTCACTGGATCACAACTGTAATAGAATTAGACTAGTTGGTTAACAGTTCGTTTGCGTAATACATATATCAACTTATTGCAAATAATATAATATTTTATATACAATTCGTTATGTTTTATTTTCTTTTTATTTATTTATATTCATATTTGGGTATAAGTGAAACATGTGGATCATGGACATTAGATATTTATGTACACATGTGCGTAAGCAAAGCAACAAGAGTCAAGGGTTTTACTTGAAAGTTACTTGTACACACATTCATACTTACTTATTGGTGCAGATAACATGATTTTTCTTTTCTGTGAATTTTTTTTATGAAATCTCAACAATAAAAAATCGAATACAGTCGAATTCGGTTAAGCGGAAATGCAAAATTACAAGCACTTTGTTTCGCTTATGAGAGATTTTCGATAAAAAGAAGTTCGGTTAAGTGAAAAACGTTTCAGTTAAACGAACTCACTTCCATAATTGCTCTGTAAAACGAAAATATAGGATTAGAAGTAAAACATATGTGATTTGTTGTTCATTTCAGATTCCTTTTAAATATTTTAATATGTATAAGCTTGCTACTATATTTGAAAATAATAAATAGTTAAATATTTTTAATTGAAATGAGCCGTCGCTAAAAAGTATTTCATCACCAGTAAATTAATAATTGTTTCTTTTATGAGGTGTTTTGATATAAATTATTTTATTTCTAACCAAAATATGTTTCAATTAAGCGGATTTTCTTTTGAGCGGATTTTCTTTTAAGCGAATGTAAGTGCTTTAAAATTTATCAAAAATAATAAATAATAATTTGTATTTTCAATTAGGCGATTTTTTCATTTAAGCAGTGCACTTTTATCCGGGGGGTTAATATCTCGGAAAACAGCGTTACGTAATATGTGCACAGCCCCTAACAATTTATAGTCGTGTGATCTATTTCCTGCTCAAATCTACTGCGAAATGAGTATATATGTATGCATGTATGTATGTATATGAGTTTATTTCTGGCTAAAACTTTTGTGTAACGCCTTATGACTTTAAGAGAAACCTACATTAACAGCTACCTAGTCAACTGTTTAATAATATTTCTAGTTTTAAATTTAAACACTTCGATTATATTGCATTTAGCGCAAAAAAAATTCTACAATTAACTTCTCATCAAAATTAAATTGAGTTTTTCATCATCTTCCTGATGTTTCTGTTTTGCTGTCAAACTGCATTGACGCACGCACATTTAAAATTTCAACTGCAACAGACTTGAAATAAATATTTAGTTGTTGCTGTTGCTACTGCTGCTCTTGGTTGGTGCTTTAAACCTTAATTATCATTCAACATATTCTGATACTGACTTTTGCTGCTACTTCTGTTGCCATAATTTTTCGTGCTTTTAATGAAAGAAGAAATGTTGAATAATTGCAAAAACTTGCAAATTTTCATTTAATTAAAATCCTTAATCAGCACAAAGTCATAAATTAAAATAAAAATATAAGAAAAATTAAAAAATTTAAATATTCTCTTACTGAATGTTGTTGGAAAATATAAAAGAGGCGTATTTTTCTATTTGTTTTCTTTTATTCATTTTATTTTTCTTATATTTTTCTACTTTGAGTACACGAAACTGGTTAAAAGAAATTGAAGATGTTAATTTATAATAATTCCATTCCATTTAAGTTCTTCCTCATTACGATTAGGACGATTATAGAAAGAGAAGCACTTGTATAAATAAGTAGAAGAAAAATGTTGCTGATGCATTTCTAGTTTAAATGTTTTCATAAGCTACTTGCAACATTGTGTTGCTTTATTATATTATAATTGAGTAAGTGCAAATGTGTGTGCACAATGTGTTTAGTTACGCATTCTACAAACTGTGTGTCTAAAAAATATTGCCGCAAGGCTAAACTAAAATAATAAACAGTATAATTTCACATTGCATGTGAGTGCAATTACATTAAATATATTAAAGCTTGTTAAATAGGAACATAAATTCTATCCCGTCCGCCCAAAATTTTACGATTCGCCCTCTTTAACACATTTAATTTTTTTTTATATTTGCATCGGCTTTTATTCAGGGGTAGCAGTTTGTTGCCACCAAACTTCTTTTTGTTTTATTTTTTTTTTTCTTAAATTACGTATTTTTTATTTGTATTTCAGTTTAATTTATTTGCGAAAAGAAACTGGTGGAACAAACAAATGTTAATTAATCAATTGGAAGTTTAATTCTTAAAACAACTTCTTTAAGTTTTTGTACAACAAATAAAAACATTAAAAAAGTTTTTGTCCGCGAATTTGTAGTGTAGTATAATTCACAAAAAAAAAAAGAAAAATAAATAACGTGCCAGCAGCTCATAAATATTGTAAAATAAATAAATAAATTTCTGTTAATTAAAATTTTGGACATCATCAGTGATAAAATGGTGTTTTATCAAGACCATTCTTAAAGCCTCTTAATTGGTAAAATGCAAATGTAATTTCAATGCTTACAAAATTTATAATACAAGTAAATAACATATAAAACACATTTGTTAATTTTATTAAGTTTTAATCAAATATTTTGTCAAGATCCAAGTCAACATTTCTAATGCATTACGTTTGCACACACATTAAAAATCCCTTCTTTTACTAACGGAATTTTATTTTTACTTCGATGTATAGAGGCTTCACAAATCGCATTTAAATTCATTTAGACTTCGCTATTTTTATAACGGGACCTTACCATATACTGTATGGCCCACGATATCGAACGAATTTCTCTTTCGTACAAATTACATTTGAAACAAAAACCAAATATTTAAAATCGTTTTTGTTTTAAATGTAATTTGTATGAAAGACAAATTCGTTCGACATCAGGGGCAAGGCAGACAGAATTTATATTGATTATGTTATAATGAGGCATTTGAATGAATATTTCACTATTTATTTACTTGTTCGAATGCATTGCCGCATTTCTGGAGTGAACGAATACCAATTGCACACAAGGTAAGCAGGATAGTGAAATGTTCATTCAATTAATATAAAAACACATTACTGTTTCACATCTATACACAATCTCGCTTTCTTCGTGGAAAAGTAGATAGCGCATTGCGCACACACCTTGTAAGCTAAAATTCATTGAATACAAAATGTGACAAAATTCATTGAAGAAGAGATGTTATATGGTATGCAATGTTCGCGGTTGGGACACTGCACAGAGAGAGAGAGAGAGGGAGAGAGAGAAAGAGCGATAGAAAGAGACTTCATCGCTTGATTAGAATTTTTAGCAAAATATCAGCAGCAGTAAACAGACAATTTTTTTTATGTGAAAAACATTTCTTCATTATAAGAACCCTTAAATTAGATCTAGAACCTATCACTGAATAACTTAATTACTATAATTGGATCTCCTCAATATGAACGCCAGATAAAAGGTGCGTTCTCTAATAAAGTTCCAAAACTCTAAAAAGAGATTGTTACATATATCTTGGGAACAACCCATGTGATTGATCTTTTCACAGGTTCTCTTACTTTCATGGGCATACTTTAAAGCACATTGTTTAAACTGAAGAAAATAACAAAAAGTTGAAAAATTTAATTTAATTTAAATTAAAATTTTGTTAACATTTTTCTGAAATACAAATTTCTTTCTAAAGAAATTTTTCTTAATCATAAGAAAATACTAAAAACTAGTTCACCGATTTTCCAAAAAAAAAAATAGTGAAAATCTTGTCAAGGGGAGGAACAAGTTTGTCCCCACTTGATGGTTCTTCCTGAACTGTAGTGGTACAACACCAAGAGAGCTCTAGAACGTCCTCTAGAACCAGCATCAGCGCAGGTCAAAACACGGAAATGGAAAGTGTTTAACCCTTTCAGACCTGTACTTTATATTGAATATAAATTCCTTTCAATGAACATTATCAAAATAATTCTTTCACAGTTAGGCTAAAATTTGCCGACATTACTATTTTACAAGGTCCTTTTCTGTAAGCAGGACATCGCACAATTGTATAGCCTCGGTCATAACATGTAAAATAATTTCCAAAAAAATTAAAGTAATATTTTGTTTATTTCAAATGTTTCATTAAACGATTTATTTTGTGCTGCATGGCATACAAAAATTATTAAATAAAATCAAAATAAACAATTTATTTTAGCTTTAAATGAACCAAAATATATACAAAAGTTATAAAAATATGTTATAAAAAATTTTTAACTACAAAAAAAAAAAACTAACAATTCACTATAATTTTAAATCAATGAAAATATATAAGTTTATAAGGTTATTTTAAATGAGATCAACATTATGAATTATATTTCTCCAAGCAGTCTTTGTTTGTAAAGTGTTACTTTAAATTTTTGGCATCGTCCTCTGGATCGACTGCCACAATTATTGCGGAAGACTCTTGGTGGAAATATTTCAACTTGCTCAGGAACTACAAAAGAAGATGCTAATACGGTACCTAGCTCCATTTTGAAAGTCAAGAATGACTTTACATTTGCATTAAGTATTCCGACAAGATTACATTCTTTTCTGTACTCCTTCCAAGAATTATATATCGTCAGATTAAGAAAATGGAAAAATACTTTGACAGTCCAGTACATGTTGATTTACAAATTGGCCAATGTCACCGCGGTTCATGTCTTTGTCTAAAGGGAATTTAACACTTTTTGGTATTCTGTTGGCCTCAATTGTGCCTATTGCTAGATATCCCATATGATGTAACGATTCTAATAGTAGAACTGTTGTACAAAATCTATCGAAATACGTATAGCTTTCCTTTGGTAAATTTTTAATTAGTTTTATTACAATAGACGGTCCATATCCAAGGCTGCAATCTTTAAATGTCCCAGCACCCTGAAAGACTTCAAAGTCAACTACAAATCAGAAGTTGCGCAGACCAGATTTTCAATGCAACAGGTCGTGGCTTTGACCTGATTACTTGTCGTGCAGGGCATCCTCCTGTGAAGGAATTCATTTGGTCGTCAATCGAATATTTTGTGACTTCGGTTGACAATTCGTTGCATCGTTTTCTAACCTTATCGATGATTGGTTCAATTCTCCACAGTTGATTTGTGGAATAGTCTGAAAAGTGTATATCCGATCAAAGTTCCAGGAACTTATCACGGCCCATGAAGTTGAATATGGCCGGAATTTTGCAGTCATTAGATTAGTACATCCGTAATGTCTCACGGTATCTACAAAGCGCACCACTACACCACGCTTACTCAGTACATACAGTTTAGTATAGCTAACAACGTCTTCAACAGGCGGTCTAATTGGCTAGTCATTCTTAGACTTAAATATATCAGAATGATCAATACTTTCATCGATTTCTTCTTCTGCATTTAGATCCAAAGGGATGCATGTTTCATCAGCATCAATATCGTCGTTGCTGAAGTCCGCATCAGATTCGTCTAGAATTCCTAAAACTGCTTCAACGTCATCATTGTTGTTCAAATCAAAAAATGTTCCTTTAACAAAATCAAAACGCACACACTAAACTATTTTTTAATAAATACTTTCTTACACATAATTTTGAAAAATTTCCTTTGAAAGACTAAATTTGTGTTTCCTAACTAAGGAAAAGTTTTTATTAAATTTCTAAATTCTAAAAAACGGCATTAGCGGCATACGACATCGTGTACCAAATTTTTAGTTGACTTTCCTTTTCTTTTTACTGCAAGTGCTGTAAATCTCTTCTCTCAAGAGTCTTTTCTATTCAAGATACAAATCATTTACTTTCTCATTTTCAAATTAAATTTTCATTACTGTGTCACTTTTTTTTTTTTTTTGTATGATGTGTATCAGTAATACTGGAATTTTTTAATTATATTTTATTTTTATATAAAACTAGCTTATCCCGGTGTGCTTCACTACCCCCTCGTTATAAAATAAAATTAAGAGTATTTATATATCCTATTGTGAATATTTAATGACAATCGGTCCAGTAGTTAAGACTGTATTACAATTTTAAATTTTCCTAAAAAGGGGCGTGGTCCCACCCACTTTTCTCCTCGTACGTATTCCAAATTATGCCAATACCATATGTACCAAATATCATCGACGTAGTTAAAAAAATGCCCAAAATATGGCGATTTAAATTTTTGGGTTATATGGGCGGTGCCACACCCCTTTGTCCAATCAAAACTTCATATAGCCTATTATTCCTTCTAGAGTCACAGTAACATGCTGTAAAAATTTCAGGAAGATCGGTCCAAGGGTTTGGTTTCCCTAAAAAGGGGCGTGGTCCCACCCACTTTTCTCCTGGTACGTATTCCAAATTATGCCAATACCATATGTAGCAAATATCATCGACGTAGTTAAAAAATGCTTAAAATATGGCGATTTAAATTTTTGGGTTATATGGGCGGTGCCACACCCCTTTGTCCAATCAAAACTTCATATAGCCTATAATTCATTCAAGTTAAATACTGTGAAAATTTCAGGAAGATCGGTTCAGAGGTTTAGCCTCCTATAAGGAACAAACAAACAAATAAACAAACACACATTCGGTTTTATATATGTATATAGATACAAATAGTTTTGCTTGGTTACAGTTGAATGTATTGTGATAAATCATATTTCAAGGTTATGTCTGACCGGAAATTTTTGTTGGGGCTTCTTGTAAACGATACTGAAAAACTAAATAAATACTCGCAAAAATGTTTACTCGTTTAAGAAAACTAAGTTAAACCCATTAATGGCAAACAATTCAATGTTTGGTGGTATGATTAGTTAGACATTTAATGTTGGCACTTTGGTAGAGTATATTTTTTAGATCATTTACTCATATAAACAGTATCTATGACAATTATAGGAAATTTTTGTGCTACAGCGTGAATTATATGTATTTGATGTACTTAACCTATAATTATTTATTTTTTAGTCATCGTACAGATTTCTTATATCAAAACAATTCTAACTATGCACGTTCATGATTAAGGAAAAATGTATTATGGTTAAGACAACAATAATAGCTCCATAAACAATCCTGTATATTTGAAATTGCATACATATACATACTCGTATGTATAAAAAATTGTAAATATTTTCTAACAATTGTCAATGATCTCTTTGGGTTAAATTGCAAGGGTCGATGTAAAGGCAACAAACATACTATGATTGAATTATGTAATTGACAGCAAATCAAACAATATATAATATATATAAATAAATCTGTTTTAAATGCAACAATCAGAGTAGTATGTCACACAAACCAATGTTTAAATTTAATATGATTTAAACTAATCGTAGTATTTTTTTATTCAAAAAAATGTTAAAGTGTTTAGATTTAGATGTAGGGTATAGTGAAATCGCATATCATATACTTTTGTCTTTCTAGTTTCTTTTTTTTTTTTTTGTTTTCTTTCTTTCGCCACCTTAAAACTGCAACAGTCATCTATTAGGTAAATAAGTAACGGTTACGAATCTAGTTAGTACTTTATCTAGTTGTCAAATGTGTGATCACATGAACTTTTTTAAATATTTGCAGGTATATTGAATTAAATATACGTATTTAGGAGTACATACTCGTATGTATGTACGTTTAATTATTATATTCAAAAAGTCTTTCATTTAATTACGAAAGAATATATCGATGGCTTAATATACAAAGGTCGTATCTCGTTTTTTCCAAAATCGGTTTTTTCCATGTTCTGGTAGACAAAACTCAAATACACCTCGCTTAAAAAATTCAGTTTCCTATGTTGACGAATATCAGATTTACAGTAATAAAAAAAGCCCTAAATCGTTTCATATGAAAAAAATAAAACAGGATTGAATTTGTTGGCTGCTTCAGGAAAAAAAATTATTATTTTTTCAGATTTTATTGAGTTTTTTCTTCTCCTGTAAAGTAGCTGAAAGTTGAGATACGACCTTTCTATATTAAGCCATCGATATGTATGTTTTGCTGGGCATATACATTAGGGTCGTACGAAAAAACATTTTTCCCTTAAATCGATTTGTGATTCTGAAATTAAATAAATTAATTCAATTAATTCAGAATATATAAAAAATTATCAGTTGATTTTGTTTGGTCAGATCCCGCACAGCGACCTCTAAAATTAAGCGGGTCGTTAATGTATGCGAAAAATATAGAGTTATTTCGAACTATCGATAACTGTGATATGACAGCTAAAAATAGCAACAATTTGGGTTAACATTTCTAGTCAGTAAAGTGTTGCAAGTCATAAAGAATCGTCTTTTGGCAGAACATAATTTCAAAATTGTAAAAATTTATTTTGGAAAAAAACTGTTTGCGAAGTTCATGTAAACAATCGAATTAGTGCAAAATATACTTTGTGACAATTTATTTCCAGAAAACACTGCCTCCACCCCCTCGAATGTCTTATTTAACGCTTCTGGATTACTTTTTATGCAGTCACTAAGAAATTGAAAGCCAATATTGAAGCCAGCATATGGCCAGATTTATTGTAAAAAGTATTCAGAAGTTGTACTAGTCGAATGGACCATTTAATTCATATCCGCCGCGGACATATGCCGGAAATAATATTTAAAAAACCAAATACCATATTATAGTAAAAACATTAATTTCAACAATATTGCGGTCCTGTTCTTTTCTCATGCAGCTGAAAAACCACCCGATATCTTAGCATACCTTAACAACAATATCAATGTGGACATTGCCGGGTGAAAATTTATATGGTATATTTAATATGTTGCCGAGTCATAAGCGGTGAAAATGGATCACATCTCTTCCACTTAAAGAATTCATTTACATAATTTCATTGAATGACAATCATTGATCCATTCATTCGTTATTTTAGTTCTAGAAATGTATTGAAGGTATTTGTTTTTAAACGAAATTGAACGACTAATTAATCGGCTTAACGTATCATCACATTAGCTTAAAAATTAATTAAAAAAATACGGTAAAATAAATGATGCCTTGAATTTTTGTTTTCAGTGTAAATCAAAAAACTAACTCAAAGCTTTGACAATATTCAATCTCTGCACATGAACCTTGAAATAAATTTTTCAAAATAGTTCTAAAAGAAGTCAAAATAAGTTTAATAGTAAAATTTAATAAGTTAATGGTCATAGACTAGCTGGCTACAGCCATTTCTTTGGTTCGCTTTTTTTTCATCATGTCCCCTTTTTATTTAGTGCTGAACTCACCCTGAAGGGGTGTTCGTTCGTACGTTCGTGCACATACATACATACGTCGTATTAACCTTGTTTCTTATTTAGTGGTTTAATTGTTATTGTTATACTATGTACATTTAAAATTTTAATACATTTAACATCATTCTCTCTTTTGCTTTTCTGCAATCACTGTATGCGCTCAGCTGTGCCTAATTATTTTTAAAACAAAATTTTTCTAATTCTCTTTTACTATTTTGTTTTGTTTTTCAGTATTTTTAGTTTTAGCTTATTTTCGTCTTTGTTGAGCTCGAAACATAATTGTTATCGAATCGAAATAATGGAAAATTTTCATAATTATTTTACGAATTGGGTCATGGCACAAATCATATCGATCATTTTTACTTTCTATAAAATCTCTATAACAATTTTATTTATTACTAGATAGTTTTTTTTTTTTTTGGATTGGTTTATAATATTTCCACTTTGTTCATGTTTGCTGGGTTATGTACATATTTTTTTTTTTTTTTTTTATTAGGACCAGCACTCAGGGGATGACCCTACGTAGGCAGTGCATTGTGCCGGAACTCAGAGAGAGGGATAGAGTAGAGAAGATAGATGTTGAAAATCTAGAAGGCTTAACTCTTTTACAACTCTGGTTTGCGCGTTGTGTTTATATTTATAGCAGTGTTGAGGCGCCTCCGGTGTTAAGCTATATTAGCAGGCACTTTATTAATTGTTTTAATTCACCGATGTTTCTGCTAATCGACGAAGGAGGGCGCTATTGTGTACATTAGCTTGGAACAGCATCAATCGCTGTCGGAACAGTTTTTAGTGACCAGTGACCAGTGATCAGTGACCAGTGCTATGCCTTCATCACTTAAATAGTCCGACAACAATTATTATAATGCCACACTAATGTACATTAGAGAAATTAATGATGTTGATTGACTTGCTCTGGCCGGGGTATGAACCCAGGCCCCACGTCATTGTTTGCTTAGTAGTCAACGCGCTAACCACTTCAGCCAACATGTACATGTGTCTATGAATATATTTTAATATGTGTGTATTTCAAATTTGTCTTTTCTATGGTATTTTATGTCACGCTAATACACTATTTCTTTATTGTATTTCACTTTTAGTTTTCTATTTGTTGTAATTATTTTTGTTACTATTTCTGTCTTAACTGTCATTGTTGGCGTAATGTTTATGCTGTTGTCAATGGGGATGCGGTTTGTGAATTTGCATTTAGTATTAAGTCAAAACCAAAACAAAGCATTACTTGTCTGCTGTTTAATAATAAAACAAATTAGTCTTCATACAGTTGTTTAAAGGAATTTAATGTTGTTGCATTTAATTGAACCAAAATGAATTTTCCTTATATAAAAAAATAGCATATCGTTAGCTACACATTCAAATGTGCTAAGTACATTTTTTTGAAAACTAAGATTTAGACGCAGTTCGATAGATAAACACCAAATAATATTTTAGAAAAAAAAAAATTTAAGTTTTTATTGTTTTTACTTAACGTTGGCAATGATATATAAATGTGCTAAGTACACAGCTGTAAAAAAGCACGTGCTATGTGACAGAAAATTTTATATTAATTATTGTTTGATGAGTAACGCACTTTTGAACGCTGCAACCAAACACAAAATTGTTATAGAACAAAAAATTTTAGAGACTGGGCATACACAAATGGAGGCCGATAGCGTCCACTCCACTATAGAGCGAGCTATGAAGAACAGAAATATCCATGTTCCGGCCGAATATATTGAAATATGTAAAGCTGCAAGAAAAAAACCTGAACCATACGACGTAACTTATTTAAGTCATGATTTTTTTAAACAATTTAGCAAAATTGAGTTCTGTAAAAGCATTCGGCCAGGACGTGGAAAATTCGATGCCAAAGTGACAGATCTACGCGCTATAAGGTATACACCTGATCGGGAAATTTTTTTCAAATTAAGGTTCACCGAATCATGGAAAATTTTACCCCAAAGAATTGATCGAAACATAGTTCCTTTACAGTGGTGTGATTTACAGCAGCTTTACCAAAAAAAGAAGCCAATAACTCGCAGGAAATACGAGGACTTACAATGTTTAAAATTGACTTTGCCCAAAGATCATCATCAGTTTTATGATGATTTACCACATGATTAATAGTAATTTTTTTTAATTTGACTAGCAGCAACGAAGTAAGTCTGCAAATTTTTTTTTGTGATACAAATTAATACAACAATAAAAAAATTTATATATATGTATGTACATATGTATATATGTATTTAAAAAGATTTTGTTTTGTTTGTATCATGGTTTTTATCAAGCAGGAAAAAATGTGCTATGTACGTAAACAAAAAAATAAAAAAAATATAAAAAGTGCTAAGTCAAAAAACATCTGAAAGAGAGATAATATGCAGCATTTATTTGTGTTTTACATTTTAATTGATCAAACAGGCAGACAAAGAAGAAGCTTGCATTTAAATTTTTATGAAATAATGATTTTTGCAAAAATTTATGAGTTATTTAGCTCTCCTGTAAAAACTGATATTTGTAACTTAGCACATTTGAATGTGTAGCTAACGATATTTGAAATTGGTGTTTATTATAAACCATATTGAAAGAGATCAAATTAATTTTAGAAGCCAAAAAAAATAACTCGCGTTAATTTTATACAACAGGGCCGAAGTGATTTTAGCTCAACAGCTGTGTTCTGAATAAATACAAATATTTTGTAAAAGGGAGGTATATTATTTGTTTTACCTTATATATACTTTTATGTAACAAAAATAAAAAGATTCATATCGAATAAAAATTGTTAGTTGTGTTGTTTGTTGCGAGTATAAACACAATGTTTGTGGTGCGGTGCGATTTCTCGTTGCGGGAGAGAGAAGTAAACATAATACAACGGAAGACGGCGATGGCAATAAATTTACATTATTATTAATTTATATGTGTATACATTCAAACTAGAGATGTGCAAGTGTCGTGAATTTTTCGTGTGACTCGTGACTCACGCGTGAATCACGTCATTCGTAATTACAAATTGATAAAATCACGCGTGTGTGCGTGATGGTGATTCAAAAATATAATACCGTGCGTGACCATGCGTGATTTTTCATTACAATTTTCACGCACTCAAAACAGTTCTATATGTTAAAATTTCCGTTACAAATGCAGACATTCTCTACATACATACATATCCATGTACGTACATACATATGTACATATGAAAGTCCATTTTGTTTTCTGTATGTTTAACCAGATAATGAAAATATATAATGTTATATTTTATCTCATTGGTGTTATAAAATGTATGTATGTACATATCAATAAAACACTATCTTGAACCGTAGTATGTAGTATCTACATAGATACATACTCCTTTGGAAATCTTACTTTAACCTAAACCTACTAACACTAGTACTCCTTTTGAATTCCTTTACATATAATTAATAAATTTAAATAACCTGCGTTGGCAGACAGTGATAGATTTTTTATATTAAGTTTATCCTTTGTATTGCTAATTTTGCGAGCTTTTTTACAAAATGAAATTTTTTAGCACCTGCTAAATCTTTTATTGCAAAATTTGTATTTCACCGTGAGCGTGCGTGCAAAATTATTCCCGTCGTCCGTGAAAGTACGTGATTAAACATATTGCGTTCGTGAGCGTGCGTGAAAAATATTTATGTTTCGTGAGCGTAATTTTACTTACGCGCACAACTCTAATTCAAACATACTTCAAAAACATTTTTTTTTGTTTACTTTATTCAAAAACTATGGCAACATCAGAAAGAGAAAGAGTATCAAAAATTGAGAGAATAAGAAAGTCCGCAATGAAAATAAAATAGATTTTAATTTTATACCGCTCCGCACTGCGGTTTTTTACTTCAAAATCGTATGAAAAACCGCACCGCATTAAATTATCGCAACATTGTGTTCACACTCTAAAATAGATTTTTATTTTATACCGTTCCGCACTGCGGTTTTTTACTTCAAAATCGTATGAAAAACCGCACCGCAATAAAATATCGTTACATTGTGTTCAGACTCTGACTTGGGGGTTCATGTATAAGCAAATGAGCTTTAACATGGTGCACAGAGCCAAAACTGCCTAATAGAATCAAGAAGATTTTCTCTATGAAACACTTTTAGGCTAAGGGGTATCCCAGCAGAAAGAAGCGAAGATTTTTTCGAAGAGATTTCTTATTGGTTTGATGTGGTAAATCTTATTAATTTTTTTCAATAAGGAAAACACATAAAATCAAGAAGAAAACTTGTTATTTACAATTTTTTTACCCAATTTCCGTTATTTTTGGCACCAAAAAAACAATCCATAGAGAAAAACTTCTTGATTCTATTAGGTTTTCATATGAATTGTAAATAAATGGGATTTCATTAGGTCGTCTTATTGTTTTTTCAAAAAGGTTTTCTTCTTGAATTTATTAGGCCATCTTATTGTTTTTTTCAAAAAGGTTTTCTTCTTGATTTTATAAGGTTCCTGTATTTTCATGTGTAAATCATCTTCTTAATTTTTTTAATAAGAATATATTCTTGATTTCATTAGCTTGCTTGTTATTTCATACATATAAATCAACATAGGAACAATTTTTTCATAATATTTTTGTGCTACAATAAATCATCTTCTTAAACTGGGTGCTAACACGTATACTATAGTAAGGTGTAGTAGTGAGGTGGTTAGAGTGCCACTCTACTAAACCGATGTTCCTTGGTTCAACTCCTAAATACGTAAGTTTTATAAAAATGTTTTCATCACCCCTCCATCCAGATAATACAAATACATGTTGTAAATAAGCATTCGGGACGTACCATGACGTTCTGATGACATCAAATTTGTATTTCCTAACATCACAACAGAGAAAACAGTGCCTAATAAATACCTAATAAAATAGAACAAAATTAATAATGTTTCTCTACGTATTTTTTTCAATAAGGAAGTCTTACTTTTTTAATAAGGAAAAGCTTTTTGAAAAAATCAATAAGAATACCTAATAAAATCAAGAAGAAAACCTTTTTGAAAAAATCAATAAGAATACCTAATAAAATCAAGAAGAAAACTTTATTGAAAAAAACAATAAGAATACCTAATAAAAACCATAAGTTTCCTTCTTGATATTTTCAATAAGGTATTCCTTATTAAAATAATAAGACTTCCTTCTTGAAAAAAAACCATAGAGATATCTTATTAATTTTGTTCTATTTTATTAGGTATTTATTAGGCACTGTTTTCTCTGTGTTTACTTTGCATTTAACAAAATTTTTGGCTCTGCCTGAAGATATTCCTTCAGTTGATTATTGGAATTAAATATATATTATCCAGTAGTCGATGCCATTATTTCTAATATGGAATACCGATTCCATAACGTTCCATTAGCTAAAGCTGTTAACGATTTCTTTCAATTAGATTTGGAAGGCCTTAGTGAATTCATTATTAATTACCAAAAGTTTTGCAAATTGCTTGTGATTCAATGAAAGCACTAGTACTTAAGAATATGTTTAAAAATATATCCAGAGAAAAAAAAATTTAACTTTGATATGCTAGAATCCAAAATTGACAAGAATAATTATCCAAACATTTACAAACTTTTACAAGTGGCAATAAGCCTTCCTATTAGTTCTGCTAGTTGTGAATGAAGTTTCTCAGCTATGCGAAGAATAAAAACAAAGAACAAAGAACAAAGAAAAAACATGGTTGATGGAATCATAATCGCAAACTATAATTTCATGTTCAGATTAATGATTGCAGCTACTATGTATTGCATTTGTCATCTAAGCAACATAATATGTTCTTCATAAATCTCCCCCATAACAATACCACTATATGAACATAGTATGCTCTGCAAATGCTGAGAAATTTGAGCGCATTATAGTAACTATGAAAATTTTATTTTCCTGGTTTATGTAAACAATTTGACATTTTGCTTAGATAAAAGAAAAATGCACACACAAATGCATATTAAATTAAATTAAATCAAATTATATTTAAAATAAATAAAATAAACTTTTCCGGAAAAATTAAATTTAATAAAATTCAAAATAATAAACTTTTTCATCGGCATATTTATGTAAAATCCAATTGCCATCTTTTGCAGTTCTGTAGTATATTTTTCGTCATGATGCAAAGAAACATAGATTCGTATACTTAATTCACTAGATATATTAGAATCTACTCGTATATGTATCTTAAACCATTGATGTAGAAGATTTCAGGTACACTTTTATTTTGTTGTAAAATTAAATAACATTCATCATAATTTTAACATTAATTTTTTCACTTCACATCTACTCGTCTGATTAAATGCTATGAACGACTGAAGTTACATACGATTGAAAGCTATTTTGTTTCTTTTCACAACACAAACAATGTATGGTCAGAATAAACTTTTATAATTCTCATTTGCAAAAGATACTCTTATATCAGCGAAAATACTTCTTTTGATACATTCAATTTTTATGGGACGAAACCCAGAATGATTATTTTATTTTTGCATCAAATATTTTAATAATTGAAGAGTGTTTAATGCAACCGTATTTGCTTCAATGAATAATTATTTGGTAGTGGCAGATAAGCTTAGTTGACATGAACATTTTGCAATCATATCTTTTCTCTGCGTGTGGTTACGTAGTACGATTTTAAAATTTAGCAGTTTTAAATATTCAAAATGAAATAGTCAAATACATAAGAACTTCAGAAGGGGTATTAAACATATTTAGAATATTAGAATATTAGAATAATAAATTGATTTTAATATAATTATTATTAATATATATTAAACTTGAAAATACTACATAATACTTTGTTTTTGTTACATTTACTGCAAACTGAATTTGTGTGATATATTTTTAGTTTTGTTTTAATAAAAAATTATTTTGTTTTAATAAAAATAGGATTTATTTTTTCTTTTTGCGAAAGCGGTGCACTTGCCCACCCCAGAATAACAGTGTAGCTACGCTTATGGATTAATTTCTAATCTCTGGTACACAGCGCAATTTTCTCTGCGTCCGTTCACTCCTTACATGAAATTGTCAAATTATAAAACACATGAATTGGAATAGTTGTATCTCGGAATTCCATGAAATCTTAACACTCACTTCAGTTAAATGATCTCAATGCTTCATGAAAGTTTCGTCATTAAAGAATTAACTCTTTAAAATATCGAAATTCAACAAGAGAAAAAATGACAGAAAAGAACACAAACATTTAATAGTTTTAAATTTATTTTTATTTCTGTAATAAAATGTACAAGTTTAAACCAAGTTTATGCATCAGAGAACAATTCAATTGTGGCATTAAATAAAAGTTCATCCTTAAACACTCTGTTGCAAACCTTCTTTCTGCACTTCACTTTCATTTACAACAAAGCACACACATCTACATATACACATACACACACTAGCTTACTACTACTGTGTGTATGTTTGCCTGCTAAGTGCAGTTTCTACTGCTGCTGCTGCTGCTTATGGTTTTGGTTTTGTTTTACATTGTTTTTTTCTCCTGTTGTTGGTTGTCTCTATTGCTGTTGGTATTACTGCAGTTATTGCTGGTGCTGCTGCTACGGCGGATTGCAGTTGTTGTTATTAGCAACTTAATTCAATTTGTCAATGTTGCGTTTTGTATTTTCATTCTTTTTATATTGTTACCGTTTCTCATATTGTTGTTGTGTGTTGTCGCTGTTGTCATTGCTTTTATTTTTGTTGTTGTTGTTGTGAAGACTGATGTGTGCCCATGTTAAAATAACAATTATTGTAAATGTCACAAATTGCTATTGTAATTAGTAGTTATTTTGCATTGCATTTGTTTAAGCAAAGTTGTTGTGTTTATCACTGTTGTTGTTGTTGTTGCCATTAGTGTTGTCGTTGCTTCTGTTATAATTAAAGTTCATTTTCAATTGTAGTTGTTGCTGTTGTTCTTATTATTATTATTATTATTATTATTATTATTACTATTGTTATTGTTAGTGTTATTGCTATTTTTATGATTGTTGCGGTATCACAACAAAATACATATAAAAATGAAGAGCAAAAAAAAAAGTGAAAACAAAACCGAGAAATTCAAAACCTCATTGAATTTAACAAATAATGCTCATTATTATTTAATTTTATGATGAGCCACAAACAGTTCAGTCATTTGTCTCATTTTTTTTATGCATAATAATTAAAAGTGAATTATTAAATCATTGTTGCCGGAATCATTCACTTTGTCATATATTAATGATTTATTTTCGTATCCAGAAGAGACAAGAAACTTGCAACAAAACATATTTTTTTCATTTATACGTAGTTTTCTTTGCCAAAATGGTTATTATGTTCTAATCATTGTTGTTATCTGATAGCAAGTTTCGTTGAGTTGAGTTCAAAATTGACTTATTCGCAACAAAATTTGTTTGTTAAGGGCGCAGTATTTTGAATTCAACAGAAAGAGTTTTATATAAAATGTTGTAATAAATCCAATTAAATTCCTTCACATTATTCGAAACATATCATATATTTTGTTAACTAATCCCATGGTGTTACGAAAGAATCCAATGGCATCAGTTTATTGAAATGAATTATTTTAAATAAAATTTTTGTAAAACGGACATAAGATAGAGGTTAAATTGTGTTGTTAAAGTACTCAGAATAGGGTCGAGGGGCGTTTAACACCCCACACCCATTATATATTTTTCTATTATTTTAGCAAGACAAGAGTATTGAAAGTAAAACAGTACGTTATTAATGTAAGTAGGGCGTCTACCTTCTAGTCGACCTGTGCGGCGGCTCCCTGTTCGAATGCAAAAGCGACTTTGCTTTAATGGTTAAATGGTTGAATCGATTTTGATGAAAATCTAAATATAGATTCGCTTCTATATCAACACATTTGCCCAATTCACAAGCTTAGTTGTATCGCGTATTGTTGTTTATGAAAAGATAATTTCAAACAAAAATTCTGTCAACAAAAATGAATTGTTCTAAAATTGTTTTTGTTTTGGAAAATTTTCTTTGAAATTGTCTTTTCATATACAACAATAAGCGATACAACTAAGCTTGTGAATTGGGTAATTGGATACATTTTTACATTTTCAAAACTAGGATCTAAAGAGTGACATGGGGGCGATTTCCCCCTCTTTGAAACTATACATCTGATTTTGATGAAACTTAAAACTAGAATGAACACGAAAGCGGTAGAGGTAATATCTGCATGTCCGAATTTATGTATCAGATTTTGATAAAACATAAAACACAAATAACTCTGCGTCTAAGATAACACTTATGTACAAGATAGTGAAACTACGATACAACGAATTCTTTCTGAGCTTCCTGAAAGAACTTCGTTATTGCAAAGTTTTTCATACAAAATTCTGTGCTATCAAGCTTCCATATAACAAAGTATTCATTCAGAAGTCTCTATACGACGAAGTCAGTACACAGAGAAAACAATGCCTAATAAATACCTAATAAAATAGAACAAAATTAATAAGATACCTCTATGGTTTTTTTTTTTCAAGAAGGAAGTCTTATTATTTTAATAAGGAAAACCTTGATGAAAAAATCATTATGGTTTTTATTAGGTATTCTTATTGTTTTTTTCAATAAGGGTCTCTTCTTGATTTTATTAGGTATTCTTATTGATTTTTTCAAAAAGGTTTTCCTTATTAAAATAGTAAGACTTCCTTTTTGAAACAAAAAAATCGTAGAGATATCTTATTAATTTTGTTCTATTTTATTAGGTATTTATTAGGCACTGTTTTCTCTGTTGTGATGTTAGGAAATACAAATTTGATGTCATCAGAACGTCATGGTACGTCCCGAATGCTTATTTACAACATGTATTTGTATTATCTGGATGGAGGGGTAATGAAAACATTTTTATAAAACTTACGTATTTAGGGAGTTGAACCAAGGAACATCAGTTTAGTAGAGTGGCACTCTAACCACCTCACTACTACACCTTACTATAGTATACGTGTTAGCACCCAGTTTAGGAAGATGATTAATTGTAGCACAAAAATATTATGAAAAAATTGTTCCTATGTTGATTTATATGTATGAAATAACAAGCAAGCTAATGAAATCAAGAAGATATTCTTATTAAAAAAATTAAGAAGATGATTTACACATGAAAATACAGGAACCTTATAAAATCAAGAAGAAAACCTTTTTGAAAAAACAATAAGATGGCCTAATAAATTCAAGAAGAAAACCTTTTTGAAAAAAACAATAAGACGACCTAATGAAATCCCATTTATTTACAATTCATATGAAAACCTAATAGAATCAAGAAGTTTTTCTCTATGGATTGTTTTTTTGGTGCCAAAAATAACGGAAATTGGGTAAAAAAATTGTAAATAACAAGTTTTCTTCTTGATTTTATGTGTTTTCCTTTTTGAAAAAAATTAATAAGATTTACCACATAAAAACAATAAGGAATCTCTTCGAAAAAATCTTCGCTTCTTTCTGCTGGGATACCCCTTAGCCAAAAAGCGTTTCATAGAGAAAATCTTCTTGATTCTATTAGGCAGTTTTGGCTCTGTGTATAACGCAAATTAAATTATATTTAATTTAATTAAAATCCCACTATTAACGCCACTATGTTTAATTGCCATTAAAATAAAAGTGTTTCGAAGTTTCACTTAAGAAAGGAGCGATAGAGATAATTTATTCGATAAAGACTTAAACTAAACATTTCTTTTAAACAGCACTAAAATAAAGATATATACTAAATTCTAGTAAAAAGATTTCCTTGAATATAGTTTAAAAATTTATCGGCTGTGTGTGTAATGGAAACTTGGCATGTAGATAGCATAAGTGAAGAAAGTTGTAGTAGCGAGATGGTTAGAGTTCCTATCTACGAAACTGAAGTTCCTTGGTTCGAGTCCCAACAGACGTAAGTTTTATAAAAATGGTTTCATTACCCTTCATTCCACATAATACAACTACATGTTCTAAAAAAGCATTTCGGACGTTCCAGCGCTCTGATGACATCAAAACCCTCGTTGTAATAGATGGCCTGTTTAGAATAAGGTAAAATAAGGAAATAAAATATGTGCAGTAAGATGGCAGATGTGGCGCACATGACGAAATTTTTACTACTTTTCAGATAAACAACGAACTAGTTTTTAATAAATATTTTTCTAGTTTTTAGTAAAAACTTCATATTAAAGAAGATAATTTGTATTTCACAACAAAAAGAAAAGTTTCTGTAAAAACGGCATTGGCGCCATACGACGACAACCAATTTGAACTCAAATTAAGTAAAATTTTAGATAATTTTTTTTTTTTTTAGTGTAGGATCAAACCGATTTTGCTAAAACTTGTCTAAGATGACACGTAGGCTATGTATATATTTTCCCTAATATAGATTGAAGAGGCCTGTTGGTTGGTTGGTTGGTTTACGTGGCTGCCTGTTACGCACAAACAAGCATTCAAGTAGAATCCATAAGATTCCGTTTTGACAGACCACTTCACTCGGCAGTGTCAACCTGATTTAGGATGGAATCCAGGCATCAGATTCGGCGTAAGATACTAGATCCATCCCGTCGCACTGAGGTATCTAATTAGGTCACCTAGACCTATCCTTGATACCTCCGAGAGATCGTCTAATATGCTATTGCCCAAGAATTTTTTTCTCGAAAGGTGGAGGCCGGGCATTCGCAAAGAAAGTGGAAGACTGTTTCTTCTTTGCTTTGATCCTGGCAGCTACAGCAGAACGCATTGTAGGTCTCCCGAATACCCAGTACCCCGTCAATGCTGCGACGAGCCTCGAGATGTCCCTGCGGTTTCTGTTAATTAGTTGTGTTGTGCGCTTATCTAGCAAGGCCACATTTTCTTAGCCACCTTACACGTGATCAACCTGTGCCACCTATCTTCAGCTTTCTGCGGTAATAATTGAGAATGTGATTTCTAATATTGGCAAACGGCATGGCTACCGATTCAGCAGTGGAGACGTCCATCCAGCCTTGGCCAGCTCATCCGCCTGTTCGTTGCCTGGAAGTTGCTATGTGCGGGAACCCAGATGAGGGTTACGTCAGTCTGACTACCTAGTCTGGATAACGCGTCTTTGCGCTGGCTAACTAAATTAGAAAAATTAGTGTGTAACTTTAGAGACAGAAGTGCCGCTTGGCTATCGACAAAGGTGCCGGCTCTTTCTTGGACACCCCTGTCAATCAAAACCCTACAAACCTCCCTTATGGCCAATATTTCAGCCTGAAATACACTAGCTACATCGGGAAGTCAGAATGAGAATTTATTCCAAGGTCCTTCGAGAATACTCCAGAGCCCACACCGCAGATCATTCTTGATCCACCAGTATACAACCTGAAGTTGAAGTATTTTCTATGTTTCCCCCTTCCACTCCCGTCTGGAAGGACAAGAGGACTGTAATGGAGCAAATTTCTGACATAAACTTAAAAAAACACTAAATTTGATTACCACAAACGTATAAAAGTTTATGTTTCATTTCTTCGTTTAATAAATTTAATTTCGGGCGGGCACAGTTAGTTGGACTTATTACTTGCTATTAATTCGATTAGAGCAGCAAATGCGTTTTTTTTTAGAACAAAATATATTACTATTCTTGTATCACAAAACAACACATTATAATTGAGAATCAATCACTCATTTAATAATATATTTATAAAATTCTATATTTTGCTAAAATGTTTAAGGCAACTATTTTTTTTTTTATATCTGCTTTTTATAGAGACAAACATTTAATCACATTGTCACCTGGCACCTTAGTTTGTTTAACCGACTTACATTTCTCAATTGTTCTCCACTTATTTATGATGAGCGACCAAGAAACTGTATTGTTGCATTAAAAAAAATGTGGTACAAATTTAAAAAAAAAAAAAAAATTAATTTTATTATTTATTTCTTCATGCCTCACGATCGCTGTATCATGATTTGCCAAACAATAGTTAAACGTGCATGTTTGAAATGAATCCATTTGAAAATGTGCGTTTTCGCAAGACATACATCATTTACGTGTTATCAGCTGCTTGCAACATTTGGTTGCCCATGAGAAATTCAGAATTATGTTGTCACTCTCAACAAAAACATTTTTTTTTTTTTTTTTGATAAATTTTATTATTTATTGAATCTTCAATTATGGATTAAATTATCAATTAGTTTTTCAAATCTTAAATCTAAAAAAAAATATTAAATATAAGTTTAGCCAATGCTAAACAAAATTTTTAATTACAACGGTTAATTTTTGTTGTTTTAAATCTCCCGTGTACGGCTGAGAAAAAGAGTATCCCTCCTTTTCAACCGGGTGTGGCCTCTTTAATTTAAAATATTGCTTGCAAGTACATTTGGGTGCACCTTAAGTTTTTTTTTATATATTTTTTAGCGTTATTTGAAAATACTGTCTTCACCAACGGAACATCTAGATCTTTATGAATTCGATGATTTCTGACATACCAGGGGGCTGGTGTAATTGTACTTTGAATTTTTTCGACATTTGATGCTGAGGCAGTGTCCCATAACTGGATTCCATATGACCATATTGGTTTCAGGATCGCGTTGTATAAAAGTAGTTTACAGTCTAGGCTTAGTATAGAATTTCTTCCAATAAGCCAATTCATTTGGGCTGCTTTAATTTCATTTGTGTTAACTTTGCGTCTATATGCGATTTCCATGTTAAACGACGATCAAGATGAATGTCTAGATATTTGACAACAGTGTGTTGCGGTATGGTCTCGGTGTTAATTTGTATAGGCGGGCATGCTTCCTTGCGCAACGTAATAGTTACGTGTACACATTTCTGCTCGTTAACTTTGATACGCCATTGTTTGAACCAATTTTGCAATTTGGATATATACCCTTGTAAATTGCGGGAAGCTTCTACAGGATTTTCGTGAACGTTTAGAAAAGCTGTTACATCAGCAAATGTTGATGTATGAATGTTACTGCTTAACGGTAAGTCAGAGGCATATATTAAATAAAGTAATGGACCGAAGATACTGCCTTGAGGGACTCCGGCTTCGATCGACTGCGGCGGGCTTAAAAAATTGCCTTCCCTAACTACAAATTTTCGTTTCATTAGGTAGCTTATTAAAAGCCTAACAATGTTTGCGGGTAGATTTTGCGTTAATTTGTGTATAAGACCTTCTTTATCGAAAGATTGAGAAACATCTATAAAGAGCGCAGAGCAAAATTTCTTCTTTTCGAAAGTGTCTCTAATAACATTCACAAGTCTGTGAGTTTGTTCCATAGTGCTATGTTGTCTAAGGAAACCGAATTGATGATCTGGAATGCATCCATTACTAGTCACTATAGGCATAAGCTTGCTCATATACAGCTTTTCTAATAGTTTTGAAATGTTGGAAAATAAACTAATAGGTCGATAGGATTCAACCTTTGTATAATCCTTGCCGGGCTTTGGTATCATAATAATCATCGAAACCTTCCATTCTGCAGGATAGTATTGCAGCCGTAGAATACCATTAAAAGAATTATTCTTTTTGCAATATATGGCAATTCTTGAAGCATTTTGTTGCTTATTTTGTCGATACCTGGGGCTTTTTTGGGGTTAAGACTAGTAATGGCCTTTTAAATCTCCACAATGTTAAATCTTAACGGTATTTCTGGTAAAGAGATGGCAGTTCAACAATATCAGTAGAAATATTCGGTGTAAATACTTTTTCTAAGTGCTTAACAAAAATAGCACCTTTTTCAGCATCAGTTCTTGCCCAGTCACTATTCGAAGCTCGTAGCGGAGGTTTGCAAATCACTGGCCTTTTAAGTCCTCTGGCTGCACGCCATAGCGAATAATCTGTTTGTGGTGTTGCATCGAGTTCTTGAAGATATTTTTGCAGCGAAACTGTTTTTTGTGTTTGTAAAACTTTTCTGAGCTGTTTGGTGCATTCCTTTAGCCTTAACTTTAGCTGGGGGAATTTGTAACGTTGCCATTCTCGTCGTGCTCTCCGTTTTTCAGTCAATAGCCTTTCTATATCCACACAAAAAATATTGTGTAATCTCACTTGTTGATTTGGTTGATTGGAAGAAGCATTTAGAGCAGCTTGTTTAACATGTGCTTCAAGCAACCTAAAAGAATTTTCTATGTCAGAAGGTGTTGTCAACGGCATATTTTCCGAGCAATGGGCGCTCAAATATTTTTTCTATTGCAACCAGTTAATACGTGCAGATATCATCGGTAAATCACTTGTAGGTGTTGAAGTTTTGTGTGAGAATATAGTGACAATAGTAGGTGAGTGATCTGAAGATAAATCCAGAGATGCTTCAGCTTTAATTATTTCGCTGGCCACACCTTTCACTATTCCAAAGTCGATAACGTCTGGAATTTTTTGTCGATCTGTTGGCCAATCTGTTGGCTGGTCACTTGAAACTACATTCAAACCCATTTTAGAGATTGTGTTAAACAACACACGACCCTTAAGAGTGATTAAACGTGAACCCCAGAATGTGTGTTTAGCATTGTAGTCACCAGCAGCTAGAAAACGGGGGCCCAGTAAGTAATAAAAATCCATATATTGGCTCTTGGTAATTGAAAATCTTGGGGATGGGGGAGGAATAGACCGATGATATTACAAGTTTTTGATAATAATTTTCAATACAAATATTTGTTGCTTGAAGATATTCTTCACAAAAATCATGTAATAAGTAGTGTTTTATTCGCGATTTTATTAGAATTCCCGAGCCACAACAAGCCCTACCTCGAGGGTCCTTGGTGTCGTAGAAATTATATCCACTAATTTTAAAATAGCTTCGAGACGTCAAGTGAGTCTCAGAAATGAGCATTACATCGATTTGTTGACTCAGTAGGAAATATTCTATTTCATTTTTATGTTGGCAGATGCCGTTTGCGTTCCAAAAACAGATTTTTAAGTTCATGGTTTGCTTAATACTGCCTGTAACAAGGCAGATTGCATTTTCAGCATTTCATGCATCATACAGGACATGTTCAGTGCAAAAGTATTTACTGTTTGAATTAAGGTATCTATTGAGGCTTCAATTCGACTAAAATTAGAACCTGTATCTTCATTTGCTGGAGCAGTTTCTTACGCCGTAGTCTGGTTACTTTTTAAGATATTAGCGTATGAAAATTGTCCGTAAGGTTGTTGTTTGGCAATAGTTGTGTTAGACTTCAAAACATTTGAATATTGGTTCTGGCTAGTAGACGGTTGAGGTAGCTGTGGGTAATAAAAAGGGTTTTAGGCTGAGCGGGAGTAACATTAGTTTTTTTGTTTGACGAGCTCTTAAAAATCGAATATAGAGGGCAGCACCTATAGTTAGCAGTGTGGTTTCCGCCGCAATTGCCACATTTTTTTGCCTTGGGATCACCTTTCAATTTGTTGCAGTTAGCGGTACTGTGTAACTCACCACATACGACGCAAACGGTAGGCAACTTACAATATGCTTTAGTGTGGCCAAATTCTTGGCAGTTCAGGCATTGAACAGGTCCAGCTCTTTTATGTGGAAGCTCAACGGTAACTCTTCGATGCAACAAGTACTTTAAATTGTAGATAGGGTGCGATTCTTTTATTTTTATTTTCAAGTCACCTGACTGTATCTCGACTCTAAAAATAGGTTGGGGGATTTTGTCCCTATTTTGAATGTTTGAAACATATTTTATTTTAAGGCCACTATTTTCAAGGCATGAATTAACCTCTTCAGGATCAACACTATAGTCTATACCTTTTATAATGACTGTTAGCCCTTTAGCACTCTTTAGTTGGTATGTGTAAAATTGTTTATTTTTTGACTCGAAATCGGAAACTATTTTTCGATAATGATTTTCTTTGGTTACCTGAATTTTTGTTTCGTTGATTTTACAGCGCTTAATTGGAGTTACGTAGAACTCATTTTTCCAATTAATGAGATAAGGCTTTTAACCAACAAATTGGAATTCTGTTCTCTTAAATATATGGGTGGTGGTTAACTCGACCTTGTTGTTGTTGTGTCTTCATCGCCTTGTTCAGTTAAAATCGAAAAACGATTTTCGGAATTTTTAATATTTTTTCCATCTCTAGGAACTTTTGCCGTTGGCGCTATTTGAGCAGATTTGGGACTTCTTCCTCTTTTCAGCACGGTAATGTATCTATCCATACCTGTTTGACATTTATTATCAGTATTTTCACTTTCTATAATTTTATTAATTTTGTGTACGTTGGTCACCTGGGTGTTTATTGTTTGTTTGTTTGATTGTACAGCTAAGCTGACAAGTTTGCTAATAGGTGCAATTGTTGTTGCTTCTCGATCAATATTTAGGTTTGGAGACCAAGATCGCGCACGAGTATTTGTGTGTTGTGTAGAATTCAGGTTTTAATTTTCGTCGTCATGAACCAAAGTTAAATAAACATTCTTACTGCTTGTAGGTTTATTATTGTTGTTGTTGGTAGAAGATGAACTCATTTAGAGTTCTCTTTTTTTGTGTTCACTATATGTATGAGTTTGTATTTGCAAATATATATGTATGTATATTACACGCAAGCAAAAAATAAAATAAAACCAGTATAACTGTTTAATCAATATTTTGTTTTGTTTTATTTTTTTGTGATTTTAACTTTAAATAATTTTTAGTATTCAGTTGCGACGATTATAAAAACGCGTCTATACACTGCGAGAGTTAAAACTGAATGAACAAAAACATTGCATACATTTTGCAAGCAGAATTTAGTTGCGAAAGGTTTTCATCAACTAAACCATTGAATATGTACCAAGAGTTGCCTTGAATATTTCTCATAGAGAAAAAAATTCTACAGCAAAGTCTTATAGAATTTGTTAGCATCATATTGACAAGAACATATGAATTGGCCTCTTATGGGATCCGTAACTATGGGCTGTCCATTATCACAAAGAACTACAAAAACAACAAGCAGATGATCTTGCAAAATTATTCCAGATTTAAATTTAAAAAAAAAAAAAAAAAAAAAAATGAATTATTAACTTACCAAACTGGTGTAGAACGGCGTAGCACTTTCCACCGCTATACTGGGATAGGGATTTTGATCATTTGAAGGATATGTTGAACCAAATACACTCATACCAACACCGGCCACGGGAGCCGTTGTAGGCAAGCGCTGATAGGAACCCAAAGCAGACAGTCTTGTAGAATTGTTAGCATCATATTGACAAGAACATATGGATTGGCCTGTTATGGGATCCGTAACTATGGGCCGTCCATTATCACAGCAATTTGGTGAAATAGCGGTGGCGGTCAAAGGATAAGTATTTGAAGGATTTTCTAAAGAGCTGCATGCTGCCGCCGCCGTTGAAGTGCTGGAGCTACCCAACGCTGAGGTTTGTGAAACAGCATCCGGTGTCAAAGTACCAGCTGAACTATCACTATTACTACTACAATTTAAACTATTGTCAGCTGGAGCAGCTGGTGAAGGACTTATCGAAGCCGAAGTAGAGGTAAGTGTTGTGGCCGCTAGAGGTGATTGCACATTTGGATGTCCACTTGATAAAATATGGCTGGATGTTAGAAACTGTAAATTGAAAAAAAATATATATATTAAATAAAATAATAAATATCATGATAATTGCAATAATTGATTGAATGTATGAATGAGTGAAAAAAATGTATAAAACAAAAACTTTTACTTTTTATTTTATCTTTAATTTATAAAGTTAATTTTTTTCTTCTTTTGTTCAAGTAAAATTGTTTGTTGATTCACTAAAAACAATATCATGTAATTTAATGCATTTTAACAATTAAAAAAAAAAACAGAAAACAAAAAATAAACCCAAGTAACTCGTATTTAAAAATACAACTCTGTTTCGGTACTTTTTGTTTTTTTTTTTTGCTGTTTTTAATGCATTCGTATCGAAAAGTTCATTACAATTTGATAGCGTGCTGAGAGATCATACATTTTATAAAAGTCTGATCATTTGAGTTTTATACAATAGTCTGAGTTGAGTAGTTTTTTCATGATAATATTTGTTTCAGTTTTATTTTATTAATATTTTCTTTTATATATATATATTTTTTTTTCACTTTGTTTCATGCACTTTATTTTGTAACGTTTTATGAATTAATTAATTCATAATTTATTTTTATTACGGTGCAAATTGCAAATATAACTAAAAACAACTTAAAAACATACAACAATATTAAAAGAAAATTCTTGTAAAAACATGATTCTTTGTTTTTTACCACATACATACTCGAATGTATGTACATACATACATGCATGCTCTTACGTAAATACATAAATACATAGATACGAGTACAATAGATGGCAAAAGTTTTAATATATAATTTTGTTTAGCTTTTCGCAATTATATTGCAAGATTTTTCCACATTAAACCTTGACTGTGGTATTTCTTCTATAAAGTTTTTTTTTTTTTTTATGTACCCTACATCAAAGCAACGTAGCAGTAGCATTAAAAATAAGATTTGTCACTGATGATGACTTCTAATCCGTTAAAACACGAGAAAAATTAAGAAGTTCTGTACACCATGTACTCTTTTGTGCTCAATTTCAATAGACAAATTGAGGATTGTTGTTTACCAAGAAATCTTCTAACATCATAATGTTCCTTGGTCGTTACAAGAACCGTCGGCGAACAGGCACTTAATCAAATGTCTGCTCACACAGCTTAAGATAGTTAATGCGTCTACTTGACACCAGAGGCGCTGCAGAACTGCTGTAAAAATTACCAAAACGCGCAATAGCAGAGTTGTAAAACAATTAATGCTTCTACTACATTTGAATAAATCAAAGGAATGTTGTGATATTTTTTTGGAAAATTGGAGAAAAATATAATCAAAGTGAATTTCAAATCCTTACAAAAAAAAAAAAAAACAAAATATTATATCGTTGTATATTTGCAATAAAATACACTAACAAATTGATCGCCATACAAATTAAAAAAAATTCTAAGTAAATTCGGAATAAATCAAACATGTTTATAGAAATATTTATAAATTTGGTAAAAAAAATTTTAATATTTTTTGGTCGAAAAATTGATATGTTTGGGTTTGTTTTCTGAAATTGAAAAATTACAATAGGTATATTTAAAAAAATATATATTTAAAAAAAACAGGAAAATCAAGTAAATATATCACATATTAACAGAGCTGGGCAGTATTTGAAATACGTATTTAAAATACAAATACGTATTTTGTATTTGTATTTTAAATACATAACCTGAAAGTATTGTGTATTTTGTATTTTAAATATGTGTCCTGCAAGTATTTTGTATTTTGTATTTTAAATACATACAATAAATAGAAGTAGTTTTTATTTTAAATACATACAAGAAATGGCAGTATTTTCTATTTTAAAAACATAGTTAACAAAATATATTTTGTCAGTTTATTGATGGTTGTTTGCATTTTGATCTATTTATAATATATCATGCGTCAAACCAATAACCAAAAACTAGAATCGCTAAAAAACGTAACTATACAAATTCTTAGAGTTGGCATCTACGCAATTCAGTTGTCAATTCTAAAGCATTTTTTCACAATGCGATTTTATTTTGCAGGTAGTACTGTTACGACAACAAGTTTAACAATAAAAAAAATAACATGGTTCTTTTTGGATTGAGAGTCAACATAAGGCCAACAATTTTCAACGTATGTACGTGCCTCTCACTAGCAAGAATTGTGTGAGCCTGTGTTAGTAACACCACCTGTAAAGTGAATACATCTTCAGGGCTGGGCAGTATTTGAAATACTTACGTATTTAAAATACAAATACGTATTTTGTATTTTGTATTTTAAATACATACGTGACGTGGAAGTATTTTGTATTTTAAATAGGTACATAACCTGAAAGTATTTTGTATTTTGTATTTTAAATACATGATCACCAAGTATTTTGTATTTTGTATTTTAAATACCGCAAACCATGTATTTTGCCCAACTCTGCATATTAAAAACCTATAAAAATTACCTATATATACGATGTAGTCGCAAATATGCAAAATTGTGCACTAACTAATTGATACCAAAATTCTTAAAAGTTTTTGAAACCTTTCACTCACATTCTTAGTTTCAGCAAAAGCTGACTTATGTAAGCAGAGACATTTGAAAATAGATTTAGAAAAACTATGCTGTACACACCAACATAGAAAGAAATGCTTAACTTTGCTAAAATTGAGCAAAAACAAAAATTCTTTTTTAATTTCATAAAATTACCATAATTTACGCGTCATTAATAAATCGTGTTGGTATTTTTTCAAATACTCGTACGCATGTACCTGTAACTACAGAAATAAATATGTACGATATATATTCTTACTAATTAGCTGCAGACTTGATAAACACTAAAACCATGTTGCTGAGTTAAAAACACACATACATGCACATCATTTTTTAATTTGCTTAGTAAATTTTCAAAGTTCATAGCAACAGTATACATTTTTTTTAATCTAAATTCCTCAACATCTTCACAGTAACTAGACTAACATCATACTTACCATCAAACATTTATTGTATAATTTGCTATTTCACACATAATTTAAACAAAATACTTTAAAATTTATGGTTTATAATTAAAAAGCTTATAAAAATACACAGAACGGTATCTCTCGTGTGAAGCCAAAAGCAAAAACAAACACAATATATAAAATATATATGAAAGAAAAAAAATAACTAAAATTTAACATCACTACACTTTTGTTAGTGACAACAATGTTTCGATTTAAAACCAGGAAAAAAGCGGAGGGCTGAAGTGGTTAGCGCGTTGTGTACTACAATTACTTAGGTCCCTGGTTTGTCCCAGAGTTGTAAAAGAATCTGCCCTTCAACAACATAAATAATTTTGTTCTACTTGAAATATGAACGATTACGCTTCTCGTAAATGAGGCGAATATAGCGCCATCTTTCTGTCAATATGATGCAACGCTTCTCGTAAATCAGGCGGACATAGCGCCATCTGTCATTCAACAACAATAATAATTTTATTCTGTTTGAAATACGAATTGGGTTAATATTTTAGTAAATACAAATATGCATAAAGAATTTCGGTCGAGCCGTTTCGGAGGAGTTCGATAACAAACATAGATGTCAAAACTCTCAAGTCATATGAGAATTATAAAAAAAAAACTAAAATCATATTCCGTACGGCTATGGGTGAAATAAAGTTTTTAATCCGTTTCTGCAATTTAGATCCTACTAAGAATTTGTTTACCCACAAATGCATAACTTATTTAGGAAAAATTTTTGATTTTCCGTTTCTCTCACCCAATATTTTTTTTACAAAATTTATAAAATTTTAATTCACATTATTAATTTAGCAAAATCTACCAAAACTTGTAAAAATATACAACCCAAATCAGAGATTGTGCAAAGCCTTCAGCTAAATGTCTTAAAGGTCTCATTCGGGAGTGGAAGTGGTTGCAAGGAAATTCGCTGGGAGAGGTATTGGTAAACGTCTGATGCAAGGCCAGTGCTAGTGAATGGTTGGACTTCGGCCAAGTAATTTTGTTGCCTCTATGTGCTATTGGTAAGCACCAGAAGCTTCTTTGGAAGCATGAGATGAGATAATTCAAACACTTAAGAATTGGTGGTCCATCCGTCAGAAGTTACTACCTGATGTGGTCTTTGAGGATACACTTCTGTTGAGGGTAGGGGTAGGGTGTCGTGGCGAATACATAAATTCACTCGGACACCATCAGACTAGGCCGTAAGGCATATACTGACACATTTGTCTTTCATATTTTGTTCATAATGATGGCCATCAAATGATATGAAAATTAAAAAAAAAAATTCAACTTTATTAAAAAAATTTTTAAAAACAAAATCGCACTTAACTTTTTAGATACAAAAATGATAAATTTAAACAATTATAATTCGTTTTCTTATTAATAATAAGCAACTAGATGTCATTGCAGTCACAGTAGTAGATGACATTTATAATATGAAAAAATTATGTGGTGACATTTGTCATCATTGATGTCGTAATTCTAAAGACAAGACGTTATAAATTGGAGAATGAATTTGGCAATGACTTTCTATTGAATTGAATTTACAGTTCCGAATATTTCAATATACATATTTCAGTTTCTGTGCAGCTATCTGGCGAATCATTTTCATTTTCACCTTAAACTTTAAGGCTTTAAGGCATAAAGAGACATTGAAGTAACATAAATTTTGAATATGAAAATATACCCGCATATTCACAAAATAATTTGATGTCTTATTATTTAAGGTACTGCATATTATATCTGTATTTTATTTAGTTTTTTTTTTTCTGTCTCCCTTTTATACTATTTTTCCCTTCGATATTCTCTTGTAGATTATCGCCAATCGTAAATTCATCACAAACCGAAATTGTGACAGGCTTTGACAAATTTTTAAAGGTCCTCAAAGGAAATTTGCCGCCTTTCATTTATTCACTTTTTTTTTTCTTTATAGTTTTTTTTTTCATCGGCCGTGTGCTTTTAGTAACTGTCGTAGTTGTTATTATTGTTGTTGTTGTGTTTGTATTTTAAATTCTTTTAAGGGTCGCCGTACTACCGGTTTTATTTTTGTTTATGCTTTGAATTTTTACTTTATTTTTATTATTATTATTTTTTTATCAAAACGTGCTCGTACTCGTATACCATACCACTCAGTATGTTTGCATGTGAGTATGTTTGTGTGAGTGTGTGTGCCAAAGGAGTTTTCTTTCGTCGTGTAAGTAGAGTGTGTACACTTTACAAGGAAGTCATAAATTGTTCTTTTTGTAGTTTTTGTAGTTTTTATATTTTATATATTTTTTTTTTATTACAATTATTTTTCGGTAGCAAATTCAAACATGTTTTATTTTATATTAAATTTTCTTTTACTGCCGGAGTCAATATTGTTAAAATCAGGAAATTAAAAAAGGAAAGATTTTGTGTAGTGCTCTAGTAACGTGACCATTTATTTTTTTTTTTTTTTTTAAATAAAAAACACAGGTGATGTCCCATGTTCAAATTCAAAATACATATTGTGGTGTTTAATGTCACCAATGAAACTCGAACTAAAAATAAGTAAAGTGTCAACAGACTCTTGGTTCAGTTTCAAGTTAAAGAAAATTCTTACTTTAAATTTTTGTGATACACAAAATTCTTTTTAAAGGTGTCTTTTTGTCTGAAGCCACTAAAGGCATATTTTAGGAAGTTATTGGCTACTTTATTCGTTTGTAACAAAATTAAAAAAATTAATTAAATTAATTTGGCATTGAACAACATAAATAAAATAAATTAGTTTTTTAACTGTGTTGATTTAAACTTTACGTAATTCTCAGTTCTTTGTTGAGAATTTTTTATATAAAAATACGGTTTTGAAAATTTTTTAAACATGATTGTATCTGGTAGTGATGTTACGAATATAAATTTTTAGTATTCGCGAATACGAATACGAATATATGAAACAATATTCGCCGAATACGAATATTATTTTTAAGGTTTAGAGCCACGTAATATTTCAAATTTAATTGGAAAACACCCTCCTTTTGCATCAGTAACTATAAATGAAAAAAAAACTGTCACACTTCTTTAGGTATTTATCAATATTATGACATTGGAGATGCCAAATTTGAAAACACTACTAAAAATTATTAAATTATTTTACTTACCAACTTTCACACTTCGTTTTTCTTACTCTGTTTGCGCTTTTAATTAGTAATTGCGTCGGTGGAATTTAACATATTGAATTTTAGCTCTTCCATTTTTGAAGTTCAACATTGCTCTACTGCGAATTGAAAGGTTTTCTTTAAATAAAAATGATTAAAAATAAATATATTTTTGTACATTTTATGTACTTTTTTACACTTTATGAATTTTTTTTTTTTTTTGAAAAGTATGTGCAAATTACTCGAGAAATATTCGCTTGAATTTGCCGAATACGAATACGAATATCTTGAAACGGGCGAATAATCGAATACGAATAGGAGTATACGTAACATCACTAGTATCTACTGAGATGAAATACATGTTGCAGCCTCCTTAAACAAAATTGTTAGGTTAAAATTATTTAACGAAAATATTTCCCTTCTTGTTTGGAATAGTTTCCCTCATATTTTACTTTTTTTTTTATTTGCGGTATGAGTGATTACAGAGTTATGACTGTGTTACAGATATGAAGACAAACTAATAATTGTCACTATATTCTATAGTTAAATGGATCCGGCCAAAAAAATAAATGCAAATCATTGCATCATATTGGTTATCTGTTAAGTGACACACTAACTTACATTTTCTGTTTTGCAGTTTTATGTTTTTTTAGTATTTGCTCGTCTAAGAATTAACTAAAGTAACCCATTATGAGCAGCTGGAATAAAAAATTTTGAGTTTTAGGAAATTAAATGGCATATACACAATTCAACTTTGTTGCATGCAACTCTCTTTTTTCATCAAATATTTACATATTATAACAGCACTCTCATTTAAAATAAAATTAAAAGATAACATAGTTGCATAATGTAAATACCGTCTGGAAGTTTCATCATGGATATTGCCGTCCTTGAGTTTTTTTTCTCAAAATAAATTGAAAAGCAAGAAGGACGGATTGAATTAAATAAACTGAAGAATTGAATACATTTCTTATTGGATGATCGAGTATGATATGTTTTCAATCAAATCCTGTTTCCAATTAAACTTAATTATTCGTTTACCTTTAAATAAAACTCACAATTTTCTCAATGGGTTAAGAACCAATTTATTAATGCTAACAGTCAGTTGTAGTATATACGCAGCAACATAAAACACGCAAACATTAGAATGTTCCGTAAAAGCTTTAAAATTTAAAAAAGCACAAAATATAAAACAACAACAAAAAAATAACTTAAGAGGAAAGAAAAAACTTTCAAAGCCACCCCCTGCTGTGATGATTTTGACCAATATTTGTTTAACAAGACTAAATACTTTTTGCATCGGACAGACACAACTCTTGTGTGAATGAGAAAATGTTAAAGAAAAATCACTGCAGTGTAAAATAATTGCCATGACTATACCCAACGACGGACATTTTTATTGTTTAGTACCAGTTTTGGGCTGCAAATGTTTCTTAAAAAAAAAAACAAACAAAAAAAATAAGTAAATTTAGAAGAGAAATTCCTTTTTTCGGTGATCAACACAGATTTCGATGTACTTTTTTTTAAATAATTTTTTTAACACTTCCTGCAGTCGAAACAAGAAAAACACCAAAAGAAAACGAACGAACGATTCAAGCAGAACATTGAATCAATATTTAAGTGAGATATTTTGAGATCTAAATGACACAATGGAGATGGGTTGTTAGCTATAGTTTGTCGTACGTTACAGTGTTGTGTATCAAATGACAACACTTAGCAAAAACCTTAAATGGCTAAAATAATAAAAAAAAAATACTTTAAAATAAGTATAAAGAAAAAATATTTCATTTATGCAAACAGTGCGGCTGATATATAAACGTGCAAAAATAAAAAACTTGAATCAATCAAATTATAAGTAAATGTCATTATGTTGTATTCGAAATGAATATGTAATGAAGTAAATCGGTAATTAATTACCATCCACACGAGCAGAACATAACAACGCTGCTTTCAGAAAACAACAACATATCCTCATCAGTACATTGCACTGTTCTAGTTTTCTTTCACAAATTAATGCTCAGTTAAGTTCTTTCTACACAGTAGTGGCGAACAGATGAATGAACATATTAACAGCGTCTGGAGAGTGTAGTGTTGTACCTAAAAAAATTTACTATATAATTAACTTCACTTCCAGTTGAAAAACAATTAACTATTTTAAATTAATTTTAATTCTTGCACTTGTCACTTGCAGTCTAGCAAAGTGGACATTCAGTAACAAGCCTATTATAGAAAATATTATTGGATTTTGCTCAGACATTGACAATCAAATCTAAATCAGAGCATTGTGCATCATAACAGGCTACGACTTAAGGGGCACCATACATTCGTGAAAATCATCAAGCATTTAAACTTGAATCAGTGAAAATTTGTGTGTATGTGTGACACCGGCGAAGCTTGATGAAAAATAAAAAAAAAAATTAGATATTGGGTATGGGGCTGAGCACATATTATGTAACGCTCCAAGGGGTGGGTTGAAGATTTGTTACGGATTGGAAATTTTGCACTGAAAAATTATTAAAAAGCGCTACGGATGGGGTGTGGGGGTATAAAATCTCTGGAAACAGCGTTACTTATTATGTGCATAGCCCCTATGCTTGACGTCAAGCACACGTACACAAGCAATTTGACATTGTAAACTGCCCTTAAGAAGATGGCTTCCGATAAAACTAGTTCATATTAAAAGAAATTATTGGCCACGCCCATATAATATAAATATTATTTTCTATATAAATTCTTATGAAACTTTTGATGTATGCGTTTCGGGAAAATTGAAAATTTTACAGAATTAGCTGACATCAATTAGGATTATTTAACTTATTCAAAATTCAATGATAAAGTGGGCAGTGCATAGAAAACAAAATACACCGACTAAAAATTCTCACTTAGGAAGGAAATATTGTAGTTAATGCGGTAAAAATAAAACCTAAAGAGATATGCAGCTTGCTGATATTGTAGCATGTGGCCAACAGTGTGTGGTA
This sequence comes from Lypha dubia, assembly GCA_947311025.1. Lineage (NCBI taxonomy): Eukaryota > Metazoa > Arthropoda > Insecta > Diptera > Tachinidae > Lypha > Lypha dubia. Next base: position 53,821,787 of record OX371263.1, read on the forward strand.
TGCATTGCGATTCAATAGTACCGCAACATGCAAGCATTGACAAACTGCAAGCAAGATATTTTGTGTGTGTCGGTAATTTGACACTTGTACAATTAATTAAGTGCAGCAGCACAATGCACTTAAATGAATCACATTTATTAACTGTATTTGTTTGATTGTAGATATAAGCTACACAAAGTATCTGTTGCTTTTAAGTATGCACTCGTTGAACTTTAAAACTGTTGAACACATGCCATACATAAATAGTTGGAAGCTAAATATGCTTACCCAACAATAATATATATTTCTATTCTTTTACTCTTATGTTAAGGTACCCCTAAGAATTATTCTCATAATTAGTATATAAGCCAATGTCAATTAGTTTAAGCAATCAATTAATACTTTGCCTTCAATCGGCATTACTAATTCATACTGGCATTCATCTGCCTTTTACTTTTATTTGCCAGTGGCGTTCTTAAGCGCCGGCACTATTATTTAATTTCTTAAACTCTTATCTTCATCAAATCCTCCACAATAAATTGAGAGCTCCCTAGAGAGCACCAGAATAACTAAATTGTTTTAATCATATTACAATATGAGAACAGAAGCTTTAAAATTTTATTTACAATAAAAATTGTCGAATTTTAAAACGATCTGGTTCCTACAATAACGAAAATGTTGGAAACAAATTCTGCGATATGTGTTATTGTATTGTCTTAGAAAAGCAAAAAAATATTGGGTAGTCGGATAGTATGTTTTTTTATTATTTCAAAATACTGTAGAACAAGAGAATTCATTTTATACAAAATAATTTTTAAAGAAAGAACGTTGTCATCTTTAGTTGGAAATTGATGTAATTACACGTAAAGAAAATACATCGTTGATGGAATCATAATCGCAAACTAACATTTTATGTTCAGATTGCAGCTACTATGTATTGCATTAGTCATCTAAGGAACATAATACTCGTATGTTCTTCATAAATCTCCCTTTGACAAAACCATTGTATATGTACCTTAAACCACTGATGTTGAAGATTTCAGATGCACTTTTGTTTTGTTGTAAAATTAAATAACTTTCATCATATAATTATAATTTTAAGATTAATTTTTCCACTTCACATCTCCTCGCCTAATTAAATTCTTACATTGATAGATATTTTGTTTCTTTTAAGAACACAAACAATGTATGGTAACAATAAACTTTAATTTAAAATAAACTCTTATTATTCTCATTTGCAAAAGATACTCTTTTAGGAGCGAAAACACTTTTTTTGATACATTCAGTATTTATGGGACGAAACCCAGAGTGAATATTTTATTGTTGCATCAAATATTTTAATAATTGAAGAATGTTTAATACAACCATATTTGCTTCAATGAATAATTATTTGGTTGTGGCAGATATACTTTGTTGACATGATATTTTGCAATCATGTCTTTTCTCTGCGTGTAGTACGAATATGAAAAAATATGTTTCTCGTAATTCCTCAAGATCTTACAAAAATCCCATTTATAATATTTTTCACAAAAATTATTTTTGGAAATATGTTTCCTAGGCCGCAAAGTGGCGTATGATTCATTTTTTAATTACAGCTTTTGAGAAAACAGGACTTAAAATGAATATTTTCCTATAAAATATGTATATATGTATGTAGTTGTTATTTTAAACTCTATGGATCCTTCAATTGCAAAATTGGTGGCAGTGAGGTCTAAGCGGAAGGCAACTCTGATGATGAGACTGTGGCTAGTCTCGAAACATCGATATCAGTTCAACCCTCCGCGCAGTCTAATTTTTCTTTGTCTGTTCAAATATTAAGTGCCACTAGATTTTTCTTTCTAATTTAAATAATAATTTAATTTATAACAAAATTATATTTAGAGAAAACGAACTTAAGCCTGAAAAATTAAAAATTTCTTTGATTAAAAATTTCTTCGGTTTTTAAAAATACATATATATTATTAGTACATCCTTTCAAAAAGTTATGAATGGTTATGAAGGAAGTGGTATTTCGGCAAGTATTTTTTTATAGTATTCAAATAATTAATTCTTTTTTTTTTTTGTAAAAAAACGGTGAAAACCCATTTTTTTTAATTGTTAAATAAAACGAGTTGTGTTTTTAAAACATTTTTTTTTTTTTTTGGGAAACGTTAAAATTGTTGCTCAAACCACGAAAGATGATTCGAATTTCCCATTAGCAAGACAGTGGAACAAAGTCGTTAAAATTCTTTTAGCCGCATATTTGCCTAAACTGTAAAATGGAATCAATAAATGCCAACAATTTTATTAGATCTTGGATTTTCTCTCCTTCTTGTAAGATGTCTTTACATATCGCATCAAAAATATCAGCTTGGATCGGACTGCTGTAGATTTATTTTAATTTTTTCCAAAATCTCCCCCGTCTGCAATGCCAGGAGCTACAGATCGACTTGACAACAAAATATATTATTGGAACGAGAATGGCTTTCTGTACTTTTCTTGATACAAATTTTAAAAAGAATACATAGTGAAAGTGATTTTATGAAATACAAAATTTTGTCACACTGTGTACAAAAGTGCGGCAAAAAACTAACAAACAAATAAAAAAAATTAAATATCTTAAATAAACTGGAAAAACACTCATAGATTTTGAACAAAATCTAAGCGGCTTTTATATTTCAAATCCTTGAGAAATTTTCTTTTGGTTATTTTGCCATTTTTTCACTATTTTTATTTGTTTGCTAAAAGAATTATTTTTTTTTTTTTTGTTTTTTTCTATTTCATTTCATGGCTCATCAAAATAAACAGATTTGAAGCTCTGATTTTTCTGTAGTTTTATTTAAAATTGTTTTTATTTTTTTCTTTATATTTGTTGTAGACATAGACAAGAAAATCGTGCTTTAAGGTAGACGAATAACAAAACCCCAAAATAGCAAAAAAAAACTTTTTTTCTTGTTGCCAGACATTTTATTTTTATACTTTTTTAACCAAATCATGTCTTTGCAACAACAACAAAAATGATGCTTTTTCTACCCGTTTTTTTTTCGTTTTACACTTTAAGAGCTGCCCTAAGGTGGCCTTAAAAATGTAACGATTTTTTTTATCATCGTTACTTTTTTTTTTTTTTTGGGAGCCAAAAATATGTAGCCATGCATAACCTAACAAGTTGGCAAAATTCTACTTTTTACCATTCTGCAACATTTAAATAGCTAACGAACTTGAAAATTGCTACAGCAAAAAAAAAAAGATACCAGAAAAAATTTTAATAATACAAGTTACAAAAACAAAAACAATATAAAAGGAAGAGGAAAATGAAAGAAAACACTTTTAAAACCTAAAGCAATGAATTTTTAAGTGGCGCTTAACTAAAATGTTAATAAACAAAACGTCATGCTCTTTTATTTTGCTGAACAGTTTATTTAAAACTGTTTATATATTTTTTTTTTAACTAAATATTTTTTGAAGATTTGTCAAAATATTATTACATAAAAGCAGAGTACCAAAAAAAAGCGCTCCGGCGCTCCGTAAAGAGCAGGACCAATTTATTATAGCGCTTGCTTTGCGCAAAGAGCAAAATAGTAGGAAATGTACATTGCTCTCTTAAAGAACATAGTGGAAATGTTATGAAAGGCAATTAAATACTTATAGCTTTAATATCGGAAATAATAAATTCAGTAAAGTAAGTGCAACTAGAATTGCACACGAAATTGGAATGGAATTAGTGTCGATGTTGGAAAAAATTGTGGAACTGGCTATAAGACTTTAAAGGAAATCTGAAGTTTCTCACCGGGTTGTCCGATTCCAATAAAATTTCATTTAAAGATTTTACTTAAATTCTCCCATTTGATTACGTTTTTTAAACATTTTGATTGATTTCCATTAATCTTGTGTGACCACGCATTAATCACGAAACATTTTGCGTAAAGTTTTCTTTTAATAACGAGATCATGTATGGTGCTGGAAGCTTTGAAGGGGTATAGTGTCAAATCGAAGCTGGTCAGCAAGTGTAGGCTCTCAACTTGCTTGTGGACAAATTTAGCGTGAGGCTATGTTGTGTACCAGGACATTGCAATATTGAGGGAAACGAAATCGCTGATGAGGAGGAGGTTAAACCTCCAATCGGTCACTACTATAGGGAACTCAGTAATTGGGTAATTAGCAGAACTAACCATTCCTTCAGGAATATATAAGATTGTAGTCTCGAGGTCCATATGGACAGAACTAGACTCAGGTAAATCTGATCTACTGCTGGGTATGAATAGAAATGTTTTTAGAGCCTTAGTAGGCGCCTTGACTGGCCATTTTTCGGTTAGAGCGAGCACCAATTATGGGAAAATGGCACTCCGAATTTCTGTAGGATGTGTGGGGTGAAGAGGAGCCAGAAACTATAGAGCATATCATAAGTCATTGCCCAAGGCTGCAACGCCATAGGCAAAGATGGCTGAGCAGACGTTTCCATGAGGGCATTAGTGATATCGCGAAGTGCAAACTTGAGGATATCAGGGGCTTTATCATGGGAATTAAATGACTGAATGATGGATGTTAACAGCTCTTTGTTTTTCCTTGGACAGTAAGGAAACTTATCAGTCAATAAATTATAAATGCAGATAATCACAATGGATCCAATTGGGTCTCCGAGTGGATGTGTATTTAACACTACCCTTCCTAACCTAACCTATGGTCTTAGTTAGTTCTTAATGATTCAGAAACGTGTTTGTTAGATTATACAGTTTCATACATAACTTTCATAGAATCCGTTATTAAATGGGATCTATTTAACTTATTATTATATTCATTGGTATTTAGTGGTTACACTTTTCTGGGCAAATATTTGCCATATGGGACCGTACCTTAAAAAAACTTCCGGTAAGCAAACATTTTGTACAACTGTTCAGTGATTCATTAGTTTGACAAAGTTCTAGACTCAAAAGTTCTGAAACACAAATTAAATTTGTAAAATTTGATTAATTTTGATAATACAAACGGGCAAATAATAAAGTTTATAAAAAAAAATCGTTAGTATTTATTTCAAGGCTATAAGTTTCCGTGATCGTAAACACTTTTTCGGGCTGGCAAATACAATTTTTACGACTTGCACAGAAAGAAACCTTGATAATTTGGTAAAAATCAAAAATTGTTTTCAAATATAAAATAGGTCACACATGTTTTCATATAGAATTTCAATGAGTGCTTGAAATTTGCCTCCAGTGCTGCATAAATAAATATACTTCAGATACTAACGTGTATGAATTATGAAATGTTTATTAAACTATTTAAATGGCTTTTGGCCATTTACTCAAGTGTTAATTTTGCAGTCCAAAACTCGTTTGCATTCTTTACCAAACATAGGTCTCGTGACAATTACAATTGTCACCCTGTAAACCTAAACTAATATTAAAAATTATTCTTTAAGTATTTTTTCTTCATTAAACTGGTATGTATAGAACAAAAAAAAAATATTAAATAAAATTTTTAACTAAACGCATTGCGTGACTTAAGACATAAAAACCAACACAACAGATGAAAATGCACTACACACTCGCTCAATTTATTTCAAAAGTTAAAGCAAAATGCAATTACACTTCGGTAACGTGACTGCTCTACACTTACATACTTGTACAAGTATGGCGATAACTTCCTTCCACACATTCATCAATTCAATGGCAAGAAAACTCTTTACCGCTATCTCTATGGCAATATCGCTTGACCCGAACGTTCGGCTTCAACAACGACTAAATTATCATATAAATTGTGATAAAAACTATAAAAACAAAAGGGAAAATTTAAATGAAACGAAATAATTCATAAATTCGCAATATTGAAATAGTTGCAGGCTGTTTTTTTTTTTTTGTTTGTTAAGTTAGAAAAGGGAAAAGCCCTTTTTGATGGCAGCAGCACTTCCTTTGATATTCTTTTAGGTTAAACTGCACACAGACACTTGCTTCAAGCCGTCAAGTCATCGAAATCAAACAGATGATGAAAAAAAACTTTTCTTTACAGGTTATCGCATATTTCAGAACTCTTGTTGTTTTTTTAAAACTTTATTAAAAAAAAAAACAAAATGCGGCCCGACTTTGCGGACACGTACACTTATCAAACTGTTTGCTAAAATATGATCATTAAAAGCTTATTTCTCTAAGGAACACAAACACAAATTCACTCAGTGAAAGGAATTGACAGAAAGGACATTGACATATTGAAGGCATATCAGATAATTAGTTTCGTTATTAGAGCATATACGAGAGGGCATAAAAGATAGAAGTTTTTTGCATGTTTGGCGATTTTCTGGCATCGAAACAAAAAAAAGATCAAAGAATTTTCAACAACTTTTGTGAAAAAACTGTTATGGACAATCGTTGAATTACTTTTATTGAAGTTGCTGAGAAGACACATATCGGTTGGCGAAGTTCGATCCAAAATAGCTGAATTTTGACTCAGATGTGTTACAGATTAATGTGGGAACCTCCCTTTCGGCTTAAGACCATAGTGCTCTTAACACCGCGTGAATATATTTGCTTAGAAGGACCCCCGAGCCAACCCGAGGGCACAGAAGTGTAACCTAAAAAGTGTTTCGGAACAGCACATAGAGGCTTTACATTGGTAGACCGAAGTCCATCCAGCCCCTAGCACTGGTCCAGTATCAGTCTTCTCTCAGCTTTTGGTAGCAATCACAGCCACCAAGTAGACTCCAGAAGGAGACCTCAGCAATAACAGGTCAAGGAATCATTCCACCAACGAGGGTAGTATGTATGCATCTTGCAACATCACATCGCACATGTGTGTCCAATACAGCACAACACTCCCTGCCGCCGGTTGCCACTCAATTAGAGGGGCTTACCGGATCCCGCTGCACCAGTTTTGGTTACTGGTCAAGCCTCGAAAGAGAAACCTTAGCGAACTTTAAAAAAGTAAAAGCGCTGAATATGCACCACAGTAATATATATAAATGAATCGTTGCAACAATTCAGGATCAGCTGTTTACTGTGTATCTGTCGTATCCAAAATAATTAAGTAGCTGCTAAACGGCTACAACGGTAGCTATCAGCATTTGTGTTCTTGTGTTCGTGTAGTCTGCTGTGGTAAGTTATCTGTAAAAGTGAAGAGTCAGATAAAAAAATTTTAAAATTGAATTTCACTCGCAATGGGTAAATTGTTTTAAAAAAATTGCATACCAGTATAAAGGTATTTTAGAGAAGTTTAGAGTGATATCCACATTGCTTATATCCGTTCCATATTCTAGGAGTTATGGCCAATAAAAAATAAGTTTTGAACTCGTAACTCCGGAGTCAAAAGAGATCCATGAGATGAATTTTTTCTGTTTATGTCAAAGCGAATCCATACAAAGTAATGTGAGTGGCGAATTGAATTCGCCCCAATTCGTTGTGGCGAATGTGTTTATACCATAAGGTATAATTCAGATAATTCAACATGATTTTAGCGCATTTTAGATGATTAGAAAAAAACGCTCTTTTATGTAAAAAACAAGAGCTCCAAAGTGGGACATCAAGAACAAAAATCATGCATGTTCGAAGCACTTTTCGCAGCAGAAGGCACAACAACAACAAGCATCTCTCTCTTACAAACCTGCTTCGGACGAAGCAGTAGTTTTTGCTGGGTAATGTGTCAAAGGTAATCTCTGAAAAAGATATTTGCCTTTCTCCTCTTAAAAGAGTCATAGCTGGTGACGAATCATGGCTTATGACATCCTAATAGAAGATCACAGAAGAACAAAAGTCGCCGAACAAGCCAAACTCTTATCACTATTGTGCCTCTAACCGAAAAACTAAACATGATAAACAGCTGAAACTGTGAACAACATACTGCTGCCATTTTAAGTGTATCTATTTTGGAATGGAAGGAATCTTGTGTCTTGTTGTCCACGTCATAGTTCCCAAAGCCTTTCGATTTTCTAATACAGCTTCCCTGTCAAAGAAAGCAATTGATTCAGACGAAGAATTTTAATGAAAAAGTATTAAAAATATTGTTAGAACCTTTAGCATTTGGTATCGACATACATATTCTTGCTTAATATATATAAAAATCGTTAGAAATCATTTTTCCTAACACATAAATACAATCTTATTGCTGTTTTTCAAATCATCTTTTCACTGTGCTTAGGCTTTATAATAAAGTATTGTACGTTTTCTTGATTAATTGTACTCTATACTTTATAGAAACAATAAAGTACACCAAAATACTTTATTTCGCATGATTTGATTTATCTACAATTCATAATAGATTCGGGTTATATTAGTCATTTGTTGCCGTTTTTTTACAGTGGCGATTCTTTCTTAAGACTATGTCATGGCAATTTGGATATTTGGATATGAAACAAGCAAAAAAATTAACCTTTTGTCTGCACCGGAACTGACCATGGAAATTCACATGAATTTTTTATTATTTATCGAAAAAGCCTTAGAGTACCTGAATAAATGTTTTGATTTTAAAAATAGAAACTGGTTATTTACAATTAGCAATATGAATTTAAAGAGCAAAGTTGAACTTGATAATATTGTTAGCATAAACGAAAATTTAAATCTGCAAAAACTTCATATAAATATGGATGATCTTTATGGAGAAATTGCGTCATTAAACAAAATTTATGATCAGATATACAGTTCTGAAGGTTTTGCGGAATTATCTACAGCAAGTAAATGGCAGCTATTATTTAATAAGACTGATGATAATTTATCAAATTTGTATAAAGTAATTTAATTTTTAATTTCTATTCCTGCCACGTCAGCGTCTCTGAATCTGATAAAATATGAACTAATTATTTACTTTAATTTAAATATGATAATTATTTGATAAATTATGTATGTCTATTTTATTTGAGCTTGAGGTCTTGTATTTTTTTTTTTTTTTTATATATAAAATTTATTATATATTTATTTATAAATTATTAATTAAAAATAATAACAATGAAAATTTTTTTTTTTTTTTTATATATGAAAAGTAATATTATCAGGCTCAAGTTCAGTTTTATTGAATTAATGAAAATTCAAAATTACTAAGAGTTTTTTTTTATGTTGGAAAATATTATTATTTATATCCAATCAATTTTTTAGCAGAATGTATCAGTACTGATTTCAAGGCCGCTACACCTCTCATCAGCGTTCAATTGTCCATCTGTACAATTTTCGTAAAGTGGATACTAGAGTTGTCAACCGATTAAGAATAATTCGATTAATCGATCAAACAAATTTAATTTTGTTATAAATTAAATTATTACTTAAATGTATATATGAAAAGTAATATTATCAAGCTCAAGTTGAGTTTTATTGAATTAATGAAAATTCAAAATTACTAAGAGTTTTTTTTATGTTGAAAACATTATTACATCCAATCAGTCGTTAGCAGAACGTATCAGTACTGATTTCAAGGCCGCTACACCTCTCATCAGCGTTCAATTGTCCATCTTTACAATTTTCGTAAAGTGGATACTAATTGAGAAGAATATCAACTATTTATCCAGTTTTCAAGAGAAATAAAATATGAGAATTAATTTTTAATTCATTTTTTATTCTACCTTGAAACAGTGCTGGTTAGTACGAAATTCCCTCATTACTGTTTGGAAAGTACTAATAATCAACACAAGCTCATAGTCGTTTTTGTTATTTTTACTCTATATTAGGGAAATTCACATATTACTGTGACCCTTGTTATTACGGTATTTATAGCTCGTGCCCAAGCGGAATTAATATTTTTATATTATTATTATTATTACGAATAAATGTAATTATTATTTGAACTTATATTGATGTATATATGAAAAGTAATATTATCAGGCTCAAGTTCAGTTTTATTTTATTTTTTTTATAATAAAAATATTATCAATAAGTGATAGTGAATTTCATAAGAAAAATAAGAGTATAATTATTGATATATTAAATGATAATTATTTCCCTTTTCACTTGTCTTTCAAATTATTAAGACAATATAAATATCAAATGAGAAACACAATTACTGTTTCAGAAACAAAAATTTATAAGTCATTAACATTGTATGTACCTGGAATGTCTGAAAGAATAGAGAAATGTAATATTTTTGATAGCAATAAATATAGAATGGCACATAAAATGTATAATACTATTAACAAATTATATAGCAGAACGAAGGATAAAATACAAAAATCGGACATGTCTAACTTAGTTTATAAGATACCATGTATTGGTAATAGTAGCGAAAATTGTGATATGGTATATGTAGGAACAACTAAAAATAAATTGAAGATTAGAATGAGTGGACATAGATCAGACGTTGTATGTTAGAAATGTTGCATATTATAAATATACCTACAAATAAGAGAATAAATTTTAGGGCAGCAACAGCTAGTGTAGCACATACATATAGGTATTTGTTATATAAGAACAAAAACAAAAATTGAGTTATAAAATACTATCTAATTTGTTTTTTGTTTTTACTGTTGTGTATTTGAAAATTGTTCAATTTTTTTTTTGAAAATATTTATATTTAAAAAATCTTTTAATGTAATTTTGAAAAAAAAAAAAAAATTTTTTCATTGTTATTATTTTTAATTAATAATTAATAAAAACATTCCCTGAAGAAGCCACGCAAAGAAGTGGAGAAATATTGGATAAATATATAATAAATTTTATATAAAAAAAAAAAATACAAGACCTCAAGCTCAAATAAAATAGACATACATAATTAATAAAGAAGGTCGAAGAAAATAGGTAAAATAAATTTAATTATTTGATAAAACTTGCGAAAAGCAATAAAAAATACGTTTTTAAATATAACAATAAAGAAAAATAAATTGTACTTTATTTTTATACTGTGTACTTTTTTTTCCTAACCTTTAACAACCAATGTACTTTAATTGGAAAAAAAGGTGGGAACCCTAACTTTGCTGGAGTTTATGAAATCTTTGTTTAATTCGATTAAATTTTTAATTAAATAAAACGAATTTGTAGAGAGTTCGCTCAAAAAAGTTTTACTCAACAGTTCGATTACTGTAAAAACCCAGCATGGCGATGATGCGATTAATCCAGAAATAGAGAAGTCGATAATAAAGCATCAGGTGCGTAACCAGGAAAAGGGGAAAGCGATATTTCCTCTCAACAAAATAAATATGTACATAAATCAAAGAAATTTTAATTTGTCTGGCTAAAGTTCGTTTTCTCTAAATTTTTACATAAATAATATTTAAGAGCTAAAAAAAATTTTAAAGTTTATTGGAAAGTAAAAAACACCTATGCTGGATATTCTACTACGTTCAACTAATATAATAAATTCATGAGTTGTATTTAGATAGATTGTTTTTGCGATTAATTTAAAATAAAAATAAGCAAAAATTATAAATATTCTTTTAAATAACAACGATTCAAAAATGTTTAATTAGTGAATCTAAACTAAACCTACAAAGAGAAGGTTCTCATTCAAATAAACAACAAAAAATGTACTACAATGTTGCATCCCTCAATTTATGTTTTGAGCAGCAATGTTGCATGTTACAATAAAAAAAACAGAAAAAATTGGATTAAAATGCACACACACACACACATACACTTTATTTGACTTTTATACTTTGCAACAACACACGCAAAAAAAGTGAGTAAGAAAAAGGAAAAATAAACAATATATATAAAATTTATTTATTCATTTTTACAAATTATATGCAGCCGTATTGTATGCTGCTGCAACATTCCTATGCCGTTTGGTTGGTTGTTTGGTGAGTTTGAATGTATGATGTGAAGTTACCTGCTGCAAGTCAGTAGTTTTATATCTTTGTTTGTTTGTATATGCGCTTTTGTTACTTAAAAATGTAATCGCCAGAATTATTTTGTATTCAGTTAATGTTACATACACCAACATTTTTATCACTCAAACAATAAATGAATGACTGTATGACTGTATGACAAATGGCCTTGTAAAGTATTTAATGTTTAAGGACGTGAAAGACACATTTCTTTATTCGTTTATTCATTTAAATTTTTTTTTTAATTTCATAAGACTGAAGCTGAACGTGAGACAAGTCACTTTGCCTATTAGTCAGTCTTGCTCAAGACAAATTATATAATATAAAGCAAGTTACAAACCTTTGCAAAGGGGTTTCATACTGTCTTGTAAAGAAGAAGAAACTAAACAAACAAACAAAAAAATATTGTGATGAGGAAACATGTAACGTTGTCGGCGATGAATAAATTTTTGTTTGTTTATTAACATAAAGAATTCTCTTCTTTTTATTTTTTTAATTTTTATAAATAATTTAATGGGGGCTGTTGTGTTGCAGTGTAAAAAAGTTAAAATCAATAAAATCAAAATTTGTTTATCACAAAGTATTTGCCACATCTATAAATAATTGACAAAACAATGGAATGTCATAATCTTCTATGGGGAACATGGGAACAATGCTGTCAAAATATGTCTGTACGAGTATGTAGAACTTTGGAGTGGAATAAAACAAAGATTAATTACGTCTTAGAAGTAAAATTATTTAGGCTCAAGTTCACTTTTATTGAATTAATGAAAATTCAAAATTACTAAATTATTATTAATTCATTAATTCAATAAAAGTGAACTTGAGCCTAAATAATTTTACTGCTCACAGGTACATCAATATAAGTTCGAATAATAATTACGTTTATTCGTAATAATATAAATAAAAAATATACAAAGATGATTTTTTTAAGTTGCCATAATATTTACTATATTCGAAAGACAATATTCTGGCATTATAATTTATACACTGAAAAAACAGTTTTACATAAATTCAACGAACTCCCGTTCCTTCAATTAAATTCTTTGAAATTCAACGTATTATTCAACGTTGTTTCAGTAAAATATTCCTTGAAAGTAAAAGTAAAATTTTATGTATTTATGAACTCAACGTTGAAACCATTATTTGATTTTATTCGGTGAATTAAACAATGAACTAGTTCTTTGATTTAACGTATAATTTGTTGAATTTAAAAAAATTAATTCGTTTATTTAAACACAATGAACAAATACTATGATTCAAAGAACCTCTTTCTTGATTTTAAGTAATACACGTTGATTTTATTGTATGAGTACGTTGGATCAAGGAATAAAATCTTAAAAATCAACGTACGGTTTCAACGTATGGTTTCTTAACTTCAACGAGCTGGTGCGTTGAATTCAACAAGCCAATGATTGCCATACGTCGAAATCAAAGAACCTGTTCTTTGGGTGAAAATAAGGAATAAATTCGTTGAATCAACAAATTTTTCATCAGTCTTTAAACCAACACCTCTCCCAGCTCTTGGTAACAACCACAACCACTACGTGTAGTCCCGAAGGAGACCTCAACCAACAACCGGCCACGGAATCATCAAACCGGGGTGCAGATGCATCTTGGTGTTAAAAGGCAACAAGATGAACTATCTACACCCGTGGGGAACATATGCCCACAGAAAATAATCTAGCGGCATTAAATTGCACGATTTTGCTGTGTGACATTTTGCGCCATCTTGTTGAAACCACAGCTCCTGCACTTCAGGTTTGTTCAATTTATGAACAAAAAAGTCAGTAAACATGGCGTTAGTCTCATTAACTTTGCATGGTTGCGAAGGATATAAACTATTTGACTTTTTTTTATATTAAGAAAATTTTTTTATTTAAAAAATATTTAAATTAAATTTAGAAATTTTGTTGTTAATGTGCAGCCATGTTTAGCCTACAGCAAGCAGACTTAAAAATTTTATCGGGCTAAGAAGTGAAGTACAGAATGAAGGATCTCAAGAGCTGCCAATGCATCTTTTATACTTTTTTTTCAGTATACATATGAATGTCTGTATATCAATTTAAAAAAAGAAAGAACATTCCTTCAGATTTTCTAACAAATCCAGGATGCATGGATGCATGAGAAAACAATTCATTTTTAGAAAATAGCAAAAAAAAACAGTATCAACCATTACAACAAGTTGAACATAGTTAATACTTTTGTATGTTGCTGCGAGCACGTTTGTTCAAATCCTTTTATGTAGTGATTGAACAAATTTTTCTTATGCGAACGAGTAAGATGATCATGCTCACACTTGAAATAATAAAAAATATATATGACACATTTTATAAATCTCATCACGAACAGCAATTAATGTTGGAAAATCTAAATTTTACTGCGATTTGAAACAGTAAATCAATACATAATTTTAAAAATTGTTTATTTATTTTTCTTCTCTCTCTCTCTCTCACTGTTTCCAACTCAAATGCCAATTAATTATAAAGCTAATTATTTTAGTGTTAAAAAATCTTTTCAGTGCCAATTTTTATCATCAATAAACATCAACATTATTTGATCAAATGTTTCGCTCCATTTTATTGTTGCTGTACGCATCTGACAAATGCAACACACCAAACAAAAAACAAGAAACAAAAAATATAAATAGTTTATCAGTTTTTTTTAGAATCATCATTGTCATTCTTGTCATCATCATCTTCATCATCATTCGGAATCGTTATCATGGTTAAAAATATCTATCATCATCATTTCTAGATGTTGCAACAGCAGCCGCAGCACCATCATCATCGGCATCACCATCATTCAGGCATATTATTGGTCTTAAGAGAATCGACATTTAAACAACAACTAAAACTAGTGTACTACTACAAAAACAATGAGTAAAAACTAAATAAACAAAACAAAACAACACAATATCCACTACACATTCAATACTACATTGATCAACTTCAACAAAAATGTCGTCGAGTGCATCATGTCCGATGTTGCGATAACGACAATAAATAATCTTTTTCTTTCAATGCATTTTCGATGAATGAATGTATGAATGATTTACGATGTTTTAAGAGCGACTAAAGAAATTAATAAAAAAAAAAACACACACAGACACACAAAATTTTTGAAAAAATAAACAGAAATAAACCAACAACACCAACACCAACAACAACAACAACAGCAACAACGTTTGCATTTAATAATTTATTGAAAAATGAAAAGTTAGTTGCTGGCTGCTTGCTGCTGCTGTTGCATTTGCAACAAAAACACTAAACTAAATAAAGTTTAAATTAAAAAAAGAAAACAACTAAAGCAATCAAGAGTTAGAGACAACCAGCCAGCATATTAAAATACCAGCAAAGTGACAAACAAAAAATCATTTCATCATTTATCAGGGATGGCAATCGCGTTACCAAAGTGCTTGTTTCAGTACATTTTGTTGTACTGAATTACTGCGGTATGCCTCTTTTTAATTTTAAAGCAAATAGCTATTAGGCCAGAAAATCATAAAAATTACATTGTCAAGGCCTTGTTGTGAGCAAGCCTTAAGTTGTTTATTCAAATCTAATAAAATCAATGTAAAACAATTCCAACTGTTTGGAATTAGTTCAAATTAGTTCGAAGCAGTTGTTACCAAACAAAATCCAAATTTAATTTCTAATTGATTCGAATATATTCGAACCAAATATATTCGAATATTAATCGTGGAAATATTAATTTAATGTACATCAAAACAAATGTGCTTTCTTTACGCAGCTGTAATCAATCGGATCAAAATAAAGGCTAAAATACATTCTAAAGAATTTATATTTTTAAAAATTATATTTATTTTTTTAGATTCATATCGAATAAAAATTGTTTGTTGTTGTTGTTTTTTTTAACTACTCTGCTTTTGTAATTCTCAGCTAGGAGAGTTTTTTAAGCAGCATATGACTTTGAAAACTTGTTAAACATTGTCAAAGATCTGCTGATAAGTTCGCATTAGCAATCAATAAAATGCCGCATATAGATAAGCTAAGTGAAGTAAAACAATTAATAAAATCGATCTAGGAACCAACAAATTGCGCTGTAATAAAGCTCTAAAGGAGTTTTTATCACACCATACGCTGTACACAATAGGGGAAATCACTTTTAGTGTTGTAATCATTGCAGATCTTGCAAGTGTAGCTTATTTTCATCACTTTGCAGCAATACAATGAGGGTTGGTTGAAAACTGCTCTTGCATGCGTTACATATTTTGTTATTGTACTGCTGCAAACTTATGAAAATAAGCTACATTTGCAAGATCGGCAATGATTACAATACTAAGAGTGATTTCCCCTAATAAGAAAATATGTACATATGATATAACTGCAAGATCTGCAATGTATGCAAGAGCAGTTTTCAAACAAGATTGATTACCCTCAATATGTGGCTGCCTTCCTAAACGTCCTTTCGCAAAGAATGCAAGACATTGATTTATAAAAAAAAACATTATCCTGGACATCAAACTTTTGATCAAAATAATTTTTGACTAACTCTTACGGATGCCAAGGTGGTTGGTGTGTGTGTGTGTGTGTGTATACGAAATTGGAAGTATTTTTTATTTTAAGATTTCTGGTTGATAAAGTCATGCGTATTTCCAACTTCGAAATTCTTTTATATCAGATGTACTGAAAAAAACGATGATAGTATCGAACTTGCCATCTCTGAAGTTTTATGTATGTAAGCGTTTTGAATTGCCAGAATTACTACGAGTTAACTGCATTTATGGCCCAATAAATATTTTAATTGACAAATATTTTACCAAGCAGAAAATTTTCACCAATTAAATAGTTATTGATTGTGACAACTTTATTTATAATAAAAAAGGTAATAGAAAACTCAATAAATATTTATGTAAAGGCAGAACATAAGTTGGACGAAGAAAATATTCAAATTGATATGTCATCGTCTGGGTTTATATGTTTTCATATCTGGTTGAATAATTTCTTCGCTATTTAAACAGCTGAGCTGGTCTTTAGCTGAGAACAGATTTTCTTTCTGTTTCAATTTCAACTTATTTTTTTTTTATCAAAGTTGAAATCCGAGTTCAACCAGGTTGGAAGAATTTCTTTAGCGAAGTCATTATTCGAACTGGTTGGCTAAGCGAAGGAACTCTTCGACATAAGCGGAGACCACATTCTTGTGACTCAACGAATGCTGGTTGTGGCGAAAAGCTTTCCTTAGCAAGAATACTATGCGGCATACAAGGAGCACAATTAGGTCCCTTAAAGTCATATTGCGAACTGAGGTTTTCATTCGAAATCATTTTAAATTAATTTAAAATAATAAATAAAATATTTACAAAATTCTACATTTATTTGAGCATGTACTCAAGTATTTATGTTTTATATTTTATTTATTTGTTGCGGGTTAGCAATATCTAGATATATATTTCGTTGGTAGCCATACCAACTCATCAGTAGACGTTTTACCCTTTATGTTTAAAAAGTTTTAAAGCTCATCTATTTATACAAAAACTCACAAATATATTTTTGTGAATTACAAAGCATAAAAACAGCTTTCAAAATTGTTTAAACACATACAACAAATAATAAGGAGCCCTATAAAGAAAATGTTCCAAAAAATTAAAATCATAAAGCAGCTACATACGATTATGAGCAGCAGTAACAACAACATATGAAAAATGTCAATGTAAATTCCCATCACATGCTACAAAGCAATGAGACGTGATTCCCTTCCTACTTTTCATATTATTTTTACCTCAACGCAAACGAATACTTGGACATACAAATATTTTGTATTTAATTTCTTTTCTCAATGCCATGCAATCGTGTGATATAAATCGATCGTATTCTCACTCTCATAGATGGCATGTTGTTGCCTTATGAGAAACTACTACCAGCAGCAGCAGTAACATCACCACCAGCTGCAGCAGAAGCAGCACCATGCATTTACAAGTGTTTCACGTGATTCTCCACACTCATAGAAGTTTTTGTTTTTAGCGCAACAGGAAACAGATCAACTGCACACTCAGACTTTTAAGTATATTTTCTTGTCCAATGATGCCCACTTTCAACAAACAGTCAGTCAATCCAGCAAACACATACGCATATACACATACTTACGTACACACATACATACATACATATAGACAGGATCTTTCTCATACCACATTTTATTTTCATACTTGAGCTTTTGCTGTCACTAAAATCTCTGTTTAAAGCAACAAAATATTTGTTATTCAATGCGTGTGCCTGTCAAAATACGCATGATGGAATTATGACAGATCATCATTATAGTGATGATATATGAGTAAAAATGTTACAGCAGCAAAAAAAGAATATTAAAAAGAAACAACAATGAAAGAAAGACTCAAGAAGCAAATCAAATCGCTAAAAAGGAAGCAAAAAAGACATTTGCAATAAGAAATCTAAGAGACAGTGACGACAATACTGTTTGTCATCTTCATACTTGTGATGAGTAGTTGACAAACAAGTTGCAAAAATATTTAATGAATTGGTCACCACATTTCTTGTGGATATTAAATGTTTTTTTTTTATTATTAATTAATTCTTTTAAGGATAGCAGGGAGATGTCAAGAGATACCTTAGTTACTAGCATACAACCACCACAGCACATGCACTATTGAGGCATACTGCTGCATCAAGAAACATTTGATACTGAGCGAAAATCTCAAGTCTATTCGAAGATTGTGCTCGTTCATATTGTTACAATGCATAATATCACATCTGACATATTAAATTCAAAGATATTTAATTGATTTCATGTTAAATTCTTTTATGATGTTTTTACAACAAGCCATTTAGTAATTTGATGAATGCAACAAATCCATTACATTACTCACATACATGCATAGTTATGGGTGATGTTCCACAAAGAGCATATTTAGGAACAAAAAATGTTCTTTGCATATACATACATACATACATACACAAGTTAAAAACAAACAAAAAATTACACAATAAACAAACTTATTGAAGAAAAATGGTGGACTTAATCAAAAGTCAAAAAGTTAAAAACCAAAACGATGCCATTGACAGGAGATCCCGTTCTTTCTTTCTTTAATCAATCTAAAAATCTTCTTTGTCAAACTTCCAATCCCATCTAGTCCTTTTCAGATAGCAAAACATTATATGCCATTCATATTATTTTTTTTTTAACAAATTTGTTTTAGATATTGGCAATACATGAATGATACACTTGATCACGCTCTTCGATTGGGATCGTGGAAACACGGTCAATGTTAGTACTCACAAGAGCCCATTCTGTATGCGCACTCTCAAGAAAATGCTACTTTATCGGTACTTATGGGTGGTAGGTTTGCATGAATGTGCATAAAGACTTCCGATCGACCACATCTTTCAAGTCTCAAAAGAAGCATTTAAGTGGCTTGATGTCCAAAAACGGCGTAAGATGAAATTCAGGTAACCAATTCTGTGGTGGATTATCCGTCGTTTTTATCTTTTTGTTTTGTCCGAACAGTTTCTATAAAATTCCAATTCATAAGAGTGGTATATTCGGCTGTGACGAATATTATATACCCTTCACCAAAACATATTTATATAAGTATTCTATATACATATGTACGATATATGATAATTTCACATACTACTTGGTTCTAATATCAAGTCCAAAGCGGACTTTTTAGTAATACGGTAGGATTATCTCTTCTGTGCACACACATATGTACTCTATCAGAAACCCCTGAGTATAATTAACTTTTAATTTTAATCATTATATGAATTTTTGCCTTTGGTCTATTACAAATTGCTTTATTGCAGTGGCCCGACGACAGTGTGATCTAGAAAAATAAATTAAGTCATTAGAAAAATTTATATTTAGTTTATTTCAGATACAGTAATAAAAATTGCAAAAGAGATATGGGTTTCAAAAATATACACATATACCCAAACTAAATATTGAGATGACAATAAATAGTCACCGGAAACGGATGTCATGAAATCTCCCTTTTTTTTTAATTAGGACCAGCACTCAGGGGATGACCCCTACGTATGCAGTGCATTGTGCCGGAACTCAGGGAGAGGGATAGGGTAGAGAAGATAGATGTTGAAAATTTAGAAGACTTAACTCTTTTACAACTCTGCTTTGCGCGTTATGTTAATTTTTATAGCAGTGTTGAGGCGCATCCGGTGTTAAGTTAATGCTTCTTACTTTGTTAAGCTGTAGTAGCAGGCATTTTATTAATTGTTTTACTTCGATGAAGTTTCTGCTAACCGACGAAGGAGGGCGTTGTTGTGTATATTAGCTTGGAGCAGCATAACTCGCTGTCGGAAAAGTTTTTAGTGACCAGTGCTACGCCTTCATCACTTAAATAGTCTGACAACAATTAATACAATGTCTCACTAATGAACATCAAATGATACACATAGTTTACATTAGGGTATTTCACTCTTAGTATTGTAATCATTGCAGATCTTGCAAGTCTAGCTTATTTTCATCAGTTTGCAGCAACGCAATAACAAAATATGTAAGTAAGCTATACCTGCAAGATCTGCAATGTATGCAAGAGCAATTTTCAACCAAGAGTGATTACCCACATTGTTTATTCGCCTATTAATAAATTTTATAAGGACAAGTATATTTACTCTCTTACATAGAAAATATATTAGATAAAAACTATAAAAACTTTCGAGGGCGTACGATACAGTACTGCCTGGAGGTAAAAGAAAAAACTTCTGTAAGCTTTTTAAATACACAACTTTTCATATTTTTTCTATAGCTTTTTTTCGATTGGTCAGATAAAGTGAAATTTTGCTTAAGTTATATTTTTAAAACAAACAAACTTCCCTCATAATATGCTGATCTCTAGCAAACTTTAGTACTATATATATATTATACGTCAAATTAACGTTAAATTTTAAATATTTCCTGATGTTTAATTTTAATAAACTGTCATGGGACTTTAATAAAAGTTTATGACAAATATTTTAGTCAAAATTATTCAGAATAATAAACTAACGCTTCAAGGTTTTTTTTCACGCTGTGTTAAAGAAAGGAACAAAAAGAGCATCAAGGCGAATAGTAAGGTTAAAATTTTCCTTGTTTTGTCCAAAAACTGATGAACTTATCAGTGAAACATTAGGATTACAAGATTGTTTTCTATTCCGTTTTACTAGAAAAAAATTTAAAAGAGGGGAACGTTAGCTCCCCCAAATTGCAAATTTTATATTTAAACATACAATCAGTGAAATATTACGTTTTTAAAAAAAGTTCCCACATAGAATAACAACCACATATTTGATGCAAGAATGTAAGTTTATTTGTAAGGGGCACCTGTATCAGTTAATTTTGTATTTTTCGAACAAGAATAATACTTTAAATAAATATTTGAGTGAAGTAGTAGAAAGAACTATAATGCATAATTTCAATGAATGACATTAATTCACTAAAATTCATTATTTATTTTAGAAAAGTACGTTCTTTCAATGAAGGTATTCATTAAAGTTCAATCTGAGATGTTTCAATGAAAGAATTCGTTGTTTATAATTGTTAACAAAATTAAGAACAAGTTCAGAGTTTAAATATTATTGCACGTCGCAAGAAAATTAGAGACTAATTCATTGAAACAATTAATTTTTTTAGTGAATTTTTGTTGATAATTTTTTACGATATTCTTCTTGAATTTAAATGTTAACTCAATTATATTTATTGTAATATTATTACTTCTTTCGCTATATTAACCAGTCAATTTTCAAATGTCTCTCTAATGTTTGTCAGTTATTAAATTTGTAAAAATTATTTTATTTTTTAAGAAAAAAAAAAAAACTTTCAAGTGACTCAGAATAATTAATTAAAGATAAACGATATTCAACTACATCTTGATTGAAGCTGCAGCTATTGGCAGTGTAGTCAAAGTAAACAAAATCTCTGATGATGAAATTGTTGTTGATCTCGAAACATCATGACGAATTGATATATTCTACCTTCTTCAATTATTACAAGAATATAAAAACAAACGAACTTAAGCATAAATAATTACAATTTCTGTGGACTTCAGTGAGGCTTAACATTCGTTGCGTAATTGTTAAGTTTAAAAAACTTTTATTTTTGCAATTCTCATTCATTGTTTGAACATTTTTATATGACTTGGAAAACTTTTCAAACATGATGGTTAAAGACTACTGATTAATTGGCATTAACACCAACGAAATCCAGGCTCACACAATATTTCACCAATTTAAAAAGAATATATTTTATATAAAATTAATGTATCCTTTTTGAGACAAAAGACAAAACATAAATTTCGAGGCTAAAATACTTAAAAGCTAAAATTGGCTTTGAAAATGCTGAGCCGTAATGCTTAAATTATATTTTCACCTTTTAACTCATTGTTTTTTTTTTTATTAATTTTTTATTAACTCACCTGATTTGCCGTCGGATATCCACAATCAATTTGATATGATGCCATATTATTTAAAATTTTCCGTTTTTTTTTTTTATAAAATGTGAGTAGTAATTATTTTAAATTATTTAAAAGGTTCATATTGTTGGATGTAAATAAGTAAAATGTCAGCCAGTACGTTACGTGTGAGTGTGTGACTGTGAGTGAACACATCACTTTATTTGAAAAAGTTAACTTTAGTAGGTATCCATTTGTTTTTGCAAATATGTCTGGCTCACCGCCTATCTGGTATTATATCACATATAATCAAGCAAGGTCAAGGACTTTTGTCAATAAAAGTTTTTTTATTTATCTTTTATTTAAAAAATAACACATTTGTTTTTTTATATTAAAAACATATGTGACTTACCGACGGCTTTTTTCAGCTAAAATAAATTCTTTAACATTCAGGTTTTTCTGTTTTAATTCTTGTTTAGAGACGTGATATTTTCTTCTCATTTTTTTTGTAAACTCGCTTCACGTTTAACTTCCGGTATTTTTTTATTCTAATATATAAAATTCTCTTAAGAAGTCTGGCCTTCTTTGTAAATCCAATTCGATTCTTTTCAAAACAATATTTAGTCAAGAGTTCAATTGAACATTATTGCACATTCGCACACATGTGTATGTGTGCTGCATTACCCGAATTTCTTGTTGTATTAATGAAAACTCAAACTTGTTTTTTGCGTGCCTACTCTTGCTTAGATGCGCGCGATTTAACGTTCGAGCACAAACTAGTTGCAAGTTGTCGCAAGGTTGTAGACAAGGAATCAACTTAAGTAATGCATGAGTTAGAGGAGAACAACCCTCTATTTCTTTAAATTGCAAATAAAAAAAACAATCATTATACGTGTATCGCAGTTTTATGGTTGGAATGCCTTATATATTTTCTAGAGAGAAAGAGATAATCATACACATATTTAACAGCTAACAAAAACAGTTAATAAATTTCTTTCGCTTTTTTTATTTCTCCATATATTGTAGTTGTTGGAGGCTTTGTAATTATTTATTCTTTTGATTTTTATGTTTGGTTTGAAGTAACGCCTTCAAGTTAAAACGAGCAGCTATAAACTTTAGCGCCACCATTAAAAATTTACGTTTATTTTTAAAACTAAACAAATCGTTACTCGTTACCTTTCAACTGCATAATAAAATGCACTTTCGTGGCAGCACTCATCCTTCATATATTTGTTTCTTTTTAACTCATTCAACATCAAACCCTTCTAACAAAAAAATAAACAAGAAAACTCTTTCACTAGAGAAAAGTGCAACTGGAAGTAGGTATTTTATTTCCAGTAAAAGGGGAAATGTAATAAGTCGGAAACCAAAGAAAGAAAATAAGAGAAAATGGTTAGGTTAATTAATTGTTTGAAGGTGTGTTGGAAAGCTTAGTTTGTTTGTTTGTTAAGTACGTTCTTGCCCTCAATCTTTTCTTCTTCGCTCTTGTACGACGCATTTAATCTTATTTGCTTAATTTTTCTTAGTCTGCCAGTTGTAGCAGATTTTAAAATTTTAATGCTATTTTACTTCCATTTTTTAGCACCTTTTTTCTGTGTGCAGCAGGCGTGGTTTCCATTAAATTTGAGATTTGTTAGCCAACAGTTGTTGCTGCATTTTGTTTTTATACTAATCCGAGTTGTACTCGATCATTTACAGAAGTGTTTTATATTGTGTGAATTTGATCTTGTCTATTTTTTGCATAAAGAAAACATTTTCCATTTAATTACATAATTTGATTCGTTTCAATTTGGAATAGGTATAAATTTAGCAAAGTTTTTTTATATCAACCATGCGTGACAATTAAAAAGAAAAAAATTCTGCCAAAACAGAGAATATTTGAAGAATAAATATTTCAATTTCAGCTTTTTTTCGATTTTAAGAAGTTTTTCTTCCTAAATTAACTTTAAGCATTTCTATTTATTGATCGACAGTTTTATACTGATAGGTACCTATAAATAATAATTTTTGCAGAATTTCACTGAATTGTAGAGGGTTATTAGTATATCAGTAGTCAGCAGTTAAACCTTATCTTTATTTTTGTCAATCTCGTTTCTGTACGAATTTAAAAATTTAACTATTTGCAAAAATAAAATTAATGTACCTATATCACTGGCTTAATATTAAAAAAGGACTTAACTTTTTGTTTCATTATACTTATATTATTCATAGCCCAAAATTTTTACAAAATACGTAGATGATTTATTTACCATAGTTCCAGAAAATGATATTGAATTAGTTTGGCAAACGTTAAACAGCTTCCATCCGAGTTTAAAATTTACCTTTGAAAAAGAAAATCAGTCCAAACTTCCATATTTAGATGTCCTTTTAAAAAGGGATGAACATAAAATCAAAATAGACTGGTATCAAAAACCATCAGCGTCTGGGCGTTTAATAAACTACTATTCAAAACACCCCAAGAACATAATAGTAAATACGGCTAACAACCTAATCAAAAGAGTTTTAACAATCAGTGATACAGAATTTCATGACAATAACATCCAAAAAATCACAAATATACTACAAAGCAATGATTTTCCTGAAAGTCTGATAAAACAATTAATTATGAATTTCAACAACAATGTGAGCTCTAAAAAGAACGAGACAAATCCACCTAAGATATATAAATCAATGATTTATATACCTGGAATATCGGAAAGATATAAAAATTCTAAAGTTTTTAACTCGGAAAATTATAATATTGCACAAAAAACATTTAATAACATCGGCCAACTTTATAGTAAAACAAAAGATAAGATAGAAACTTTTGAAAAATCTAATTTGGTATATAAAATACCTTGTAGTGGGAATTATACAAATAAATGTGAAATGGTATATGTGGGAACTACAAAAAACAAATTAAAAACTAGAATGTCTGGGCATAAATCGGATCAGCGTTCACGAACAAACAACAGGTTGCAAAAAACAGCTTTAGCGACCCATTGTGCACTCAACAATCACACTCCTGATTTCGAGAGAACAAAGATTTTACAGATCGAGAACAATTACAGACGTCGATATATGCTGGAAATGCTACATATTATAAACATTCCAGCAGAAAAGAGAATAAACTACAAAGCTGATACAGAAAATTGCGCTCAGATATATAGGCACTTAATCAACAAGATAAAAACATAAGCAATCAATATTAACATACAGTGCTTTATTATGCTTTCTTTTTAGTGTTATTTTTGACGATCACTCAAACACATGGACGTTAAAATATTGGTTTAGTTGTGTGTGAATTACTCAATGTAAGCTCTGTTGTTGTTACAGTACTGTTAATGTTAATGTTAGTTAATACATTTTTGATTGCTTTGTTTGTTATTCTGATTTGTTTACAAAATATTGATGTACATACATACATATATACATAAGTTATCAATATTTATCTTTATATTTTTATAATAATTATTAGATAATGGTACTTATTTATTGTTTTTTAGAACATAAGCCCTGATGATGCTACTCGAAGTTTGTTGCGAAATATTGGCATAAGTGAATAATAAAAAAGATTATCACCAAAACTTGACCTCGAGCTTGAAACAAAAATTTTGTCGTTTCAATTTTATTAATTTTAGAATTGACATCAAGACATCATAAAATTTCAATAATTTCCACATGCAAATTCCTTGTCATTAGATTAAAAATAGTTTGCAATTGTGTAGATTGAATAGAACTTCAGTATATTGCAGCTGAACACAACTAAATGTGCTTTATGAAATTTCCAGCAACGTCAGCTTTGATCCATGTACAATATAATCAAAATTTAATCGTATTAATTACAGTGGAGCTACAAATTTTTTTTTTCACAATAAAATTGTAGCGATACATTGTAGGAGAATGTTGATTCAAACAATGATCGTGAAAGGGCGTGTCATCAGATACAGATTGATAGGAAGGAAACAATTTTACAAACGAAATTATTCTATTACCGCATTACATAAATTTGCTCAACGAAAATTAGTTTAATTTAGTTTCACTTTGGAACCTGCCTTCATCCTAACAAAGTTGTAAATGAAATTAAAAACATAAACTTTGTTCAAATTCAATTTTATTAAAAACCTTTTGAAGAAGATTTAAAATGTTTTTGAATTTAATAAAACTTTTAATATTTCTCACAGGAGTTTTTCTGGCAGTAAGTAACATCATACACAGAATAATAAGATTGAATTCAAATTATCCCGAGGAAAACAAAACCTGTAGCAGACTAACAAATCTTTCAAAATTAAATAATTATTCAGCAATTTATGAAAAAAATCCTCTGCTTGTTTTTAAGTATTTGAAAAATTTAATAATCAAAGATCTACAGTTTTCTAAATTAAAATCAACACTAAACATGTTTTTTTTCCCAGAAATCAGAATATGTTTTTGACGTTTTAGAGATTGAAATTGTTGGGAATAGTACAAAAGTAGAAATCAATTTTTATCCTTCACGGCCTTCACGTGGAGTTTATGCCTTTAGTAGTTACCTGCACACCAATCAAACCATTGACAGATAAAACAAAGGCAGGGACTAAAATATTCTACAGTCCCAATGGCATCACTGGCACTTACACTTTAACACCTTATCGTATACTGCCTTGTACACTCACTCAATATATAAATTTTGCTTACAACAGTTATATTATGAATACGTTTTTGAAGGCAATTTTGAGCCACCTTTACCAATTATGTCAATGCAATGTGAACATTGCGTGCCTCGCACCGACTATTTTCCAACATATTTGCGCAAGGGCTACTACAAATACGAAAGATGTAAAAGGAGAAATTGAAGCAACAATTAAAGTTTTAATCTATCTGAACACGGATTGAAGTAAAAACAATGATGATGGACAATTTCATTACTTATATCGTTAATTTGCTGCAAGAGTGTCACAACTTAAAAAAGTGAAACAGTTAATGAGTTTTCAAGTTAGTCACAACTTGGAACGAAATAAATTGGGCATTACTTTCATTTCAAGGAATGAGTTAATAAAATATGTATTTAAAATTTTTACAAATTGAATTAAAATGGGAATTATAAATTTATAAAATGGACTTATTAAGTTATTACTCTCTTGCTGCAAATTGGCGATATATAGAAAACAATAGTTGTAGTTATGCATGTACATAAATAAATAAATTTTGTTAAAAATTTTAAAATTTTGAATTATTTATTATCAGTAACTAGAAGGGTCATAAGTGCATCGTTTCGATCTGCCACTGAATACAGAGCAGTGAATCGGGGCACCCCACAAGGGGGTGTCTTGTCACCGCTCTTGTGGAATTTGACCATCAACTCTCTACTGCTAAGCCTAGAGCGGAAGCTCTAGCTTACGCTGACGACGTGGCAATAGCTATCTCTGGCAAATACCTGAGCACAATATCTCAGAGTATGGAATCTGCTCTGACACTCCTCAGCAAATGGAGTGTTAGCTGTGGGGTTGGGGTTGAAACCCGAATTGGTGCTATTCACCAGGAGGTACAAAATCGAAGACTTTGCGAACCCTAAATTAAACGGGGCTACACTGAAGGTCTCGGACAATGCTAAGTACCTGGGACTAGATAGTAAACTATCTAGGAACCTAAATACCCAGTATAGAGCGAATAAGGCCCTCGTGGCTATTTACACCTGTAAAAGAGCAATTGGTCGCAATTGGGGCATCGATCCCAGAGGGACCAACTGGATCTCTGAGACGGTAAGTAAGACCATAATTTTCTATGGGGTTATAGTCTGGTGGGAAGCAATAGAGAAAGACTCCCACCGACGAACTATAGAGAAAATTTTTCGGATCGCGGCGATCCTGATAACGGGAGCGCTCAGGTCTACTCCAACGAAGGCATTGTTCGCTATGCTGAACTGGCTTCCGGTGAATGTTCTGGCCAAACAGCTAGCTTTGATTGCGGCGATCAGACTGAACGCTACATGTTCATGGACGAGAACTGATCTTGGTCACTCCAAGATTCTCAGGCAGCACCAAGCGCTCAATGACTTCAACGACTACTGCCCACCGGAACCTTATTTTGGCGGGCTTTTTCAATCCATTGTTCCCAATAGGGAATATCACTCCCTACCCCCTGCCACCGAAAACTGTGGAAAACTTCAACGTCAAGGTTCCATTCAGACTTCGGGATGGCTGTAGCATCCTGCAAGCCGAAGTCTCGGCCATTACAAGAGCGGCAAGATGGCTTAGGTATTATAGGATGTCGGAAGACATCCATATTTTTACCGACAGCAAAGCGGCCATTGCTGCTATCAATGGAGTATACACTACATCGACGGTGGTAAACGAATGCCGGAAATCTCAAAGCGAGAAAGCGAGACATTCAAGAGCAACACTAGTCTGGATTCCAGGGCACTCAGAGTGCACTGGTAACGGTATTGCGGATGAAACTGCCAAAAAGGGCGCATCATTGAGCAACTCGATGATATGTCACTTCGTTAGCATTCCTCTATCTCACTGCAAGCAATTGATCCAGCAGGAATCATACAATCTTGCTCAAGAAAGGTGGGAACAAGAGCATACCTGTCGAGTCACCAGGTCCACTTGGCCCCGCTACAGCCTGCACAGAACTCGGTAAATGTCAACAGTGCTAACGGGGCACTGGTGCTTCGGGACTCATGCCAAAAGGATGGGCCTAAGTTTCAATGACTACTGCAGAAGTTTTAACAATGAGGGGGAAGAAGAAACATTTCTTCTTCTTCTATGTCAATGCCCATCGCTTAACAGCATTAGGGCGGTTACTAGGGGCTCCAACACTCTGCCAGACCTCGACAGTCTGGCGAACATGGGACTTACTAACCTATCCTCATTCCTGCAACAATCAGGATGGTTTGATTCGGCGACAGGGCAATCACAGGTAATTGAATAACCAATTGACTGATCCCTGTCTGCTGTAGGTTATCACAAAGGAACCGAATTAACGGACCCAAGTGCGTCACGTCTCAGATGTGACGGCCCTTGAAACCTAACCTAACCTAACTAGATAAGACCCGGCGTGCTTCGCTACACCACAGTGTTTTTGTCTTGATATGAAGACTAGAACTTTGAAATGTAATTTATTTGAATTATTTTTATTGCACATATGATAATTTACATTAAATGATTGTGATAATAATAAAATGAAAAATAAAAATTCAAATATTTCTTTCCTCTTTGATGGAGTTGCTAAGCCCATATGTCAAATCCGTGCGCATTTTTCTGGGAAACTTTAGACAAAATATCAAATTTTTTACATAATTAGCATACGGTTTGCCTGTAGTTTGGTTTCATTAACTCTTGCAGAAAAGCAAATGCCCCCTAACTATATTAATTTTTGCGTAAATCTTACATATGTATATTGATTTATGGAGGTTAGTTTTTATAATCCGTTCGATTATGTTTTTGTATCGAAGTCCTATTTTATTTTGTCAAAATTATTTGTTCTTAATTTCACTATATTTTGTTGGTTTATAATTTTGGTGATATTTTATAAATATTTTTGGTATATTTTTCGGTGAAATTTCAGGCATAAATTTTATGTTAACAATAGATAATGTTTAGTTTAAAGTTGTTGTTCTTTTTGTTGGAAAATCGAAAATCCTGTAAGTTTTGTTAACTAAATTTTTTACAAAAGATAAAGATAAAAAAAAAAAAGAAACTAAAATCCATGATAGAGGGACATGTCGTATATAAAACGAAGTACTTGTTCTACATGTCATCATATTTATCCACACAATTTTTCGATATACTTTTTTTCAAAAAAAAAAAAATTTGTACTTTTAGATTGAAATAGAAAAGCTGAAAGTCCTTGCAGAATAATGCGTACTTGCTATTTGATAATACACGTGTCTGTGTGACTGCCCGCCCACCTGCCTGCCTGCCTGCTTGAGTTCTTATGTTCAAGTAGAACGTCCACATCATCAAACAACAACAAATGTTTTACAATCGGCTGAAATATATTGAGCCCAAACTGATAGCTGCAGCTATCAAAAAAGTCAGAGATGCAAAAGTGCACTTTAAAATATTAAAATATAGTAAGGACTGTCTTAATAGGACCACTACAATGAGTCTATATTTTTAACTATTTTCATTTTGAGTGAAAACAGAATTAGTTTCCAAAAACTGTAATCCATAGGAGTAAATATACAAAATATATTGTGGTACAAACATTGCTAATACCGTTTTCATCCCTGCTGTACGAAGCAGTTGCATCACCAGCTATTGTTGTTATATATATATATATATTAGTAGTCGTAGTCGTGTGTACAACATGGTTAAGTTCATTTTGCTGAACGAGCAAACATCTTGTTGAATTAGCTAACAAATGGCTTTTGGTTTTAACTTTCATCTCCTCTATGTTTTTCAATCCATTCAATTTCTTTTTTTTTTACTCCTTGAATCTCTTTTTGCACACAAATGTATATGTGTGAGTGTTGATATTGTCCTCTTTGGATCCTTTACATGTTTTTCATATCATTTTTATAGTTTTTTTCTTCTATTTTGGGAGATTTTTGTTAGGATGTTGTTTGTGTTGTGTGTCACTCACCATTACAACTATGGACTATTTTAAACTACTGCTTTGCTATCATGTGCACACACAGCAAACACATATACTCACATAACAACAGAGGACATTATTGCACATTCAAGTTTTTGATGGGTTTGTTTTTGTTGTAGAACTTGAAATAGTCGTTGTAAGTACGAGCACTAGTAGAAGATCTATAAAGATAGGATTTTAATTTGTTCGACTATCCGTTACGTTTTGTAGCTTGCACAAATCCCTTGTGTATACAAGCAATACACTTCTCCAGCACTCACATACACACAAAAATACACACACACAAACATACACCCTTATAGATATGTATATATACAACCGATGTACCTACATTGTTGTAAGTAATCAACATTTGTAACTGACATTCAAATGCATTTAATTTTGAAAAATATCTACAGGTAAGAAATGAGTTTGCAAGGAATTGTAATCGAAACAAAAATTAATGAATACGAAAACATCGATCGACAAGGGTTTAAGATATGAAAAGGAGCTACAAAAGAAGTTTCTTAGATTTTAAACTAGTGCACATTGATAGGATTTCTGATGATTTTTATATCAGCTTTTTATTGCACTAAGATCTAAATATATTTTTAAGAAAATGTAATCTTTTAAAGAGGTTATACTGAAATAAATTAATCGATAAATCAACCAAAATTTAGCTTGATTTACAATTCCAAAATTTTCAAAGACTACCAATAACACGTTTAACTGGTTTGCACTAATAACAGTTTATGTCGATTTATGTCGATTTTGAATTTACCACTCACGAAAATCTTAGTTTTAACTTATTAATTAATTATTTTTTTTTATTAATTAATTTTTCAAATTAAAAAAAACCCATGTGTAAATTGAAAATGTATGTATGTACATATTAAAAAATATTAAACAATATATACCCAGCGAAAACTTGGTCCGTGCGCGTTACTTTACAATAGTTACACAAATTACTTTCTATAGTAACACAGAAGAAAAAAAAAATAGAAGGAGAAGAAGAGAGTGTGCAAATTAAAGTAAAGAAGACCAATGGCTGTTTTCGCATGCTGTAAGGGATCTTTGTCCACTGTTTTAGTTCTCACAAGCTGACGAAAGGCAATCGGCCCATAAATGCGATTCTTTGGCCTTCCAGAGAAGGACATAAACAGAGAAGTTAGGAATGTACTGCCTGTTTTTAGAAAATGGAAACAAAATTGTGAGTGAGAATTTATATTGAAAACAACAATAAAATACGAAAATTTGTTTTTGTTTTCAATATAAATTCTTACTCACTATTTTGTTTTCATTTTCTAAAAACAGGCAGTTATTTCTTCCTCCTTCTCACTTCGGCGCCTTCTACAGAATTTATGAGACGTTAATCCTATTGAGTTTACATCGGTGCCAAATTTGTAGTGACCCGAGGTTGCTACAACAAATTCTTTCAGAAGTGTCTTAAAGAAGCTTAAGAGGTTCCTGGTACTGATTGGGTTAAATCTAGGAGAGATCAGCCTGAAGATCCTAGATGTAGGCTCCGCTAACCATCTCTCCTGGGCATTATCCCTGAAAATTTTTGGAATTGAGACTACACAGAAGGTGTCGATGTCTGACTCCAGCAAAAAGAAAAAATCTAACAGTTATTAATTTCGATTAGAATATTAGAGTTGTATGTATGTGGCTTGTGGCCAGCGTTGTAAATTTCTAACAATTTCCATTAAAATTTTTCATTTAATTCAACAAATTCAAACTGATTTTACTTTATTGATAAGAAAAATTACTAAGTGGAAAGTGTTTAAATTTAATTACGTCTCAACTTTAATTCTATTGATAGTATTGATTTATATGAAAAGAAAATCAATTGAAGTAATTGCTGAATTAAATAATATATTAATTGAAAATAAATGTATGTCTGAATAAACTGTTAATTGAAAAAATAAATTAGAAAAGTCTATTAAAAACTTTTTTTTTCTCGATTTTTATAGTGCAAAACATTTAAATTCCACCTTAATCGATTCGACTTCTTAAGTCTTAGAGTGGAAAAATACCATTATATATTTTTATTTATATTCGCTTTCCTGAAAATCAATAATTTTAAAATATTCCTGGTTATTGTTGAATGCCACAGTTTAAGTTTATCTTTAATTTTGTTTTTCATTTTGACAAACCAGCCAGCTTGGCGGCAAAAGACGCCTTGAAATGCCTTTGAGTAAACTGATATCCGCGAGTTCTGTCTTTTGGACACACCATCTTCTTGGTGATGTCATATAAAAAAAAAAACCCAAAAAGCCCAAATTTAACATTTACCATATTTAATGGTACATACTCGTAAATACTCTTGTATGTTGTATGTATATAGAAATGAATATGAAAACCACAGTCTGTATGATGATTGTATGCTTTGAAGGCAGTTTGTTTTTTGTTTGTTCCAGAACCGCCGCTTAAAATGAATTGAAACCAAAGTGAACTCTTCAAACAACCTACATAAAATGTGTCAATGAAAACCCAAGACCTCATCAATATTGTATTTTAAGGGAACCCATTTCTTTTTAATAAATTCTCCTTTTTTTCACTCACTTACAACTGCTAAAGATCCAGCTGACTGTAAGCACAAAATTGAAAAATCTTTACGAACGAAAAGTATAAAATAAAACACAGATCTTAATAATTAAAATTAACTTAAAGATTTTTTTTCCATTTAAATTTTAAACCGATAAAATTGGTGCGATAGGTAGTATTTTTCCTTTTTCTTATTTTTCTGCTTTTTTTCGGTTTTTTTTTTCAAGATTTACGAACGTTAAGAGCCTGTTTTCGGCGGCTGTTGTTCTAAAATGTATTAAATTTTGTTTAAATAAATTTCTCTTTCTTTTGTTTTCATTTTAGTTAATTATCAAGAAAATGAAACAATCAATTTGATACAAGAATTTTTTCACTTCACTAAAATGATAAAATATCAATAAACGATATCAATTAAAATGATAAGAACAAAACACAATGTTTGAGTGCACTGTGGGTTGTTTTTTTTTTTTAAAGTGGCGGAATATATGATTTGTTTGTATAATATTATGATTGTAGCTGCTCAGAAAGTTGAAATATTGACTTGTAAAGAAATTTCTACTTTGAATTAGAGGAGAACCAAGTATGCTCGTGTGTGGCCCACACGCAGAGAAAATACATGATTGCAAAATGTTCATGTCAACAAAGTATATCTGCAACAACCAAATAATTATTCATTGAAGCGACCATACATTAAACATTCTTCAATTATTAAAATATTTGATGCAGCAATAAAATAATCATTCTGGGTTTCGTCCCATAAAAATTGAATGTATCAAAAAAAGTATTTTCGCTGCTACAAGAGTATCTTTTGCAAATGAGAATTATAAAAGTTTATTTAAAATAAAGGTTATTGTGACCATACATTGTTTGTGTTCTGAAAAGCAACAAAATAGCTGTCAATCGTGTTTAACTTCAGTCGTTCATAGAATTTAATAAGACGAGGAGATGTGAAGAGGAAAATTAATGTTAAAATTATAATTTTATGATGAAAGTTATTTAATTTTACAACAAAATAAAAGTGCATCTGAAATCTTCAACATCAGTGGTTTAAGGTACATATACGAGTACATACTAATATATGGAGTGAATTAAATATACGAATGTATGTTTCTTTGCAGCATGACGAAAAAAATACTACGGAACTGCAAAAGATGGCAATTGGATTTTACATAAATATGCCGATAAATAAGTAAATTATTTTGAATTTTATTAAATTTAGTTTGTTCAGAAAAGTTTATTCGATAAATATTTTCAAATAAAAATATTTATCAAAAATATAATTTGATTTAATTTAAAATAATAAGTGTTTGTGTGTGCATTTTTCTTTTATCTAAGCAAAATGTCAAATTGTTTAGACATTTTCATAAACATTTTAATAGTTACTATAATGCGCTCAAATTTCTCAGCATTTGCAGATCATATAGTGGTATTGTAAGAGGGAGATTTATGAAGAACATATTCACCCCTATCGCGAATAAACATTCCCATAAAAAAACTCCCAAATTTTTTGTTTTACTATCGTGAATGATTCCCATGATATTTTTTTGGGAATGAATTCCCATACCTTACAAATATGGCATCGCAAATGTTTACTCCCGCGAATAATGTGACTAAAATAATTCACAACAATTGAAAGTGGGAACAAGATGTGAACATGTAAGTAGCAATATGTGTTTAATCCAGAACTTCATGTAATCAGTTTTTTCTCTTATTTATTAACACAGGAGTGTTAATAAAGAACAAATTAATTGTCTGGTTGAAGCAATGTGTGCGAATCAAGACCATGGCAAAGGTTTCCAAATGGATAAAAAGAGGACGTGGGTAAATTTTGAAACGAGTTAAGCTTTTGTAAATGGTGTTAATTATTAGTTTAATTAGCGTAACTTAAATTTTTCATGCATAGGTGTGGATCGACCAAAAACGGAACATAAGAAAAAAACTGACTGAAAACAAAAAAAACCGCAACAAAACAAAGCGGATCAGATTCATCACGTATTTGTCTTCGCTGCAGTCGTTCTACGGATTGATTTTCCTTTTCCAGCAACAGAAAACACAAATAAACGCTATTCATAATTTTTACCTTATTAGCTTTAATTTCTTTTATTCATACACCACAAAATAAATCCCGCAAAAAATATTTGTTAAATCCAAACAAACAATTCAAAATAAATACTTTTATTCCCAAGTAATTCACAATAGAGACTTAAACTCCCAAAATATTCGCGATAGCAATTTGTTGGGGATGGGAATACAATTTTTCTCCCAAACAACTTACTCCCATAATATTCGCGATAGGGGTGATTATGTTCCTTAGATGACAAATGCAATATATAGTAGCTGCAATCATTAATCTGAACATGAAATGATAGTTTGCGACCAACCATGTTTTTTCTTTGCGTGCATAATAATGATCAGAATTGTTGTTTGTTTTGCATATTCTGTATCAGGCTGCATATTTTCCAAAATATATTATGCTTACAGTTGACTTTATTCTAATAATGCATCAATTTACGCTGTACCTTTCGAGCTGATTTTATTATAATTGCTTTAGTTTGGTACTTTCATGCATGCGAATTTTATTTTTTAATTAGGACCATTACTCATGGGATGACTTCTACGTATGCAGAGCATTGTGCCGGAACTCAAGGATAGGGATAGGGTAGAGAAGATATATGTTGAAAATGTATAAGGCTTAACTCCTTTAAAATTCTGCTTTGCGCGTTAAGTTAAATTCTATAGCAATGTTGAGGCGCCTCCGGTGTTAAGTAGACACATTAACTTTATTAAGCTGTATTAGCAGGCACTTTATTAATTGTTTTACTTCACCGATGTTTCTGCTAATCGACGAAGGAGGGCGCTATTGTGCACATTAGCTTGGAACAGCATCAATCGCTGTCGGAACAATTTTTAGTGAACAGTGACCAGTGCTATGCCTTCATCACTTAAATAGTCCGACAAAAATTAATACAATGCCATACTAATGTACATTAGAAAAATTAATGATGTTGATTGACTTGCTGTGGCCAGGGTTTGAACCCAGGCCCTAAGTTATTGTTTGCTTAGTAGTCAACGCGCGCTAACCACTTCAGCCAACACTACCCTCAAATAATTTGTTCGCTATTAAGCTGGCACCAAGCTTGATTAAAGACAAAAAAAAAGATTTACATAAATTTAAAATTTAATTTTGTTTATTGATGGTATTCATGACTTGTTTGCCAATCAACGCATTAGACAACTCAGCTGCATCAAAATATCTTTAATCATCTATACCTCAAAGATATGAAATGGACACAAGTGTGTAAGTGGCAGTTTGTTCAAGGTAAACTAATCTTTAGTGAAAACATATATATACATACATAGATCATCGCTAGCTATGAACCCGCCCATAGAACAATTAATTATTCGGCAATATTATCGTTTTAAAATTTCATTAATAGAAAACTTTGTTTCAAAGTAAAATGACAAAAACTATTATTTTATTAACAAAACGGTGGGTGGTCTTTTCTTCGGGGGAAACTCCCAATTTTCGCACCTTTTTCATTGAACCATATAATTTGTTTGAATAGATATATCACAGATTTTCTGTGTGTCATTAATGAAATAAAACCACAAAAAAAAAACACATCAAACGACATAAAACACTAAGTCCTCTTTTCAAATAATTTTTGTTTCTTCAAAGCAAATGAAGAAGAAACAAACAAATTTTATTAGCCAACAAAGAGCTCTTAACAGGATATAACAAGACAAAAGGAAACTATTGTAGAACGACTTGTGCAAACACGAAATACAAATAGTTACAACCTTCTTTTTTGTGCCAGCAATGCCTTTAACTTTTAATGTCACTACAAATAATGATTTTTTTTCCCCTGTGAATGCGAGTGTTTGTGTGTGAATGTTACTGTTTTTTTAGAAAATTTCATTTTCATATTATTCCTGTTCCACCTCTTTATCTTGATGATACATTTTAAAAACACATAATCATAGATACAAACAGATAGACTGACAGACAGATACACAGAGAAACAAACAGACCCAATCTTTTGCCAATAAACATACATTCATAGAGTTTTTATTTACAAAGTTACGACTACGAATTGATAGAAAAGACGAGATACCGATGTTTGTAGGCGTCAATGATTTTTGTGTATTTAAAGCACCTGTGTCTACATACATACATACACAGCCAACAAACAAAACATATTGAACATTTCATTTCGCAACTATCAAAGTCCTTAAATTTACAACAAGAAAAACAACAACAACCCAAAGAAAGATTCATTAAAACTATAAAGAAAATAATTTAACTACACTAAACTAAAGCAAAGTTAAACACTCATGGATGGCTGGCTAAATTGGTATCATTAGGAAAGAAATACAAATAAAATTAAAAGAAAAAACAAAAACAAAAACAAAAGCCAATAAAAGAAATAAAAACTCAACGGGACATTTCTAACAAATGATTACACTTGAATTGAGCCGCTTTCTTGCACACACTTTATGTATTCGTTTTCAAATGGATTTGTAGTTGTATTTATGAGCGCGAGTGCATCTATTTCTATACAGATTGAAGTCGTTTGTTCTAAAGATTAATTTTATGCCAATGTTTATTCTATTAGAGAAATTAGTTTTTGCACATCAAATCGTTGCCAGATTTTTTTTAGCGATATTTTTTTTTTAAATGAACACTTTGATTTCCACTTTTTCAAAGTCAATTAATTTTTTGAGACTGTAAAATTTAGTTTTACCCAAAAAAACAATTATTACTCGTAAGTTGTTGTGGACTAGCAAATCTACATATATTTCTGTATTTTGTTGGGTGTAATACCAACGCATGAGTTTAAAAATTTTTAAACTCGTACGCTTATAGAAAAATTGTTAAACAAAAAATGGAAATTTCAAAACAAAAAACCAATACTTAAAAATAAATATGTAAAATAATACAAATACAATTTTACTAAATTATCAAAAATTTAGACTGTTTGGAAGTTTGAACTGACGTCATAATGTTTCGACACCAACCGACAACAATATTTTTAAACAAATTAATGAACCAAAGCGAATAATTTTTTGGTTCAATAATTTCCTTAAAAATATTGTTGTAATCCAGTTTGTTGTTGTTTTTAAATTTAATCCTGAAGAAGATACACAAGGGAGTAGCGAAATATCGATAAAAAAAATTTATAACGTTTTTTATAAAAAAATTGACCTCAAGATGATGACCTTGATAAATAACTTCAAGAAAAGGTCGAAAAATTAGCAATACAAATAATAAATTGGTAATTTTTGGAACCAACAATGCCATCTAGTGTCGTTAACTCTACTATGTTTTCTAGTGGGTAAGGTCACTATAAAGAGTTTAATTAAATAAATTGGTTAATTCAATTAACTTATTAAATCATGAATAATATAGATATGAATTATTAGGAAGATTTGATGAGAGTTGAAATCGGTACATTGATATGTTCTGCTAGTCTGGTTGGATAGTATAATATTTCCATATATCTCTTAGTAATTTAAATTGTCATTAACCCAAATATTAATAACATCGCTATGAATTTTTTTGTTCAATCGCCATTTTTAGGATGGTAAAATCATCAAATCTAGCAACTATGGTCAGCACTTTTTTATGTAAAATTTAAATTGGTAA
Organism: Lypha dubia; assembly: GCA_947311025.1. Classification (NCBI taxonomy): domain Eukaryota; kingdom Metazoa; phylum Arthropoda; class Insecta; order Diptera; family Tachinidae; genus Lypha; species Lypha dubia. The sequence continues at coordinate 53,860,565 of OX371263.1, forward strand.
ATATAAGCAAATATCAGCAAGATATGACAATGAATACATATCACTCTTCTCAGTATAATTTTTAACTCTAACCGAAAAAAGTTGACGGTTTTTGGCAACATCTCCCTATCAACGAAATGATTTTTAGCGACGATCAATTAATAAACTAATAGGAATTCCTTTATTATTATTTATAATTAAAACAATATGACATTTATTCGCGCATCCTCGAGGTAGAGCTTGTGGTGGCTCTGGAATCCTAATAAAAACTCGAATAAAAAACTTCCTGCTAAATGACTTTTGTGAAGAATATCTTCAAGCAACAAATATATGTATTGAAAATTTTTATCAAAAGCTTGTGATATCATCTGTTTATTCTCCTCCCAGGTTTTCAATTTCAGAGAGTCAATATACCGCATTTAATATTTTATACAACACTGGGGTCCCGTTTTCTAGCAGCTGGCGACTACAATGCTAAACAGACATTTTGGGGTTCACGTTTAATCAGTCCTAAGGGTCGTGTTTTGTTTGACACAATTTCAAAAATGAGTTTGAATGTAGTTTTAAGTGGCCAGCCAACATATTGGCCAACGGATCGACAAAAAATTCCTGATGTTATCGACTTCGGAATTATGAAATGTGTGCCCAGCGAAATGATTGAAGTTGAAGCACCTTTGGATTTATCTTCAGATCACTCGCCTACAATTCTCACTAAATACTCACACAGAACTGCAACACCAATATGTGATTTATCGTTGACACCTGCACGTATTAACTGGCTGAAATATAAAAAATATTTGAGTGCTCATTGCTCGGAAAGAATGCAGAACACCTTCTGACATAGACGATTCTCTCAAGTTGTTTGAAGCACACGTTAAACAAGCTGCTCTAAATGCTTCTTCCAATCAACCAAATCAACAAGTGAGATTACACAATATTTTTTGTGTGGATATAGAAAGGCTATTGACTGAAAAACGGAGAGCACGACGAGAATGGCAACGTTACAGATCGCCTCAGCTAAAACTAAGACTTAAGGAGTGTACCAAGCAGCTCAGGAAACTTTTACAAACACAAAAACAGCTTCGCTGCAAAAATTTCTTCAAGAACTTGATGCAACACCGCAAACAGGTTATTCACTGTGGCGTGCAGCCAGAGGACTTAAAAGGCCAGTGATATGCAAACCTCCCTTGCGAGCTCCGAATGGTGACTGGGCAAGAACTGATGATGAAAAAGGTGCTCTCTTTGTTAAACACTTGGAAAAAGTATTTCCTCCAAATATTTCTGCTGATATTGTTGAACGGCCACCATTCGTCTCTTTGCCAGAAATTTAAGAGATTTAACATTGTAGCGATTGAAAAGGCCATTACTATTCTTATCACCAAAAAAGCCCCAGGTTTCTACAAAATAAGCAACAAAATGCTTCAAGAACTACCTTGCATTGCAAAAAGAATAATACTATTCATTTTTAACAGTGTTCTACGCCTAGAAAATTATCCAAAATAATGGAAGATGTCGCTAATTACTATGATACCAAAGCCCGGCAAGGATCATACGAAGGTTGAATCCTATCGGCCTATTAGTTTACTGTCTAACATTTCAAAACTATTGGAAAAGCTGTACATGAGCAAGCTTATGCCTATAGTGACTAGTAATGGATGCATTCCAGATCATCAATTCGGTTTTCGCAGGCAACATAACACTATCGAACAAACTTACAGGCTCGTGAATGTTGTTAGAGATACTTTTGAAAAAAATAAATATTGTTCATCGCTCTTTATTGTGGCGCACAGGCTTTTGATAAAGTATGGCACTAAGGTCTAATACACAAATTAACACAAAATCTACCCATGGTTATCATTTAAATAAATCACCAAATCCATTTTGCCATGAAGTATTTTTGTTAATCTGGCATCACTTTATCACTGCACTTGATTGTGTCCACAAATCGTGTTTAAAAACAGATCCACTTGAAAATAAATACATATATACATACATACATACATACATAAATACGTGCATATGTCATAACATAAAAGGTTTCCTTTATTTGTATAATCGACCGCACACACGTGATGGTATTTTGTATCTCTCTTCTGATATCCATTTCTCTAATATTATCAACATCGGTCTGTTCATGAGATTGTTCATCAAACAAGTCTAAATAGAATTAAATCTTCTACTGGACCATTCCTTTATGTTGAGTCTATTTATTACACTTTTATAACAAAAGAATTTTATAGATATATTGGGAAAATCAAAATTGTTAACAATAGAAAAAACCTTTTCTGATTGTTGCATTCTTTACCAGACATCGTTGTTATCACTTGTTTGGTAATTATACTCGTATTTATTACCTGTTACAGTTACAAAACACTAGATACGTCTAAGAGCGGTTCGAATTAAATAAATGTATGAGAGTTTATCTGTTTATTTTTTTTTTATCAATTTGAATGGTTTTAATGACTTTTTTCCGCTTATCTTAAATACTGATGTTTAAATCGTTAACTAGATTATTTAATGGCGATATTGACATTGAGAATGTCCTCTTTGTAGATATGGGATTTGAATTATTTTTTTTTTTGTATTTTTATGAATTGAATATAAATTCACATACATGTGTTGAATTAAAAAAAAGAACAATTACATAAATTTTCAGATCTATAAGAAATTGGAGAAGTTGGAGGTAGAAAAAGTAGAAATCGGTCAGCAACAACCATAACTTATTGGTTACGATTTAGAAATTTCATCCATTGACTCAACATTTTGATTTGAGATTCAACAAAAATGAATACATCCACAAGAAGTTTATTACATGACACGATGATGTAACAAATACGAAAAGGAAGTAATACTTTGCGATTCAAATTGCAAAACCCACGAACAATTTTTCCATAAATTTGTTTGTTCATGCACAAATAAAGGACGGTCAATGCCGACAGAAGAAATTGGCAACCTCTCCATTTCAGTCTATCAGAGAGAAAAGTTTTAATTTTCCATAACATTTTTAATTTGTATACAAAAACTACTCCATGGCAAACCGATTTTTATTTAGACATTCTTAAACCGAATTATTCCAAGTCTTTTATCAGCAACTTTTTAGGAAAAATTCGATGTTTTAACTTTCGAATGTTTAAAAAACACGGATTGTTTAATAACACTAAGTAAGCCTTAGCAAAAGTAGTGGTAACTTTTTTTTTTTTTTTTTAATATTTGATTAGTTTTATAACATACACAAAAGTGTTTTGTAGCACAAAACAAAAAAAAAAAAAAAAATAAAAACGTCTGTCCAAAACGAGGCAACCACCACCTTCAACATAAATTTAGCTTTTTCCTAACTTAAAATTATCATATTTTCAATAAATAAAAATTTCTCACGTTTTATTTAACAAACAATAGTAAACAGATAATATTTTGATAGATTATCAAAAAGAAAATATAAAGCTTCGAAAGGTATAAGAAAAAAATTAAGTAAAGAAAACTGCTAATCATTCACCTGAGTCCCAGGGTCAAGAGAATAACTAAATAAAAACACTTAAACTTATACACACACACACACACAAACACACACACACTTACACATATTAAAACAAATTAATGAAAAAACCTTTGTTTACATTTTATATTCGAAATTAAACTATTCACGGTCTCTATATCAATAAATCGAATAAATGAATGAATAATCATTAATCATAAGCTTGTTAAGACTACAAAAAGACGTTTTAAATGAACCACACAAATTAACTGTCATAACTTGTATTCATTTTGTATTGTAGATGTTCTAGAAACTGAAATGTTCAAATTGACGCCATAGGCGTGGTAAAACAGGTGAGATGAGTTGTTGAAAAAAGAAAATATGACAACAATTTTTCATAAAAGCAATACCACATACAACAAAAAGTGTTTTTTTTTTAAATGCAGGTTTTGATGCTAAATAGTGCGAGTATTTTAATTAAAATCATAAATTTTTTTTATTATAAACATCCATGAGATCTTTATTTTTATTAAAACACAAAGCCCTCCTTCTTTCTATACAAAGATAGACATGTGTAGATGTGTGTGTTAGTGTATGTTGTTCGAAATCTCTTTAGCATATTAAAGCCATTAGTTATAAAATTTATTAATTTTCATAATTAACATTTGCACTCATGCTCGGTACTTGTACTGACAATTACTCTCACACCCATACATGCAAATCATTTTCGTTATAATGATTATTGTGCGACAGTAGAAGAGGATAATCTGAAATGTTCTTAAAGAGAGATAAATTTTACAGAATTAATTAAATTAAAACGTAAGAAAAATAAAAATATATTAGGGCTAATCACACATTCCGATCGTAATGGTTTCAAGTCCATAATTGTATTCCGATCTTTTTTGCTTTACAATCTTCAGATTCCGTTTATTTTCGATTTTCATTTTACACATTAATTTGTTCATACCCATAGGCGTTTGTTTAAATTGTTTTTCACTAGTAAAGTTCATATTAAGCTTTTCTTATTAACATGCTAAGCTTATTTTACTGTCGCTCCTAAAAGTATGGATGTTTTTTTGAAATGCAGTTAGTAGAAAAATTCACTGCCAATTCCATTTCGAATTTTAAAAGTGTTTTAATAACAAACAAAAATATTCGTTTTTCGTTTTCTAAAGACTCAACTTTCGACATTGAAACAACTTTCGATCGGAATTGAGTTCTGTGAAATGGCTGTATGTTTTTTTTTATGATAGTATTATAGCGAATGGTACAAAAAAAGTAAATTTGATAAATTTTGTTATTGAAGAAACTAAAACGTTTTAAAACAGCAGTCCTTTACTTTATATAATCACCCCTATCGTGAATATTTGTTCCCTCGAAATAAATATCTTCTCTCTAAGTTTAAAATCGTGAATTATTTCAACGTGAAAAAACTAGCATGTTCGAAAAATAAATGGCATCGGCGATTTTTATTCCCGTGGGTTTTTCCCCAAAAATTATGTGACTTTTTTCACAAACATTTTGATTGGGAATCAAAAAGAAGCTTCACAACCGATGGAATCGATGAGGACTTTCTATCTGGTAAGCAGTCCTGACCAATATATCTAAAAGGTATTTAAAAGCTGCTTTTTTAACTCTAAAATGTTGATGAAACCTGCAAAGAATTTATTTATATACAACACATAATGCCAATAATTCTACTCGTTTTCACTTACATTACTTCCCATAAACACAGTGGGTTTGATTCATCTCCCATTCATTTCTTTTTCTAATAACATAAATCGGAGCGAAATACATTTTACTGAATAACAATTTACTAAGAAAATTGCAAAAATACGCGTAAAAAATAAAATTATACCAATTCACAATAGAATGTTCGACTTGTAACAGATGTTTATTTCATTCCCTAACAAATGGCGATGCCAAGTTATTGTTCATGAAAATAAAAAAATCCTCCCTAGAATTTATTCCCTTGAGATTCGCGATAAGGGTGAATCTCTCACTTACCGTTAAACAGTAACAGTCAGACATCAAAATTCGCTGATGTTGAAGTTTTTCTAAGCGTTCATGAAAATCTACAAAAATGGTTGATATATAGCCTGTAAATATGTCTAAAATAGTGGCGTATAAAAGGAAACGAGCAAAAGTGTTGCGCAGGTATAGACTGCCTATAAAAATTAATAGCCAGTCTATACCGCAGCATTCTTGATCGCCGTTTAACATGGAATTCACACATAGACGCAAGGCTCATCCAAAAGACATTAAAAGCAGCTGAAATGAATTGACTTATTGGAAAAAACCTTAAACTAAGCCTAGATTGTAAACTTCTATTATACAATGCGATCATAAAAACCAAAATGGTCTTCTGGTATCCAGTTATGGGGCACTGCCTCGCTATCTAATGTGGACAAAATTAAAAGGCGACAAAATAAAATTCTCCGTACAATCACAGCATCCCTCTGGTATGTCAGAAAATATCGAATTCACAAAGATCTAGATCTTCCGTTGGTGAAGACAGTATTTTCAAAACATGTGATAAAATTTATTAAAAAAACTCTAGTTGCACCCAAATCCTCTTGTGTGCAATATTTTAAATTATAGAGGCCACACCTGGTTGAGAAGGAGGAATGCTCTCTCTCTTAGTCTTCACTAGAGATGTAAAATAACAATAATCAACCGATGAAATTAAAAAGTTTGTTTAGCATTTGCTAAGGGGCTGTGCACATATTACGTAACGCTACAGGAGGGGTTAACGATTTGTTTGTAACGATTGAAAATTTTGCACTGAAAAATTAATAAAAAGCTTTACGAAAAATTGTTATTTCAGATATGAAAAACATATTTATGTTACAATTTATAATTGAAGATGCAATAAATAATAAAAGTACAAAAAAGAAAAGTTTTAAAACAGCGCAACTTTTCCTAAAATTAGAAGTTTTTAGAAATAGAGGTTTTTTCTACGAATTGAAAACATTTTTCTAGGTAAAAATATTAATACAGTTGAACTTCTATAACTTGAGCTTCTATAGCTTGAAGTTTCTATAAATTGAAGCAAATCGCACAACAAGAGCGGCACTATAAATGTGCAAAGCATAGCTGCCAGACTTGACGATTTATCGTCATTTTGACGATTTTGGGTCCTAAAAATGACATGTTGACGATGGGACGATTTATACCCTTATTTTGACGATTTTAAATAATTCAAGCTAGCAACATTTATATGTACTAGTAAAGCAACCTTGAACTGCTGAAAATTGTAATGAGCAACTTTTTAAAAACTAGGTTGCTTAATACTGAAAACGTTTATTTAACTGATTATAAAAACAATTTTTTTAAATTTTGAAGACATTTATTTAGGAATATTTGCCAGAGATGTATTGAAAGAAGCACAAATATATGCAAAAGAAAAATATGATAGTAGTAATAATTGTGTTACTTTGTATATAGAGCTTTGTGATCAGATATTATCAATCTTTGATTTTGAAAATAAACATAAAGCTATTGGCCAAATTAATCCATTTAATATTATAAATGAAGAAAAAAGTTGTTTTTCTGAAATTATAAAAAAAAAAATTTTCAATTTGTTGACGAAAGGGAAAGCCAAGTGCTAGAAACTGAGTTCAGACAATTAAAATTATTGCCCTGATAAAAACATATAACTATTGGATTTTGGGAAAAAAATATCAGAGATGCAAACGATGGATTTTAGTCTTTTGTTTCCGGTTTTGACTAAATTTATTGCAAAAGTCCTAGTTTTACCATATTCTTCAGCAAATGTAGAAATAATATTTAGCGAGGTAAACATAAATAAGACTAAAGTAAGAAATTCATTGAAAAAGTCGCCTTTGGAAGCAATGTTATATACAAAAGATTATTTAAAGCTAGACAAATGTAGCTGCTATGATCCCACAGTTGTACCTGAATTAATCAATGTTTCCAAAAATGATATTTAAAATGCATATTTTACTACATTGGAAAAAAATAGCCATACAATGTATAAATATATATATTTCAAAGTAGTGAAAAACATGCAATCTATTTACATGTGATTTTATTGTGAATTCAAATTGAAGTATCTGATCTCTGTATTTAAAGAATGCTGTTTTTTCAATAAGATTTGTTTATTTAAAAGTTTTGTTATATTTTGCCTCTGATAAAATATGTTTTGTTGGCAAAAAAGTGTTTTTTTCATTTGACGTTTTGATGACGATTTCAATAAGCTATACTGACGATAATGACGATTTTTGCCCAAAAATATGACGATATTACCTCAAAAAATCTTCCAGCTACGGTGCAAAGTTTTGAAAACTTATTCCATAACTTGAAGTCTCCCTAAATTGAAGTTTCTTTTCTGGATAATGCTGAATATTTTCTTCGCATTAACTACATAATATCTCTTAGCCACAAAATGCATACATACACAAGTAAGTATATGCCTTATTAATTTATAAATGAAACAACTGTATGTAGAAACAGTTGTTACCGAAAACTGTGTTGCCAATGTATTTTGAATTTTCCAAAAAAAAGAAAATTAAAGACTTCTTAGACTTTCCTCGGCATTATATGTATGTCAACATTTTTTTCTAATTTCTCAGAAATAAATAACACACATAAGCAAACGCTAATATTAGCATGGCTTTTTATGGGCATAAAGGGTATCATTAGCTGTATGTATGTATGTATGTATGTACATGCATGTGTGAAGTTTTATATCATAAGAGACTTGATGTCATTAAAAATAACTTGTTATAAAACATGGTTTCTACACTCCTTTTGAGCCAGAAAAATAATCTTATTTAACACCACCCTCTCTCTAATTCCTGTGTAATTTTAATGTGTGCATTTACAAGAATACAACTGTGTGTGTACGTTAGAAAATGCTCTATATAATGCATACATGTGTTAGTAACAAAACAAGCATACAAGTGCTCGTATTTTTTTTTATGACTTTAAATGTTAATTACGCTGGTGTAAAAAAATTTCAAGAATTTTAATGTAATTTTACTAATTACAATTACACAAATATTTAGATTATGTTTAATACTTAAGTGCTTGAAGTTTCTTTTTTTTTTTTAACTTTTTGTTTTTATGTGAAAAGGAAAACAAAGTATGTATGCAAAATATTTATGATATAAAAAGTACAATTTACATAAAAGAAAAAACATTTAAAAGTAAAAAAAAAGAAACCTATGGTTAAATTCCATTTATTTCTGAAAACAGAGAACATGACCAAGAGTCTGCTTCAGAAATTGATTTAATAATATTATTTATGCTACCAAAAGAAATAGTTTCGCCATTGAGGTCAAACCATAAATATTGAATAAATAAATATTCGTTTTATAATTTCTACTCTGTTGTTGTACACTACAATTATAAAACTGTTTTACAAATATTTGCACATCTTAATGCATGCTAAAAAAAAATGAAAAACTAATCGATGAGTATCCTTTATTTAAAGCAATTTGTTTTGAATTGCTTTAATCAATAATCACAACGATTTAAAATCAGTAAAAAGACTTGTTACTGCTTTATGTCATGTTTAAGGTGCACATTAATGTGATAAGATCATTTATTTCAAGTTTTAAGCGAGTCCTAAAAATAAATTAACTTTGCCCTCACGATAAAATATATCACATATACTCGTACATTGTGATCGCCAAAATTTAATTTTAAAAAACTTTATTTTTCCTTAGTCACTTAAATTAAAACTTTGATATTTTTTTTTAATTAGGAACAGCGCATGGAGTACATTGTGTCGGAAGTCAGGCAGAGGGATAGGGTAGAGAATATAAATGTTGAAAATTTAGAAGGCTTAACTCTTTTACAACTCTGCTTTGCGCGTTAATTTAATTTATAGCAGTGTTGAGTCGTGTTAAGTAGACTCATTAACTTTTTTAAGATGTATTAGCACGCATTTTATTAATTGTTTTACTTCACCGAGTTTTCTGCTAACCGTTGAAGGAGGCCGATGTTGTGTACATTAGCTTGGAACAGCATCAATCGTTGTCGGAAAGAAGGAGACAAGTTAAAAGTTTAAACTAAATTAAACAAATTTTCGTTACCAGTTTAGATACTGTAGTATTCGAATAATTTTATTTGTAAAATTGTTTCCTTCCTATCAAAATCATTTTAATTGTTGAGTTAAATAATTGTATCTGATGACACGCCCTTTCTCGATCATTGTTTGAACTAACATTCTCCTACAATAAATCGCTACAATTTAATTGTGAAAAGAGAATTTGTAGCTCCACTGTAATTAATACGACTAAATTTTGTTTATACTGTAGATGCATCAAAGCTGACGTTGCTGGAAATTTCATAAAGAACAATTATTTGTGTACAGCTGCAATATTCCGAAGTTCTATTCAATCTACTGGCAAGGAATTTGCAAGTGGGAGCTCTTGACACTTTATGAAGTCTTGATGTTAATTCTATTGATAAAATTGAAAAAAAAAATTAAAACAATTAAATTAATTAATATAATTGTTAATTCAAATAATATATTAATTTAAAATTGTCTTTTGTTGTTAATAACAATATGCGACATATAAAGACTTTTGAAATATCACATGGAAAGGACAGTAATGATTCCAATTTTATGGGCTTCCAAAGATTCTGAAAACAGTGGGCTTCCAAACAAAAAAATTTGTCATCACTTTTTGGCCAAAAACTAATTCAGACGTCGTGATACATTTAACAGATTTTGCCTACAAACAGCTTTTTGTGCAACTAATTTGAAAAGTTTTTGTTTAATTGTTTTAGGGGGAAGACTAATTTTTCAATAACAGGATTTAGCGAAGTTGTAGTTACGGTATCATTAAACAAGTCTTGTGAACACATCAATGCAATCTGAACGCGTCTAAGCACTTCAAATAGCTCATATAAAATTTTTGAGGAAAACCAATTATTTCATGACTTTTTGTGATCTAAACATTTTTATTCACCAACAAGCTATGATTGTATACGCAATAGATCATTTCAATCAATCATTTTTGCATACTCCTATTGACAATTAAAATTATTGTTGGAATGATTGTAACCGCACCGGATCGGAACGAAATGTTGCTCCAAATTTTACACAACTTCGAACAGAATAATATAAAAACTTTCAAAAGAAACAATTTATTTTTTAATAAATTTCTTGTAAAATCTGTTAAATAAATCTAGAAAAACTACTATCACTTTAACAATAAAATAATAAATAAACTGATTCTGTTGATTATTGATAAAGAATTTGCAAAATTATAATTCAGCTTTTAAAACGGATGAATAATAAAATGGGAACAACAAGTTGGAAACTTTGGCGCCACCTGTCACCACATATGCTACAAAGAAAAAGAAATGATGCACGATTTTCGATTAAAGAATACATAATAGTGGCACTACTCGTATTATTGTGGTAAACCATCCATATAAATAATATTATATATTATTAATCGAATAACTAAAAAAATGAAAGTGTCACCCATACAAAAAACAAAATTATTAATATTCAAACATTTGGGCATCTTAAAATGTGAATGATTTGATATTTGATGTGGTCTACTCCTTGAATATTTTACATTTGCCAGTGAAATTTTAAAAGGACAGGAGGCGGAAAATGGGTAATCTCCATACAAAGACAATATTGATATGAAAAAATATATTGCAATTTAAGGTATAAAATACATTTTCCATTGAACTCTTGTTGAGAAAGCGTACTTTTAATACAAAGAAATATTGAGCATCGCATAACTTCCTCAATACTAGACCTGACAATTTCCTTTTTATTCTGTTCACTTCGCTCTTTGTATTAAATTTTTTTTTTTTGCTAAATTTAGGAATTTTTACCGAATATTAGCAAGTTCCATATTAAAATTATACAAATGTCTAAAATAATAAAGTAACAAAAGTAGTACATAAGGATCAATGCTAGGGAAGTAGCACAGAAAAATCTAGTTACGATTATTAATTTGATAATGAAAAAAAAATAATTTTATTATTTGCTGCTTTAAAATTAATTTATTCATACACATACATACATAAATACATAAAGAGATTAATATAAAAATATTTAGTAATATTATTTATTTATTTTGTTGTCGTCTTATACATCACCAATTTGCTGCAAGAGTGTGAGAGCTGAACAGATTCGTCTAATTAATTAATAATTTTGAATATATTTTCACGTCTTAATTCAATTTGTAAAAATTTGAAATAAATATTTTATTAACTCATTCCTTGAAATGAAAGTAATGCCCAATTTATTTCGGTCCAAGTTGTGACTAACTTGAAAACTCATTAACTGTTTCACTTTTTAAAGTTGCGACACTCTTGCAGCAAATTAACGATATAGGTAATGAAATTGTCTATCCTCATTGTTTTTATTTCAATCCTTGTTCAGATAGTTTAGAATTTTAATTGTTGCTTCAATTTCTCCTTCCACATTTATTTCGCATTTGTAGTAGCCCTTGCGCATATATGTTGGATAATATTCGGTGCTGGGCACGCAATGTTCACATTGCATTGATATATTTGGTAAAGGCGATTTAAATTTGCCTTCAAGAACGTGTGGATTTGTACAACATTCATCAATCGTTCTCATAAGATATCTGGTTGTATCCAAAATTCATAAGATCTGTGAGCGTAGCAGGCAGTAAACGATAAGGTGTAAGTGCCAGTGATGCCATTGGGACTGTAGAATATTTTCAACCCTGCTTTTGTTTTATCTGTGTCAATGGGTTGATTGGTGTGCAGGTAATCACTAAAGGCATAAACACCACGTGAAGGCCGTGAAGGATAAAAATTTATTTCTCCTTTTGTACTATTCACAACAATTTCAATCTCTAAAACGTCAACAATATATTCTGATTTCTGAAAAAACATGTTTAGAGTTGATTTTAATTTAGAAAACTGTAGATCTTTCATTGGTAAATTTTTCAAATACTTAAAAACAAGCAGAGGATTTTTTTCATAAATTGCTGAATAATTATTTAATTTTGAAAGATTTGTTAGTCTGCTACAGGTTTTGTTTTTCTCAGGATAATTTGAATTCAATCTTATTATTCTGTGTATGATGTTACTTACCGCCAGAAAAACTCCTGTGAGAAATATTAAAATTTTTATTAAATTTAAAAACATTTTAAATCTTCTTCAAAAGGATTTTAATAAAATTGAATTTTAAAAAAGATTATTTTTTTTATCTTAATTTACAATATTGTTAGGATGAAGGCAGGTTCCAAAGTTAAACTAAATTAAACTAATTTTCGTGGAGTAAATTTATTTAATGCGAAAATAGAATAATTTCGTATGTAAAATTGTTTCCTTCCTATCAAAATCAGTTTAATTAAAGAGTTCAACAATTGTATCGGCTGACACGTCCTTTCTCGATCATTGTTTGAATTAACATTCTCTTAAAATGTAACGCTACAATTTGAATTTATAGCTCCACTGTTATTAATATGATAAAATTTTAATAGTTGACGTTACAGGAAATTTCACAACGCAAAACTATTTGAGTTCAGCTGAAATATTCAAAAGATCCATTGAATCTACACAAATGCAAACTAATTTTAATTTTCTGACAAGGAATTTGCATGTGGAAATTATTGAATTTTTATGATGTCTTGATGTCAATTCTAAAATTTATCAAATTGTTTAAAAATATGTAAAGTTTTTTTTTTCGTATGACAGGGTATGACACCAACGAATACCATGCATTGTGCTATAACTTGGGAGAAAGAAATAGGGTAGAGAGGTTAGATGGTGAAATTTAGAAAAAGACTTTATTCCTTTACAAATGAAAAAAAAAATTATGTGAGTCCGATCACAGGGGAGATGTGTAAACATGTAGTAATGAAACTTCAGCTTCAGCTGTTTACTAAAATGTAGAGCACGTAGTTATTTTACAGCAATGGTTTTCGAACTGTACAGCGCTAGCATAATTGTATGTTAGTGAAAATTAGTAGCTCCTATTGCGCCATCTAGTGTTTATATTATTGCGCACTAGATGGTGTTAGTGTATTTCTATGCAGCTGTTAAGTTTCTCGGTACTTCTTGTTGTCCGTATGATTACACTAATACCCTCATACACAGCTTACACCGTGTTATCAAAATCTCACATCTCACCAAAAATTTGTGATTGTATTGTGAAAATCAATTTTACCCCCTAGCGTATAGATGTTTACACATAAAAAAACTTTGATATCTAATTAAGTACATTGTTTAGTGAAATGATTTTAAAATATCTATTCGTGATATTTCACATCTTGTGAAATATTTCATAGGAACTATTCAACGAAATTCTTGCAATATACATGCAAATTCTATATTTTGATTATTTTAATTGTAGATGATGAATGTTTATGATCAGCGAAGGTGCCAATAATACAAACCAATCACAAAATATTGCGTAATGATATCCGCAGTAGGTACAAGTTCTTGTTATCCATAACTGAAACTACAAGACCGAGGATCGCAGCGTATCTGTGTATCGTTAGCTTAGCAAACCATCAACTAGTCTACCAACAATAATTTTTATTAATGAATTGCAATTTAGTAACCTAGAGATTTTTGCAGTCTTTTGTAAGTAAAATTCACTTACCTTATCATATTGACGCGTACGTTATACATGTATTCCACATACGTAAAGAACATTTACACATCCATACATACATATATGTAATACATATGTATGTATGTGCAAGTGAATTGGATATGTACAAATAATATTATCGGATTGTTTTATATAATTAATCATTTCACTGTTATATTTTTATGCATTTCATTTCATTCGTTGCATCAAATATCATTAAATTATAACGAAAAAATAAAACAATAATGCACATACTGTGTAGTTTTGCTGTCACATGCAATGTTTTAAAATGAATTGTTAATTACATAAATTAACGCAAATTTTTATACGATTTTCTACAATCACATGTACATACACAAGTTCAAAGTTGTATTTTTATTTAAAAACTCTGTTGTTTTATTTATTGCTTCTTGTTCATACAAAATATATATTTCTGATAAATTTTTAAATCTTGTTTTTTTTTCTTTTATTAAATTTTCATTATAATAATGGCTTTAGTTTTCACAAAACAAAAAGTGACAATTTGTTTTAAATGGTATTTTAATCACGTGTTGTGTATGTGTGTGTGTTGGTTTTTTTTTATTGTGTCATAAAATATTTTTGTTAAAAATAAATCATGCCCTAATGTTAATTATACAGGGAATGCATTTGAAATGGCTGCAATTTTAATCGTTAATATTTTACTTGGGTGTGTGTTATAGAACTATTGAAAATAATAATTAAAACTAATTTTGTTTCCTTCTAGAATAGAATGAATATCAGATAACAGTTCACTATTTAACTTAATTAACTTATGCCATAGCATACACATATGCTGAGAAAGTAATGAATAAAGTTCTCCATCTAGATATTTTGAGTTTGAATTTGTTTAAAATACTTTACTTTGGCGTATACATTACGAGTAGATACAATTATTAAAAGTTGCATATCATGTATTCGTAGCGATTACCGCAATAAAATATAAGTAATTTCTTGTAATAATCGACATATTTCATATATTACGCGGATAATCTAGAAGTTGGATAAGTTAAAAATATAAGGTTTTCCAATAGGGATGATATGATCATGATCTGTCATTTGTTTTTCATTGTATTCGGCAGTGTTTACAATTTCATCATGGAGAGATATACGCAAGAACAACGTTTACAAATTATTCAGTTTTATTATCAAAATAATCGTTCTCCAATTGAAACTTTTCGTACGCTTTTGCCATTTTATGGTCGTAATAATCGTCCAAGTGTGCTCGCTTTTTGTCGAATTATTGAAAATGTTGAGCTTACATTTTCTTTACATAATGTTCAAGTGGCAATAAGACAAAGAACCGTTCGAAAAAATGCAAATATTGCTGCCGTTCAGCGAAGTGTTGCTGAAGACCGCAACAATTGGGACTGTCTGAAACCACAACCTGGCGGATTTCAAGAAAAGATTTGGGTTTGCATCCGTATAAAATTATTCTCACTCAAGAACGGAAGCCATTTGACCACCGTAAACGGTCAAATGCAACAATTGAATTATTGCGAGAAAAGTTTGGAGATTCGATTATTTCAAGAAATTGTGATATTGAATGGCCTCCAAGAATTTTGATTTAACACCATTAGACTATTTCTTGTAGGGTTATTTGAAGTCATTGGTCTTTCGAAATAAACCAGACTCTCTTCAAGCTTTACAAGTCAATATTGAACGTGCCATTCATGACATACGACTTGATTTAGTGGAAAAAGTGTTTGAAAATTGGGTTCATCGAATTCGTTCCTGCAGAAGAAGTCGTGGAGGCCATTTAAATGACGTTTTATTTAGAACTTAATTGTATCGATTGTACTTCACATTAAATAAAAAACTTTTGAATTTCCTTAACGATAAGTGTGTGTTTTTCTCCAGCTAAAAAAAATGTAAAATGAATAATCCGGAAATTCTCGATTTCATGGTTCCGAATTAGTGGAAAAATTCGACTAAAAACTGTACTTCGTTGTATTCGTGTAATTTTTACTATTGAAAATTATTCTAGTTAATTGAAAATTTTTTAAATTTCCACGTATTTATTCCATATTTACGAGTAGTATTACAACTTTGAACATAATTTTATATATGTTTTACTAATTTAAATAAAGGAAAAAATATTTTTCTAGTTATAATTTTTCGTTTAAATGGTTCGCTTTCTACAAACCTTTTTTAGGATACTTTAAAATTATTATTGTAAAACATGATGTGAACAATATTCTTTCGCACACCGATAGCTTTGGAGAAATAATACAAAATAAAAAAGCATTTCGAATTTATCGGCTTAGTGCGTCGTTTGCTTACCTGTGTCAGAACTAGAAAGAAATGATTAGAGCATATAGATGAAAATGTAGAAGAAGGCTTCATTCTTTCACAAGTCTGCTATTGCATGTTTCATTTATTTCAGGGCAGCGTTGCATCGCCTCTGGTGTGAAGTGCACGTATTAATTTCCTTCGGATGTGTCAGCAAAGATTTTCATTAATTATTTTACTTCGTCGTCGTTTATTGCTAACCGCTGTGGTGTATTTAAGCTGGAAACAGTATGAATTGCTGCCGGAACGTTTTTTTAGTGACCAGTGCAATGTCTTCATTACCGAAACAGTCCAACAGCAATTAATACAATGCCACACTAATGCACCTTAGAGAAATTAATGATGTTGATTGGCTTGTCCTGGACTAGAGATTGCACCATTGTCCTAAGTCATAGTTTGGTTTGTAGTCAACGCGCTTCCCACTGTAGCCATTACCAAGTAACGGATGGCATTAGTGAAATAATACAAAGAAGTGGACTTTTGAGCATTTTGAATTAATCGGCTTAGTACTTCGTTTACTGATGCAGAGAATGATCGATAATACATTTAATTATGTAGTCAACATTTTAAAACTTGCCCTTCATTGAACTCACATATTACTGTTGTCCAAATTTTGTCACTGTAAAATTTTGTGTTTCTGATTAATTTTTTTCTAATAAACACATCCCAAGAAGAGTTCAACTTGTCTGCCGAAAACACCCAGGTCTTTGACGGGAATCGAACCGACAACCACCGGACTAAATTAAACCAAAAACAAGCAAGGTGCTGCATAAGCAATACTATTTGATCTTAATCTGATATGATGGTGTGGAAAAGTTACTTATGATGCCGTCGCTAATTATAATACAAGAGTTTTGTAAAACAAAAAACAATTTAGTAAATTAATTGCATCAGAAATCTTTTTATTTAATATTTTAAAATGAAAAACAATTTATAAATATCGATACAAAAACAATATGATCTGCATATTTGACCAGATTCAGATCCAACTAATTAAATATATCTTTCACAGCGTCGAATTCGAGCAGTCTAAGGGAAGATGCTGGACTGAATCTACTTTTTCTTTGTCCAAATCGTTTCTTCACTACAGCCCACACGCACCACAATTGTTAGAATGTTTTTCCAAATATTAAGAGCGCTCTGGCTTTATTTTTACTAGGTGAGAGCCAAAAAAGATTTAAATTCCCTTTAAGGCCTTAGCACCGGCCACCAGAGTGTTATTGTCAACTCATTTACATTATTTGCATGTTTAGCAAAGTTGACATCAATATCTTTTTTGTTAACCTGCAATGGCATCATACCGTCTTCCGTACGTCTTACAAAAGCTGTTTTGATTTTGTCGTCTAAGCAGAGCCAGAGAATTAAAGATCGGTATTCTACCATGAATATCTATCTGGCATGTCTTACGAATTCGAAAAACAAGTTACGAATCTCATACTAATTTGAAATGGATGCATATCAAATCATTAATTCATTTGCAGGAAACAACATAACGCCCATGAACAAACTAAAAAAATTATATGTAGTAAGAAAACTTTCGAGGAAAATATATTTTGGTTTCAAATCAAATTTATTTTCATAGATAGTAATCATTTAAATACAGAATTGTAACATAAAGACCCATATTTGAAATGGCATCAAATAGTTGATCTTAGGAGCAGAATGTTTGCGGTTATTTCCATAGATATGATCCACAAGCTTAATAGTATTTAAAACTGATCAAATGCAAGCCAGAAAAATGCAATAAAAATGTAGACATATTATCAAGCTTTAAGAAAAGCTTATTAAGATAAACTTATTTTGAAAAAAACAACATAACAATCTTCCAATTCTTGTTTACGTTTCTGACATTCTTTACAGCCAAACTAAAAAATTATTTTAAGATTCTGCAATCATATAAAAACATCAACTATAAATTTTACTTTAATAAATTCAGGCAATAAAAATTAATTATAAGCAAATAAACATCGACACCAAAAATAAAGATGCATCGAACTAAATAAAAAATGTATATTAAAGTTAAATTGGTACGATTTTGTTGTAGTTTTTGTATATTTTTTTTGGCAATAAATACAAACCACACAAATTGTTAAATTGAGGGTTAAATTTACACATGCAAATACAAACACTGCTACAAATACATACACATAAATAGTTCACTATGAAATGCACATATACATACACACACACGAACACATAGTTTCCCTGTAGTTCAAGTAGCTGTCTCCGAGCTGGTTATAATACTAGCCCCATTATGACACAACCAGTCCGAATGCTAGCCATATGACTGGCCACTTTAACAAGGGGATGTCCTACGAGGGGGTTAATTATCACCAAGAGGCCACAAAAAGGCAGTGCATAAGCCGGTTCTTCTTGGCTTACCCTTAACTGTCTCCTTATACCTGCCAAACAACTTCCTTAAAAACCAAAAATCATTCCCTATTTTTTATGAAATAAAAGTCATTTTATAATTTATTTAACTTAAAAAAAAAATTATTTCGTCAAAAAAAGAAAACATAACAAATTCATTTATTAATTAAAGAGATAATAATAATTAATTAATATAATAATTAAATTTTGCTTTCAGCTATTTTTTTATTATTATTCTTATTATTTTATTTGTTTTCATCCTAGTCATCTTCATCCTGGTTATTACCCCTGCAGTACAATAATGTTCCTACACCCCACTTGTAACTTAGTAAGGATGCGTAACATTGCACTATTTTTGTAAATGTATTTTGACTGTATTGAGAATTGAACTAGCAACCTTCCGACTGCTAATCAACATCTCAACCCACTCAGCTACACTCACTGGTACTTGTACATTGTACTACTTAAGCTATGTGTGCTTAATGACATACATTTTTTACTATCCACCATCTGCGACAAAATAAAGACAGCTAAGTGCCTGCACAAAGTGACAGTAAAATTTTCCACAGTTTTAGAACCAGTCTTCCGAGTATAGGATCAATGTGGATAGTTTTATAACCAGTCCACATTGTATAGTAATGCCACTTTTGGGGTAAATTGTCACGAAAAAACTACAGGGTTATATTTCTATTATGAAAATGCAAAGTGTGAGTGAAAAATTGTGAATGCCAATTGCTGGAAGAAAATGTATTTTGTAAAAAATAAAAACTACAAATGCAGGGCATCGCACACATACCAAGCCTAAAATGAAATGCAATGAACTGCAAAGTGATTCGTTTATTTGCTGGTTAAATATATTTTTCTACTTTTCATTCAAACTCATTTCACACCCCTCTGCAAAAGGGAGGCCTATTAGCCTCACGCACAGACAATAAAACCAGCGGAAAGCAAGAGAGGGATAGGCTGCTGGTAGTGAAGGGGCTTAATGGGCTCTTGCGGAGAAGGTAAGTAGGACTCGCTGCAAAAAAAATTACTACAACAACAACACAAAATGCAAATAATAAAATTGGTTGGAATTTTATTTGGATGCGTAACATGACAACAAAATGGCCAAAACAACAAACCTCTATAATTTACCATAGTTTATGACCGCGTTGTGGCAATAAAATCGCCAACAACGGCTATAATTCATTTGGCCATGTGCAGCACACGGACACACAGTCACACAGTCACAATTTTAATGAATGGCATTTAGCATACCCGTACATACATACATACACTGACTGCAATGCGCTACAATGGTAAAACGCGGCAACCGAAACAGCAACAACCAAACAAACAAAACCAAAACTAGCATAAACATCCAAAAAGAACAAAAAAAAAACAACGAGATCATAAAATTATAAATAAAAAAAGACAATGGAAAAACAATGCCTTCCTTCTTGATGCATGCACTAGTTTAGCGGGAGTAATTTGTAACTTGATACACCAGCTACAAGTATCTCTTAAAATATGCGCCTACCGATTTGCAATGCGGTGACTTTGTTTACGGCCAATAATTGTGCGTGCCAATAAATATTTATCTTAAGGCAATGCAAAGCGAAACGAATAGATACGAGTATATCCTTCCACTGACCACTGACGTTAGAGTAATTCCTAAAAAGTGTTTTTTCTATCTTTTCACGTATGCTGAAGAATATGAATATGCGGGAGCATGTGGTACAAATTGTCACACTTTTAAAATGTATCGATGGATGTGCATGATCAAAAATTTTATAAAAAATAATAACTTGTCTATTAGAGTCTCCATTTATTTGACTCTTCGTTTTGTTCGAGTAAGGAATTAATCGATTTTGGGATTTTAAAATTGCTCGATTAATCGAGTAAGTGTTTAAATTTTTCGAATAACTCGAATAATTCAAATAATTCAAAAAATTATCAAATAATTGTAGCCAACAAAAAAAACCAAAAAATAAAAATAAAACAGATATGTAGTTAAAATAAACACTAAAATAACAATTAATTTGAAATATGTATAAAGTCCTAAAACTTTTAAAAAATAATTGTTGGCATATAAAAAATTATGTTTGATGAAAAAAAAATTGTTCTGTTGACGAGACTTCAATCAAATTTTTTAAAATAGTCTTTTAAAATTCTATATAGTTTAAATGTTTGCTTCTTAAACAGTTTTTTGTTTTGTTTTAATAAAACTTGACGTTGAAAACACCCTTTCACTTAAAGTAGATGTCGGTGATAGGGACAGGATTGCATTAAAAAGATTTTCTAGTTTTTCTGATCTTTTCTTTGTCTTGTCTAAATACATGAAATTATCTTTAATATTAAAGCAGCTTGTCCTAGTTTTTTTTTTAATTTTTAAGACCTTGTATTGTTTTGTTAAGTTCCCACATTTAGATCCAGATTTTCTTCTTCTAAAATATTATCGTCTGATACATTTTGATCAGATTCAATGCAGAACAAACGATTGTACAAATTGATTTCAAACTCTTTTGTTTCAGCTTTTGAGCTTTATTTTAAAAAGATATCATTATTGGGGAACCTTGCGGAAATAAATAAAGAGTAAGTGTACAAATTACCTTAATTCGCCTCTCGTTTATTCTGGCCTTAAGGCAAGCAAGTAAATCTTTTGAAATTTTTCCAAATTGTTGATTAAGAACTTTATTATTCCATCCAACTCAATTAATGTTGCGAAATCTTTACTGAGCTCTTTAAAGGCAACGTCCAGCGAACCCATAATTAAAAAAGTATTGGAATTTAAGGAATTAAATGATTAGTTTCTTTCTTGGTTAAGTTTTTTGCCACAAATATTTGATAAATGTGAACGTAGCTTTAGAAAGTAATTATTCATTTTAATCGATTAATTGACATTAATTGTTCGAGTTATTCGTTAATCGAATGTAACTTTTTTCATTATTCAATCAAATAATGGAAAAACTTTACTCGATTAACCGAACAAAGATTAATCGATTGGATACTCTCTTATCTATCCAGCCAAAAAAAAAACAAAGTTTTCTATGGATCATATACCTGTAATTCACACAAAAAACAAATGAGCCCTAATGTACGTTTTTTGCTAAATCAATTGTAGAAAGGTTTATTCAAGTCGCATTAATGGATCCCTAAATCCAAAATAAATCTTAGTTCAAGAAAGCAAATTAACAACATTGAATTAATATTTTTTCTCATTAATTTCAAAATTTTTAACATACAAGTATAGTAGCATGGTTGCAACATTTCGTCTCAGGCTACTCATATTCTCGTATTAACCGAAAAAATTTCAAATTTTGATAATTAATAACTGCTGTTTTTTTCATTTCAAAGAAGAAGTGATGGCACTGGCACTCAAATTTCCAGGGCAAGTTATGGGAAATGATTTGAAAAGATTACTTAAGGCCAAAGAAAACAATCGAGAACATTTGAGAGATATTAATGCAAACATATTTCCAAATTATAATCCAAATTTTAATAATTTCCAGTTAGCACAGAATTGCTTATTTAAATTTTCACAAAAAAAAAAAAAAAACAATACAGGTATTCAGTGTGTAAACGCAAAATATCGTGGCTTTTTGATCAAATAAAGCAACAAAACATACAGAGCCAAACGGTGAATATCGCCATTGACGCAGGTAAAAAAAACTGCTCAATGATAATTTTCAATACGATAATTTTTTGAAAATGTGGTTTTATTGAAAATAATTGTATAATTCATCACGAAGGATAAATATTAGTTTTTTGAAAATCTTGAGTTGGAAACTTATGAACAAAAAGTAAAAATGTATTTTTTTTAAATAAACAAACGCCTCTATGCATCACCCTGTACAAATACATGCATACACACATATACATATTAAAACATATGTACATATTTACAGAAAGCCCCCGCATTATTTTTATAATTTTTGTAAATTTAAGAAAATGCCTATAGGCGATTATTAAGTTCAAAGTGTGTAAAATCGAATTTATTCACATTTAAGTCCCATAGTTTCTAGAAAGAGATATTGCGAGTACGTACGCAACTATTAACGTACAATTGCAGTTATTCAATATTGCCTAAATATGTATGTATATCGGCTAGACTTAATTTGCTTGTTACTCTTCTTGGGTTCATTCATTCATTCAGTCCCTCATTCGTTTGCTTATAGATTCTTGTCACTTTGTGAGTGAGTGTAGCTCTGTGTTAGTATGTAATGAACAGCTTAATGTTGGCTTCATGAAAATTACAGTAGCAGCATTAACAGATAAACATGTATGTATGTGCGTTCATACATATACATATAAACAATTGATTTTATACTGCATAATATGTTTTGTTGTTGTTGTTGTTTCTGTGTGCATAAAAGTATTGGCTGTATGCTGCAATGCGTGCAAAACTAATTAAATTATTTATTCAAATGTTACCACAAAATGACACAAAAGTGGTCTTTCATAATATTAGGGACGGTGCGTAGTACTCTGCAACAACCAATTTTTTCATTTTAATTTTTTTTAGCATACTGCCGGAGAGAAGAAGCAGAGAGATGTATGCCACAGAAATGTTGCAAAAAAAAATACAATTAAAATTATGGCTTTTAGCAGCCTGAATCAGTTTACAAAAAGAAAAAAAAAGAGCAACAACAACAATAACGAAATTAAATTAAATCGATTTTGTGGCATTAACTGGGCAAGGTTCAACATCGTATTAATGGTCAATGAAGTACGCCATTTTTTTTGTTGGTTTTGTTTCTATTGTTGTTGGTTTTGTTATTTAATTTTAATATGTAAAACAGGCCTATGACCACTAAAAAAAAATATATGCCATTAAACATTTATGTTGTAGTTGCAAGAAAAACGAAAAAAAAAAAAAATAAAAAACAAAACGTTGCAACAAGGAGAAAAAATGAGAACGCGTGTTTCTATAACCGCAAAAACTGTCTAGACAACAGCAAAAAAATACGAAAACGCATCTATCCACCACCCATGCGTCCATTTGACCACTATTCTACCGGGAAGCTTATACGACAGCAATCTTTAAATTATTTCCAATAAAAAGAGAATTTAGTGAATATCTCAAATAACAAAAGTCCTTTTAAATGAATCTTCCGTTTTGCATTTCTAATATATTTTAAATCTGCACTTTTTCATAGTCGTATATTTGCTCTTCTGGCTTCAAACAGGACATCATTGTGAGCAGAGTATAACTATGGCTCCTGTTTGTCGTTATAACTCTTGTTTATAACACGCAAACCTTTTTAGCCAAAAAAGATCACATTTTGTTCACTACAACAACCAGTGTATGGACGAATTAAAAATTCTTTAATTCTCCACCTTCTTGCCATTAATTTCCATAATCAATGCGATTTTAGGTTTATTTTTCTAAAACGTTTTACAATTTTGCTTGGTTTTTCTGAGCATTAAGCGCGTGATGTTGTTTTTTTTTTTTTTTTTTTTTTTTTTTTTTTTTTTCAAATTGGTCAATTAAGTTCATGTTTTGACTTTTTGTTTCAAGTTGTTGTTTGTGGTAAACAATTTCTTAAATGTGTTCGTCGTTGTATATTTGTTTGTGTTTTATGAGCAGAACTTGAACTCCTGCAATGGGTCTTATCTTGATTTCTTGATCGAGCATCGTTGTTGTCAACTTGTGAAACTGTTGTTTGTTGAATGTTGAATGAATAAAAGAGTAAAAAAGAAAAAAAAGAAAAAGAGTCTGATGATTGCTGGTGATGCCTGACCGCACTTGCTTAGTTCTTGTGAGTTTTACTTATTTATTTTTCTTACGCTTATTTTATAAATATATGCAATTCAAAGATTTATCTGCATCCGGATTTAAATAGCCAAACCATTATTAAGTTGATGCACTGAAGGAAAAGTTAGAATACCTTTTAACCCTTATGTACGCACCTAGGTACCCGGGTACCTTTGGTGTTTTCAGCCAAACATTTTTCATTGAAGTTGATAAAATGCATATCTGAAACTTTTTGAGAACTACTAACGTTTAAAAAAGAATGTTTTTTTGCAGCCGTACAGCAAAATTTTTTTTTGTAATTTGTGAGAGAGACCAATTTGTTCTTATTACCCTTAAATGCGCACCAAGGTACCCGGGTACCTGTACGTGTTTTATATGGGAATGCGGCCATTGTAAGTATATAAATAATAATAAATAGTGACAACGGCCATCGACTTGTTCCGCGTTTGCACGTATATTCACCCAATAGCTTATCCATATTATCAACCCCTCCTTTAGTTTTGTTGTAATATGTTATAATATCCGGTTTTGCAAACGTATTTGATTCCACGTTAGATTCGGCATGCATAGGAGGTAAGAAAAAATGTAAAATATATCTGTTGCCAAGGTTTTAACTAGATATTTAGTGCCAAAATGCTTGTTTTCTACGTAACTTCCATATAGGTACCCAGGTACCTTGGAGCGCATTAGAAGGTGTTTTTTTTGCCGCGCACATAAGGGTTAAACAATACGATAAAAGTCACTAGTCGTCACTCTATATTATATTTCATCTTATTCTAAATATTCAATTTGATAGAGTATATATATTAATTACTATTGATTGACATGCAAATTCAATAAATTAGAAAATATTCCAACATGGGACTTTTTAATATTTTCGACAGTGTCGAGGAGTTTTTTTTTTGGGAAATATTAAGAAAATGTATGTATGTAAAGACAGAGTGATAAATATATTGATCTGCTCTATGCGTTATAATACTGTCTTTGGAGGAACAATATCCGGTAAGTTTTTTCCCATATTCTTCTTATAAGTTCGAAACACAGTAGAACAACAGTTAAATTGACAATAAAGCTCTCAGAAAATTGGGTATCAAAATTTGTATTCATCTATATTTCAGTCGAAAAATTATTTAAAGAAAAAAATTATTTATTTTTATTTCCTTAAGTTCCCTTAATTACTAAAGAAATATTTAAAAATCCCAAAAACGGGATTTAGTTAATATATCGGAGTTCCATTGAGTAGATACAAAACCCACATATGGCAAAATTCTCTCAGAGATCATCAAATATTTAAACTTATTTAATTTTCAAAATTTTAGAGAAAAAATTTCAAATACAATTGAGAAATCGGACTTACATAGTCAATAAGTATGGATTCTTGGCATTAATTTCCCATTGGTACAAAAGAGTGACAAACAAAAATGTGCCCACAAATGGCCAAATTCCCGTAGATATCATACAAAGTTATCTTAGTTAAGATACATTTATATCAACTAGCAAAGATGTAAACCAAAAATTTCCATTGAACTTTTGAGTTAAATATGTCATGACGTAAGCTCTTACGTAAAACATATTTAACTCGGCATATTTATCGTCACATACATTATTATATTTCGATTATTTGAAGGTAATAGTATTGACTTATTTTCCTGTTATGGGCATTTAATGTTGCTTTTTATAACAGCTTGTGTAACATTTGTAAAAACAGAATTTATTCAATACGATATTGCCAAAATGAATGTGCTAACATTTAAAAAACTGCTCAGGGATGTAATGGGTGGAATACAGTCTATAGAAACTTTTTCAAATTTCAAATTAAAATTAACGGACTTGCTAGTTGCTATAATTTATTTACTCTGCTAACGAGTACTTGATCAATTGTATCTTCACGTAATCACATAGTGGTTACTAAAACAGTGAACATCACACAATGAAATATTAAAGTAGAGAGAACAAGTGTTTTTTGTGTGTGCGAATAATCCCGCTTTTTAGTACATATGTACCTACTTGATATTATTATAGTAAAATCTCGAACATTCTTATAGCGGGCATCAATCGACACATATACATTTGTGATACATATAGAGTGCATACCGAGACGAGAAAACAATACCAACGATTACATCACTCTGAGCGAGGTATACAGGATTTTGTTTAAGGAAATTATAAGTTAGTGCCAATATTTGTCAATAAACCAAAACCTATTTACGTTTTCAATAGAACGAAGAAAATATATATCTGCGCAAAATCTTTAATTCAAAGGGAGGTATTATAGCCTCGAGCCCTGTAAGTATATAACCTCAAGATTATAAACTACAATTTAATGTGACCCTCAGTTTAACTGTAGGAACATTTGATACCAGTTCAATACATAAGTTCCGGACAAAAGAGTTTACTAGGCACATTGATACGATTAGGCCCACGGCGCGTCACATGTGCTTTAATCGGCCTTGACATATGCCGACGTATAAAGCCAAATTAGTTAACGTGGGACGCTTGAATGCCTCAAATTTAGAGATATTGGGGTGCTTCCAATACACTAATAGTGGGCCGAAGTGCTGACTAGGGAAAGATAAGTTAAACTACGTCGGCACAATTATAACCAAAACTCGCCAGAGACGTAAAAACGGTCTCAATAACGAAAAAACCCCACTGAAACCAACATTTCGAATAAGTAGTTCTAATCTACCAGCCCTAAGAATTTCCATATCATATCGGAGAATCCCTAACATTTAGAAAACTACTATTCCAATTCTTGCTACTAACTCTACTTAATATTTACATAATAGGAAATTTCATATACCACCCTGAACACATCTAACATAACTTTTACACTCGCAAAAATATAAATACAATTAGTCCTATTATATTCCTCACCTTGAGGAAAATATTTCCCTTTAAATAATAATTTAAACTTTCTAAATATAAGCCTACTATATCTAACAACTCCTTTCTATATGATAAAGTGGCTTATTTTAAGCAAGTTTGATGAATTCCTGAAAATAAGTCACTTTATTATCGAAACCATCATAAGCACTTCCAAGTAAACAACGTATCCACCGAATCATCAGGCCTGCTGACGGCGATGGACACAAGATATGTATGTAAGTCTACATTTGATCAATTCCATTTTATTTCAACGAACATTTTTTCGGTAGTGTCCGATTTTGATAAAACTTGGTGAATGTGTGTAGTAGTGTATGTATGTTCACAAAACGATTTTTAATTTTTTTTTTTTTTTCGAAAACTGTGGAAACCCTGCAGCTTAGAAATACTGAAAATTGCAGGGTAGGCACTACACTTAAAATTTCATAACTTTTGTTGTAAGCAAGATATTGAAAAAATTCTTTTTGCGTGGGATTAGTGAAGTTTTTAGGTTTAAGAAATTTATTTTTTTTTATTTTTTAAGTTTTTAAAATTTAAAAAAAAAAAAAAATTAAAATTTATATATTGAAAAAAACCCATTTTTTAAAATTTTTATATTTTTTGCACAAAATGCCACATATGTGTTCTAAGCATCCTAAAAATTTCAGAGTGGAATGCCTCCTACTTTTTGAGATATATTAAAAAATGTACTGGTATGTTTATAAGAAATACTCTCTTTTACTAGTTGCTACGTGCCACTGAGTTAATAAGTTAAGTTTGCTTGTATGCAATTCATTGGAAGCATTGTTTGTATTCATTGAAAATGGAAGTCTCCAGTTATTGATAATGTCTCTTTCACTGTTACTGTCACTAGATATTATTTGTACCTACATACATAACTAAATATTTTTTTTTTTTAATTGTCTTTGAGTCAATGTTTATTTTCCTCTAGAATTATTGTTATTAATTTCCAGGGAAGGATCCCTACCTATTTACAAATCTTATCCTTTGAAATTTTATTCTTAAATACTAAAATAAAACCCGATTTAATAGTTGTTAGAATTCATACTATGTAAATAAACAAGTGCATTTAATTTCTAATGTATATTTGTAAATTGGCTATGTATTGCTAAACTTGATAAAATAGGTTGACGAAATGTAGGGAGAAAAACAGGTAGCGGATACATAATGGGCTGAACTTCAAACGATGGTCTTCAGCAGGTAGGGTGGGCATTGCTGACCATGAGGAATACTACATCTTTTTTTCACCCCTCTTTTAGCAGAAGTACTGAACGGTTACATAACTGGTGATTTCTATTTTCTTTCTTTCATATACTGCACACTATCTTCATATTAAATCCCTGTGACGTGAACACCCCATACTGGTATCACAGCCTACGCCTATTTCCCTGAGCTATACCGAAGCATATCTAGGTGTGCACACCGGTGATAACCTGGGGTAGTTCGGCTGTTCGTTACAGGGAATGACCCCTTCTTATGCAATGCATTGGACCGGAACTACAGAGAGAAAGTGATGGGGTACAGAAGATAGATGTTGGATATGCGGTAGAAATCTTAATTCTTTTACAACTCTGCTATTGCACGTTTTGTTTGCTAAAAACATGCTTTGTTAGCAACGCGAATGACTCTAGAGTTGTTAGAAATTCTACTATTGATTACTTAAACGCAAAGTGTATTTGAAATTAACAATTGCAAGCAGCTTGAATCTTGCAAATATCAGTCTCATCAAGCTGATGCATAGATAGCGATCAGGCTGTTTTTGTATCATTTACGCTTTCTCGAGAAAGATAAGTGTACATTTTTAATTAAATATTTACTACTTTTAATGTTGGTAACTTTTGTTTGTTTCTTTGTTTGTTTGTTTGTTGATAATAAATGAAATTATTTGAGTGATTAAGCGGGCGTAGTTTTTTGACATATTACACTTAAAAGAAAAGAATTAAGCCTTAAAACGTCACTTTAAGGTGTGGTTTTGTCACACATTCATTCATGTATTTAAATATTTTGTCTAAATTCAGCTAACGAAATATTCATTCATTCAGTTACGTATTTTTATTTTTTGTAACGGCTCTCTCACACACACACATTTACTTCAAAATCAATTTATCTTTTTCTGACCTTTTTATGTACGTTTAATATTTTTGAACACTACTTCCGTTTTTTTCTTTTAATTTTTATTTATTTCTTATAGTTTTATGTCATTCTTTGTTTTTTATTTATATATTAGACTTGTTATTTTTTCCCCCATTTTTATTTAAGCCCGCATTAAATTCTTTTATCTGTTAAAGTTTAAATATTTTTGTAAGAGTCAAATTTTGAAGTTTGAGTATTTTTTTAGTACACAGCAAGAGATTTGAAAAGTGTCATTGTCAACATTTTTTATACTCTCCTGGTCACTGGTCTGGCTTGAAGTGTGGCTCAATATGATACGAAGTGATAAAAGTGATTAATAAAATTCGCTTTGGGTATCAAATAATATTTATTGACAAATGACTAATGAATCAGCGAGCATACATAACTATGTTTGTATGTATGTATGTCTGTCGACAAAAAAAAATACCAAATTCTTAAAGCGAAGTTCTTTAATCTTCCAAAACGAATTTTTACAAAATTAACCAATTTTTTTTACAGGGCCACCAGCACTCAAGGAATGACCCCTACTTATGTAATGAATGTATTGTGCCAGAAGTAGGGCAAGGGATAGGGTGTAGAATGTTTAATTATTTTACAAGTTTGCTGTTGCGTGTTTTGGTAATTTTTAGAGCAGTGTTGCAGCGCCTCTGGTTTTAAGCAGATAAATTAAATTAAATATTTTAAATTATTTTACTTTGTCTCCGTATCTGCTAACCGACGAAAGAGGGCACTACGATGTTTAGTAGCCTTGAATCACAGAAAAAAATAATATCAATTTATTTTTATTTTATTTAAATAAATTAAATATTTAATCAAATTTTTTTATATTTTTAATTAAAGGGTTAATTGAAAAAAAAAATTAAATATTTTTTCTGTGATGTTATCAATTGGTGTCAGAGCAGTTTTTTGGCGACCAGTGCTATGTCTTCGCCAATTAAACAGTCCAACAACAATTAATTAAAATCATGATGTGTCTAATCCAATTCTTGTGTCATAGTTTTCTTTTTAGTTTACCAATTCAGGCAACACCACCCTTAAAGGTTTTAATCTTAAAGCCATTTCTAAAACAACAGACTGTAGCGATTGACTATGATTATGGAAAAATGTAATTTATTCTATCTTGTAAGCGGCCAAGTAGATTCCAAATAGACTTTCAATACACGCATACACGTAACTCTTCTCATTTGATAAAGCATTTTAATCTCAAATTAGTAATTTTTAGCACATTCTTCTTGAATCATAAAAAAATTTCCGTTTCCTTCCTGCAGCAATTAAAATATAAAATATTGTTTTGCGTAATTCAAAACTAAAAAGAATTTATGTTTACAACACTTCTGTAAACAAGATCCCAAATATAAATTAATAAATTCTTGAAAATCTTGTAAATAAGTGTGAATTTGTGTAAAATTACTTGTGTACTTTGTATATTTTCTTGCCATATTTAAAACTAATAATGCAATTTAAGAAAGAAACAAAGTGTCTTCTATTATAATTTATTAAACCATAAAAACATAGAAAACAAGAACAAATTGGTTTTTGTTTTATCTTAAGGAGAAGATAAAAAAAATATTAGGAAACTACTTTAAGCTAAATCGCAATAAATTTAATTCGAAGGAAATCATGTTATAAGAAGTTTTCTATGATTAGACTTTGATAAATCTGTACTGATAAAACACCTTAACTTTACAAGGCATACATACGTAAGAACTCTCTGTATGTTTGTATTGTATTTTACAAGAAAACTATAAGGACATTCTCATATTTTTTTAATGCAGGCGTGTAAGAAAATGTATTCTTTTTAAAATTAAAAGCGTTGAGAGTTGATATATTTATTGTTCCAGTCTAAACTATATATTTTATATTTAATTCACCTCCCACAATTAATTTTAATGTTTTAACTCTTTTACGGACTTGCTTGCAATGTTTTTGGAAGAATTACAATAATGGATGTAAAATACATAATTTTTAGTGGAAGTACGAGTAAGTATTTTGTTGTAGTTGTTTACAAACATGTTTAAATACTTTTACAAGTTCATATGTAGTGTTGTCTAATGGTTGTTATATGTGCTAAAGAAAAAGTGTCTTTTTTTTATAGAGAAAAATTAAAAGAAAATGGACATGTTGTTTTTTTTTTTTTGGCCATTCTTTCTTTTTTACATACAAAATGATGTAAGTTGAAACACTTACTTGGTATCTTTGCATACGAGTCTGTATGAATCACTGAACGAAGAGTAGATACCAAGGCGTGGTAAAATGGCTAAACAATTTCAAATAAAAAACTATTTAAAAAAATTTAAAACTTGTTTTATTTTTCTGCT
Source organism: Lypha dubia (assembly GCA_947311025.1). NCBI lineage: Eukaryota > Metazoa > Arthropoda > Insecta > Diptera > Tachinidae > Lypha > Lypha dubia. Next base: position 53,892,346 of record OX371263.1, read on the forward strand.
GAGGTATACAGTGTGGAGACATATTAATAAGAACAGTTAATACAAAAATACATTGAAGTAAAAGTTAAATAAGGAACTAGTAATCTCAGATTTTAATTGCTTGTTAATAATTTAAATATTTATCAAGCCGTACACAGAAAAAGTATTTTAAACACTTTTTTCAACCAAGTACCTATTTGTTTCCCAATTATTTTTTATATTTAGAATCTGGTAAAATTCTCATTTTATTTACATTGAAAACAAGAACTTCCGAAAATGTTGATTCTCCGGAAATGTGCTCTAAATTTTAACAAAATTCATCCAATGAACCATGTTCTCTCTTCTCTTAATTATTTATTATACTCTTTTAATTGAAATACAAGTATAGTGGATACTAGTGATGTTACGAATACTCGTATTCGTATTCGACTATTCGACTATTCGCCTGTTTTAAGATATTCGTATTCGTATTCGCCCAATTCAAGCGAATATTTTTCGAATAATTTTCCCATACATTTTCCAAAAAAAAATCATACAAAAGTTTAAAAAAAGTACATAAAATGTAAAAAAATATATTAATTTTTATTAAAAAAAACCCATTGTATTTCACGCAGAGTAAGAAAAACGAAATCGGAAAGTATGTAAGTAAAATAATTAAAAAATGTTCTGTAGAGGTTTTCAAATTCGGCATTTTAATGCAATAATAATGTTAAATCACAATTTTTTTTTTTCATTTATAGTTACTAACGCAAAGGCAGGGATTTTTTCCAATTAAATTTGAAATATAAACCTCAAAAGAAATATTCGTATTCGTATTCGGCGAATACTGTTTTAAATATTCGTATTCGTATTCGTATTCGCGAATACTAAAAATTGATATTCGTAACATCACTAGTGGATACTCGTAACTTAGAATTACTTTGTTCCTAGGGCAATTCTAATTTCCAATTTTTTTTAATAAAAAGAAAATACGCTTCTGCATATATTTTCTCAATTTTATTTATATAATAAGGCCCAAATTCACAGGCATTAGTTAGCTAATAGCAATAGTTTAGTTGATTTACAGCTTCTAGTTTAACATTAGTTAAACCATCAAACGCCATTGGTTAACTAGTAGTTAGACAACAGCTGATTCTTTACGTTTAGTTGTAACACAATCAGTTTTTTTTTTATTTTCTATTATATTTTGGTTTTCCCGAACCAATTTTAGCATCAATTCAATATCTTGCTCGGTAAAGTTGTATGAGCGGGCGCTTGTTTTATTCATTTTTAAGAAATAACAAATCAAACCATATCCTACAATGGAATTGCCAATACTGGAAGTTAATAGTTTGATAGGGTTACAATTTTTTGTTCATATTAAGAGGGTTAGTTAAACAATACACTGTGAATATAAAAAAGTATTAGTTAAACAATAGTTATCATTTTAGTTAACTAATTACTGTAAACTTGGCCCTAAAACGAATACAATACATACCATTTGGGTAAAATTTAATTTTAAACACGGTTTTTTGCTTACTGATAGGTGATGGAAACTGTACTTAATGGACATAATATTTAGATTTAGATTGATTTCTAAAGAGAGAGTAGGTATACTCCTTACATTTATTTGACACTTTATAGAAAGCGCAGCACTTCAACGTTTTTCAAAATTGCACACACGGAAGAAAAACAAATTGACAGCACATTAAAATTTATATAAGTAACATGCGATTCCCCATTTTTTTATTATGTGTAAACCTAATAAAAGCTTAAGACAACTTTAGTGTTAAAACCAAACAAAAAATAAAAACACTCAGATATTATAACTGTCAGATCTAATTTATTTCAGGCGTTGGTTCTAATATCCGAAGTATTCGAACTCTCGAAAACTCAAATTTATTTCGCTAAAGTCTAACACGTTTACAGGTTTTATCTATAAATTAAAAATCTTTGTGGTAGCTAATTTCAACATAAAAACATACAGGCTGTTTTTTATAGAGTGTCAGAACTTTGAATTGGCAATACTTCTTTATTAGAGCACCTATTTAACAGCTGATAGTTGCTTTTTGTTTAGTTTACTTTGAAATTTCATTATGAGTCAACTTACACCAGAGCAACGCGTGCAAATTGTTGAAATTTTTATTCAAAATAATTGTTCTGTTCGTCAAACTCATCGTGCAGCGAGCGCTACAATTGATTTACTCAAAGAAACTTTTGATAAAAAGAACAATTTCACGTAATGGCCCAATTAATTGGCAAACCAAGATCGTGTGATTTAACACCATTAGATTGTTTTCTTTGGGGTTATGTTATGTCACTTACATATATATGTATGTATGTCGATAAACCACAAATAATTGAACACCTGGAAATCAACATTCGAAGAGTTATCCGCGAAATACGGCAGCAAATGCCGCCTTCTAAGCGTGGCGGCCACATTGCAGAAATCATATTTAAACATTAATTTCATAAAATTTTCTTTCCAGTAAAGCCCGTTTCATTGATATAAACAATATATTTCTTTGTTTTATTATGATTTAAATTAAAACTAATATATGTAGTCCCATTATGTACCATAAAATAAAACTTATTAAAAGTAGGTAGGTTTCAAAAGTACCAAATTAACCCGTTTTAACCAATTAAAAAGTAACCTATACCTATTTTAATTTAGGTCATATTCTATTCGTCTTCTAAATTTCTTCTAAATGCATTAAGCAGTTTTTGCGTTACAGTGGAACAAACTTTCACATCTACATATGTATATTATTAGTAGGATTAATTTATGTATATGAATGCATATATGAAGGGTTATAAATATCCATGTATTTGTATATGTTTTTATATATGTATATGTACAATGTATTACATATGTATATGTATTTACATACAATATCTTGAGTCTTTATCTAATTCTTCTCTCGTTAGGGGCTGTGCACATATTACGTAACGCTGTTATAAAGATTTTATACCCCCCCGTCCTTAACGCTTTTTACTAATTTTTCAGTGCAAAATTTTTAATCCGTAAGAAATCTTTAACCCCCCCACCACAAAGAGCGTTACGTAATATGTGCACACCCCCTTACTTTCATTGTTTTACCGAATTGCACAGATAAAAGATAAATTCCGATATGTTATTGTTGTTGTTTTACTTACTTGCATTTACATATTTGACTGTTATACCAACAAAAACATTTTATTAAATTCTGTTAAAGGGGTTTAACAGTTAAACCGCCCGCGTTTATAAACGACGATTATTCTCTCACGAATTATCTAAATCTTGTTGTTGTTATAAAATTAAATAAATTTTTCTCACTAAATAACTGAACATTTTTATTGAAGCCAAAGCAATCACAACAACCACATTACGAGTCGCGATACATACATATGTTTGCAAACTCACACATCCACTAATAGAATAATTATTTTGGGCTGACTTTTTTGCAGAAATGCTTGTTGCACCATCCATCTAAAATTAAGAAAATTTAATTATATTTTGGAAAATTATACAAAACAAACAGATGGATGATGATTATTTTATATTTTGCATGGCTGATTACATGCAAATTATTAAATACATAATTAGAAAGATATGGAATTTTCTAGTAGAAGACCATTTACATACACACAAACATATCACATTTTGCATTTCAATTAGACACACAAGCCCACTTTTTGTAAACTTTTATTGCACTTATGTAGGTATATTAATTACTAAAACAACACTTTAAATTTATATGTATGTATGTACATACATATGTATGTACGTAGGTATATCAATATAAATTTATTAATTTGCTTTAAAGCACTTAAATTCTTTCTGAAAACGATTTAAAGTACACAACGGCACATTCTTAAACAAATCAACGAGGCAGACGGACGAACTGAAGAAACTGAATTAGGTGAATGAATGTCAAGGCCAACGAACCGTTAATAAGATAATCTAGATGAGAGAAAATATAATTAATGTTATTTATAAAAAACTTAGATTATTAACTTCAGTGTGACCAGAGCGTTCCATAAGTGCGCAGGACACTTTCTTACATACGTGTATAATTTTACAAACATTCACACGAATATTAAACTTTTTTAACATACATACATACATAGATACTTATGTACATAATACATATAGGTATACGTCTATAAAATACTAGATGACCCGGCAAACGTTGTTTTGCCATACAAAATATTTCTAGTGCATATTTTGGGTGTTATATAAAATATATCGAATGAATTGTAAGTGTGTGACGATGACCGCCGATGAAAAAAATACCAAACAATAATTTTGTTCTGTTTGAAATACGAACGACGACGATTCTCCTGCATGAGGCGGACGTAGCAGTATCTGTCATTCAACAACAAAAATAATTATGAGGCGGACATAGCGCCTTCTGTTGGGTTAATAGTTTAGTAAATGCAGGAATTGCCCCTCCCTCCCCTCCTCATCACACTAGCAATTTAAAATATTCTTTAAAAACTTATCTCATACCTACCAAATATACATAAAAAATTTCATTAAAATCGGTCGAGCGGTTCGGACGAGTTCGATAACAAACATCGTGACACGAGAATTTTATATATTAGATTTTTAATTCATATAACATACATATGTATATAATATGTACGGTGACCATATTTTTCGACAAAAAAAAAGGACACTCAAAATTAAATAAAAATTTTTGGTATTAACTTAATTACATACATAGATATATTTTATATCAATAAAATAAAAATATAATTCAAACAATGTAATATTAGCGACTACTACAAGTAGTTACATATGTATGTACTTATTTTAATGTTTAAAACAGAAATTAAATATGCCTAGAAGTTCACACGTCGTTTAAACAAAAAATTACTTAATTAATAAAAATTAACAAAGAAATTAAATTTAGCCAATAATACAAAAATAACAAAATTCAATAAATAAAAATAACTAAAAACAATAGTTTAAGGATTATCTATTAGTGATATTTTTCTGAAGAATGTATTTTTTGTTATTATATCAATATTATTTGATAAAATCAATTTAAATTCTGCACAGTCCATTTGACAGCCGACAGAAAATTTGACACATTGAACATACACTTTTCAGTGTTGCCTGTCTTGAGTGGCTATAAATTTATATTGTATTGAGTTTAAAATTTCGGTAATTTTAGAAAATAAAACTTTTAATTTTGGAAACTAAAGAAGAACATTAGCAGTAAAGAACAATCAACGTAATAATATGAAATCTGTACCTAGATACCAGTTTCTTTACTCGTGGTCAAATTATGAAAAATGAGGAAAGCATTTTAATTATTTTTACTTAAGAAATATATACGTAGATCGAAATGAGAATATCATTATAAACCAGGAAAAGTCAGATATGCCAAGCTACATTGACAAGCTAGATGATGAACTTTATTATTATCAAAAATGTGCTGCGCTTTTATAAAACAATTGATTTCTCAAAAAACAATAGTTAAGAACAAATATAATTTTATCATGAAATTCATTTTACTAATTGAAAATCATTTTAAACAACTTGATCAAATGAGTGAAAAGCAATTAATCAACAGAATTGATTTCTGTATAACGTTCCATCTACTATTTTTATTATTATGATTATTATTATTATCGGAAAATTTCATGTAATTGTATTTCGGATGAAACTAAAGTGCTAACTATAATGTGCTTAAGCTAGCTTAAGCTACTGTCAGAAATCAACGAAAAGCATGTCAAATGCTTAAGCAAATTATTGACCACTTTTGTGTGGCTATATTGTACTTATTTGACTTAAAGATCTTCTTCGCTGAGTTGCAAATACATGCACTATTCAAAAACTATTTTCTTCTTATTTTTCCAAAAATTTATTTTATGTCTACGTCTAATTAATCTAAAACCATAAACAAGCAATTTATTTAAATTTTTATTATGTTAGAAATGAAATGAAAACATTCACAAATAAAAAACTACCAACAAATGCAACAGTTTCAACTATTTTCAATAAATAAACGTATAAGCAGCTGTTTGCTTAAGCAAGGTACGATTGGTTTCGGTGTTTGCTTAAGCAAATGAAATTTGACGAAACTTGACGAAAAGTTCTTAAGTACATTATAGTTGTCAACATTTGGTTGTGTGTAGTCGCACAGTTGCTTAAGCTAGCTTTAGCATATTATAGTTAGCCCTTCAATTGTCATAGATACATATAACTCGTCGCATAATTCAAAGTATTAAGTTCACGTTTCGCAAATCCTTCCATTTCATAGTAACATTAAGGCAACTGTGGAAGAAATATCTCACTTGCATCAGCATGTTCTCCGCATTAAGTCACTACATAGGTATGTTGAAAAATATGTTTAAGTGTTGGCAAATAAAATATACATACATATGAATGTCACTTTAAAAGACTTTGTTGAAAACAACACATACATACATATACGAGTATATTTATTTTATTAAGGGCTAAATTTACAGTAATTAGTTAGCTATTAGTAAACTATAATAATAACTATTATTTAACTAATAATTCATATTCACAGTATATTATTTAACCAACACTCTTAATATGAACAAAAAATGGTAACCCTATCAAACTATTAACTTTCAGTACTGGCAATTCTGTTATAGCATATGGTTTTTGTTTACATTTGATATCTTATTTCTTAAAAATGGCGTATACATTCAAGAACTTGCCACGCCACCTACTTGCTAAGACGGAATCTATCCATAAAATCTTTTTAGATTATGTTGGCGACGCTCAGCAACAATATTCCGCGTATTATCAGTATCAGTATCAGTGTCACTTTCTATATCGGACTCCGCGTTTTCAATTTCACATGCCATATCTAACATTTTTCACAAATCAAAAATACTAATAAAAAATTCCAACGAATCAGCTGTTGTTTAACTATTAGTTAACCAATGACGTTTGATGGTTTAACTAATGTTAAACTAGAAGCTGTGAATCAAATATTATCAGTTAAACTAATGACTGTGAATTTGGGCCTAAAATCACTTTAAATTAGAAAGTTGTACTTAAATTGCTCATCTTCAACAAGTACTCGCAATGTAATGTTAATTTTTCGAGCAATAATTGTTAACAAAACTGATCATATCATTCATTCTGTTCAGTTCGTAACTTCCCAATCCCATTAAAAAATAAACAAAATATGTATGTATGTATGTAAATATATGTATATTAAATATATTTCCCATTATGAAAACAAACATGTTTCTATTGTACAGATTATATTATAATTACTTAATATTTAAATTCAATTCAGTTTTAAAGTTTTTGTTTAAATGAAATCGAAAAACTCATGCAAGCTGATGAAGTGACAACAATTGCAACTTCCGACTACAGGTTGCCAAGTTGTAAGATTATATCACATATCTAACATGTCAATTTATTATACCTATTGATGAACAAAATATTTAAACCAATTTAAAGGATTTCGGAGCTATGTTTTTAGCTGGAACATGGAACAAAATACTAAATAATATACGAGTACTCGTATTCGATTATTCGACTATTTCAAAATATTTTCCGAATAATTTGCATATACTTTCCAAAGATAAAAAATTCCTAAAGTTTAAAAAAGTGCATAAATTGTACAAAAATATATAAATTTTTAATAATTTTTATTTAAAGAAAACAATTTGTCTTAAGCAAGAAAATAACCTTATTTAAAACAAACACATAGATATATGTATGTATTTTGCAACAACCATTTCAAAAAGTCTCATATGTTTATTCATATCATATTAAGTTAGTAATCAAACCTCAATAGAGGAATGTTTTATTTCAATAATTGAAGAACCAAAATTAAATATGCAAAAGTTCACGGACAAAGGTGGCTGGGCAATCTGAGAAAATGTGATCTACCAAACAGCACTGAATTACTTATTAGAAGCGCAAATAGAGTAAGAAAAACGAAATCTCAAAGTATCTAAGTAAGTAAAATAATTTAAATATGTTCAGTAGAAGTCTCCAAATGTCGTAATAATGTTAAATACCTGAAGTAGTGTGATAGTTTTTTCAATATATTGTTACTGACACAAAGATAGGTATTTATTCCAATTAAATTCGATATGTTAAGTGGCTCTAAACTTTAAAAGTAATATTCGTAATCAACAAATATGTTCCAGATAATCATATTCGTATTCGCGAATATTAAAAATTGATATTCGTAACATCGCTAATAGGTACTAATGAAGGCCAAATAGATTGCTAAAGACTGATCACTACGCTATTCGACAATCGCAGAGGACAATAATATTGTTCCAATATGTTGCATACTTAAAAGAGAAATTTTCGAAGTGCAAAAACGAAATTGTAACATATGTATTTACTAAATCCGAAAAACAGTTAAAAAAATAAATGAACTACCTACAATTGTTACCTACACACGCATATAATAAATTTTCTCACTTATTTATCAACGCTCTGGTCACTCCGAACTTCATAAATTACGATTTAGAAACAAAATTTTAGATAATAACTAATATTTATTATCTTTTCTCTCATCTAGATTAAGTTACTAACGGTTTGTTGGCCTTGACATTCTTTTAATAAATTCAGTTTTCTTCAGTTCTTCTTTGTCTGGCATCGTTGATTTCTTTAAGAATGTGTCGTTGTTTATTTGAAATAGTTTTAAGAAAGAATTTAATTGCTTTAAAGCAAATTAATAAATTTATATTGATATATGTACCTACAACCATATAAATTTAAAGTATTGTTTTGTAATTAATATAATGTGCAATAAAAGTTTACCAAAAGTGGGCTTGTGTGTCTAATTGAAATGCATAATGTGATATGTTTGTGTGTATGTAAATGGTCTTCTACTAGAAAATTCCATATCTTTCTAATTATTTATTAATTTGCATGTAATCAGCCATGCAAAATATAAAAAAAAATCATCCATTTTATTTGTTTTGTTTTTGTTTTCCAAAATATAATTAAATTTTCTAATTTAAGGTGGATGTTGCAACAAGCATTTCTGTAAAAAAGTCAGCCCAAAATAATTATTCTATCAGTGGATGTGTGAGTTTGCAAACATATGTATTGTGACGCGTAATGTGGTTGTTGTTATTGTTTTGTCTTCAATAAAAGTGTTCAGTTATTTAGTGAGAAGAATTTACTTAATTTTATAACAACAACAAGATTTAGAGAATTCGTGAGAGAATAATCGTCGTTTATAAACGCGGGCGGTTTAACTGTTAAACCCCTTTAACAGAATTTAATAAAATGTTTTTGTTGGTATAGCAGTTAAATATTTAAATGCAAGTAAGTAAAACAACAACAATAACATATCGGAATTTATCTTTTATCTGTGCATTTCGGTAACACCTTGATACCATGGGTAACAAATAAGGCAAATTTAGCTCATTTCTTATAACTTTATTGCAGTGAGCCGACGAAAATCGGTACGATAGTGGGATCTTAGCTTTATAGTGTACTTTTTTGTGAAGGGTAAAATTAGAAAGTATTGTTACTTTTTTACTTTTTGTACTTTTCCTATTTCTATAATTTTTTTTTCAGTGCGCTCGCGATAATATGAACTAATTAAAACCAAGCCAGTTCACTTTTGCAAGATTGTTCTTATTTGCGAATGGTATCTAATTGTCCCTGAGAAGCCATCCATCATTGGCATTGAATTTCAAACCATTTTCTTTAATTTTATTTTCTTTTAACATTAGTTCACTAATAGGGAATTTTTTGTCTTTCATATTCAGAAACCAGTATAGGTACTCCATTTTCGGGTACTCGGAAGGCCGCACAGTTTTTCTTTTTCCAAGTCCAATAAAAATATTGTTGACACATTTAATTATTGCATTTTTTTTTTGTCCACATATTGTAGACTTGTTCACCCCAAATTTATTCGCTAAATTAGTAACACTTTCTCCTTTTTGTAAATGCTCTAAAACTTCCGATTTTTCTTTTAAAGTTAAAAACTTATGCTTTTTTTATGCATATTTAAATACTTTTAATGTTAAATTTACATATATTAAAAAGCTGAATATGAGCACTAACTAAAAAATATGAGCACTTACTAAAAGTGTATGTATGAAATTTTGATTGACAGCTGACAGATTGAAAGCAATTCAAAAATAAATAGGGAAATCCCAAAATTATTATGCAGTTGAAGCAGAGTTTATCTACAACCCTGTTTACAAAGATTTCATTACTGTTTCAAAAAAATATCTTAAAAAATGTAAAAATAAGTAGCCAATGGAAGAGTGCACTGTAATATATGTATATACATATGTAAATGTTGATATGTTAGTTAAATATGTATCACCCATTTACATTTATTTAAAAATGCATGGAAAACAGAAAATGTGATTATTTTTCTACCCCTCTTTCTTCTCTATCCCGCTCGCCAACCAAAAAAATTGTCATGATATTTAGTCATGACTAAAAATCACCGTGTGAATTTGGTGTTATTATTATTAATTTCATTTAGGTAGTAGGTAGGTATGAGAGATTTGATTAAAATAGGCTTACATTTAGCCAGTTATTCGAGATATTCTCAATAGTTTATGATTCCAGGCTGAAATACAAAAAGGCCGTAACTGAATTTATTTTATTCTACAGGATTAGCACAATACCGTATAAATTTAGAACGATTTTTTATCCAATTACACATTTAAATTATGTTTATTAATTCTTTATTTCTGAAAATATTCCGAGATCCTTGCAAACAATTGGAAGAAATTTTCATTTTTATTTTCTTCCTTTTATCATTTTTAAGAAAATTACGCATATATATATGTTTTTAATCAAGCTGTTTATGGTCATTTTTCTTTATCTTTTTGATGGAAATAAAACAAATTTATTTCATCTTTTTCTCAACGTTTCGTCAGCTTTTTCCGACGTATACAGAAGTGGTTATCTGGCGATATTACCAGCTTATCATCAGGAAGAATCGCATAACGTATTGCATTCGAGACACATTTCTTCCCGAGATACGAAATCGTCTATTGGCGCAATAATATTTTTCATCCACGCAATACGTTTGGAATTACATAAACACTTTATTTTTGTATTTGCTGGGATTAAGTACTTATCAAAAAGATAATTTTGTGTTTTTTATCATTTTCAGCCTTTCAGATTTTAGGTGACGTTATAGTCAGTCATAATAACGCTAAGTATGTATGTATGTAGAAGAAACAGTATTTTCTGCGAAGCCTAATATATAATAGTATATCCTCCATAGAGTTTCGTAAACTTAGTTTCCGCTTTTCATGTTAAATACAGTATTAGCCTTCTATTTATATATTTTTGGCGATTTTTAATTCAGTTTTACCTCGACGAATTATGATAATTCAATTTGAACTAATTTTTGGACTTTTTATCTCAAATTGCAAATAGTCAAAAACTTGATTGCTGCTTAATATATTTACATAATGTGTTTAGTTTTTGCTAGCCCGCCCATACATATTTCTTTAAATAACTGTCTGGAATACTTTTTCTATGACCATTTACTGTATCCCTAATGGATGAGAATAGAATATTTTGAAAAAAACAATATTCTTTTGATTGTTTTACATTTTTCGCATGACTATAAGTTTGATTGTGTATGGTGGACAGTGGCCTGTTTTGTAAAAAGGATCGCGTTGCAAACATGTGTTAAATCATCATTTAACACAAACGGGAAAAACAACATGCATTAAAAAATGCATGTTCCTACATTCTTTCAACATTTATATAAAACATGGCGAAAAAAATAAGGAGAACACAAGAAAGTTACCAAGGCTTATATATATAAGAGCAGCAAGAATTTCAAAATGAAAAGAGTGTAAACAAATTATTTGCAGGTCGTTGAAACAATTACCGCCCATTTCTTTCTTTATTCATTCGGTCGTTCTTAACTCCAATGAAATATTTCATAAAATGTGACATATCACGAATACATATTTTAAAATCATTTCACTAAACTAATTCATTATATTTCACAGTTTTTTTTTTCATTTGTAAAGGAATTAAGCATTTTTCTAAATTTCACCATCTAACCTCTCTACCCTATTACTTTCTCCCTAGTTCTAGCACAATGCATGGTAAACGTATAACCCTGTCATACGAAAAAAAAAATCTTAATATATTTTTAAACAATTGGATCAATTTTAGAATTGACATCAAGACTTAAAAAAATTTCAATAATTTTCACATGCAAATTCCTTGTCAGTAGATTAAAATTAGTTTCCAATTGTGTAGATTTAGTAGAACTTCGGTATATTGCAGCTGTATACAAATAATTGTGCTTTATGAAATTTCCAGCAACGTCAGCTTTAATGCATGTACAATATAATCAAAATCTAATCGTATTAATTACAGTGGAGCTGCAAATTCTCTTTTCACAATAAAATTGTAGCGATACATTGTAGGAGAATGTTGATTCAAACAATGATCGAGAAAGGGCGTGTCATCAGATACAGATAGATAGGAGGGAAACAATTTTACATACGAAATTATTCTTTTTTCGCATTAAATAAATTTACTCCACGAAAATTAGTTTAATTTAGTTTCACTTTGGAACCTGCCTTCATCCTAACAAAGTTGTAAATTAAGATAAAATAAATAAACTTTTTTAAAATTCAATTTTATTAAAATCCTTTTGAAGAAGATTTAAAATGTTTTTAAATTTAATAAAACTTTTAATAATTCTCACTGGAGCTTTTCTAACGGTAAGTAAAACATACACAGAATAATAAGTTTGAATTTAAATTATCCTGAGGAAAACAAAACCTGTAGCAGACTAACAAATCTTTCAAAATTAAATAATTATTCAGCACTTTATGAAAAAAATCCTGTGCTCATGTTTAATTATTTTAAAAATTTACTTATGAAAGATCTACAGTTTTCTTAATTAAAATCTACACTAAACATGTTTTTTTTCCCAGAAATCAGAATATGTTTTTGACGTTTTAGAGATTGAAATTGTTGGGAATAGTACAAAAGTAGAAATCAATTTTTATCCTTCACGGCCTTCACGTGGTGTTTATGCCTTTAGTGGTTACCTGCACACCAATCAACCCATTGACACAGATAAAACAAGAGCAGGGCTTAAAATATTCTACAGTTCCAATGGCATCACTTACACCTTATCACCTTATCGTGTACTGCCTGCTACGCTCACAGATCTTATGAATTTTGTTTACAACATATATCTTATGACAACGATTGATGAATGTTGTACAAATCCATACGTTCTTGAAGGCAAATTTAAATCGCCTTTACCAAATATATCAATGCAATGTGAACATTGCGTGCCCAGCACCGAATATTTTCTAACATATATGCGCAACGGTTGGTTGGTTGGATGGTTGGTGTACGTGGCTGCCTGCTACGCGCAAGCATTCAAGTAGAATCAATGAGATTCCGTTTTGACAGACCACTCCACTCGTCAGTGTCAACCTGATTTAGGTCCGAATCCAGGCCTCAGATTCGGAGTAAGATTCTAGATCCATCCCGTCGAATTAAGGTATCTAATGAGGTCACCTAGACCTATCCCTGATACCTCCGAGAGATCGTCTATTATGCTGTTGCCTAGAAATTTGAGTCTCGAATGGTGTAAGGCCGGGCATTCGCAAAGAAAGTGGAAGACTGTTTCCTCTTTGCTTTGATCCCGGCAACTACGGCAGAACGCATTGTAGGAAAGGCCCATCCTGTTAGCGTGTCTCCCGATAACCCAGTGCCCCGTCAATACTGCGACGAGCCTCGAGATGTCCCTACGGTTTCTGTTAGTTAGTTGTGTTGTGCGCTTAACGTTGTAGCAGGGCCACATTTTCTTAGCCACCTTGCACGTGCTCAACCTGCGCCACCTGTCTTCAGCTTTCTGCCTGAAATGGTTGAGAATGAGATTTTTAATACTGCCAAATGGCATGGCTAGCGATTCAGCAATGGAGACGTCCATGGCAGATCCAGCCCTGGCCAGTTCATCCGCCTGTTCGTTGCCTTGGAAGTTGCTATGTGCGGGAACCCTGATGAGGGTTAGTCTGGATAACGCGTCCTTGCACTGGCTAACTAAGGTAGAAAAAGTAGTGTGTGACCTTAGAGACAGAAGTGCCGCTTGGCTATCGACAAAGATGCCGACTCTTCCTTGGACACCCCTGTCAATCAAAACCCTACACGCCTCCCTTATGGCCAATATTTCCGCCTGAAATACACTAGCTTCATCAGGAAGTCGGAATGAGAGTTTTATTCCAAGTTCACTCGAAAATACTCCAGAGCCCACACCGCAGATCATTCTTGATCCATCAGTATACGTCCTGAAGTTAAAGTCTTTTTCTATGTTTCCCCCCTTCCACTCCCGTCTGGATGGAATAAGAACTTTGAACGTACTGTCAAAGTCCAGATGAGGTACCATGTAATCGGTGGGTTTCCTCAGTGTCGGTGGTAGCTGATCTAGGATTTTGGCATGGCCATAGGTCCTTGATCTCCACCTCCCAGATGCCGCTAGTCTTGCCGCACTGCTTGAGGATGCCGCCAATACATGTAGGTCGATCGGAATCAGATTTAGCATATCATTCAGAGCCTCTGAAGGACTAGTACGTAAACATCCAGTAATCCCGATGCAAGCAGATCTCTGTATTCTGTATAGTTGGTCTACCACATATTTCTTATTTGTGGCGGGCCACCATACTACCGATCCGTAAGTTAATATGGGACGTACAATTGCCGTGTACATCCATTTAAGCATGTTAGGGGTTAGGCCCCATTTGGAGCCAAACATCCTCCGACAGGATTAATAGGCAACTGTGGCCTTTTTGACCCTGTGTTGCACATTTTGTTTCCACGATAGTTTTGTGTCCAGGATGACTCCTAGATATTTTGCATTGTCCGATAGAGACAGTTCCAGATTATGTAGCCGAGGGAGTCTAAAGCTCTGGACTTTGGTCTTTTTTTTTTTTTTTTTTTTTTTATTATTTATTGAATCTTCAATTATAAATTGAAACATCAATAAGTTTTTCAAATCTTAAATCTAAAAATACATTAATATATGTTTAGCCTGTGCTAAACAAAATTTTTAATTCCAACTGTTGATTTTTGATGTTTTACATCTCTCGTGTACGGCTGAGAGAAAGAGTATCCCTCCTTCTCAACCGGGTGTGGCCTCAATAATTTAGAATGTTGCGCGCAAGTGGATTTGGGTGCAATACTAGTTTTTCAATATATTTTTTTGCGTGTTTTGAAAATACTGTCTTCACCAACGGAACATCAAGATCTTTGTGAATTCGCTGATTTCGGATATACCAGGGGGCTGCAGTAATTGTACGTAGAATTTTGTTTTGTCGCCTTTGAACTTTTTCTACATTTGATGCTGAGGCAGTGCCCCATAACTGGATTCCATAGGCCCATATTGGTTTCAGGATCGCGTTGTATAACAAAAGTTTACAGTCAAGACTTAATATAGAATTTCTTCCAATAAGCCAATTCATTTGGGCTGCTTTTAATTTAATTTGTGTTAGCTTTGCGTCTATATGAGTCATTCCATGTCAAACCGTACGATTTTTGCTAAAAATTGACTTTGATGTCTCCGATGTCTTTCAAAATTTGAGAACGAAGTCTTCATTAAAAAATATTTTACACGTGTTTCGGGAAAAAAATTAAAAATTTTTTTTTAAAAAGTTATTTGCATTTGAAAATCGTCAAAATCGTGAAAAATCTTCCGACATGACAACATTTAACCTAATGTTTTTATAAAACTAGTGACTGGATTTTGAAGTTCAATACCTTATTTTAAAGGTATTTGAACCTTCCTTTTAAAAAAAATATTATTTTTTATAAATTAATTTTTTTTTTATTATTAAAATTTGGTTTTTTTACTTAATTTCTGTTTTCCACAATCTTCGAACAAGTCGAAAAATCTGAAAAAAATATTTTCTTAAAGGTTAATATATTCTTAACATTCCCTCAAAATTTCAGAGTGGAGGTCGAATGGATACTATTTTTTACAATTTTTTTCCATTGCAGCACCACAAAAAAATTACATTTTGTATATAAAAATTTTATTTTCAGGCATGTTAACGAAAATGTCAAATTTTAATTTTTTCCCGAAACACGTGTAAAATATTTTTTTATGGTTAATACGTCTGGCAAATTTAAAGAAAATCGGAAGAGGTGGTGTAAAATGCGATTTCAATGTTAAACGACGATCAAGATGAACGCCTAGATATTTTACTACAGTGTGTTGCGGTATAGTCTCGGTGTTGATTTGTATAGGCGGGCATGTTTCCCTGCGTAGAGTAAAAGTAACGTGTACACATTTCTGCTCATTCACTTTTATCCGCCATTGTTTTAGCCTTGTTTCCAATTTTGAGATGTACCCTTGTAGATTCCGGGAACCTTCTACAGGATTTTCATGATAGCTTAGAAAAGCCGTATCATCAGCAAATGTTGACGTGTGAATGATACTGCTTAACGGTAAGTCAGAGGCATATATTAAATAAAGTAAAGGACCGAAGATACTGCCTTGAGGGACTCCGGCTTCAATCGACTGCGGGGGGCTTAAAAAATTGCCTTCCTTAACTACAAATTTTCGTTCCTCTAGATAGCTTTTTAAGAGCCTGACGATGTTTGCGGGTAGATTTTGTGTTAATTTGTGGACAAGACCTTCGTGCCATACTTTATCAAAGGCCTGTGCGACATCAATAAAAAGCGCTGAACAATATTCTTTTTTTCAAAAGTTTCTCTAATGACATTCACAAGTCTGTGAGTTTGTTCAATAGTGTTATGCTGACTGAGAAAACCGAATTGATGATCTGGAATACATGCACTGCTAGTTACTATAGGAGTCAGCTTGCTCATGTACAGTTTTTCAAAAAGTTTCGACATATTGGACAATAGACTGATAGGCCGATAGGATTCAACCTTTGTATGATCCTTACCGGGCTTTGGTATCATAGTAATCATCGAAGCCTTCCATTCTGCCGGATAGTATTGCAGTCGTAAAATACTATTAAAGATGAATAGTATTATTCGTTTTGCAATGAAAGGCAATTCTTGCAGCATTTTGTTGCTTATTCTATCAATACCTGGGGCTTTTTTTTGAGTTTAGACTTGTAATGGCCTTTTGAATATCCACAATATTAAATCTTAGCGGAATTTCTGGTAAAGCGACGACTGGCGGCAGTTCAGTAACATCAGCAGAAGTATTTGGAGTAAATACCTTTTCTAAGTGTTTAACAAAAAGAGCACCTTTTTCAGCATCAGTTCTTGCCCAGTCACCATTTGAAGCTCGTAATGAAGGTTTACATATCACCGGCCTTTTAACTCCTCTGGCTGCACGCCACAGCGAATAATCTGTTGATGGTGTTGCATCGAAATATTGCAGAAATTTTTGCAGCGAAGCTGTTTTTTGTGTTTGCAAAACTTTTCTAAGCTGCTTGGTACACTCCTTAAGCCTTAATTTTAGCTGAGGCGATCTGTATCGTTGCCATTCTCGTCGAGCTCTCCGTTTTTCAGTCAATAGCCTTTCTATATCTGCACAAAAAATATTGTTAAATCTCGCTTGTTGATTTGGTTGAATTGAAGAAGCATTAAGAGCAGCTTGTTTGGCATGTGCTTCAAACAACCTAATACAATTTTCTATGTCAGTAGGTGTTCTCAATGGCATATTTTCCGTGCAATGAGCACTCAAATATTTTTTGTATTTCAGCCAGTTAATACGTGCAGATGTCAGCGGTAAATCACATGTTGGTCTTGCGGTTGTGTGTGAATAAATAGTGATAATAGTAGGCGAGTGATCTGAAGACAAATCCAAAGATGCTTCTACTTCCGTCATTTCGCTGGGCACACCTTTCGAGATTCCAAAGTCGATAACATCAGAAATTTTTTGTCGATCCGTTGGCCAATATGTTGGCTGACCACTTGAAACTACATTCAAACCCATTTTTGAAATTGTGTCAAACAAAACACGACCCTTAGGACTGATTAAACGTGAACCCAAAAAAGTGTGTTTAGCATTGTAGTCGCCAGCTGCTAGAAAACGGGACCCCAGTGTTGTATAAAATGCGGTATATTGACTCTCTAAAATTGAAAACCTGGGAGGAGAATAAACAGATGATATCACAAGCTTTTGATAAAAATTTTCAATACAGATATTTGTTGCTTGAAAATATTCTTCACGAAGGTCATTTAGCAGGTAGTGTTTTATTCGAGTTTTTATTAGGATTCCAGAGCCACCACAAGCTCTACCTCGAGGATCCTTAGTATCGTAAAAATTATATCCACTAATTTTAAAATAGCTTCGAGACGTCAAATGAGTTTCTGAGATAAGCATAACGTCGATTTGTTTATCCAGAAGAAAATATTCTATTTCATTTTTATGTTGGCAGATGCCGTTTGCGTTCCAATAACAGATTCTTAAGTTCATGGTTTTTTCAATACAGCCTGCAACAAGGTAGACTGCATTTTCAACATTTTCTGCATCATACAGGACATGTTGAAAGTAAATGTATTTACTGTTTGTATTAGGATCTCTATCGAGGCTTCAATACGACTAAAATAATGGCCTGATTCTTCATTAGCTGGTACAGTTTTTTGCGCCGGAGTCTGGTTACTCTTTAAAATATTAGCGTATGAAAATTGACTATTAGGTTTTTACTAAGTAAGAGTCGTGTTAGACTTTAAAACATTTGAGTATTGATTATGGCTAGACGATGGTTGAGGTAACTGAGGGTAGTTTAAAGGGGTGTTGGGCTGATCGGGAGTAGCATTTGTTTTTCTGTTCGACGAATTTTTAAAAAAAGAGTAAAGAGGGCAGCCTCTATAGTTAGCAGTGTGGTTTCCACTGCAATTGCCGCATTTTTTTGCCTTGGTATCACCTTTTATTTTGTCACAGTTAGCGGTACTGTGCAACTCACCACATACAACGCAAACGGTAGGCAACTTGCAATAAGTTTTGGTATGGCCAAATTCTTGACAGTTCATGCATTGGATAGGTCCATTTTTTTTATGTGGCATCTCAACTGTAACTCTTCTGTGTAACAAGTACTTTAGATTATAGATTGGGTGCGATACATTTTTTTTTTAATTTTCAAGTCACCTGGCTGTAGCTCGACTCTAAAAATAGGTTGGGGGATTTTTTTCCCTATTTTTGATGTTAGAAACATTTTTAACCTTGAAGCCATTATTTTCAAGGCCAGACTTAACCTCTTCTGGTTCCACACTAGAGTCTATACCTTTTATTACGACGGTTAGACCTTTAGCACTCTTTAATTGGTACGTATAAAAATTTTTCTTTTTTGACTCAAGGTCAGAAACTATTTTTCGGTAATTACTTTCTTGCACAACCTAGATTTTTGTTTCGTTGATATTTCCGCGCTTAATTGGAGTTACATAGAACTCATTTTCTCCAATTAAGGAGATAAGGCTTTTTACCAACAAACTAGAGTTCCGCTCTCTTAAATATATCGGTGGAGGTTTACTCGACCTTGTTGTAGTTGTGTCTTCATTGTCTTGTTCAGATAAAATCGCGAAACGATTTTCGGAATTTTTTGTTTTGTTTTTTCCATCTCTGGGAACTTTCGATGTTGAAGCTATTTGAGCTGATTTTGGACTTCTTCCCCTTTTTAACACGGTTATGTATCTGTCCATTCCTGTTTGAATTTTATTATCATTTATTGTACTCACCGCATCTACCATTTTGTGCACGTTGGTCACCTTGTTACTTATTGTTTGTTTGTTTGTTTGTACAGCTAAGCTGACAAGTTTGCTGTTGGGTGCAATTGTTGTTGCTTCTTGATCACTATTTAACATGTTCAGAGATAATGATCGCACACGAGTATTTGTGTTTTCTGTTAAATTCAGGTTTTTGTTTAATTCATTTTTTTTATTGTCGTCATCAGCAACTAAAGTTATATATTGTACATTCCTACTGCTTGTAGGATTATTGTTGTTTTTATCAGAAGATGAACTCATCAGAGTTCTCTTTTTTATATTAGTTTGTGTATGCAAATATTTATGTATATTGCACACAAGCAAAAAATAAAATAAAACCAGTAAAATAACTGTTCAATAAATGTTTTGTTTTTTTTATATTTTTTGTGACTTGAAAAATTATTTTTTTTATATTTTTTTATATTCAGTTGCGACGATTATAAACGCGTCTGTTTACTACGAAAGTTGAAACTGAACTGAACTTTGGTCTTAGTAGTAAAAAGTACCAGCTCCGTCTTGCTAGGGTTCACACTTAGACCACAACCTGTAGCCCATTTGCTGAGTGTACCCAAGGCACTGGACATGATATCGCTTATCACGTCCGTGAACATCCCTGATACCATTATTACTACATCGTCCGCATAAGCCACAGCTTTCACTCCCGCAGTGTTCAGTCTGATAAGAATTGTGTTAACAACGAGAAGCCATAGCAGTGGGGAGATCACCCCGCCCTGTGGTGTTCCTCTGCATGCCCATTTTGACTTCTCGCTGTTTCCTAGTTTTGCGGTGACGTTTCTTGCCTTCAACATGGTGATGATCCAGTTGCTAATGTATTCTTCTACATCGGCATTCTCGAGAGACTGTTGAATGGCTGTCACTGATACATTGTTAAAGGCGCCTTCTATGTCTAGGAAGGAAGCCAAAGTATATTGTTTATTTTCAAGGGATCTCTCTATCAACCTTACCACCTCATGTAGTGCTGTTTCAGTAGAGCGTCCCTTAAGGTAGGCATGCTGACTTTCTGAGAGAGTTGACGACCCAGCAAGTCGATGTCTAATGTGAGAATCTATTAATCTTTCCAGCGTCTTGACCAAGAAAGATGAAAGGCTGATTGGCCTGAAGTCTTTTGAATTCTCGTGACTTCTCTTGCCAATCTTGGGAATGAAAACTACTCTGACCCCTCTCCAGCTGGTTGGAACGTAGTTTAGAGATTGCCCATGAGATTCTCTCCGGGGATAAAATATTCTCATTGACAGCATATTGTTGCCCACTAGATGAACTGTCTGACCTAGTCGTGTCCGTAC
The DNA here is from genome assembly GCA_947311025.1 of Lypha dubia. NCBI lineage: Eukaryota > Metazoa > Arthropoda > Insecta > Diptera > Tachinidae > Lypha > Lypha dubia. The sequence goes on from OX371263.1 coordinate 53,913,259, forward strand.
AGCCCGGGAAGTGGGTGTTAAGGAGGATATCTAGTGACTCTACAGAGGAGTCTGACCAGGAGCCGTCCGCCCTTTTGACGAAGGTTGGACAGGAATGGCTCATGGACAGAGCCCTACTAAGCCTTGCAGAGTCTCTAGTGTTATCTATTGACTCAGAGAAATTCTTCCATGACTTTCTTTTGGCGATTTTTATAGCTTTTTTATACGCTGCTAGCCTTTCGCGATATGGTTGCCAGATTTTATTCTCGTAGCAAGTGTTGAAGGCTCTACGTACCTCCTTGCGTAGCTTAGAGAGTTTCGAGCTCCACCATGGAGGGTAACTTTTCTTAGCTTTCGTTAAGGGGCAGGAAATCTCGAAGGCTTTGCTAATAGCCTTGTTGAAGACCTCCACATTGTGTTCAAGTCCAATCGTATTGTCGATTTCTGGAACATTTTTTAATTTTTGTTTCAAAATCCCGTTGAACCTGTTCCAATCGGTTCTCCTCGGGTTTCTAAAGCATTGTTTTTCTTTGTTTTGTAATATGACCTCAAAATGTATCCAATTGTGATCGGAGAAGGATCTCTTATTGGATACCCTCCACTTGTCAATTGAAAGCTTGAATTTGTCATTAATAAGAGTAATGTCGAGAACCTCTTCCCACCCGCTAAATCGATCCGAACTCGGAAAGATAAAAGTCGGCGAAGTGCCGGAATTACATATAGTTAGTTTATTAAGGTTAATGAAATCTAAGATATGCTCACCTCTGTCATTGATCTCACTGCTACCCCATATTGTATGCCTGGCATTGGCATCACAACAGAGGATGATGTCTTCATTGGCGCCAATGGATGACACGACAGCTTTCGCTTCGGCTGGCGGTGCTTCTTTGTCGTGTGCCATATAGCATGATGCGATAAGGAAGCTCTTACCATCTGACAACTCGACCCTCGCAACTGTAAGGTCCTCTGAGCTAAACTGAGTACAAAGAAAAATATTAATATGTTTTTTGGCTATTAGACATGATCTTGGCTTACCATTTCCTTTAGCATATAGTACGTTGTACAGGGACCTCGGGAACCCCTTAACCTCGGAGTTTGCTACCCACGGCTCCTGTACCGCGCAGATATCGAGGTTCTCTTCGGCTAAGAGAACCTTTAGGTTGTCTGTTGCACACTTCGAGTGCTTGAGGTTTATTTGAACAACCTTTATCGCCATTGCGGAGTGTTCTTCGTTTTCTTTATTGCGGTTCTGACAGCTGCATTCCAACCAGAAGGTTGTTTGCAGCCTCGACAGCGTCGGCTTCAGAACCGCTTGGGCGCAACACCTTGACCTTGGCGTCTCTCACCCCGAAGAACAATTTGGAGCCCACTTTCTCTAGCGCCACTGCTCCTTGCTCCGTTATGGACAGCATTAGGCAAGTACCACTGCTGCCGTGGTCCTCGGTGCGGATAACTGACCAGTCATCCATTGGAATGCTGGGGTTCTGAAGCTTCAGACACTCCAGCATTCTGCCACCGTTCTTGCCCAATTGAGGTAACCAAACTCTTGCTCGCGGTCTCATCGGAATTTCCTCCGCAGGGATAAGCTTAAGGCTTAGCCCATCCCAAGTGTCACTAATCTTAGCGATACTAACGCTGAGGAACTCCTTTGAGAACGCGTCCAAGCACTTGATTACCCTGTAACCCCGGTGTATCTCACTGGAGTCGAAGCGAGGTGCCGGCTTATCCTTATTGGTGAGGACGTAGTCCATTACGAGCTCAGCCAATTTGGATTCGACGGCACACCACTCCGTTGTTACAGGGATTAATTTGCCGTTTTTATGGTTCGCCAGAGCCATCAGAAGTTGGTCCTTGACTACCTCGTTAAATGGTCTTCGGATGGATGACGACGTAAGTTGTTGAGGAGGGGACCCCTTTGGTGCGACCTTCCTTTTTTTGGGTGACTGACCGCTTTCTGTCTGAGAGCGGTTTCTTTTGGAGCTTTTTACTTCTTGCTGGGAGAGCGGTGCCTTTTTGGACGTACTTGGTAGCGAATCCATAAACTTATGGTATTCGTTTACCACGGCCTGGTACCTCACCTTGTCCCCAGCATCAAGCTCATGCGTAACTCCATTCGCTTCATTCTTGGCAATCTTGGCTAGAATGAAGACGGCTTTGGAGTAACGGGACTTAAGGAGGTCTTTCTGACTCCTTTTCTTAGGTTTGCCCTTTGGCCGGTTGTCAGGCTCGACTATCGGTGTTGGGCTTTTGAGGGTTTTTGTGTTTTCTTGTGCAGATAGAGGGGTACTTTGGATTTTACCCTCACCATCCGAGAGGCCGACTACTGTCTCCTGGCTGGAGGCAAGAAGGTCGTCCTCTGAAGAGATGTCTTCCCTTCTCTGTTGTTTTTTGTTTTTTTTGTTGTTAAGTGTTGTTGAGTACATATGTTGGTCCCAAGAGTAGGCCAGTAAGGGGTGAGACCATCCACGCAGTGACGGCGTGCGTGAACTAGACAAAATAATTACAACCGGTCCGTGTCCTGGCACCGGAGGGGAGTTGTTAGGGACTAGTCCTCTTTAACCACTAACTAGCCATTCAGGTCCTCGGCACAGCTACCTTCCACCTTGACCTTACAAGTGGGGGAGTGAAGGGATAATTGGGAGAGGGATAGAGGTTGATGAAGGAGATTATCAGGAAATGGGAAATGGGAAGGAGGAGTGGTTAACCTTTAGTTATGAAGGCCTTTTTATTTCCATATTCCAAGACAGGTCCTGTTTGTGCAGAAGCGTGGACAGAGCCTGGATTGGAATAGAAAACAAAGCCGACACGATAGTTAACCAGGTGGCGGATGCGCAACGGCTACTACAAATACGAAATAGATGTGGAAGGAGAAATTGAAGCAACAATTAAAACTCTAAACTATCTGAACACGGATTGAAATAAAAACAATGAGGATGGACAATTTCATTACTTATATCGTTAATTTGCTGCAAGAGTGTCGCAACTTAAAAAAAGTGAAACAGTTAATCAGTTTTCAAGTTAGTCACAACTTGGAACGAAATAAATTGGGCATTACTTTCATTTCAAATTGAATAAAGATGTCAAAACATATTCAAAATTATTAATTAATTAAACGAATTGGTCGAGCTCTCACCCTCTTGCAGCAAATTAGCGATGTATAAGACGACAACAAAATAAATAAATAATATTACTAAATATTTTTATATTAATCTCTTTATGTATTTATGTATATACGAGTATATGAATATATTAATTTTAAAGCAGCAAATAATAAAATTATTTTTTTTTAATTTCAAATTATTAATCGTAACTAGATTTACCAGTTTTTTTTTTTGTGCTACTTCCCTACTACTTTTGATTCTTTTGTACTACTTTTGATACTTTATTATTTTAGACATTTGTAGAACTTTAATTCCTAAATTTAGAAAAAAAAATTAATACAAAGAGCGAAGTGAACAGAATAAAAAAGAAATTGCCAGCAAAATGTTTAAACAAAAATCAATTTTGAAAGTCGGTCTAGTATTGAGGAAGTTATGCGATGCTCAAAATTTCTTTGTATGGAGGTTACCCATTTTCCGCCTCTTATCGTCTTAAAATTTCACTGGCAAATGTAAAATATTAAGTTGCGCAGATGTTTGAATACTCGTATTAATAATTTTGTTTTGTATGGGTGACACTTTCATATTTTTAGTTATTCGAGAAATTAAAAATAGTTTTATTTATATGGGCAATGCTATACGTTCAATATACATATATTGAATGCGATCCAGTATCGCGATATTTATTGAAGGTGTAGCATGCAATATTGATGGATTTCACATTTTAGCGTATTCTGCGATATGGATCGCGATCCAAGTATCAAAATATATATTGTACCATCATGTATTCTTTAATCGAAACTCGTGCATCATTTCGTTTCCTTTGTAGCATATGTGGTGACAGGTGGCGCCTAAAGTCTATCTGAAAAGTTTCCAACTTTCCTATTTAGAATGGTAGTTATTATAATCCGGTTGATAGGAATACCAACAGTTATCACTGTAAACATTGCGGATAGTTATGTAAAATGCAATAAAAAAATGCAATAAATTAACAGAAAACACAGATTTATTAAAAAAGTTATTCAAAAAGAAAATTGCATGATTAATTTTGCGCCACTTGTTATAAGGAGCCGATTAAGGTTCTGCTCTCTGAAGTCAAAACGGCCACCGCTGGTATGAAAAAGTACGTCTGTCTATGGTTAATAAGAATGAATTCTGCTGGCTCCAGTAGGTGTAATTTATTATTGTCGAGTTCTTACTGTAGTTGTTTTCTGGTTTATGTTAAGTGTCATTGAATTGGAATTACATATGGATCTCTAAAATAAGTGCTTAAAATAATTTAGGGAAAAGGAAATTTTTAAACTTAAACGAATTTAGAGGAAAAAAATAACATATACACATGATCGATTTAAGCATGAAAATGTTATTAAGATCATTCAATCAAAATCGATCAATATGTATTGAAGGAAGTTGTTAGATTTCACAAAGAAATTTGATTTTTGTATATTGTTCTATGCACATTTGAAGCCAATTAATGTTTTCGATCACACATTCTGTGTCAACAATTAAACGAGTTAAGTATTTATTTGAGTATTCAATTTTACACTGATTGTGTTTTCTTAAAAGTAAATTTTAAGTATTAAAATAATAAAAAGACACGTTGTAACAATTAACATCACCACACATGAAATTTGTTTCTTCTTTTGTTCTAATAAAAACAAAACGAATTTACATTGTTTGTTGTAAGTGTCATCATACACAATTGATGTGTCAATTTTATGAAGTATTCATGTGACATGAATTCATCAATGATGTCGCAATTACTTCAGCTAACATGTATATTTATTAGACAAACCAATTGAGACGACTTATTATAGAAATCAAGGCAATTTAAGTATCTGATGGTACAATTTCTGAAGCTGTGTAGAGCTGAGTTGTAGGTACAATTCTTAAATTTGTTTGTCTTTACAATTACTCGAATAAAATTTTTAAATTTTTAAAATAAATATTCTTTAGCTTTTTAATACATTTTGTTTTTTTGTAAATTTGGAATATTTAAAAGTTTCATTAAGTTTTTATATTTTAGAATAAAAACAAACTTATTTAAATACAAAGGAAAAATTTGCTAAACCAGGAAAAATTAATTGTCATTTACTAGTTTTAAATCAAAATGACAACAAAGACATTTTGTACTTGTGTTCAATAAGTCAGCATCATCCATCTTTACACAGCTTCAGGAGTAAGATACTCAAGTACTTACCCAGCAAACAAGCTGGTTTCATTTCTACTTTAGAATTATTTTTTTTGTATTAAAACTCTTTCTCAAGTGATAAAAATCCTAAAATATGTATTTTTAAATCAATATAATAATTATTAGGTAATAAGATTTTTTGTGCTGTCCTTCATACGCACATCATTCAACCGATTTAAACAAAACTTAAATCAAATTAAAAATATATTTTCACAGAAGTGAACGATATATTGCGAGTTATTGTCGGTTGAGTATTTTGGAAGCTATAAGCATTTAAAGTTGCTACTCATACATTCTCATGTTTGGATGCAGAGACAGTAACAGCATAAGATGTTTGGAGAAATATACGATAAAAGGTGAGAGAGTTAAATAAATTGAATTAGCTCCCTGGAAAATATTTTGTTTTTGCATTTAACCGTTATTTTTTATTGTTAAATAAATGTAGTTTTGGTTGTTGCATGGATGCCTTGTATTGAAGAAGATTTTTAAGATAATTTTATATGAACTTAAAAAAAAAACATTATTTACATCTGGAATACGGTCGTTTGTGTCGGTCGTGGGTTACACTAGTTAGCTTTGAAAACTATAGAAGTTTCAATAGGAAGGGGGAAACTATAATTGAAAAATTAATATATTCAACTTATTACCAAATGGATACATTTTTTTCTCCTGGAATAAAATTTACTCTTGACGGCCAAATTTTAACGTTGTAGTGTTTCTTTTTCGCACGGCTATCCCATTCATCGCCATATGTAAGGTTGACGCCACACATATTCGTTTAATATTGGGTACCTGAGGTAAATTGAGAATAAAATCGGCATTTGTTAATCAATTTTCATGATTTATTCTTTATTTTATTCTTGAGGTATTTAGCTCACAGAAAAATGTGTAAAATATAAAATATTGGCTTTTTAGACTTACGCTCTTTATGGCCCGATGGGGGTTGAATTTTATATTTCGTAACATATTTAATCGACACTATTACAGTTATATTTTTCTTTTTGTTTTGATTTGCTTGTCCTTTAAAAGCGACATTGTTGTTGTTTTTTAAAATCAAGACGAGAAAATATGTATGTATATGGAGCGTTACTCGGATTCAACTGCAATAACAAAAACAAAATATTATATATACTCAAATGAATATATATGTAAGTATGATAGTGTTTCTTTTTGTTTTGCTTTATGTTGCTGAGATAGAGCTACCCACCAAACAAAACGTCAAGCGTTTGAACTGTTATGCTTGATGAATGTAGTACATATTAGGTCAACAAAATTAATTGAAAATAATTTTTTGTTTTCTCAATTAAATAAATATTATATTATTTAAAAACTTAACTAAAATTTTTAAAATATGGATTAAATTTCTTAAAACAATGTCATACTCAGAAAAATTATTAAATCTTCACACATGCAAACTTAACTTAGTTTATTTACACATAATTGGCATGTTCAACTTATTTCTATTTTATTTTTTATTTCTATTTTATGGTACCTTGATTTAAAAACTGTTGATAGAACTTTACTAAAAGAAAATAAAGTCAATGATTATATACTAGAGTTGTCAATTATTCGCCTTTCAACTTTGTTCGAATAATTCAAATAATAGTTTTTGTTCGTTCGATCAAACGATTAAAGCTAAACAATTATTCGATTAATCGACGAGAACAAGGAATACAAATATGCTTAAAAATTATTTATTGACAAAAAATAAATGTTTGTCATTAACACAAAAATGCATTATTATATAACCAAAATAAATTAAAAATAAAATAGTTAATATTTTTATTAACAAAAAAAAAAAATACATAAAATGAATACTACATAAAAAAAACTTCAAAATGTAATAACTGAGATTACTTTGAACTGATGTATAACGATTTTAATACTTCAAATACACATGTTTTATTCAGTCAAAATATATCAAATGTTTTTTTTTTTTTGTTAAATCAGACAATTTAGGTTGTACTTAAGAAATATTTTTTTAAAATCAATTTTATTTTCTTTCAAACGATTTTTGGTTTTTTGTTTTTTAAATTAGATTTTGCAAAAAATCTCGCTAATTGTTGAGGTAGGTGATATAGTGAGAAGAGCATAAAATAGTTTACATATCTAATTTTTCTGTTCTTTTTTTAGATTTTTCAGAATATACCATATCGTCTAATATATCGCTGAACTTTTTTTTATTTTCTGAATTTTTAATACTTTGAATAGAATTACATATTTAATTCGCATAAAAGATTGTTATTTTCATTAATAATAACTTCTTCTATATCATTACTTTTATCTGAATTATTGTGGTTACTTTCAATATAAAATAATCTAGAGTATAATTCATTTGGATATTCTTTAGTTTTTTGAAGAATATATTAAAAAACTTTCATTGCTCGGAAAATTTCCAGAATTTAAAAAATATTATTAACGTATTTTAAAGTTTTATACGTCTCTTATTTAATCTTATTTTAATGCGTCTTAGTAAATTTGTTGCAAAAGAATTATTAATTTTTTTGTTGTTAATCCAACAACTTTGTATACTTTAGGAGACTTGTTACACGTGACTTTGTTTTTGTTTTCTTTTTTGTTCTTGGTAAAATACTTCCAAACCAAGCTCATTCTAAAAGATAATTATATACCTATGTAATTAAAAAAAATACAATACAATAACAATGGATGAGCCAAGAACTTTTTCTTGGCAAAAAGCAAACATATGATGAGCAAAATGTTTTATTGATTCTATACGTTTGGGATGTTTCTATAAATCCAAACACAAATTATTTCTCTTGCTAAATTCAATTTATTACTTCAACTTTCGACTGTAATAATATAAGTGCCACAACCAGTTATTAAAAAATATAATGTACAAGCAAATTTACAAAAATACAAATTTGCAATTAATGGTACGCAAAGCTACATTTTTTTCATTGATTTTAAATGCGTGTAGTAATGAGCTGTAAATAAAGTCGTAAATTCCTTTGTTTTCTTATTTTGTTTAAACGTGCAGCGTGATTGTGGTTCTTGTGGTTGTTGTTCATAGTAGACCCTGTAGCAAATTTTTACGTGACTCAACCAAACAACATTTTCTACTTACATGTAAGATTTATATAAAGTAATTGCTTCTTTTTTGGCTTTTAGTTTATTTCTTACTTATTCACCTGAGAGCATACATGGGACTTTTACATTGGCATTAAATTTTCATTGGCATTATTTTAAACATTTACAATGAAAAAAAAAATAGTACCAATAACTGCCATTGCTTTTTTTTAAATATAATTTTTTACTATTTATAATGAAAAAACAGTGAAAGCTTTGAAATACTAATTACAATTGATAAAAAAAATAATTAATACTATCTGTATAAAAAAAAATATGGTCACATCGGCTTTTGAAAAAATAAAATTATAAATTAAAATGCAAACAAAGCTATGTACATATTTTTAATACATACACATACATACATACATATATATGTAAATAAATATGTGAAATATTATTGACGTTTAATACTGATAATGCTTTTGAAAAACTTTAGCATTGATTATTTGTAATGCTTTTACTTTTTAACTAACTAATAATAAAATTATTTCATTGCAAGCATTAGCATTGTTCAAAAAATTGATAATGCTAAAAATTAAATTGGCATTGTTTATAAGTCAATGCCAATGAAATCGACAATTAATTAGTCAATTTATTTAATTACTCCCAGGTATGCCTGAGAGTGAAAAAAACCCTATTCTTGAAATTTATTTAACGTTTCATTTGAAACATAGCACGACTACTAGGAAGGCGCAGTTCTACAGCAACTACATACATACATCCAAAATAACATGTATTTGGTTGGTATAAAGTGCTCGCTTAGTTCATATCATACAAAATACTAACAAATTTAACATATTTTTTACGTATGCAAAAATTTGTTCGATTAATTGACATTAATTAATCGATTTATTCGTTCGGCATTTATTCGGCATTTTAAAATTATTCGAACAAGAATTTGGTTTTCTTTGACCGATTAATCGAATTATTCTTAATCGGTTGACAACTCTATTATATACATAAGTATGTTTATTCAATTTGTTTGCTGGTCTCATCGACAACCAAATGAAAGAGGGTACGAATCAGTGGTGCCGCTTGGTTACATTTGTTACATTTTTCGTAACATTTGAAGGCCGAATGTAACGTGTATAATTTTGTTATATTTGGCCAAATTTTTTTTAGCTTTTGGTGCATATCTAATGAGCATAGCTCTAACCGGGTGTCCTAAGACACATCTCTCCTTTTTTATTTTGTTTTATTGCACGTTTAAACTGAAAAAAAACGAATTTTGCAAGAAAAAAATGTTTTCCCCTTTGAAATTTTTGAATAATTCCAAAACGCTAAAATATAGAAAAAAACTACATATATTGAATTAAATTATATATCATTTTGTTACGCATCTTTTGGTGTTTTGTTTATGTCAATCGGATGAGTCGTTCTCGAGTCTGAATATGTCTTCGCACCTAAATAATTTAGAAGGAATAAATTGCCACGCCCATAAAAAAAATTCGTACGTGATGGAGAAAAACCGAAAACGGATTTGAGTTTAAGACAAAAAAATACATATAGTCCAGATAGTTTTATTTAAAGGAGCGACAAAAAGTGATTTTTTGCAGAGCAGTGTTATCGAATGTGTGCAGTAAAACGATTCCGAGAAAATTTTACTGAAGAAATTTTTTAAGCACAATAACGTAAATAGATGGCATTTTTGTTATCAAAAATTACTAATTCAGCATTTTTAATATATTATTGGTTAGGCCACTATTACTCTCATAGCATCATATTGTTTATGTATTTTATATACATATTTGTATTAGTGATGTTACGAATATCAATTTTTAGTATTCGCGAATACGAATACGAATATTTAAAAACAGTATTCGCCCAATACGAATACGAATATTACTTGTAAGGTTTAGAGCCATATAATATCTCAATTTTAATTGGAAAAAATCCTTCCCTTTGCGTCAGTAACAATAAATTGAAGAAAACTGTCACTAAATTATTTTACCTACATACATGTGTACTTTCAAATTTCGTTTTTCTTACTCTGCTTCCGCTTTTAATTAGTAATTCATTGCTATTTGGAAGAACATATTTTTGCAGATTGCACAGCCACATGCATCGGTGGATTTTCGCATATTAAATTTTATTTCTTCCATTTTTTAAGTTCAAGATTCCTATACTGAGAATTGATTACTAACTTAACATGATATGAATTTACATATAAGACTTTAACTTTTATATGATAGTTACGAACGAAATATATTCTTCGTTTGTTTTTTACGAAGATTATTATCTTGCGTCAAAGATAAAAGGCATTATTTCTTTAAATACAAATTATTATAAATTAATATATTTTTGTACAATTTATGTACTTTTTTAACCTTTTTTTTTTTTATAAAATGTATGTACAAATTATTCGAGATATATTCGCTTGAATTAGGCGAATACGAATATCTCAAAATACGCGAATAGTCGAATATGAATACGAGTATTCGTAACATCACTAATTTTCATATACATATGTACATATATAATTTTCAGCAATAATAAATAGTTGGCTTTGTTAAAAGTGTTGACATATTATTTTTCACTTATTTGATTATTTATACCGCTGAGTATATCACTTGATAACAAATTGATAAAACACCGTTTGTCAAATTTTTATATTGAAATCATTAATAGATTGCAATCTCGGGTTAACTTCGGAAAATATTTTCTAACTTGCTTATTAATCTGTGGTTATTTCTGTTAAATGTAATTGTTGTATAAATATGCATAAAACTTTTTTAAATGAAAATAAGAATACGAAAATTTATATTAATATTATATAATTTTCGCCGAATGTAAGTAACTTTACGAACTTTAGTCATCAAATGATATAATCGTTAATTTCGTGTTTGCTGGGTAATTACTGAACGTAGAATTACTTATAGAAAACTTAACATGAAGTCATAGTGGAAAACCAAAGAAAATAATTGTCTATCTTTATGGCTGGCTGACTGGCCGTTTATCTTGTTTCACCCCCATCGAATAGGCAAAAGTCAAACACACATATACACACATATATATATGTATATATATATATATATATATATATATATATAGATATGTATGTATATATATAATAAACATCTTAATTGTTGCAAATAACACTGGCAATATTAACTCACACACCGTAATAATTAACAAAAGGAATGATTAAATGTTCTGGGAAATAAAAACGAACAAACAAACAAACAACAATATGTTTCTTAGTGGATGATTTTGGAAAAATGTAAATAAATCTGCATTTAAAGTGATTCTATTGAATTTTTCAATTTATAGCTTTGATTGTAGATCATTAGCGGTAGCGGAGCCACAACACCCAAAATGCGTCACCACGTTCTTATGAAAAAGTCAAATACCTGAAAACCTGATAAATTTAATCTGATAAAAAAGATATCTTACAAGTGCTAATAGTCGCGTTGTTCGGTTAGAGCGAGAACCAGCCTATGGATAAATTGTACCCCGAATTATTGTGGGTTGTGCGGTGATGAAGAGGAGCCAGAAACTATAGAGCATATCAGCTGTCATTACCCAATGCTGCAACGTCGTAGACAAAGGCGGCTGATCAGACATTTCCATGAGCGCATTAACGATATCAAGTGCAAACTTGTGGATATCAGGGGCTTTATCATGGTAATTATATGGCTATTTGATACACAGAGAAAACAGTGCCTAATAAATACCTTATAAAATAGAACAAAATTAATAAGATATCTCTACGAATTTTTTTCAAGAAGGAAGTCTTAGTATTTTAATAAGGAAAACCTTTTTGAAAAAACTAAGAAGGAAACTTATGGTTTTTATTAGGTATTCTTATTGATTTTTTTCAAAAAGGGTTTCCTAATTAAAATAATAAGACTTCCTTCTTAAAAAAAGCCGTAGAGATATCTTATTAATTTTGTTCTATTTTATTAGGCACTGTTTTCTCTGTGTGATATTAGGAAATACAAATTTGATGTCATCAGAACGTCATGGTACGTCCGGAATGCTTATTTACAACATTGGCACTCTAACCACCTCAATACTACACCTTGCTACATATATGTTAGCAGCCAGCTTAAGAAGCTGATTTACACATTATCATACAGGAACCTAAGGAAATCAATAAGGAATACCTTTTTGAAAAAATCAATAAGATGGCATAATGAAATCAATAAGAAATCCCTTTTTTATACAATTCATATGAAAACCTAATAGATCAAAAAAATTTTTCTCTATGGATTGTTTTTTTGGTGCCAAAAATAACGGAAATTGGGTAAAAAAAATTGTGAATAACAAGTTTTCTTCTTGATTTTATGTGGTTTCCTTCTTGATAAAATTAAAAAGATTTACCACATAAAAATAATAAGGAATCTCTACGGAAAAATCTTCGCTTCTTTGTGCTGGGATACCCCTTAACCTAAAAAGGTTTCATAGAGAAAATCTTCTTGATTATATTAGGCAGTTTTGGCTCTGTGTATATTTTATTTTTCACCAGATACTAGGAATTCTAGGTCTCCATGTAACATACAAAAGTTTTGTTTTATTTCACTTGCCTTCAAACTGATATTTTCAATAAAAATTGCTCTATAAAAAAAATTCGCAATTTGGAAGAACTATAACCGCAGTTTAATAAACATAAAGCTGATGATTTTTAATTAGATTTAGTCTAAGAATTGATTTTTGGATTAAATGAAATAATAAAAATAATAAGAAACATAATTATGATTTTGAATTTCCACCCACTTTGATTCCTTGAGGTCGATGCAATTCGTTACTATAATGGTATTTGTTGAAAAAGTCTAAAATTTAGTATGATTTGCTAACAACACACATTGAAAACAAAATCTCGCATGCGATATTTAATAAAGAATATATATAAATTGACGTTTTATCTTTAAACACATCAATTTCAGAAAATTTTAAAATAAAAATAATTTTTTACAATTGCAACACAGGCCGATTTTAAAAATCCACTACTTAACCTTCACTGAATATCATCAAAATATTAATATTACGAAAATGGGCGACCCTAATGTAATATATTTATAAATATGCAAATGCAACATATGTATGTATCTACAGTACAACCTCCCTAATCCGTACACTCGCTAATTTGTACTATCCAATAATCCGTAAATTTTTCGGTTAGTAAATGGAATCTATAAAATTGTCTTAAATTATATTTTTGAAAACATTTGCAACTAAAATTTTGCAATTAATCAAAACAATTGAGTAATTTGAAATTTTCAGACAAATTTTTGGAAACGAATAAATTTTTATTTTTCAAAATTAATATTTTTGGTCACTTTTAGTTAGGCTTGCCAGATCCAATTTGCCAAAAAGCTTGACATTGACCAAAAAAAAACTTGATTTTGAAAAAAAAACTTGACAAATAAATACACTCATACTATTGGTTTTTATTTAATTTTTTATTATTTTTTTTTCATAAAAATTATTAGAATAAAAACAAAAATATCATAAAAAGTAAATATAACAGAAACAATGTAAAAGAAGCAAAAAACAATATAACAATAAAAATTCAGTCTTTACATATTTTAAAGAAAACTTAGGCGTTATTTAAAAAAAAAATATAGGTACTTAAGAAAAAAAATATATGTAAATTCTATTTATTTTGCCACATATATTTCGTATTCTTATTTACAGAATTACTCTACCATCTGAGTAATGGGGTAAAATTATAATTGCACAGAAAAATATATGTATCATATTAGTCCTTAAATGTATTGATATTAAATATATGCTCTTTCGATGTGTTTTATAGAAATTTAAACTTACTTTTTTTAAGTATTATTACATATGTAGCTAGAATAAATTTGAGAAAAAAAAATTACTTACAAAAAACATTGACAAATCACTTTTTCACTTGACACTTGACGCGCATTAAAAAACTTGACAATCAGGCCAAATCAGGCCTGTCTGGCAACCCTACTTTTAGTACATATTTTTCTTTATGTTTTCAGTAAATTAATTAAATACAAATGAATTCTTATGTGTACTTATATTTTTGTTCGGTAATAAAAATAATGTACATATGTATGTACAAATATATATTGCGCTAACTAATGTATTTTAACTGTGGTCCGGACGAACCACTAATCCGGACAAAAGCTGAAACTATATGTGTGCGGTTAGGGAGGTTGTACTGTATACAATTTGTATGAGATCATCCTTCAATCATTGCCAACTATTAATCATTTAAATCCGTGAAATACAAATGCAGTGTTCTTTGTCAATCCAAACAAATCATTAAGATCAATGATTCCATTTTTTGTGTGTCAAATTTTTAATTAAAACACCAACAAAATAACAAACAAAAAATAAATAAAGCAAATAAGAGAATCTATTCCATTGAAGTCTATCAAGATGTTTAAAATATTTGTGACTGAAATCGTTAACTGTACGTGCGTTTGTTGTTTGTCCGATTATTTATTTGTCTATTTACGTGGCATGGATAATTTCGTATGACGTTTTCTATAATTGCAGCGTGTTATGTGGCGCGAGTGTTGGCTGGTAGATGCGACTGGGTGCATTTAATTTCTTTTATTTTCACTTTAAATGCCAAGAAACGCTTTCAAGTCGTGATATAAGACGCACGCTTAATGTTGAAGCTCTGATGTGCTCAAATTATTTTCAAATAACACACATTTAAATCACGCTGACATGTCAGTGTACGTTAGAGTGTGAAGATTTATGTGAAATTTTAAAAATGTGACATGGGATTCGTATAGTGTTTCTTTTTTTTTCTTTTGGCCCTCTCTATATTTTTTTTATTATTATTTATTCTGTTGGTTTGTTTTTTTTTTTTGTTATTTAGCATTCCTTTATTTTCTCTTTGTGTTTTTTGTTTTGTTTCTTTGTTTTTAGGGAAAAGATTGATTGAATGAACGCCTTAAAACAAAAGGTGGCACCTAAACTAATTTAAACAGACAGTAGTGTAGAGTAAGCAAAAAACAATTTGAAGACAGGCTGCAATGATCTTCTATGTACGCTACGGTCTGTGGTTAAATATATTTTGGTGCACAAAAAACGCAAAAATCGTTTTTTATTTACAGTCTTCAGATTCCATTTATTTTCTATTTCGATTTTAAACTTTTTAAACTTTTTTATACCCAGAGGCGTTTCTTTAAAGTGTTTTTACTAGCAAAGCTCATATTAAGCTTTTTTATTAACATGCAAAGTTTATTTTGCTAACGCTCCTTAAAGTATGCATGTTTTTTGTCGTTTGCTACAAATAAAGTTTGTAGAAAAATTTTCACTGTCAATTTTAATTTGAATTTTAAAAGTACATAATTTGTTTACAAACAAATGTTTTGGAATTGAAAGCATTATTATTCGCAGTGAATTTTTCTATGCCGATGCACATCTTTAAGTTTACAAGATCATATTTTGTTCTTTGTTTTCCAGTGGAATAATCTGATAAAATCTGTTGCATTGAACTGCTGCTACTCATTCCTAGATCTTGCATGTTAGATATGGCAGCGCTGATTGCCAAGTGCTCTGTACTCGGGTTGAGTTTTCGTTGTTGCTTAGCTTTGCAAATATAGAAGTGTTGCATTTAGTTAGTTAACTAATGATGATAGCTTAAATCTTTGGTTAAACCATTGTTATTAGTTAACTGAAGACTGTAAATTTGAGCCTAAGTCGTTAAGGAACCACTGCGAATGTTTAATTGTCATCAATCTTCAAATATTCTTAATTCAAAATTAATATTTTAATTTTTGAAAATAAATATTAAGACATACACATCAATACTAAGACTCATGTTATTAATGTCA
This sequence comes from Lypha dubia, assembly GCA_947311025.1. Taxonomy (NCBI): domain Eukaryota; kingdom Metazoa; phylum Arthropoda; class Insecta; order Diptera; family Tachinidae; genus Lypha; species Lypha dubia. The sequence goes on from OX371263.1 coordinate 53,929,386, forward strand.
TATTATAAAAGTAATAAAATATAAAATGTAACTAAATTAATCTTGCCAAACACAAACATTTTCACTTCTGTATTTTTTTATTTTATTAAAGTGAGATTTTTATTAGTTGATTTCTTATGAATTAGTTAAATTTGTATAGGTATAAGTATGTATTTTGAAATTTTCGAAAAAAATTTGTCTTCTTTTCATTAATTTTAAAACAAGAAAGTCAACAACATCTTGTTGAAGTTCTTCATTTTAAACAACAACAAAAATAAAATAAAAATTAATATGATTTTTATCTCTGGTTCGTGGATGAAATTTTTTTTAAATTTTCATGTTCTTCACTTATAAATTTTTTTTTTCATGTTTTTCGACTCCTTTATTTTTAGGAAATATTTTTTTTCTCTCTTGTATTTTGATAAATTTATGACTAATTTTCAAAATTAAAGCATTTTTATAACATAATTATTTATTTTGGTTAATTGTTGGTTTTCGGGTGCAACACTATTTTTTTTTTCTCCTATTTTTTATGATTCACTTTATCATAGTTTTTGAAAAATGGTGTTGTGTTCACCTATAAATATGCTATTTATCGTGGAATTTATGAGGCTTGTTAAACTAAATGGAAATGTTTATGTCATTTATGATAACAGTGTTATTCTCAGTAGAGAGGGGTTGCTATAAATTGAAATATTCAGTTGAAAAATAAAGTGAAAGAAATTTAATTTTCAATTTAACACTTAAATGGAGCGCGGTTTCTTTATTGATAATGTAGTACTTCTGTCTGTCTTTGTTTTTTTTTTTTCGGAAAATTAAAAAATTTATTTCTGAAATTTGAGTAGATTCAATTTGAAAAAAAAAATATGTATTGATATATCGCAAATTATAAAATCACAAAAATAAAATATACTCATTATTAAAATATGAATAGAATTTCTAGGTGGTACGAAATAAGCCTCAATGAAATAAGCACCAAATCGAAAAATGAAATGAGCCCCAAAAAATTTTAAAATTTTTTGTTTGGGCTTTATTTCATTTTTTTGGGGGCTTATTTCATGTTTTAAGAATTTGGGGCTTATTTCATAAAATTTTTTGGGGCTTATTTCATTTTATTTGGGGCTTATTTCATATCCGTAAAAAAGATCTAAACACATTTTGAGGAAAATTGCATGTTATTTTCAAGTTTCAACTGTGTTATAATAAAGTTCTTGCGCCCACCCATAGGCCGGTTATGCAAGAAATACTTTGAACGCGAAGCCTGTGTTCGATATACCATAGAGGATAAAATCCTTGCGTCCGGTCGTAGGGCGGTTATGCAGAGAATACTTTGAACGCGAAGCCGCGGTTCGATATTCCATAGAGGATAAAGTCCTTACGCCCGGCCGTAGGCCGGTTATGCAGTATATACTTTGAACGCGAAGCCTGTGTTCGATATACCATAGAGGATAAAATCCTTGCGTCCGGCCGTAGGGCGGTTATGCAGAGAATACTTTGAACGCGAAGCCGCTGTTCGATATTCCATAGAGGATAAAGTCCTTACGCCCGGCCGTAGGCCGGTTATGCAGTAAATACTTTGAACGCGAAGCCTGTGTTCGACCATAGAAGATAAATTTCTTGAATGCAGAGCCGGTGTTCGATATACCATAGAGGATAAAATTCTTGCATTTTATGATTTCTTCTTAAGATTACTTCATCAAGTTAACAAATTTGGGGCTTATTTAATTTTTTTTTGGGGTTTATTTCATTAAATGAAAAATTTTGGGCTTATTTAATTTTTTTATTTGGGGTTTCTTTCATATTTTTTGGGTCTTATTTCGTAAATTTTGTTTGGGGTTTATTTCTTTTTTTTTTTTTTTTGGACTATTTCATAAAATTTTTTGGGGGCTTATTTCATTTTTCGATTTGGGGCTTATTTCATTGGGGCTTATTTCGTGGTGCCGAATTTCTACCAAAAACAAGGTTTGAACTAATCGGCCAGTGCGGTAGAAAAATCTAAAAAAGGGATGTATAAATATAAAATGTTTCCTTTGTTGCTCGAAATATGTTAACAATGTCTAATTAGTACTTCTCTGATTATTAACATTTACGAACTTTAGCTCGATAAGTGCATTATTTATGCAGTATTCAACAATTTTGGGGGATTTGCCAAAATAATTTACTGGAACAAACTTCGAGAAACCCGTAAAATTAAGGAGTTACCCGACAATCAATACTTTAACTTGTAGGGAAGAACTTGCACACCTACTTTAAAAAATAAGTTATGGAATCGATTTGCAAGCAAATCTTTTTACCAAAAAAAAAAAAAAAAAATTTTTTTCTTGCCATAATTGATCTTGCGTGGAGGGGGGGGGACCTCTCCCTGCAATTTCTCCAAAAATTTGATGGAATAAAATTGCAACTGTGATAATCATTATTGCTGTTGGTTGGGAGAAAGAATCTGCCACGATTTTCAAAAATAAATTTTGGCACAATATTGTAAGCAAACCCTTTTAAACCAAAATAATTTTAAAAATCGGTTCATAAATGATAAACACGCGAATTGATAACCTCCTTCCTTTTTTGAAGTCGGCTAAAAAAAAGACGACAGATTAAATTGATCTTTCGAGGAAACATAAGCAATGCTATTTTTCTTCTTCTTCTTCTTCTTAGATAAAAAAAGTGTTAAAAATCTTCTTCATACGAAAGCAATTCACACCAGAGAAAAACATTGTCACAGTAATAAATACACAAATTTAACACACAACTGCTGTCATTAAGGCATCCCGTCCCCGTCTTCTTCTATCCAGACATCTGGTAATAAAAATCCAATTCAATCAATGCATAAATGTTACTTAACTAAAAATATACTTGTATCCATCCGCCCCCTTTCGCTCTTGAAGAGGATCATGCAACAAGATGTCATTTTTTATGGCATAATTTACATGAAATAACACTTGAAACAACATCCATGTATGTATGTATGTGTGTATTTTTCTGACAAAAAAGTTTGTATGTTAATTGTTTGACATATTGCTGTCAATTTTGTGATCGATTTTTCAATGACTTTTAGCAGTTGTCACCAGAGATCAACAATGATCGCATTTGTCGTTTTACAAAGTGATGATACGATGAGCAACACATGCTTGCAACGTTCAATTACGAGTTTATTGCGATAAGAGTGTAGAATTAAAAAAAAAATATTGTTTTCTAATATTTTGAAAGCGTGAGATTTTAGATTTTCTAGGATTTTTTCCCTTTAAAGTTTGTAAGTATGTGTGTATGTATGGATGTACGTATGTGTGCCTGTGTAAATTTTAATTGACGTTTGAGTATTTGAAACTTTAGTTGTCTAGAAAGATTTATAGCTGGACAAATTTGTTAAGATTAGAAAGTTTAAAAAGACTAAAAATTATTTTACAAATTTTATTTAGATATTTTCCTTGTATGTATGTACATACATACATACTCGGACATACATATGTATATATGTATGTACATATATTTTTTTATATTAATTTTTTTTATAATGTTCATAAAGACAAATAAGTTTCATTGTAGTTTAGTGCATTCCATATTGAAAATCATAAATCATGTTGGCTGTCTTAATTTTGGAAAAAAAACACACTCTAACTCGTACTTCAGGTGGGCGTAAATACACACACACACACATACTAATATTTATCTAACTAATCCCATAGTTATGGAGTCTAAAGTCATGAACTGAAAGAAAAGTTTGTAAAAATAAAATCTAAATATATTTTTTGTTGCATTTAACGTAACTCATTTGTTCCTTTCTTTGACTGTGGTTTTTATTTGGCCATAATTAAAATTTTTAATCAATTGAAGTTGTCGTCTGTGGCAACCAGTCGCAGCATCAGTTACAGTCTTAACATCAGCAGCAACTTTATACAACAACAGCAACAACAACAACAACTTCAGTAGAGGCCCCCTTCTGTTTTCTTAAAGCAAGTGAAATAAATCCATTCATTTATACAAACATGGCCAATGTTTTATTTTTTTTGGCTGTTGTTGTTGTGGTGGTTTTTGTTTTATGTTGCTGTTGCTATTGTTGTTGCTGTTGTTGTTTCTGTCTTCAACTAAACAACCAATAACTAACATAGTAGAACATACTGGTCTATGTTTTAATCGCGATCTCAGCTTGTGATTTGCATGCACTTGATGAGACAAGTTACTTCAAGTCTAACCACTGTATATGAAAACGAGCGTAGTTCCATGGCAATTCTTACTTCAGGAGTAATTCCAAAGTTTTCTAACAGACATGTTTCTTATTGTACACAATTATTTGCAGAGGCTTAAAGGATCAACTTTAAAATAATTTCTGTGAGAATTCGTATCGTTGTTTAATTTTGCAAACTGGCTACTGGGGTTCTTCGGTACTTTTATGGTGCATTAAAAGGGATATTCCCTAGGTCTTAACTCTGGCTAGAGCTAAACATCAGTAAAGAAATTGTATGAAAGTTGATTTCCCCTTTTCATCTTGATAGTTCCCGCTGGAGTCATTATTCTAGCATCGTACGAACTAAATAGATCGGAAGTCTTGACATACATAGTTTCCGCATTTTATGTTGTTTATTGTGGTAATAAAAACTCGAATAAAACACTTCCTGCTTGTTGCAAACCTGTTCAAGTGAACAGAATACAACCACATAAGAACAACTTCAGTTTTATATAAAAAGACAATATTTGAGTAGGCTGTGACGAAATGTCAACGGGAATGAAAATTAAATTATAAACGAGGAGTAGAATAAAACAATTTGATTTTAAACTAATAAACCTAACAGACGTGTTTTTATAAATATTGATTTAGTGGGTTGTTACATTGGCGACGAGGATCGGATAAATTAAATTAATTAAAAAGTGGATAAGGAAATAAATTTACATAGAGTGAGGAATTGAGAAAGATTGGGTAATATACATATGTACATATAAAAACAAGGTTTGTTGGTACATAATTTTTTTTTATTACATCATCTGGCAAATGCCAGAAGTCGTGCTTTGATATGCACACTGAAAAGAAATTCTAATTATCTGATAGAGAATCAGAGGCTATATGCCGAAAAAAAAAACTGACAAAGGTAAGAGGCTGGGCGTTAAGAGAAAGCCGTTCATAATTATCTGACGATGGTCAGTGACCGAGCCTTCAATGCAGGTCGATAATAACAATCTATAGAGATATCTGATTTGAAAAGAAAATAAAAAGTAATATTTATTTTATTTTCTACAGAAATCGTCATGGCAGAAATAATTAAACCATTCTTATGCGATACTATTGATAAATCATTGGTACGTATTGAATGGGAAAAATGGCTGCGGTCTTTTCAAATTTATATAGATGCGGAAGAGATTACATCAGTTGTGCGGAAGAGAAATAAATTACTTCATTTTGGAGGGCAGCAATTGCAAACTGTAGCAGATTCTTTGCCAGGGGCAGTAATTGCATATGACAACGAAAAGAAAAATGATGTATATACTGTATTGGTGGATGCACTTAATGAATATTTTACGCCAAAAAGGAATTGTGCGTTTGAAAGGCATTTGTTTCGTAACATCAACCCTTTAGAAGGTGAAAGTTTTAATAAATTTGTTTTGCGGTTACGCCAACAGATTACTAAGTGCTCTTTTGGTGATACAAAGATTGAGATTGAGGAAATCTGCTTAAAAGATAAAATTATTGATGTATGGGCGCCATTAGAACTAAAGCGAAAATTATTAAGAAAAGAACACAGCCTTGAAGAAATATTACAAGCTTGCCGCGTAGATGAACAAATTAGTAAACAGTCGCAATCAATGTTGCCGAAGCCAGAGATAGACACAATAAATAAGATTGATTCACAAAGATGGCGGACAAATTTGGTTAACGTAGATTGTAATAGATGTGGACGGACTGGCCATTCCGAAAATTCTTTAAATTGCCTAGCACAGAATATGAAATGCAACAAATGTTCCCGTATTGGTCATTATGCCCGTAAATGTCGTACGAATATTAAACGACATAATTCAAAAAAGGAAAATTTTCAGTTTAAACGTCGTCATACTGTAGTGCGGTCTGTAGATGATGAAAAATCTGACATTGAACTTAAGAAGGACGAAAATTACTGTTTTAGGATAACTAGTGATGATGAAAGCGAAGAAATTTTAGTATGTCAGATTGGAGGCTTCGAGATTCCTATGATTATAGATTCAGGATGTCGCTTAAATCTTTTAAGTCACGCAGATTGGCAAGTCTTACAAGGAAAAGGCGCAACGGTATTTAATGCACGCACAAAATCGGTACATCAGTTTCGGCCGTACGCTTCTGAGGAATTACTCAGAGTTATTTGCATTTTCGAAGCTCCGATTTCTATTAAGGGCTATAATGAAATAATAGCTACATTTCATGTCATTGAAAATGGAAAACAGTCACTTTTAGGGCGAGAAACGTCTTTAAAACTCAATGTTTTAAAACTGGGTTTAAACGTAAATCGGGTTAATGAAATTAAGCCATTTCCGAAGTGGAAGGATGTAATTGTAAAACTATCCATTGACCCTAAGGTTGTGCCAGTTCAGCAGCCTCTGCGACGTATACCAATCGCACTAGAAGAAAAAGTTAGAGCTAAGCTAGATGATGCAGTGAATCAAGGTATTATTGAACAAATAGTTGGTCCAAGTTCCTGGATCTCGCCAATCGTATTGGTATTTAAAGAAAATGGCGATATTAGATTGTGTGTAGATATGCGTAGAGCAAATAAGGCTATCTTACGGGAAAATTATCCTCTCCCAACATTTGAAAATTTCATGACCAAGTTGAGGGGAGCTAAATATTTTTCCCGATTGGACCTAAAAAACGCATACCATCAACTTGAACTTCACGAAGAGAGCAGGGAAATAACAACATTCATAACTTTTCAGGGTTTATACAGATTTAAACGTCTATTGTTCGGAGTGAACTCTGCTCCCGAAATATTTCAACGAATGCTTGAGGAAATGTTGTCTCCATGTGAAAATGTCATGAATTATATTGACGACGTTATAATATTCGGGAGTACCGAAAAGGAACATGACATCGCTGTTCAGCAGGTATCTAAGATATTTCGGGACAATGATGTTTATCTAAATGAAGACAAATGTATATGGAAAACACAAAAACTTAAATTTCTAGGTCATGTACTGTCTGACCAGGGTATTGAAATTGATCCAGAAAAAGTGCAAGTAATATTATCATTTAGAGATCCCAAAAATAAAGAAGAAGTACGTAGTTTTCTTGGACTGGTCACATATGTCGGTAAATTTATTCCTGACTTGGCACATCATACCGAGCCTTTGATATGTCTACTAAAAAAAAATAGCAAATTCGCCTGGTGTACAGAGGAAAAACTAGCTTTCGAAAGCCTTAAACTTAAGTTGTCGGGAATATCAAATTTGTCCTATTTTGATCCGAAACGTAAGACCCGGTTGATTGCTGATGCCAGCCCTGTTGCTTTGGGTGCATTACTGTTGCAGTTTGACCAGAAAAATGAGGCACTTATTATATCATTTGCCAGCAAAAGTCTATCCGATGTAGAAAAGAGATACTCTCAAACGGAAAAGGAAAGACTTTCTTTAGTGTGGGCAGTTGAAAAGTTTTATTACTATTTAGCAGGTTTGGAATTCGAACTAGTAACAGATCATAAACCTCTAGAAGCAATTTTTAAACCTACGTCGAAACCACCAGCGCGAATCGAAAGATGGCTCTTACGACTACAATCTTTTAAATTCAAGGTCATCTACAGGCCAGGAAAAGAAAATATTGCAGACTCGCTTTCTAGACTTTGCCAATCAACAAACTCTAATTGCTTTGATCCTATGGGTAAGCAAAGTATTTGTCACGTTGTCACAAGCTGCGTACCCAAGGCACTTTCCATATCAGAAATTGCTCAAAGTAGCATTCAGGACGAGGATATAGTTGATGCAATGGAATGTCTTGGAGTTCTGCCTTAACAAATAGTTTTTATCCTTTCCGTTTTGAATTGTCAGCAGCTGACAGTATTCTCTTGCGTGGGACAAGATTAGTGATTCCGAGGCCTCTACGTGTAAAAGTTCTTGAACTGGCTCATGAGGGTCACCCGGGAGAATCGGCCATGAAGCGGAGATTGAGGTTGAAAGTATGGTGGCCATTCATGGACCGTGAAGCAGAGAAGTTTGTAAAATCTTGCAGAGATTGTCTTTTGGTATCGCAGCCATCACCACCAGCTCCTATGGACAGACATCCGTTTCCAAGTAGCCCCTGGATCACTTTGGCCACTGACCTTTTAGGTCCATTACCAAATGGTCAATATGTTCTCGTTTTTATTGATTATTATTCCAGATATATGGAATTTAAGTTTCTTCGTTCAATTACTTCACAAGCTATAATCGAATCAAGGAACGAAATATTTTGTAGATTAGGATTTCCGAAGTACTTGAGAACGGATAACGGTAGGCAATATGTAAGTACTGAGTTTATTCAGTATTGTCAAATAAATGGTATTGAACAGATATTAACACCGCCATATTGGCCTCAAGCAAACGGAGAGGTAGAAAACATGAATAGGTCTCTAGGAAAACGCCTGAAAATAGCATCTGTGAATAAGAAAAACTATTTAGAAGAAATACAGAAATTTGTCCATATGTATAACGTTACACCACATGGTACCACTGGTTCTCCTCCAACAGAACTTATGTTTAATAGAGTTATTAGAGACAAATTACCTGGAATAGAAGACTTAACAGGAAAATTCACAGAGTCTGCTGAAAAAGATCGCGATTGTATCAAAAAACAAAAGGGAAAGGCATTAGCTGATAAAAAGAAAGGAGCAAAGGAAGCAGATATATCTGTAGGGGACAAAGTGTTGTTGAAAGATGTAATATTTCCTCATAAATTGACAACAAACTTCGATACAGCGGAATATGTGGTAACATCAAGATTGGGAAACATAGTAGAGGTGTCGAGCGGATTTAAAAGATTTTGTAGGAATGTAAACCACTTAAAGAAAGTTCCTGCAGCTAAGTTGCCGTTTACATCAGTAGGAGGAACCTGTGATTCTCCGACACCGCAGAACTCATTAGAGTGTATCAAACAGTCCACAGAGATAGCAAAACCACCGACTATGATGTCCGAGAAACAACATGTGACAGGAGATCAAAATTTAAAAATTCATTTTAAAAACATTGGAGGGATGTGGCAAACCTGTTCAAGTGAACAGAATACAACTACATAAGACCAACTTCAGTTTTATATAAAAAGACAATATTTGAGTAGGCTGTGACGAAATGTCAACGGGAATGAAAATTAAATTATAAACGAGGAGTAGAATAAAACAATTTGTTTTTATAAATATTGATTTAGTGGGTTGTTACACTGCTAAATGACCTTCGTGAAGAATATCTTCAAGCAATAAATATCTGTATTGAAAATTTTTATCAAAAGCTTGTGATATCATCTGCTTATTCTCCTCCCAGGTTTTCAATTTCAGAGAGTCAATACACTGCATTTTATACAACACTGGGGTCCCGTTTTCTAGCAGCTGGCGACACATTTTGGGGTTCACGTTTAATCAGTCCTAAGGGTCGTGTTTTGTTTGACACAATTTAAAAAATGGGTTTGAATGTAGTTTCAAGTGGACAGCCAACATATTGGCCAAGGGATCGACAAAAAATTCCCGATGTTATCGACTTCGGAATTATGAAAGGTGTGCCCAGCGAAATGATTGAAGTTGAAGCATCTTTGGATTTATCTTCAGATCACTCGCCTACAATTATCACTATATACTCACACAGAACTGCAACACCAACATGTGATTTAGCGTTGACACCAGCACGTATTAACTGGCTGATATACAAAAAATATTTGAGTCCTCATTGCTCGGAAAGAGTGCCGCTGAGAACACCTTCTGTCATAGACGATTCTCTCAGGTTGTTTAAAGCACACGTTAAACAAGCTGCCTTTAGTGCTTCTTCAAATAAAACTAATCAACACGTGAAATTCAACACTATTTTTTCTGCAGATATAGAAAGGCTGTTGACTGAAAAGCGGAGAGCTCGACGACGCTACAGATCGCCTCAGATAAAATTAAGGCTTAAGGAGCGTACCAAGCAGCTTAGAAAAGTTTTGCAAACACAAAAAACAGCTTCGCTGCAAAAATTTCTGCAAGAACTCGATGCAACACCATCAATAGATTATTTAAAAGGCCGGTGATATGTAAACCTTCATTACGAGCTTCAAATGGTGACTGGGCAAGAACTGATGCTGAAAAAGGTGCTCTTTTTGTTAAACACTTAGAAAAGGTATTTACTCCAAATACTTCTGCTGATGTTACTGAACTGCCGCCAGTCGTCGCTTTACCAGAAATTCCGCTAATATTTAATATTGTGGATATTCAAAAGGCCATTACAAGTCTAAACTCAAAAAAAGCCCCAGGTATTGATAGAATAAGCAACAAAATGCTGCAAGAATTGCCTTTCATTGCAAAACGAATAATACTATTCATCTTTAATAGTATTTTACGACTGCAATACTATCCGGCAGAATGGAAGGTTTCGATGATTATTATGATACCAAAGCCCGGCAAGGAACATACGAAGGTTGAATTCTATCGGCCTATTAGTTTATTGCCCAACATTTCAAAACTATTTGAAAAGCTGTATATGAGCAAGTTGATGCCTATAGTGAGTAGAAGTGGATGCACTCCAGATCATCAATTCGGTTTTCGCAGTCACTAGCACTATTGAACAAACTCACAGACTTGTGAACTTAGTTAGAGACACCTTTGAAAAAAATAAATATTGTTCAGCGCTTTTTATTGATGTCGCACAGGCTTTTGATAAAGTATGGCACGAAGGTCTCGTCCGACGAAAAGTTGTAGTTAGGGAAGGCAATTTTTCAAGCCCCCCGCAGTCGATTGAAGCCGGAGTCCCTCAAGGCAGCATCTTCAGTCCTTTACTTTATTTAATTTATGCCTCTGACTTACCGTTAACCAGTAACATTTATACGTCAACATTTGCTGATGATACGGCTTTTCAAAGCGTTCATGAAAATCCTGTAGAAGCTTCCCGAAATCTACAAGGGTACATCTAAAATTGGAAACATGGCTAAAACAATGGCGCATAAAAGTGAATGAGCAGAAATGTGTACACGTTACTTTTACTTTACGCAGGGAAACATGCTCGCTTATACAAATCAACACCAACACTATACCGCAACACACTGTAGTCAAATATCTAGGCGTTCATCTTGATCGTCGTTTAACATGGAAATCGCACATAGACGAAAAGTTGATCCAAATGAAACTGAAAGCGGCCCAAATGAATTGGCTTATTGGAAGAAACTCTATACTAAGCCTAGACTGTAAACTTCTATTATACATTGCGATCCTAAAACCAGTATGGGGCTATGGAATCCAGTTATGGGGCACTGCCTCAGCATCAAATGTAGAAAAAATTCAAAGGCGACAAAACAAAATTCTACGTACTATAACAGCAGCCCCATGGTATATCCGAAATCATCGAATTCACAAAGACCTTGATGTTCCGTTGGTGAAGACAGTATTTTCTAAACACGCGAAAAAATACATTAACAAACTTGAGTTGCACCCAAACCCACTTGCGCGCAATATTCTAGAGTATAGAGGCCACATCCGGCTTAGGAGGAGGGATACTCTTTCTATCAGCCGTACACGAGAGATGTAAAACAACAAAAATCAACCGTTGTAACTAAAAATTTTGTTTAGCATTGGCTAACTTAATAATTTAATAGTTTTAGATTTAAGATTTGAACAACTTATTGATGTTTCAATTAAATTGAAGATTCAATAAATAATAAAATTTATCATAAAAAAAAATGTTGTTTATTCTTGCCCAAATAGTTGTTGTTAGATGTCTCATTATTAGCCAATTTACTTTCCGTTCTTTTAACCGGGAACCAGATTTTCTAGTTCGTCCGCAAAAATATTAACAGGTTCGCTTCAATGATCTGGCGTCTAGAGAAGCTCAAGGTTGGTCTGTCTTTTAACTCATTTTGGGCTGTAATTATCAGGTAGCGAGTTCAAGATTTTACCATCTTTATTCTTTTTTAACGAAAAAACAACATTTTTAACTTTACCGAGGACGAGGATGGTGATTTCAAAACTGTATAATATTAAACGCTCCACTAATGGCCCTTCTGTGTTGCTTATTTGAGCTTTCTAAGCTAGAATTCAAACAGAAAAGTGGCTTCTCCAAACACTGACCTCAAAGCACCATTCACAGCAGCTACTGTTGCATTAACTACATCACCAAGATGAAGCCAGTAGCACTTAATGGGCATCAGCCATTAAATCAAAATCCATTATTACTGATTCTGCCTTTGTGCCCAGACCCCTTATGAACTCCCAATGGAGACGTCACTATGGCACCAGTCATAGAAACATCTCCTATCTTGAGGATGAATTCATTAAAAGTTCTAGCTGCAAAAAAAAAAAAAAAGAATCAAGTCCTTTAAAATCTGCTCCTATGCACAGACTCATTCATTCTTTACTCTAACACGTCGAGATCAAGTCACTAGCTTTTTGCCATTTTCTCTTCTTTTTTTGGGTTTTTTAAGTAACAAGTAAGTCTTTTAAAATCATGTTGTGTAGACTGTTGTCTTAAACTTTACCTCCTCGTGATGTTGGGTCGCATTTCCATCACTACCACAGCCAAACCACCACGCATCTCCAGAAACATCTTTAGTTTCTGTTTTCTTCAGCCACTTTTTTCATTTATTTATTTTTTCTCAGTTTTACGTTCAATATCCCGCTATGAATATGACTGAGCATAAGTCAGGTTAATTTTGAGTTGATTTATTTTGATGTTCGATCAGATCAAAAAACGAAATCAACAACAGTATGAACGACAAAAACACTGTACTTGGAGTACACAGTGCGTGAGGGAGACAGAGCGAGAGAGAGACAGAGAAAAAAATCCTAAAACAGAGTTAAGCCAAAGGTTGTATGTTGTTCGAAGCCCTTATCGTTGCATGGGGCATAAGAGACAATATAATATTTGGCAGCACAACTGCAGTTATGAGTAGTTGAATGTTTAAAATGTGGCAGCCGCCCAACAAAAAAAATAAAAAAAAATGACTAACCGATCTTTCTAAACAGTTGCAGCATATAAAGTTAACTGCTCGCTGGCTGCTGGGGCATTGTTTTCGTTACTGACTGCTTATTGTTGGTGTGTCCAAGGTGTTGACGTCTGCTTAACACATTATTTTGTCATATATGTAGTATGTAGGTATTTCCTTATATTCTTTTAAATTCTCTTCCTTCTTTTCAATTTTATAAATTATGTTTAAGTCTGATTGAATTAGATTTATGCCTGGTAATCATGTTATATTCGAAAAGATTTAGATACGAATGGCGCCAAAGATAGAACAAACTCTTTATAATGGCCAGTGATTTGAACAAACAAGAATTGCAAAGATTTCCAATTTCATTCAAAAAATGTTTAGGTAAATTTGATTTGAATAAAGAAACGCCAAATTTTCTAATTATCTTAAGCTGTTAGTGAGTTCTTGGCTTATTGACAGCATATTACCGTTTAGGTAGTCTCCCCACCCCAAAATATCGGATTGTTCTCTATCTCTAGCCTCAAAATATTGTCTATAAAAATAGCCTAGAAAACGTTGCTTGGTGGCAAATTTGATTTTTTTATTAAACCTGACCCATTTGCGCATCATTTCAAAGTGCAAAAGGAAGATCACAATAATTTCATTGTTGCCGAAAATGCGATAGATTTCGGACATGAAAAAGAATTCGAAGAATGTAATGTGTTTCTTCATGTAGAATTAGTAAAATCGTATCGTGATGTTGCGGATCAGCTGATAAAATCCGTCGCATATATAAAACTTATTAGTGGTTATAAAATATGTAGTGGCAACTTTTGCAACAGAAAATAGATTTTTATGTATCAAACCTTTAAAAAATACAGCTGACACGTTTCGTACTAAATAGGCGTTTTAACTAACTATGCCTCAAAAGTTGTACGATAAGATTTTACTAATTCTACCTTTAAGGATGATTACCGATTTTTAAGCTAAAGTGGAGAAATTTGTGTTATTTGCTCAAACATTTTTTCAAAGTTTTTTTTTAAGTAATTCTTAAAAAAAAAAGAAATCTAGAACGTAAACAGTAAATGTATTCACTAATTAAATCACAACGTTACGTATTCACCACCCAGTATACTCGTAAATACATATGTATGTACATTTAACTGTGTGTGTGTGGATGTGTGTGACGTTTACTCTTTTAATTATTGCTCTAACAGTATTAGCTCATTATAATTAGTGTAACTAGTCAGTCAGTGAGTTTGTAAAAATGGCAAAACATGGAAACAACATAATTCCATGTACATAGGTATTTTGGTTTAGTTTATTTTAAATTTCCTTACATATCTTTCGTTAAAATTTCAGACGGACTGTAGTCATAATATGGCAACAGTACGAAAGCTTTACAGTTGTGTTAATAAAAATAGTACAGATTAAGATATGTGCCATAATACAAGAATTTTTCTAAAATTAATTGCGGTCGTTTTTAGCTCTTAAAAATGTTAATTCGTTGTAATTAAAAAATAAAAAAGAGTAAAAAATAGTTTCATTTAATATCCAATAAATTGTGTACTTTTCCATAAGATTCTATTCCAACTACCTTTCTTAACTAATTTGATTTAGCCGGTGTAAAAGCTTTGGCTTTGAAATTTTTTTAAAATAATAGTTGAAATCTACTGACGAGCTTAACTTACAACAAATACAAAATTTTTAAACTATTGCATAGCTTTTATCGCGGGCTTTGAGGCGACCGAATCAAGAAATTTTAAAATGTTCCTTAAGTATTTTGTTTTTTGAAGTGGAAACTTCTTTTTTGTATAGGCTATGTATGATGACTATACAGTGTTGCCGCTTTGGAGATTTTTTAAGAATAATAAACATAAACTGACATTAAAAAAAGACAAATGGCACTCGGGGACTGCCGCGATTAAGCTATTACATAGCATTTTTTATCAACTTATGCAATTATATTATTACGTTTTGTTTAATAACTCCGTTATTATTCTGGCAATACTGTATGTTAATGAAATCAAAATCAATAGCATACTTTAGGGGTTAACATACATTGGGCGATTTAAATACTTAAAAAAACAAAAGACTTAAGAAACAAACTTAGTGTCAGGTTTTTTCGTTTCAAAAACAAAAGACTTAAAAAACAAACGTTTCAAAATTTCGTGATTCGGTCGCGTCAAAGCCCGCGATAAAAGCTATTCAATAGCTTAAAAATCTGTTATTTATGTTCTTATATTTTTTTGTTTATAATATTTTTATAGCTGGCTTTTTATACATGTTCCTGTGTTACCATATTTCAGTTACTATAACCCAACAACATTGGCCTTGTGCTTGTGCAGAAAGAATTTTTTCGAAATTAGCTTTACTTAAAAAACGCGCTGATGGTGAAAAATTCGACTTTTGGGTAGTTGAAATTTGCATCGCTGATCACAACATTTGTGTTCAGACTCTTAAGTTGGAAAAAGTATATACATATGTATCTACATGTATTCGTACATATGTATGTCAAATAGGTACCTATCAATGCGCACGGTAGTGCGCCAGGCCAAGTTCGGCCACACAGTGTGTATATTTACACGAAACCATTCGAGCTGTTTTTACCCCCCTCATAACTTTGCTCCCCCTGATCATAATATAATGAAACTTGAAACATAAGGTCTCCCCACAGAGGTGACCTCACAGTTTAAATAACGACACTATTACAGTTATATTTTTCTTTTTGTTTTGATTTGCTTGTCCTTTAAATGCGACTTTGTTGTTGTTTTTTAAAATCAAGACGAGAATATATCTGCATATGTATGTATATGGCGTGTTACTCACATTCAACTGCAATAACAAAAACAAAATATTAATATGAATACATATGTATGTTGTAGTGATGTTACGAATACTCGTATTCGTATTCGATTATTCGACTATTCCCCTGTTTTAAGATATTCGTATTCGTGTTAGCCAAATTCAAGCGAATATTTCTCGAATAATTTTCACATTCATTTTTCAAAAAAAAAAAAAAAATTCATCCAAAAAATTTAAAAAAGTACATAAAATATACAAAAATATATTAATTTATAATAATTTTTATTTAAAGAAAGAAAGCCCTTTATCTTTGAAGCAAGAAAATAAACAAACGAAAATTATATTTCGGTACTATTATTTAAAAGTTAAAGTCTTATATGTAAATTCATATCATGTTAATTTAGTAAACAATTCTCAGTAGAGAAATGATGGACTTCAAAAATGAAAGAACTAAAATTTAATATGTGAAAGTGGCTGCACAATCTGCAAAAATATGTTCTCCCAAACAGCATGAATTACTAATTAAAAGTGTAAACAGAGATAGAAAAACGAAATTTCAAAGTACTCATATGTATGTATGTAGGTAAAATAATAATTTAAAAATGTTCAGTAGTGGTCTTCAAATTTGGCATTATGTAACGAATTCCATTCGGGACCCACACTCTCTAGAAAATAATCTACCTATAACACCAGCTGGTGTTGGTTGGGGTGGTTCTTTAGTTTTCGAGAATATGGTTATTTCCGTTACTATCTAAATTAAAACTTAGGTAGCAATAGTAGTATGATACAAAATCCACTGACACAAAAAAAAAACTATTAAGAAAAAAAAATGAGAATATAAATAAGGATAGTGTGTGTTTTGAAAGAGATCCAAGATTACGATTGTGTCTTTCTTCTATAGCCGCCCATGACCTATGCTATTCCTTTATATATTTCTAAATAGCCCACATCAATCTAACCCATTGGTACTTATATGTTTCGCGAAATAGTAAACGAATTTAATATATCATAATTACAGGCGTTTCCCGATTTAACGAGCACCATCGTTGTCAGCCATTCTCGTTACATCGAATTTTTCGTTAAATCGAGTACCATAGTAAATTGACTTCTTTTTACAGAAAACGAAAATAAAATAGTGTTTTTAAAAGGTTTTCATTTATGTTTTAAATTTTATTTATTTGTTGCGGGTTAGCAATATCTAGATATATATTTCGTTGGTAGCTATACCAATTCATCAGTAGATGTTTTACCCTTTATGTTTAAAAAATTCCAAAGCTCATCTATTTATACAAAAACTCACAAATATATTTTTGTGAATTACAAAGCATAAAAATAGCCTTTAAAAAATTTTTTCAAACACACACAACAATAATTTTCCATTATGAATGTGTTTACTTCTCTACAACTTTTTTTTTTATAAGAAAATAGTTTAAAGCAAAAAAAAATTAAAAGAAACAATTCAAAACAATTTCTTTGAAATCAATTATGTAATACGTTAAATTAAAAAAAAAGTTTAGGTAAAAAAGTTGCGAATGATTGTTTGCTTTTTCGGAAGGCTTTCTACTGCATCTTCCTGGAGCTCTGTCAAAGCAATCAGTTTTGTATAGTCCACATTATTTTGTTTGCCCCATTTAATGCACACATCAAAGCTTTTTATGGCATCAACATGTTTAATTTTAGGCTCTTCATGTTCAGTTTCCTCCTCGATTTGATCTTCGTTCTCTTCCATATTGCCGGTAAATTCGTCAGATCGCTCAATCCATAAGTAAAGTCTCTGATCGAAAACTCAATCTAAAAAACGTACATAAAAAGAAAATACATACATACATATGTAAACAAAGATCTCCTTACAAATTTACAATTTAAAATTACCGTTGGAAAAATTGTGTTTAACAATTGCACCCCATTTCTCATCGCCAAGGTGTCATCATCATGCCGTAAATACGAAGATAAGGGAAGATCGTCTTCTTCATCAAAGTGGTCGTCTGGTTCAAGGAGCTTATTCCAACATTTAGCAAGCGATGATTCAGAAATCGATTTCCAATCCATTGATATTACGGTTACAGCATCAAAAATAGAGTAACTTTTAAAAAAAGTAGCAACATCACTCTCCTGACTAGCGACGAGCTTCGACAAAAGGCTGTTTTTGTAATGCAGCTTGAGCAAACGAATCGCATTTTGGTCCATAGGCTGCAAAAGTGGTGTTACATTTGGTGGCATATACGAAACCCATATTTTGCCATCACTTGTTTCCTTGAAAAGGTCTTCCGCCGGCGGGTGAGATGGTGCATTATCAAAAATCAACAGGGCCTTAAGCGGCAATTTTTTTTTCACGTAGAAAGTGTTCAACCTGTTAAAAGCATAATTTTTGAATTTTTTAAAAACATAATTCAATGTGATAATTACCTGAGGAATGAATTTTTCGAAAAACCAGTCCTTAAATATGCTGTAAGTCATCCAAGCGCTCTGTGAGGCGGCATAATGAACTGAAACAAGTTTGTTGCGGAATGCCCGTGGTTTTAGCGATTTGCCGATAACTAAAGGCTTAATCTTTTTGGTGCCACTAGCGTTGCTGCACAATAGCACAGTCACTCTCTCTTTCGATACTTTTCTTCCAGAAGCATTTTTTTCATCATTGTGCACGTAAGTTTTATCCGGTAAAACTTTCCAAAATAACCCTGTTTCGTCAGCATTAAATATTGCATCCTTTGATAAAGCGTTCGCAGCGATGAGTTCCTTAAAATGCTTCTTAAATGGCTTTACTTGTGTCCAATCGGCTGACAATTTTTCACCACATTGCTTCAAAAGCCGTATGCCAAATCTCTGGTTAAAACGAGTAAGCCAACCATGACTCGCTTTAAAATTTCCATCATACAGCCTTTTGTGTAAGTCTTTAGGTTTTTGCTTTATTATGGCTCCTGTGACGGGAATATCAGCGTTTCGTTGTGTCAGAAACCAAGAATACAGCTTTTTCTCCATGTTTGGGAATTCACCAGGCTTCACGGCTTTTCTTTTCTTAGAGGTGTAGTACATGTAGTCAACATTTCTTAAAAAGTTTATCTTTATTATTTTTATATTATTATTATTACGAATAAACGTAATTATTATTTGAACTTATATTGATTTACATATGGAAAGTAATATTATCAGGCTCAAGTTCAGTTTTATTGAATTAATGAAAATTCAAAATTACTAAGAGTTTTTTTGTGTTGGAAAATATTATTATTTATATCCAATCAGTTTTTAGCAGAACGTATCAGTACTGATTTCAAGGCCGCTACACCTCTCATCAGCGTTCAATTGTCCATCTTTACAATTTTCGTAAAGTGGATACTAAATTGAGAAGAATATCAACTATTTAACCCGTTTTCAACAGAAATAGAATATGAGAATTAATTTTTAATTCAATTTTTATTCTACAATGAAACAGTGCTGGTTAGTACGAAATTCCCTCATTACTGTTTGGAACTAATAATCAACACAAACTCATAGTCCGTTATCATCAAAGTATTCTACTTTGTATTTTAACGTTTTTGTTGCTTTTACTCTATATTAGGGAAATTCACATATTACTGTGACCCTTGTTATTACGGTATTTATAGCTCGTGCCCAAGCGGAATTAATATTTTTATATTATTATTATTACGAATAAACGTAATTATTATTTGAACTTATATTGATTTACATATGATACGTTCTGCTAAAAAAAAACTGATTGGATATAAATAATAATATTTTCCAACACAAAAAAACTCTTAGTAATTTTGAATTTTCATTAATTCAATAAAACTGAACTTGAGCCTGATAATATTACTTTTCATATGTTTATCTTTATTTTTTAAAATTGTGCAAACAGTTGATGATTTTAACCGAAATTCGTTACAAAGATCTGCAACACATTTTCCCTTCTTATGGAGATCAATAATTGTTAATTTTGTCTTTAAATCTAATCGTTTTCTGGCACTCATTTTTCTTTTATTACACTTTACACGACTGAACTGATTATGCGAATAATTTATTAGCACATGTTTTTAAAGAAACGGCGTTTCTACTACATATGTAATATTTTGCTATTCTCTTTTTTGTTTTTGCGTTTTACTATGTAATATTTTGTTTTTTTCTTTTTTTTTATGTGATTCCCCGTTTTAGGAACGTGCGTTATTATTTAAACTGGTAAGCAAAAATACTTATGTAATTTTGCTCGTTAATTCGAGTACTCCAGTGTCAAAAATATCATTATTTAAGGTACTCAATAGAAGAAATTTGGGTGCTCGTTATATCGAGTTCTCGTAAAATCGAATACTCGTTAAATCGGGAAACGCCTGTATATACAAATTAAAATTTTATCTTGGGAATTTTAAATAAAGTATAGTTTTATTATATTGCATTGTTTAATATATATTAAAACTATACATTTATTACAGCCGTATTCATAAAAATTTATTTTAGATTTATTGGCGGTTTATAAGCCAAAATTGTTAAAGTTGTATTCATAAACGAAAAAATTTTATTAAACCTTTAGTAAACCATCAGTAAAGTCAAAAAATTTATTGTTGGATTTGCCCTTCTTTAAACCAAAAATAAAGTAACATTTTGCATTCATATTCAAGCAAATATAAAATATGTTAACATACTCGTATACATACATATGTATGTATATAAGTATGTAGATATGTAGCATGTATTAATACACATATTTACCATGTTTTCCATTTCATTGTCTGAAAGTTCTTGTTTGTTATTAGTTGCATCCATTTTAATTACACAATTTATAAATACGTTTACTTGAAGCACAAATCAAAGAAATAAAATAAAATGCTGATGAATTATAGAAGTGATGTAAATTAAATGTAAACAAACTCATTATTCGGTTACCTTTGCTACCGTATATCACAAAAATTGATAAATGGTAACAGTTTCTTTATTGATTTTCATTTAAAATTGTTCGCAAACTCATTTTTTATGTTTCTTATTTTGCAAACATTTATTTTTTATTAAATTTTTTTTATAATTTATAGAAAAACAGATATCTACATGATTATCGGGTTTAGCAAACAGTGGTTTAAAGCATCACTAACAACTAAATGAGAACGAGATAAAAAGAGAGTTGCCATACATATACATAAAGTCGCTACAATCGTTCAACAGCTATAAAACTGATATTGTTCCTTTATGAATACAAATTTTTGTTAGTCATTATTAAGACGAAAAGTCTACAATAGCTAATGTACTCTGTAAACGTACAATAATATTTTTTTATGAATACGGCCGTTAATGTTGAAGAACAATGTAACTATATATAAATAATTGTGTTAAATTGTTACCAAAATTAGTTATTGCAATGAAAAGATATTATGATTATGTAATTTGAAACTAAAGTAAATATTTTTTTTTCTTTTTCAATTAATATGTATGTATGTGTACTATGTTTACAAAATTTTAAATTTTTAGTAGATGCAATATGTAATAAAAAAATTTAATATGTTTATGAATTAAATAACATATATTTTTAACTCACCAATTCAAATCCAACGATGATAACAGGCCTGATGAAATGCTGAATTATATATTGGATTGTTATAATTAAAATCTTATATTTTGTAAAAGAAAATTTAAAACTTTGTGTATGTACGTAAATCAATGTGTTTTAAAATTATTGCAATAGTGTAAAATTTACACAAAATTAAATCATCAAAAGGTTTTAGTTATATAGAAACTATAAGTTTTAGAACTAGGTTTAAGTTAAGTTTAAAATTATTTTTAAATGTCAGTATTTATGAGACAAACTGTATTAATTTTGCAAGCTGTTATCATTATTTAATATTTAAAGAAAATTTTTATAAACGTTTCCATCTGGAATGCAAAAAAATTCAACAGCGAAGGAAAATTCAGGGATGAATCAGTATTGTAGATCGTTGTTGATATTTCAAATTGTGGTTAGGATTTCTTCATATATTGGAAAATGAGGTTGAGCAGATGAAAAGTATGTATGTGTCTGGATTGTAATACTTGAATTGATCTAAACCTTGCTCCAGAAATATATTCGTCAATTCCAAAGAAAATAGTTATTTGCAGTACAAACTGCAATCCAAATTTAAGCTTTTGGTTTTTTCGAATTTTCCTTCTCCGTATATTTATTTATTTAATTTTTTTTTTCCAAAAATCAATTTTTCAACTTTTCTTCCCAACAAATCAAATTCAACTCCTAAGAAATTTTCATTTTTCCTTACATATATTTCAAAACAAAACAATTACAAAAATAAACTATTTATTTTAAAATATTCAAAGTACCTAAAATCTAGTGAACATTTTGTAGCAGTGTATCCCTCACAATCACAATGTCATAATAATGTTAAATACCTAAAGTAGTGTGATAGTTTTTTTCAATTTCTTGTTACTGACGCAAAGGGAGGATTTTTTTCTAATTAAATCTGAAATATTAAGATGCTCTAAACCTTAGAAGTAATATTCGTATTCGGCGAATACTGTTTCAAATATTCGTATTCGTATTCGCGAATACTAAAAATTGGGTGTCCTACGACACCTTCTTTTTTTTTTTAATAATATTTTGAATTTTATTGTCAAAATAATAAAAATGCATATTAGCTGTTAGCAATCTCCCAGTATTTTTTTTCATAGTCAGGGTCATAGAAATACGCAATAACAGAAAAAAAATAAAGGAAACAAGAGTTGTGTTGACCAACAATAAAGAATCCTTTTGCTTGAGTAATTTGAAAATACCAACATACATACATGGGTATGTGTGGATTTCAAACCTGTTAGGTTATGCACAAACTTTCAAAAATCATTTGAGAATTTACAAATGATTAATGTTTATATCACTAAATTATTTCGATTAATGTTTAATCGATTGTGATAATTGATGAAACCTATTCGATCTTCTTAACCTTAAAGCTTTTCACGTGCTCTTTCGAGATCCTCAATTGTAAGCCAGCCAGCAATTCATTTAATTCCGAATTGCAATTCAGTCATACAAATAAGTCATAAACAAACAGGAAAAATGCATACACTTAAACACTAAATCTGCAAACACATTCATAAATAGATAATTTATACACGGAAAAGCATTTGTACATGAAATAGCATTAGTTTGGAAGAGAACAAAAACACAGCTAATAATGTCAACATTTTGGGTCAAAAATTAAAACTATATGTACGTAGTTGTTATAGACGTGTTATAGAACGTTTTTGTTGTTGCAATAGATTACAAAAAAAAAATATTCAAACGGTTGCTTAGCAGATACAAATTCATAAAGAAATAAATAAATGGCCGAGTCACTGAATAAATAAGTGAAACAAATAATTGCCACGTCTCTGTTTTTGCCTTTTCTTTTGTTCTTTTTTTTTCTGTTTTGCTTTTCATATACGAGTGTTTAACAAATGTACACATGTATAATTTAATTGCCAAAAATGTTGACAAAATGTTATGTTTGATAAACTTTTGTTAACACAATTATTTTGTTTACGATGAGTACGAACATGTAAAAATGAATGATGGACTGAATGGAATAAATGAATGCATCGAATTATGAAGAGACTTGGTAGCAGCAGTAAAAGATGATGACAAATTCCAGTTAAGATAAATAAACAACAACAAAGAAACAATCATAATATATGAAGTAGATGAAACATTTCATTCATCAATTTTAATAAACACTTCCGGTAAATTTATAACTTTTAGTGGCCGAATGTTATTTATTGTAAATTTCTTAAATTGTTTGTGTGTGTGTGTGTGTGTATATGAAAATTTTAATTAAAAAAATATGATCATTACAGTATGTATGTATATGTTTTTCATGTAGTTTTATATAAAATATGTAACATATTTTCAACTAAATCCTTTTTGCTGGTTCCGCTATGAAATGAAATCAATAAAAAGGGGAGTTTACAAAATCTCTAAACGGGCTAGTTCCGTCTTTACTGTTAATCGATAACTCTATAAAAACTTTAATTTACGCAAATGTTGTTGATACCGTTATTATCACTGAGGCAGAAATATCTGTTAGGTTAGGTTAGGTTAGGTTAGGTTAGGAAGGGTAGTGTGAAATTCACATCCACTCGGATACCCAATTGGATCCATTGTGATTCCCTTCATTTATAATTTATTGTCTAATTAGTCTCCTTACTCCATCATTCAGCCATTTAATTCCCATGATAAAGCCCCTGATATCCTCATGTTTGCACTTCGCGGTATCACTAATGCCCTCATGGAAACGTCTGCTCAGTCATCTTTGCCTATGGCATTGCAGGCTTGGGCAATGGCAGACGATATGCTCTATAGTTTCTGGCTCCTCTTCATCCCCACACATCCTACATAAATCCGGAGTGCCATTTTCCCATATGCTGGTCCTCGCTCTAACCGAGCAATGGCCAGTTAAGGCGCCTACTAAGACTCTCAAAACCTTTCTATTCATACGCAGCAGTAGATCAGATTTACCTGAGTCTAGTTCTGTCCATATGGACTCTACAATCATATCTTTTCCTCCAGGAATGGTTAGTTCTGCTAATTACCCAATTACTGAGCTCCCTATAGTAGTGACCGATTGGAGGTTTAACCGATTGGATGTTTATGCTGACCATATTCTTGCAAGCTCATCAGCAATTTGGTTTCCCTAAATATTGCAATGTCCTGGTACACAACATAGCCTAACGCTAAATTTGTCCATCAGCAAGTTGAGAGATAGCCTAGCAAGTGCTGACCTGCTTCGATTTGACACTATTTCCCTTAAAGCTTTCAGCGTCACTAGTTCCGTGGCCCTGAGGATCGCTAGGATCTCAGACTGAAATACACTACATTCGTTCGGTAGCCTAAAAGACCTACGAATGCCTGTTCCTAAAAAATAGACGCCAGCACCCGTGCCTATTTCCATTTTCGATCCATCTGTAAAGACCGCGCAGCCCTCGTACAGTCTGTCAGATTTGACCCAGATATCCCTATCCGGAATAACTAGTGAAGGTGTTCTAATAAAATTAGTCTCAACAACCTTGGAGTCCGTAAAACCAGGGGATAAGGTCTCCCGTCTGCTAGTGATGTATGACCTGTAAATCCTGGCCTTCCAAAGCCCGCTTCCATAAGCCTGAGCACACTCCTTGCCGCCGTTCTCAACACAAATTCTTCAATGGGAAGCAGGTGAAGGATGACGTTCAAGTCAGCCGGAGGGGTGCTCCTCTATATATCTGTTAGTGAGCCAGAATCCAAAAATATATAGATATTTAATTTAAAAAAATTAATGGACTAAAAAACCGCAAACTTTCTTGCTTCTAAGAATCTTTGAATTCTTAAAAATTTTGTAGGAAATTTTAAAAATTACTAATCTTCTGTGAGGCATTCTACAAAAGATCAATTGAAAAGTATAGTTTCGCATATTTTTGTTTGATGTGAAAATTTCTTACAAGTGATAGAAACAAGGTACAGGATTCAAAATGAAAATCGCGGTATTTAAAAATAGAAATCACGGGACATGTGATTTGATGTATCCCATCACAAAACTCACAGGATTTCCGAGGTTGGGAATCTTGCTTTTGGCAAGTATGTAATTGTTTTTAATGTACAACACAAAGCTCTTTTAAGTATTAAATTTAATAGAAGAAACTGATTTCACTTACCAGCATATATTTTGAAAATTAAAATCGCAATTAACACAAGTTTAACAAATGTTTTTTAATATTACTAATTTGCATTAGAGTCGTATGTACATACGAGTATTTTCTAGATTTTACAATATAGTCAAATGTCAATGTTTCTTTGGCTAATTAACATTAACGTACATAAATTCATAAATGTTTTTTTGCTGTTGCAGCATAAAAGAAATAATTAAAATGCAGATTTTTGCATATAATTTGTAGTTTTACTTTTTTTTATTTTTAATACAGATTGCTCTGTTTGACACTGTTTCCTGTGCAGAAAACAAAAATTTGCAACAAAAAAAAAACAATGTAAAACGCTGCAAAAATTAACAATTTAGCAGTAAGAAACAATTTGTAGTTGAAATTTTGCATGTTTTTTATTGCCAAATTTTGTATTTTACTGCCAATAAAAAGCTCCTTTTTTATGCGATGAGTGTTTATGAGTTGTTAATTATAGTCGTACATAATTTGACTCTGTTTTATAGTCTGCTTCTTTTTTTCTTTGTTGGTCTTCTTAAACAGTAATAACGATTATGAATGAAAATCTGAACATGAATGAATGCAGTTTTTGGAAAATGTTTCAAGGAATTTTTACATTAGAATCTGGATTAGGCGATTTTAATTATTTTTCATTTTGGAAATATTTTAAGAAAGTTTTAAAGGTAAATTTTTGCTAATAAAATTTTAAACTGACATTTAAAAAAAAATAAATTTAAATTTGTATCTCCAATTGTGTTTTCAAAATTTTGCTTCATACTGCAATAAAATTTGTCTAATATTGATAATTAGGTCTCAGTTGTCACTTAGCGTCCGTTAAACAGTTTTAGCTGTTACGGATGCTGATCGTCGATTTCCATCCATAATCGACCCGTTAATCTCTGTTCTACTGTTTCCTGTCTATTTAACTTCAATGTGTGTTTGTATACAAAATTTTTGGTATAATCACGCAAATTTCCTGCAAATAATTTTTCGTGTCATCTGTGTCAAGTTTTTGCCACTTTTTCACAAAAGTCATTAAATTTACATGTATCGTCATGTACGAAAATTACTTCAACACTTGTATTTTTGCATAAACCCAAGCACATGCATACATACATTATAATTGAAACAAATTTGGACATACTACGTATACCCGGCAGTTCTGGAAGTGAAAACAGTTCATGATAATATTAGCAGATCAAAATCATGATCCATCCATAAATCCATACGGATACCAAAATATATGATTCATAAAAACGTTTATTTTTTTTTTGCTTGATAACAAAAATTAAAATTTAATTTTCCTGAAACATATATTTTCAACTGAATGCATGAAAAATCTATTTTTGTAAAATTATAGTAGAGAAATGCATAAATAAAAATAATGGCTCTTGATAATGCAATACTTTTTTAAATTAAATTTACAAGTAAACTGTTTTTGTATATCAAATAAAATCTCTAAATTCTGTTTGTTATTAATGATTTCATACAAATTATATTGTTGCGTCTCTTAAACCACAAAACCTCATTTGTCTACTACGATTTCCATTGAAGTAGAAGTTTATCTTACAATTAAAATCACAGCAGTAGCAGGCCCATAATGATCTCCATTATAAAGTAATTAATAAACCATGACATCTTTTACTTAAAAACTTTTTTTTTTTTCTTTTCTATGATAAAATAAATTCTTTTTAATAAAAAAAAAACCATCAACGAAAATATGATGAAATTTACATCTTCACAGCAGGTTTTTCTTTCGTATCTTCTTTATTGGAATATATGTATAACGAACTGTTGGAGTAGCTGTTATAAAAATTAACCAAAAAAAAAAAAGAAATCACAGGCAGTTTATAAATCGAAATTCTATGGAAATCATAACATGATAGACCAGTTAATAGATATCACAACTATTTTAGACAGATAAAATGAATTGTAGAGTGTTTGGATTCGTACCTCGAACTGTGTGTGTGGGACTGAGAAATATTAAAAAAAGTTGGCTAGAACAGCATACATACATATGTAGATACAAGTGTATGACGGGCTCATATGTGTAAGAGTGTCATAAGAATAACAATTAAACATATTTTTTTTTTTTTTTTTTTTTGGAAAATTGATAAGACATTAAAAAATGAAAAATTATAACAAAAAATGCCAAACGTAATAAACTAGAGATATTAAAATTATATTGACTTGGTTTAAGTTGTTGTTACGCGGACTCGCTCATCTTTTTTTTCTTTTTTTTGTGTTCAATACTAAGAAATGATAATTTCAGATTAAAAAAAATACCTAACAAAATCTCATAAAATAAAAACAGGAACACAAGAATACTACGAAAAATAAAAACACACAATCACTTTGTTTTTGTTATTTTCATTTACACAAAAAAGGAGGAGTGTTTGTTGTTTTTCATATTTTTATAGGAAATTGTTATTCTAAAGAAATCAAAGGCACCCTGGTGCAGGCGAAACGGACTTACTTAACACACAAACACACAAAAAAAAAACAGTAGCCAACACATATGACAGTTAAAATATGACAACTTATAATTTTCGGCCTTTTAAGGAAGCCGAGGTAGAAAAACAATTACGTCTACAAAATACAAAATAAACACCAGAAGCAATTTTTAAAGTCCGTACATAATTGTGCTTATGTGTTCGAATGATTGTGTGATTTTTATAAATAAAAGCAAGCGTATGTCTTAAAAACAATTTTCTCAAGAGATTCAATATTCATGTGTGTGAAGATAAATACATCGAGTTAAATATGTTTTAGGTAAGAGCTTACGTCATGACATATTTAACTCAAAAGTTAAATACAGAGAAACGTCGATATAACGAATTCCAAGGGGATCCGAAAATACTTCGTTATAGCTATTCCTTCGCTATAAATATAACCAACAATGCCTTGATATAACAAAATTTGAAGAAATACGAAAAAAATTCGTTATAACTATTGTTAGTTCTCTTTATTCAAATCTATTTAACATGAGATTGCTAATAACGTCCTCAATTATAGAATTTTTTTCTCGAATAGATATTGATTTACGCTTTACTTTACTCATTTTGACAAGAATCAAGTCAATACTGATTACATACGTTTCTAATGCATTACATTTGCACACACATTTAGAATTCGATCTTTTGATAACGGCACTTTACCATTTTGCATTAAATTTTAGTCTTACTTCGTTGTATAGAGGCTTTTGTACGAGTACTTCGTTCTATAGAGGCCTTACAAATGCGCTAATAAATACATTTAGACTTCGCTGTTTTTATAACGGGGCTTTACCATTTAGGATTTATTCTGATTTCGTTATATTGAGGCATTTTAATAACATTTCGCTATATAGAGGCTATTTTGCTCAGAATTTATTCGTTATAGCTATAGTGCAATTTTGTATGAAAAACTTTTCAATAAAGAGGTTTTCTCAAGGGACTCAATAAAACATACGTTGTATTGAGTTTTTCGTTATAACGCAGTTCGTTATATCGAAGTTTCACTGTACTTAAGTTCAGTCGGGACAATGCCAACATAGCTCGATGGAACTTTTTGGTTTACATCTTTCCTAGTTGATGTAAATGTATCTTAACTAAGATAACTTTATATGATCTCTACGGGAATTTGGCCATTTGTGGGCACATTTTTGTTTGTCACTCATTTGGACCAATGGGAAATTAAAGCCAAGAATCCATACTTATTGACTATATAAGTCCGATTTCTCAATTGTATTTGAGAATTTTTCTATAAAATTTTGAAAATTAAAATTTAGATTTTAGACTTTAGAATTCAACTACACCGGTTGAATAGAACAAACTTTGTTTTCAGTAGAAGCCACTAAGCCTCGTCAGTATTCATGTGCAAATGCTTTCACTACTTGTTAGGTAGCTCTGTTGAACGTTCCGTTTATACGTTATTACAAATACAAATAGAATACGCGACTTATCACTACTAATGGATGGTAGATGGGGAATTTTTTATTTTTGTTTCTTTATTTTTTTTTTATTATCATATATTCAACATTACAGTGCTGCCAGCGAATTATTTAATATATTAAAAACAAAAAATTGTTTTGAAAAAGCGGTTAATTTAAAGATTATGTGTAGCTTAATTTAAATTTTTCAACAGATTTATGATGACTTTTTAAGTTTTAAAAAAAAAAAAAATATAATCTGCGCCTGGCGAAAATTAAGAAAAATTCAGTGAAAATATTAAAAAGTATCATATTTGGGATTTTTTAAATTTCTTTGGGAATGGCGTTGTTTTCAAAAAATATTATTTTTATATATTTACCACACTATTCATAACATTTCCCAACTGGGTGATAAGTTTAAACTAAAAATATTGATATATTCAAATTTTATACCAACGCTTTGCTTAGGAGCTCTATGGACTTCTTGGTATTTAATGAAATACCTATTGTGCAATAGGACTTAAGAGTTTAAAAAGACTGTTAGTTCTCTGCTAACTGGAAGATAAATTTAAAACTTTAAGAATGCATTATCAATGACTTGTTATCGGGAAGGGAAGTAATAGTCTTTCGATTTCTCACCAGTGGAAAAAAGACGCACATGATGGGAGTTCATACTGCAGAATGATACTCAGCACGCCAAAAATTTTAGCTCTCCTCTTTAATAGTCATAAGCTAGTTTACATGGTAACATCGAAAACGTAACGTGGTTACTTCAAAATCATCATTCGGTTCTGGCTGTATTCAGGGAACAACTAATGAATAAACTTCCCGATGACAGGAATCAGTAGAATTTCCCGTGGACACACACTTTCTGCTATTAAACTAATAGAGGAGGACATGTAAACTTCAACTAAGAACTAATTCTAATTTGAAACATTATTTTTGCAAATAAACTCTTATACTTTTTAAAACAAAATGCAAGATGATGATTTCTTCTCAGAGAACACAATATTACTTACCATTTATTTTCAAATAACTTTATGTGAATGCTCTAACTGTTACAAACTTACAATAAAAAAAACAATCTTATTCAAAAAGGCTAAGACGATGTTATCACATTGTCGGAATCTATAAGAACCATACATGCAAGTGATACTGAGATCATTTTTAAAAAATACAAATAATATAAAATCTCAAATGTTTAAGATCACATAATACCATGTCCTTAACTGTTTCTTTTTATTTGAATCTAAATCAAAAGAGGATTTTTTTTTATTCCAAAATAAACCATCCACTTTATATGATCTTACATAATTATTCTTAAAGGCTTAAAAAAGTAAAATCAATGTAAAAAAGCATTTTATAAAGAATTTTTTTTATGGTTTTTTTCGTTTCTTTGGTATTTTTTTTTTTATTTTATTTCAACTCCACCTGATGATCATTGAAAAAATTACTATCATTAATAACACAGGCAGGCATGCAGGCAGCCATTCATTCAAACTGCCAGTGAGTTGGGCCAGATATCCTACGGTGGTTTTGAACCGCTCGCTCATGTGGTTATTTTACGTTAATTTCGTTTATTCCTTAAACGTGTGCTAAAATTTTCCTCTGCATCCTTATTTTGCTTAATGTTTTTCTTTTTTTTTTTTTCGTTTTTATTCAAGAGCATATTAATGATTTTCAATTAATTTAAAATGAGAAGATGGAAAAAAAATCTGTCACAAAATGTTTTTTAACTGTCCGTACCATGATTCATTGAAAATGTCAATATTGTAGCCGACAATGTGTTGTGACATAAGAGGCAGAACTCAAACACAAATGCACACTCTCTTCGTCAAAAGAAAAAGAAGGGATTGTCATTAATGTAAGAAAAGAAAAAGAGTTGGAAAATTTGTCAAATTCTCAGAAAATATTAAATGTAATTTATATAAAAATGATAAAGAAAAGGGCAATAAAAACAACAAATTTTCTAAAATTCGATTTAATTTTTCTGATTATCTTAAAGTCAGAGGAAAATTTGTGTTACTTTCTTGAAGAGAATTGCAACAATATTTTTTTTTAGTGTCACTGCTAATGCAGCATTTTAAGGGTAAAAGAAAGAAATACTAGAAAAAATTTAAGAAGCTAAATCGTACATCTTAATGAAGGCATCATTTGTTTGTATATTAAAATTTTGGGAAACAACAAAAAGTACCAACAGTACCAGATTTTCCCTATTTTACCAACCAGAAAATATACTATATTCTAAGTTAAACAAAAGTAGTAAAAACAAAAAGTACCCCTTGAAAAGTATAATCACGTATTGTACAATATGATTCTCCTTGGCCTTAATACACCTAATTTGATCTTTTCTTTGTCAGTGAAATTTCGAAGGTGTTGCTTTATGACCAACCTTCTGCACCTTTCTTCTCACGTCACGATATGACCTATAATTTTCAGACAAATGTACAAGAAAAATTTGTTACATATAGGGATTAAAAGAACATTGACTATCTTAGGTTAGGAGAGGAATTCTAAAACATCGACTGCAGTGTGGTTTATAATTTAATTTCTGTTGATGATCAACTATCTTTTCTGCAATACAATATAAACTACTTATACGATCTTGTGGTTTCAATAAGACGAAAAATCATTAATAGACATAGCAAGCCCGGGTTCACTCGCTATGTCGAACAGGCAATAAACCGCAGATATGTTCTATATGCTGGATGGAAGCGCTTCAAAAGCACAGAACTGTATGACGAATATCGTGTATCGTGTATTACTACCACTTTACTAATGATAATTTAAGCAACAACTTTAATTTTGTAAACGTCAATCAATGTGATGTGTTATACAACATGCTATCGATTAAATCTAATGCAGTTAGTGTTTATGGATTAGACCCTAGGTTTTTAAAAATACTTATTCCCAAACTTCTTCCTTTAATAACATTCGTCTTCAATAAACTTTTCATAACCAACTGCTATCCAAAAATTTGGAAAGTTGCTAAGATTATTCCCATTTCGAAATCGAATTCCGACCACAGACCCATTGCAATATTGCCATTTTTATCGAAAGTCTTTGAAAGATTAATTCACATCCAAGTTACGCAGTTTCTTGAACCCAATAACATGCTTTCTGACCGGTAATCTGGTTTTCGCAAAAACCACAGTTGTATAACGGCTTTCTTAGATGTTGCTGAGGATATTAGTCAACAGGTAGACTGCGGTAACGTCACATTTTTAGTGCTCTTGGATCATTCTCGTACATTCGACACGGTTGACCATGAAATGCTGTGCCCAAAAATTTAGGCATATGTTTAGTTTTTCATCAACTGCCGTAGATCTTATACATTCATATCTAATTGATAGACACCAATACGTTGAAACTCCTAGCTCAGTTTCT
Organism: Lypha dubia; assembly: GCA_947311025.1. NCBI lineage: Eukaryota > Metazoa > Arthropoda > Insecta > Diptera > Tachinidae > Lypha > Lypha dubia. Next base: position 53,962,157 of record OX371263.1, read on the forward strand.
AGCTCTTTGCCCTTAAGTCGAGGTGTACCAGAAGGTTCGATAATAGGCCCTCTTTTATTTTCGTTATGTGTGAATGATCTTCAAGAAAAACTTGAACACTGTAAGCTTAGACTGTATGCAGATGATGTTCAGTTTTATATAAGTTGCAGAAGCACTGCGGTTGATGAATGTGTTAGGTGTTTAAATCAGGAGTTAGGTATTGTTTACGAATGGGCCACCGCTAATGGGGTTGTAATTAATCCTAATAAGTCCAAGTGTTTGGTTATTAAAAAGAAGTTATTAAAACTTGAAAACAATCCCATTGTATTTCTAAATAACCAGTCTATAGATGTTGTAGACTCTGCCAAAAATCTTGGCATTTATTTTAATAACACACTTACTTGGTCTAATCACATAAACTTTGCATGCGGTCGAACGTTCTCAATGTTAAGGAATCTTTGGCAAACCCAATATTGTACTCCTATTAAAATTAGAATACTTCTTGCAAAATCTTACTTAATACCAATGTTATTGTATGGCTGTGAGATATGCCAGCTGCGATGGGGAAAGCAAACGAAAACTTAATGTGGCGTTCAATAACATTACTCGGTATGTACTTGGTCTAAGAAGATACGACCATATATCCCACTTTGTGACCCGGCTTTATGGCATTAATCTTGATGATTATCTTAGAATGCGTACTTTATTGTTTTTACACAAAATTATATATAAACAGCTGCCAGTACATCTCCATGAGCGTTTAAGCTTTTTAACACTTAATAGAGGTAAAAGAATTCTTTCATTTGGTCATCGCACACTGATTTCGAAGTACAATTTTTTCATTCATGCTATCAGTCTCTGGAACGGAATCGCCTTTAGATTACAAACCATTAGTAACGCACATCAGTTCAAGAAGTGTATTTATTGTTATTTTACACGATGAATATACATACACATGTTTGTGTTATATAAATTCCAATTGTATAGCAATGTTTTGTTTTCACTTTGCTGGTTAAACATTTTTTATCATTTTAATTTAATTAACTTCTTTTAACTATTCGAAATCAGACTTAATTGAAATTCGGGTATTAATTTATTTTATATATTATCATAATTTGCCACTCATAATATACTTAATCTAACAAAATTTTTTGTAATTTATTGTTTTTACATATACTTAGTTCCATGCTGCAATATTAGACATAAGTCTTGTGTATGGGATATCGAAATAAATAAATAAAATAAATAAATAATTAAATAAATAAATAGGACCAGGAGAAATGAAGTTTTAACTCAAAATAGAGAGGAACCAAGTGATATATCGCTCAAACAAAAATTATCACTGTGAGTTTAATAATTTCGAACTAATTTGCTTATCTTTCGAAAACAACGTTGTTCTGTTCTGCCGTATATGTTGAAATCAAAATTGATGATGATTTTTCCCTCTATTTTCTTGAAATATTAAAAACATCCTTTTATACGTGATTTCGTTCTCGCTACATGTTAATGAAGGCATAAACTGTTTGCACATCATATTTATTGAAGAAACAAAGAGTTACCAAAAGTGCCACCTTTTCCTCATTTTATCTGCAGCCCTAAAAAATTCACTGTGTTTTAATGTAAAAAATAAAGTGTAAAAAAAACCAACCAGTACCAAAATATCAGATTTTCCTTATATTATTCCCCCGAATGTACACTGCATATTAATGTAAAAAAAAAAAACAAAAGGTACCAGTTTTTTCCGCTTTTTACTTCTTAAATAGTACCGTATTAAATGGGTCACCTTCTACCCGTGTACCGAATTTCTTCAAAATTAATTTGAAAGAATTTCTCAAGAAAAAAGTACCAAAAGTGAAAGAACATCAAAATACGTAAGAAAGTACCAGTTTTTTACTCATTTCAATAGCAAGAACGTATGTTAATTTATCACCAAGTTGTATTATAAGTCACATCTTGATCATATTCATCCGTTTCCAATAAAAAAAATTTTTCAAGAAAAATAGAACAAAAAAATATATAAAAAGTACCAAAAGTAAAAAAAGTACCATAATTAAAAAAGTAGCAAATTTTTTCTTTTTTCAACCCCTAGAAAGTATCCTAAAGAAGTTATAAAATATTAGTACGAAAATAAATAGTACCAAAACTAACAATTTGTACCGCTTTTAACCCTCCTCGAAGTTGTAACTATTAATTTCATAGCGGGGGGTACTAACAAAAACCTTCCAAGTCTCGCTTATAAATCTAGTGTCGACCCATGACCCACTGATTCTTTTGAATTCATTTAATAAAACTCAATTTTCATATAACTTTTATAGTTTCTTTTTCTTAATAATTTTATATACAATTTTATTTATTTAGCTTTTGTTGTAAATTGAAATAGGTGTGTATGTATGTATTTATGATTAATAGTTTTTTACATATTGCAGAAATGTTATGATTTTATATAAATGTTAGTGTTTTTTCTAAATTAATTTTCTTTTGCTTTAATTAATTTATTAAAATAATTACTAGAAAACTAACAATTACATGGTACATACAAACATAATATATATTAAACTATCTATACAGAGATAGATAGAGAGAGAGAGAGAAAGAACGAGAGAGATAATCGTACATTTTAGTATTAATTAAAATAAAAAAATATTACAATATTATTATTATTATTATCACAGTTTTATTTTATCTTTATAAATGTTTAATGGGAATATTAACCTAAAAATGTTAATCTTAATTTAAGTGTATGCTAATGCAAAAAATAATTTCATAAGTGTTTTTTTGTTTTTTTTGTTTTTAATGACTAACTGCTTCTTTATTTTATAACTTTATTAATAAGTACATAAATTTTATTTAGTTAATTTTTTTGCAAAGTGCATCCATCCATCCATTCATCATTTCTTTCTTAATAACTCATGTGAACTTTTTAATACTAAAAAAAAAAATAAAGTAAAAAGTAAACAACCAAAAAAATATTAAGAATTAAGTTGTAAAGTGAACAGGTTGAAAATTTTAATTGTAGTTATAAAATTTGTTTAATTAAGTGTTTTTAAGTAGATTTAATTTTTTTTTTCGTAATGTGTGTAATAATAAATTAAACAAAATGATATGAGTTAAGAGTTCTATTCGATGAGATTAAGCTTTTATTAGATGGTTGGAAAAAAAGAAAAAAAACGTATTTTATGATGTGAAAAAATAACCCTACTCTCGGTAATATCTAGCATATCAAGGCAATTGGACAAGAAAGATTTTTTTTAATTTCTTACTAAAAATTTTTAAAATAAAAATTTCATTCAGAAAGTTTGAAGGTCATCCTGTATGAATGACAGTGTACCATTTAATTGATAAAAATAGAGCATATCATTCTCGAGTGAGTGGACCATTAATGGACAAAAAAGGATTTAAATAACTTGTAGTATACTCTTAATAATCCTAATAATATTCCTCGAAAGACATATAAAACACATCCGCTGCAAAACTATTCCAAATGTATCTCAATCAGGAGGTGATATTACATTTTTTCGTGACTAACTCACAGGTTTCGAATTGGCTTCACACTAAGATTAGCGGATGAAAGATGTCCCCTTTGTAAAAGTTTCCGGTGATCTTATGTCGACAGCAAACACGTTTGCACAATTTCTAGAAGACTTGGCCTGTATTCGGTAAAAACTACCTGAGTATACTCATGAAAATATTAACTTTAGACTTGATACCAGTCTATCATCAGAATTGTGACATCAATGACATGACAAAAGATTTTTAGTTTATCGAATTTCATCTATTCTATGACTGCAACAAGGTCTCCTTAATATTAAATTTTAAATATTGTTAACAGGCAATATTTGTAAAGCAAAAAATTAATTTTTTAATATGTTGAGTGGCTTACAGCTCCGTTATTATAAATAATAGAAAAATTTACAATCCTGAAGGTCATGTACTACTAAAAGAAGTATACGTCGATGCGTCGTCTTTGCATTAATGACAAATCGTCACCTACTTCATTGCACATCAACTTTAAAAGGAATAAAGATGACGATGATCTTTTGCTGCCGTTGGCTTATAAACAGAAAATGAGTGCAGGACCCCTGAATCAAGACCAACATTAAAAACAAAAATTACTCAGTAAAAATGAGCACATAAATTATTAGTAAACAAAATAAAATCACTGATGACTCAGGTCAGAATGAATTTAACACGTAGGCTGTGTATGTATAAGCTTAAAAGTTTTTAAAGAACAAAAGTAGCTGACCTACAACGGTTTTACAATATTAAATTCAATATTTGTACTTCTCGTGCATGCAGGGATATTAACAAAAAAATGTATATAAATTTGTCAAAAATTCCCTTAGTGGTAGAATTGTCATCATTGTCATTGATGACATGATGACAATTGCAATGATGCCAAGAGTAATTGGTATTAATATTAAAGCTGCTGTCATAGTATTGACATTAGAAGTATGTAGAAGATGACAACATAATGATGACAAGTGCCAAGGAGTGAAAAACGAAAGACGGTACACAAAAAAGTAAAAAACATTTAAAATAAATTTTAATATTAACAAACTTTGGCCACCCGAAACGACTGAATATCTGTGAATATCAGCGTTAAAATGAAGTCATTAAACTTTTTAACTGTATTTTTAAATAATCAGCAGCAGTCTCATCGTATGTAGATAGTAAAATTATTGTTGTACGAGCAAAGCAATTAATTAAATATGAATTGCTTGAAAATATAACAAAACACATTAACAAACAGACAAAAAAAAAAAAACACATGTGTTCCTACAAGTGTTGGCATGAGTGTGATTTTTCTCTCCATATTTTTTCCACTACTTCCTCAAACTACAGCGTTTTTTTTTTTGTTTCTTTCCTTGTTTTGTTTTTTTTATTAAGCATTAAAAATATTATTAACAGTCATAAACTTAAAGTTTATTTGCAATGAAAAATGGTTTTTGCCACAACATAAAGCAGGTATTTATTTATATGCGAATGTGTTTTTTCTCTTAAGAAAAAAAAACAATTCACACTAATCCGTCTTAACAGGGGCATAAACAAAATAATAAAAATAAATTTAATGTAGTTAAGAAGGCGGTTTTTAAAAAAGAGCTTTACTTTATGGATTTTTAATAGAATTGGCATTTTAGATAAATAGTATTGAAATGCGAATGATTTTTAACAGTTTAAGTAAAAAGTGGTTTTTCCATTTGTAATAATTTAAATACAGAGTTGAAACTGTTTAAATACTGTCAACTAATATAAAAAGTTTGCATAAATTGATATTAATACCTATAAGCTTTTGAATTTTAATCGATTAACGGTAAGGGACATTCCACCACTCGGCTGTGAGATCTAAACGCATTATTTCATAGCTTAGCAGTTCATGCGAGTATATGTGAGGATGTAAGCGCTTCTCTAATGAACCTTTTTTTATCCCACCTTATCTCTTATTTAGAATTCCACGTATTACCGAGAAAATATATATGAAACCCCATCAATACTCGTATACTCAAAAACATTCTAACCCTTGACTAATTAAATTTTGTTTTTTTATTTTTTAGTTCTTTTGTCATGTAAAATTTAATTAAATTGATTGCATTATTTTACACTTCTGCCTAGAAGAAATTAATTTATCATTGAATAAAGATAAACTGAACGTGTTGTAAATAATTGTATAGTAGTTTGCACATAACCCTTTAGGAATTTTATTGTATGAACGAAAATCTTATTAGATTTTTCAATTATTGCATTTCCAAACCTGAGCGGCTGGTATGTGATGAAACATCGCTGCCGTAGGAGGTATTCAAACCGTTTGTATTGCTCGCATATGCCAGAGTACTGGATGAGGATGATGTATTTGCCATTAAGCTGTGCATGGTGGTGTTGTTGTTGTTGTTGGTATGTTTCATATTTGGCGGTGTTTGGGGTGGCGTATCAGGTTGTATTTCAGGAAACCCCAAGCGTCCTTGTTGCTGTTGTTGCTGTAGCTGTTGAGAATGTAAATTTTGGGCTGCATATTGTTGGCTCACATGCATCATATTTGCTGAGGTATTTGCACTATTATTCATTTGTCCTGCTGTAACTGCTGCATAATTGCTGGCAGATGGATGATAGCCAGTGGTTAGACGTGAATATGGCGAGGCAGCATTCACGTAACTGCTCATCATGGAAAGGGGTGAATTGTTGGCCAAATGATTATTTATTTGTAAATTATTGGCGTAATACGATTGAGCAGCTAATTGTTGTTGCTGGCTATTGCTCATGTAACCGGCATGGCTGGGGGGTGGTGTTTTGTTGGCCACTGTATCGGCCACACTCCAAATTTTTGGTTTTGTGGCTGGTATTGGTATGCCACATTCATCTCTAATATTTGAGGCAGGATTGGCTAAATAACCTTGTTGCTGCTGCTGCTGCTGCTGTTGATAGTAAAGACTTTGTGTATGCTGTTGCTGTAGTTGCTGCTGTTGCTGTTGTTGGTGCTGTAGCTGCTGCTGGGACTGCTGCTGCTGCTGTGGACTTTGATAAGGATGATAGGAATTACTGTTGTGGCCACTTGATGTACCATATAATGAAGCTGTAGTATAATTTTCCAGATGTCTGTTAGCTGTTAAATTTTCTGGTTTACGATCTTCATCATCCTCTTTTAAATCATGTTTAACATTGTGGTGATTATTTTTAAGTTGGTCGTGTTCTAAAATTGTAGCAATAAATTGAAAAGTTAAAAAGTTAAATTACTATTTAAATCTCTAAACTGTTTTATATGACAGCATTAACTAAATATTTCTTTCTTAAATAATAAAGTCCCAGAATGCTCCCTTTTTTCCGAAAATATATAATGGATTTTTTTTGTTCTTTTCTAAAGAAGTATTTGTTGTGCTCTTTTCTTTCTTATCCTTAAGTCAAGTGTGCTGTCAACTTCCGGTTCAAACAACATTTCAAAATAACATCAAGTGTGCTTGTGTGTTAAGACACTTAAACAATGATTGTTGTTGAGTTGGTGGTGGGTTGACAAAAATAAAACTTTTGTCTTAAAAAGGCCAACAAAATTTATATGTGGTGGGATTATGGGGAAAGCTAATTTTAAGCAGATTTTTAAAGAGATAAAAAGCACGTTGTACAGAGAACTTGTAATCACTTAATACAAACATAAGTAAGCTTTTCAAAATAATAATTATTGTAAAACTATTTTATTAAAATTTTGTACCTTTATGCATTTGCTGGCCATACAAATTTACGGCTGCATTGCCACCTCCACCTGCAGCTGCTTGAACCTTATGCAACTCATGCTTATCCAGTTCTTTTTCATCATCCGTTAACATGGCCTCATCGTCATCATCATCGGTGCGATTCTTTGGTTCCCAGGTCATTTTGTTCTCCTTCTTTAAACGTCGTCGTGCATTGGCGAACCATGTTGATACCTGAGTTAAAGTCATTTTAGTGATAATTGCCAACATGATTTTTTCGCCTTTGGTTGGATAAGGATTCTTTTTATGTTCATTTAGCCAGGCCTTTAAAGTGGCTGTCGATTCTCTTGTGGCATTTTTGCGCCTCGATGCTAAATCGTAAGAAGCACCGTAACTAAAATCGTATGAAATAGAAAATATTTAAAACAAAAATTAATTTCTTTAAATTCTTCTCCTTTTAAAAATAGAAAGTTGAATTGCAAATGCTTTTAACGTTAAGTGGATTAAATATTTTACACTGCTGCTTAAGAAAACTTGTATTTATATTACTTTTTCTTATAGATGAAAACCCCAGCATATGCTAAATTTTTTTTTGCAAGTTCGTTTTTTTTTTTTTGTTCTATTTTCTTTATCTTAGATATAGTCTGAAGCACTTGTTGCATTTTAAATTATAAAATGAGAAAAAGTGTGAAATTTATTTATTACAGTGGGTAAACAATGAAAAGTGGACATAATAAAGAAATCTTGAATAGTCTGCTGCTACAAAAAAATTGTCTACTTAATGCATTATCTCACTACACATCGCCTCTTCATTTAATACTACAACTCAAATGAGTTGGTTTTGACTTGATATCTTTCACGTTTTTATTTGTTTGCTTTTATGTGAAGGGAAAAAAATAATTTACAAAAAACGCATCGAAGGAACTTAGTAAGTGAGAAGTTCTTTTGAAGCGACTTCTATAATGGAGGAAGTTATCAATTCGTGTGTATTTTTTTTTTTTTTAATATTTTAATACGCATAACTCTTTCAATAAAGTACCGATTTTTAAAAATCTTTTTTGTAACTCCAACATATATGGAGCGATTTTCAAATCTCTTTTTGTGTTTAAAAGGGGTTTTTTTTGCGGGTTTCTCTCATTATTTATCATCAATATGTATTTAGTAAAGGACAAGCTGCCCGCCCACTCGTAATGTTGATTACCGTCAAAATCCACCAATAATGAAGCGACTTATAAAGTGCACGCTTGCAGTTTGATGTCATAAAAATTTAGATTTTTATAAAAAAATCCGCTATTTATGGACCGAAAAATAAATTGTTTTGACCTTTAAACTTTCGCATAGTTGCGTCGATTTTGTAATCTATCTGTACGATTGAAATTTGGGTTTTTTGCTGCCCGAATTATTTAAATACTAAAAGTTCATATTTTATTGCAAAAAATCCTCATAAATATGGCCAGCTACTTTTAAGCCAACTAGATAGATCTTGGTAATAGACCACCACAAATGTTTTTATTCTATTTTTTTTTCTTAGTAAAGAAGGAATAACTTTTCAATGTTAAAAGTATGGAAAAACTTTTAGTTATTCCAGCTCAAATATCTATAGCTGGATTTTGCACAAACAATTCTATATAAGAACAGACATTAAGCCGAGGGAATGTTTATAATTTTATTTTATATAGTATTAAATTTCATAAATATTCTCTTAAAATGATACTGGACATTAAAATCGGACACTAGAGTTGAACAGAAGTGAAATTAAAAAAAAATATTCCAGCGATTTTCTAGGGTTAAACAACGTGTCATGTAAGCATCTCCCCCTCTCTTTCTCTCTGTTAGTGAGAATTGGTGCAAATTCTGATAAAAGAAACAATTTTATTGATATTAATTTTTTATAATTTATTGAGTGTTAAAAGATTTGTCGAAGTTTATATAATTTTTTTTTTGTATGATAAGATTTTATTAAAAAGTTGCCTTTTCATGAGTTTTTTTTTTTTTTGTTGTTTTTATTTAAGATCATTTAAACGTTGTTACTTCAGTGCAATAAATCACTTAAGTTTGTATGCATTTCTAATTACTTTGTGAGTGGAATTTTAAATAAAGAAATACGTATTAAGTAAAATATTGTTTGTTTGGCATAAACTTACCCGTAAGCAAATGTTGGATCGTATGAATAATAACCAGTTGTTGGCTGCAAACCGGCTGTTGACCAAGCGGACATATCAGTACCAGTTGTAGATTCTTTAAGACTATAAGGATTACTCTGCAATGATAAAAGTATAAAAAAGAAATTAAAATTAAAAATTACATTTATTTTATTGCAACCAAGGGTTTCGAAATGATTTGATTTTGAAGCCACATTGATCATCTATAGGCATTATTTATAATATTTTTTTAAAGGAATCTGCATATGAGAATTGCTACAAACCATCAGTTATTAAAAAATCTTCAATATAATTTAATTATAATTTATTGAATGCCTTATCTTATAAAATTTCAGATATCACTGACTCTGCTTTAATTAAAACATGGAAAAAATAACTTTAGTAATAAATGAGCTAAAATTTGTGTAAAATATTTAATAAATCAGTAAAAGATTTTTCATTGACAACCAAAAAAAAAACCGCCTTTAATAATTGAAAAATATTCAATTTTCTTCATATTTTAAAGAACACAAAGTAAAATTTTATTTTTATTAAATAACAAGAAGTTTTTTTGTTTGATTTTTTTTTTGTTACGAACTACTCCCACAACAAAACTTTATTATTCTATTTTAAACATGACCACATACACATTTATAAATTATTAAACATGTAGTTGTAGTCTGAGCATTTAGAGGCTGGGCCTTTTTTGACAAGTTAAATTTTATAATGAAAAATAAAAAAAAATAGTAGATTTCAAACAACAACAACAACAGCATAAAGCACACAATAAAGTTTTATTGTTTTTGTTGTTAAGTAAAAATGCAGTAGTGTATATGTTGGCGTGACAACAGAAAACACTCACTTAGTAATACGTACTATTTTCAATTTTATAAATTTTTGCTATGTAGTATTTATGTTGCACAGTGGGGTTGATCATTAAAATAAAAACAGTATTATAACACAGGGCCTGTGCTAATTATATGTTCAAAACGAACATTAATCAAAAAATACTTAAGTTTAAAAATCAAACCAAAAAAGTTTGTCTTAAGTAGAACAAAAAATCAGGGGATTGGGCATTGTAGGATATAATTCGCTGGCAGCACTGTAATGTTTAATATAAGATAATAAATAAAAAAAACAAAACAAAAAATTCCCCAGCTAGCATCCATTAGTAGAATTAAGTCGCGTATGCTATTTGTATTTGTAATTGTATATAAATAGAATATGTAATGACGTTCAATGACCTAACAAGTAGTGAAAGCATTTGCACATGAATACTGACGAGGTTTAGTGGCTTCTACCGAAAACAACGTTTGCTCTATTCAGCCAATGCTGTTTGGAAATTACTAATAATCAACACAAACTCATACTCTGTTATCCTAATTTGAACTTAAAACTGATTTTATTCTTGTTACAACTGAAAAATATATCAACGTGAGAAAGAGAATTAAACAAAAAAAAAATGTTTACGAAAATTTATTTTTTAATTGCGTAGAGTGTATATAGGCTAAGGCTTAGATCCCACTATCGGCACAATGTACCGATTTTCGTCGGCTCACTGCAATAAAGTAATAAGTACTAAACCCAATTGCATTATTTCTCAATTAATTCTGGAATAAGTCTATATTGGTAATACCAATACAGTGCGGTGCTATTATGTCCTTATATTTAAATTAGTTGACAAATAAGACAAATTTACCTTATTACTTATAGCTTTATTTCTGTGAGGCGACGAAAATCGGTACATTGTGCCGATAGTATGATCTAAGCTTAAGAGTTATTCTCCAATTCAGTTTTGAACGTACACAGCAGAATATTTTTCGTAAACGACTTTGTTTTTGGTTGGTTCTGGTAAATATCGACGCAATTCTTTTATAACAAACTTTTTGAGAAAACTTCAATATGAGAATTAAATCTTTGAAAAATTGATGTTTATCCTAATTTCGTTTATGTTTCGTCATGTCCACTTGTCAAATTTGTTCTTATTAAGTCAATTCTTGAGTATAAAGTTACGAATCTTATGGGTCGATTGCGGATAGCAAGCGAACCTTCTTAGTTGGGTTACTGAAAATTATATTTCCAATGGCAACTGACAGCTGAGAGCAGTTAAGTATAATTGTTATTTAATTTTTTTCCGATAAACTTGTATTGCTTCATTTGTTTTTCTCCCAGCTGAATTAAAACTTTTGCAATAAGAATTGCCTAGTGTGAATTGGGTCTTACTATAATAACTTTGAAGCAAATCAATTTTATCTCTTGATTAGCCAAAATATCAAAATATTTTCAATCAAAATTAAACAGTTTACTTGAATAATGCGCCTGAATTTATGTTTTCAAAAATTTAATTTATTTCTTATGAGTTGGCATTGGCAACCAACGGAATGCAGCATTTGAAATAACTAATTTTTATTTTTTCTCGATTTGAAAACATTCATTTATTTTTTGCGATCTGACCAATTTGTGCTTTCTATTTATATATTATTTGCATACGTTTTAATTAAATTAATAGTATTTGGGAGGATGTCGACGAAGATAGTCTGAGAGCGCATTTTCAATGACAACCCAAACAATGAAACAAATATTTTATTATATTTTATTATATAATTTTTAATATAAATTATTTGTAAAGTTTATTTTTTCACATAAAACAACAATAAAAAAATTAAAACAATACAGGTATGGTAAAAACCGTATGGCCAAAATTATTGTTAGGAATTTTAATTTTAATAATTAAATTTTACGGAATATATAAAGTCAAATTATGAAGGTGACATACATTTAAACTTTTTAAATTGAGAAGTTGTTGCAGTGACCTTAAAATAAGTTAATTCCAATATTCATGATTTCATAAAAATTTTAATTTTTAATTAAAACGACAAAATTTTGCTTCAAGCTCGAGGTCAAGTTTTGGTGATAATCTTTTTTATTATTCACTTATGCCAATATTTCGCTACAAACTTCGAGTAGCATCATCAGGGCTTATGTTATTGAGTAGTTCACACACAATTAAACCAATATTTTAGCGTCCATGTGTTTGAGTGATCGTCAAAAGTAAATTTTGTCGTTTTAATTAAATATTAAAAATAGGTCGATCAATAAACTACCTTATATATTATTATAATTTTAATATTTCTTAAATTCAAGTATAGAATGACAGAATAGCACTCGACCTTAAATGAGAAAAAAAATGTTTTCCCTCTCGATGTATAAAATTGTAATATCAGTTGCTATTGTTTTAACCGTCACTGATTGTATGGCTAAGTACGTTCGTATGTGGTGGATCTGTGGGTGGAGTTGTTAGTGTTATTTGATGTTAAACAAATATTAGTAGGATAAAGGATGTGTTGAAGGGTTTGTGTGCCCGTGTGTGTTTGTCTGTGTATGGGAATGTATGTTTAAGGGATCACACTTACTAAGTTTTCATTGATTATATTATTGTTGTTACTGCTGTTATTATTGCTATTGTATACATACATATTTATATAATAAATATTTTTATATTTTTCAATGACAAGAATTTATAAATTTATAAATATAAGTATACTTATTGTCAATATTAATTTTGTACATGTGTCTGTTTTTAGCTTTATGAAAAATAAAGTTAATATCATAACTTTTTATTGACATGTGTGTACATGTGTTTAACATTTACGATATTATTACGAGGATATAACAGACTTATAAAGTTATGGATGCAATACAGTTGCAATAATTGAGTAAAAATGTGTGTACTCGGGAGGGCCTCTTAATAAAAAGTTTAAGAATGCTTGGTTTGATCCCTTGAGATATTTTAGAGGTTTAAAAACTATTATTACTAAGATTATCAGAGAGATACGACGATTCTGTAGTGATGGCCTTTGGTTAGGCAGTTTAATTTGAATGGTCAGCAAACTACAAGAACTCGAATGTTTTTTTTTTTTTTTTTTTAATTAGGACCAGCACTCAGGGGATGACCCCTACGTATGCAAAGCATTGAGCCGGAACTAGGAAAATAGGTTTTGGGAAGGAGGATAAAGGGAGTAGTGTTTGTGGACATTCGATTTGAACTCTGACACACTGAAAGTGGCAGGAAAGACCTCTGCGGGGAGTTTATTCCACATACGAACAGTACGGCCAAAGTACGAATTCTCTCTGTAATGCGTGGTGCGGTTCACTGACATATCGACCACAAAGGGATGTGCTCCTGATGAAGAGCGTGTTATACGTGAAAAGTGGCGGGTTTCAGGAACAAGTTCCCTGATTTCATCAGAGCACACTCCGTTGTAGTAGCGATAGAACAGCGAAACACACCCAACATTGCGTCGATGCTCCAATGAGTCAATAGAGTTGGCTACCCTACTGTCACCGATTAGCTTCTTCACCCTATCCTGTACGCGGTCGAGTAACTTCAAAATAGATTTTGAAGCACCGGCCCATACATGAGAGTTGTATTCCATTTTCGGTCGGATAAAGGTGGTATAAATATTAAGGAGATCAGATGGAGTGAAGTATGTCCTACACCGTCTTAGAAAGCCGAGGCACTTGAATGCTTCTTTTGAGACATGAAAAATGTGATCATTCCATCGAACATCACAGTGAATTTTCATGCCAAGAACATCAAGAGCTTCTGATTCCTCAATATCTATACCATCCATGTTTACAGATGGAGCAGCATGTCCGGTCATACGTCTATGTGTGAGCATAGCACATTGGGTCTTTCGTGCGTTAAAATTTACCCTATTAGCATGACCCCAATTTGAAATTAACAGGAGATCGCGATTTAGCGTATCATTCATATTTTGCCGCATTGCCCGGATCTCCGACGGTTGTGGCCTGTTGCTGAATGAATACGAATGAACTAAGCTGCTGTCATCTGCAAAAGAGTAGATAGGGTTGGAAGTTTGACGTAGAAGGTCATTAAGAAAAATAAGAAAAAGGGTAGGAGAAAGAACGGAGCCTTGCGGTACCCCTGAATTTAACTTGAACTCGTTTGATGAGACCCCATCTACAACAACTCGTATAGTGCGATCTCTGAGAAAGCTCGATACAAATCGAGTGAAGCCATCACCGACACCAAAAGCAATCAGTTTTGACAAAAGTGCTCCATGCCACACTCTATCAAATGCCTTGGAAATATCTAGAGCCACCACTTTACTTTCGCCAAAGTGATGTATGCTATTACACCACTTCTCCGAAAGGAAAGCAAGTAGGTCCCCCGTAGAGCGGCCCCTACGAAAGCCGTACTGCCGGTCGCTAAGTAAACTGTTGAGCTCCAAATATTTCACAAGATGGAAATTCAACATACTTTCCATAACTTTGGAAAGCGCAGAACAAATTGCAATTGGGCGGTAATTTTCAGGGTTGTTGGCCTCCCCCTTTTTAGGGATCGGCGTTACATTGGCAATCTTCCAACACTTTGGAAATTCACCAGCATGGTACAAAGTGCTAAACAGGCGTGCCAATGGACGTGCTAACGTCGAAAAGCACTGTTTCAAGACCAGTGCTGAGATACCATCCGGCCCAGGAGACTTGTTTACGTTAAGCTTCGCTAAAACCTTTTTAACTGCACGCGCTCGAAAGAATATTTTTGGCATAGTCACAGATACTCCCTCGAGAACGGGCAGTGGTTGACTGCTTTCCGGCAAGTGAGAATTTCTTGCAAACATTTCAGCCAGAAGGTTAGCTTTATCAACCGGGTCAGTGAATACATGGTCGTCCTTTAAAAGAGGTGGAATTGAAGAACTAGCATTATCCTTGACTCTTTTAACGAATGGACAAAAGCTCTTGCTACCCCGTGGAGCATCAAGAACTTTAGTACGAAGGCGCTGCTCGTACAAAGCTTTTTCGCGCCTTAGTACTCTGGCACATGAAGATCTCGCCTTTTTGCGCAGCGAATTAGTATCGGCGTTTTTATTATTACGCCAGATACTAAATGCTTCCTCTCTGGATCTGATTGCATTTCTGCACGTCTGATTGAACCAAGACTTAACTTTCGGTTTAATCAAAATTTGCTTAGATGGAATGAAAGTTTTCATTCCCAGCAAAATGATATTTTCTACCATTTTCGCCATGGCATCGACGTTATTGTCTAGAAAGCATAGCTTCCAATTAAAATGCCGGAAAAACTCGTTGAGCTCAGCCCAACGCGCCTTTTCGTACATATATTTTAAACGCCTCGTAGCTGATTGGGAGACGTTGCGAAGATTAGAGAACGAAAAGGTGGCGGAAATGGTACAATGATCCGAGTTACCAAGAGGTGCATTAACACTCACTTCATACTTTTCAGGGTGCGAAGTGAGAAAAAGGTCGAGAGTGTTGTTATTGTGCCCTTCAACACATGAAATATGTGTTGGCTCATTCACTAGTTGCGCAAGGTCATTATGCGCGGCGAAAAGCTCAACATATTGGCCTTCTGGGGTTGTGTGGCTCGAATGGTGAAGCCAAGATGAGTTGTGAACATTGAAATCACCAGCAACGACAATTTCACTGTTCGGACAGCTCTCAAGGATCTTCGAAATTGAATCGGAAAGGGAATCGAAGTGGGATAAGGTTTTATCCCTTGCCGCGTTTGGACATCTGTAAAGAAACCCGAAATGTAAATAGTGTGTCCTGATTTTGAATTTAACCCAAAGACAGCTAAATTCAGGATCAGACGTGCCTAATGGTTGCTGGCACTGGTACACAACTTCATTACGTATGTATATTGCAAGACCCCTGTGTAAATTAAAAAGTGATAGGAGGTGATAACCAGGTATATGAAAATCCTGTGGATCAGAGTCTTCAGACACCTGGGTCTCACATAAGGCGAAAACATCCGGCCGATGGAGACAAATGTGAGCATACACAGAGAAAAAATTGGACCTTAGCCCCCTAATGTTACAGAAGTCAATTCTGAATTGACCTACCATAACAGTATGCAAAACCCAAATCGGACGCTCATTTTGCTATGCTGATACCAATGGTATTAATTGCTGTCGTTAGAGTGCTCAGTGACCAGTGCTATGCCTTCGCCAATGAACAGTCAAACAGCAACCAACACAACGGCATCAGCACAACAAATGGTTTTTATTTATTTATGTTTTTTTTTGGAAAATATGGAGCGGCTGACACTAACTTGGAGCCATAAAAGCCCTGGGCTGGTCATTTATTATAAATAATTTTTTTGATTATAATTAATTTTTATTTTTTTTTTTATTTTGTGTCACGGGGTCCGCACTATTCACTGTGCCAACACTGGTGCCCGTTAATTATTGTTTTTGAGTTTTGTTGTTATTTCTTTGTTTTGAAGTTTTATTATTATATTAAGTATATGTATATGTATATTGGAATGTATGTAGCTTTTTTTTTTTTTTTTTTTGTTTTTGTACAGAAATATGCAGTGTAAAATTTTTATTTTTTATTTATTTATTTATTTATTTATTTATTTATTTTTTTTTTTTTTTTTTAAGTATATATGTAAGTATGTATGTATGTATGTGTGTTATGGCGTTTTTTTGTGTATTTATTTATTAAAGTATTTCCACATAAAAAAGGAGTAGAAAAAAAGAAATATGTTTGACGACAGAAGAGAAACTGGACGACACGCGGACAACATGTTTACACAGCAAAGAACAAAACACTACTTGAATGTGTGTCAGCCTAGTTCATTGTCCCTTTAAGGAATGACTTCCAAAAGGATTTAACAAACCTCAGCAGTCTACACAGTCCCATTCTCAATACTTCGGACTCAGAAGACGGGCTTATACCCGGACAGTGGATCAGTAGATGTTTTATCGTCCCAATTACCCCAACTTCCTTTTATATATTTTTTTTTTTTTGCCAAAGTGACTGGAGATTTCAAATTTGATATCGATGGCTTGATATATAAAGGTCGTATCTCGTTTTTTTTTTTCAAAATCGGTTTTTTACATGTTTTGGTGGACAAAACTCAAATACACCTCCCTTAAAAAATTCAGTTTCCTATGTTTTCGAATAACAGATTTACAGTAATTAAAACGAGCCCAAACTAACTAACTAACTAAAGATTTTTTGTTAGATACCACCTTTCTATAACGACGAAACACAGGACATACTAATAATAATTTAAATTCATTGCTCGAATTTGATACAAACATGTGATACTGTGATCGCGACCTATGAATCGCTTCCTTAATTGAATTTAGCTCTCGAGATAAAAAGTTCAAGGACAATCTAGAGTCCTAAAGTTTCCATCGAGTGCCTTTGTGCCATGAGACTCAAGTAATGATCTTGCCGGCCATTTACTCTTAACCTCACCGCTAGCTCTGAACTATCAAGGATCACCCAGCTGATAGTCGTTTTGATAAATGAAGATACACATCTCTAATTTAATTTCTTTCATTATTATTACGAACAATTTAATGTAAAGAGAAACACATATTTAAATTTTATTAAGAATTAGAAAAATTAAAAAATAATTTTGCGGCACGTCTCGCAAAAAAGGGAGGAGGTTGCTCTAAAAACAACTGATCCAACATCAGATTATGCAACAACTTTGCAATTCAGGAATTGGGAGCCTTTCTGTGGTAACCACTTAATAAACATATTTCCACATTGATCCCGAACTTGATATATTTTATGATTTTTGCAAAATTTTATTCTTTAAATCTAAATAACAAACAGTCTCAAATTACTGCTAATTAAATATTTTAATTAATTTGCAACTTTTTTGAAATAATTTAATTTCTCTTAAAACATGATTTCATAACTAAGCATGCTGTCAATACAAATTTATTTAAAGGATTTAAAAACTACTTTTTTTTCAATCCAACGACAAAACAAACAAAAAAAAAACCATCCAAAAGACTCAACACACTTACAACAACAATCAATTTTAAATGGCAAAATAAACCTGCAGCCAGATCGATAAAAAGCAACAACATCAACACATGCATACGAGGCAAGTAATGCCACAATAAATTCGAATGCGTATGTGGCACAGACTTAAACAAAACTAATCCAATTAACAATTTGACATTTACATGGTAATTAAAATCAAGATGTGCGTGAAAGTGCATATTAATTTACATTGTGGAAAAATTCAATAGATAAAATTGTAATGAAAAGCATCTGAGGAAAAGTTTTGTTTGAATGTCCTTAATTTAAAAAATTTTAGTGCATCCAAACATATAAACACACACATACATACATATTCAGATACTTACCAAAGGTGTATAAAAAGCCGAACTATCCACACCAATACTAGGATAAGGATTTTGTTCTGTCGAAGGATACGCTGTACCATAAACACCTACACCACCGGTGGGCATGCGCGAGTAATTGGATAAAGCTAAACGTGCCGAATCATATTGACAAGAGCATACAGTTTGGCCAGAAACTGGATCTGTCATAATAGGACGACCATTTTCACAACAACCGCCTCCCGAATGATTCGAAGTTGAACTGCCAGCTGCTGCTACAACGGCTGCTGCAGCCAAAACCGAAGAAGCTGTTGATGTTGTACCTTCTGGGCCATTAACCAACGAATTGGCAAGCGTTGCATTTGTTGTATTCGCATTTGCTGCTGCTGCACTACCACCAGCATTATTTGTTGATGTCTGTGACATTGCACCTGGACTTAAGGGACCATTTGTGATGCCGCCACCGCTTGATGAGACAGATGATGATGACGACGCCGATGAGTTGCCAGATGGACTGAGAGAATTTTCATTTGAACCCGATAAGGGAGATGGAGCATTGTGTGACGACAGCAATGCGGATGATGTTTGACTTACGGTACCGCCAAGTAACTAAAAACGAAAACAAACAGAAATTAATGTGGATCAGTTTTGAGGCCAAGCAGAAAAGAAAACAAAAAATAAAAGTAAAAAATAAAAATTATAAATAAATAAGGTAGACAGTTTATGTATGTGTGTGTATACATGGTTTAAAGAGCAAAAAACTAAATTGAATATGAGTCGGAATTTTTCAAACAGGTATCTTTTTGCTTGTTTATTATAGTTTTTTTTTTTTTTTTGCTTTTGTAGGTACGCTTTTTTTATTTCTTGGTTCATGACTTAACTTGGTCAAGTACTAGTTTGTTGTTGGGTATATTTACCTTTAAAATAACAATTCATGACATACATATGTATGTATGTACATATTTGCGCATGTGGATCATTTTAGTGTAATACTACACCTCTTCCAAAATTTATTTGTCAATTTTTTTTAAATATTTTACAAATTAACGTCAAGTTTTTCTATTTTCAACTAATTTATCCCCTGCTTAATAAGAAACTCTTTTAACATTGGCAACGAAGGCACTAAGATTACCAAATTTTATGTTCCGAAATCCCGACAACGACGATCAAATTAAATATCAAACAAAAGATGGGAAAACTATTATGAGTCACAGCTAAGTTTTTAGTTGTTAAATTCTTCTTAACAATCACCTGTTTGCCACCTTTGAAAAATGAAAATTAATTATACATATATATTTTATTTGTATATAATAATTTTTTATATATAATTTGATATTTTTTTATCGCTTAAAATTTTTTACTGTAAGATCACATGTAAATATGTAGTTTCATATTTACAGTACGGTGTAATAAATTGATGCACTTCTCGTATTCTCTATTGTAGCAAGTGGTAAATAAAAAAAAAACAAGAAAATAAAAACATTTATTTAATTAGAAACAGTGTAAATTAAGAAAACCGTTTTTTTAACAATCATTTTATTTTCGTAATTTTAGTTTTACCTAAATCAGCCGTCCCTCTCTCTATTCATATCAAAAAATAAATTTGCCAGTGTGTGTATGTATGTAACTATTAGTGTATGAATGTGTGTATTTAAGTGTTGTTCGTATATATTTTAAAAAAGTCATTGAAGCAGATTAAGACGATAACTCCAAATGTCAAAATATTTTATTGGCTTGGCGCAATTTGCGATCCGTTCCATCTATTTTCACTTCATTAATTTTCAATTTATCACTCGTACAGATTTCAGATTGTGAACTTTTTGTCTGTAGACTTATTGTATATTTATATATATATTTTTAGTTTGACTTGTTGTTGCTTTAAAAATACACCAAAAAGACGGACAGTAGGACCAACCATACTTACGAGTAAACGAAAACCGTCTACACGAAATCTACAGTTTTAAACTGCTAAAGGTTTTACTGCTTTATTGCTGTTGTCTTCATATTTGTCTACCGCTTTGTGAATAAGTATGTTGGAGTTTAAATATCTGATATTTTTTACTTGGAAAAAAGGTATAGTTTTTAAGAAAAAATTAAAAAAATTAACAAAAAGAAAAAAAAAAATCGAACAGCAAAAGCCAAAGACCACAAGAAAAAAAGGTCAAATTGTATACAAGGTACGCATGCGCTTCGAAACCGACAACCGCAACGAATCTTTTCAAGTTGTGTTACTTTATTTGGAACAGCAAAGAAAAAGAAAATTCTTTAATTTTGTGAGCAAACAATTTTTGAAGAACAAACGTTTGTTTTGCCTTAGGTTCATTTGAACGGAAATGTGGAGATATTAATACATACTTACATACATACATATAAGTTGCACACAAATATGTATAAATTTATATATCTAGAAGTGATATGGAGCCGGTCCAATGGAATTATATATTTAAATACATACAATTTTTAATATTTTTTTTTTTTGTGGTAGTTTTATTATTTATTGAATCTTCAATTGCATATTGAAACATCAATAAGTTTTTCAAATCTTAAATCTAAAAATACATTAATATATGTTTAGCCAGTGCTAAACAAAATTTTTAATTCCAACTGTTGATTTTTGATGTTTTACATCTCTCGTGTACGGCTGAGAGAAAGAGTAACCCTCCTTCTCAACCGGGTGTGGCCTCTATAATTTAGAATGTTGCGCGCAAGTGGATTTGGGTGCAATACTAGTTTTTCAATATATTTTTTTGCGTGTTTTGAAAATACTGTCTTCACCAACGGAACATCGAGATCTTTGTGAATTCGCTGATTTCGGATATACCAGGGGGCTGCAGTAATTGTACGTAGAATTTTGTTTTGTCGCCTTTGAATTTTTTCTACATTTGATGCTGAGGCAGTGCCCCATAACTGGATTCCATAGGCCCATATTGGTTTCAGGATCGCGTTGTATAACAAAAGTTTACAGTCAAGACTTAATATAGAATTTCTTCCAATAAGCCAATTCATTTGGGCTGCTTTTAATTTCATTTGTGTCAACTTTGCGTCTATATGCGATTTCCATGTTAAACGCCGATCAAGATGAACGCCTAGATATTTTACTACAGTGTGTTGCGGTATAGTCTCGGTGTTGATTTGTATAGGCGGGCATGTTTCCCTGCGTAAAGTAAAAGTAACGTGTACACATTTCTGCTCATTCACTTTTATCCGCCATTGTTTTAGGCATGTTTCCAATTTTGAGATGTACCCTTAATAATAATAGTAATAATTTTGCGTTACTTTTTAAGAGTGACGATTTTTTTACAAAATTATTACCACTTAACAAATTATTATTAACTAATTTACATACGTTTATCTGAATGCCTCACGTTCTGTTTACGATCTACGTTTTGAAACCCCACATACTTATGTATATGTGTCCTGGGTTTTTGACAACACAATAAAAACGCAGGGTTGCCTTAATGGTTAAGGGCGAATTAGTTTATGTTTAGTCTATTTTCATTTCGAGAAACCGGCAAGGAGATCCAATTGGATCCATTGTGATTCCCTTCCTGTTGGTGTTTTTGTTAATTTTCACTTAAGAAGAAACAAGATCCCTTTTCATGTATAATAAAGCCAATTAATTCCCACGATAAAGTGCCTGATGTAATCAAGTTTGCAATTCGCGATATCAACAATGCCCTTAGGCAGCTTTTTCTACGGTGTTGCATACTTGATCAATGACAGATGATATGCTCGATAGTTTCTGGCTTCGCTTAATCCCCGCACAACCTACAGAAATTATATTTACTGGTCCTCGCTCTACCAGAGGAATTTCCATTTAACGCGCCTATTAAGATTCTCAAAACCTGTATATTCTTAGTAAATAAAACAAAAGTATCAGTGCTCTCAAACTATAACAACTTAAGTACAGTTATGTTAAAATTACCGTATGGAATAATTGCTTGTAATATTATAAAAACGGCTGTTTTCGACTAAATTTCAAAATAAAATATTTCCATTTTGGCTTAAATGTAAATGTTTTTTAATTGTTAATAAAGAAAACAATTAATTTCCCGTAAATGTTCTAAAATGTCCATTATCAATTAAAATTTTCAAATTGTATTTTATCTATGAATTTGCTGACATAAATATAATCAAAAGTAGCTGTTGCCGGTAACATGAACTGAACTAGTTTTTTTTTAATTAGGACCAGCACTCAGGTGGTGACCCCTACGTATGCAGTGCATTGTGCCGGAACTCAGTGAGAGGGATAGGGTAGAGAAGATAGATGTTGAAAATTTAGAAGGCTTAACTCTTTTAGAACTCTGCTTTGCGCGTTATGTTAATTTTTGTAGCAGTTTTGTGGCGCCTCCGGTGTTACGTAGACGCATTAACTTTGTTAAGCTGTATTGGCAGGCATTTTATTAATTGTTTTATTTCGCCGATGTTTCTGCTAACCGGCGAAGTAGGGCGATGTTGTGTACATTAGTTTGGAACAGCATCAATCGCTGTCGGAACAGGTTTTAGTGACCAGTGCTGTGCCTTCATCACTTAAATAGTCCGACAACAATTAATACAATGTCTCACTAATGTACATTAGAGAAATTAATGATGTTGATTGACTTGCTCTGACCAGGGTTTGAACCCAGGCCCCAAGTCATTGTTTGCTTAGTAGTAGCGGCGGCTTGTAAATATTATCGCCGGCTCGACTGAAGAGTTTCAGCTGCTCGACAAAGGTTGCTACTGTTATTTTACGACAAACCATGAACATACCTCAGAAAGTCTTATTTTTATATAATTTGTTTGCTTTTTTTTGTTGCAGTTTTGGAATTTAAGAAAATGGGTTTCAATAAAAAAGAGTTTGATATTTTGAAATTGTCTGGCTTCTTCAATTACATTTTCGTAATTTTTTTTTTTATAATTTCCAAATAATTATCAAATTTTTTCTGCAAAAAAAAAACCGGCGAAAATCGAAATGTTATTGTGGTTAAAGTGGACTACATACGAGTATAACTTTTAGCTAAGATGTGCTTTTTTTAAACAATTTTTATATTGTAAAATATTAAATTAATTAAATTATGTTCTCAATTTATTGAAAAAGTTTTAAGTTTTACAATTTTTTAGCTGTTTTAAACTTGTCCCATGATGTAGAATGAACAAAATATAAGAATTTTAGCACACAGAAAAAACATTTGTTGCCAACCGAATTGTGTCGGTTGCACCAACTATCCAATCGGTTGACCTAATCAATTTTAGAATTGTCGCAACCGTATCTTGGTTACAATTGAGGTATTATGGTTATGATAATGAAATGTTTGTTGGTTCCATAGAATATTGGTAGTTTTAGCCGATATTCTATTGATACAACCGATTTCCACCCAATTTTTTTTTTCTGGTTGCATACGTATTTATATTCTCAGTTCTTCGAACACTTTTGCAATAATTTACCATACAAAATACACTGTAAATGAAGTTGAACTCCTCTCCAGTTGCAACTTTTTGCAACTTTTTTTGTTAACTTTTCCACGAATCTTTAATCAGATATACTTTTACAAATTGCCAAAAGAAATTAAAATTAAATTAAAGTTAATTTCATATTAAAATCTTATTTAAAAGTATATGATGGTCATTTAAATATAAATAACTAAAACGTACTTTAATTTCCTTTGATTTTTCTTTCGTTTTTGTTGTGGTTGCTCTGCTGCTTTAAAAATAAACTCCAATGGCAAACATTTTATTGATCATTAAGCAGAATGCAGAAATAAATATATGTTTGTATGTTGCATTGCACTCACTGTTCCTCTTATAAATGTAAAATAAACTGACAAAGTCGTGCCATTTAAAGAAGATCTTAAGGCCACGATTAAAACGTAAAGAAAGGAAAGAATACGCAAATATGCAAATTATACGGTGATGACATTTAAAAACCATAAGATTCATTATTTTTTTTGTCAAATGTATAAACACTCGTACAAAAAAAAAGAAACAGCAACAATAATAATAATGCACATATCAAATTACACACTCCTAAATGATGGCTTAAACAGATTTAGCCAACAAGAGAGAGAGAAAAAAACAAGCGACAAGCTGCAAAAAATAAAAGTGGAAAAAAAAGAAAACTAAAGTTTATGACCAGCCATGGTCAATATCTTTTGCTTAAGAGTTTCACTTAAGACAGGAAGTCAATGGTTCTTTTTGTTCTTACTGTTGTTGTGTGTTTTTTTTTTCATTCATACTCACATTTACTTATTTAATCAGACTTGAGTTTGTCTTGTTCTCAGCTTTCTAGCTTAAATGGTTAAGATTTATATAAATCTAATATTTAATTACGTTTGTATTTACATAAAAAGCTAAATGATTTCCAGCCTCAAATTATTTAAAATAACATACAATTGAGGAGAAGTTTTAAATATTTTTTCTGGACTCTACTCTATTCATTATTAAGTCAGTTAGCAAAGCAAAGCCAAGCCAACAATAATTTTTCATATCATTATTAGGTGCACAAACAGGGAATTTATTTGAGATTTCAAAGAAGCCAAAAAAACCCCTCCTCTCAGTAGTTTTGTGTTAAAAAAAAGGTGTTATGGTTGTTTTTGAAAATGTGTTTCCTTAAGATATTTGCCTCATAATCGCAACTGCCATAATTTTTTATTCAACAGCGGTTTTATTTTTAAAAGTCACAAAAAAAAAAAAAAAAAAAAAAAAAGAAAACACCAGTGTTATAAGGCACGAGTCACTCTATACAAGGACCCAAAAAAAAAAATAAATTAAAAGCCACGAATTAAATGTTTTTTTTTCTATATTTTATTATAATAAAAACCTTGAAAGAGAAATGTTGTTTTTGTACCATTAAAAAATAAACCGCCAAGAAATTTATTTAATTTTTAATATGAATACGAAAGTGTGTTATGATAATTGTTGTATGTGTTAAAAACGTTAAAATGTGAAATACTTAAATTTAAGTTGCGTGCTGATAATAACCAGCAGCGGTAGCGGTAGTAGATTTCATACCACGACCAGTAGTCGAAAGAAAAAAAGTGCTTTATTCCATTAACAACAAGAAGCTTCTTGGACGAGTTTATACAGCTGTTGCCGTAGCTGTAGCCAAAAAGCTGTTAAACTGTTTGCAAATGATGAGTGCTTAAGGTTAAGTTGTTTCACTTTTACACTGGATCCCAAAAGCAAATGTTGCGACAAAATGAAATGACTGACCTATAATGAGAAACCGGTTTACGAAACTAAATAGAAACTGAGAAGGTGGCAACGAATAGTTTTTTAATAACGCCAGTGTAAATTAGAAAGGAGAGAGAATCCTGGGGAAAATTTTGAAAGTAAAAATAACACTTTTTCAAGTTCTATGAGGAACTCAATAGAAATAATTTATATTTTGTTTGATTGGTGGTGGTGCGTCGTGTGGGGGGCTAATATTTATAATCTCCATCAACCGCATACGAGAGTAAAGCTTGAATCACAAGTAGTCTTGTGAGCCTGATACCTAGAAAACATTTATATCGATAAATTTTATTAAAAAAATATTAATCGAAATTATTTGAGTAGAATACACTTTTTTCATCTAAATCCCATTTTTGTGTTGCTCTTTGAAAATGTGTATCGTTCGCCTTACTTGTAGCCAATGTTTTTCTCAAAGGAGTAAATTGTCCTGGCATTAAGTCTGAATAGCAATAAGACGGTGGCTAGTTTAGGACTAATGAGCTATCCGACCTTTAAGAATTGTAAATCTTTCCTCTGAATTATATTTAAGTAATCTTTTTGTTTTTTTTTATATTAAAAACAAACGCAACCCGCAAAGCGATTAGCTTTGTCTGCAGAAAACACCCAGGATCTCTGGCCGGAATCGAACCGACAACCTCTGGACTACTAGGCTAGCATTGCTACCTATCAGCCACGGCGGCACCCTAATCTACATTTGTATTTATCATCATACTCGCCACTAACAAAAACTATAAAAAAGTAAGATTCTTTGAGAAATTTTGTACCGGTTGCTTTGTTCTAACGTACTTGTCATATGACTGGTGAAAGTGGGAGTGGGAGACAATATGCTTCCGTGTCATGAGCAGTGAAAAGTGAACGCATTACATTAATATTAACACTAACATAAGCATTATAATTAATATTTAAGGTGTTTAAGGGTGTTTTTTTTATAGAGTGTCACAACTTTTAGTTGGCATCACTGCTTTATTTCAGCACCCATTTAACAGCTGATACTTGTTTTTTGTTTGGTTTGCGTTGAAATTTTATTATGAATCGACTTACAGCATTATTGAAACCAGTGCATAAGAAAAACAAAGTGGCAAAATTTGCTCTCATTTAAAGTTCCACAACTAGTTGAATGTTGGCATTCATCTTTTTATATTAAAATGGAAATTCTATTGAATTCTTTTGATATGACTTCAAACATAATATTATAAATTTTTCCATTTTGCCTAAGAAATGGTGTAAAAATTGGAGCAACTTTTATTTATACGCTTGTGTGCATATAATTTGGTAGCTATAAATATGTACATTTTTTTATTGTTGTTGTAACCATTCTATCTAAATTGCTGTTGTCTTGTTGCCATAATAAACATAAAGTATTCTTAATGCCACTTGTTGATTTTTCTTTCGTATTCATTCATTTTCATTGATTCAATTCAATTTACCAATATTAGTTTTGTTAAATCATTGATTATGTCTCCCCTTTTTTTTTGGTTATTTTAGTTGTTGTTATTTTTTTTTTATTTTTGTTGGGTTTTTATCATTTATTCCTTTTGAGGGGTTTTATTTCAGTGATACAAATCGTATATATGGGTTTTTTGTCTTGCTTTTGTTTACTTTGTTGGTTCCTGTTTTGTTATTATCCCTTTTTTACATAATACGTTCTATATCTCTTGCTCTCTCTCTCTCTGGCTTTCTAACCATCTTTCAGATGTGCCAGATTATATTTTTAATTCCTGTTATTTAGAGGTGTTGATTCTACCACTCCTTTATCCAGGCGCTACTACCATCATTATTATTTAATGTATTTATTTTTGATTATATGTATGTTTTTAAAACTTGGTTGGTAAATTGCTAATCTTGTTGCTGTTATTGTTAGTGGCTTTTTTTAATTGAATATTATTTGTTGCAAGAAATATTGATACTTGTATTCAGATTTTATATAGGTACATAGGTACATAAATTGCTACGGTTGTCATGTGTTTATTTTTTTTTAATAATAACATGCATGTATTTTTATTTTTGTCGTACCTAGTATGTGCGTGTCTTGTTAGTGAGCTACCAAATAATAATAGATATTGAATATATGTTTAAATGAATTTGGATAAAAATAGTTTTACAAAAAGAAAGAAAAAAAAACGTTTTAAAGGTGTGCGGAAAATCAACAGAAATATTTAAAAAAAGGTGGCTAAGTAAATGCAGAAACAATTGAGAGGAATAATAGAATGAAGCAAACCTAAAGTCTAGGTCGTTCTAGTCTCTGCGTATTAATATGTATATAAATATGAACATACAACTATTATGCGCATTAGTACCTATATCCTGCCTTAATAACTCTGCAAAATAAAGTAAATATGTCGATATGTGAGTGCAACATTTGCTGCATCCTGCCTTAAAACAATATTTATGTACTCTACCCACATTTGTATTCATCAACATGCTTGTTGAAAATTTAAAAGAAATTAAATTTTAAAATCACTGTTTTTTTTCGTTCTCCTTAAAAATATTTTAACTTGACTTGACAGATTTTTCAAACTGTATATTGCCATTCATGCACATCCTTCAGATGTTTGTTGTTGATTCATAATGTGGAAATTATTAATTATAAATATTTGTGCAAATTCAATAAACACCCAAACATTTGTACTGAATACCAATTTTGAATGGAAATTGTGTGTGCAAAAAGCATATTTCAACATCCCAAGCGTATATTTCACGCATTGCATAGTAAACGAAATATTTAACATTCTCGCATACGTACAACTTGAAATTGCAAGAAGTTCTCAAACATCGACAAAAACATCATAAAGTTTTTAAGTCACATGCTTATTTGAGTCAGAGATGGAAAAGTAAAGTAATTTATTCGGTAGATTTTTTAAAATTTTGAATTTCTGTTTTAGAATTTGTGTAACATTTTTACATTTCGCACGAAACATTTTAATTTGGAATAATATTTTTATGGAAAAGCAAAAACCTGCAGTTAACTAATAAGAAAAATCTCAACAAAATTCCGTGGCTGTGATAACAGAATTTTTCAAATCACAAATAGACAAGGACAACAAAAGCTCAAGTTTTGGTATAGAAGCCAACACTGAGTATTTTAATTAATTCCCTCGAATGACAGCATCATTTAAAAGTGATAACTAGCTCTCACATAAATTTCCAGAACTCGAAATGGTTACTAGATCCTTGGCAAACATTCACGTGATTTATCTTGGTACATATTTCTTCTAAGTTATTAACTATTATTATTACCAATTAATATTTTTGAAATAAACCGTTTTTCAGATTTGTCTCAACATCGTGAAGAACAACAGAAATATATTTGCCGATTACCTCTAAAGCGATTTTAAAGAAAATAATGTGCTGTTTAGATCCTGCCCTGCAAAGCCAAATTATGTTCACGGCTGCAAAAATTAATATTTTTTTAACCTGTGGCAAAGTATGGCATTCGATATAGAAATTTCGATCGATAACGAATGGCGCGTTTTGGCCACTGGACTTAAGTCTCCTAATATTAAAAATATGTTTGTAGGAAGTTGTTCTAAATTCATTTGAAGACGATTGCAAACAATCCTTTGAAATAGTCTTAACAGTATGTAGGGATGCCTTCTCTAAAATTATATTTTTTTTTTTAAATCTTTTAAAAAAAATGTATTTATGTATGTGGACATATTTTTTTAAAAAAGTGAACGCTTTTTATTTTTTCACATAACCCCATCGATTATTTAAAAATATGTATCAGGGTGCGCCGAGAAGAGAAGTTATACAGGATTAAATGTAGAAGCCAAATATATCCCCTAGTAATGAATTCGGCTTGGGTAAATTCATTGCCAGGTGGCCTTATTAGTCTACGTCATGATCAGCTGTTAAACTTTGAACTGTCGAAAATGGAGTACCTATATTGAGAAGTTAGGTTAGTGTTCTTTATATACTATTTCTATAAGAACATTCTTGCATTTGCTTTGACAGTTGGAGGAAAATTTAGCGGCAAATGTTATTGTTGTAGGCATAAGGCAACCTGGTATGAATAAATAAAACAACCAAGAACCAAAATTTTACAGCCCTGCTGGAAATTGCAAACAGACATTATGACAACAATAAAATGAAAAAAGAAAAAATTATATGATGATGCTGTATGTATGTATAGTTTTCAGTTCAAACAAGGCCAGACGCCAGAGCCACCAATAAGTGATGCAAGTTTGTTGAGTTGTTGATTTGCTTCCTATTTTTTTGTTGTTGTATAGGCAGCATTTTCCTTATTAAAAATCCTTTTGCACAATAAAATGACGCCAACTCTATAAAAAACACACGCATGCACATACAAACAATTTTTTTAAGACCAGCCTAAGAACACACATACATATGCACAGCACAATATTTCCAGAGACTAAACAAAAACCAAAAATGTACTTTTTGCCATATAAGAACATATAGCGGACAGACACACTCTCACAAAGAAATAGAAGTAAGGAAGCCAAGGAATGGCACACAAAGAACAAAAAAAAAACAATAAGAGAAATAAGTAAACAAAACATACCAAACAAAACTAATAATATTTTCATGCACACATTCCATAATTGATTTATGAATTTTTAATGCAAAACTTTGCTGCAAGTTATTTTTTTTTATCATCCACCCAACATTATTGAATAAGTTAGCTGGTAGGCTGGCTTGATGATTGTCTGGCAGAATTAAGGAAAAAGTCTGCCTGCACCAGAACGCATCATCCAATTGTGCAGTATTTACTCTTCTTTACAGAAACAAAAAGAAAAAAAAAAAAAACACACACACAGCAAAAACAATACAATGATCAATACAACAATTATAAACAATGACATGTATGGCGAGGAAACCTACCAACCACAAAAAAAAAAGTCATTCTTACCAAAAACCTTCAAGCGACTACTGTTGCTACACACTAAAATAATGATACTTCGACAGCACCAGCTACACTAAACTTGCTTGCCAGTATCGAGCAACATGCAATAGGACCACTGCTGGAATTCAGTTAGTTATCAACAAACAAACAAACAAACAAACAAACAAACAAACAAAGAAAGAACAATGTGAGAATATGTGTGTTATTCATAATAATACTGCCACTTTCATACTACTGTTCTTGTAATGTTTTTGTTATTGTTTTGTGGGCTTTTTTTTTTTGCCAGAATTTTTACGCATGCAAAAACCACTGCAAGAAAATTTTGGAATTTTTTTAGGGAACCTATTCAAAAATTGCATTTGGTAGGTTTTTTATTGAATTTTTATTTTGATTGCAGTACTTTTGGTTTTATTGGTTTTTGATGTTGCAAGACTCCCCTTACAGTCGTTTAATATTTATGTCATTAAAATATTAATTCAATAAAAGGCACGTCAACCAGCTGCTGCAGCACAAGAAAACTAACGAGGAAAAAATGAAGATCAACCATCATACATTTCTATGCCAGTAGAAAAGTAAAAACTCTTGGTAACAACACATTTTAGGGCTTTGCTTGCTATTATTTTGATCATTTTGGGATGACCAGTTTAGTTAAAAAGTAATTTTAAAAAAAGAAAATAAAAGTTTTCTTATCGATGTTGTTTTGGAGATGAGATCATTGGCGTTCAGTTAAAAATATCGGCAACCAAACTTAAACTGTTTTAGCAACCGCGGCTGTCTAGTCGTTGTATATCGGTGTGGTAGTCAAAAGCCTGTCCTAAGGTTATAATCAGAATTTTGATATCAATTTGTTAAAGCATATTTTTGCATATTGTTGCATATTTTCCTCTTTAAATCATAGTTTTGCCTATTTCTGACTAGAAGGTATAGTTAGGTAAGTTTTTTTTTAGTTTTTGTAACAATATTGCTTATTTTCTTTAAACATTTTGACTTTTACAAAAAGGACCCAAATAGATCAGTTATTCGATCAAACAATTTAGAATTTTTTCGGTGGATAATTTTTTTTTAAATTGTAATATTGTTTGTAAATTAAACTATTTGATTTATTTCGATTTTAATCAAAGCTTTAATAATTTTAAATTCTTTCTAGAGCTTTTAAGGATCGAAATTTGTTGGTGAATATTTTTACATATTTCCGATGACATATTTTTCTGTTTTTCCATTATACTTTGACGGTTATTTTTTTTTAATTTTATGGCCTGGCACATTGTCGACCTGCTAACCATTCATTTTATCTATTTGTTTTGCGTTTGTGCAACTTAACAAATTACAAATTAAATTAATTTTTGCTATTAATATTTATACAGGCTAAAGTTTGTAAATGTTTGTAATTAGAGAAATATTACGTAGGCATTGTTAACATATTTCGAGCAACAGAAGAAAATTTTGTATTTATACATCACTTTTGTAGGTTTTTCAACAGCACTGGCTGAATAGAACAAACGTTGTTTTCGGTAGAAGCCACACAACCTCGTCAGTATTCATGTGCAAATGCTTTCACTACTTGCTAAGTAGCTTCATTGAACGTCATTACATATTCTACTTATATACAATTACAAATACAAATAGAATACGCAACTAACCTCTACTAATGGATGCTAGCTTGGGAATTTTTTATTTAAAAAAAAATATAATATTTATTTAAATTAATTATAATTGAAAATCGTGAGTAAGGTCCTTATTATTCACTTTTAAAAATAAGAACATTTCTGTAGTCAAAACATGGTTAAATTTTGCAGAAATTTTTTTCGTAAATTTTAAAATTTCTTTATGTTTTCCCTAATTAAATTCATTTTGGGTATTTGTTAATGCATATTTTACGGTTACTGGCTTAATTTTACATTTTTCGGAATATACCGTATTTTTAGGACTACTTGTTTTTAGATTTTGTAGCATATTTGAGAGTTTTGCTTGCATATTTTTAAAATTGCGAAATTTTAAAATAAAAAAAAAAACAATAATGATTTTGGGCTGTGATCATAATTTAATCAAATTTAAACATTATTTTTAGCAATTTAAAATTTACTGTAATCTTTTTTCCTAATGCTATTAAAACTGTCCACAAATTTTGAGTTATTCCGATTTTATTTGCAGATGATTACAAATTGATGCACAATTTTTAGTGCATATTTTTGAATATTTTTATCTTGAGAGCATAATTTTGTTTATTCCGATCCCCAACATGTATTTAGAACTTTTTATACTCACATCTTTAAAAGTTATCTATTTACATTATAAATTTTTCGTGATTTTTCTTTTACTTGCATTTCAAGGATAATACAAAAAGAGAATAATTGAACTTTGAAAATATTTAAAGCATTTATGGGATTTTGTTTGTATTGGACAAAAATATCAAAAACATTTGCGATGTATTTAATAAAAATTTACCCTCATAAAATGTTTTTAGTGCTCAATATTTTATATTTGGATACATGAAACAAAAGACAGAGTCAAAAATATACTTTATGGTTCAGAAATGAAAACTACAAATGAAGTTATGTATGTGTATATATATGTACATATATGTATAAATATTTTTTACAGAATATTTTATATAATTTTGAATTGAATGCATATTTTCTGTTTACCTGGTTATAGCAGATGATCCAACCAATTTTATCATGCATTTAATCTTAAGTTAAGAATTTACAACTCTCCTGCGTTAAATATATCTGGTCACCTTATTTTATTTTTTAAGATCTTGTATTATGTTGGCTGAAAAGCTTAAAATATATATTGCAACAACAACAAAAGCCAAACAACAAAACTTTAATAAAATGTTTTTATGTTTTATTTTTTGTTTTTGTGCGCGCGATTTCGTGCTCTGCAACATAAATCATAAAATTAATAACCGTAAAGTGACAGCTTCAGGAGTTTTTACTTATGCGTTCTTATTGTTGTAGCTTTATAGCTGCAGCAGTTGTTTCAAGTTGCCAGCAATACTATTGGGGCAATTATTATTGTATGTAGTCGTGTGGAGAAAAAAAATATACAAACGATATGCAATTGAAATTCTTTGGAGAGCGGGCGAGTTGAAATCGCAATGTTTTGATAAACTGATAAAAGGATAAATTAAAGAAGCCATGATTTTGTAGTAAAAACTACAAGAGAAATCACTGATGATCATCAGCGATCATAATTGCTGCAGAGCAGTTTGATAAACATCTTAGGAATTGTGAAACTATAATTGGTTTTCACAACCTGCCAAAAAAAAAAAGCACACTTACACAAGGATAAGCCCCAGTTGAAAATTTTCGCATTAAGGACAAGTGTTTCCTTAATCGTAATGTTTTAAGTGCATGTATTTCTCCACATTGCTTATGTATTTTAACTTTAAGGTAACAAACAGAGTTGGCTGGCTGCCCACTTAACTAAACATAGTGCGAACGAAGTTGTAGTTGTGCAAGCATTCGACTTTCAACAGATTTTGGTGATTTTTGTGATAGAGATTTTATTTCCTGTTAATTATACACCCTACACCGATAACAATGAATTCAAATCTCATGCCAGATAAAGATTTATTTGATGATTTTCACAACTCATCGGTTTTGGACGAATCTTGATAAGTCAGTCTAACAACAAAGTCAGTAACATTTCTTAGGGCTTTGGAATATAGATTTCATATTCTCTTAGACCGACTGACAGACGGACGTCGCTAATTCCTCTTATATATTCATAAGGATACAGAATATGGTCTTTACAGAGTCGCAAATGAATATCGAATATATAGGAAAAGTAATAACATGGTTGTGTTAATAATATAACGTTTCCCGGTATACTTGTTTAAATAGTTTAAAGTCTTACATATTTTAGTTCAAACAAAGTTAAGTTATCGCATTATTAGCATTCATAAAATCTTTTATAATATAATTAAAAAATTCTGACTGCAATCATAATTTGTTTAAACATTAAAATATAATAATATTATGCGAACAATTAAGTGTTACATTCATTTTATTATTTTAAAGCAAATCTCGTTTGCAATCGAAATATGATTATAAAACAGTTCGCTTTTGAAAAGGTATTTCTTCTCACCGTTTTTGAATAACATTCTGTTATATTTATATTCTTTGTAAAATGTTGAACTGTTTGTATCCGCTTCGTTTCAAAAATTAAAAAAAAGGTAAAACCGAAAGCAGAAATCAAAATTATGAAAATTTAGTCCTTAAATTGCTGTAAATTTCTACTAAAAATATGGTTAGAAATGGTTATGGCTGATTAGAATTATGGTTTTTTTATTTTATTTAATAATTAGCTTAAATCATATTATGTTGCAATTAGATTGGATAACATTATATTATCGTTACATATTACAACAATATTATATATAGAATAAATTGATACAATAACCAACCATATAATCAAATCATATTATTTCTCTGCGTATATGTAACCTTACGAAAGCAGATAAGCAAAATTTATTAATTATTATGCGACCAATTCTATACGATTGTTTTTTTATTCGAATCATATTATACGTTAAGGCTTTATTCGAATAATTTCAATGTATATTATTTCTTTAAAAATTTTTTTTTAATCATTTCTCTTAAATAGTTTGATAGGAAAAAACATTAAGCTTTTTAAGCTTTATTCGAATAATTTCTATTCGAATTATTTTATTAAAATTTGTATTTGAATATTTTTTTTAAATGGTTTTGTATACATAAATAAATAATATTAAATCCATTTTACAGTAATTTTTAATCGAATAATTTTATTCGATATTTTGCGTTTTAGTGAAAAATCGCTACACATATATTTATATCTAAGTTATAATCGGCAATACCTTATTTTAATATAGTTCTAATAACTAATATACTTTAAAATAAATTATTAAACATATTTCTACTTGACCTCATTGTAGAAATTTCCAACTGGGTATCTTTGTATGCACATGTATTTAAACGCTCTATTTGCTAGCAAAATGTGGGAAGGGTTTTAACTAGCATAAATATCATTTATGTTGGAGTTTTTTTTTTTTTTTTGTTTTGTTGGTTCATGTCTTGTTGTATTCTGTTTTGTTTAAGAAATTTAGTAATAGTTTCTTTTTTTTCTGGTTTTAACATAAATATATTAAGTACGAGTATGTTCGTACGATCGTTTTTCCATCAAATTTAGTTTTGCTTCATAAATATTTACTTATAGTGGGGCAATTTCCTTTAATGTTATAATTTGCAGAGTGTTTTATACAAATTGGCTTTTGATCTTTTAGCGCAACACAAAAAAACAAAAAGCTTATTGTGAAAACGCACATGCTAAGTCAAGTGAAATGCGTTACTTAATGCCAACATTTACACACTGATTTAATGATAAATTTTCCGAGAATTATTTCCTTAGTATCTTTAATATTTACTCGTAGTTAAAATGCTGTAGCGAATTGTTCAATTTCATTTAGAAAACCATTAATTTAAATTCACAACAAGTGAGATATAATAAAAGTAAATTCAATTGATTTATTAGTTGTTGGTTTTAGAAACAACCGATAAATTTTAGGTTTTTGAAAACATAATTCCATCATTAGTTTCTTTGCAAAAATAAATCTATTTATTATGGGTTAGCTAATATAACTTCATTTCATTGGTTGATAATTTTAATTCATCAGTAGATAATTACAATTTTCGTGTTTTTTTTTTTTTTTTGTTATAAATAAAGAATTACAAAAAAAAAAATATGTGATTTTTATAAGAGATAATTCTGCTAAAAGATTAAATGGAACTGACAGGTTGAAAATAATCAGGTTCTTTTTGGGTCCTATAGGTTCCAAATATTTCTTGGGAACTTGTCTTTATTCTTGTGATTTGGTCCAATTTTGCTTTCTCATACTTTTCAATTAGAAACTCTTTCCGATTAAGACTTACCCATGTACCCTAAATTGTCATCTCTAAAGATATACATTTCACTTAAATTCTGTCAGGTTGTTATTTAAAAGTTTTTAGGTACATAATTATTTTGTCTGACTCAAGAAATTCGTTTTTTGTTAAATTTAGTAAATGTTTTATATGAATCTACATCTTTATTCGGCATTTATATGTATATCGACGCAATGTAGGGTGTATTTCATTGTTCTATCGCTACTACAACGGAATGTGTTTTAATGAAATTAGGGAACTTGTTCCCGAAACCCGTCACTTTGCACATACAACAAGCTTTTCATTTAGAAGCATATCCCTTTGTGGTCGATATGATAGTGAACCGCTGTATTCATTCAAAAGAAAAAAAATCATATTTTAGCCGAACTGTTCCGTATGTGAAATAAACTTCCCGCAGAGGTCTTTCCTGCCACCTTCAGTGTGTTAGAGTTCAAATCGGACCTTTCCAAACACTACTCCCTTTATCCTCCTTCCCACAACCTATTTTCCTAGTTCTGGCACAAAGCACTGAATACGTAGGGGTTATCCCCTGAGTGCTGGACATAATTAAAAAATAAATTTATATTAATAAAGTTTAATTATCTCCATGTACACTTTTAAGTAAAAGTATTTTGTTCATCACTGTATTTGCATTTTTAAGAAATACCTAAACTTAATATCGCGATGTGATATGATTTAGTAAAAATTAAAGTACAAAAAAGAACTACCTTTAACATAAACTTCTAACGCCCTTAGGTTTGAATATTCAATATTTTCATAATGAAAATCTGTAACAATCGTCCGTTTTAATCTATAAATTATGCTTATAAAGTAAATGTTGCTTAATTTAGGTTATTAAATACGAAACTAAAGCAAAGAAGAAAAAGAAAAAGAAAAAAAAAGAATTTAGTCTCATGCCATAATTAAAGCATTTGTGTGGATAAAGAAGGCAACTTTCATAGACGTAAAAACAATACAAAACAACTCTTTGCTTTCCAACCAATTTTAATATGCATATGAATGAGTGTATGTGTGTGTGTATGTGTATTCTAATAATATCCTTTGGTGACCATGTTTTCTAAAATGTCTGCGTTTTAAACTGATTTTAAGTATAATAATCGCACTCGAACATAACAAACTAAAAACTTATGGTGAAAGAAACCAGTACTTTTAAAGAATATTTTCATACGTAAAATTGGCAATACCAGTTTTTTAATCGTCCTTCTAGTTAATATTAATTGTATAACTTTTTTTACACACAATGTAACACATCTGTTTCTGGGGTAGAGAGAATACAAAAATAAAGATATCTCACTTGAGCCGTTTATTTGGAAGTGGCATAAGTCACTTTTTTTTGTTGATTGCAAATGTTTTACAAATGAAAAGATACCGTTCAATTTTATTTAGTGTTGTCATTAACTCGATCTTTTTGAAAAAGTGACTTATGCCACTAAAGGGCTCACTTATCGGCCTTTTGGCTGGACTCATTTTAGAAGGAAGTTAAGTTGTATATTTCTTGCCCATTGTTTGTAGAGAAAATTTTATAATCCTGATATTTTTGGTTAAAAATGTGTTTAACACTTTTATGTAAAAGACCACAAGATAATATTTATGGCGCATTTAATCCCCCTGGTTTACTGGCAGTAGGTTTCGATAAAAAAATTCGTCCGAATTAAATTTTTAGACATCATTTCACTCCTTTAAGCAGCTATTTTGTTACGTCTTCATAAGCACTAGAAATAATTTTATATCGTTGAGCAAACGTTCAAAGCCATTATTTTAGCAACAAAAGACGTTTAAAACATTATAACATCTAAATTAATACATACAAACAAACAAACAAACAAACACAAGCGAACATATTAAACTTTATGTTTAACATTGTTGAGCATACTCTGCATACACATATCGTCACCACAAATGTTGAAGGAAGCCATTGACATTGCAACAATGATGGAAAGAAGGAAAGCACGACATTTTAGTTTAAAAATACATATATTTGTGTTTTGATTTAATATGTATGTTTATTATTCGTTTTAATATTTAAATAGTGCAACTTTTCCGAACTGTAGATTTAATACCATGTAAATGACCTGTCAGGTTACACTGTAATTTGTATCATCTTTACATTGACTTTCGATTCGAAATACTGATTAACAACCCCTGTGACATATACATAAGTATATTAAAGTATGATAAACATTAAATTTATAAATTTAAATTAAAGGCATGTAGAAATTTTGGCTATTGAAGTTACAATAGCTCTCGTATTATATTTCGTTAAATAAAGTTTGTTAATTAGATAACATTTCGAACGTGAGTGAAAGTCCAATATCATCAGGTTTAATGGGTAATTTTTACCGCCTCCCAACTATCTGTCAAGTTGTGCCACTTAAACTTCCATTGAATAGAAACCAAGGTGACTAGCTAACATTCAAATTAAGAACATTTGATGCACTTTATTGATAAAAATTTTATATTCATTTAATTTTACAATAAACCCAAATGGCCGCTGACTGTCACAGAACCGAAAAACTTTCTGTGGTTGATTATGCACTGACGAAATTAATGGTCAAACTATCAAGCAAACGAAATTTTGAGCAAAACTTTCGCTCATATTGGATAAAACTAAAATTGAAAAATTAAGAAAATTTTACGCTAAAAAGTTTGGCGACCTAGAAAGCAGCACTGATACGTTTGGCTTGCCTGGTTAAATATTAGTTCTTTGTCGTTTTTCCAAGATTTCTTGAAATGAAATTTATAAAAATTAGGAGATTCTGATCACTTTGTTGTAAAAGAAAAACTTCATATTAAAGTTTTTTTATAAAGAAGTTCATTGTTTATAAAAATCTGACTGGATAAATCTACTATCTTAATAATAATTTGTATTTAGATTAATTAGCAACTTCAACAAAAATTTATTATTTGAGATATTTTCGAAAGTTTTCATTAAAAAAACATGTTTATTTTCCCGCATTTCATTGGTGATTGTACCAAATCATCAGTAGACTTGAACTGTATTTCCAAAATTCGAAAAGAATTTGAGAATTTATGAATTTATGATAGAAAAAGATCATGTTATCACATCTGCGGCTCCCATAGAATTATTTTTAAAAAGTATGCCTCGAAAACAGCGCCGCCTATGGATTCTAAAGGTATGCGAACATTTAAATTAAAGTATCAAATTAATATAGTTGGGGAAGGTGGCTTTGGAAAAGTACTTAAGTCGAGTTTAAACAAGTTCACAAATGTTTGTATTTATAAACGAAAAATGCTTCTTTTGTGTAATCAGCCTTTTTCTTCGATGATTAGTGACTAAAATATTGAAGTTTTAATTATATTGCGACTGATCAGCAGCCAATTAATTTTAAACGTGTCAAAAAAAAAAAATGTTTTAAAAACTGTTACTAGAGATCGGTTAGCAATTGCGAGTTTTAACCTTTCCTAAAACTCAGACAGAAAATTTTTTATTCGGTTCTTTAACAGTATTTATTGTTGTTCTCCATGAAAATTTTAAAAATTATACAGAAATTAGTTGATCAAAAGGACATAAATATGCATCTCTTTTTATATGTATATTTTAAAGCATAAGTTAGGCCTCTTTCCAATCCAGACGACGATATGCGCACACTTAAATGCATACATACGGTTATAATACTATTGCACCGGTTGGTTTGTGTTCTTCAAGTTATAAAAAAACTATTTATCAAAATTTCTAAGTAGCCTTTTTGTTAAATTATAATTTAGATGTTAAGTAGGCTCCCCAAAAGAACGTCGCAAAACTTATTGTCTTAAATTGCAATTTATATCTTATCCAACCTTATGCAAATACACACACACGCACATAATTAGATATTAAGGGAAATGCAAACGTGCAAACACTTGAAAAGAAGCCATATAATTCGAAACAACTACATACATACAATAAAGTCTTGATAAGAAGTAGATAAACTTTTGAAACTCCAGCCTTTTGATGGTCAACGACAAGCTTTGGGAGCTTAAATTGGGTTCTTACAAATAATTGTTTTTTAAAAAAGGAAAATTTAAAGGATTTCTTTTTACTCGTTACTACTCTCATATCTATCATTGTGTGGCTGATTTTGAATTCAAGAATGTTTTTTATCATCTATTGTACGCTTCACAGTTAATCACACGCACAGTTCACGTAGGTATATTGGAATTAAAACCTTGGCGACTACTGCTTTATACATTATTATGCAACTGCTTAAAGGAAATATAATTTGACTAAACGACCTGCGGGACTTTAATGTGTAAATATTTGTTTATATTTATGAATGTATGCATAATGGAAATGTTATAATTTAAATTTATTTAAAGGGAAATTCATTATAATTTTTAAAATAGTCGATGCTAATAAGGATACTCATTCGCACAATGTGTGTTGGATTATTCATTTAAAACATGATCAAACTAAATTTTCCAACTTCGAGTAAAGTTTTTCTCAAGTGATTTAAGTAGATTAATCGAATCGAATCGGGTGGGAAAAATGTATGTACGTAAATTTTTTTGTTTGTTTTTCGAAAGGATTCTTAGCTAGAACTGGACTAAAAAATAATCTAAAATATTATAAATTTCGTAAAATATTTTGTTGAATATTTTTGTTAATATTAGTAAGCAATCAGACATGGTTAATTTTGTATTAACCAAAATTATTTCAACATAGAATAAAAATGAATTATATTAATTCTCGTATTCTATTTCATTTGAAAACTTGGTTAAATACTTGATATTCATTCCCAATTAGTATCCAATTTACATCAATTGTAAAAATGAACAAACGAACGCTGATGAGAGGTATAGCGGCCTTAAAATTGGTATATTGGTACGTTCTGCTAATCCGATTGCACATGCTAATATTTTTGAAAAATAAAAAATTCATAGTAGTTTGAATTTTCATTAATTCAATACAGCTGAACTTAAGTCTAATAATAATAATTTCTCATTTATTCGTAAAATATTTCCTTAATGATAGAAAATGCAAATTTCGTGTTTTATAATAAAATTTTTCACAATCATAAAAACATATTTAGTAAAAACTAGGACAGTGTTTATTCGAATTATGAGTAAAGATTTTGTCTAGAAGGCGCCATTTGTCGCCCTTAGGAACAATGTCATCATGATTTGGGTAGCGGCGCAGTTCCATGTTATTTGGTTTTTTGCTGAGCACTTCCCATTGACGTGTTGTCCCCCTTTAAATGACACTGACTGAGCGTACTGACTCTGACGTTTTTGATGTCATTAGAGGCGCTGAAACGTTGGCGGACTTCATCCTGTTGAATTGATGTTTTGTCTGTAGGATGGGTGGTTGAAAACCAATTAATAAAACTTGAAATTGTTTTTTTTTTTGTTTGTCTAATGGGATTGAAACTGGGAAAATCTAACTTTAACTTTTTTTAACTTGGTTTTTATATTAGAAAATAAATAAATTATTCTATAAAAATAGTATTTTTATAGAGTTTTAAATGACCCATAATTAACAAAAATATTGGAATTAAAGGAAATAAGCTATTAGTTTCATTCTTGGTTACGTTATTTTTCCACAAATATTTGATAAATGTGACTACAACTTAAGTCTGGAACTTAAAATAATTTATTTAATTATTTCCTTTAATTATTGGAAGGTTTTCTAATGCAAAAAAAAAAAATTATGAACTTAAATTGGGGACAACAGATTTATGAACTGTTCAGGGTCATTTCCTACATCATATTTTTAAAACTAAAATATTTTAGTAACCAAACTGTTAGCAACAAAATAATGGTTCTTATAATCTAATTATAAATTATAGAGTTATGCACAGAAAAAACTCTATATTTCTAATTTTTACCAACTAAATGTTTAATCGGAACAAAAGTTATTTGCAATTAATATTTTAATTGAATTAACAATTATTTTAATTGAGTTTGTTTGGAATACCATCACAACAATAGAAATGAATGCAAGGCATCACTAAATTTAACGAATTTTTGCATTGTATAGATTGCATAGCTCTTCATTGATTTAATAAAATATTTCAATTAAATTTTCAATTATTTTAATTTGTAATAAAAAAATTAATCAATGGAATATACTAATTAATTATCTTAATGCAATATTCAGTTATACTCCTTTTTTGTGTGTGTACTAATATAATAAAAGTAAAAAAAAACACATGGATTGAGAATCGCTAATATATTGGAAAATTTAAATTTGAAATTTAAATTAAAAAAATTGGGGATTTTATGACTTCTGCTGTTGAATGAATGTTGAAAAAAATAAACTTGATAATGCAGATTAAGCTTTTGGGGAGTTGGGGAATGGGGATGCCTATACGAATTTTATATCCCATCTGGATTTGTGCTTGTTTGTAGGATCAAAACGAAAATATTATTGATTTAGTGTTATGGCAAATTTTTTGTATCACTTTCCTCATAAGGAATCTTAAAAGCA
The DNA here is from genome assembly GCA_947311025.1 of Lypha dubia. Classification (NCBI taxonomy): domain Eukaryota; kingdom Metazoa; phylum Arthropoda; class Insecta; order Diptera; family Tachinidae; genus Lypha; species Lypha dubia. Next base: position 54,005,019 of record OX371263.1, read on the forward strand.
ACATGGTTTTAACATAAAAGGACACAACAACATGGCACTATCGGCTTAAAGCGTAAATGATTATTATATCTTTTCAAATATGCTATTCAAAATAAAATTAAACGAGATTTTGAAAGAAAAATAATCGGACTTGTTTTGTATTCCGAGCAAAATAAATAGTTGTGTAAGGAACTTTTAAAGTTTCTATTTTTGTTAGAAATTAATTATTATAACAATCACATTCTGAATATTTTGATTTCGCACAGAATACAAATACATACATACATTTCTGCACCATATAATGAATAAACAATATCTCTGGTGGTGATGTTTGCATTCACAGGCCAATTGATTTAAATCAATGAATACAAAAAATATATGTATGAATCTAGCTGAAAAACATATTGACGAGTATTTGTTAGTACGTACGGCTGAAAGTGTCAGATTAAAGTTAAACAAGTTTGTAAGCCATAAAAATCCTAAATTTTCGTAGAAATTTGTGATCTACTTATTTTCTTGTTCGATTTGTTTTAAATTTAATTAAAGTTTGTATGTATAGTAATTTTTTGTGTGAAAAAGATCACGATCTACAAAAACTTACTTGATTAGCCGACGGATACGAGCCATATCCAAATTGTGTATAAGCAGCCATATTTGTTAAATGTGTTTAACAATAATATTTTCCATAAAAAAGCAACTGCTCTTAAATCCTTCTTAATAAACACGTACACATTCAAGTATCAAAAATACTTTTGTGCATCCCGTACACAAAGTTACAATAATATTCACACACACAGGCAAACAGGAAAAAGTTTATAAAAAGTGATGTGTGATAATTGTCAACAAAAGCTTTTTGGATTTATGATTCCTTTTTTTTTTTTGTTTGTATGTTTTATATCCTTTTTTTGTTGTTTTGTGGCGTTTTGTTTGATTTTATTTATTTTTATTGCTGTAAACAAAACACATAATACACACATCTACTCGCAACAAATGTGTTAAGAAGAAAAAAAAGATGAATCCTTTCAGATTATTTTTTGATATTTTGTGCTACTGTGTTTGAAGCTTGCTTCTTTAGTTCTTTTTTTGTTTGTTTGTTCGTTTCTTTTCTTTTTTGCCAGTTGCTCTTTTGGTAACGGATATTTAACTCAACAGCATAAAGCTAAATAAATACACACATCTATTCACACATCCATACATATGTTTTGCGTGCGTTTGTGTATGTGGGCTTATACATAGAGCTTAGCTATAACAACTGCACAATTACTTGAGCTACATATAAAGGAACAATGACTACAGCCATCAGCTAAAGAAGAAAAAAAGGAAACTGTATAGAAAAAGAAAATCAAGTCAACGACAATTGTTAACGTTTCCGTATTTTGCAGGGATCTGTTTGGCTTTTGTCTGTTTACAGACGATGATGTTAACAATGACGATAATGATGACACTCTTGCAACGTGTATGTTTGTTGGATTTAGGAAGCAAGTAATTTGTTAACAAAAACACAAAAAAAAAAAAAAACAATGTTAACAAAGTCAAATAAAACAGTTTGTCTGTATGTACCTATTAATACAGCAATTATTATACCTATTCAAAATTAATAGATATCACAATGAAAACAGGATATTGATGGTATTTCACGTTTACTTAAAATAATTTCTTTTCTTATGGCAGTGTTTTATAATTTTGTTCTCGGATGAATATACATACATATGTACGTAATTTTGCAAAATATTTATATAAATTTCAATTACACTGAGTTGTTTATATGTAATATACCACAAATGTATGTATGTGTGTAGTGTGTCTCATTAAATTTTCTTTTCATTAAAACACCGGGTTAACATTCACAAAGTACGTCAAATGTGTTTCTTTATTAGAAACTTTTTCTTTTCGATTACACAATTGTTATTATTTATTGTAATATAATTCATTTCTATTACACACCGATGCGTACTTATTCACGTTCGAACACAAACTAGTTGCAGACGGCTGATTTAACCAAAAAATTTGTTGTTTGAATAGTATCTCTACTGTTTTTGTTGTTAATTGTCTGGCTGTATACAACTTGATGGAAAGCCATGCAATCTGCCATAAAACAACAACAATAATACAATATGATAAAAGCAACAGTATAATAAGAAATATATAATATGCTTGTGACATATATATATGTTAGAGTGAGACAACGTCATATTAAAAAATTCAAACAAAAAATAATAATGGCCAAAGGAGGAGCAGGAGTTTAAAACACAACACAAAAAAAATAAATTCATATTAATTTTGGACAAGAGTATAGGTAAGAAAACAAGAGAGATAATCTGCTCTCAATTCGTTAGGAAAAATTCTATAGAAAAAAATACTTACAATTCGTTATTTTCTTACCTGGCGAGGGTTGCTTTTCATGTGTTTAACACATAAAAAAATTTTACTCGTTAGTTTTTGAAGAATAAAAACAAACAAGAGTTTTTTATTTCCCATTGCACTGGATTTTCCCCTCAAAGAACGAACTCAAGTGGTTGGTGTGATTGTTTTGTATGATTTGAACTATTCCATTGGAAATCTCTTAATGGCCTTTATTTAACCAATTGTTGTTGTTGCTGATATTATAGGTTACATTATTGTAGCTACATTGTTTATTATGGTGTGTAAAATTTGTGTTTTTGGCAACCATACACACATGCACACAGTTCCCCCTTCTTTTAAGGTCTTTATTTGTTTTTGTAATTGCACCTTGATTTCTTTGTATATTTTTATGGCGTAAAACAAAGAAACCGTAAATAAATAAAGTGATTTTTTTCTGCTTTCAGGTGTGGTTTCATTTTGTTCTATCTTCGTTATAAACCCGCCTTCTGTGGGTTTTTTTTCTTAACTTTTTTTATTTTTTTTAGCTAAGTTAAGCTGCCTTTGAAACTATGGTTTTATAGTTGTTACATACTTACGTTTGTATCTAGCAAAATAGCGTTTATAAACAATAGTTATTTGATAGTTTTTTTTTTTGTCATCATGAAATTTGTTTATCATGAAATTGATTTCCTTGTTATTTTATTAAAACAAAAAATCACTTTGATGATCTTGCAATTTTTAATTTGATTTTTCATAGTTAGGTACAATTCTTTATTTTTAATTGGATTTTTTTTTACTTGACAATGTGTTTTTGGGATTTATCTTTGTATGTGTATACTTGCATACTTTTGTTAGGCATCCATCAGCCTTAAAAATATATTGTATTAAAAAGTCTGATTATGGGCTGGTAATGTTGTTAAGCATTTTTAAAGAGAAATTTTTTGTATCATGAAATCTAGTGTTAAAGTAAATTTAGGTTATAAATACATATAGGTATGTATGTACAGGGTGTCCGCCGGGAAGATATACTACTTTGTTTTGCCGCCATTTTGGTAAACATTAGTCTTTGCAGTTCATATTTAGCAGTCGTGAAGTAGACACGTGGCAAATTTGCTATGGAGAAATATTTGATAAACCAAAGTATTTTAATCGTTAAAACATTTTATCAAAATCAATCATCGACGATGAGAAAGATTTTGATTGGCCTCCATGGTCGCCTGATTTGACTACTGCGGACATCTTTTTGTGGGGATATCTGAAAATCAAGGTTTATGCAAACAAACCAGAAACGCTTGAGCAACTCAAACAAAATATTCGTGATGAAATTAATGAAATATCGCGTGAAATGTGTGAGAATGTAATGAAAAATCTGCTCAAAGGGGCTCGCATTTGTAAGGCTAACAGAAGCGGACATTTATGTGATATTGTACTCCATACATAATTGCCGACATTAAATAAAACATTAATCAATATAAGATGCATTCACTTTCATTTAATCAAAAATTAAACAAAGTAGTATACCTTCCCGGCCGACACCCTGTATATGTGTATAAAGGTAGTCAAAATTCAAGTTAGGGTGCCGTTATGGCTGATAGGTAACAATGCTAGCCTAGTAGTCCGGAGGTTGTCGGTTTGATTCCGTCCAGAAATCATGGGTGTTTTCTGAAGCTAATCGCTTTGTGGGGTTATGTTCTGTTTTCAAAAAAAAGAAAAGTGTTGACATAGAAAAAATACATATTTAAAAACATACAATCAGAGATCGATTGGCTTAAGCCCCGATTATTGCACATCTCCGACTTACATACGTAGAAGTATTTTTTTTTTAATTGTAGTCTTAATAAGTGCAACTTTTTCAATATGAGTCTCGATAAGTGCAATTTTTTATGTTTAATTACGTTTAAGGCAATTTACTGAAGTTTAAAATTTAAATATGTGTTCTCATTAGAGGTGAAACAAATGGAAATACAGTGAACTCGTGGTAATGTAAACTTCCACAATAGAGAACTATCCACTAATGTGAGCAATGATTTTCTTATATGACTTCTCTAAATTGTGAACAACAGTTTTTTGTAAAAACCAGTTAAATAAGCTCTTGTAACCGAACATTTTTGTTGCAATGTGTGACAATAAAATGCTTTATAAACTCTTCACGTTTTTTGGTATTTCTTTTTTGTGGGCTTTTCTATTAATATTCTAAATAATCTAGTAGAGTTGTAAAAATTATTGCAATCAGAAATGTGAACAAATTCAATAAAGTGAACAACATTGTTTTTTATTAGGGATGTAACGATACGCCATTTCGCCGATCCGATACCGATACTCAAAAATAAATATCGCCGATACCGATTCCGATACCGATACGCATACTGAAATTGAGCTCAAGTAAAAATTAACAAAAATCAAGTAGAGTAATTCTTCTATTATACAAAATAACAGTGTTTATTAATGAGCCATTCAAATCATCAAAATTTTCAATACATTTCAGTTTCTAAAATTCAAATTTTCAAACTACAAAACGTCTGCAATATTTATGATTTTACAAAATAAACGATGCCATTCAGTTTAGATTGGCTCAAGATTTAAAATTGATATTAATAAGACTTAAAAAAGAAAGAATTGAATTTGAGATCATGTTAAAATTAAATTAAAATTATAAAAACAACATTGCAAAAGATTAATAGGTATTTAAAATTGATATTAATAAGATTTTTCTTTTGTTCTCAAATTTTGCGGAGATAGACGATTTCTCAAATCCGTTTGAAGCAGACCTGCAGTGGAAAATAATCTCTCAGATGCGACAAAACTCATTTGAAAACTTAAGTATTTCTTCGCCATGTTCTTTAAGTTTGGGTAGGATATGTCATTGCGCCAGTAAACAAGAGGGTCTGCGCCTCTAGGAATATTAGGAGATCTAAGGTATCTCTCGACTTCTTCGTTAGCAGAACTACAGCTTAGGATGGATAGAGGCTCATCCTCCTCGGATTTTCTAATAATTTTTTCACATACGCTCCAAAGGCGAGTACTTCTCGTAGACTTATCAGAACTTTTGTGTAGGGAGGACTGTGTCTTCAAAACTTTCGGAATGTAGAGTCATGTTAAGCAGCTCAATAAGACGTTTTTTCGATAGGATTGAAGTCGATTGTCTTTGAAATATTCTAGCTTTGTATCGAGGGACAAGAATTGTAGATAAATAATAGGTTAGGACATAGGGGCTGAGGTATCAGTTGTTATTTTAAGTTGTAATTGTTGTAGAATTACCACCACTTGTATTAATGCGCCTTGAAAAAAATCTTAAAACATACAAACACATACAAGATTAAGCATTGAGAGAACTTTTCATTACTATGGTGCAAAGCAAAATAGAAGAAACAATTTCATTATGTATTCTGTTTTGATTTTATGTTCTGCTTTTAATATGCTATTTCTCATAGTTGTCATGCAAAAAAAAGAGTTGAAAATTGAATATTTTGTAAAAAAAACTCTAAAGAAAAATATAAGAAGTATCGGCGTATCGACAGTAAAATATCGCCGATATATCGGTATCGGTTACATCCCTACTTTTAATGTTAAATTTACTTATATTAAAAAGCTGAATATGAGCACTAACTAAAAAATATGAGCACTAACTAAAAGTGTATGTATGAAATTTTGATTGACAGCTGGCAGATTGAAAGCAATTCAAAAATAAATAGGGAAATCCCAAAATTATTATGCAGTTGAAGCAGAGTTTATCTACAACCCTGTTTACAAAGATTTCATTACTTTTTCAAAAAAATACCTTAAAAAATGTAAAAATAAGTAGCCATTGCGAGTGCAATGTAATATATATATACATATGTAAATGTTGATATGTTAGTTAAATATGTATCACCCATTTACATTTATTTAAAACTAGCTGATCCCGGTGTACTTCGCTACCCCCCTCGTTATAAAATAAAATTAAAAGTATTTATATATCCTATTGTGAAAATTTAATGACCATCGGTCCAATAGTTAAGACTATATTAAGATTTTTTTATTTTCCTATAAAGGGGCGTGGTCCCACTCACTTTTCTCCTAGTACGTATTCCTAATTATGTCAATACTATATGTACCAAATATCATCGGCGTAGGTCAAAAAATGCCCAAAATATGGCGATTTCAATTTTTGGGTTATATGGGAGCTGCCACGCCCACTTGTCCGATAACGCCCATTTTTGTCCTGATTACTCACATTAGTAACATATGAACTATTGCAATGTTTCAAAACTCTTGCTATCACAATAGTCAAGATATATGATGTTATTCAATTTATGTGGGAGGGGCTACGCCCACTTGAAATATTAAAAGCCTAAAACCATCCTCTATAAATTCCCTTTTGAATGACACCAGTTTGGGTCAAATCGGTTGGATACAAACATTTTTTGTATTTTATATATGTATATAGATGCATGGAAAACAGAAAATGTAAGAAGTATCGGCGTATCGACAGTAGAATATCGCCGATATCGATATATCGGAAAACCAGAAGTATCGCCGATATATCGGTAGCGATATCGGTATCGGTTGTATCCCTAGTTTTTATAAGTTTAAATTTGTATAATGATTAATTATACTTTTTTTTATAACAAATGAGTTATTTTGTATATATTTTATACTAATATGTAACACTTTTTAAATCATTTTTAACAATAATAATTAATTTTTAACATTCGTTTGAGAAGGACAGGTACACTCTTGCTACTAGATAATGATCTTTGTTGCAAGGAAATGTTTATTTTATTTGTAAAATCATTTTCTAACAGTTAGAATTTTGAAAGAAATTCGTGATGATTTTATTGTTATTATTTAACCAGCATAATGTTTCACTCTTGATATGAATTAACTAAAAAATTAAAATTAAATTTATTTATACTTATTGAAGCCTTCTAGATAATTAATAAGTATAATATTTTCAATACTTCACATATTTATTTATATCTTGCTGGTTTCAAATTCATTTTAAAATGTTTGTCTTGAACTCAGGACATGTTGGAAGATAAACTGGCTTGCTGTTTCGTCAACAGGTGGCCGTGGTCCATTCGATTCCTTTCAAAGGTACATTTTTATTCTTCTTTTTATTTTATTGTAATTAAGAAAATAAATTATAAATAGAAAAAAAAAATTCTCTGCTTATGCCTGGATTTGAACTCGAGCTAAATATGTATTGTCTCAACTTGTTCGTTGACCGAATGAAAAGTGTTCGTGCTGATAAAATTGTTTATAAATTGTCAAAACTATTATGCAAAATTTATCGTTGTATTAATTCAAGGAGATATACTTAGCGGTGCAGAAGATACATAGTAGTAAATTTTTGAAAAAGATGTATTCGAGATGCACGCATGTTTGTGCATATTCTTGCACTAATTGATATAAAATTTACCACCGAACTATATTACAAACAACTTGTGTCATGCAACTTGCTTGTTTCTTTGTCGATTAATGATACGAAGTCCCGACACTGCGCGTCTCTTCTCAAACAATCCATTCCCTTCTAGAATGTAGCTAATTACAAATGATGAGCACGTATGAGTGTATTATATATAAAGTATGCTCCAGACAAGCAAGATCCAGATCACATTACCCATAAATTTTTTTTAACTAAACCATTCTACATGTTTCACCTATAGCCTCTTAATATAATTTGTATCATGATTTATGGTAATTCGAAACCAGATGATGTGTTTATTTTGAAAGTCCTTTTTACAAGAAAAATTCCTTAGAATTTAAGAAAAGTGAGAGTTTTGTTTTATTTTTCAAATAAATTTCATACATTTTCAGAGTTTAATTGAAGTGGGTGTTAACCTTAAATACATTTAAAATTATTCTTGTTAGTTTGGAAAATTTTTCAAAGGACACTTTCTTAGATGTCAAAATTGGAGAAGGATTGCAGTGGAAAAAAACACTTGTTGGCGCCGTTCCAAAAATTTAAATATTTAAGATTTTCAAACAAACAAGTTGGGTTTTAATGACAAATAGAAATGAAAAAAAGAAAAAACTTTAAAATTTATTTTCAAATAAACATTTTCATTTTCGACAATGTACTACATAAATACATATGTATGTGTGTCTGCATATGTGTGTGTACATAATTAAAGTATTTTTTGTCTTTTTATTTGGACAGATACACACACTTTTAAATTTCAATATAAAATTGCGTACAAGTGCAAACGCATTTAATGTTTAGTTAAGCGAGTGAATGTTTATGTGAGTGTGTGATGTGTGTATGTATGTATGTACTTTTATTTTGTGTACAAAAATAAGTGTTGGGAATTGTTACACATGTTGTCAAGTATCTCAAAAATACGGTTTCTATTTACAAACTATGTACCTACTAGATACTTTTAAATATTTATCAAAACTCCTAAATACACTCACAAATACATACATAAATACGTACATATGTATGTATTTAAAAGGCAACGAAAACAATAAAAGGGAATAAGGTGTTTCAACACCATTTATAAGGATGCTGATGATGATGATGATGACGATGATGTTCGAGTAAATGCTCTATTTTAAATAAGAAATCATGTCATGCCTCTTCATCATCTGCTAGTGTATTTATATGTAGACCTTTAAGCGTTTTATAAGTGCATTCTGGATACGAATCGAAAGGTGAGTGTGTGCATGTTGTTTCCTAAAAGCGTTTCACTCCTCTTTCTAAAGTGTTTAAATAACATATAACCAAATGGCAATCACAGAGTTATGAACACAAGTCCTTCTGGCTCCCATCTAAAGACAATTGTTTCAATTAAATACATATTTTTATGTTTAAATTATGTTTCATTTTAAAGGAAATTTTTTATTAAATTGCAATCCTTTTAGTTAAATTTTTCTATGTGCGTATGTATGTTTGTGTGTGGTGATTTAAATGACAAATAAATTTTTATATCTATTGAGTGTGTTGAGTAAAGTGTATTTACCCTGTAGTAAATAAAATAATCGGTTGATAAAAACACTAATTGCAAATTAACTACTTTCAAGTGACTACAAATTGGTTTAAATCTCATGCAGATATCAAGCAAACATATTTCATAGAAGCACACATAAGAAATAAATAAAAGCAAAAAAATTAAATGAAATGAAAATAAAATAAAATAAAAAAAAGCGTGCCATGAAGTCAAATGCCACATATTGAAAAAAAAACTAAATATTATTATTATGTATTTAGTTTAATCTTATAAATAAATTCTAAATTTAAAAAAAAGAAGAAGCCAGGGCTATCAGCTCTGTGTGGGAGATGCATATGTATAAGTTTATATGTAAGTGACTTTGTGTTTTATATGTAGATGAGGAATGCTTTTAGTCATATTGATATTTTTGCCTCTTATAAATTTATAGATGTTGTTGATGTTTGTTGTTAAAGGATCTTGCAGTACTTTGAGAGATTCTATGTTGTTGAAGTGTTTAACCCTAAGCTAAGATCCCACTATCGGCACAATGTACCGATTTTCGTCGGCTCACTGCAATAAAGTAATAAGTACTAAGCCAAAATAGCTTTATTTTTCAATTAATTCTGGAATAAGTCTATATTGCTATATTACCAATGCAGTGTGGTTCAATTATGTGTACTGTGTAGTGATGTGCATTCGTTGAGGAGGTGAATTATTGTTAGATTGCAGTTACAAGATGCACATACATATGGGTCTAGCGGTCTTATTTAATATGTATGTATGTGTTCATGGGAGAATATTGTGTGGCCAAATCGAAGTCTTGAGATTGTTTTTGTACATACATACATACATATGTATATATTATTCATCTTATTTGTTTTCAGTACAACTTTTATTTTAAGTCATGAAATGTAGTTGAATTTCCATTTAATGTCGTTATAAAAAGATGCCTTATTTTTATAAGTTTTGTTATAATAATAATTATTTCTATATATGTATGTATATGTACATATGTACATAAATATAAACATGTATATAAAAAAATGCTTTTGAAATAATTTAGTACAAACCGATTATTATTAACCAATTTTTTAATTAACTACAAATTGGTTGAAAAATAAGTAACTAGTAGACAATTAAGAAGTCATGCAGAGATGGTCAATTGACTATTGCCTATGACATGCCTATGTTAAAATAATGAGTCGGCGACAAGGAAAAGGGTCACTTAATCAAGTAGATGTGGTTATTAAAAAATCACTTTGAAGTTACTTAAAAATGTGTTTGACTTCCTACAGGGTATTTGTGAAATGATGTATATGTGTGTACGTATGTACATAGGTGTGCCTATAAGCACTTGTATACAAAACTCTGTATATGTATTTGAAAATCAATTTAAGTAACACACTTTTATATATTCACATTCGTATTTTTTGCACTGTGGGCACTTAAAATAGCGAAAACATTATAAGGTTACGAGAATTTTATATATTAGATTATTTGGGAGCTGAGACCTTTTTTGATTAATACCACTTATTTAAAAGATAATTTTTTAATGTCTAAATTTGCATTAGAAAATATTATAAAGAATAAACTTTCATATAGAATATAGATAATAATTAAGACAGTTTTCTATAAAAAAAAAACTCACCATTTTCTATATTAAATGTTCTTCAAAATTGTTTTCAATAGAAAAGGTCCTTAAAAAGAAACTTTTTCATAGAAAAGTTTATTAAAATTACACTTTTCGATAAAAAAAAGGTCCTTAAAAGTACTTTTGTACATAAATGGCCTTTAAAAAGACACCACCCAGCAAAGAATTTAAAAATAGATGTTTATAAAGAATTCCTATGTTCTAAGAAAATTTTTTAAGAAAAAATTTGCCACAAAAAAGCTTCCAAAGAGACTTCTATAAAAAAGACCTGAAGGGGATGCTTTATTAAGAGTTAGGAGTTAAATAAGACACTTTTCTCTGGGAAACGATTATAAAGAAGATACGTTGCAATAGAAAAAGTATTCTACACAGAGAAAACAGATTAGTTGTGGCAACCGAATTTGTTGCCGATATTCACAACTGATTTCCACGTAATCTTTTTTCTGGGTGTAGTGTTTTTAATATAAAGAAGTGAATTTTCTGTTTGGAAATTCCTTAATGAAGTCTTCTTCTACAGAAGAGAATATAAAGAATATAGTTTTCTCCTTGGGACGACATAAAAAAGTCATAAATTTTTTTTTTTAAATAAATTTATTTAGAAAGAGCTCTGTAGCAAAACGTTTTTCCCTAGAAAATAGGCCAAGGACACGTCAGCTAAAAATCAGCAAATGTTTATTGTATATGCAATTTCTATATATTTGATATGCCATCCCATTGTGCACTACACACATACCAGATAACACTTGCTAAATTTAAGGCTTTTACTTACAGAATGATTATATGAATGTTTGTTTGTGTGTCGACTACAACAAGTACTTTATGAGCAGCTTAAGTGTTGTTTCATGTCACCTGGAAAGGATTTTGGACACAGTGTAATCTAGTCTATTTTTATCGTTTTCAGTTTTTTTTTTCTTTAACCATCTTAGAGACTCTTGTTTTTTTTTGTAAATTCAAATCTTTCTTAAAATTGTTCAAACAGTAAAAGTAACGTCATGTGTCTGTGTGTGTGTGTGATGTTCGCTTAATGATTTTTCCTGACTGTGCTACAAAATGCTACGGCTTCCAATCTGTTACTATTTTAATATCTCTTGAACTGAGCGTCACATAAACATGTCGATTTTATTATGTACTAGATTTTATTTTACCTTTTAGTAGCAAATTTTCTTCAAATCGAAAAGTTTTCTTTGGTATAAATTTTAAGCATCAATTCACTTGAATGTAATAAAAATCCTTTGAAGCGTATCTTTGTCATGAAACTTTAAATAACAATAAAAAGGATAAAGGATTTAAGGAAAAATTATTTCATATAGAGAATATTTGTAGCTATTAAAATTATTATTATTATTGTTTAGGTAAAATGATTTTTATTCGAATTTTCTCATTTATTTCAGTGATAGTTTCTTAATAATAGTTTTTGCAAATTGTGTATTAAAAAGCAGCAAAAAGTAATTAAATTTGATCTTGATAAATTGATAAATATTGTTAAAATATTTAATGGCTTTTTTAAAAGAAAGTTTCAACAAAGATTTTTCATTTTCATTTTGCCATCTTGCATCATCATGAAAAGACGTGTATGGTATTTTAAATTTATTTTTTTCATTTGCTGCAAATATAATAAATAAAATAACAATAATTATTAAAGTGTAACTAACAATAATATGAAAAATCATGTTCATAAATGTTACGATTAAAAAAATTAAGCACTGAAAATTAAATAAAAATAAATGCAACAAATGAAATAACATTGGCGGTATTCAGTGTTTAATGCAAAAGGTATGGCGAAAGTGCAAATGTAAAATATGGTAGCTTTTTTTGTTAAATCTAACGGCATCTCTGTGTATTTTGTTGCTGGATTTTTATCAAAAAGCTACAATATTTCGCAAGACCATTTGCACCAAACACTGAATACCGCTATTGCATTTTTTTAATTTCAATGAAGACGTTTTCTAGTTTTTAACTGAAACAGCTGTCCCAGTCTGTCTTACAGTTATTTGTGTTTTATTTTTTTAACTAAAGTTTTATAATTTTCCATTGTTGTTGTTGTTTATTTTTTCTAATAAAATAAAAGTTATAGTTCTGCTTCTTTGTTAATTTTAACTTTCATTTATTTTCTTTCTTAGTAGTAATAAATTAAATAAACAGCATGCGTACGTACGTACGATGGCATGCGTTTTGTTCGGTTACAATTTTTAATTCAAATGTTGAACATGTTTAGAAATTGTAATTATTTTAATTTGAAATGTACGGTAGCAAAACCAACAGGAGGGTTATAAATTATATTAATAGTAATGAAGTTTATATTTTACTCGTAAGTATATGTGGGTACAAAGGCTTCATAAAATTGGTCGGAAGACTCCCCACATTTAATGGGACAAATTACGATATAATTAAATATTATTTACTAATTTGTAAATGAAAAATAAGAGGGTAAAAGTATGTAGTTGGTTTTAAGTTTGAGCAATAGGGGATTTGAGAATAAATTACAGATACAGATTTTATATGTGTTGCACATTGGAAACTAAATATCGTAGAAATATGTCGACAGTTTTTAAGAAACATAATCTACTGACTGACTATGAGTTTTTTTATAATTATTTTTGGATAAGATTGTTCTTTAACAAGGCTATACGATTTTAGGTTTATCTATTGTAATATTTGGCATAACTTTAAAGCCATGGTTTGTTTGCCTTACAAAGACATCGTTGTGCTTTGCCAGTTCACTGTTTGTTAGGACTGCACTCAGGGCATGATCCCCACTTCAGCAATTCATTTTGCCGGTAATATGAAAATTCGCAATGTGAGGAAGGATGGGAGTGACTATCATTTGTAAAAATTCAATTTGAGCTTCATCGTACGAAAGACCTGAGGGTACATTTTATTCCAAATGCAATATGTTCGGGTAAGATACGACTTTTCTCTGTAAATCTGGTGACTGAATTTTCAATTACAAATGAAAGTGGTCCTAGGGGAGAGCGTGTTGTATGTGAAAAGTATCATGTTTGGGGAAAAACTTCTGTGATATCGTTAGATGTTCGACTCCTTCAAGCGGTCGAGTAACTTCAAAATAGAAATTATATATTATAGAATTTTAGTTGTGTTGAAATTAATGGTTCTTTAAAAATATCTCAGGCACGTAGGATAGGTCTAATTCCTTTGAAATAATATGAGTACATTTATTAGGACCAGCACTCAGGGCATGGCTCTCACTTAAGCAACGCATTATGTCAGAACTACTAGCGAAAGGGAGCGGGTAGATAGAATAGATAATGAAAATGTAGAAGAACGTTTAATTCTTTTACAACTCTTATATTGTGCGTTTTTGTTAATTTTAATTTGCAGCGCATTTGGTGTTAAGTTGACGCATTAACTTTCTTAAGCTGTGCAAGCAGGCATTTTATAAATTGTTTTACTTTGTCGCCGGTTCTGCTAAACGCTGAAGGATTTCGCTGGTGTGTACGTTACTTTGAAACAATTTTTAGTGATCAGTGCTATGCTTTCCAAATACAATTAATCAATCAATGCCACACTAATGCCCTTTAGAGAAATTTATGATGTTGACTGACTTGCCCTGACTAGGGATCGAACTCAGGTTCTAAGACATAATTTGCTTATTAGTCAACTACAGCCAACACCATCCTAAATGTTAGTGATTTAAAAAAAATTGACTTCTTTAAAATCAGACCAGTGTTTAAAAAATCTTGGGGGTTGGGGGGGGCCTAAAATTTTCCTTGGGTTGTCTTCGACCCCCCAGATGGGTATATGTACGCCGTTGGCTTACATCCCGATTCAGTACAAAATTATTATACACTCAGGTGAATTCAGCAACTGACTGAGAGTTATAACCAACTCCATTTAAACATTGATAAACACATGTGTCCACTTGATATGATATATTTATTCTTTGAATTTTTTACATATTTGGAATTTCAGTTTCGTCCACCACATGCTGGTGTTGTCAAATCTCATCAAACGTAACTGATTTCTATACTCAAAAAATATTTTTACTAAATAATTCTACTAAAATGTATCATGAAATATATCGGACTGAAAGAATTTCTCAGTTTAAAAGTTCTGATCATTAAAACGATCAACCACTGTACTTAAAAACAATTTAGATATAATATAGATACAAAGTGTCAGGCCACATATATAAAATTATGAAGGAAAACTTGTTGATTTATTTATTTATTTATTCAATCTATGAAATACATGCTTATTTTCGTCACAAATTAAATCACCCTTTAAAAAACAAAAAACAAAAAAAAAACAAAGAATCTAAAAATTAAAATTATTTATATTTAATTGCCTTAATACAAGTCAAATAAATACATATCAAGTTAAGTTTATTTATTTACGTTTGTTAAATACTTGGCTACAATAATTGTATGATTTTCTAAAATAAATGCGCTTGTAACGAAACAATTAATTTTCAATACACGATCACTTGCTGTGGCACAGGCACAGCCGACAACGAAATATGAAAGAAAACACAATTGCAATAGCAGAACAATAACAACAACAACAACACGAACGAACGAAGTCCGTGCCGCACGCACTTGAATGGCTGCCACAAACGGTCCGATCCGCATACAAAATTTACCATGTAACTCTCTAAGTGGTGTTTGTTTACCTTGATTTGCTTTATTGATATTAGTTTTTTTTCTGCTTCTTATTAGTTCGATAATTGTTTACTTTGTTGTTGTTTGTGGTTTTGTTAAAGTTGGAAAATAATAACAATAATATAAAATCGAAAAGAGGCAAAATAAATACAACTTTCCATTTATTCAATGTTTTTTTCTAATTTGATTT
The DNA here is from genome assembly GCA_947311025.1 of Lypha dubia. Lineage (NCBI taxonomy): Eukaryota > Metazoa > Arthropoda > Insecta > Diptera > Tachinidae > Lypha > Lypha dubia. The sequence goes on from OX371263.1 coordinate 54,020,715, forward strand.
GATTTCGTTTTGGTTGCCGAAATCATGTTCATTTGAGTGTTCATACTTTTTATAGTTCAAAAATAGATAACTTTATCGTTGCGCCTTTGATATATTTTTAATAGAAATGTAAAGTTTTCAAGTGGTTTTTGATAAGATTTATTGATGGTTTTTTTTTTTTTTTTTTTTTTTTTTTTTGGTTCACCCTATACTTTTGCTTCTAAGGTCTGCTAACAATGTGCAACAGAATGCACTAAACTAAATTTACCAAAAGACGGTGATGGGGAAAACAAAAGGGCATAAAATATAGAAAAACCTAAAAGACTCACTAGAAGTATTTGTGTTATTGAGATACATTCTTTAATTTATTGCAAAATTCAGCTTAGACATTAACGACGACGCGTTACACAATCAATTAGGCTTGTGTTAAATCACCAGTAGACTTCAACCACCTTTTTAATCTTATCTCATGCACAAACATTCAAAAACCATTTGAGAATTTCATTAAAATAAACGCAATTGGCTTGGAAATTTATCACCAAAGTATACAACGAAAAGAAATATTTTTCAACATTTTGAAGTCTACTGATGATTTGACATAAGCGCCTGTAAAACACTCACTATATTTCCTCTATTACGGATTTAAAACAAGAAAACAAGATATTTTTTAAAAAACTCAGGGAGATTATTATTAAATAGGTGGTGTTGATAAGCAAAATTGTGTTTGAGCTCTATTGATGGGAGTGTGGCAGTTTGCAAAAATTGTATTCTGCTACGTACGTTGCAATTTCAATTGATGTTTATTTCTCTTCTCCCTTCGTTTTTTAAAATATTGATCAACTTAAACAATATTTAAAGCATTTTTTATAGTCGACTTGAATGCAAAATAATTACAAACATTATTTTCCTCTTAAAATTGACAAATCAAATTATCTTTCTTTTTGTTCAATACAATTAATTAATTATAGATTTTTTTATAAAGCGGCTTCAACAAAGTCCGAAAAAAATTACCGAATAAATATTTGCTAACTGAAATGAAATTTTTCCAACATACAAATTTGTTATCTGTTAGCTAGAGACAACAAAACTCTTATTAAATTACAGGTTAAATAGTGATTTGAATATCAGGCAAGATGCCAAAGAAATTGTCTAGATTTTTATGAAAAATATTTAACGTGTATTATAAATTCTTACATGTTATTTATATTAATTGGCTCCAAGTGTAACTTGTTAAAGTCTTGTCTCTCTTTTTTTTGTTTTTGAGTTTGTGCAACATGTCAGAATTTATCTAATAAACCCTTATGTTGAGCAAGTTTTTAACAAATGTTTTTTATACCCTTCAAATTCCTATAAAATCTACAGGAAAAAAAAAGTTAGAAAATGAAATGAAATTGTAAAAGAAAAAAAAATGCTTCTTATTCTCGATGGTATTATTATATAGTTTAGCAAACTTTTTTGCTGTTGTTGAAACTTCTATTATTCAGAGAATTATTATTATAATTTCTACCTGTTGTTGATGTTGAATGAAGTTGCATTTCAGTTTGTTTGAATGTAACATTTTTACATCCAAGAAAAAAAGTATTTGAAAAAAAAACTTTCTATTGAGTTTTATTAACCTTTTGCTTCGGGCAATTTTTGTTGAATAATGTTCAACTTGTTTTTGTTCTATGTATCTTTCTCTAATAAGTTGCAAAATTTGAAAAAGATGTTGTTTATACTCGTTAGAGCTAAACAAGAAAAAAAGTGCAAACACACCCTTAGAGACATTTTTAAATATACAATTTATTTGAATTTGTATCTCATAAATTGTGTCTAGAAATTCATGAGATGTTAAAAAATATTTGTGTAATTATTCATCCTTATTTTATTAAACAAAAAGTTTTTGAAAATTATTACAAAAAAAAAATATTTATTAAATAAAACTGATACCACCTTAAAAATGGTACGAATAGATGAGGATAAATACAAAATTCTCATTTTATCATTTACATTTCCACGTAATGGTTTCTTAATAAAAATTTTATGATTTAAATTACGAATTATATGATTGATCCCTGGTCAGAGCAAGTCATTAATATCATTCATTTCTTCATAGACTTATTCCAAAATCAATTATGATATATAGAAATTTTTGATTATAAAATATGGTTTTATTGCAGTGAGCCGACGATAATCGGTACACTGCACCGATAGTGTTGTCTCTACTCAACTATGTAATGTACAATCCGCATTTCTCTCATTTATATATATGTATACGAAGTTTGTTCAAAAGCAACGTCGCATTAGAATCGCTCAGGAGTTGTTGAATGACGTCAACGACGATCCAGGTTTGCTCAAATGGATCATAAGTGGTGACGAAACGTGGGTATATGATTATGACGTCGAAACCAAGGCCCTATCATCCCAATGAAAGCGGCCAAATGAGCCTAGACCGATAAAAGCACGCCAATGTCAATCAAATATGAAGGTTTTCCTCACAGTTTTCTTCGATTACAATGGCGTGGTGCATCATAAGTTCTTTCCAACAGGTCGTACGGTTAATAAGAAATAGTACTAGGAACTTATGCAACGGCGTAAACGATCGGAATTTTGGAGAAAAAAAACATGGGTTCTGCATTACGATAATGCACCAGCTCACACATCAATGCCTGTTGGTGATTTTTGGCCAAAAACAACACCCTAATCATGCCTTAACCACCTTCTTATTCACCAAATTTGGCTCCCTGCGACTTTTTCCTATTCCCAAAACTGAAAAGACCAATTGTGGGAAAACCGCCGCCGTGGGTGATAGGTAGTAATGCAAGCCTAGTAGTCCGGAGGTTGTCGCTTCGATTCCGGCCAGAGATCCTTGGTGTTTTCAGCAGACAAGCTAATCGCTTTGCGGGGTTGTGATTGTTAAAAAAAAAAAAAAAAAAATAAAGTCAAAATCGAAGAACGAGCTGATGGCCATTGGATGAAGCGCTGGTATAAGTGAATTATATCTAAAGGGGATTCTTTGAAGGGGACAAAATGGTTTGAGGGTGGTGTTATGTTGTTATTATCTTCGTTTTATTTTTAACACTATTTCTTCTTTACATGTTCAAACGTTCTCTTCCTTAAAATGACTTAGCACTAGCTATTTATACTATCTTAAAAACTAGTTACACAAAGGGAATATGCAATTCTTAATATTTGATTCTGACCCAAATATTTTCGTTATTGCGAAAGAGCAACATTGCACAATTTGTCAACGCAAACAATACTTAAGTGAATGAACTGTTGTTGCATTAACAACTAAGTGCAATGTAGGAGGGTAGTTCAATTGTGAATCACAACAGTGGTGTTGACTGAGGTGCAAACAATGACTTGGCGCCTGGGTTCAAACCCTGGCCAGAGCAAGTCAATCAACATCATTAATTTCTCTAATGTACATTAGTGAGACTTTGTATTAATTGGTGTCGGACTATTTCAGTGATGAAGGCATAGCACTGGTCGCTAAAAAACTGTTCCCACGGCGATTGATGCTGTTCCAAGCTAATGTACACAACATCGCCCTCCTTCGTCTGTTAGCAGAAACATCGGCGAAGTAAAACAATTAATAAAATGCCTGCTAATACAGCAAAGTTAATGCGTCTACTTAACACCGGAGGCGCCTCAACACTGCCTTCAAAATTAACATAACGCGCAAAGTAGAGTTGTGAAAGAGTTAAGTCTTCTAAATTTTCAACATCTATCTTCTCTACCCTATCCCTCTCCCTCTCCATGAGTTCCGGCATAGTGCACTGCACACGTAGGGGTCATCCCTTAAGTGCTGGTCCTAATTAAAAAAAAAAATATTTTTATATTATTATTATTACGAATAAACGTAATTATTATTTGAACTTATATTGATTTACATATGAAAAGTAATATTATCAGGCTCAAGTTCAGTTTTATTGAATTAATGAAAATTCAAAATTACTAAGAGTTTTTTTATGTTGGAATTTATTATTATTTATATCCAATCAGTTTTTAGCAGAACGTATCAGTACTGATTTCAAGGCCGCTACACCTCTCATCAGCGTTCAATTGTCCATCTTTACAATTTTCGTAAAGTGGATACGAATTGAGAAGAATATCAACTATTTAACCAGTTTTCAAGAGAAATAGAATATGAGAATTAATTTTTAATTCATTTTTTATTCTACCTTGAAACAGTGCTGGTTAGTACGAAATTCCCTCATTACTGTTTGGAAAGTACTAATAATCAACACAAACTCATAGCCCGTTATCATCAAAGTATTCTACTTTGTATTCTAACGTTTTTGTTATTTTTACTCTATATTAGGAAAATTCACATATTACTGTGACCCTTGTTATTAGGGTATTTATAGCTCGTGCCCTAGCGGTATTAATATTTTTATATTATTATTATTACGAATTAATTACTCTTAGTAATTTTGAATTTTCATTAATTCAATAAAACTGAACTTGAGCCTGATAATATTACTTTTCAAAAAAAAAAGAAATACTTTGCAAAAAATGTAAACTTTTTTGATCCACTTTTTTTCAAAAAATCGAAGAACACACACAAACGTGACTAACCTTTTCAGTGCCAACATATGACTAACACGTGTGTACCAACATAACAAAAGAAAAAATGTCGATAATCTAATGTTCATAGAACGCGAATATTCAAAATTCCCTTTTTCATTTGAACAAACCTCGTACATAATTTTTTTTAGGTAATTGTATATTTTGTTGATGTTGATTATAAAAACAAAGCCAATTTTTTAAATTTTGAAGACATTTATTTACGAATATTTGCTAGAGACGTATTGGAAGAAGCACAAATAAATGAAAAAGAAAAATATGATATTATTAATAATTTTGTTAATTTTTATATAGAGCTTTGTGTTCAGATATTATCAAGATTTGATTTTGAAAAGAAATATAAAGCTCTTGGCCAAATTTTTAATATTTTAAAATTAATAATTTAATGAAGAAAAAAGTTAGTTTTCTGAAATTATAAAAGAATTTTCCAATTTTGTTGAAGAAAATGAAAGCCAAGAGGTAGAAACTGAGTTCAGACAATTAAAATTATTGTCCTGATAAAAAAAAAACTATTGGATTTTTGGAAAAATATATCAGAGAGGCAAACGAGGGATTCTAGTCATTTGTTTCCGGTTTCGACTAAATTTATTAGAAAAATCCTAGTTTTACCACATTCTTTACCAAATGTGTAAATAATATTTAGACAGATAAACATAAATAATACTAAAGTAAGAAATTCATTGAAAAATTTGTCTTTGGAAGCAATATTATATACAAAAGATTATTTAAAGCTAAACAAATGTAGGAGTTGTACCTCAATTAATCAATATGTTTAATTGCAATAATATATATCCACACAAAAACATAAATGTGAAAATAAGGCCAAGTTCGTATCCAAAAAGTTTCGGCCGTAAAAAGTAATGAGATCAAAATAAGGACCAAGTTTTTGATAGGTATAATTCCATCTCATTTCTAGGCAAACTATAAGCTTGGCAAAATTTTTCAAAGAATTCTTTCCATATTAGAAAGGCAAAAAATTTTTGCCAAGCTTATAGTTTGCCTAGAAATGAGATGGAATTATACCTATAAAAACTTGGTCCTTATTTTGATCTCATTACTTTTTACGGCCGAAAATTTAACCTCTGTGGGGAGAACTTATGTTTCAAGTTTCATTATATTATGATCAAGAGGAGCAAAGTTATGAAAGGGGTAAAAACAGCTCGAACTGTTTCGTATAAATATACACACTGTGTGGCCGAACTTGGCCTGGCGCACTACCGTGCGCCTAGATATTATACATATGTATATAAGTCTATTTTCTTCAACATCTATATTTTTATCGCATAAATTTTACTGTATATGTATAAGAATACATATTTAGAAAAAGTGTTTAAAAAAACGATATCTAAAATGTATATTTTACTAAATTGGAAGAAAAAATAACTAAAGGATTGATTTTTTTTTTATTTTTTCCATACAATGTATATATACATAATATATGTATATATATTTCAAGGTATTGAAAAACATGCAATCTATTAACATGTGATTTTATTGTGAATTCTAGTTGAAGTATCTGATCTCTGTATTCAAAAGAATGCTGTTTTATTATTAAGATTTGTTAATTAAAGACTTTAATGTTTTGCCTCTAATAAAATATGTTTTGTTGGTAAAAAAAAGCGGTTTTTGCATTTGACGTTTTTGTGACGATTTCAATAACCTATATTGACGATAACGACGATTTTTGCCCAAAAATATGACGATATTACCTCTAAAAAATCTGGCAACTATGGTCACAACACACTTGCAACAATTTTATATGTACATATATACAGATTGATTAGAAGTTTTTAATCATTTAATAAATATCTAAGTTTCGTTTTCTTTTGTCAATGAGTGGATGGCTACATTGAGGGTTAAAAAAAAAAAAAAAATTTATTAATTTAGTATTTATTCGGTCAAAGTTCAAATAGGTTAAATTGTTTTAGGGACTCTGATAATAAAATATGGTAGTCTGTAGAGGGTGAAGGTAGCAGTCATGAATCTCCCAGAGCCGATGAAGCTAGCTTTACAAAAGTGTCCTTGTTAGACTCGATCTTCCCCTAGTCATGAAAGTAATTTCATGAAAAATGACACATTACATCTATTATCACATATTTATAATTTAATTCATGTTGAGTACTTCAGTGCTTGATATTGTCGACAACAATTCAATTGGGAATTTTGTTTTTTTAAATTTTTGCGATTTGATACTAAGTTTCTCCATAAAATTCGATAAAAGATCGTTCAGGTCGTTTTCAATGTTATTTTGGCAAAGTTTTTAGAACTTTCTCTGACAAAGTGACCAATTTGCACCTACGTTTGAGATTTTTCTAACTCAATAGGGGCAATAAATAATGATCGCTATGAAGTCATTATATAATTTTTTTATTTATATGTGGGCATTTCCTCATGTAATTCCACCTATCTTTGCAAAATTGTAGGATTGACTCAATTTTCAGTATTTAATAAGCCGAAATAAATATGTGACAAGTTATTAAATGTAAAAATATATAAAGTAACACATGTTCTTAAATTTTGCAAAATATTTAACTTCATTTATATATACGAGTACAAACAATGAATACAATACAACTAGATGTAAAAAAACTTTACCCAAATTCAAAATCAGTTCATAAATTTTCTAAAAATATGAACCTCTTCATTACGAGTATTTCCATTGTGGCATTGAGAAAATTATCTTATTAAAAGGTAATAAATTACTTTGCTACTCAAAACGCAAGGGTGGTTTATTTGCCATAAAATTAAAGTATCCTTGTAATTAAGCCTTCAAATTATATTTATGTGGTTAATGAAGCGTTTCAAGCGATTCGATAATAAAGATGCTCCTTTTTTTGGTTTACTTACAATTATATGAAGTTAACTATTGAAACACATACTTACTTGTATATTCAAATAAATAGACGAAGAGGAAAAATCTGCGGGTTTCACAGCCACAACTGTAACCAATAAAAATAGAAAAAAATAAATAAATTTGCAGCGATCTTATTAACGCGCAAACATCTGCTAAAATGTTTTGGCCAATGACAGATCTTTTTGGGGGATGTTTACAGATAACTTTTCATTTCGTACTTAACGCAAAGCAAAAATATATAGTACTTTTTATAAAATGATCTCCGCGTTTTTTACTATAACCAGGTATGCAGAATACAGCAACCATATTATTTGTAGTGAATCAAAGTATGTACTCGAAATATTTTATTAAGCGCCCTTATCACTGTTGTGAAAAACAATTGCGATACACTTTCTTATCGTTTTAGTTTCCCTTTCAGAATCGCCGAAAAATATATTTCTTGGCTTCAAAATTTACCAGATTGAAATATTAATTTATATCAAAAGTTATTTAAGATTAAATATTGGTACTAAATTCCAAGAAAAAGTACCCAAACTGAGTTCAGTAAACAAAAGACTACATCACATATCAGCAGATTCATTTAAAATTGTGCGTTCATTTAAGGTGATAATTCAATTTTGACACATTGTGTTTCATAAAATATGTCACAATATATTGCGTTCTCGTAAAAATGGAAAAAAAGACAACTAAATAATGTTGCATGCTAGACGAATGTGTGCGTTTGTGTGATTTTAGGATTCCTTCATTCAATTAAATAATGGTGACATAAAAACTTCTAAAAAGCGAACATACACATAAAAGATGACTGTGTGCAGTTCGTCAAGAAAATGTTTACTGTAGAGAAATTCATTAAAGAAATTTGTACAAATTTAAGAAAATTTTTCTGTGTTATTCCTTTGAATCTATTGGAAATTCTAGCCAAGAATTCATACTATTGGGGGCTATGAGTCACACTTCTTAATTGTATTTGTGAATTTTTCTACAAAACATTAAAAAGAGACCTTAAGTAAATATTAATGGCTCGATTATGGATAGCAACTGAACTTCAGTTGCGTTATCAGCCGGCAACTGAAAATTTGTGGTTGCCAGAAAGGCACTAAATAGCAACTGAAACTGGAACTGGAACCTCTCAGTTGCCAGTTGTCATCCGTAATACAATTGTCAGCAACCACGCAACTGGTTCGGTTGTCAACCATAATCGACCCATAAATGATCTCTCAGGGATTTTGGGCATAAGGAGTCTTAACTGCAAAAATTGGAACATAAAACACGACAGGAAAAGAATCCTGAGAGTAGTGAGAAAAAATAAGAATTGCGAACCTGATTTAAGAATTCAATGATACACTAAAGCAAAAAAAAAAACATGTACTAAATTTAATTGAAAAATTTATTTTCTTTGTTTTTTTGAAAATAATTCCTAATTTGACTCCAAAAAAATCTTTCTTTCAAAGAAATCTGTATTTAATTTGTGAGCGCGTTTACTAAAAGTAAGAGTTTTTTTTATTAAATTTAAAAACATTTTCTCATACGAATGAAATTATTTTATTTTAGCTTTCAAAAACTAATTTAGAAAATGTCTTACTCCTAAATAGTTCATGAAAATTTTAATACTTAAAAACGGAAAATGTTTTTCCTGAAATGGGGTTCATAATTTTTCTGAAATTGGAAAATTTTCGAATTATAATAATAATGATAACACTGTGATAGTCGAAAAAATGAACTTCGATGAATCCTTTTCGAACTATTAGGGGGGAGTCCCCTGAGTGCGAAAGTACATTTGGAAGTGTCAGATTGGCTCCAGTTTTTGAGAAATCGGTATATACCCATGAAAAATTGGTATTTGTTGTGGCAGATATACTTTTTTGACATGAACATTTTGCAATCATATCTTTTCTCTGCGTGTAGCAAGATCAACAACCATATGGCAAGGAAATGAATCACTACACAATTCCATGAAAACATTATTCCTTTCACACGCAGATGGCGCCCTACTAGTTTTTGGAAAATCACTGAAATAGTTTTCATCAAATATTTTCTTGTAAAATTACTCCTTATTTATTTAATGCTTTAAACTTGTAAAATAATTAAGATATTTTCCCTTTTTGTTTTAAATGCGATTTGCGATAAAAAGTTAATAGAACAACCTTAAATATGGTTGAAGTTAAGGTTTCAAAATCAATACTACAATAAAGCGACAAAACCATCTGACAAGTTCTATCGAATCTAAGCCAGATTTATCCTTTTTATCGGGGATAAAAATTAGCTCATTTGTTCCATGTACTATTTTAAAGAAAATGGCTTGAAAATGTTTTATTTATTTGTTGTGGGTTAGTAAATTTATATGCATTTCGTTGGTTGCTAAATACCAAGTCATCCGTAGATCTTTATTGGTATTTAGCAACCAACGAAATGCATATAGATTTGCTAACCCGCAACAAATAAATAAAATTAAAAAAAAAATTTTAAAAACATAAATTCTTGAGTATTTGATCGAATAAATGTCATATTTTGAAAATGGCTTGATTTAACTTCAATCTCATAAGAAAATTTTAAGTGACGAACATTAAGAACGCTTATGCTAAGAAGCTCTGCATTTAACAGATGCTTTCAACTTGACAGTTTTAACTATTAAAGTGTTTATTGTTTGAGAGACCAGTCGGAGTCAGTCATTCACATATCTCGTTTTCGGTTGCTTGTGAGACTTTTCCGGCTGCAAATAAAAAATTAAAGTTAAATTTACAATTTAGGATGGCTTCATAATTCATTATTCAAGACAACTTTGGCATTATTTATACATTTTGCAAACATTTATTTGACAAACTGTATAGCAGTTCCTTACTGTGGTAAAGAGAATATATTTTGTATCCGTATCATTTGCAACTGTGGGTGGTCGGTCGTTGTTGGTTTTAGTGATTTTCTTTTTTATGATCACTATTTCATTTCATTTTGTTTTTTTTTTCGTTCGTTCATTTAGTTGCTTTTATTTTTTTTATGATTTTTTCGGAAAGTTTTCGACTTCTAACAAGTGTTGTTTTAAATTATGTATATGAGGATTATAATATATGAAATATGTACACATTTATTACATACATCGTTTTGTTGTTGTTGTTGGGTGAATTATGTATGTGATTGTTTATGTGTTGGCACTTTCTGTTTTATTACGCACATATAAGTGTGCATGCATTCATACATAAGTAAGTACCTATTTTATCCATAACTCCTCTATATGGTATGTGCGGTTGCGTTTATTATAGTTTCTTTCACGTTTGCCGCTTATTTTCTTCTTAAAAAACTGCAGTAAAAATTAAATGTATATGTTGTAAGTGTATGTGTATAATTTAATACCTTCCGGAAGGTGAAAACCGGAAGGGATAAGTTTAATTTATTTTCTAAGTAAATAAAATAGTAATGCGCGGTTTTTTTATTTGAAAAAATAACAAGTGACGAAGAAAAATATGAGAATAATAAAGCAAATAAATTCTTTTAACAAATGTAAAATTATAAGTGAAAAGATTTAAGTATCAGTAAACACGATTTTACTTTCTCTTTGTTAGTTAGTGCTTATTGCCATTTCCAAAATTGTTTCTGTATAAACAAACAATGAAAAAGGATACTGTATTATTGCATATAGTCCTTTTATTGTGGTCCATGGTAAAAGCTTTTATATTCTCTTGAGTCATTATTGAAATTAAAATATTCGAAAAATTGCGTAGAAAACATAACAATAAATAAATAACTGGATAAATAAACTTCAGCTTCAATTGCAGGATCTTGTTATTCTCTTTTTCTAAAGTACTAAATTATTCTTCTGAACAAAAAACCAGTAGTTGCCAAACTTGATGAACTAATACCAATCTACTTCTGTCTTTGTTGTTTTTATTTTAATAAACTGTGCCTAGAAATAATATTTTGCGCATCAAAGCATAATGTTAAAGTTTCACTGTTGTGTTTCCAAACAATTCATATGAAAAACCAATGTTGATAAAAAATTTTAATGTGACTCAGCAGAATTAGTTCGAAATAGAGGATGTTTAATTAGATGTCGTGATTGGCAGTGAGATCAAAGCGGTAAACAACGATGATATTAAATATCATTTAGTTTGACTAAAATTCATAACTTAAGACATGTTTTATGGCTCATTTTATTTAAAACTTAAATGGGATTCGAACCCAGCTCCTTCACGTTTAAAATACTACGAGGCAACTACTGTCTGCCACATTTTTTTTTTCTTTTTGATAAATTTTCTATTTATTGAATCTTTAATTATAAATTGAAACGTCAATAAGTTTTTGAAATCTTAAATCTAAAAATGATTAATATATTTTTTAGCCAGTGCTAAACAAAATTTTGAATTTCAACGGTTGATTTTTGTTGATTTACATCTTTCGTGTACGGCTGAGAGTAAGAGTATCCCACCGTCTCAACCTGGTGTGACCTCTATAATTTAGAATAATGCTTGCAAGTACATTTGGGTGCAACTCAAGTTTTTTTTATATATTTTTTAGTGTTTTTTGTGCGATTTCCAGGTAAAATGACGATCAAGATTAACGCCTAGATATTTGACTACAGTGTGTTGCGGTATAGTCTCGGTGTTAATTTGTATAGGCGGGCATGTTTTCCTGCGTAACGTAAAAGTAACGAGTACACATTTCTGCTCATTAACCTTTATCCACCATTGATTTAGCCATGTTTCCAGATTTGTAAATTTTGGGAAGCTTTTAATTTGTAGATAAGACCTTTGTACCATACTTTATCGAAGGCTTGTGCAACATCAATGAAGAGTGCAGAGCAATATTTTTTTTTTCAAAAGTGTCTCTAACAACATTCACAAGCCTGTGAGTTTGTTCAATAGTGTTATGTTGTCTGCGAAAACCGAATTGATGATCTGGAATGCATCCATCACTAGTCACTATAAGCATCAGCTTGCTCATATACAGCTTTTCAAATATTCTTGAAATGTTAGACAATAAATTAATAGGCCGATAAGATTATACCTTTGTATGATCCTTGCCGGGCTTTGGTATCATAGTAATCATCGAAACCTTCCATTCTGTTAGATAGTATTGCAGTCGTAGAATACTATTAAGGATGAATAGTATTATTCGCTTTGCAACATAAGTCAATTCTTGAAGCATTTTGTTTTTTATTTTATCGACACCTGGGGCTTTTTGGTGTTAAGACTAGTAAAAGACTTTTCAATCTCCACAATGTTAAATCTTAACAGTATTTCTGGTAAATAGACGACTGGTGGCATTTCAATAATATCAGCAGAAATATTTGGAGTAAATACTTTTTCTAAGTGTTTAACAAAAAGAGCACATTTTTCAGCATCAGTTCTTGCCCAGTCACCATTAGAGGCTCGTAATGGAGGTTTGCAAATCACCGTGCTTTTAAGTCCTCTGGCTGCACGCCGTAGCGAATAATCTGTTTGTGGTGTTGCATCGAGTTGTTGAAGAAATTTTTGCAGCGAAGCTGTTTTTTGTGTTTGTAAAAGTTTCCTGAGTTGTTTGGTACATTCCTTAAGTCTTAATTTTAGCTGAGGCGATCTGTAGCGTTGCCATTCTCGTCGAGCTCTCCATTTTTCTGCCACATGATGAGCATAAAGTTAACATACTCTCATTCTAAAACTCTTTCGCTCTCAAAAGATCCGAGAGGTTATTCTCTGTTACTACCAGTGTGAGTACTAAAAATTAAAAAAAAGTGACTGGAAATGAGGCATCTTCTTTAAAAAGGAAACAACTGACCCAAATTCTTGCATTTAATGTATTTCAACACCTTTTACAATAAATTTCAATATTACATTTTGTCTTTTTAAACTAAAACCAGACATTAAGTTCTTTCAAGTTAAACGTTTCCTTTAAAATATTTTAAAATAATTCCTAAATTTTATTTAAATCAAATAAAATTTCCTTAATATAAGAAATCATGAAATAGTTCATGACTTCAAGGAAATGTTTATTTAATTTGTGACTGAATTTTCTTAAAGAAATTTATTAAATTAAATAAAATTATTTATTTTAACTTTAAAAACAAAAATTTAGCAAACGACTTACTCCTGAATAATTCATACAAATTTGGATACACAAAAGCGGAAACTGTTGCTTTAAACTTAAATTCCTAATTTCTTTTATATTGTGAAATTTTCTAATAATTAAAGAAAACAAAATTTATAAAAAATTTCTATTTATCGGACGAAATGCATTGTTCGTTCCAGTTTTGTTCCTAAAATAAGTTGCTCATAAACAGTTTTTTAACAAGTTTTGCAAACTTATCGTTCATTTGACATTTCATCGCAATTATGCTTGGCATCATTTTGAAATTAACTAAAAAAAAATTTTTTTAAGCCTATTCAAACTGCTAATATCCAAATAGTGTTCTCTGTTAATTATTCAAAGGATGTTGGCATACAATTAAGGATGTAGTCATTTGTTTGTTTACTTGTTTGTCTTGCTACATTGAATGAAAAAGAAAATATTCGCTCCCCATAAAACAGTCAATAAAAATTACTTGAGATTTGCATAAAATTGTAAAATTTGCAATGATTATGATGTTCCTTCCATACGAATACAAATAAATTTCTTAGAATTTTATTATGGGTAAACCAAAAAAAAATATATAAATAAATATAAGAAGAAAAGTCGTCAATGAAACTACAACAACAAGAAACAAAATTAATTAGATAATTGCGGTGCAAACTACACATGTTGATACACCAGGGTGTGGAACCAGCGAAAAGTTGTGTTGTACACTAATTACCCTGCTTCCTTGTTAAATAAAATTACGAGAAAAAATATAATATTGCTACTACAAAATGTATTAAAACAAATATAAATACATGGGGAGTTCTACAAGGTAAAACATTTAATGTTGTTGTTGTTGTTTGTTTTTTAGTTTATATATTTTTTTTCGTTAATTCAATTTTTACCACAAAAATGTGCTAACTAATCTGCAATTTATAATGAATTCGTTTTTCTTTTTATTTATTTATTTTTTGGCTTGACATTCTTTAGCCGTTTGCATCTGCATGATTGTGTAAAGTTGTCAGGTATACACGATACTCGTACTTGTAGGCATACACCGTCTAAAATTGTAGTTTAAACAAAGCAAAAAAAAAAAAAAACGAACAAACTAAAAATAGTTTAATTTTTGCAAATTTGTATTCTAGATGTAGGCGGTTCAAATGGCATTTAAGCTGGCTGATGGCAAATTTATTTAACTCTACACCAAAAGAAAAAGAAACAAAAATATTTATAAAAAAATTTGAGAAATTTTACTTACGGCCTGTTTCACACTGTCGACAAGTCGATGTCGTTCTCTTATTTATATTGAAAACAAAAACAAAATATTTAAATTTGTTTTTGTTTTTAATATAAATAAGAGAACGACATCGACTTGTCGACAGTGTGAAACAGGCCGTTAATTCGAGTTTGAATTTGCAGTCGAATTTTTACAGAAATTTAGTAAAAATTTACTTGAAGTTTTGAAATTGGAAATTTCTCTTTGAGACGACATTTATGATAATAACAAAAAAATATTTATTAAAAATTATTTCAATGTATGTATGTTGATTTTTTAATATTCGACCTTATAATTTGTAAATTGTAAAAAACTTTTCCTGAGGAAGGAAGGACACCGAAGGTGTTCGAAATATTGAAGTAATAAATATATAATAATTAAAATTGCAAAGTTTAATAAAACAAAAAAAGAGTTTTATTTAAATAAATGGTATGACCTTGAGCCCGAATAAAATTATTAAAATTTAATTATTTCAATGTTTACCCACATAATTAGTAAAAATGTCGTATTGGGTGCGCCATTTATTCGTGCCTAAAGACAATGCTCTTCACATAATTTTGCATAAACAAATCGATGTTATGCTTATCTCAGAAACTCATTTGACGTCTCGAAGCTATTTTAGAATTAGTGGATATAATTTCTACGATACCAAGGATCCTCGAGGTAGAGCTTGTGGTGGCTCTGGAATCCTAATAAAAACTCGAATAAAACACTACCTACTAAATGACCTTCGTGAAGAATATCTTCAAGCAACGAACATCTGCATTGAAAATTTTTATCACAAGCTTGTGATATCATCTGTTTATTCTCCTCCCAGGTTTTCAATTTCAGAGAGTCAATACACTGCATTTTATACAACACTGAGGTCGGGTTTTCTAGCAACTGGCGACTACAATGCTAAACACACATTTTGGGGTTCACGTTTAATCAGTCCTAAGGGTCGTGTTTTGTTTGACACAATTTCAAAAATGGGTTTGAATGTAGTTTCAAGTCGACAGCCAACATATTGGCCAAGGGATCGTCAAAAAATTCCTGATGTTATCGACTTTGGAATTATGAAAGGTGTGCCCCGCGAAATGATTGAAGTAAAAGCATCTTTGGATTTGTCTTGAGATCACTCGCCCACTATTATCACTATTTACTCACACACAACTGCAACACCAACATGTGATTCACCGCTGACATCTGCACGTATTAACTGGCTGAAATACAAAAAACATTTGAGTGCTCATTGCACGCAAAATATGCCATTGAGAACACCTACTGACATAGAAAATTCTATTAGGTTGTTTGAAGCACATGCTAAACAAGCTGCTCTTAATGCTTCTTCGATTCAACCAAATAAACAAGCCAGATTTAACAATATTTTTTGTGCAGATATAGAAAGGCTATTGACTGAAAAACGGAGAGCTCGACGAGAATGGCAACGTTGCAGATCGCCTCAGCTAAAATTAAGGCTTAGGGAGTGTACCAAGCAGCTTAGAAAAGTTTTGCAAACACAAAAAACAGATTCGCTGCAAAAATTTCTGCAAGAACTCGATGCAACACCATCAACAGATTATTCGCTGTGGCGTGCAGCCAGAGGACTTAAAAGGCCAGTGATTTGCAAACCTCCATTACGAGCCTCTAATGGTGCCTGGGCAAGAACTGATCCTGAAAAAGGTGATATATTTTTTAAGCACCTAGAAAAAGTATTTACCCCGAATATTTCTGCTGATATTGTTGAACTGCCACCAGTCGTCTCTTTACCAGAAATACCGATAAGATTTAACATGACGGAGATTAAAAATACTATTACTAGTCTTAACACCAGAAAAGGCCCAGGTGTCGACAAAATAAGCATCAAAATGCTTCAACAACTGCCTTATATTGCAATATTGTGGGTGGTGATGGCTGAAGAGGTTAGCGCGTTGACTACTAAGCAAGTCAATTAACATCATTAATTTCTCTTATGTACATTAGTGAGACATTGGATTAATTGGTATCGGACTATTTCAGTGATGAAGGCATAGCACTGGTCACTAAAAAACTGTTCCGACAGCGATTGATGCCATCCAAGCTAATGTACACAACATCGCCCTCCTTCGTCGGTTAGCAGAAACATCGGCGAAGTAAAACAATTAGTAAAATGCCTGCTAATACAGCTTAACAAAGTTAATGCGTCTACTTAACACCGGAGGCGCCTCAACACTGCCTTTAATATTAACATAACGCGCAAAGCAGAGTTGTGAAAGAGTTAAGTCTTCTAAATTTTCAACATCTATCTTCTCTACCCTATCCCTCTCCCTGAGCTCCGGCACAGTGCACTGCATACGTAGGGGTCATCCCCTGAGTGCTGGTCCTAATTAAAAAAAAAAAAAAAAAAAAAAAAAAAAAAAGAATTATACCATTCATTTTTAATAGTATTCTACGGCTGCAATACTATCCTGCAGAATGGAAGGTTTCGATGATAATTATGATAGCAAAGCCCGGCAAGGATCATACGAAGGTTGAATCCTATCGGCCTATTAGTTTATTGCCCAACATTTCGAAACTATTTGAAAAGCTGTATATGAGCAAGCTGATGCCTATAATGACTATAAGTGGATGCATTCCAGATCATCAATTTGGTTTCCGCAGACAACATAGCACTATTGAACAAACTCACAGACTTGTGAAAGTAGTTGGAGACACCTTTGAAAAAAAGAAATATTGCTCTGCGCTCTTTATAGATGTTTCTCAAGCTTTTGATAAAGTATGGCACGAAGGTCTTATCCACAAATTAACACGAAATCTCCCCGCAAACATCGTCAAGCTTTTAAAAAGCTATCTAGAGGAACGAAAATTTGTAGTTAGGGAAGGCTTTTTTTTAAGCCCTCCGCAGTCGATCGAAGCCGGAGTTCCCCAAGGCAGCATCTTCGGTCCCTTACTTTATTTAATTTATGCCTCTGACTTACCGTTAAGCAATAACATTCATACATCAACATTTGCTGATGATACAGCTTTTTTAAGCGTCCATGAAAATCCAGTAGAAGCTTCCATCAACTTACAAGGTTATATATCCAAATTGGAAAAATGGCTCAAACAATGGCGTATAAAAGTAAACGAGCGGAAATGTGTTCACGTCACCTTTACGTTGCGAAGGGAAACATGCCCACCTAAACAAATCAACACCGAGACTATTCCGCAACACACCGTAGTCAAATATCTAGGCGTTCACCTTGATCGCCGTTTAACATGGAAATCGCATATAGACGCAAAGTTGGTGCAAATGAAATTAAAAGCAGCCCAAATGAATTGGCTTATGGGAAGAAATTCTATACTAAGCCTAGACTGCAAACTTTTATTATACAACGCGATCCCGAAACCAATATGGTCCTATGGAATCCAGCTATGGGGCACTGCCTCAGCATCGAATGTAGAAAAAATTCAAAGGCGACAAAATAAAATTTTACGTACAATAACAGCAGCCCCCTGGTATATCCGTAATCAGCGAATTCACAAAGACCTTGATGTTCCGTTGGTGAAGAAAGTATTTGCGAAACACGCGAAAAAATACATTAAAAAACTTGAGTTGCACCCAAACCCACTTGCGCGCATTATTTTAGAGTATAGATGCCACACCCGGCTTAGGAGGAGGGACACTCTTTCTATCAGCCGTACACGAGAGATGTAAAACAACAAAAATCAACAGTTGTAACTAAAAATTTTGTTTAGCATTGGCCAAACTTATATTTAATATTTTTAGATTTAAGATTTAAAAAAATTATTGATGTTTCAATATATAATTGAAGATTCAATAAATAATAAAATTTATCAAAAAAAAAAAAAAAAAAACATAATTTTGCAGTGTTGCAGTTTCTTGCAATTTGCTTTGATACCTTGCTAAGAACTTTTAATTGGCACATTACTCACTCACATGGCGCTTTCGGAACGTCCATATGATTAACGTTGATAAATTCTATTTCAAAAAGCCGCTGGAATCTCCAGTGCAGCTTTTTTACAACAGGTAGATGTATTGTAAGGCATGAGAGAGATTGGAAAAATTTTAATGAAACTCGAAATCTGAAGAATTTCGAACTGTTTATAGGCACTCTAACCACTACACTACTACACCTTTCCACCTACTACCGCCCACTAGACATAAGTAAGTAAAAATGTTAATTTTCTTAAACTTAAAATTTAAGGTTTTCCAATAAGAGTGATATGATTTCTTTAAAAAAACACACTTATTGTTAAGGAAATTCAAAAGTTTTTTTTATTTAATGTCCAATCGATACAATAAAGTTCTAAGTAAAACGACTTCTTCTGCAAGAACGAAAATCGATGAACCCAATTTTCGAGCACTTTTTCCACTAAATCAAGTCGTATGTTATGAATGGCACGTTCAATATTGACTTGTAAAGCTTGAAGAGGGTCTGGTTTATTTCGAAAGACCAATGATTTCAAATAACCCTACAAGAAATAGTCTAATGGTGTTAAATCACAACTTCTTGGAGGCCAATCAATCTCCGATCTCCAAACTTTTCTTGCAATAATTCAATTGTTGCATTTGCTGTGTGGGACGTATTCCCCTCTTGTTGGAACTAATTGTTGTGAAAATCAAGTTCTTCCAATATCGGCCATAAAAACATTGTTATCATCGATCGATTATGGTTTGAGACAGTCCCACTTGTTGTGAACGTCTTGGAAACGACAAATTGCGGTCTTTAGCAACACTTGCCTGAATGGCAGCAATATTTGCATTACTTCGGGCGGTTCTTTGTCTTATTGGCACTTGAACATTATGTAAAGAAAATGTAAGCTCAAAATTTTCAACAATTCGACGAAAAGCGAGTACAATTGGACGATTATTATGACCATAAAACGGCACAAGCGCACGAAAAGTTGCAATTGGAGAACGATTATTTTGATAATGTCTCTGAATAATTTGTAAACGTTGTTCTTGCGTATGTCTCTCCATGATGAAATTGTGAACACTACCGAATGCAATGAAAAACAAATGACAGATCATGACATATTCCAAATGGCCGAAACGTCACTTCAAAATCATATCATCCCTATTGGAAAACCTTATATTTTTAACTTATCAAACATCTAGATTATCCGTGTAAAAGATTATTGCAAGAAATTACTTATATTTTATTGCGTTAATCGCTACGAATACATGATATGAAACTTTTAATAATTGTATCTTCTCGTAATGTATACGCCAAAGTAAAGTATTTTAAACAAATTCAAACTCAAAATATCTAGATGGAGAACTTTATTCATTACTTTCTCAGCATATGTGTATGCTATGGCATAAGTTAATTAAGTTAAATAGTGAACTGTTATCTGATATTCATTCTATTCTAGAAGGAAACAAAATTAGTTTTAATTATTATTTTCAATAGTTCTATAACACACACCCAAGTAAAATATTAACGATTAAAATTGCAGCCATTTCAAATGCATTCCCTGTATAATTAACATTAGGGCATGATTTATTTTTAACAAAAATATTTTATGACACAATAAAAAAAAACCAACACACACACATACACAACACGTGATTAAAATACCATTTAAAAAAAATTGTCACTTTTTGTTTTGTGAAAACTAAAGCCATTATTATAATGAAAATTTAATAAAAGAAAAAAAACAAGATTTAAAAATTTATCAGAAATATATATTTTGTATGAACAAGAAACAATAAATAAAACAACAGAGTTTTTAAATAAAAATACAACTTTGAACTTGTGTATGTACTAGTGATGTTACGAATATCAATTTTTAGTATTCGCGAATACGAATACGAATACGAATATTTAAAACAGTATTCGCCGAATACGAATACGAATATTTCTTTTGAGGTTTATATTTCAAATTTAGTTGGAAAAAATCCCTGCCTTTGCGTTAGTAACTATAAATGAAAAAAAAAATTTAGTGATTTAACATTATTATTGCATTAAGATGCCGAATTTGAAAACCTCTACAGAACATTTTTTAATTATTTTAATTACATACTTTCAGATTTCGTTTTTCTTACTCTGTTTGGGTCTTTAATTAATAATTTTGCAGAAGGCGCATCCACCTGTGTCAGTGGAATTTCATATATAAAAAGTTTTAGTTTGATTCCTGTAGCTTCCCTCCCTTATACATTTACATATAAACAGAATCAAAACATCTCACCGAGTTTCTTTAAATATCATGCACTTAAGTTATACGAGTATATTCCAATTTATTGCCGATAGATGATGTACTTTGTTCAATTCACTGCTGCGAAAGCATTTTTAATTTTATTAATACATTTGAGACAACTTAAATTATAATTTATATATATTTTTTTTTTGTTTTTTAAGAAGGATATTACTTTGCGTGAAATACAATGGGTTTTTTTAATAAAAATTAATATATTTTTTACATTTTATGTACTTTTTTTAAACTTTTGTATAATTTTTTTTTTGGAAAATGTATGGGAAAATTATTCGAAAAATATTCGCTTGAATTTGGCGAATACGAATACGAATATCTTAAAACAGGCGAATAGTCGAATAGTCGAATACGAATACGAGTATTCGTAACATCACTAGTATGTACATGAGAGGTCGTGTATGTGATTGTAGAAAATCGTATAAAAATTTGCGTTAATTTGTGTAATTAACAATTCATTTTAAAACATTGCATGTGACAGCAAAACTACACAGTATGTGCATTATTGTTTTATTTTTTCGTTATAATTTAATGATATTTGATGCAACGAATGAAATGAAATGCATAAAAATATAACAGTGAAATGATTAGTTATATAAAACAATCCGATAATATTATTTGTACATATCCAATTCACTTGCACATACATACATATGTATTACATATATGTATGTATGGATGTGTAAATTTTCTTTACGTATGTGGAAAACATGTATAACGTACGCGTCAATATGATAAGGTAAGTGAATTTTACTTACAAAAGACTGCAAAAATCTCTAGGTTACTAAATTGCAATTCATTAATAAAAATTATTGTTGGTAGACTAGTTGATGGTTTGCTAAGCTAACGATACACAGATACGCTGCGATCCTCGGTCTTGTAGTTTCAGTTATGGATAACAAGAACTTGTACCTACTGCGGATATCATTACGCAATATTTTGTGATTGGTTTGTATTATTGGCACCTTCGCTGATCATAAACATTCATCATCTACAATTAAAATAATCAAAATATAGAATTTGCATGTATATTGCAAGAATTTCGTTGAATAGTTCCTATGAAATATTTCACAAGATGTGAAATATCACGAATAGATATTTTAAAATCATTTCACTAAACAATGTACTTAATTAGATATCAAAGTTTTTTGATGTGTAAACATCTATACGCTAGGGGGTAAAATTGATTTTCACAATACAATCACAAATTTTTGGTGAGATGTGAGATTTTGATAACACGGTGTAAGCTGTGTATGAGGGTATTAGTGTAATCATACGGACAACAAGAAGTACCGAGAAACTTAACAGCTGCATAGAAATACACTAACACCATCTAGTGCGCAATAATATAAACACTAGATGGCGCAATAGGAGCTACTAATTTTCACTAACATACAATTATGCTAGCGCTGTACAGTTCGAAAACCATTGCTGTAAAATAACTACATGCTCTATATTTTAGTAAACAGCTGAAAAACTGTTCCATTACTACATGTTTACACATCTCCCCTGTGATCGGACTCACATATTTTTTTTTTCATTTGTAAAGGAATAAAGTCTTTTTCTAAATTTCACCATCTAACCTCTCTACCCTATTCCTTTCTCCCAAGTTATAGCACAATGCATGCGTACGTTGGTGTCATACCCTGTCATACGAAAAAAAAACTTTACATATTTTTAAACAATTTGATCAATTTTAGAATTGACATCAAGACATCATAAAAACTCAATAATTTCCACATGCAAATTCCTTGTCAAAAAATTAAAATTAGTTTGCATTTGTGTAGATTCAATGGATCTTTTGAATATTTCAGCTGAACTCAAATAGTTTTGCGTTGTGAAATTTCCTGTAACGTCAACTATTAAAATTTTATCATATTAATTACAGTGGAGCTATAAATTCAAATTGTAGCGTTTCATTGTAAGAGAATGTTAATTCAAACAATGATCGGGAAAGGGCGTGTCAGCCGATACAATTGTTGAACTCTTTAATTAAACTGATTTTGATAGGAAGGAAACAATTTTACATACGAAATTATTCTATTTTCGCATTAAATAAATTTACTCCACGAAAATTAGTTTAATTTAGTTTAACTTTGGAACCTGCCTTCATCCTAACAATATTGTAAATTAAGATAAAAAAAATAATCTTTTTTAAAATTCAATTTTATTAAAATCCTTTTGAAGAAGATTTAAAATGTTTTTAAATTTAATAAAAATTTTAATATTTCTCACAGGAGTTTTTCTGGCGGTAAGTAACATCATACACAGAATAATAAGCTTGAATTCAAATTATCCTGAGGAAAACAAAACCTGTAGCAGACTAACAAATCTTTCAAAATTAAATAATTATTTAGCAATTTATGATAAAATCCTGTGCTCATTTGAAAAATTTACTAATCAAAGATCTAGAGTTTTCTAAATTAAAATCAACACTAAACATTTTTTTTCAGAAATCAGAATATATTGTTGACGTTTTAGAGATTGAAATTATTGGGAATATTACAAAAGTAGAAACAAATTGGTATCCTTCACGGCCTTCACGTGGTATTTATGCCTTTAGTGGTTACCTGCACACCAATCAACCCATTGACACAGATAAAACAAAAGCAGGGTTGAAAATATTCTACAGTCCCAATGGCATCACTGGCACTTACACCTTATCACCTTATCGTATACTGTCTTCTACAGTCACAGAATTTTTTAATTTTACTTACAAAACTTATTGTATGAGTACGATTGTGGAATGTTGTACAAATCCATACGTTTTTGAAGGCAAATTTGAATCGCCTTTACCAAATATATCAATGCAATGTGAACATTGCGTGCCTCGCACAGACTATTTTCCAACATATTTGCGCAAGGGCTACTACAAATACGAAATAGATGTAAAAGGAGAAATTGAAGCAACAATTAAAGTTTTAATCTATCTGAACACGGATTGAAGTAAAAACAATGATGATGGACAATTTCATAACTTATATCGTTAATTTGCTGCAAGAGTGTCGCAACTTTAAAAAGTGAAACAGTTAATGAGTTTTCAAGTTAGTCACAACTTGGACCGAAATAAATTGGGCATTACTTTCATTTCAAGGAATGAGTTAATAAAATATTTATTTCAAATTTTTACAAATTGAATTAAGACGTGAAAATATATTCAAAATTATTAATTAATTAGACGAATCTGTTCAGCTCTCACACTCTTGCAGCAAATTGGTGATGTATAAGACGACAACAAAATAAATAAATAATATTACTAAATATTTTTATATTAATCTCTTTATGTATTTATGTATGTATGTGTATGAATAACTTAATTTTAAAGCAGCATATAATAAATTTATTTTTTTTTAAATTCAAATTAATAATCGTAACTTGATTTACCCGTTGTTCTGTGCTACTTCCCTACTATTGATTCTTATGGGCATTCGTATATAAAAGGTTTTCCAATAAGAGTGATATGATTTCTTAAAAAAAAAACACTTATTGTTAAGGATATTCAAAAGTTTTTTATTTAATGTGAAGTACAATCGGTCATTCAAATTGCTTCCACGACTTCTTCTGCAGGAACGAATTCGATGATGAACCCAATTTTCGAGCACTTTGTCCACTCAATCATGTCGTATGTCATGAATTCCAGGTTCAATATTGACTTGTTAAGCTTGAAGAGAGTCTGGTTTATTTCGAAAGACCAATGACTTCAAATAACCCCACAAGAAATAGTCTAATGGTGTTAAATCACAACTTCTTGGGGGCCATTTAATACAACAATTTCTTGAAATAATCGAATGTCCAAACTTTTCTTGCAATAATTCTATTGTTGCATTTGCTGTGTGGCACGTAGTCCCCTCATGTTGGAACCAATTGTTGTCAAGATCAAGTTCTTCCAATATCGGCATTAAAAATTCGGTTATCATCGATCTATACCGCTCTCCATCGACAGTAAAGGTGTTACCAGCTTCATTTCGAAAGAAGTACAGACCGATGATTCCACCAGAGCAAAAGCCACACTAAGCTGTCAATTTAGGTGAATGAAATGGCTTTTCATTAATAATTTGTAGATTTTCTTCGCACCAGAATCGACAGTTTTGTTTATTTGCCGCACCACTCAGATGAAAGGGAGCCCCATCTGAGAAAATGATTTTCTTAAAAAAATCGTTATCGTTTTAAAGTTGTTCCAAGGAAAAATCAGCAACGTTCTTCTTGCGTATATCTCTCCATGATGAAATTGTAAAAAATGCTGAATATAATGAAAAACAAATGATAGATCATGACGTATTGCAAATGGCCGAAACGTCACTTCAAAATCATATCATCCCTATTGGAAAACCATATAGTTTATAAAAATGTTATCATTAGTTATTGGAAAAAATGTAATGAAATTGAGTTGAGGACAACCGTTTCTAGTTTTTAAGTATGCAAATTTTTATGAACTACTCACTAAAGGGTGTTTTTTATAGAGTGACACAAGTTAAAATCATAATAAAACAAGGAAATATATTTTTAATATCAATGAAACGGGCTTTATCGGAAAGAATATTTTGTGAAATTAATGTTTAAATATGATTTCTGCCATGAGGCCACCACGGCTAGCGTGTAAAAGGCGCAATCTGGAACACAAATTTTCAAAAACTTTTCGCAGAATTCGCAGTCGTATTTTGACGATAACTCTTCGAATGTTGATTTCCAGGTGTTTAATTGTTTGTGGTTTATCGACGTAGACAAGTGACTTAATATAACCGCAAAGAAAATAATCTTATGGGGTTAAATCTCACGATCTTGATGGCCAATTAATTGGACCATTACATGAAATTATTTCTTCATCAAAAGTTTCTTTGAGTAAATCAATTGTAGCGCTCGCTGCACGATGAGTTTAACGAATAGAACAATTATTTTGATTAAAAAAGCAACTATCAGCTGTTAAAAGGGTGCTCAAATAAGCAGTGATGCCAACTCAAAGTTGTGACACTCTATAAAAAACATCCTTTATTCCATTTTTTTTCACAAGCTGAATGTGGTCAGCTTTGAAACAGGCGGCCGACTTTGTACTCTCTACACAAATAAATCGCTCATGAAAAATAAAAACAGATTTAGAAACAGGACAGATGTCGAATTCGAAATAAATAAATTCAGTTAAGTGTAACGTTAAATCGCTACAAATAAATGTTTAAGTGTAAAAAATTTTATGGGCTACAAGTTGTCACCTTGATGCCTTAGTAGGAATAAGGTTCACCTTTGCAACCAATTGAAACTTTTCGTGCGCTTTTGCCATTTTATGGTCGTAATAATCGTCCAAATGTGCTCGCTATTCGTCAAATTGTTGAGAATTTTTAGCTTACATTTTCTTTACATAATGTTCAAGTGCCAATAAGACAAAGAACCGCTCGAAGTAATGCAAATATTGCTGCCGTTCAGGCAAGTGTTGCTGAAGACCGCAATTTGTCGATTCCAACACGTTCTCAAAAATGAGGATTGTCTCAACCCACAGCCTGGCGGATTTTGAGAAAGGATTTGAGTTTGCATTCGTATAAAATTCTTCTCACTTAAGAACTGAAGACATTGGTTCCAACAAGGCGGGACAACGTGCCACACAGAAAATGCAACAATTGAATTATTGCGAGAAAAGTTTGGAGATTCGATTATTTCAAGAAATTGTTGTAATGAATGGTCTCCAAGAAGTTGTGATTTAACACCATTAGACTATTTCTTGTAGGGTTATTTGAAGTCATTGGTCTTTCGAAATAAACCAGACTCTCTTCAAGCTTTACAAGTCAATATTGAACGTGCCATTCATAACATACGACTTGATTTAGTGGAAAAAGTGCTCGAAAATTGGGATCATCGATTTTCGTTCTTGCAGAAGAAGTCGTTTTACTTAGAACTTTATTGTATCGATTGTACATTAAATAAAAAAAAAATTTTGAATTTCCTTAACAATAAGTGTGTGTTTTTAAAGAAATCATATCACTCTTATTGGAAAACCCTTTATAAAGAACTTTTATTTGATGTTAAAAAATTTTAAATTTTTTTTAAAGCGAGGAAATCTTTTAAACTATTTTGAAGAATTTTTTTAATTATAACTTACTGTAATACTTTTGTTTTGAATGTATTTTTTTCTCAAGCTGAATGTGGTCAGCTTTGAAACATAGCGGACGACGTTGTACCCTATACACGAACAAATCACTCATGAAAAAATGAACAGATGTCGAATTCAAAATTAATAAATGCTGTAAAGTATAAGAATTAATCGCTACAAATAAATGTTTAAGTTTAAAAATTTTTATAGGCTACAGGTAGTCAACATGATGCCTTAAAGGTCTATACAATAGGACTAAGGTACCTTTATTACGCACCCATTGAGGATCTTCCTCTCAATAGAGATCTTGCAAATAGTGTTTCGTTGAACTGGCTTGGTGTTCAGTTATGTTCCACAAAATTTTGTTTTGGTACCGCCAAACAATAAAACCCCTAACTGCAATTATTACCAATTTAAACTTTTTTATGTTCCGTGTTTCTCCAAACGGCAAACTAATCTCACACTGATATTAATCGAAACCAAGCAACAATTATTTGAAATGCAACATACAACTTGTTCACTTTAATTTCGTTCCACTTAGTTTTTTTTTTTAATAATTATTTCTATTCTGATGGACCATCATGGTGCACATTGTGTGTGCGTATGGTATAGTATACCATTTTAAGTAGTGTTGAAAAGGTTACATACAAAATCAATTAAATTTTAAGTGGATCGTGCCATTCTGCCTACTTGGCCGACCAATACCTTGTTTTGTTCGGTTGTAACCATGTTTTCTTTTTGTTGTTGGTGTTGGCAGTTGTATTACGTACATATGTAGGATGACATATTTTTAAGCCCAACAAGCCATCATACATTCAAGCAATTCACTTGTCTATCCGTCATTAGCACTTTTGCATAAGTGCGTTCACTATTTTATATTCTTCTGTAGTTAAACGCTTGCAATGCAAAGTTTTTTTGCGCATTACTCACATGCACTCGAAGGGAAGATGTCAACCAAGTTGAATTGCAATGTATTGTGGAGGAATAAAAACGCAAGTGCACAATACGAGTGTAAATAGAGGAGAACAGCAAACGATAGCAGTAAAGCATTTGCCAACTCATCAAAATGATTTATAT
The DNA here is from genome assembly GCA_947311025.1 of Lypha dubia. NCBI lineage: Eukaryota > Metazoa > Arthropoda > Insecta > Diptera > Tachinidae > Lypha > Lypha dubia. The sequence goes on from OX371263.1 coordinate 54,048,744, forward strand.
TTGATAAATCGTTTTGCTATGCTGCATTTGCTGTGTAAATGTTTGTGAAATAGACATGCGACATATAATTTTCATTTAATGAAAGAACCAAGCAGAAGAAGAGGAAGAAATTAAACTTTCTGTTGAATTTAAATCGATGCCACAAAAATAAAAAGTGAATTAAAATGAAAAATCTTGTACACTTTGGGTGGTAAAACATGAAAATTGCACTTGCAACACTATAAAATACAAATGTAACAACAAAAAGTTGATTATAAAAATATTTACACATTATTCTTGCAACATCATAAATATACTTTGCAGGGCAGCTAATTTTCACACAAACTCATATAAAAATGTCAGAGCTTTACACTCACATTTCATTTTGATTGCCATAATCTGCAAACACATTTCACATCACTTCTGGACCTCTTTGTTTTTTTTTTCCTTTTGCTCCTAAAGGAAGACGTACGAGTAAGAAGAAGAAACTCTATCCATTTGAAGGAATTTTTCTATAAGAAATTTTATATAAAATTTATTTTTTATTTTTGTATTTTTTTCTCTTAATAAAAAAGTAGAATGAAACTGTTTGTGTCACTGTATGACATTTTGCAATGATACATTTTGCATGCAAGTATTTTGTATAAATAAATTGTATTTATGTTTGTGTCGTACTGTTTTCTGCCCAGCAGATCTGGCATATAAACTGGAAGGCTGTGTTTGCTCACTCTTTCGCTCTGCTTATGCCACATTCAAAATTTAAAGTCACTGTAATCTTGTTTGTATAAATGTTTGTGTGTCAGTGTGTATCATTGTAAGGAAATTATTAATTATGGTGGCACATCTTATCCGGAGCATTAAGCATGTGTTAAACTTGTAAATGGAAATGTTTAAATGCGCTGAAGAACTTGTCACATTAATTTTATTATGTGAATTATTGTTATTTTCTTTGTATTCTTGGTGTCGTTTTCCCATAAATGGCAATAAATAGTGCGATTTAAAAGTAAATTGCGAATGCATAAAAACATATTTATCGTTTTGACTTTAGGTCGTTAATCTAAAATAAGCTGTAAAAATATATTAACATTTAGAAAGCTTTTAATTATTGTTGGTAAATAAATTTGTTATAAAAAGTTGCGACACTCTATTCTATTAAAAAAGTTATTGGTGTGTCGTACGAATAGCAACGCTTATATTTAAATGAAGTCTTTAAAGAACGTTGTCGATGAGAGTGGCAGCGCAGAAAAATCATTGTTATTCAATTACTTGTCTACTTACGATTCTCAAGCTTTTCAGTGAAGAGAAACAATTCGGCTGATCTACGAAATTAAAGTAGTTTATAATTCTTTGAGGCTTTCGTAATGCTGTAATATTAACTACAATCCCATTATCGTTATCTAAGATTTCAAATGGATACTTGGAAATCCACTTGGGTTCCGTGGATTGCATATCGTTTTGAATGTATTCTTGGCGGCTCAACAAATTTTGAAAATTAATTTTTATTGCTTCTTGAATAGTACTGGTAAAAGTCATAGTAATCAGAGTAATCTTTACTAGAAACAAAAAAAAAATCATAAATAGGGTGTCAATTATGTCAACCTGTTGAAAGTATAATCCAAGAAAATTTTTATTCTTTAAAACATATTGAACAGCGCTAAAAATACAGTTAAGTCACAATGTACTAAGCTGAGCTAGAATGATGCTGTTAAGTTAATTAACGCGGCATACAGAACATACCAAATTGCTGTTTAAGATGTGGATAGTGAATTGGGACGTTAAAAAACTAATCACTTCTTAATTCACTCTAAAAAGTTACAGATAAAAACGGTAAAAGATCCGAGTTGGATTATACCCCATGAAATACAGGGCTCTTGATTCCAGAGTCCTACCATGTAAAGTTGGAGTCGTTAATACCTCTCGAAGCGATTTTTTTCGGTTAACATTAGCTTCTTCATAAATACCCTACGGAAACCTCACCAATAAACGGTCAGTGAATCATTCTTCAAATTGGTAGTAAGAAGAACAACTCTACTTAAACATCACCAAAAACCGGTCTCCACTAAAATAATCTTTTATATATTGTTTTATATGTATATGCAACATACATTGTTTGATCATCCAAGCCAGTAGTGCCCAAAAGAAAGCAGATTTTACTATCTCAATAATTCAAAATTGACCAAAATTCCTCAAAATTCTTTGTATGTGATAACCACAGAATTCAATGCAATCAGAATCAAGAAATTATGCCCTTGAATGCATATAAATTTTCTTTTTTAATTAACTGAAATATTAAATGCAATTAAAAACAGTTTCTGTTTTTTTTTTTGTCCCAATATAATTTTTATTGACTCCCTCCATCTAATGTGTGGAAAACAAGAGTATAGAAGCAAAAAAAAAGAAACAAGTAAAACATTTTGTAACAACTTCGTTTTATTGACCAAAATGTTATTTATGTTTATTTCATATTGCATTTTTAATGCACTTTGCAACCAAAAGTTTAAAAGTCTGTAACCAGTTGACCCTTTTTTTCAACTCGTAGTTCAGAATTGACTATAAATTTCCATTTATGTTTGAATTGGCAAAATATTGCCAAATTGTACAATTTTCAAAGTTTGAATGCCGAATAAAAAAACATAAAACTGAAAAATGCATCACATGTGTGCAAAATTGCGTAAGTGAGTAAAAAGTAGGCTGCACAATGAATGCAGTTTACATTTTTAATGCAAAAAAAAAAAAAATTAAACTGCAACGAATTGAATTTAATTATAGGAATACTAAAGATATTTACTGATGATGCACATGATGTTGCAATTGCTAAAGTAATGCATTCGTGCACTCTTGTTATACGTACAAACATATTTATGTTTGAATAGCTGTGCTGTTGCATATAATGAACGAATTAATGCAAAAATTGTGATGATACTTCCGAATATTTGAAAGGAAAGAAATTGCAAACAATACAAATGACCAGAGCAATATAAACTAAAAAATCTGATGTAAAACAAGGCAAGCAAGCAAATGCATTCATGCATTCACATTCATTCTCCTTGATTGCGAGTGATCATTTGGGTTTATTTTGTTTTGTTTTGTTTCCTGCTATTCCGTTTTAGAGACGAGTATTTCAAATGTTGGGCATTTTCAATTGTTGTTGTAGTGTTTGCTTTTAAAACCAAATGCTTAAAAAAAGTTAAAAATGCATTAAAATACGAGAACATACACAAACCATATCGATTGCAGAAAGAATTAATGCTCAGATGGTGGTTGAAGGTGGCAAATGTTTACAAAATCAAGATTAGATGGGCTGCGAATGAATAGCTTTTAGTCTACTAATTGACTCAGTTTAATATATATTCGGATAATTTTTACTCGTAAAATAGTTAAGTGTGATTTGTCAATTGTTTGTAATTTAAATTTTTTTAAACCATAAAGAATAAATTTAATTTAACCCAGTGGATAAAACTGGGTTTGTAAAGCTTAATTTTATTAGGCAGAAGGCCATCCCTCTTTAAGATTCAAGTAAACCTAAAAATTTCAAGGAAAAAATCATTGTTTCATCGAATTGTTTTTTTAGTTTAATTTAATGTTCAAATACATACGTTAAATCAATAAGCTGATTTATTAATATTGTTAAATAACAACAGCAATAATCAATTCTTTCCATGAATCATTAAACGTTGAATTTGGTGAATATTTTCATTGAAACAATGTATATATGTGTGCATAGAATCAACGTATTTCAATTGTAGGTCCTGAGTAGTTTCAGATTTACTAATAATAATAGCGACAGTTGTTGCTTCAACAAGGCTAATCTTTTCTGCGGTATGAACATACCGAACATACATTCGAACAAAAAAAATATTTATATGTATTCTATTCGACTTTAGGGTAAAAAGAGAAAATAATACCATCTACTACATCTGCATTAAACAATGGAGTGAAGCATAGAAGAATTGGTAACCTCCGTTTAAGCCACTTAACAACAATCACATATTAATAAGAACAGTGGGATAAAGTCTTCTTCATTCTGAATGGTTTCATCATACTAATATTATAAATGTGAATGTAAGTTTGTTTGTTACGCTTTCACGCAAAAACTACTAAGCCGATCATCATGAAACTTTGTACACACATTCTTGGAGCTATTAGAAATAACATAGGATACTTTTTATTAAAAAAAAAAATTTATTTCTTACGAAAGATAAAAAAAATTGTTTTTCAATATAATGAAGCTCCAACCCTGAGTGCCGTAATACCGTCACACTGTATTACCGATAGTCACGTCAATATCCAATCCAATTTACTATAGTATGGCTTCAATGCGAGCGAAGCCGCGGGTAAAAGCTAGTAATCTATAATTTTGAAAATAATTTCCAAATGTATACTTTTAGTTCTTTCCATAAAATATATTGATCAAGATCGACCAAAGAAAATTATTTTTGAGCCACAACTTTTGAAAATAATTTATTATATATTTTTTTCCTTTAGTATTAACAACATTTTTTAAGAACTATTTTTCAAGCATTAAAACTCATCATAACCAGCTTCCTAAGAACATCGAACCCATAGTGCAGCACCCAATAATGGCAATACAAGGAAATTTGTTTTTGTTCATTTATTTTGCCAACCAATAAATGCAAATAATTATTTATTGAATTTATGGTCATATTGTTTTGGTTTTTTCTCGTTGTTGTCATCTGTTTGTTTGTTGAGTGCTGCAGGACTGACTGTCTTTCGGACTGGACTGTCTGTCTGCCGTTTATGGAATGAGTGTAATGCATTTGTTTGTATGCGTATTTGAAGTGCGTGCACGCACTAGTGTTCAGTCTACTTATTCGTAAATGTTGTTTAACACCAGATATATGTAGTAGGCCTTTACTTTTATAAATTTGTCCTTTGCCAGCCAAGGAGATGCATTTAAAAAAAGCATGCTTTCCGAAGTGTTATTGCGTGAGTGTGTGTGTATTTTGTTGTTGCACTCAATACATACATATATACATACATCCATACATGCATATAGAACAAAAGTGGCAATGCGTTTAATTGTCATTTAGCTGACATTTGAAATGGCAAATTAGTGTGAAGCATTAACTTTAAATTACGGCTTCAAAAGGACGTGTGTAATGTTTTATCTGCAACAACACTACTACAGACATACTTCATTTTTCCCTCTTTTTTAAATGAGTGAAAACACCATTCAATGGTGACCATTGTTTATCTCTCGTTTGTTTGTTTTTCAGTTAAAACGTTGTTGTGTGTATGGATGTGTGTGTATAGTTACAAGAATGACAAACATAAATAACTTTAATATTCATAAACTTGAATGCGTTTACGAAATTAAATTTTATATTATTGAAATTGGCGATAAATTTAGCAATTTACGACCCAATTAAAAATTATTTCAATCTAGCGGATGCTCCGTGTAACACCTGGTTATAAAGTGTCTGCTAAGATGCGCAGATGCGTAATTAAGGATTAAAAATTTAATTTCCAAATCACAATTATTATAGAAACATATTGCAAGTTAATTATCTAGTTGATCACGAAAACTTGTTTATGGTCGTCAGTTTCTTTATAAAGACCAATCGATCAGAGTCCAATTTATTGCGCTTGCTCTTTGGAGTACATCAATACGACTTTTATTTGTAAAGTCGTAGCAACTAAATAAATTAATACAAATTTATTTAAACTTTACGTAGTGAAATAAAACTTTTGCAAGTGAAATTTGAGTCGCGAATAAATTAGATGGTGGTAGAATCTCTTCGATTATTAATGGCGCCGTGTCGACGTTACGTGAACAAGTCAAAAAAAAAAGAAAATTGGCACTTGTCAAACCGTTATTGACAACAACATGAATTAATTTTTAGCATTCACAAGTGACCCAAAACTATGACGCTCAGTTCTGTCGTGTAAATATCTGTAAAGCGGTTTCCAAAAAGTTGCAAAATATTGTTGTCATCAATCCCATGAAATATTTTAACGAAACTATTAAAACCAATGAAGCAATTCCAATGAAATTCTTTCACAATATTCGCGAAATTTTCGTTGGATTTGTGAAAATATCATTGGCTTTGTGAAAAAAATGTAATGAAATTGTGTCATTGGATTTATGAAGCAAAATTCTTTCAGTGTAACCGAAAAATTTATATGTCCGGATTACTGGATAGTCCGAATTAGCGAGTGTCCGGATTAGGGAGGTTGTATTGTATTTTTTTTTTATTTCTAATAAATAAAATAAATTAAACAGATATCTGAGAAATCTTCTAGATCATCATACACTTGCTGGATAAAATCATATAAGCTTTTTGAATGAAGGACAACGAAAAGCCCTCTTTGTGCCGGGATTGAGAATTATTACAGATGTCATTTAACAACAAATAATGACATCAAATCTAATCTTATTTACAGATCAGGTGTGTGTTATATGATATTTATTTTAGTTTGAGAGATCATGACTAATGGCAATTGTAAGTTAGATATTCTTGGCGAAAATAACCTTAAGGAGATACTAAAAAATGTTTTTTCTTTATTTACATATAAAATATTTATTTAAACATTAATTAATGTTAAACAATTAGTAAAATAGCGTCATACCGTTTCAAGATTTTCTAATTTATGTCTGCCAACTATCTATTATTGCAGCACTCGACTGCTGTTAGTTTCGTTTTTCTTTGTGCTGTATTTATTCTGAGTCATATGAAAAACTTTTTAAACATCAAAACTTATTTTAACTTTTTCAAATAAAATTTTTATATAGTTTTTTTTTTAAACTTTCATAACAAAATACTTATGTACAAATGTACTTATGTATGTATGTAATAAAAAACTTTGGTTAGTCGCAAAAGTTTTCCAATTGCAGCACAAAGGGGAAATCGTAACAAATAAACAGTTTTTCATTATTTATGCTAAAACTTTCAAGGATGTAAAGGATGTTTCGTTTCTAGCATACATACATGATCAGTTTACTCTGGCAATTTTAACATGAATAGATTGACGCTTAACTAATTCTACCAAATTATCCAGATTTTCTTTGATATGTCATTTGATGATTTTTTTTTTTGTGTTTTATCGAAAAATTGTGTTCATCGAGAAGACTCATTTTTGACTTAAACCTTATTTCTTCAATGAAGATGTTTGAAGATAAGTTGCTTTCGAGAAATGTACCTGTCCAATATCTCGCTTATTTTCTGCGGTGCCATCGAAAGTCTCTGATTAGTGCTGATAAACTTGCAACAATTGACGATATTGGTTCTGTCATTCTTGAAATACCAAGCTAGCAATGCTCGAAAAAGTGTGGCGAAAATAGACGTTCATAATGCGCTTCGGTCAAGAACAGCTCCGGTCTGCAAAATTATTATCGAATGCTTATGGCATGTGGCATTTGTTTACAATTTGAAGTTAATTCCCACTTAGTTACAAATTTGGTTCTAAAATTTTTACAAAATTTCTATAAAAAAAAATTGATAACCAAGTTTTTGAAGAATTAAGAAAATGAAGAAACTCAGTAATAAAGAACATGGTTTCCTTCTGCCAAAACTTTCCTTAAAATCTACAATTTCACTCTTATTTCCTGTAAGACTTTTATAACGAATTTATAAAAAGAAAATTTGCTTGATCCTTAAAAAATATACAAGTTTTAAATGAAAGACGACATTGCATGTCCTTATGAGCATTTTTTGCAAATGTATGTTTAATATTTTTATAGAAACACTTTAACTTTTAATGATGTTGAGAAATGTATGCGATTCTGAATAAAATATGTTTGGAATGGCATTCAAAGAATATTGGAAGGTATTCATCAAATAATAATGAAAATCTTTCAATTTCGCTCTGATCTACACTATTCGGATTGATTAAAATATTTGATATGGGCAAAGAAATTTTTAGTCTTACCTCGTTTATACAATAACAAACATACGAGTATATAGTATTTGTATATACATACATACAAATGCATATGTGGCTGTGTATGCACTTTTATATTCATAAGCACAACATCCATACAATTCGTTGGAACATTCATACAATTTAACATTTAAACATTTGTATTAAATGTTTTATTAATGATTGCTTTTAAATTGCGTTGACAAGCGACACTTAGTTTAGTTTTTTTCTGTTCGATTTTGTTGTATTTTTTATTTTTACTTTGTTTGCATTTAATATTTCATTACAGTTTGTGTGTGTGACTGCACACACATTTTTTCTGAGTGTATTATGAACTAATTTTTCAGACATGTTTACAGTTGTTCGCAATTTGTATCACATGCTTTACATTACTAAAAAAATACATACAAACATACAAACGTGTTCACTCACAGATATTTGTATTAAATACAACTCACATCTACATACATACATACATAACTACAGACTTGGGTACACATATATTAATTTATATAAAATTGTATAATACAACAATACTACAAATAAGTATGTTGAACAACATTTCTAACAAACAAAAATCTCAAGTATTGTGTTTAATATGTATGTATGTTTTTTTTTCAATTTGTTATCAATTATTATGTCTCCCCATTTATTTGTTTATACATATTTGAAATGATAATTTTTCAAAATTGTTTTTATGATTTGTAAATAAGTATGTATCAATCAATTTGTGAAAATATTTTAAAGTTTCTTTAAACAATTAATAATAAGCGATGTACACACATACATAAATATATGTATGTGTCATGTACATATTCGTATGTATATGGGAAACTTAACTTTCGTATATAATCGTGGGAATATGTTTCTAATAAAACATAGTTATATCGTCCTTAACAGCCGTGTAAAGAAGGATATATGCATTTAGTTTATGCGATATAGAATGTGTTAAGAATTTTTTTTTTTTTACAAAATTAAAAAGAATACTTTTAGGTAGGAGGAGGTATTTTTATCAAGAGTCAGGAAGTCAGAATCTTCTTAGTGTAGTGTTATGTTGGCGGAAGTATCGCCCATATATGTTTAGGGTGTTTTTTATAGAGTGTCATAAATTTTAATTGGCATCATTACTTTATTTGTGCACCCATTTAACAGCTGATAGTTCCTTTTTGTTTAGTTTGCTTTGAAATGTTAGTATGCATCGACTTACACCAGAGCAAAGCGTGCAAATTGTTGAAATTTTTAATCGAAATAACTGTTCTGTTCATCAAACTCATCGTGCAGCGGGCGCAACAATTGATTTATTCAAAGAAACTTTTGATGAAAAAATAAATTCACGTATTTACCCAATTAATTGGTTACCATGATCGTGTGATTTAACCCCATTAGATAATTTTTCTTTGGGGTTATGTTAAGTGCCTTGTCTACGTCGATAAGCCACAAAAAATTTAACACCTGGAAATCAACATTCGAATAGTTAGCGGCGAAATACGGCTGCAAATGCTGTGAAAAGTTGTTGAAAATTGGTGTTCCAGATTGTGCCTTCTACGCGCCAGCCGTGGCGGCCACCTGGCAGAATTCATATTTAAACATTAATTTCATAAAATTTTCTCTCCAATAAAGCCCGTTTCATTGATATTAAAAATATATTTCCTTGTTTTATTATGATTTAAACTTGTGTCACTCTATAAAAAACACCCTTTATAAGGCTGCTAACTAGCATCCGTATCACATGATATTCGATATGGATATTAGAAGTTTCACCGAGAGTAAAGGCGCTATTATCATCTTAAAAGGTATTTATACGACATTCAATCTAGATGACAAGACATTTTAACATCACCCTTGTTTGGGTACAGGTTCGTGAGGATACAAAAAAGCTGACTGGCTGGCGAGAGAGGACGCCCCAATGTTGGGGTTAGACATCGACACCTTCTGTCCGGTCCTACTTCCAGCCTGCAAGCAGTAAATTGTCAACATTTTCTGGGATCTTGCTCAGGACAAATGTAGGATCTCTAGACTGCTCTGTCCTAGACTTGACCCAAACCGCACCATAAGCCCCTCTTAAGCTTCTTTAGAACACTTCTAAAGGAATTTGTTGCAGTGTTCATTGTTCACTGCAAATTTGGCACCGATGCATGAATTTTGTAGAATTAGTGGAGGATGATGAATCAGTCTCCTACCTTCTGTGTTTCTGTCCTTCTCAGATAGACCAACGAATGGCATTTATGGGACGATCGTCCTTCGTCCGCTTGTCTGAACTGCAACAGTGAATGAATGGATAGTTCCATACCTAAACATCCTGCTTAAAGCATGCGGCAACAAACATTCTTCTACTTTATTTTTCACACTATGTATTTCCTTCTTATATTTATCTTCTTCTTCTTTTTCTGATTGAGGTTCGGTTGCGAACCGTAACGAAACACATAAATCTACAAATTTCTTCTGTAACTGCTAACTGCCACTTCTATATAGAATAACTAAAACTTATTTAAACAAATTTAAATTTGGGCCAATAATTAGCGTTCTAGCGTCCAGCATTTGATTGTAGCTTAATGAAGTATTAAGTAGGAGAAGAATAAAATCAAAACATCTGTATATGTAACAGTAGTATCAATTGGGTGGGTCGGCCACCGTATATTATTCGTCTGGTCCTTTTCATTGCATCATCAAACGCATATTAACGCATACAAACGCATTTTTTGGCGTGTTAAGGGAAGAGTTTTATATAAAATTATTTGCTTATTGAAAGAAAAACACAAAATATCTTTGAGTTGAAGTTTTTTTTTACTGTATTTTTCGTAATTCGTTTTTTATCTTGTAACCGAGTTTTTTAATACATTCTATAGCGATTATGCATTTTGTCAGTTGATTGAAGTTATCTTTACGACGGTATTGTCGTTTGTTTTTTTATTGCTTTTTTTTAAAGATTCCCTTGTTGTTTTATATTTTTATTGAATACCTTCGCACAAGATGTTGTTATTAGTTTTTTTTTTTTTTTGTTTTGTACCTTTAGTGGGTTCGTTTGGTTTTCTTCCAATTTTATTTTATAAATTTTTTTAGCGCATAAAATGTGGTTTATAGTGGCCATTTAAAGTGGAGACACCATGTCTACCCTGGTTCAAGACAATTTCTCATGCTTAATGGAATTTTCATGTTTTTCAGCGTTTTATATAAAAATTATGTATATAATTTTTTTTTTAAAGGTTTAGTCAGTCCCCGCACCGAATTGATGCTCCGCTGTTCTGTTCTGTTCTCGTCTGTTTTGTTCAGTTGTGCATTTTTTTGGTTCAACTATTTTTAGGTTGTTTGTTATTTTAAAGGTTTTTTATTGATTTTTTTTTACAATTTTAAGATTTTCCTGTTGCTATGATTTTCTTTGACGATGGTGATGATGATTTTAAAATTGTAAGCATATGTTGTGATCATGCCATAACATGCATTGGAATGATAATGAAATGTGTTAAATGATCAAATTTGTTGTAATACTTGTTGTAATGTTGGTTGTTTTTTTTTTCTTTGGAAAATGTTGTTTCTTTTAAAAGAAACATTTTAGTTTTAAGTTAACATGAAATCAATCACTATCAAAACATAAAGCAGTTAATGCTACAAAAATTGTTAGAAATTTACACAAAATAAAATGTTGGAGTTGTTTTTATTTTGAAAATAAAATGCATACATTTTGTGTAGAATATAGCGAATATTTAGCAAAAAAATTTATATACAGTGCATTGTGCCTTAACTGAAGAAAAAGGGGATAAGGTCTATCTATTTTGATAGGTACAATACCATCTCATTTCTAGGCAACCTATAAGCTTGGCAATAATTTTCCAAGAATTCTTTCCCATATTTGAAAGGCAAAAAAATTTTGCCAAGCTTACAGGTTCCCTAGAAATGAGATGAAATTGTACCTATCAAGAACTTGGTCCTTATTTTGGTCTCAGTAATTTTAACGGTCGAAATATCTCGGATAGGAACTTGGCCTTATTTTCACATTTGTGTTTTTGTGCGGACTCACTTCTTTTTTCTAAGTTTGTTTTTGTATAAATATTTATATGTATTGCTGCTCTGGGCCTACCTGTGTACGAAATTTCAGCTTTCTAGCTATACTGGAAGTGCCCTACACAAAGAAGGAGCACCATAGTCCCCCCGGGTGGAAAGTGCCCGTTTTCAGAATTTTCTGGTTATTTTCTCACCAAGACCTACCTGTGTACCAAGTTTCAGCTCTCTAGCTTTACTAGAAGTGCCCAATAATATTGATGAGTCAGTGAGTCAGTGAATATGTACTAAAATATGGACTTTTCACACCTTAATATCTCGAGAACATTTTATGGTAGAACTTTAAAATTTAACCTGTGAGGTCACTTCTGTGCGGAGACCTTATGTTTGAAGTTTCATTATATTATGATTTAGATGAGCAAAGTTATGAGGGGGTAGAAACAGCTCGAATGGTTTCGTATTAATATACACACTGTGTTAACTTTTTAACCAAGTTTTCAACCGAAATAGAATACGAGAGTTGTGATAATATCTTTTTTTTATTAAATTTTTACATCTTGAGAGTCTGAACACAATTTATTGCGGTGCGGTTTTTCATACGATTTTGAAGTAAAAAACCGCAGTGCGGAGCGGCATAAAATTAAAATCTATTTTATTTTCATTGCGGACTTTCTTATTCTCTCAATTTTTGATACTCTTTCTCTTTCTGTATGTTTGAATTAGGTTTGTGCGCGTGAGTAAAATTACGCTCACGATCACGAAACATAAATATTTTTCACGCACGCTCACGAACGCAATATGTTTAATCACCTATTTTCACGCACGACGGGAATAATTTTGAACGCACACTCACGGTGAAATACAAATTTTGCAATAAAAGATTTAGCATATGCTAAAAAATTTTATATTGTAATGAATTTCCTTATTTATTTCATGATCTCAATTAAATAAAAAAAAAAAATTAATGAAAAGTTCGCAAAATTAACATTACAAAGGATAAACTTAATCACCCCGATCGCGAATATTATGGGAGTAGGCTGTTTGGGAGAAATATTGTATTCCCATCCCCAACAAATTGCTATCGCGAATATTTTGGGAGTTTAAGTCTCTATTGTGAATTTGGGAATAAAATTTTTATTTTGAATTGTTTGTTTTGATTGAACAAATAATTTTTGCGGGATTTATTTTGTGGTGTATGGATAAAAGAAATTAAAGCTAATAAGGTAAAAATTATGAATAGCGTTTATTTGCGTTTTCTGTTGCTGGAAAAGGAAAATCAATCCATAGAACGACTGAAGCGAAGACAAATACATGATGAATCTGATCTGCTTTGTTTTGTTGCGGTTTTTTTTTTTTTTGTTTTCAGTCAGTTTTCTTCTTATGTTCCGTTTTTGGTCGATCCACACCTATGAAAAGTTACGCTTATTAAACTAATACATAATTAACACCATTTTCAGAAGCTTAACTCGTTTCAAAATTTACCCACGTCCTCTTCTTCATCCTTTTGGAAACCTTTGCCATAGTCTTGATTCGCACACATTGCATCAACCAGACAATTAATTTGTTCTTTATTAACACTCCTGTGTTAATAAATAAGAGAAAAAACTGATTACATGAAGTTCTGGATAAAAAAAACAAATTGCTACTTACATGTTCACTTCGGCTGACTTCCAAAACGTTCGTATACAAAGTTTGTATACAGTATTGCTACTGTATTTAAATCACATACATATGCAAAGTTCCGAAGCAATGCAACAACTATAAAACCGATGCCGTGTTTGCTTTCTTACTGCTTTAAAAATATTTGGCGGTGGCGTTTTGAAATGGTACACATTTTCCAATTATTGTACTGCGGCGTTATGAAAAATTATGCTTTGTTCAAACACAAAGCAATTGACGTTTTGGAAGTCAGCCTTCTTGTTCTCACTTTCAATTGTTGTGAATAATTTTAGTCAAATTATTCACGGGAGTAAACATTTGCGATGCCATATTTGTAAGGTATGGGAATTCATTCCCAAAAAAAAAAAAAATTATGGGAATCATTCACGATAGCAAAACAAAAAATTTGGGAGTTTTTTCATGGGAATGTTTATTCGCAATAGGGGTGAATAAAAAAAATCTAGCACTGTCTGCCAAGGCATGTAAAGGAGAGATTTACTTTTCATTTTTTGCCTTATAAATACTTTTAATGGCAACCAGCGGTTGTCTAATTGTAGAGGTGTAGAAAAGTAAACACATTCATAATGGAAAATTATTCGTTGTATGTGTTTAAACAAAGCTGGTTTTATGCTTTGTAATTCACAAAAATATATTTGTGAGTTTTTGTATAAATAGATGAGCTTTAAAACTTTTTAAATATAAAGGGTAAAACATCTACTGATGAGTTGGTATGGCTACCAACGAAATATATATTTAGATATTGCTAACCCGCAACAAATAAATAAAATTTATTACTTATATGTAAAGGAATTCAAAAGGAGTACTAGTCTTGTTAGGTTTAGGTTAAAGTAAGATTTCCAAAGGTGTATGTATGTATGTAGATACTACATACTACGCTTCAAGATAGTGTTTTATTGATATGGACATACATACATTTTATAACACCAATGAGATAAAATGTCACATTACATATTTTCATTATCTGTTTAAACATACAGAAAACAAAATGGATTTTCATATCTACATATGTATGTACGTAAATGGATATTTATGTATGTAGGTGAATGTCTGCATTTGTAACGGAAATTTTAATATAAAGAACTGTTTTGAGTGAGTGAAAATTGTAATAAAAAATCACGTATGATCACGCACGGTATTATATTTTTGAATCACGATCACGCACGCACGCGTGATTTTATCAATTTGTAATCGTGATTCACGCGTGACGCTCACACGAAAATTTCACAACACTTGCACATCTCTAGTTAGGTACAATTCCATATCATTTCTAGGCAACCTATAAGCTTGGCAATATTTTTCCAAGAATTCTTTCCCATATTATAAAGGCAAAAATATTTTGCCAAGCTTACAGGTTGCATAGAAATGAGATGGAATTGTACCTATCAAGAACTTGGTCCTTATTTTGATCTGAGTACTTTTTACGGCCGAAACTTTTTGGATACGAACTTGGCCTTATTTTCACATTTATGTTTTTGTGTGGATCTCACTTCTTTCTTCTAAGTTGTTTTCGTATAAATATTTCAGCTTTCTAGCTATACTGGAAAGGCCCCATACAAATAAGGGCACCCAAGTCCCCCCAGGTGTAAAGTGCCCGTTTAAAAATTATTTTTGTTAATTTCTCTTCAGGACCTACCTATGTACGAAATTTAGGTCAACTAGAAGTGCCCCATACAAAAAGGGGCATGATTGACCCCCCATATGAAAAGTGCCCGTTAAAAAATCTTTTTCGGTAATTTCTTATCACTACCTGCCTGTGTACCAAATTTCAGGTTTCTACCTATACTGGAAGTGCCCCATACAAAGAGGCGGAACCCTAGCCCCCCCCCCCCCCCGGGAGGAAAGTGCCCGTTTTCAGACTTTTCTGGTTATTTTCTCACCAAGACCTACCTGTGTACCAAGTTTCAGCTCTCTAGCTTTACTGGAAGTGCCCAATAATATTGATGAGTCAGTGAGTCAGTGAATATGTACTAAAATAAGGACTTTTCACACCTTAATATCTCGGGAAGCTTTTGTGGTTTTTTTTTTGTCTTTTTTGAAATTTAAACTGTGAGGTCACCTTTGTGGGGAGACCTTATGTTTCAAGTTTCATTATATTATGATCAGGGGGAGCAAAGTTATGAGGGGGGTAAAAACAGCTCGAATGGTTTCGTGTAAATATGGGCAACACATAAAAAATAAAAAACAACAGGCATTTTGTTTGTGTAAAATAAATTTACAATTGTCAAAAAAAGCTTATTAGCAGAGATGTAACGGAGGAATGATTCCTTTGTAAAAGAATCTACGAATCATAAACTCTTTTGAATTTTTTTTTTAAACATTCAAGAGTTTTTTAATAATGATCCTAATTCTAGTGAAAACCGTGAATTAAAAAATTGCTTTTCTTTAAATTACTTTAATTCAATTAATCTTTTTAGTGATGTGAATGCATGCGAGAATTTTTAATTCATGAGGAATTGCATTTGTGTTATAATTAAATTCACATTTTGTGTAAATCATTGTGATTTAAAAACCAAATTTTTAAGCCAAATTTTTGTAGCTCTGCTCAACAGAACTTAAAGAAAATTGGGTGGAAAAAAAATTAAAAACTTGTCACGGTTTTACTCCGTAACTTATTTTCGAAATTAGAACACAAGGAAGTAGAATATTATGATTTTAGTTATCAATTTCTTTTCATTAAAACTTTTTTACTTTTATTTATAAAAACTCTTCTACTTAAATTAATTATTTATAAACCGTGTCAGGGAGCCGCTTGTTAGGCTGGTCTTTGATCAGGTTTGTTTTGAGTTGTTGAATGTTTAATGATGATTCCCGAACTGCCTGGGTTAATATCTTGGTTGGCTGCTCTGTTCCAGAGTCAGACTCCGTATTATCTTTAATTCCCCAACTCTCTCTTTTTGTTTCCTTATTAAAATTGTATTTGCTCTCTTTTCTATGCCAATCTGATTTCCTGTTAATTTGCGGTTTATTGGCGGTAACTGGGCCGAATTTCGTTTCCCTGAGAATTTGTCCGATTAATATTGCTGTGTGCCTCTACGGGTCTGTTGGCTAGGACCCTGCCATTATTGTTGCATTCCACCTGTTGGTAGATTCCTGTTCCTATCGCCTGAGTATGTCTGACATTGCTTCTGTAGTCCCGTGCAAAATGTCCCTGTTGCTGACATTTAAAACAGGTTGGTCGTGTACCATTGTTTGTATTTGCCCCTCTGTTCATATTTTGTCCCGTAGCTATTTGTGGGCTTCCACGGAATTCTGTGTTTGTTGTCCTCCTATTATCTTGTGCCGTCCTTCCGCCTTATTGATTTTTTTTTGGGTTTATTTCTTCTTGGCTCGCAGAAAGGATTTTTCTTGTGACCATTTGCCCTACACAATCGGCAATGTAAGGAGCCTGATCTCTTTCTGCAGTTTTCCAAATCGTTCCCCTGTTTCCACAGAACGTATAGCTTACGACATTCCTGCACAGTGGCCCCATTTCATGGCCGTATTTTCCAGTTGTACACTCAGTAAATCAGGAGAACGGGCTAATTATGAAAGAAAAAACAACAGAATACAAAAAATCTAGCCAAAAAAATGAAGAGGAAAAAAGTGAAGAGATGATGCGAAATATAGAAGATGGTACTGAATCACCGGGCAATGTGGACACAGTTTTCATTACGCTCCCCTGCCGAGAAGCTAGGAAGGGAAGATTGGTCTTACTTGAGGATACCGGAGCAGATTTCAGCATAGTAAAAGAGGAGTCAATGAAGGTTTTTCTCAATAAGAACAGAAAGCAAACTAAAATTCTTTCTGGAGCCTTCAAAGGAAAGACTACGACACTTGACACTACCGAGATCAGCATAGGAGACAAAAGGCAGTTGCCGTGGGTATTCCATATTGTGTCACGGGAAATCCAAATCCCTGGGGATGGTAATCTCGGAAGAAATAATATGTGGAACAGGTGTATTGTAAACACCATAGATAGGACCTTGAGCATCTTTGATAACGAACATTGGTTGAAGACGTTTACCCTTCGTACGGAAATAGATTGTCAAACAAATCATCAACAAGGCGTCTGTCTAAGGAAAAGAGCAGTCACTATAGTACCGGTTAATATTATATCGAGAGACAAAACTTTGGTTGTGCATAAACAGGAGATTTCCCCTGGAGTTTACGTTGGAAATACTGTGGTCAACATAAAAAATGGAGGCACAGCGGCAGCACCCATACTGGACATACCATGGAGG
Source organism: Lypha dubia (assembly GCA_947311025.1). NCBI lineage: Eukaryota > Metazoa > Arthropoda > Insecta > Diptera > Tachinidae > Lypha > Lypha dubia. The sequence goes on from OX371263.1 coordinate 54,066,500, forward strand.
AAGGAAATTGAAGTGAAATTTTCAAATCACTACACGCAATATGGAGGAACGGATCACCTCCCATTGTCAATGACAAATCCGAAGGAAAGAATAAGACGTCTGAAAAACACCATTATGGCGGAGAGGGATTGGAACATGGAAGAAACGGAGTTCATGAACCGGATATGTGAGGAATATCATGACTTATTCATGCTAGACAATGACAAATTGCCATTCACCACATTGGTAAAACATAAAATATCAATAAAAGGAGAACAACCACCCATTAAATAACGACAGTATCGTCTACCCCACGTCTATAAAGAAGAAATCAACCGACAAGTATCGGAGCTACTACAGGAAGGTAAAATAAGCCTAAGCATATCCCCATGGAATTCACCAATATTATTAGTGCCCAAAAAATCTCAAGACGGTCAGAAAACCTTTAGACTGGTCGTCGATTTTCGAAAACTAAATGAGACTACAATAAAACAGGTATTCCCTATTCCTAGAATTGGTGAAATTTTGGATCAATTAGGAAATAGCAGGTATTTCACTACCTTAGATCTGGCGAGTGGATATCACCAGGTACTAGTTGATGAAGGAGATAAGAAAAAGACTGCCTTCAGCACCGACAAGGGTCATTTTGAGTTCAATAGAATGCCCTTCGGCCTAACAGGGGCACCAGCTACTACATTCCAAATGGTCATGAATACGATCCTTAGAGGCTTACAAGGCCTGGACGGTTTTGTGTACCTCGACGACATAGTCGTATACGGAGGAAATCTGGCAGACCACGAAAGAAAAATCATCAATGTCTTATCCAGGCTACGAGAGGGTGGACTCAAATTGAACACAAAGAAATGCCAATTCTTACGAAGAGAAATTGTTTACCTAGGCCACAAATGTTCCAATGAGGGTGCGCTACCAGACCCTTCAAGGGTAGAATGTGTAAAACAACTTAAGCCACCAAGAACTATAAAAGAAGTACAAGCACTCCTGGGCTTGATCAACTACTACCGAAAATTTGTTGCAGGAATGGCAAAATTGGCTTCACCAATAACAAGGCTGTTAAGGAAGAATACTAAATTTTTGTGGACGACCCAATGCCAAGGGGCCTTGGACAAGGTCAAGGAAAGCATTTCAAATCCTCCAATATTGATTTATCCAGATTTTACGCAACCCTTCAGAGTAACAACAGATGCAAGTAACGAGGCCTTAGGAGCAGGTCGGGAATCATCATTAAACATTCAACAACTCACAACAAACCTGATCATAGACCAGCCTAACAAGCGGCTCTCTGAGACGGTTTATAAATAAGTAATTTAAGTAGAAGAGTTTTTATAAATTAAAGTAAAAAAGTTTTAATAAAACGAAATTGATAACTAAAATCATAATATTCTACTTCCTTGTGTTCTAATTTCGAAAATAAGTTACGGAATAAAACCGGAACAAACTTTTGACAATAGTCAATGAAAATATGTGAGTATACAAAAACACGACCAGCTGTGCTATTGCATGTAATTGTATAAATAAACTTTGATTCTTACTTTTAGATAATCTGTAGACAAATTAGATAAAAATATTTCTGAAGTAGATTTTACGAACATTTGGCTCTTTTTTATTATAACAAATTTTTATTTGATTTAAAGAAAAATTTCTTAATATTAATAAAATTAAAATTAAATATAGAAATATTTTAAACTATTTTGAGTGAAATTTTTTTACAAAAATTTAGTACTTGTAGTATTTTTTGAGTGTACGTAAATGATTTTAATTTATTGTATTTGTTTTTTTTTTGTGCGTTTCCAGTCTAATTATAAATGTGATTACTTAAAAAATGAGAAGCTTTGAATTTTACTTACAAAGTAGTTGTTAATAAGTTATACTAACGATTAAAGTTTGTGAAGTTTTTGCTGAAAAGTGTGAAAGTGTTAAGAGGACCGCAATGTATTTCAGGGACTTTAAACAAAAATTTTTTTTAACAAAAAACTTAAAGTCGTACTAAACAAGATAAGGATACCTGAAAGTGTTTTGTTTTTACTAACACTTATCCATAAACGAAATTGCTGATATACATATGTAGATACAAAATCATATCTTGTTATACATACACTTGGACAAACATTTGTATTTATACAAATGCATAAATTTTACGAGTATGTGTACACACACGCATACACATATATTCGTACTCGTATAATCATGAACATGCTGGTTTTAATGATCTACCGCATCTTCACATGATCTCTAAATACTGAATAGATAAAAGTTTATCAAAAGCAAAAATCTACGAAATTTTCAATATTACAAATCTTTATGGAGAACAATTTACAGAATTCTTTAGCATGTTAAGCATTTATTTTAGTTTTTATTTTAAGTTTCTTTCATTCGATGCATATAAATGTCAGTAATACAATAAAATTAGCTGCCTTTAATGATGGTCCAAGAAAAAAAAATAAAAAGATCACTTCGAATTGAACTTCATTCTTCAGCTTTGTTGTTGTCGTTATTAATTTGTTTATTCAATGCAGTTTGGAAATATTTAAAGTTCTCTTAATAAAATTTAAAATATATTTTATCATTGATTTCATTGATTTGTTTTTCGATATGTGTCCGTCTGTCTGTCTGTCTGTTTGTAGGCTGACCAGCCTGTCTGTCCAATGATCAACAAGTTGAACCATGTAAACTTGTACAAATAAATGTCGTAAATATTTCTGGCCATTTGGTTGACTTGGTTTTCCTCGAATAGCTGACTGGCTGGCTGACTGGTTGAACCTAAACCTGAACCTGAAGCAGTATGCGTTGATTGGAGATCCCTTTCTTTTTAATTTTTGATATTCAATTCATTGTATACATTTTTTCCTTTTGTTGTTAATTTTTATTTTCGATTCTCATTCGTGGTGAAGGTTGGTGTATTTAATAAATTTTCAATTTGACATTTCTTTGTTATGTTAATTACACCGCTTTTATTTATTTTCGTTGACATTTCTTTACTCTGTTTTTCCCTTTTTTTTTTTTTGTTGTTCTTTTTATATTTTATTTATTTCATTTCTTTGCCATATTCTCCATTTACGAGTTAAGGAAATTTGATCTTACTTCTAAACAGTCGTATCGACGATATCCGACATTTGCTTATTCTTGCCTATTAAGCATATATGTACATATGTATGCATCAAGTATGTGTGGAAAATAAAGGGTTTTATTTTAACGGCCTAAAACCATAAAATTTCAAGTTAATTAGATGATCTTATGGTTTTTTTTTCAATTGATTTTGTTTTGTTTTATATTTCCAACCATTTCGGTTCTGTATGATTTAGGTAGACTGTTTGGAGACTACACTTTTAGTGCAGGTTGTGAAATAAGTAAAATTGTAGATAAAATTTATTTTTATTTTTAAATCATTAAGAAAGTGTTTATTTTTATTTTCTAAAGGTTAAATTTAATTTAAATTTTTAATGATATAAAGGCTTTTTTCCGCTCGCTGCATTTCTCTCTTTTTTTTTTTGTTATTAATGAGATTGTAATTGGGCTTATTATTTTTATTTTTATTTGAACATGCAATTTTATAGAGATTTTATGTAAAGTTTTCAATTTATTGAAGGAAAACCGAAATTGTTATTGTTTTGTTTCAAAGAATTTTGTTGTTTTTATTTTTTTAAATTAAACAAACACTTGTCGACAATAAAATGAAATCCCCTCTTGTAATATTGAAGTATTTTTTAAAGCAGTTAAATTTAATTTTGTTAGCAAAGCAGGCAATTGCTTATTTTTCTTACTTTAATTTTAAATTGAACGAAATGATTAACTATGAAACATAATGAGTTATTTTTAGCAAATTTCAAGAGATTTTAAGTGTTTTGTAATCAGTTTGTTAGTACATAATTTGGCATATTTCATTCCTTACAGCATAATTTGGCCTATTTTCGTCTAAAATGCATATAACAGCAGTTTTATTATTTTTTTTTTTTTTGGTATATGTGGTTTGTTTTCCCGGAAATTTTGACTTTTTGAAATGGTGGTACCCACTTTTACAAAAAGAATCTAAACAATTCAAACTATCGGTCAAATAATTTGGAAATTTTTAAGAAATTTTTTATATATAAAAAACTTTTTAGAAACTGCTTATCAATTAGTCGGTGCATATTTGTGCATATTTCTTGCTGCATATCTTGCTGTTTTCCTACACATTTTAACTGTTTTTTTAAATTTTCTTGTTCGTTTTACAAAGAGACTCTAACTCCTTCATGTTAAAAAAATTTTTAAATTTTGTAAAATTAAAACATAACATGTACAATCAGACTAGCAGAACATATTAGTATACCGATGTAAAGGCCGCCACACCTATAATCAGCGTTCGTTTGTCCATTTTTGCAAGTGGATACTAATTGGGAAGAATATCAACAATTTAAACAAGTTTTCAACAGATATAGAATACGAGAATGGGTATAATTCCTTTTTATTCCATTTTTACATGTTGAGACAATTTTGGTTAGTACGAAATTCCCCATATCTGATTGCTCACTACTAAAATGTGTTTCAAAAAAAAAAAACTCTTAGTAATTTGAATTCGATAAAACTGAACTTAAGCCTAATAATAAAAATTTTTTCATTTATACATTAATATGCTTAAGTTCAAATAATAATTGCGTTTATCCGTAATAATAATATAAAGTATTAAAAACTTATGCTATATTTACACGGAACATGCTTCGCTCTCTATTCATGCTTCACACTATCGCTGCCAGATTTGAAGATTTATCGTTATTTTGACGATTTTGGGTCCTAAAAATTATAAAGTGACGATGGGATGATTTATACCCTAATTTTTACGATTTTAAATAATTCAAGTTTGCAACTTATATTTGTACTATTAAAGCAACCTTGAACTGAAAAACTAGTTTGTTTAAAACTGAAGACTTTTATTAATTGATTATTAACACAAAAACAATTGTTTATATTTTGAAGACATTTATATAGGAATATTTGCCAGAGACGTATAGATTCATGTTGAAAAAAATCAATGGAAACTAAAAATAAGTTTGTGCATTTTTCAAAAAGCATAATAATTTTAACCAACTTTTTTTGTCTATTTTATATATTTTTTCACGAAATTTTGTAACTAAAAAATTGTTTGTATTTAAAAAGAAAATTGTCAAATCGAATCAAGTACATGAGTCGTGTAAACAGCATGCATGCTTCAGAAGGCGAAGCAAGTGCTTCATAGCCTAAAGTTTAAAATTTCTAAGTTACATGTTTTGCAGGATTTTTAAAATATATATATGAGTAAATGCTGCGTTTCCTTTCTATAGTTTTGAATTTATTAAATAAAAACAAAATATCTAATTTGTTGGTAAAATATACAAATAGTTTAACTTGAAACATTTATTGAATTGAAAAAAATTTGATTTTAAAGAAATCTATATTAATACATATACTAGATGACCCGGCAAACGTTGTTTTGCCATACAAAATATTTCTAGTGCATATTTTGGGTGTTATAGAAAAAATAGCGAATGTCTTAAGTGTGTCACGATGACCGCCGATGAAAAAAATACCAAACAATAATTTTGTTCTGTTTGAAATACGAACGACGACGATTCTCCTACATGAGGCGGACGTAGCACGATCTGTCATTCAACAACAAAAATAATTATGAGGCGGACATAGCGCCATCTGTTGGGTTACTATTTCGGAAATACAGAAATTGGCCTCTCCCGTCCTCATGTCCCTAGCGGTTTGAAAAATAGATAGTAGCCGATTCTCAGACTTAGTGAATATGCATAAAAAATTTTATAAGAATCGGTCAAGCCGTTTCGGATATATAGAAATTGCCCCCTCCCTCCCCTCCTCGTGCCGCTAGTGAATTGGAGGAGTTCGATAACAAACATCGTGACACGAGAATTTTATATATTAAATGAATTGCTGTTCGTTTGTCTCGCTAAAACTCGAAAACGGCTGGACCGATTTGGATAATTTTGGTCTTGAATTATTTGTGGAAGTCTAGAAAAGGTTTAAAAGTACTTTTCGTACTGTTTTATTTTTTTAATGGATTTTGATGAATTTTATATGGTACTTTTTAAGTTTTAAAAAGGCGTAAAATTTCTACATTGACTTACAGCGTACTTTCTTGGGGGCAAAATAATGAAAATCTGTCACTTTGGTACTATTATAACTTTTTATTAAAAAAAAAAGTAAAAATGTTTTTACAATAACGTAGAGTATACTTTCTTGGGTGTAATATAAGAAAAAGCAGGTACTTTTGGTGCGTTATGCTTTTGGTACTTTTTGTTTTTTCATAAACATGTAGAGTGAACGAAGTCACGGGTAAAATCAAGTTTAAAATATATTTCTGTGTAACTTTTTAAAAAATTATGCTATAAATCTTTTAACATCAATCAATTCTTTTCAATTTTTTATTTTACAAGATTACACAACATAATTTTAAATACAACTCCACAAAAAAAGTCTCCAAAATCATAGTGAAATTAATCAGACAAATAAAGCATAAAAATCTATTAGAAAAATAACGGTGACAAACGCCTACCGATATTGTTAGGCCACCATGAGAGAAATTCATTGAATATCATAAAATAATAAATGGAAATAAAATTAACAAACAATAATAAACGCCACACAACAATAAGCAACAAAATAACCAATATTACATATTTGTGTTTGTGTGTGTGAGAGTGTTTGTAAATACATATTTAACAATAAATAAATTCCATTCACTATTAGACATTAAACATTTTAAAGGTAATTTTCTCGACATGCCACATTTGATAACACATTGAATAAAAATAATTGCAGCCATTAGTATTAAAATTGTTAAGCTGGAAGGGCATTTAAACGCTGTGGCCACACAAATGATCACAACTTTGAAAATTATACAAAATTTAAGACGTTAGACAGTAAAGTATTTTATAAAACAATAGATTTTGTTATAAGTGATTTACGATAAAACATCAAGTCTCGGAATAAGTCGGAAGTACATTTTTTTTTAGTTTTCAGAGTTACAAAATATATGTACGTTTAAGGTAAAAATTCTAAAAAACACGTCCATAATTACAATTCGAAGCCAACAAAAGAAATCGATAGATTTCTAATTCCCTGATTCAAAATTTTTTTTTATTATTTCTTAACACAGCAATGCTGCAGTCTAAAACACCGGGTTTGTACAAAATTTATAAAAAAAAAAAAAATATTAAATAACAGACCAACCACCAGGCACATGCCGGAAGCTTTTGGTTTCAGTAATGTTTTTTGCAAAATAACTATTCAAATATGTATTCGTGAAATCAAAGAAATTTTAATTATTAATTTACTTTTATTTGAAAAAAAAACTTCAATACCTCGTAATAATTGAACAGGCAAAGAAAATTTTTGACTGCACGGAAGGTTGAACTGACATAATCATAATCATGATGTTTCGAGACCAACTACGGTCTCATCATCAGAGTTCTTGCTAACTTTGACCACACAGCAAATCAAAACAACTGCAATCAAGTTGTTAAATATACTTTATCATTAATTTTGGGTAAGAAGTCAATTAAAAGTAATAATGGTTTAGAAATTCACTATTCCTGTCTGTTGTTCAATTGAAGTTTTTATAGTTTCTTTTATTCATCAACCTTAAATGTCCTTCAGGGCTTGCCCTCGTAAGAACGCACACAATCACAATTGTTTGGTTCCTTAAACTATTATTATACGGGCCAGTATTTATAAATTGTGTTCTGTGTTAGAAGAGAGTTCGAATCGAATCACCACACAAAAACTCGACAGGCTTTCAACCAAAAAAAAAAAAAAAAAGACAAAAAAGGTCAGTAGCTAAATGGCGTGGGGAAATTTTCGAATGAAATGAATGAAAAGATTTAATACACACTTTACACAAAATGTTCAAGTCATTTTTCATAATGACCACAACGACACAAACAGCAAAAAAGAAAAATTACAACAACAACACCAACAACAACAGCGCACAAATTCGAATATATGTATGAACATATATTCACATTACTTAAAACTCCAAATTGAAGTAGACATTCTGCATCGATGATAAATAAAGAAAATTGTGGTCATATTAGGCGATATAAAACGATAATTTTTGGTAAATGGAAAGTGACAAATCAAACACCAAAGGTGGCATTGTTTTTGTTGGCTTTTGAAGGAGGAACTCACAAAAAAAAAGCGGAATGATGCAACTATTTTTTTGACAAATAAAAAATTGAATTGAATTTTGTTGAATAAAATCCGAAGGGGATTAGAAAAACAAATACATAGAGTTTCTTGAATTAATTTAGTCGTAAAAGTGTTTTCAGCATTTCATTCTATGAAAGAATTGGTTTTTTTTTAATTTTATTGGAAATATTTATGGAAAATTGTAGAAAAAAATTGTTAGCACATAAGACCCGATAAGGTAGCTAGAACTTCCTAACCGAAGCTTCAGTCGCCCTCTGGGTGTACAAGAGTGTCCGATAGCAGGATCGAGAGTGATTATTCTATTTCACGGGAGATCGATTGAATTGTATGAGCAGCATTGAAAAACAACTACAAATTTGAAATTCGGAAGCTTGTATCTAGCAGAGCACCAAAGAAATTGCACATGCAATCAAGATATAACAGGGATTCAACGTCAAAGGGAACGTATATTCGCGGTGGATATAACGGAGCACAGTTTTCTGGAAACTTACGTTAAGAAAGAAATATTCAAAATAATGGCTTCTAAAAAGCTATCATCAAATGAATGCAGCGCAGGAGAAGACTTCCAAAATCAGACTTGGTCATTTACTGTGCACAGATACCTTCATTAGTTTTCTTTGTAAAATTCATTCCTTTTAAGTTCTGCTTTTACAGAAACTTAATCTTTAAGATCCTTGTTGTATTTAGTAAAAATATTTTATTTACATTTTTTTTTATCTATAATTTAATTATCTCTAATTCTCAATAGGATATTTAACAAATTTTCATAAGCCAATACGCTCATATGCTTGTGTATTTTGCATGTAACACTAAGTCCCCTGCAGTCGGCGTAGCTAGCGAATGACTAGCTGTTTCGCTAACTACCAGTCGTTACCACTAACTACCAGACTAACTACTAGCAATGCACTCGACTGACGATTTTAACATGGGGATGACATTGACGGTAGTCAATTGACACGATCAGACCGATGAAATCACTAGTCAGCAAAACCCAACTATTTCGCTAGTCATAATGTACCAGTAAGATCACTAATGATATTTCCTTAATGAAAATACTACAGAAATGAAAATTTTTTGGATTTTTGTTTATTTATCAAATTTCTTTTATAATATTTATAACATTTTCAATTAATTGTTCTTTCTCTTTTTTATGCAACGTTTTAGTTGACTTCTGTTGAAAATCGGATTGTAGTTCACCAAATCTGGCATCATCACATTCCTTCAAAAATCAATCAAAGTACTTTTTCTATTTAGATCAAAAATAGAAAAAAGCAAAGAAGGCTATGCAGCCTTATTTTTTCATTCGTTCAATATCTTTTCAATTGTATCGTTTATTAATAATAAAAACTCAACAACTTCTGCTGCTCATTTTTTTTTTTTCAAAAAAATCACTTTTTTTAATAAAAATTTAACATTCACTGACCACGAACATCCAATTGTACGCCAACAGAAAATCATAACACTTTCATAAAATCTTTTTTTTTTGTCGATATTCTTTGGAATAAGGGCACAGTTCTTTTCAACTCGTAAAAACAAAATTGATGTTGAAGGCATTAACATTTATTCATGTACTGAGTGCGTGCACATGTACATGAGTGAGAGAGTCAAAAGGCGAACTATTGCATTACTTGTAGCTAGTGAAGTAGTTAGTCCATTTTGCGGTAGCGAAATACCTAACGATTTCGAGTCAATTTCTACTTGTAAAACTGGAGGGTTTCTCTGCATGCGTGTGCGATGTGTGTATGTTTCTTAAGAAAAACCTATTAAAATCTAAAGAAATAAACATACAAACGAAAAAAATATATAAAATAAATATTCACACTCAATTATAAAATTCCAAAGGAATAAATATCAAATTTGTTGAAAATAATTAAAAAGGAAATTCCTCAAGATGCATAAAACAAAAACTTAAGCTCCTTCATCTAATAGTTTTAAGTTTAACAAGACAAACAACTCTGACAGTATAAAGAATAAGAAAGTAAAGCAATAAAAAAAAATAGAAAACACAGAATGACAGCAAAAGGCAGGCATTTAGTAAAACAGGAAAAGGAAACTAAAAAATTTTAAAGTATAAAGGATTCTCTCACATTTTCACATTGTAGTGTAGAAAAATAAGATATTTTATATTAAATTTTCTATATCGTATGTGCTACACAGTGTGCGTGTGTGTGTATGGGATGAATATGAGCGAGTGTTTCTTAAAATATTAAAATAAAATTTAATGAATTTAAGAAATTTATTTTATGTTTTTTTTTTTTGTAGTAAAACTTTTAAGAATGTGTGTGGTGTGAGGTTTGTGAAAGCATAATTGAACACTATTAAATTTATGCGAAATATCTTTTTTATGAATCTTTAATACAACAATAGAAACAAGAATGTGTTGTGATGGTTTTTCTTCATAGTTTTTGAATAATATTTCATTGCAAAGTATGTTCCGAAAATTGCAGAATCAAGATTTTACGCTCAAAATAAAATCATTTCAATCTTAATAGTCTGTTAAGTGCGAAAATTCTTAATTCAAGAATAAAATCTTTATTTTTTTAAGATCGCATTTAAGATTGTAATCTTGAATAAATTCTAATTTTAAGATCGAATTCAAGATTTTTTCTAAATAAAAATCTTAAATTAAGATCACATTCTTAAAAAATTTAAGAATATAATCTTGAAAAAATTCTTATTTTAAGTTCGATTTTAAGATTGTGTTCTTATTAGAAATCTTAAATCAAGAATAAATTCTTAAATTTTAAGAATGTAATCTTAATGAAATTCTTCTTTTAAGATCGGTTTTAAGAATGTGTTCTTGAAAATAGTCTTATTCGTTTTTATCCGAATTCGAAATCAAACACATGTTTTTATTTTTTAAAACTTTTATTTATTAAAATACTAGCTGATCCCGGTGTACTTCGCTACCCCCTCGTTATAAAATAAAATTAAAAGTATTTATATATCCTATTGTGACGATCGGTCCAGTAGTTAAGACTATATTACGATTTTTAATTTTAATAAAAAGCAGCGTGGTCCCATCCACTTTTCTCCCGGTACGTATTCCAAATTATGGCAATACCATATGTACCAAATATCATCGACGTAGGTCAAAAATGCCCAAAATATGGCGATTTAAATTTTTGGGTTATATGGGTGGTGCCACGCCTCTTTGTCCAATCCCGCCCATATTTGCAGCAGCACTAAAAAAATGCACACCAAACCGACGTACCAAATTTTGTTCAAATACCGTTATCAGGAGCAGAAATAATAGATTTTTAATTTGTGGTTTGTATGAGAGGTACCACGCCCCTTTGTCCAATCCCGCCCATATTTGCAGCAGCACTTAAGAAATTTACATCAAACCGACATACCAAATTTTGTTCAAATACCATTATCAGGAGCAGAAATAAAAGATTTTTAATTTGTGGTTTGTATGAGAGGTACCACGCCCCTTTGTCCAATCCCGCCCATATTTGCAGCAGCACTTAAGAAATTTACACCAAACCGACATACCAAATTTTGTATAAATACCGTTATCAGGAGCAGAAATAATAGATTTTTAATTTGTGGTTTGTATGAGAGGTACCACGCCCCTTTGTCCAATCCCGCCCATATTTGCAGCAGCACTTAAGAAATTTACATCAAACCGACGTACCAAATTTTGTTCAAATACCGTTATCAGGAGCAGAAATAATAGATTTTTAATTTGTGGTTTGTATGAGAGGTACCACGCCCCTTTGTCCAATCCCGCCTATATTTGCAGCAGCACTTAAGAAATTTACATCAAACCGACATACCAAATTTTGTTCAAATACCGTTATCAGGAGCAGAAATAAAAGATTTTTAATTTGTGGTTTGTATGAGAGGTACCACGCCCCTTTGTCCAATCCCGCCCATATTTGCAGCAGCACTTAAGAAATTTACACCAAACCGACATACCAAATTTTGTATAAATACCGTTATCAGGAGCAGAAATAATAGATTTTTAATTTGTGGTTTGTATGAGAGGTACCACGCCCCTTTGTCCAATCCCGCCCATATTTGCAGCAGCACTTAAGAAATTTACATCAAACCGACATACCAAATTTTGTTCAAATACCGTTATCAGGAGCAGAAATAAAAGATTTTTAATTTGTGGTTTGTATGAGAGGTACCACGCCCCTTTGTCCAATCCTTCTCCTGGCTCTAAACTACCTCCCTGCCAATTTTCAGCTAAATCGGTTCAGCCGTTCTTGAGTTATAAGTGAAGTAACTAACACGACTTTCTTTTATATACATAGATTTACATACATATGTATGTGTATAATACATTTAATATACATATAATTTAATTTTTTTAATATATGTACATATATAATATATAATAATTTAATTATAATTATATAATTTAATATATGTATATATAATATCTGTTTATTAGTGGAAGCTAAGACGCTTATCTACCTTATCAAACATTTTTTTAATTGACTGCCGAATTTACTGAAGAAGTTGGTGTGGAAAATGTATCCTTACAATTTTTCAGCCATTCCCCTACCTTTGATGGCATTGAAAGCGTATCTTCGTCTATTCCAAACTAAAATCAAACTTATTAGTGGTGTCACTTATTGTTTTTTTTCTTTTGTTATTACCTCCTTCTTTTTCCACACAAACAACTTTTCGCTAAACTCCATTCTAAGTCCCAGAGGAGGAATTGCTTCTTTTATGTCTTCTTTCTTCATGTACTGCAAACCTTTAAGTCACTTTTGAGTCTGAAACAAATGAATTTACTATCCAATAAAAGTGGTTAAATAAATTTATGATGTGAACAGTTTTTTATTTGCAACTATTTCTTTTAATATTCACGTTTTCTTACCTATTTATATATATATAAGAAAGAGTGCTTACCCTTTAGATACTTGAAAACAAATTCCATTAAAAACTCTTCTAGAAGGCTTTTTAACAATGCTTCGTCTGACAACTCCGATGCAATTTCCTCCGGCGTGCTGATCCCATCATATTGTCCATTTACCAACGGTAATAAATCGTCACTCAATGGTATGGTTATAAACACCATTTCATCTGTGTTCTGATTTTCCATTTTTAATTGCCTTTTACAATAATTTAATATATCTTTTTCACTTTTTTAAATACGTTGTCTTCGTTCAGCGTCTTACAATTTATTACACCATACGCTTTCATTGATGTTAAATTTCGAAAAAATCAAGAATATATTCTTAAATTTAAGAATACGATCTTAAAATTAAGATTACGTTCTTGATTTTTAGAGTTCATTCTAAAAATTAAGAATTTGTGCTTAAATTTGAGCATGTCAAATATTACTGACCAAATTTCAAAATCGAAATCTGAAGATTTCTGAAATCTACATTCAAGAATTTTGTTCTTAAATTTAGATCGTCATTTTTCTCTTAGTGTAGAAAGTCTTTAAGCTGCAAGTAAACTTAACATGTTAATCGAAGACAAAATCAAAATGGCAAAGTAATATTTTTCTGGCATTTTGTTGACATCATACATGTAATGAATGATGAGATAAGGACACTTTCTTTTTTTCAGAAACTTGGATGGAGACAACTCGAAATATTCAACATTCGAAGCAATGGGACGAGATGAAACGACATCATACAATCTGGCGAAATCGTATAGATGTGTGTCATCTAATTCTTTAGGTCTTTGCGGATAGTATGTGTCAACCACAGAATCATAATAAATATCCGTTGACTCAGAGTCCAAATTAAAAATTTCTTTTTTAGACTTCACCCTACGATTGCTGTTGATGTTAATATCAAACCATCTTATCGTAATATTAGGATCAGTACCATGAAGGGGAATGGACAGCAGAGTATCACTGGCATCAAGAGATCCACATTCTCGATTACAGAGACCACGTAGGATCACATTTGATACTTTATGGTATCAAATGAGACGAGCATGCGACTTTTCTCACCTTTGGTTGTATACATTGTTATATAGTAGTTCAGCACAGCTGAACTGAAGGTCCACATTTCCATTAAACGCAAGAAGATCAGCCGGATTATAGTCATTTATAAATATGGACTCCCTAGACTGAATAATATTATACAACCTTTTGTTAGACGATAATGTTTTTTGAGCCGCTATTGACTCAGCCACACCGCGAATTTAAAAGTGTCAGTCACTTGACGTGGGAACCCAAACCTATATACAGTTGCATAGCCGCGCATAGTTTTCTTCTTTCGTAAACAGTAAGTATTGTGCCTATGCGTTTGATATTTGACAACGCGATTGTACAACGTGTCCTTGTTAGGAATAGCACAAATGATGTATTTCGATATAAATTCTGCCACCTCCGCAACAGTCGACTCATCCAATATTGGTGTGTCTTTTACCCAGAGCATTAAATGAAAGTGTTGGAGGCCCCTGGACTGATACTCTCTACGCCAGAAGTAATGAGTGACCTCACCGAGAGGTGCAGCAGAGGACGTTAGGAATGCCAGCATCCCCTTGAACTTAATTCCGATGTAACGGGACGCAGATACAGGGTCGAGTGCAACTAACTCACTTGTGGGCTTTTTTGGCATCTCAGGACCATTTACTTCTGTAATATAATGTCCTAAGTCATCCCACATCCACTCAGATGGGCTAATTGTTAAAAACCACGTGGCAGGACCGTAGTTTTTAGTCATGCAGACCACTTCACTTCTCGGTTTCTTCCAGAATTATTCGGTATTCCACAGCCGGATGAATATAGCTTGTAAGTCTCCTTCTAACTGGTCGTTACTGATTTTTTTAATATAAGATGCTGCTGTAAGCTTTTCTTTTTGTTTAGTAACGTTAAGTTACCTTCTTCAACCTCTTCACGTTGAGTCAAAAGATGAAAAAACATATGCTATCAACGTTAATGGTAAACATAAAACAATATCAATAGATCGATTGAAGCCTGCTGTAATTTGGGATAATGAAAACCATTATTCCAAAACCGATTTTACTTTAATACCTAAAACACATCGAGTACTTCGATCTGGGAAAACTGTACAAATCAATATTTGACGTTATCACTGTACCTATTTCCACTTTCTAAATTTAATTTTAAATAATCATGTATCCATTTTTTATACTTTGTAAGCTTTTATATAATTGTCATTTTTCTGGAAAAAATAAAGTTAGTTGAATTTGAATTGTTTTGTGGAACACATATTATTAATTACAATTAAACAATAACATAAAGCGATCCTATTTATCTTCTCCGATATCAAACATTGTGTAATTGTCAAAAATAAAATCATGTGGGATACATCTAAAAATACAGAAACTTCGTTGCTGAACCCATGAGAAATAATCCTGTCACAGATCTCGCGGGTATCGGTAAGACTTTGGGTGGACGTTTAACTGAAGCTGGCTTCGATAAAGTAAGTAAAGGCCAATAACATTTAAACAATTACGGGTCTGTTAAATTTCGAAGTATTAAATTATATCTGTTCGATTTTCAAACGCTTTAGGCTTATACGGTGCTGGGTCAATATTTAATATTGAAAAAAAAAATAAAGAGCTATTCAAGGAGTGGATGAAAGACATCTGTAATGCTAGTTCTGAACAAGCATCCGGTTGCTACAACTGCCTAAATGATTGGTGTAAAGAATTTTTGTAAATGTTTTTAGAGTTTTGCTACCATTTGTTTTGTCCCAACTACATATGTAAATAAGAATATGTTGAGATGTTTTGATTTTAAAAAGTCAAATTATGTTGGAGGATACAGGATACTTCACAACGTTGAAGTACAGAAAATGTCTACAGCCAGGATCAAATAATAAGTCGTGTCGTAATAATTATAAGATAATTTTTATTTATTATAATACGTCTTCCTCGATTGAAAGTTAAGTTAGAATTAATATACGTAAAATATTTTATACATCAAATATTCGGAAAAAATATTTTACATTTAAAACCATAGTATGTATGTAGTTATTTTAGAATTATTGACATTTGATTTGAATAAGGTTGACAACAAGGCGAATCTATACATGGTGGGAGCAATGGCGAATTCAAAAATTCGCCATTTCCAAACGATTGTCAAATTTTGTAGTATTTCCTTTTCTATTAAATTCTTTGTCTACAAACAAATTTGATATTTTTTGTAAATTAAAATTTTTAAAACTAAAATTTTTATATGAATTAAAATAAGTGTATGCAAAAAAGAAAATAATTGTGAAAAAAGGAAGCAAACGTGAAAAAGCGAAAAAGGATATGGAATTCAAAGTTCAGGTAAGATTTGTATAATTGGAAACATTCTGAAGAATCACAAACTAAATCTTTGTATTTCAAGGCCACCAGAAGTCACTGAAACGCAGGGTCCCCGTGGATAGAATGACTGATGATATATTTTAAATTAGTGCTTAAATGTAATTTATCGTTCATGAGCCTTGCACTTGGCCTCATGCATTTAATTTTATGTAATTGATATAAATTAATTAATAAAAACAAATTGTATATAAATAGAAAATTTTATTTGTTTCTGAGTTACCTTTTTTAATTTTTATTCTACACTTTCATTCCATTATCTCCTAAAATCCCCAAATTTGTTTTTTGAAAACAAATTCAATAATAGGTATGAAGAATATTGACTGTGTTAGAAATTTATATTGTTTACTAAAATAATATTTTTTAGTCATTAGAAAATTCCTATTAGGGTTAACTCAATACACACAACTTACATACATATATCTAAATACTAAGGACATCGAAATCTTCAAAACAAAAACATTTTGATGTGGAATTTTAAAAGATGAATTGAGTATCCGATTACATATATGGCAAAAAAAGAGAATTACGTAGTTTATGTTTGTTTGTAAACTATTTATTTATTATGCAATAGCATTCAAAATATTTCTTAATTTAATCGACGCAAATTTTTCAAAGGATATAGAGAGGTATGTAACATTTAGATGCTAGCTGAAGTATTCATTAAAAATCAATATAAATTTGATTTGTTTTACAAAAAAAATTTTAATGAACATTTTGTATTAAAACATGTACATATTTCAAATTATTTAACTTTTTATGTTTTTATGAACATTGCAAAAGTTGTATGTATAGAGTAGATGTTTTAATCCCAACTACAAAAAATCCCCACTTTTGGATATGGCCTTATAGATGGGAGCACTAATACATAATTTCATTTCTTTATTTCTCACTTTCTTTACAAAACAAATTGACAATCGTTTGGAAATTTACATAAACAAAATGCCTGTTGTTTTTCGTGTTGTATTTGTTTTATTCTGGCTCCCACCTTATATAAATTCGCCTTGGTTGACAATTTTCCCCTCAAGTCAAATGCTTTATGATTAATAAATATTTATAAATACAAGTTTAGTTACAATCAATATTTAAAAGTTTACATACATTGATGTGTTTTTGTTTGCTTAAAACTATTGTTAATATGTCAGCTGCGTTTTCTTCAGATGTCACGCACTGTATATCGATTTCCTTTCCGTCGTATTTTTCTCGGCTATAATGATAACGAGTATCTACATATGTATGTGTTTGCTTTTCTTTTGAACTGCAGAATTTTCAACCATAAAAGCGGCCCTTGATTATCACAATATATGATTGTAGCTTCCTTGATGGAGTCTTCAAAATTTAGCTTCAAAATTCAGTAAACATCGTAAAAAAGAGACTTCCTTGATCCCTTGTTGCTATGAATAATAATAAGGATAATTTTCCATTAAGACCAATTTGTTCTTCAATTAATTCACCATCGCACGAACTATCTAAATATTTTGAAAAAATTAACTATTAATTCTAAATAAAATGCTATTAATTCATTAGAATTTGAGAAAAGAATTTAACATTAGATACTAATGAAAAATTGTTTTCTCTTGATGTTGTTTCACTATTTCCTAGTATTCCAATAGATCTTGCTATTGAAATAATAGATGAAAAATGGGAATTAATCAAACAACACACAAATATTGAAAGGGCATTATTTTTGCGCATAATAGCGTTTTGTATAATTGAAAATAGATATTTTCAATACAATAACAAAACATATTTACAACAGAAGGGACTTCCGATGGGTTCTCCAGCTTCACCAGTTGTGGCTGATATTGTAATGAAAAAACTACTTGATGAATGTATTGGAAAATTGATTATTAAACCTAAAGTTTTAACTATATATGTTGATGACTTATTTTGCATTATTTCTGAAAGTGAAATAAAAACATTATTATCAACATTTAATTCATTTCATCCTGACATTCAATTTACAATTGAGAAGGAATATGATTTCAGACTTCCATATCTAGATATAGTAGTAATAAGACGAAATAATAATTTATTTATAGATTGGTATCAGAAGCCAACATCCTCAGGAAGAATAATTAACTGTTTTCTAAGCATCCAAAGAAAATAATTATTAATACAGCTAAAAATCTTATTGATAAAATATTATCAGTAAGTGATAGTGTTTTTCATAAGAAAAACGAAAGGATAATTATGAATATTTTAAATGAAAATAGTTTTCCTAATCACCTATCTTGTAAATTAATAAGGCAATACAGATATATAAAAAGAAGTTCAGTTGTTTCTTTCGAACCTAAAATTTATAAATCTTTAATATACATATGTATGTACCTAGAATGTTGGAAAGATTACAAAGATCTAAAATTTATGATAACAATAAATATAGAATAACACATAGAATAAATGATACAGTAGGAAAATTATTTAGTAAGACTAAAGATAAAATACAGACTCTAGATAAATCTAATTTAGTTTACCAGATACCTTGTAATGGTAATGTTATAGAAAATTGTAATAAGATATATGTAAGTACAACTAAGAATAAATTAAAAACTAGATTGGCTGGTCATAGTTCAGATCAAAAGTAGTTTCACATTGTTTTAACTCTAATCACAATCTTGATTTTAGTAATATAAAAGTTTTGAACATAGAAAATAACTATAAACGTAGATTTATGTTAGAGATGTTACAAATTATTAAAGTTCCAAAACACAGGAGAATTGATTAAAGGGCAGATACAGATTCTGTGTTTTTAAAGTTGTTCATTTTTAAAATTTTCATTTTGCCAAATATTGTTTGTTTTTTGAATTTGGTAACGGTTTATTATAATAATTTTACACAAATTTTTATATCCCTGAAGAAGTCACACAACGAAGTGGCGAAATATTGGAAAATAATAAATATTGTTAAACTTTTTTATAAAAAAAAATAGTGAGCCTTAATAAATAGATCAATATACATACATATGTGTATTAAAGTAAATATAAATGCAACAAATTTTATTATTAGGCTTAAGTTCAGTTTTTTATTGAATTAATGAAAATTCAAATTACCAAGAATTTTCATTTTGAAAAGCAATTGCATGTGCAATCAGATTAGCAGAGCGTATCAGTATACCGATTTCAAGGCCGCTATACCCCTCATCAGCGTTCGTTTGTCCACTTTTATAATTGATGTAAAGTGGATACTAATTGAGAAGAATATCAACCATTTAACCAAGTTTTCAACAGAATTAGAATACGAGAACTAATTTAATTCATTTTTATTATATTTTTACATGTTGAAACAATTTGGTTAGTACGAAATTCCCCATCACTGTTTGGAAATTACTAATAATCAACACAATCTCATAGTCCGTTATCCTAATTTGAACTTAAAACTGATTTTATTCTTGTTACAACTGAAAAATATATCAACGTGAGAAAGAGAATTAAATAAAAAAATTTGTACGAAAATTTATTTTTTTAATTGCGTAGAGTGTATAAGTACTAAACCAAAATTGCATTATTTCTCAATTAATTCTGGAATAATGCTGGCTTTATTACCAATGCAGTGTGGTGCAATTATGTCTTTTTATTTCAATTAGTTGACAAATAAAGCAAATTTAGCTTATTACTTATGACTTTATTTCAGTGAGGCGACGAAAATCGGTACATTGTGCCGATAGTGTGATCTATAGCCGGCCACTCACGTATAGTTTTAACAGTCAGTTTCAACTGTTCAGTTATAACTGACAGACTTAACTGTGAACTGAGATGTACACACACGTGCAGTTCAATACTTCAGTTTTTAACATGGATTCGAACGAGCAGGACGGTTTGGCCGCTCTCGGTGTACTTTTTGTAATTTTACAAAAAAGAAAAAATAAACAGCGTAAACAGTGGTGCAAGAAGTGGTTATTACAACAAAATTTATCTTTCCACATTAGTTTATTAAAAGAATCAGCATCTTTTTTGGCGCGATCTTGGTACTCCCTAGATTTAACTTGTCATAGGCAAGGTTCAGATCTATATATTGCAATAAAATCAACTATCACTTGGTTCTGTTTACGCGATGATACGCACTCTCGCTCGACACAAATTGAACTGAGAACGGTACAGTTGAATTCCCACACACGTTCACTTCAGTTGAAACTGTCAGTTAAAAATATAAAAATTTTAAGTTTCTCAGTTAAACTGAACAGTTGAGTTGAACTCTCAGTTATTACCCACATACGTACAGTTTTAACTGACAGTTTTAACTGAAAAGTTGAAACTGACTGTTAAAAATGTACATGAGTGGCCGGCTTAAGCTTAAGAGCTATACACCAATTTAGTTTTAAACGTACACAGCAGAACGGAAGAACGTTATTTTTTGCGTAAACCACAATGCTTTAATTGGTTCTGGTAAATATGGACGCAATTCTTTTATATACAAACTTTATAAGAAATTTCAATATGAGAATTAAATCTTTGACAAATTGATGTTTATCATAATTTCGTTTATGTTTCGTCATGTCCATTTGTCTAATTTGTTCTTATTAAGTCAATTCTTGAGTATAAAGTTACGAATCTTATGGGTCGATTGCGGATAGCAAATTAAGCTTAATAATAATAATTTCTCATTTATACAACTTTATAATTGTACAAATGTAACTAAACACCTTCGTTAAAATACATAAACATTTATTTAACACATAACATACTTACAATTTTTTATAATTTGACATTTATTTCAGGTTGTGGCCAAATTACAAAAAAAAAAAAAAAAACAATTCTGTTAATGCCGCAGGTAAGTCACACCTTTTTTAAGTTTTATTTTTTATTTTCACTATACATAAGTACATATGTAGTCTATACGCGTGTAAAAGAGTTTATTATTCAAAAATTCTATTTACTTGATGTGCGTTAGTGAATTCATTTGCTGCATTTCGATGGGTGATAATGACTCAAATCAGTAGTATATTTTTAACAATGTTTGTTGTATTATACCTATAAAATTTTTAAAAATATTGTGGTTCTGTTTTTGTTATTCTCATATTTTCTTTGAGAGTTCGTCTATACGCATACGAGCTAAGAAACTTTTAAGCATGTTTAAAGATCTACTGATGAGATGGCATTGTCCTACATTTCGCATATTTTACAAATTTTTTCGTTTTGCGTAATTACTCAATATTTTGCATGAACTATTTCGTTTAGAGAGTGATGGTCAGCCTTAATAGCATCTTGGAGTAAAAACATTTCTATGGTTATCAAGTATTAGAAATATTTACGTAATTTATATGATGGCAGAGATGAATGTCACTGATAGTTGGCACAGAAAGATTTGCTATCACAAGCATTGCTGCCACTGCTTTCCTAGTTATCACTAGATATTCCTGTTTAAAGTTAGAAAATTATGTGCATCATAGTAGGCGGTGGTGCTCGCAAAGAAAAAAACATGGTTGATGGAATCATAATCGCAAACTATCATTTCATGTTGAGATTAATTAATGATTGCAGCTACTATATATTGCATTTGTCATCTAAGGAACATAATATGTTTTCCATAAATCTCCCTCTGACAATACCATTGTATGAACATAGTATGTATGCTCTGCAAATGCTGAGAAATTTGGAAATAATTATCGAATTCACTCCATATATTAGTATGTTCTCGTATATGTACCTAAAACCACTGATGTTGAAGATTTCAGGCGCACTTTTATTTTGTTGTAAATTTAAATAACTTTCATCATAAAATTATAATTTTAACATTAAATTTTTCACTTCACATCTCCTCGACTTATTAAATTCTATGAACGACTGAAGTTACATACGACTGACAGCTATTTTGTTTCTTTTCAGAACACAAACAATGAATGGTCACAATAAACTTTAATTTTAAATAAACTTTTATTATTCTCATTTACAAAAGATACTCTTATAGCAGCGAAAATACTTTTTTTGATACATTCAATTTTTATGAGACGAAACCCAGAGTGAATATTTTATTGTTGCATCAAATATTTTAATAATTGCATAATGTTTAATGCAACCATATTTGCTTCAATGAATAATTATTTGGTTGTGGCAGATATACTTAGTTGACATGAACATTTTGCAATCATGTATTTTCTCTGCGTGTGTACTTTCCTTCTTTCGTTTAAGTTTCCTGCCTTTATAAGTGATCCGATTTTTCGGAAGTCGTTATCTCAATCGATCATCAGCTGAAGTTAAGTAGTGGGAGATTATCACTTTACCGCGTGCCGTACATCTTATCCAATTCTGTTCTTTTAGCTCCACCACTTGTTTAGTCAGCTCTACTCGTCACCTTTCAATTACGGTTTGTGCGATATCTTTGATAGCCGTGATTAACCTTCCCTACCAGAAATAAATTACCTGTACTAACACACTCAAACCTTTTTACCAATACTTTTGCAATAATTTTACGTTGCAGAGTTGTGTTTATTTGACAATTGTCATGTTAGTCTTTCTAATGGTCATTTTACTGGTAATATAACTTCTCATTTGATCGGTAAAATTACGATTATTTATTAATAGTTTTTATAAAACAGCCAAAAATATGCTTATATTTTTGAAAGTAAAATTAATGTGAAAACAAAGAATTTTACAAAAATTTATAAATAAATCCATTGAAATACAAAAGGTAAGAACCAAAACGGTTATTATTAATTTACAACTGAAAATATAATTCTTTTTTATAGATAGTGGCTAGACAATGAAAATTATGTCGCGGCTGATGATGAAGATGCCGGTGGGAAACCTCAATATAAAGAAGATATGGACGTGGATAGTCCTAAGGAAGTGATTAAATATAAATATAATAACTTATGTGTCTTTAGTTAAATAAAATAGTTACTAAATTTATTTAAAGTTTGTTTATATGTATATTTTATACAGTCACAAGTGAGTGCTTTATCCAAAGTCAATGAGTGGTCATCTGTGATCGCTTTATCCAAAGTAAATGAGTGGTCATCTGTGACCGCTTTATCCAAAGTAAATGGATGGTAAAGTGTGACCGCTTGTTGACTAGTAAAAAGTAGTAGAGTGAGCAGTGAAGATATATGCTACGTACTCAAGAAAATTTCACAAGTGCGAGAGAAATGCAAAATCACACGTACACAAAATAAGTGGTAAAATTATTCATATTGCTCTTAAGAAAGTGACTTGAGGTTGAGACCACTTGAGGGGTTATCAATGACAGTAAATTTACTAGTCAATGACCATTCACGTTCTGGTAGGGTTTAAGCCGAACAGTAGACCGCTTTCTGTTAAAAGTTAAGGCTGTTCCGCAAACTATATTTAAGAAAAAAATTTACATGCAAATTTTTTCGAAAGAAAATAACTTAACATCTTTAAGTTTTTCTTGTAGAATTATGCTAATTCAAAAAATATCGAGCCTTAAGAGCGAAAATAGCTTAAGCGAGATGGTTTTCGATTTTATTCTGTTTTTTAATAAATAAAATAATTGGTATTTTATTCACTCAAAGAACTGTTACGAATTTATAACATTTATAACAAATTTAATTTTAGTTTAATAGTGCATTGATGGTTTGTTTGTATTTATTTCGTGACAGCAGATTGTCGCTTAAGCAATTTTTGTGGTTATGGCTGAATATATTATTTAGTTGGTTTTGTTTCGCTACGTTGCCATTTGGGAAATTTAAAGACATGCAAGTTACTCATACGCTACATCGAATATTATAATTGCATATAAAGTATACGCCAAGGAGTACTTACGCAGAAGCGTAACAACGCATTAGTCATTTAAAAAGTGTGCCTGCATCTAAAGGGTTTTTAAAACTGTCTTTATAAATTAAATCAAGACAATTCTATCGCATTAAGTGCGAGTAAAGAACTTCTTGTATCGTAGATTTTTACAAAACGCTTCTTTCAGAAATTTTTCTCCTAAAAAAACTGTAACAACACGTTATTAATAATAAACATTTTGGTATTTAGTAGTATTTTTGTTTAAGACAATAAAAAAAATCGAAACAACTACTGGCGCACCATTCAAGACATTTGCACTTGTATTAATTTATAGATTCAGGAAATTACATATTTACATATGTATGTGTAAGTGGATGTGTGTGTATGTTTTTACAAATATGTATATGTGCGTAAAACAAAAGGCGTTCTTAATAAATTATTGCCTGTGCTTGTCATGTTTTGTAGCATCATGTCTACGAAAATCCTAGTGTCATTGTTACCAGTCTTAGCAAAACATCCTTCCATACAAACTCGTTGTATTGTTTTAAAGCCTAAAGAAAATTGCAACAATAAAGTTCTAAATGAAATCTGACATTTCTGGAAGTGGCAGGATGCTACATTTTCAACAAGATTTTCTGTATGCCTTATTAACAGCATCATATCTCTAAGACTGTACAGTGGGTTCGTACATAAAAGAAATGCTAATACCTTTCAGTTTAATATTTGCACTTTTTCTTAAATTTTTTTAAAATATTTACTGCGAAGAGGAGAAGTCTAACCACAAACAGCAGAAAAATTCAGATTGCTAAATTTTGTAACCTGATCCGTCGACTGAGTTCAAAATTATTCAATTTGTAGAAAATATTCTGAATGGTTTTTGTTCTTGTAAGTGTTGTGTAAAGTAGAATAGATATTGATATTAGCTCCACTGTAGAAGTTTGCACGTAAAGTACATATGCAACTTCAAATAAAGCACCCTCTACTACTACTACTACTACTACTACCACTACATAAAATGAACAATATTTCAATCAAGTCGCTTTACTGTTCTTACTAACAGAAGACGACTACAGTTGAAATAGTTTAAGAAGGATGAAGACGTGCAATTGTCTATATCAGAAGGAAGTGGTAAATAATTTAAAACATACACATACATACATTTATTTAGTTAAATACATATGCACTGGTGTATGCAGAAGTATTTCAAGTGTCTTAAAAACTATTCAAGCATACAAGAAGACTCAAACTCACACATAAATAAATAACATCTACAATAAATAGGAGAAATTAATACACAACTATACAACAAAACTTTTGCAACTTTATCAATTATAATAAATATTTACATACATGCGTACGTACGTACATATGTACACACGTTAGGGTTTCAAATTGGCTGGTCTTTCGGTATTCCTGGTATGTAAAAAATTAAAACTTTTATTCCCGGGAATTTTAAACATCAGAAGAAAATATAATAAGTTTTTAAAATATTGTTTAATGTTTTTCAATTAAGTGTTTAATCAAAACCAAATTTATTTTCCATTAATATTTTAATTGAATTAACAATTATTTTATTGATTTTATTCGCATGGGGTTTATGGAAATTATTTACTTCCTATTTCACTATGCCGAAAGAATTTTTCCATGTTTTTAAATATTTTATATAAATTTTTTAATTAATTCTGATGAATTTCGCTACAAAATAGGTGATTGTTAGAGCATTAATTAATTTTATCATTGAATTTTTGTTTTTCTTAATTGTTTGTTATAAAACCAAATAACATTCAGATGCATGAGTATAAAACCAGCCAATTCAATGAACAAATTAAATTTCCAAATAAATGAAATTGAAATTCCCGGTAATTGCCAAATAAAATATCTTTCTTTTCTTTCGTTTTGCGAAAAATAATTCCCAGAAATTCTTGAAACTTTTATCCGGCCTAAAAACTCTAACACTTATTATATATATATACATATGTATATTTCCTCATGTGTTTACGTGTGCGTGTTAAAACAGAAATATTTAAGTATGTGTTTAGCTGGTAGACTATAACAGTATGCATGTTTAAATGTGCGTAGGAGTACGTGCACACAAATCTGTTATGGTATTAAATTGATTAAATACATCAAACATTGTTAAGGTAGGATTTTCTACTAAGACTATTTTTGTTCTTTTGTTTTTTAAAGTTTTAGTTTATATTTCCGGTGATTTGCAATATATTTATTACAAATTTAATTTTTTTCTTAAAAATCTTTTTAAATAACAGGATTATATTGTTACATTTTTTGACAAATTATAACTTCATTTATTTGAATGTAAATATGAATGTGATAATATTCAGTATAAGTAGTCTGTATTCAGCAATGCTGAAATTTTAAAATGGAACTTTTAAATAGAAATTGGAAAGTGTCCACATACATACACTTGTACGAGGGCTGTTAAGTCAGACATTTGTTAGGTGGCAAGTGTTATTTACACAAGACAGCAAAATCTGCTTACTATGAATTTTTAGAATCTTTTTTTATGAACAAACCTCTTTTATTCTTAATGTCAACAAACATGAAAAAATTCATAATAAACAGATTGAAAAAAGAAAAAATTCTAAAAATAGTACTAAAATTACTAGCTTTTACTACCTTTCAGAGTATGCTGTAAAATAATTTAAAAAAATTAATAAGAAACAAGATGTAAGAAAAGTACGAATTCATCCCGTTTGACCCGCTTAAAAAGTCCTTTATATTTTAATCTGGGTCATATGCTACGCGTTTACCAAATTTCGACGAAACATATTAAGCGGTTTTCAAGTTATGTTGGAACAAACATCCAAACATCTAAACATACAAACTTTCACTTTTATAATATTAGCACGAAGTACGATTAGTACAAAAATATTAAGTACCAAAACTACCAATTTTTCTTTATTTTAAACAATGTCAAATTCTTGCCGTCTAACGAATTTCATCCAAATCGGTTAAGAAAATTTCCCCAAAAGAAAAAGTACCAAAAGTTAAACAACACCAAAAGTAAAAAAGTGTCATAAGTAAAAGAGTACCAAAAGTACCAGTTTTTCGCATTTCAGCCCCAAGAAAGTTATTTAAAATAAAAAAAAAAAGATTTATGAAATTTTGTACACCAATAAAAAGTACCAAAACTACAAATTTGTCCCTTGTTTTACCCCCTTAATTTACATATATGTATAAAAATAGTGGGATTAGGACAATTAATCAATAATAATTTCGCATAAATTTCAATTAAGATAAATCTCAAAAGTGAGACGTGCTGCAGCGCCTCTTTTTTTCCTTAGGAACAGCACTCAAGGGATGACCGCTACTTATGAAGTACATTGTGCCAGAACTAGATATAGAGATAGAGTAAAGAAGACAGATGTTGAAAATTTAGAAGGCTTAACAACTTTTACAACTCTGCTTTGCGAATTAAGTTTACTTTTAGAGGAGTGTTTAAGCGCCTCTGGTGTTAAGTAGACTCATTACCTTTCGTAGGTTATATGTGCAGCCATTTTGTTAATTGTTTTACTTCGTCAACTATACGTGTAATAATCGAAACAGGCCGCTGTGATACACAGTAGCACTGTATATCAGTTAAGCAGTCCAACACAAAATTTGAAATGCTCATGAGTTTCCCTGACAAGGCTTTAAGCCCAGGTATAACTTATTAACGTATCATATGCAATTAATTCAGGACAATTCTTGGATTAATGACATCATGGTTATTTAATTAATTACCAACCCTAGAAAAAGAGATTTTTATATAAAATAAATTTTTGTAATAAAAAAAGGATTTTAGTGTAACCTGTGCATTTAAGTTTTATACCATGACCGAAATAAACAAATGATCCTTTTTCAATTAGTCAACACTTTATTCGTTCGTGTTTGTTACACGAAATATTTATCTACACCTCTTTAAGAATTACCTTAAGTCTGTCTGAATGTTTAATACTTAATTTATTCTACTTATCGGTTGCGCTAAAATTTATGCCAGTTACATTTGTATCTGTGGTCAAATCGTGTGTCTTAAATTTCAGCAATTTGTTAACCAACACTTGTATTTTATTTCTATTTGTATAGAAAAAGTTTTACAATAAATATTTCGCTCGCACAAAGTGCGAGTAAAATGTTACATAATAACAATAAAAAGGCGTGCATTTTATTGTCGAAAATTTCAATATATAAAACTCATATTTCATAAATGCTAAATGAGGTCTGTTTTCATTACACTTCTTCAGTTTTATTTTATGCGACTTCTTTTTATTCGTATTTTTAAGAAATGCAATTGTGACAATTGCAGCCAAGTGGAAATGCATGTTTTACACATTTAAATACAAACATACATACATATAATTATATTTATGAATGTTTACATTTACACATTCGTGTTATTTGTATTATGTAGATCGTGTATATGTAGTTGTATGTATAAAGAGTACATGTGTCCAACAACCATGGTCACTTAATAATAACACGCAAACTAGGACAACATTTAACCCGCAGAAATATATTAAATGCCAAAAAAAAAACAACATAAAAAACAAAATTTTGCTGCAGACAACATTACAACAACATTTACATTAAAAAGCAACAACTGCAGCAAATATAAAAAAAGCATGTGCAACATAACATAAGGGTAGCATCCAAAAAGCATGTTTTGCATCCACAAAGGCCGTCCGTCCGTCCGTCCGTCTGTCTGTCTGTTTACTCATCCATCCATCTGTCTGTCCTCTTATTGTTGCTTATAAATTGCAAACTGCAAGAACATTTTGATAAGTGGTTGCAACACATTCAACTCATTGCGATGTTTTTTTTTTTTTTTTTTGTTGTTCTTTCTAAGTAATTCA
This sequence comes from Lypha dubia, assembly GCA_947311025.1. Taxonomy (NCBI): domain Eukaryota; kingdom Metazoa; phylum Arthropoda; class Insecta; order Diptera; family Tachinidae; genus Lypha; species Lypha dubia. The sequence continues at coordinate 54,095,481 of OX371263.1, forward strand.
CAATTGTACTTTCGATATTTTGCTACTAAATCGAAATTTTAAGGATCCATTTGTAAATGCATTGATTTGACTGATATGGACATGACGTCTAATTATTTTAACCAACTTTTGTCAAGGAGGGTGGTGTTGGCTGAAGTGGTTAGCGCGTTGACTACTAAGCAAACAATGACGTGGGGCCTGGGTTCAAACCCAGGCCAGAGCAAGTCAATCAACATCATTAATTTATGTAATGTACATTAGTGAGACATTGTATTAATTGTTGTCGGACTATTTAAGTGATGAAGGCATAGCACTGGTCACTAAAAACTGTTCCGACAGCGATTGATGATGTTCTAAGCTAATATACACAACATCGCCCTCCTTCGTCGGTTAGCAGAAACATCGGCGAAGTAAAACAATTAATAAAATGTCTGCCAATACAGCTTAACAAAGTTAATGCGTCTACCTAACACCGGAGACGCCTCAACACTGCTATAAAAAATAACATAACGCGCAAAGCAGAGTTGTAAAAGAGTTAAGCCTTCTACATTTTCAACATCTATCTTCTCTACTCTATCCCTCTCTCTGAGTTCCGGCACAATGCACTGCATACGTAGGGGTCATCCCCTGAGTGCTGGTCCTAATTAAAAAAAAAAAAAAAAAAAAAAAAAAGTAAAGAAATATATAACAAACATGTTTACTAATTAACAGCCAAAGGAAACAAAATATACCATAATTAGTTTAGATTATATTCACAAGACGTGATAGTTTTACTCTATTTTTTTTTTGTTAAAACTTTAGTTAGAATAAAAACATTTTTACCAAAAACAAGATTCCAAAAATAAAAAATGTGGGAAATGGCTGACCTTGTGATCATTCTTGAAGCTTTCAGTTAAACGTATCTGCTGCCTTTCTTTAAGAAATCAAGGAGTACCGGAGTCTTGAAAATCAATTTCAAAGGGCTATTTTAAGTAATTAAAAAAAAGTTTTTATTTGATATCCTTCTCCAGTGATATCTCTTAATCACTCTGTTTGACGAAGTTTTTCAACCACGATAATATAAGTTTTGAAAATCAAAGCGCTTTATTCACAATTTTTCTATAACAACTTTGTTTGAACTTATCAATAAATTTTGAATATCAAAACTATCTTTAAAATCTTCTTTTATAAAAAGAACATAATCTTGTTAAGATAAAAACAAATACGGAAGATATCAAACATAATTAAGTGCAAACGGCCGAACTTTTTATCATACAAAATTGAAATTATATATTTGTTTTCGGTGAAAAATTAACTTAAACAATTTTGCACATATTCTTTGAAACACGCATTTCTTTCAAGTTAAAATTTCAAAACTATTTACAGTCCATTTGAATATTAAATATTTATTTAAATGAGTAGTGCACTGGTATATTAAACATATTAAAATTTTAATAATATTTCTTTCGCTTTAAGCAACTGGGAGCAATAACATCAAGATCGTATGAAAACCACCAAACAAACAGCAACAATAAAAAGAACAACTTGCAAAAAAAAAATAACATTAAAAAAAATAATAATTAAAACATGCTAAACAGCGTGTTCATCTGACTCGCTTAGTGGATGCCCGGCTGACTATTTGGCTGTCTTGTTAGTGAGTTTGTATGTTGTTTTTTTTTTTTTTTTTTTTTGTTCTCCAACCAACTATCCCCCAATATATGAAGTTGCAAGAATAAAAGCATTTCAGACCACGTTGGTAAGTGCCCGCCGACAACATTTTTGCACTACGGGCTGGTTGGATTTTTTTTTCTCTTCTTTGTTTTCTTTTTGTCGTTGTCTTTTATACTGTTGTTTTGTTCCAATTTAATCCTGCAGTTGTTAATTTTGTTAATTTTTATTTTTGCTGTTGCTGTTTTTAGCTGTTAATAAGAGTATGTTGCCCTAAAGTGCAACCAAATGGGTTTTCGTGAAAACCACACTTGCATAGAAGTTTTGTTTTCAATGTGCTCTAGTGTAAGTAAATGTTGTTTTCAATTCCCTGTGTTTTTTTTTTCTCTCTCTCTCTCTCTTGTTTTTACTTGGAGCTGCAACGTTTATCCACTGGATCCTTTTTTGTTCCTGGCTGTTGGTGTTTTATTCACGTTGCATATTTATCAGATTCTTTAAACTGAAGTGACCGAACTTTAACATTTTTATAGTAAAAAATTAAATATATAAAGTGATAGTAACAAATTGCAAGTTACTTTTTCTTACTATATTGTTGTTGCTGCTGCTGTTATTGTTGTGTTTGTCTTTTATGCCTTGGCGTACGTGGCGTAGTTGGCCCTTTTTTATTTAATTTATTAATTACCTGAATGTTGTTTCATAACTTGTCTCATACTGAGCGCTGATAAAATGTTTGTTATTTCTGGTATTTATCCTTTTCGGGACAATAAATGTGCATTTATGGTTAATTTTTTTTGCTGTTGTTTTTGTTGTTGTGGTCCTTATTTTGGTTGCTGCTGAGTTGCCAAAATAAGAAAACAACAAAAAACAATTTGTTGATTTTAGTGCAGTGTTGTTGAAATTAATAATGGGGTTAAAGACACAAATTGCTACAGGTGGCACATAAAAATACTTAAATATTGGGTGCTATCTATAAACGAGAGTTTTCGATATATTCGTATACTAGAAGATGCAGCAGAAATATCATCAACAGCATCAAACTACACTCCAAAGAAAAATTAACTAAAATTTGGAAAATTATTTTACTTAATATAAGTTTCAAAATGGTTATCGGTTTTTTTTTTTTGCAGAAATTCTGAAAATTACAAAATTCTTCTTTCACAGGAAATTATTCATTATGAAAAGAAAATATTTGTTAAAAACTTTTTCAGTGATTATCCAAAAATTAGTAAAAATATCATCATGGGCACCACCTGGCATTTATAGAAACAATGTTTTAATATAATTGTATAGTGGTTCATTTCCTTGCTATTTGGTTATTGATCTTGCTAAGCGCTTCTCATTACCGTTTTTGTCGTTAAAGTTTTCGACATTAGGATTGGGCTGGAATGCATAGCTGCCAGATTTGACGATTTATCGTCATTTTGACGATTTTGGGTCCTAAAAATGACATAGTGACGATGGGACGATTTATACCCTAATTTTGACGATTTTAAATAATTCAAATTTGCAACATTTATTTGTACTATAAAAGCAACTGAACTGCTGAAAATTTTAATGAGCAACTTTTTAAAAACTAGTTTGATTAAAACTGTAAACTTTTCTTTAATCTATATATATAAAAAATTGTTGCAAATGTTTTGTGACTTTATAACTCACGAACGGTAAACCGAATTCGATTAAATTTTTAAGGTTTGTTCGTATGGTAGTGTAGATGGTTTATTGAAATCGGTCGATGCGTTCATGAGTTATGACTTTTCTGAAAGTCGTGATGTGCTTTGATTAGGTAAATGGAAATTTATAAAAGTAAATAGCTTCCGTGCGAAGCCGGGCGCTCAGCTAGTTGATTATAAAAACAAAAACAATTTTTTAAATTTTGAAGACATTTATTTAGGAATATTTGCCAGAGATAAAATTGAAAAACACAAATAAGTGCAAAAGAAAAATAATAATTGTGATAATTTTTATATAGAGCTTTGTGATCAGATATTATCCAGATTTGATTTTGAAAATAAATATATAAAGCTCTTGGCCAAATTAACCCATTTAATATTATTAATGTAGAAAAAAGTTGGTTTTCTGAAATTATAACAGAATTTTTCCTATTTTGTTGAAGAAAGTGAAAGCCAAGAGCTAGAAACTGAGTTCAGACAATTAAAATTATTGCAGTGATAAAAACATATAACTATTGGATTTTTGGAAAACAATATCAGAGATGCAAACGAGGGATTCTAGTCTTTTGTTTCCGGTTTTGACTAAATTTATTACAAAAAACCTAGTTTTACCACTATCCCCAGCAAAATATAATAATATTTAGTCAGGTAAACATACATATATAAGACTAAAGTAAGAAATTCATTGAAAAAGTCTTATTTGGAAGCAATATAATTTACAAAAGATTATTTAAAGCTGCAATGATTAAACAGTTGTACATTAATTAATCGATATGTTTAACTGCAATATATATGTATTTGTAAAATATATTATACATATGAATATGTATGTATGTATATGTATACAAGTCTATTTTCTTTAACAATTATATTTTAGTGTTTATACATTTTTAGAAAATGTATTTCCAAAAATGAAATTTAAAATCATATTTTACTAAATTGAAGTAAAAATAACTAAAGGATTTGGATTTTTTTATATTTTTCCATACAATACTTTTTCCATGCATTTTTTCAAAGTATTGAAAGACATGGAATCTACTGACATGTGATTTTATCGTGAATTCTAATTGAAGTATCTGATCTCTGTATTCAAAACAATGCTATTTTATTAATCAGATTTGTTTATTTAAGAGTTTTGTAATGTTTTGCCTCTAATAAAATATGTTTGTTGAAAAAAAAGCGGTTTTTTTCATATGACGTTTTTATGACGATTTGAATAAGCTAAATTGACGATAATGACGATTTTTGCCCAAAAATATGACGATATTACCAAAAAAAATCTGGCAGCTATGCTGGAATGTCCAACGGTAGCTTCTTTAAATGTAGATGTTTTGTCTGGAATGAGTGGGGATGAAAACCTTTTAATAAAACACGAAGTCTATTAGGATTCGAACCGAGGTACTTCGGTGCATCACACTACTACACTTTGACATCTACTACCTGCCAGTTTACATAAGTACTAATTTCATAATAGTTAACATTAAATAAAAATAATTTAAAAAATTGTTTCACTCCCTCTATCCTCCTTGCCACGACCAATTTTCCTAGTTGCTCACCTTCCTGATGCTGGAGCCAACAAAAAATATTTTTTTTCTCTTTACAGCTACACAGATAAAACAGTGCCTAATAAATACCTAATAAAATAGAAGAAAATTAATAAGATATCTCTGCGGATTTTTTTCAAGAAGGAAGTCTTATTATTTTAATAAGGAAAACCTTTTTGAAAAAATCAAGAACAAAACTTATGTTTTTATTAGGTATTCTTATTGATTTTTTCACAAAGTGTTTCCTTATTAAAATAATAAGACTTCCTTCTTGAAAAAAATCCGTAGAGATATCTTATCAATTTTTCTATTTTATAAAGTGTTTATTAGGCACTGTTTTCTCTGTGTGATGTTAGGAAATACAAATTTGATGTCATCACAACGTCATGGTACGTCCGGAATGCTTATTTACAATATGAAGTTGTATTATCTCGATGAGGGTTAATGAAAACATTTTTATAAAATTTACGTCTGTTGGGACTCGAACCAAGGAGCTTCGGTTTCGTAGATTGGCACTCTAACTACCTCACTACTAAACCTTGTTAGCAGCCAGTTTAAGAAGATGATTTACACATGATCATACAGGAACCTAATGAAACGGATCTTCCGTACCTTCAGAACTTATTAAATAAATGAAATAATGTTTAGACTGTTTAGACCACCAGTAGCGAAGAGACAAGCAACTCCTAAGGTTCGGTCAGAATTGACAAATATTTGCAAATTCTTTTCAACACATTTTTTTTTGTTGTTTCCACATGTTCTTATTAAGTTAAATCGGTCATAATAAAATTGGATTCTATGACATTTTCTTTAAGTTGTGCATAAAACTGGTTAACTCAATGTATGCACTTGTCCCGCTCTTTTAGGCAAATGTTTGCCAAGTATGACCGTACCTTTAGAATCGTGTTTATGTGTAACTTCAAAATTAAAAAAAAAATATCAACGAAATTTCTATAATAAATGAATGAATTTGAAATTATTATATTTTTTGTGTAAAATCATTTTACATGCTGTCTTTTTATGTTTTGACCACTCTTTAGTATTCCAATAACTTTTTCTAATTGATAATACTATTATAATGAATAGAAATAAAACGATGAGAAATTAATATATAATTTTTTTCAAAAGAAATTTCCACAAAATCAAAAAAGCGACAAGTGCTTAGAGACTTTTTTGTAGGGGCTACTTAACTCTGTATGGGTATTTATACTCGTATATTGAATTGAAAATCATCAAAATGATTAATTTGTTATTTGTGTCTTTTATTGGTTGTACATATTGTTTTCATAATAAAATTAAAAAAGAAAAAAAAAAATAGACAATTGAATTGATTTATGGCAACGAGACGCTAAGTAGACATAAGATTATGTAGTTAATGTTTAAGAGGATATTGTGACCACAAATGCACTCAACACATACTACATTTATTTGCCTTAAGACCCATACAATATCTAAAGATGACCAAGAAAATGCTGAGGCAGTCAGCCAACTTCTAGAAAAAAAACAAGAATCATTTGTTTGTTTGTATTTTTTTTTTTTTTTTATTAAGAAGGTATTAATGTTGTTGTTTATGATCGTACAAAAGGTGGTCTGTGTGATCTGCAATTTGAAATATTTTCAACCAAAAATTTTGTAACATTTTAGCTCTCACGGTCATGTTGCAGAATAAAAAAAGAATCATTCATGGTGATGTATGGACGCAATAAAATATTGAGTGCTGCATGCAGAGTATGTATGGCCTTCTTAGGGCGCTGCTTAAAGATGATCTTAAAAAACAGCAGAGTAAAATTTACATAAAAAACCGTTAAATAAAATAAAAGGATTAATTTGTATGATTTTATATGAGAGTGATGTACAGAGGGGCGCATAATGAAAAAGATATGAAACAAAAAAAAGTTTCAAAACTAACAAATTTTTCTCCAATTTTTAAACGCTTAAGAAGTATATATTTAAATTTGGACCCTATTCTAAGCGACTAATAAATTTCAGCCAAATCCATAAAGCAATTTTCACGTTTTAGTCAAACAAACATCTAAACATACAAACTTTCTTTGCTGCAGTAGAGTCGATAACAAAAGAAATGTGATTTGTGAGTTAATAAAGACCACCATTGATTGTCACATCATTCTTTATAATGTGTAAAAATTTCGTCCAAATATCTGTAGAGAGAATAACAACATATTCTTTTACCATTAATTTGTTAGCGAAACAGTGAACTTGTTTTCTCCAAATTTATTTTTTTGAGTTATGATCTTATTGCAACAAAGGCTGGATATGTGTTGGGTGTTTTTTATAGAGTGACACAAGTTTAAATCATAATAAAACAAATAAATATATTTTTAATATCAATGAAACGGGCTTTATTGGAAAGAAAATTTTATGAAATTAATGTTTAAACATTATTTCTGAAATGTGACCGCCACGGCTGGCGCGTAGAAGGCGGAATCTGGAACACCAATTTTCAACAACTTTTCGCAGCATTTGCGGCAGTATTTCGGCGATAACTCTTCTAATGTTGATTTCCAGGTGATGATCCAGGTTTGGTTTATCGACGTAGACAAGTGACTTTATATAACCACAAAGAAAATAATCTAATGGGGTTAAATTACACGATCTTGGTGGCTTATTAATTGGGCCATTACGTGAAACAATTTTTTCATTAGAACTTTCTTTGAGTAAATCAATTGTAGCGAATAGAACAATTATTTTGATTAAAACTTACGCGTTGCTCTGGTGCAAGTCGATTCATAATGAAATTTCAAACCAAACTAAACAAAAAGCAACTATCAGCTGTTAAATAGTTGTTCAAATAAAGCGGTGATGGCAACTCAAAGTTGTGACACTCTATAAAAACACCCTTTATGTATATATTTATTCTGTACAATAATATTGGTAGCATTCTTAAAATAAAAACCTTTTTAAAAACTATATATGTAAGTATAAAAAACAGCATTGAATTTTGCCTTCAAACAAATCATGCACGAACCTGAACAATTATAAATATCAACTGCAATTAAAGTCATCAATATTGTCGGCGTTTTGCAATCGTAACAAAATTGACGTTTAACAATTAATCACGAATAATAATTTAACCTCGAAAATCAGCATTATGTCAAATAATAATTGCTTAGCAATTTATTTCCTAAATTGTTACATTTACTTTATGTACAGTTTGGAATTGTTGTTGCCTCACTCCACCCACCTACCCAACCATCATCCATCGATAAAGCCATCCAACACATTTGCCAGGCTGGCCGCAGTACAACCATCCATAATAACAATAACAATAATAATAGTTTACCAATTTAAACAAGAACCCTATCGACAATTGTCTGCATAATTCTAATTTATCAAAGTTTTATTTGCAATTGAATTGTGCTGTGTATTAAACAATTTGTTAAAATTGAACACTTGGACATGACAACGATTTGTTTTTTCTAACACTTTTGCCATTTTGCCAATGGAATGGAATTGGATAAAACAAAATAGTAGAAAATTAAAGTGAATAAAACTAAAAAAGAAGTGCGTTTTTTTTTTTGTTGTTTGTTATCTATATTTTTCTTTGTATTGTTTTGCAACGGTGTTGTTTTGTCTGTTTAGTCCTAAGGCCAGTTTGGCCAGATCAGAGAAAAGTTTTAATGTTATGCGATTTTAATATTCATTTTAGGTCAGAAATAAAAAGTAATGAGAAAATTTCACAGCGTTGTTTTTTTTTGTCGTTAGAAGGACTTGAAAGTGTACTAAAATGATTTGAATTGCGAAATTCACAGAATCGCTTTCATTATCCTTATGAAATATTTCAAAATATATGTGAAAAAATATGGAGTATTGTGAAAGACTTGCACTTGAATTGTTTCACTGAATTGTTGTTTATATAAAAATTAAAGGAATGAATTATATAATTTCATTATACTAACAAAATACTTTTATAATGGCAAAGAAAAAATTTCATTAAACTGATGAAATAAGTTCGTCAAAATAATGACATCGTTTCATTGCATTGACAGAATGCTATAACTCCATTAAATTAGTGAAATTCTATCATTAAAATAAAGAAAAATTTCAAGTAAAATTATGAAATAATGATAATAAAGTTTCATCATAACAACGAAATACTTTCATTATAATAAAGAAACAATTTTGTTAAAATAATGAAATAACGAAACTATTACATTGGATCAATGAAACTGTATAATTTATTTGCTAAAATGTTTATTTAAATAATTTTACCGAAAACTCTTTTGTAAGACAACGAAGAATGGCATTGGTTGAGTTTTAATGTGTTTTTTTTTATTCAATTAATATTGAAATTCCGAGAAATTCTGAAAAATTGTATATCAGTGTAATAAAATAAATTAAGAAACACAAATTCTGCATAAAGAGAAATGCTAAGCTTAGCAATTTGTTAAATTAATGCTAGTGATGATAAAATTGATGTTGTCCATAGTGGTGGACATGTGCTGCATTACTATGATAAATAATTCTCGTATTCAATTTCCAGTCGAAATAAATGAGTTTTAAAATGAAATACCTTTGATGCACCTGAACAATAGAAAATGAAATATAGATGAATAATGAGAAGTCGGTGTTGTGTACTAGCGTAGATCAAGCCGTTAATTTTATCCCCTCGTCCCCCTGATATTTTTTTTTTCTAAGCAAATACATTTTTTTTTTTTTTGATAAATTTTATTATTTATTGAATCTTCAATTATCGATTAAATTATCAATAAGTTTTTCAAATCTTAAATCTAAAAAATATTAAATATAAGTTTAGCCAATGCTAAACAAAATTTTTAATTTCAACGGTTAATTTATGTTGTTTTACATCTCTCGTGTACGGCTGAGAAAAAGAGTATCCCTCCTTTTCAGCCGGGTGTGGCCTCTATAATTTAAAATATTGCGTGCCAGTACATTTGGGTGCACCTCAAGTTTTTTTATATATTTTTTAGCGTTTTTTGAAAATGCTGTCTTCACCAACGGAACGTCGAGATCTTTATGAATTCGATGATTTCTGACATACCAGGGGGCTGCTGTAATTGTACGTAGAATTTTATTCTGTCGCCTTTGAATTTTTTCGACATTTGATGCTGAGGCAGTGCCCCATAACTGGATTCCATATTGGTTTCAGGATCGCGTTGTATAATAGTAGTTTACAGTCTAGGCTTAGTACAGAATTTCTTCCAATAAGCCAATTTTATGTGCAGCTTGATTAACATGTGCTTCAAACAACCTAATAGAATTTTCTATATCAGTAGGTGTTCTCTACAGCATATTTTCCGGTCAATGTGCACTCAAATATTTTTTATATTTCAGCCAGTTAATACGTGCAGATGTCAGCGGTAAATCGCATGTTGATGTTGCAGTTGTGTGTGAATAAATAGTGATAATAGTGTGCGAGTGATCTGAAGATAAATCCAATGATGCTTTAACTTCAATCATTTCGCTGGGCACACCTTTCGTAACTCCAAGGTCGATAATATCAGGAATTTTTGTCGATCCGTTGGCCAATATGTTCGCTGACCACTTGAAACTACATTCAAACCCATTTTTGAAATTGTGTCAAACAAAACTCGACCCTTGGGACTGATTAAACGTGAACCCCAAAACGTGAGTTTAGCATTGTAGTCGCCAGCTGCTAGAAAACGGGACCCCAGTGTTGTATAAAATGCAGTGTATTGACTCTCTGAAATTGAAAACCTGGAAGGAGAATAAACAGATAGGTTAGGTTAGGTTAGGTTTCGAGGGCCGCCACATCTGAGACGTGACGCACTTGGGTCCGTTAATTCGGTCCCTTTGTGATACCCTACAGCAGACAGGGCTCAGTCAGTTGGTTATTCAATTGCCTGTAGTTGCCCTGTCGCCGAGTCAAACCATCCTGATTGTTGCAAGAAGGAGGATATGTTGGTTAGCCCCATGTTCGCCAGACTGTCGAGGTCTGGCAGAGTGTTGGAGCCCATGGTAATCGCCCTAATGCTGTTAAGCGCGGGGCATTGACATAGAAGATGAAGAACTGTTTCTTCTTCCTCCTCATCGTTACAACTTCTGCAGTAGTCATTGTAACTTAGACCCATCCTTTTGGCATGAGTACCGAAACACCAGTGCCCCGTTAGCACTGTTACTAGTCGTCTTGTGTGACATTTACTAAGCCTGAGCAGATCGCGAGTTCTGTGCAGGCTGTAGCGGGGCCAAGTGGACCTGGCGACTCGACAGGTGTGCTCTTGTTCCCACCTTTCTTGAGCAAGATTGTATGATTCCTGCTGGATCAATCGCTTGCAGTAAGATAGAGGAATGCCAACGAAGTGGCATATCATCGAGTTGCTCAATGATGTTCCCTTTTTGGCAGTTTCGTCCGCAATATCGTTTCCAGTGCACTCTGAGTGCCCTGGAATCCAGACTAGTGTTACTCTTGAATGTCTCGCTATCTCGTTTAGAGACTTCCGGCATTCGTTTACCACCGTCGATGTAGTGTATACACCATTGATAGCAGCAATGGCCGCTTTGCTGTCGGTAAAAATATGGATGTCTTCCGATATCCTATAATACCTAAGCCATCTTGCCGCCCTTGTAATGGCCGAGACTTCGGCTTGCAGGACGCTACAGCCATCCCGAAGTCTGAATGGAACCTTGACGTTGAAGTTTTCCACATAGAAGCCTCCCCCAGTGTTTACGCCTCTTTTGGAGCCATCAGTGAAAACTCTGATGGCCCCTTCGGTGGCAGGGGGTAGGGAGTGATATTCCCTATTGGGAACAATGGATTGAAAAAGCCCGCCAAAATAAGGTTCCGGTGGGCAGTAGTCGGTGAAGTCATGGAGCGCTTGGTGCTGCCTGAGAATCCTGGAGTGACCAAGATCGGTTCTCGTCCATGAACATGTAGCGTTCAGTCTGATCGCCGCAGTCAAAGCTAGCTGTTTGGCCAGAACATCCACCGGAAGCCAATTCAACATAGCGAACAATGCCTTCGTTGGAGTAGACCTGAGCGCTCCCGTTATCAGGATCGCCGCTAGCCGAAAAATTTTCTCTATAGTTCGTCGGTGGGAGTCTTTTTCTACCGCTTCCCACCAGACTATAACCCCATAGAAAATTATGGGCTTAATTACCGTCTCAAAGATCCAGTTGGTCCCTCGGGGTTCGATGCCCCAGCTGCGACCAATTGCTCTTTTGCAGGTGTAAATAGCCACGAGGGCCTTGTTTGCTCTATACTGGGTGTTTAGGTTCCAAGATAGTTTGCTATCTAGGATTACGCCCAGGTACTTAGCGTTGTCCGAGACTTTCAGTGTGGTCCCCTTTAGTTTGGGGGGCGCAAAATCTCCGATTTTGTGCCTCCTGGTGAATAGCACCAATTCGGTTTTCGCCGGATTGACGCCAAGCCCACAGCTGACACTCCATTTGCTGAGGAGTGTCAGAGCAGATTCCATACACTGAGATATTGTGCTCAGGTATTTGCCAGAGATAGCTATTGCCACGTCGTCAGCGTAAGCTACGGTTTTAACCAGCTTCCGCTCTAGGCTTAGCTTAGGCTTAGGCTTAGAATAAACAGATGATATCACAAGCTTTTGATAAAAATTTTCAATGCAGATGTTTGTTGCTTGAATATAATCTTCACAAAATTCATTTAACAGGTAGTGTTTTATTCGCGTTTTTATTAGGATTCCCGAGCCACCACAAGCTCTACCTCGAGGATCCTTGATGTCGTAGATTTTATATCCACTAACTCTAAAATAGCTTCGAGACGTCAAATGAGTTTCTGAGATAAGCAATACATCGATTTGTTTATCCAGAAGAAAATATTCTATTTCATTCTTATATTGGCAGATGCCGTTTGCGTTCCTCCAAAAACATATTTTCAAGTTCATGGTTTGCTTAATACAGCCTGCAACAAAGTAGACTGCATTTTCAAGATTTCCTGCATCATACAGGACATGTTGAGAGTAAAAGTATTTACTGTTTGTATTAAGCTCTCAATTGAGGCTTCAATACGGCTAAGATTATACCCTGGAGCTTCGTTTACTGGTACCGGTTTTTGCGCTGTATTCTGGTTACTTTTTAAAATGTTAGCGTATGAAAATTTACTATTAGGTTGTTGCTGAGCAATTGTCGCGTTTGATTTCAATACGTTTGAATATTGTTGCTGACTGGTAGACGGTTGAGGTAACTGAGGGTAGCTTAAAAGTGTGATAGGCTAAGCGGGGATATTATTTTCTTTTTTGTGCGAGGAGCGTTTAGAAAACGAGTAAAGAGGGAAGCCTCTATAGTTGGCAGTGTGATTTCCGCCGCAATTGCCACATTTTTCGCCTTGGGATCACCTTTTGTTTTGTCACAGTTAGCGGTACTGTGTAGCTCACCACATACAACGCAGACTGTAGGCAACTTGCAATAAGATTTCGTGTGCCCAAATTGTTGGCAGTTCAGGCATAGGATTGGTTAGCTCTTTTATGTGGGCTCAACGGTAACTCTCCGGTGCAACAAATACTTTAGATCATAAATTGGATGGGATTAATTTTTTTTTATCTTGATGTCACCTGGCTGTAACTCGACTCTAAATATTGGTTGGAATATTTTTTCTCTATTTTTGATGTTTAAATATTTTTCACCTTGAATCCACTATTTTCAAGGCCAGACTTGACCTCTTCTGGATCCGCGCTAGAATCTATACCTTTTATTACAACGCTTAGACCTTTAGCACTCTTAAGCTGATATGTATAAAAATTTTTATATTTGGTCTCAAAGTCTGAGACTATTTTTCTGTAATAAATTTTATTTAGATACCAGAATATTTGTTTCATTAATTTTCCCACGCTTGATTGCAGTTACGTAAAACTCATTTTCTCCAATTAACGAGATAAGGCTTTTTACCAGAAAGCTGGAGTTCTGTTCTCTTAAATAAATCGGTGGTGGTTTACTCAAACTTGTATTAGTTGTGTCTTCATCACCTTGTTCAGTTAAAATCGCGAAACGATTTTCGGAATTTTTTATATTTTCCTTATCTTTGGGAACTTTTGCCGTTGACGCAATTTGAATAGATTTGGGACTTCTTCCCCTTTTTATTATCACTATTTTCACTTACTGCATCCATAATTTTATTCATTTTGTGCACGTTGGTCACCTGGGTATTTATTGTTTGTTTGTTTGATTGTACAGCTAAGCTGACAAGTTTGCTAATAGGTGCAATTGTGTTTGCTTCTTGATCACTATTTAACATGTACGGAGAGCATGATCGCGCACGAATAGTTGTGTTTTGTGCAGAATTCAGGTTTGTGTTTAATTCAATTTTTTATTGTCGTCATCAGCAACAAAAATTAAATAAGCATTTCTACTGCTTGTAGGTTTATTGTTGTTGTTTTTGCCAGAAGATGAACTCATTTAGAGTTCTCTTGTTTTTTTTTCACTTATAAGAGTTTGTGTATGCAAATATTTATGTATTATACACAAGCAAAAACAAAAATAAAATAAAACCAGTATAATAACTGTTTAATAAATGTTTTGTTTTTGTATTTTTTGTGACTTTAAATTTTTGATAATTTTTAATATTCAGTTGCGACTATTATAAAACGCGTCTGTACACTGCGAGAGTTGGGACTGAATGACGAAATGAATGTGTTTGAGTTTATTAAATACATATACACATATATATTTATTTAGTATGCTTAACACCGCATTCATAAACTATTGATTAACTTAAAGTACACAAAATTCTTACATTAAGGCCAATGAAAGGGGTTTAAAATATAAATTCAAGATAAAGTTTTTTCTTAAAAGGATCATTGCGCCACATTTAGTTCATATTATAAGGATTTGGCTCTTTTTTCCAGCACCAGCTTATTGAAACGAATGATTTATTGAATAAAAGTCTAAACCACTCTTATTGGAAGGACTTTTCTCTACTTTTTTCACTATAAAAGGATACATCCTGCAAAATGTAGAATTTTCTGCTTTAATTTATCAAATAAATTTCAAAGTTATAAAAATTCTGGTAACAAAGTTGTCCAACAACAAAATAATAATAATAAGAATAATGGCACGAATTAAACTTACCTGGCATCCCTCGACTTAATGCAATAACATAAAAAAAACACAATTACTTTCGGATAGATACGCCACAAACAAAACATGAAACAAAACAAATGATGGCGATAAAAACCATAAAAAGTTCCTTCAGTCGTTCCTTCCTCTATAAATTTGTTTATTCCTTAATTCATTGGTACAAACAGATTTCTCATGGGCTTAACTCAACGCGAGTATTTTTGTTTTTAAAGTACCCACGCAATGCAATAAATTTAGCTGTGGTGCTAAATTGGTAGATAAGTAGCAAATTGTGGACGAACGCACAATTTGCTAATACACAAATGTTTAGGCAAAACAATAATATGTCTAAAATAAAGTTAAAATTTTTTAAACGAAATTAATAAGATAAGCCCAGTTATATATACACACATGCAAATTATAGCAGAGTTAATTCCTAGTTGTATGTGTTTGTTGCAATATCTGGCCAGTGTGAACAGCAGTGTTTTTTTTTTATGAAGGCAAAATAAACGATCAAATAAATTGATTTTTAAAATGTATTTGATTTATCCGTAAAAAGGACTAATCAAGACTTTTTGACGCGTTTTAAATTATTCGTTTTCCATTGGAGATAAATTTTAATTAATAATTAGACGAAATTATTAAGCTAACGTAAAAAAAAATATTTTTTAAAAACTTTGTTTTTTCCTCTTTAAGTCTGCATGAGAATCTGACGAGGATTCAGGTAAAACTTAAAAAACACGGGATGTGTTTCAAGTACATCAAGATTCTAATGTTTTATTGTCTTAAAATATAAATAACCATAAAAATTATGTGGAATTTTTAGTCCATAACAATAAATTTTTATCCGACTTAACTATGACAGGATGTCCAAAGTATAAGGCTGAACTTATACCGATGCGACGTAAGACTGAAGTGTTTCTCTGATTAATACGAAAACGAAACATTAAGAATTAATGAGACAACCCACATCAAACAAAACAAAAGCAAAAATGTCTGCTTGCCTTAATGCAGCCAAATATTGGATGCAGAAAATACCTGTGGTTTGACACAACATACCCTCACAGAGAAAGAGAAAACAGATTTCCACAATTTCTTAGCCACACCAATTAAAACAAATAAAAAAAACATTGTCGCATTGCTGTTTGATTACCGGTTGTCTTTTTAGACAAAACCTTGATGTCAATTCTTTTTCGGTGTGGGCTAGCATCAAACAAGAGTCTTTGACTTAAAATACAAAAACCTTTTTTCTTAAAAAAAGAAAAGAAAATTGTTGTGTCATGAATTTTTCGTTTTGAAAATTCT
Source organism: Lypha dubia (assembly GCA_947311025.1). Lineage (NCBI taxonomy): Eukaryota > Metazoa > Arthropoda > Insecta > Diptera > Tachinidae > Lypha > Lypha dubia. The sequence continues at coordinate 54,111,646 of OX371263.1, forward strand.
TTAGAAATTGTAGAAAAATTTTTCAAATATTTTTTGGCAAAGTTTGTAAAATTTCCCATGCTAAAGATCATCTTTTTCTTGCCAATCATTTGTAAGCAACGATTTCGGCATTTCATGCAGACTTCATGATCAATTTCGGGAAAAGTTTGAGGAAAAAAATGTTCGCGACTTAGTCTGTGCAGACACTTGAAATCTATTGAAGTGTTAATTTTTAAGTCAACTTTAAGTAACGTAGGGTGTTTCAATGCCCTTCTATAACTTGCAGTTGAAACATTTTATCTATCGTTGATTGTATTTTTAATTGAATTTGATCATTTTTTTTTTTCAACATAAATTTGTTTTTCTGCGGCTGTAATTAATTAAGTTTCCTTTTGATAGAAATGTTTATTTATTCGAGTATTCTTCTTTTGTTTTTTTCTTGTTTCTTATTTCAATTTGCTGTAGGCTGTCTTTTCTTTCATGTTTAACAATTTTCAAACAAACAAACAAAATTTTCTATTTATTTGTAAGCAACAACAAACACCCAAAGAAGAAGAAGAAGAACTACAACAAGCAACCATTGCAGAGCAGCTACAACAACCGTCATGTCGACTGCTTAAGTTTTGCTAATTACCAACAAAATAAGAAGCTTTTTCTCGTTTGACACCGAAAGATGTTTTCGTTTGTAAATCTTACTTTGACTATTTTAAATTTAATATCTTTTGCTTGATTTTTATATATGTGTGTATGTATGTATGCATGTATGTTTGTTTCTTTTTTGTTGATTTTATTTTTTGTAATTTATTTATTGCTTGTCGGTATTAAAAAAAGAGACAGGACAAGATTTTTTTCTTCTCTTTTTTCATTCCTTAAACTTTGAAACAAAACACAAAATGATAATAAATAAAATGTAAATCTTCTTAGTTTAGAAGTATAGAAGTTGCAGCAGAGGACATGACATTTGTACTCGTAACAAAGAATCAGCTTTAATTTATTAACATTTGCCATCATGACAAAAAAATATAGACGACACATTTTCAGTCACAATAAATTTTATTTGAAATTTCAACAGAATTGTTTTAAAGAAGCTTTATGTTTTCATTAATTGTAATTAAGACGTTTTACAAATATGTTCTCATATATACCGCAAATTCTGTGTAATACCAAAATTTTGAAATTGTTTTTTTAAGTAAAATTTTCATAATGGAAAATAGTACCCGGGAAAACACAAATAAGCAATTGCATATTTTTTCCTAAGTGATAAATGCGATTGCAGATTAAGCATTTAGAAGTTTCATAACTTTTTAAGAAAATTTTCCATCAATTTTTAAATGCATATTTTTGCATATTTTTGCATATTTTTGCATATTTGTATATTTAAGATCATAATTTTCGTAATAAAAACGAAATGAAATTGGTTCAAATTAAAAAAATGTAATATAAAATCGAGCTAAAGCTTAAAAAAATAAAAAGTTAACTTTTTAAACATAAAAGGTAAGCATCTACTGATGAGTTGGTATGGCAACCAACTTAATATATATTTAGATATTGCTAACCCCCAACAAAAAAATTAAATTTAAAAGCTTTAAAAAATATATAAAATATTATTAAATTGAAAGACCATAAGTCGTAGTTTTAGCAACTCGCGATTTTTTTACTTAGTTCGATAACTTAGGCCCACATTTACAGTGTTTAATTAACTAATAACAATGGTTCAACCTTAGATTTTTCATACAAATATCATGAGTTAAGCAATCATCATTAGTTAACTAAAAACTGTAAATTTGGGCCTTAGGGGGTTATACGGAAGGCGAATTAAGCCAGGTGGCAGCGGGAAAAAACAAGAACTTGGCAGCAAAAACAACTGAAGCTGTCAAAAATATAACCAGAAAACAGCTCTTTGACATTTTCAACTTAAAAATAAGTAGGGAAAAAAATAGTCAGCTTTCGTAACGCAGCCACCTGGTTTAATTCGCCTTGGTTATACGCGATTTGAAAAGAGAACGTGTTAGGACATCTCTACGTTAAGATAACGATATACATACTAGTGATGTTACGAATATCAATTTTTAGTATTCGCGAATACGAATACGAATATTTAAAACAGTATTCGCCGAATACGAATACGAATATTTCTTTTGAGGTTTATATTTAAAATTTAATTGGAAAAAATCCCTGCCTTTGCGTTAGTAACTATAAATGAAAAAAAAAATTTAGTGATTTAACATTATTATTGCATTAAGGTGTCGAATTTGAAAACCTCTACAGAACATTTTTTAATTATTTTACTTACATACTTTCAGATTTCGTTTTTCTTACTCTGTTTGGGTTTTTAATTAATAATTTTGCAGAAGGCGCATCCACCTGTGTCAGTGGAATTTCATATATAAAAAGTTTTAGTTTGATTCCTGTAGCTTCCCACCCTTATACATTTACATATAAACAGAATCAAAACATCTCACCGAGTTTCTTTAAATATCATGCATTTAAGTTATACGAGTATATTCCAATTTATTGCCGATAGATGATGTACTTTGTTCAATTCACTGCTGCGAAAGCATTTTTAATTTTATTAATACATTTGAGACAACTTAAATTATAATTTATATATATTTTTGTTTGTTTTTTAAGAAGGTTATTACTTTGCGTGAAATACAATGGGTTTTTTTTAATAAAAATTACATTTTATGTACTTTTTTAAACTTTTGTATGATTTTTTTTTTTGGAAAATGTATGGGAAAATTATTCGAAAAATATTCGCTTGAATTTGGCGAATACGAATACGAATACGAATATCTTAAAACAGGCGAATAGTCGAATAGTCGAATACGAATACGAGTATTCGTAACATCACTAATACATACATAGATATTTATGTATACATACATATGTATGTACATATGTGACCTTCGCCGAGAAAAGGGACCTAGTGTGTCAAAAAACGGGTTTGGACTTAAGAGTGGATTAAGAGTGATAATGCGTTTTTTGAAACTTTAAATGCGTTTTTCTCAAAACTTCATTTCCACACACTAGGTCCCTTTTCTCGGAGAAGGTCACATATGTGTATGGATTTGCTTATTTTATTTTTATCTTATTAACATGGAAAAATTATTTGCATATTATAATAAAAATTAATTATTATTGTTATTAAATGCATCACAACTTAAACATGATTTTAATTATTTTTAATGTACATTTTAAAATTTTCCGCCTGTTCTTTTTTTTTTTTTTGATTAATAGAGAAAATTTATTTATTTTGGCACGAAAGATGACTGTGACATTTGTGTTTGATAAATAATTTTAGTATTTCGGACTTTAATTGCAAATTATTGTCTATAATGAAAATAAAATCAATTTTTGATTGAAGTTTACTTGCATGTCCATGTTTACACATGCACGCGTTCATATGTATTGCTGTTTGTACCTGCACTTAGTACATGCACACACAAATGCATACATAATTATTTCACATTTTACATTTATAAATAAATGAAATAACTGTTCGTTTGCTAATTATCCATCAGAGAATTAAAACGAAGTAAAAAAACTGTGAAAATGGGTAAAACGTGTAAACATCAAAATATAATTATCGACATGGTTGTCCTCTGAAAATTGGTCTGAATGTGTTCAATTGTCGTGTAAATTGTTAGTTAGTGTTTGTATGACAAAGCTGAGCAGACATTTTACACACAAACTAATACACACACAGACCCACACAGATACACACCACACAAACTTGAAAAACAACATGGCCATAGATAGAGGCAAATGCGTGTTTGCTTGTAATTTTAACCAAAAAATCCAAAAGTGATACGTTGACCGAAGAACCAAACAACCAAACGAGCGATCAAATAAATAAACATGGAGTCACACTGCACAGTCAGTCAGTTCATCAGTTTGATATCTATAAAATGTGATGGAATATTTTAGCACTAATTGAAAATTAACCCTTAAACACATTTAAAGTATTTAACTTTTATGTCTTTGAATGCTTTCCATAGAATATTCTGAAAAATACTTATGAAGGACACTTTAGCCTGCCGCAGCGTATTTTAAATGATTTTTTTTTTACCTTTTTCACGACAGCTACAAATAATTCTGGCCCAAAAAAACCTACTTCAATACAACAAAAATATATATTTAATCTCCCGTAAATAGAGGGTTGATTTATTAAACAATATTTCAGGAGGTCGCTTATATTTCTATGGGAGCAATATTTCGGGAAGGGCACCTTATCTCTCGGATAACAAAAAAAATTTAACACCAGACATCAAGAAACTTCTTCCAAAAAAATGTTGTTTTTCAATCGGTCAATAAATTTAGGATTTATACGACAATAATAATTATTTTTAAGGGAAATTATAACAAATTGCCCAACATCTTTGGGTCTTTTTACGATGTCTTTTAGTTTCATGTCTTTTTCCCAATTCTGTTTTGAAATAATGAAAGGTAACAAAGATAAATAACAAAAGTAAGAAAAATAATGAAAAGTAACAACGAGAAATAGAAGAAAAGTCTCGAAAAACACAAATCGAGTCTTTTCGTTTACCCCTCTTTCTTCCCTACACCGCTCACCGGCAAGTAAAAAGAGACGTCGAAAACGCGACATCGCAAAAGTCATCATGCAAATTGGGTGCAAGCTGCAACCACAATATTTCAATCAAGAAAAAAGCCCGAACAAACAAAAAAAAAATATGGAATCGTTAAATACGAGTAAATAGTATATATTTGTAATACAAAAATTTTTTTTTTTTTTTGTGTGGGTACAAGTGGCAACGATTTCCAATTTTTTTTTGTTGGATCAAACTGCATAGAAACCCGTTCAAACACAAAAAGGATTATAAAAGTCGGATCATTATTGGGTGTGTTATTAGATGTTTAATATTTTATTAAAGCAAATTGCACCCAATTTAAAAAAAAGAAAGTTTTGTTGACACAACCTCAACAATCAACCTTTTTCAAAACATTTTGAAAATCGGTTCATAATTGATAGTAGGTTCCAACATAAAAAATACTCATCGAATTTATATTTTCTTTCTTATTTTTTTGAAGTCGGATAAAAAGTGCGCGGAACAGACCTTATATCTACAATTAAAGGATTACAAGATTTCTTTCATCGGTTCGTTATAAAAATATTCTAAGAGGAAAAGTGTAGCAGACTTTAAATTGCAAAACGCCGATACATAAGTTAATAACTTTTGTAATCTCTTCTGCTAGAATCAATCGTTAGAATGTTTTGTTTAATATTTTTAATGAATCGCTCTAAGGTACATGCATTTATATCAACATTTTACAAACCCATATGTACATACGCTTTTCTTTTGCAGTTGATCACTCATTTGGTCACTTTTATTTTTTTATCACAATTTTGCATCAGCAAAATAAATGCAACAACACTAAACAGAAATCTGCATACAACAACCATAATAATATTAATTAATGTCATTTATTTTATATGAATAATTGTTGGGGTTTCCTTTTAAATTTTCATTGAATATTATAGTTTCTTTTCTTTTTTAACTTATTTTTATATATAAATGCAAAAGAACGAAATTGTAACAAGAAAAATATTCATCGTATTTTTCATGTTATTCGCTTTTTCTAGGAATATAATTACAATGATCGTCCTTTTTGTTGTTACTACTGACTTACAAACACATGTTTGCATTTAGATTGGGGTTTTGTCTGAATTGTCCATTAAAAATTTTTGTTATTCTCTGTTTAAAAATAATAATTGGGGGTTTTGTTAAATTTGTTCATACAGACAGACAGTTCGTTTTTCTTTATTTATTTTCATTATACAGTCAAATCCCGATAACTCGAACCCCGATATATCGTAATTCCCGTTAATCCGTAATAAACTGTCGGTCCCTTGAAAAAATCTCGTTGATTCATAAAATTTCCATACATTTTGGTCCCCACGCTAATTCGTATTTTTTTTTTTTTTTTCAAATAAAATCTTCTTTACCTCTTATAAATCGTAATTGTTTGCTAACTACTACTTATAATTCGTAATAAAAACAACAGAAACATGGAAAGAATGATTTTTTGTTTACCGCTATTTTTTTCCGAGGGTTTTTGCTTTTGCTTGTGTGTGTGTGTTTATTCTCTTAAGATTAGTTTGTTACATGAATAACAAAGAAAAATGTCAAAGCCCACACATAAAACTCTATCGGTGTTACAAAAACAAAAAATTTTTGCAGCCACTGACAATGGAGAGAAAAAAATAGACGTTGCTAAGCGATTTGAAATTGCTCCATCAACCCTTACTTTAATTCTTCAAAAGCAATTGTTTTTTATGATTTTTTTTTTTATCGTTTTAGTAAATAAATTGAAAAACCCCGTTAATTCGTATTTATTTTATTTTAACCCCGTTAAATCGAAATCCCGCTAAATCGAAAACCCCTATAATTCGTAAGAAATGGCCGGTCCCTTGCCATTACGAATTATCGGGATTTGACTGTAATACCATGTTCAGACGTATATTCTTAATTATATCAATTTAGTATTAATTGAGCAATTAAATTTATAATATAATAGATGTATATATATATATATATATATATATATAATATATAATAATTTATTCATTTGTCATTTAACTTGTCATTGTAACGAATTTTTTCTTGCATTGAACATACTTTTCAGTAAACATACCTTTGGACAAGAGTTGCATTTCGTATTTTGATCAATTAGTAATATAATTTAGTACTTATTGCACAATTTACTTATTGAGGACTTGTATGGTAAATTGAGCAAAATTAAGACCTAAATTGCATAAATTTCTTAATTGTACAATTAAAGCGTATGTCTGAACATGGTATAAGGTTCATTATTGGTTCTATAAAAGTCAAGTAGAGAGAGGCTTTTTCTGATCTAAAATGTTGCTTCATATTCCATTAGCGATATTTATAGAAAAATTAAAATATTGAACCTATGCCGAAATAATATTGTCAACATAAACTTTAATTTTCAGTATATGTTTTTCTTTATTTTTTTTTTTTTATTTTACTTGCATTTAGGACACAAAGATAGTCATAAACTTTCTACAAACAGTTCAAACGTTCTATTTAAGCTAAACTCACAGCAACGAAAAGTTACAATGGTTTTGTCTTTTAAGTCAAAGACACTTCTTGGTGCTAACCAACACGAAAAAAATAAAAAGTTAACATTAAGTTTTTGGCTTAAAATACAAGCGGCAATTGGTATAAACCACCATAATAAAGCAGGCAATTATGTGCAACGAGGTTCGTTTCAGTCTGTTTTTCTTACAGCCATACCTAAACAAAAGCGGCAAGCGTTTTCTAGCTGTCAAAAGTCATGCTCATGCAATTTGTATGAAGCATTCCCAAATAACGCGTCGGCAACATTTTTCAATTGGAAAATCCGATTTTGACAGCGCGTTTAATAGTGCAGTTAGGTGCAAACGACAAGCACAGAGGATTTTTTTGTTGTGTTTGTTGTAGAGATGCACAGACCTGTATTATTTTTATGGCCGAATATCATTATCAGGGTTGTTATATATTTTTTAATAACCCTGTTTTTTATCGATTTGACAAAGCGTTGGCGCTCTTGTTTATATATGGCATTTCAGCATTAACGCTAGGCGGTAGAAAACGTTCCGATTTCCGCTTTTGTTTAGGCATGGCTGTTACTCTCTGTCGGTATGTTTTATCAGTCGTATTAGTCAAAAAAACTGTTTCGACTCTCGTTGGAGTGTGTTCAGCCTAAAGCCTTTTTTATTTATCTTGTAGAAATTCCTATTCAAAATTGTTGTACTTAAATTATATACCATAGTAAGCAACACTGGAAAATTACAAGAACTAACACAACAACAATGAGAGCATAAAGTTTGCGGCATACGAATTTAATACCGTGATATTTAAACTTGATAAAAAAAACGTCAATAAGATTAAATATGTTGATATGACAATCTTCTTCGGATCTTCATATTGGTATAAAATGTTGCACTTAAATTTTGAAATACGAACTTAATTTTGAAAATGAAAACAAGATTTAGAAATTTTTATATTAATTTCGAAATTTTCTAACTTATTTTGTCATGACAAAGAGTTTTGATGTTTGGTCTGAACAAAGCTTTTCTGAAGGGACTTAAAAATATGTTGTCTTTATTCAGAGCTGTCGCACGAAAACAGTAGAAGATTGTGACCAAATGATGGATTGTCAGCAATGCCACCTTGTGGGTGTTTTATATAGTTATTAATATTCTTTTAATGACTAACCATCATAAGGTATCACTGCATACCAACCCTAAGAGATCGTATGTATGACCAAACTAAAATTTTAATAACTCAAATTTTAGATTTTTAAATATATTTAACATACTTATGGATGTTCCAATAAAATTAAAAATAAATGCAAGAACTTCTTACGAGTACATAACTCGTATGTTTTCTTTTCAAACATCTTTTTTTTTCACGAATGTAACATTACGACGTCACAACATATGTATATAACTTCACACCTAAATATTTGGAAACGTATGTAAGTGCTTACATCGAAACATAATTAACTTGGTGTAATTAGATTCAATCACATCCATTAATTGAATTAATTAAAATATTAATTAAAGATTGCTTTGGAGTTTTATTAAATATATTAAATGAAATATTTTTTTTTAGGAATAATTTTCATAATATCAAAAATATTTCAATTATTGCAAGTGAAAGTCGATTTAAAACTAAATTCTTGGTGGCCAATTAAAGTTTTCGATCATTTTTTTTTTTTTGTTGGCTGTAAGAAAAATTAATCGAAAAAGTTAATACAAACTTCAACTCCGTTAGAAGTAGTATAGGAAAACTGCATTGGAATACCACAAGGAGTCCGTTGTAATGTCACTGCTTTTGATAAACTTTATTATTTAGAAGAGATTTTAAAAAACAAGAGTCGGATTTCCGATTTTGTTTCCCATAATGTGACATCCTTATCAAATCATGTTTGCAAATGTTTTTGCTCAGTATTTTAATGTCAATCGAGATTTAATAACTTTTACTTTTGTGACAATCTAAAGTAAAAAAAGCACCAACAATAAAAAATACTTACGGTTAAACTTAAACAGGCATTCTGTCTGAGTGCCTGCTCACATCCGTACAAAAATAAAAAACCACTTTATTTTGTTAAATATTTTTCAATTGATTTGTTTTATTGATTCGTTAATTAAATTCATAGTTATTTTTCTCTCACTTTATAGTTTAAAACGTTTTATCATCATAATTATAATTAATTGCTAATTAAATAAACTAATTGGTATGGTGGTACAGACATAAAAGGTCACATTCATAATTGAATGTTATCTCATATAAAGTACTGATTTAATTAAATTTACTTGTTTTTTGTTATATTTATTGTTTATAAACTATTTTGCACAAGTTTTTTCTTTATTCTTTTAGTATTTAAACTGATTTTACATTTATAAAATATTAATTATTGCAAAAACTATACAGAAGAAATTATATGGTAGAAGAAATTACATGTTATTCTTACAGATCTTACAAAAATAGAAAAACAAAAACGACAGAAAATTACAAGAAAGAAAAAAACACATAAAACAAATTAAGAATTTATCACAGTAATAAATTTACTAAATGCTAATGTACACACACTCGCACACACACATCCATTTACATATACATATACAAACATTTACACAAGCTCTGAGGCAACAAGCATTTGCAATAACTTTTGTTATCAAATTATTATCAAATCCTTCTTTCAAACCCGTGTATCTTGCTGGACATGTGTTGGTTATATCATCTTATATGTATATATGTGTGTGTGTGTACTTCTTTAAGTTTGCAGCTTAGTATCTAACATGATTTTCTAGGTTTTAGGAAATATTTAATATTTTAAAAAAGAACCTGTTGCTTATTTTTGTTATTAAATCTGTTATTACAAATGAAACATTTACGAAGACACTTAACAAATAAATAAACTTAAATTTAGTGAATAATAGAAACTTTAATAAAGTACTTTTTAAGAAGTATAATTATTTGCACTTAACCCTTTATTTTCAGTTTTGAAAATTATCGTCGATTTTTAGAAACTGCCGAAAAGAATTAGTAGAAAAGAATGAAAAAAAAAATAAAAAAAAACTTATTAAAGATCTTATTTGTTTTGAAATTGGGAAAATTTATGTAAACCGGAAGTTCGAGATAAAACAACCAATCTTCAAATATAAGAAAATAAAAGCAAATAAAAAACTTTACAAACCTCTTTGAAAGCTTCACTTCGAAAGTGAATTCATAGTTTCTGTTAAGTCTGTGCGCAGCTTTTAAACTGGTGAAACAAATCCTGCTGCTGACAATTGTTGGCTGTAAAGAGAAAAACATAAATACATTCATTACAACACTGTGTCTGCTTTTTTTTTAAGCGGTGCCAAAAAGGTCTTCTTTATTCTTGAAAAAATTAATCTCATATGAAAATTGTTTGATCAATAATGTGACAAAAAGAAGTGCATTCATGTTTGTAAACTATTTTCGATGCTCTTTTTTCAGTTGTGACAAAATTAATTCTTGTTTGCTTTCTTTTGGTTCTCTTTAGATTTTTATTCGATTATATGATACTCTTTTTATATTCGAATGTTTCATGTTTTAACATTATCTTGACTTTAAGGAGAAATATTGGCGTTACGAAAGCTTACGTAAAGCATTTATTTTAGAGCGGATAAAGTCCCTTCTCCCACCACTTTAGAACATGGTTCTAGTGTCCCTAGAAAAGACATTTTGTAACAGTTCCACAATATTCATTTGGCACAATACCTAAAATAATTTTGTGGAGTATTTCAACTCTGTAATTCATGGGCACACAGAAAAAAATAAAAATTGTTTGTGATATCAATTAAAAATTTAATTAAATTTGCACCAGTAAACAAATTAATAGTATCAATTAAATTTTTATACATTTATTATCTAAAATTATTTATTACAATTAAAAATTATATAATATAAATTAAATATTTAATCAAATTTTTTTATATTTTTAATTACAGAGTTAATTGAAAAAAAAATTAAATATTTTTTTCTGTGCACATAAATCCGGCATGTCGCTTTTTCAAAAAAAAAAAAAGCTGTGAAAACCTTTCTTTAACAAAAAAATATAGTGGCATAAAATGTTTTACAAAAATATTTCTCATAAATTTATTGAACAAGTTTTCAAATGCCAAAATTCTAATAATAAAAAAAGAGCTATTTTACCTTTTAAAAATATGTTTATACGGATGCTCGTTATCATTTGATGAAGCGGAACTACAACTGCTGCCGCTCGAGTTTTCATCTCTCGGTGAATAGTCATAAGAACGGGAATAGGTCAAATTGTATGGAATATTATTGTTGTGGCTATTGATGTGGTGGTTGTTGATGATGCTGCTGGTGCTGGTGCTGTTGTTGATGTTGTGGCAGGTAGCGGTCATATGGGCTTGCGTAGCGGTAAGAAGAAGATTCGTGGCCGATTGGACGTTCGGCACTTTCATATTCGGTGGAGTTTGGGGTGGAGTATCTGGTTGGGCTTCGGGAAACCCCATCCCCCGTTGCAGGGTCAATGACTGCTGGTGTTGCTGCAGCTGCAGCTGTTGCTGATGGTGATGATGCTGGTGCTGATTCTGATGCAACTGTTGTTGGGTAAGATGAGAGTTTGTGGCTGTGGCTGTGGCTGTGGCTGTTAAAGAAGCTGCTTCTGCCGCCGTAATAGGTGGAGTTGTGGCTGTATGCTGCTGAGATATGTTGCTGGTGTGATGACTGTTGTGACTGCTGCTGTTGTTGTTGTTGTCGTTGCTGTTGCTGTTGCTGTAGGCTGTGATATTGTTGGTAGCCATAACTCCTAGAAAATTCTCGTAAGCTGTAGAGGGCCCCCGTGTATAAGGATTTATGTTGTAATTTCCACTCATCATACTGCTGCTGCTGTTGTTGCTGTTGTTGTTGCCGCTGCTGTTGGGTATTAAACTGCTCATTTGTTGCAGCTGTTGCATGGGATGTTGAAGCTGCTGGTGATGTTGGTGATGCCGCAGTTGCTGTTGTTGGGCCATGAAAGCTGCCGAATGTGGTGGTGGTGTTTTGCTGGCGACTGTGTCGGCTAAACTCCAGATTTTCGGCTTGCTGGCTGGAATTGGTACGCCACAGTCCCGGCTCATGGGGTTTTTTGACTCGTTGCTCTCATGTTTGTTACCAACTAAACTTTCGGCAGCAGCCTGAGCATATCCGGATGAAAACATCGATTGTTGGTGTTGATAATAAGCCGGATGTTGATGATGATAAGGATGATAACCGTGCGGGTGACTAGATCCAGGATAACCTGATCCAGGAAAATTTAAACTCATTCTTAGATCGCTTGCATGACTGGGATTCTTTAGCTGATCATCTTCATCTGTTTTATCTAAATCTATTTTTGTATAAACAATTAAAAATAGCGTAGTTAATTAGAAAATATGCTTTTAATTTTCTTTCTCTTTTTATTTTTGGATTTGTGTTATTAAATCTCTACTCACCTTTTCTGCCCGGCAAATTTATTTGGCTCATTTGTGAATTTCCGCCATGCATTTGGCTTGGCTTGCCTTCATCAATATCCTTGTCATCTTTATCGTCATCCGAATTCATGCCATCATCGTCATCATCCGTGCGATTCTTTGGTTCCCAAGTCATTTTATTTTCTTTTTTCAAACGTCTTCGGGCATTGGCAAACCACGTTGACACTTGTGTCAAAGTCATTTTTGTTATTATGGCCAACATAATCTTCTCGCCCTTAGTAGGATATGGATTTTTCTTATGTTCGTTTAGCCAAGCTTTCAATGTGGCAGTTGATTCCCGTGTAGCATTTTTGCGTCTAGCAGCCAAATCATAGGATGCACCGTAACTGCAAGAGATAAAAAATACAAATAAAAATGTAAAAAGTAAAAAGTTATGAAAGTATTAAGTCTCAACAAAAATATTTAAGACTTTAAGCAACATTCTTTAATACCAGTTGTTGGTGTTTTTGTTTTATATCTAGCTGTTGTTGTAGCACTACTACACTTTTTCCCTGAACCTTATTTTGTTTTTTATTTGGGAAAAAAAATAATCTCGTTTCTTTTATTTGTTGGTTTTTCTCTGTGGTTTTTTTGATTTAATCGTTTTTTTTTTTTCATGAGATTTTTATAGCCGCTTTTTGCGAGTATGTACTTGCAATACCGCATTATGTGCACTGAATTTAACATCCTTGTTAAAAGATGTTATTTGCGCTGTAGTTGCTTTTTTATTCTTGCTAGTTTTTTTCTGTACTGTATCCTTTTTATGGTTTATAATGTGGTTACAACATCAGTGAAACTCTAGCAAGGACGTTGGCCAGTATTGGCTGGTTATTATGCATTTTGCGTTTTAATAATATTTCTCTTTAGAATTTTTTAGTTGTTTCTTATTTTTTATTTCTTCATGTTTTTGTTGCGTTCTTTAAAAATGCATTTAAAATGGAAGTGTTGTTTTCAGCTCTTTATCTTTATCAAAAAAAAATTGTAGCAAGAACTTTCGTTATAATATAATTTTGTGGTATATACACTGTGATATACTTCAAAATAATTTATAAGGATTTTATAATTAAAGCTTTAAAGAATTTAGTATTGGAAGTGTTGCGTATGATTAATAAATATTTAAATTTAAACGAATATTAATCATACGGTTGGGGGTATAAGCAAAAAGGTAACATTTTATTGTATTTCTGTATGAAATAACGCCCAACGAAATAACATCCAATAAAATATGAAATAAGTTCCAAAAAATGTTCATACATTTTGGGTTTTATTTCATTTTATTTTGGAAGTAATTTTGTTTTTTGTGGAATTATTTCTTTTTATAAATAAAACTGCAAATGAAATAAGACCAGAAACCAGGTTTCGGTCGTCTTATATTGGGGGAATATTTTTGTGCTTATTTCATATATTTTAGGACATATTTCATTATATTAAATTTTTTTCTTGTCGTATTGCATTATAGAGTAACCTTCCGGCTTCGCTTGCTAAGAAATGTCTGCATTGAATAAAGATTTTTCATACATATCTCATAAACCAATTCCCAAAAATTGGAAATCTTTTTTGGATTTCGTTAAATTTTTTTTGGACTTATTACATGTTTTTTAGGTCCCATTTTATTGGGACTCCATTGGGCTTTAATTGCATACTGGCGAGTAAAGTGCAAGCAAATGCGTTAAAAACATAAAATCAATTTCTGAATGGAGTTGCTGTGCGTCAATCAATATTTCAGGGAAGATATCTTGTCAACCAATTTTCAATCCCAAAATGGAACCAAAATGCGTTTAAACTATGCAAGAATTTTTAAAATCGGTCCAGACATAAATATTGTTGGAATGCATTCTTTCTATTATAATCTGGTAAATAATTTAATGATATTTATTTTTTAAATATGATTTCCGGCATATGTTCGCCACGGTACAATTTTTGACTACTTTTTGAACACATCTGGCCTTGCCGACCGTATAGCGCTAATGGTAGCTTGAATATTGCCTGCAAATTCTTATGAGTTGCTGGTTTGTCGGTATAAACCATCGACTTAACACATTCCCAATAAGAAGTAACCCGGTGGCCTTGAATCGCTCGAACGAGGCAGAGACAGTGAACAGGTCTACTTCTGGAAATATATGGAAAACTGCACTTTCTTGTGAACGGCTTGAGGATTGTTTTCGCTCCAAATACGGCAGAATTATCTTCATTACTAAACACCATTCTTTGATAGAAATTATCTATGAACTTCATGAACAGATTTATTTTTTTCAAAGAAAATTTCCACAATTTGAAAGCGTTGTTCATGATATGGATAGTTCTTAATGTCAGCTTTCAATAGTCAACCGATCTATAATATTGAATGCTTAATATCTCCAGCTAATTATTACTTATACGACGTCGTTATCTTTTCCAAATTCATTTGTGTGTAAAGGTACGGTCAAACATATACCCAAAAAAGCGTAACCAGTACATACTAATGAAAAATATTTTGATTCAGTTTTATGTCTATTAGGTTTAAACAGTTTCATACACAACTTATAGAAGATGTCATAGAATCCAATATTATTGGGAACTATTTCAATTAATAAACACGTGAATAAATCAAAAAGATTTTCATTTTTATTTAGTGGTGATCGTACCTTCAGAATTTAAATTAAGAAAAAAGTGAATATATTTTATTTTTAGCTCACTTTCCAATTTCCTATTGTTTATTTTTTTTTTTTACTAAATTCAATGGTTTTCATTTTTAAAAGAACAAATAACTTCTTACGTAGCAATTCATATGAAGAATAAAAAACAATATTCCATATCGATATTTTGTTTTTTTTTTCTATTTATGTCACTCTAATCTGAGCAACAGTTGGATTATATGCTTTAAATTATTAATTGGAAAAACTCTTCAATAATAATTACATAAGAGAAAAACGTAAAACGTATTTTTGTTTGCCTTAAAAGTTAACAGAGCTTTATTTCTTAATCTTTAACATTAACCGTTTGTTATAATCGTTAGATCTCTTGTTTTTTTTTTTTTTTTTTTGTTATTAAAAGCCAAACATATGTATTAAAACAAAACCAAGGTATAAAATCTAAAAAAAAACATACACAACTGTTTGCATTAGAGTGCTTTTTACATTTCAGCCATTGCAAAAAAAAAAACAATAGCAAGA
Organism: Lypha dubia; assembly: GCA_947311025.1. Classification (NCBI taxonomy): domain Eukaryota; kingdom Metazoa; phylum Arthropoda; class Insecta; order Diptera; family Tachinidae; genus Lypha; species Lypha dubia. Next base: position 54,127,294 of record OX371263.1, read on the forward strand.
AGAAAAAACATTGCATGTGTGACAACCATTTGTTTGATATGAAAACGTGAATCAGTTGAGTGATTGAATGAGCGAGTGAACGAGTTAATATTTTTCTGTTTTAATTGCTCTACTGCTGCACGAATATTTTTTTGTTGTTATTATTATTAGTTCTCTACTCTATAATTTGTTTATGAAGCAGATTAACTGAAAATAACAACAACAAAAAAGGCACAACCACAAATTACTGAATGCACAATAATGGCCACGATAATTAAAGTGGGTGGCAATTGTGGAAAATTATTAAAAGCAAAAAACTTCTATTCTAAAATAAAACAAAAGCTCAGTTTTTTTTTTTTCTTTTTATTTGAAAAATTGTATGTACGAGTGTTAAGTTTTAAACTGTGTAATCTTGTTAACAAATCAAGTACTTGTTCACACACAACTCACAACACAAAGCAGAGCAAAGGCGTATAGATTCCAACAAATGGAAAAAAGTCAACAAACTAAAACAAACAACAGAAACAAAAATATACATATGTATGCAAGTGCATACAGTGGGGGCCATTAATTGTACACTTGATGATGGCAAACAGTAAAAAAGAACTCATGAACGTGTAACGATAACGTAAAAGAAAATATTTGCTTAAAAAATATCTGAAAAGCTATAATTATTTTTAGTTTTAGTTTTTCGTAGATTTTCTATGTTGCTGCAGTATGTATATGCAATCGTGTGTTGCTAGTTCGCGGTCACTAAGCCGTAGTATATGGTTTAATATCGCACAAAAGATACGCATTAGTTTTGTTAACATTTTATAAATAATTAAATTAAACAACAGCCATGACAAAAACAAAAAATACAACACTTTTGAATAAAATAATACAATTGACTTACGACTGGTATAGAGATTGTGTTTTAAAAAAAAAAAATATATATATTGGAAAAACATATTTTTAGTCGTCTAATAACAATGAATAATAATATTATATAATTGTTAATGGACGCCTAAAAATATGTTGTTTGAAATTATAACTTACCTTTTATAAAGGATGTTTTTTATAGAGTGACACAAGTTTATTTTATTTTTTTTTTATTTTTTATTTGTATGTTCAAATCCTGTACCACAATAATTAATATTATATTTAGAGTACAGAAAAGTAGTGTTCAAAAATTAAGTTAAGACGGCAAATAAGTTTAAATCGTAATAAAACAAGGAAATATATGTTTAATATCAATGAAACGGGATTTATTGGAAAGAAAATTTTATCAAATTAATCTTTAAATATGATTTCTGCCATGTGGCCGCCACGGCTGGAGCCTAGAAGGCGCAATCTGGAAAACCAATTTTCAACAACTTTTTGCAGCCTTTGCGGCCGTAGTTCGCCGATTTCCAGGTGTTCAATTGTTTGTGGTTTTTCGACGTAGACAAGTGACTTAACATAACCACAAAGAAAATAATCTAATGGAGTTAAATCACACGATCTTGGTGACCAATTAATTGGACCATTGCGTGAAATTATTTTTTCATCAAAAGTTTTTTGAGTAAATCAATTGTAGCGCCCGCTGCACGATGAGTTTGACGAATATAACTCAAAGTTGTGACACTCTATAAAAAACACCCTTTATGTTTCAAATTTGTTTTATTTCCATTACACGCCTCTAAATGTGTTTTCAGAAATTTTTCTTTAAAATTAAAAATTTGTAAAATAAGTTGTTCTAAATCCATTCAGTTTTAAAAAGATCAAAAGTAGAAAAGAATAATATTTTTTCTTTAAATTGTTAGAAAAAATTTTCCCAACAATAATTAAATCAATTATATTATTAATTGATAAAAGCTTTCAATTTTTGTAGCATTTCATAAATTTATTATTTGAGTAATGCTCCGAAAAATTCTTTTGAAAAATTATTTTAAATTCTACTGACGGTTGGCCTTCATGCTGATACGTAAACATGCTTAACCCTAACCGTACTGACAACATTTTTGTACGTAGACTCCTGATAAGGTACCCGGGTACCCGTGCACGTTCCTTTTGCTTTTACTATTTGAATATCAATACAATAGTTTACATTGTAGTTCGGGGATTCCCAAATTATTATTATAATGCAAAATACAAATTTTTTGTGTGTGTACTTCGATTTTTCATTGTCAGTTCTTCTATGCTGTTGATGAGGACAGTTCAGTTTTATAACTTTCGTTTGTTTTAATAATTTTTTTAATGTCGCAATTGCATTATGTTATGGATTTAAATGTATCTGATGCAGAATCTAATGGCGTGGGTTCATCATCTGAATCTACAACAAGTACTGCAGGAATGGGGCCCTACGCAAGCTGCCTAAAACAGGTTATGTTATACATCCAATAGCTATCCGTTAAATGGAATTATTTATAAAGGTAAACCACCTGGTTGTCAGCGGCAAGTAAATGTGGGAGAAAATGTTGTTTTAGCTCTGGTAGATTTTTACAAAGAATCCGGAATAAATATAGCAACTGATAATTTTTTTACGTCACTCCCATTGTGCATACGACTTCAAATGAGAGGAATAAATCTCGTCGGTACCCTTCGGCAAAATAAAGCTTACATTCCTAAAGAGCTACGGCCAAACCCAATAGATAGGATAGGAACGCCACGATATGGTTTCAGTAAGAATGGGACTCTTTTATCTGTTGTAACGAAGAAGAAAAGTGTTTATATTTTGTCGACAATGCACTATACTCGAGGGGAGCCAGGTTTTAACGGTAAGGAAGAAATAAATGATTATTACAATAAAACAAAAGGCGGAGTAAATGTTATGGACCAAATGGTATCGAAATATAGCACTGAACGGAAAACGAACAGATGGCCCTTGGCCCTTTTTTTAACATGGTCGACGTGGCTGCTTTGGGTGCATTTTGTATATTTCCTAGCCTTAATCCAAATGCCAAAAAATCTTGAAGCTCCCGTCGTGTTTTTTTAACGGCACTTGACGTGGAATTAGCAACTAAAAATATGAAAAAAAGGGCCAGTGACAATCGTATAATACGATACGCTAACGTCCGAGCAGCTCTCGAACTAATGACAAGTAGAACTAATCCTAACGATGTTTCACAGGAAGCGGCAGTCCGCTCGGAAATATCAAAACGGGATAAAACTGGTCGGCTACCACTAAAATGTCGTTGCTACCTTTGTGTGGCTATTGATTCGAAATCGGATCGCAAAACACGCAAAATATGTGATGGCTGCAAACGGCCAATGTCCAACACACATAGCAAAATAATTCCTGCACGGTGCACAAAATGTTAATTTTAATTTCAGATTTACCTACACCAGTACAAAGTTAAATATAAAAATTTATTAATTCTAAATAAAATATAAAACAAAATTTAATCTTTTCTATACTTTTTATGTACAAAATGCTTTAACTTATACACGGCTACGCAGGTACCTTTATCAGGAGGATAAGGACTATTTGTCTTTGGAGTGCTCCACAGCCAATCCAAACAAATTCGGAAAGCTTCAAATGATAAAAATCATTAGAAAATGTTTACCTGAAGGAACTTGTGAAAACCCAACTTTGTATCTTTCGTTGTTTACGAGATATTTGACTTTACAGTTTGCTAGGGTACCGGGGTACCCGTGTCAGGAGGGTTAGGGTTAATCAAGAACAATTGAAAACAATTTTTGTACTTTTGCATGTCCTTATTGACTCTGAGCATCGATTCATGATTTAAAATAAAAAACAAATAAGCTTAAAAACAGAAAGAAAAGATAGAAAGAATTTGGTGCTTTTTTTAAAGACAAATATCTGATTCGTTTCCCTTTTCGTTTCTATCCGGTGTTCTGGAATTTCAATTATCGATCGTTATATCAATAGTCGTATAATTAAACTTACCCATAAGCAGACATTGGATCATATGAATAGTAACCGGTTGTGGGTTGTAAGCCGGCCGAAGTCCAGGCAGTCATTTCAGAACCCGTTGTAGAGTCCTTTAAACCATACGGGTTACTCTATAATTACAAATACAAAATAAGAGAAATTTAATAATTAATTGAAAAATTGACTGCAAAATCATCAATGATCGTGTTAAATTCAAGAATTAATTTATTATTAAAATTTTAGCAAAAAAAAAATACAAAAGGAAGACGTGTGTTTATTTTGAATGCCATAAAAAATTTATATTTTCCCACAGTATTTATACGGGCAAATGACAACATCAGCACCATTGACAAGACAGCAGCAAACACAACAACAACAATATCAACTTGTACTATACATATTTATTAATATGATTTTACAACAACATTCAATAGTTATTTATTTGTCACAAAAATTTTGTAAAACATGCTGTTTAACTCGTACATATAAAAAATTCAACAAATTACAAAACATTCAATTCCAATTTCTATTTTCAGCCTAAACAAATCTGTCCGTCTATCCGTTCAGTCAGTCAGTCTGTCCGTTCAGTCCGTCATCCAGTTTATTCAATATGCTCAAATAAACTGGAATTGCTAGAGGGGCAGATAGACAGACAGAATGCTTAAATAACTTAACTATATAAAGCTTGACAAGAATAATAAATTTATACAAAAAAAAAAAAAAAAATTATACAAAACACTTGTATTCATTCGACCGTCTATTCTTCTTTTCCTTAAAATCATTTTTTATTAAATACAAAATACATGATGTTTGAAAATTATTTAACAATAAAGGTTAAGAAAAAGCTACAAAAACAAAGAAGCACAATAGCAACATTAACAACAATATTAGCAACAAAAATATCAATATGCCATAATTTATGGTATTAGAATGATATAAACAATTACAACAACAAATTTGGTCAGCAACAGCACAGCTTTTTCTTTGTTTTCTTCTAATTGGGTTCATTTGAAAGAATTCATTTTGAATTCAAAAGCAAATAAGTACGAGTATACAAACTCGATAGTCATGTTGCCATCTAAATATCAGTAACTCAGTAAAGAAAACAGTTAGTGATGCTGGGTAGAAAAAATAATTTAAAAAAAGTTACTAAAAATTCGTTGCAGCCTCTCAATACGTGCGATAAGACTAAAGACATGAGGATTCCAAATGACAGACGCATATTCTAATTTCGATCTTATTAAAGAGATATATACATATGTTGTTTAAAAAACCATGCATTTTATAGGCTTTAGGAAGTATATATTCAACATGACGTACAAACAATAGAAAACTATCAAACATCACACCTAAATCTAATTTTGATTCTGACTTATTCAATGCAATACCATTAATATAAAATACTAGAACAGTGGGATTCAGAGATTTATGAAAGGATACATGCAAACATTTGCTAATATTCAGTCGCAAACAATTAAAGCGACACCATTGATTTAAATTATTAAGCTCAATCTGCATAATATTAGCATCATTCAAAGATTCAAGATGCATAAAAAGTTTTAAATCATCAGCATACAAAATATACTTAGATTTCAAGAAGCAACTACCAATATCATTAATGAAAAGATTGAATAATAAAGGGCCAAGTATACTACCCTGAGGAACACCAGATGTTTGCAAATAAGAGTTCGATGCATATCCCTCATTACTCACCACACATGTTCTATTAGATAAATAGGACTTAAACCATAATAAGAGATTAGAATGGAAATCCATTACATTCAACTTAGATAAAAGCACAGAATGAGACAACTTATCAAAAGCTTTCAAGAAATCAGTATAAATTACCTCCACTTGTCCACCGTGCTCTAGAGCATATAAACAGTATTCACTGAAAAGGGTTAAATTCTTTACAGTAGACCTGCCTGGATAAAAGCCATGCTGATAAGGAGATGTCCATGGCTTAATATCGAACAAAAACTTTTTTATGAACCACGTGTTCGAAAACCTTCGAGACACATGTTAACTTAGAAATAGGTCTATAACAAGTGAAATCATTCCTCTTCCCATCTTTAAAAACAGGGGAAACGGTTGCAGTCTTCAACCTACTAATAAATTCACCCTCTTTAAGCGATAAATTGAAAATAAAAGCAAAGACATGGATGGCTTAGAGATAAGGCAGTCTTCTTTAGAAAACGAGAGCAAAGACCATCAGCATCCGATTTAAAAGAGTTTTTGGACTGATATATTGCATTCAAAATATCATCCACAGAAACAATTAAGGACCCAATATTTATTTTGGTACTAAACTAGCACCAAAAGAACAGTGAACATCACCAGACGGTTCAAAGTTAGATTTAAAAAAGGATGCAAACATATTAACCGCATCTTCACATGAATCCGAAATTTCACCACATAGACGAGCTGTAGATGGTGTATCAGACGATTGTCTCTTGGACCTAACGAAAGACCAGAAGAATTTCGGATTACTTCTAATTACATCCTCTTTTAACAAAAGATATTGCTTATAAAGAAATTTGTTAAGAAAATAGAACTGCCGACAGAAGTGAAATTATTTAGACTCAGATTTTGAATCACTAAACGCAATAAACTTTTTATGAAATTTGTTACGTAAGTTTTTAAGCTTTTTTAGACCAGAGTTGAAACGGCGAGAAATAGATCTATCCAATTGATCGAATCAAATATGGAATTCATCACATCGAAATTACAAGATTTGAAATTAAAATCATTAACAATTGTACTCTGCGAGTTATTAAAAAATATTAAATTAACAATTTCTATAACAAGAGGTTGATGATATAAATTTGGCTGAGAAATCCTCAATAAAGGAATATAGATTTTAAACTTGTGAAAGTCTGTTTGTTTGTTTGTTTCGGAGCTCTTCAGAAACTTGCGGCGAGGAAATAACTTTGTGCATACAAAATTAAATGGCCGTTTTTATTTTCAATAATTCATAAAAAGATTATGTTACAAAAATTTTGAATTTTTGTACCAAAAATCGAATAAGCCATAAATAATTGAAATCAATTGAATTTATTCACAAATTAAGTGAATGAACTCAATTCGTAAAGATCTTAATTTTCATACAACAAAGACATATAAACTTATGTTTGTAGTATGTATGGAAATCAAAAATCTTTCTTAATAAAGTTCACTAAACTTTAGCTTATAATTTATCGGAAATGAAGAAAACATTATCGGAAGTCATTCGTATTTGTCATGCCCTTTCAAAAAATTCGAATATGAATTTTAATTAAAATTTCATTATTTCATTTAAAAGCAAGAACAAAAATTTTTTACAGCTCAGTGTATGTAATTCGACATCTACCCATCGCTTCTATAGATCTATAACTGTAACAGTAAACTTAAAAAAAAATATCAATAAAAATCTTTCTAAAAAAATTTTTCTTAATCAAAATATTCATATAAATAACATTAACTGTTTGTTGTTAAAACAAAAATCATCAGACTTTTTTGTCGACTCTGTCTGGGTCTTTCTGTCTGTTGTATTCAAAGTAAAATAAAAAAAATCCATAAATTTCTTACGTGTGTACCGTTCATCCATCTCAATCTACTTATAAATAAATAAATAAATATTAATTTACAATAAGTCTGCTTAGTTTCATTTGTACGTTTGTTTTCTCTGTCCAAGTACAAAATATCTTTGTTTGCCTTATTTGTTTTACGATTGGTCAACGTTTATTTAGTGTGGGCTGTGGCTCTGAAGCACATCTGAAATACAATTCCCAGCACATTAATCAAGTTTTATGCCAGCAATAGAAACATTTTGCTTTTGTCTATTTTATCTATTCACCATTGATTTTTTGTTTAATAAGACCATTTTGGTATTATGCTGATTTAGAATGTTGCTGTTGTCGTTGTTGTTGTTTTAATTATTATTAGGTTGGTTTTTCTAAACCTGTCTTTTAACAACATATTGGTTGACTGTGTATAATCTGCTACGATTCAAAAGTATGTATTTATCTCGAAAAATGTGTATGAATATGTACTCGTATGTGCAAAATATGTTCATAAATGTGTGTGTGTTTATTTATTTAATATTTTTTTTATATATTGTAGGTAGTGTTGTTAATATTTGCCTTCTGCTGCTTATTTTTCTATTTATCTATTTACCACTCTTTGATTTATTGTGCATAATTAACATTTTTAATTAGTTTAACATCATGTTTCAAAAAAATGTTTTATTAATTTTTTGAACCACTTCATTTTTCCCCCCTTTACTTAATTAAAAAAAAAAAAAAACAGCAACACTGAAAGCTTAAAAACCATGTTCAGAGTTCGTTACGAAAGCGTATGTCCATAAATTTCCTTTAACAAACGATTTTTATTTAATTTTCTCACGTTCAAAGTTGTTTTTATTTATAAATCCATTTTTGTTTTGTCAAAATATTCAAATGATTTTTAATTAAATTTTTTTGTTTCAAAAAAATATCAAATTGGCATAAAACTCGTATTTTATTGCCGGCGTTTCTCTTTGGTCAACATTTTTTGAAGCAACTTTTAATATGAAATTATTGAACTTATAATTGGTACAAGAATGTGAATGTATGTATCGTATGTGTGTTAGTGAAGTCAAAATTATTAAGATAAACAAATTACAGTGGCACAATCAAAATATTCGGATAAAATATTATTTTTGATAGAAAACGGTTAAATAGCATCTCATTGAGTTTCAGACGTTACTGAAGCATTAAATACTGTTGTGGCCAATTTTTTTTTTTTTTTTTTTGGTAGGACCACTCAGGGGATGGGGATAAGGTAGAGAAGATAGATGTTGAAAATAGAGAAAACTTAACTCTTTTACAGCTCTGCTAGAGCGCGTTTTGTTAATTTTTAGAGCAGTACACTCTGAGTGCCCCGGTACCGAAACTAGTGTTACTCTTGAATGTCCCGCTATCTTATTTAAAGATGTCCGCCATTCGGTCACCACCATGGATGTAGACCATTTATAGCAGCGATGGCCGCTTTTCTTTCGGAAAAAATGAAGATGTCTTCCGATATCTTATAGTGCCTAAGCCATCTTGTCGCCGTAGTGATGGTAGACATTTCGGCTTGCAGAGTGCTATAAGCATCCCAAAGTATAAATGGAGCGCTCATGTCGAAGTTTTCTATATAGAAACTTCCGTCAATGCACGCAGCTTTCGTATATTTCTAAAATAATAATATTTTTTTGTTGTTGGGTAGTGCAAGAAATCAAATCAATAATAAATTAAAAATCATACTTTCAGATAACACTTCTGAGTGTTTGAAATATTTAGAACCAGTATCATTATTCGACATGCACAAGTTCAAAGACTGCCAAAAAAAATAGATTTTAAATTGAAAAAAATGTTCTCTTAAATTAAATTGAAATTGGCAAAATTAAATTTTATTATAAATTTCTTTTAGGTTCCAACTAATTCGATTCCTTTCACGTTTTTTTATGCACATCATAATTAAAATGTTCTCTTAATTGAGTTCATTGCAAAATTGAATTTTATAATTTTGAACATTCAGCTTTAGGTTTTGTCTTTCTTTCTTTTTTTTTTTCTTTAAAACAATAATAAGAAAACTTTTCTCAATACCCGGAGCAATTAGTTTTTTTTCTTCTACGTTTTAAAATTGCTAAAGTTTTTCTTGCACAAACTTGTCTTTTGCAGGATAAAGTTTTAACTTTTAACAAACTGTTAGTGTTTGCCATTAGCAGTCATTAAGGTAAATCTTCATTAAGGGATTTATTCAAGGAAATTTAAGAAGCTGCTTAACGATGACATATCTTATATATATATATTTTTTTTTTTACTTTTTTTCCTTCTTTAGTTTGGCGAATGCACACAAAAGCTAAAGCCGCCGAAATATATTAATTTCTTAAACGATTAAACACAATTTTTCTTAAATGGGAATTTATAATTAAGTTTTTTTTTTTTTTTGCTTATAAACTAAAAGGCCTGATATTAAATATTTATGAAATATAAGCTGAAACGTTATGATACGTTTTTTGTAATATAATATTCATACATTTGATAAAGACAGAGTACGTGTAAAGATTAGGTAAAATCTATAAAAAAAGTACTTAAATTCTTAAATTTTATTGATCAAATTGACTAATACAAACATGTACGTCCATATGTTTTAAATGGATGTACCAAATTAAACTAATTATTTTTAAATCGGTTAATATTTTTTTTATTAGGACCAGCACTCAGGGGATGACCTCTACGTATCCAGTGCACTGTGCCAGAACTCAGGGAGAGGTATAGTGTAGAGAAGATAGATGTTGAAAATTACTCTATTACAACTCTGCTTTGCGCGTTATGTTAATTTTTAGAGCAGTGTTGAGGCGCTTCCGGTGTTAAGTAGACGCATTAACTTTGTTAAGCTGTATTAGCAGGCATTTTTATTAATTGTTTTACTTCGCCGATGTTTCTGCTAACCGACGAACGAGGGCGATGTTGTGTACATTAGGTTGGAACAGAATCAATCGCTTTCGGAACAGTTTTTTAGTGACCAGAGCTATGCCTTCATCACTTAAATAGTCCGACAACAATTAATACAATGTCTCAATAATGTAAATTAGAGAAAATTAATGATGTTGATTGACTTGCTCTGGCCAGGGTTTGAACACAGGCCCCAAGTCATTGTTTGCTTAGTAGTCAAAGCGCTAACCACTTCAGCCAATACCATCCTAAAATTATGTTAAACTTAAATTGTCCATGTTTATACGGTACGACTTTTGTCGCTGTACTTCATTTAAAATCGTACAGTATAAACTTGACAATATTATCAATGTCAAAACATGACTTCCACTATTATACCTCTCTCTCGGAATTTTATCATAGGCAGTGCCTCATAACTGATTACCAGGGCAAGTTTTTTAAGCTTTTTGCTGGAAAAGCTTGATTTCGCTTATTTTGTACCTTTTTTTGCAAAATTGCTTTATTTGATATACTCTGCTTGAATTTGCTTATAATGCACTTTGGCAGCCCTTGAAAAAAATTTTTGAATCTTTCTGTTGCAAATTAAAAGCAAAAGTTTGTCCTTTTTTCACACATGCAATTTTCTATTCTTTAACTCTTGACATTTCAAACTAGATTGGCTTAAAGGTGTTATTTATAATTGTGGCAACTATACAGAAATTTGCAATGTGTTAAACGCACTTTCCGATGATGATGTGGAATCAATATGTAAAGCAAAAGCTCTATTTGAAAATGCATCTTTAAAATCTGATCTCCCGTACATAAAAGATAATTTCGAGTGTATTTGCCGAAGTAGAACTAGAAAGAAGAGGACTTTATTTAAAAGAAAATTTGTCTATTATAGAAAAAGTGGTAGAAAAGATGAACAATTTTGAAAACAAAATATTTTTTGAAAAGTTCAACAAAGTTATGAATCGAAACGTTGAAATTCAAACATTAGCTAAAATTAAATATAATAATTTTTTTAAACAAAAGCGAAACTGATGAATACATTGATTCGCTATCTCCAAGCGAATTATGATTGTTTAAGTTCGCTCCTACTACATCCAATGATGTTGAATGAATTTTTTAAATTTATAGTACAGTTTTATGCGATAATCGATCTTTTCTTTTTGAAAATTTAAAAAAAATCATATGATTGTACTTTGCAATAAAAAATTATTTAATAAAATAAATGAAAAGTGGTTACATTGCTTAATTTTTGGAAGCATATTTGAGCTTTTTTTTTTTTGCTTATTCTTGGGCTTATTTTGCGTTTACTTTGTGCTTTTTTGCTTGCTTTTTTGTGCTTATTTTAAACTTGCCCTGCTGATTACTATAGCGCCATATTGATTTCAGCATCTAATTGCTTAGAAGAGTTTGAGTATAAATTCACTTGTTCGTCATATGAAAACAGCAAATTAGTGTAGAATTTTACTTAATAACACAATTAATTATAAGCTGGAGCGCTTTTTATTTTACTTGGATGACCTTTGAATTTATATATGTCAAGATCAAGATTTATACAGTGTGTTGTGGTATAATTTGAGAATTGTATTATGTAGGTGGGGGCATGTATAGTTATATTAGCGTGATCGTCTTATTTCGGGAGTCATTCAAGTCATTCCCATTAAAAAAAAACATGTGTATTTGCTAGAAATTTTTTTTGAATTTGGCTTAAATTTAGTGCATTCAACTCTTTATATTCATAAAACAAAATCATTTGCTAAAACCTTTTTAAAAATGTTTTACCGTCTATAAAAATATTGTTTCAAAAAATAGTATTAAGTTACACTAAGTAATATTAACTAATGCCAACAAATTGTATATTTTTTTTTTTATACATAATCGTATATGTATATAAGCTTTATAATATAAAGCATTACTAAAACTTCATTTTACTAAATTTTAGTTTGATGATAGGAAAACTCTCTAAAAACTAAATGAGAATTGTTGGAAAAACAAATTGAAACTTCCGCAACTCAATTAAAATAACTGTGCATGTACACTAGGGCTTTAACTTTTTCACACGTTTTGCGAATATCAAAAACGGCATAGTATAGTCGTGTAGAACAATAAAAGCTATTAATAAAAAAATATGATAGTTTTTTTCGGATCGTTAAAAAAGTTCACGCAGGGATCGGGTTGAAGTTTGAACCCAACGATTTTTATCTCACGGAAATTTTAAGTAATATACACCTGATATTTGTATATATTCCTATACGTATCACTTAAATGCTATTTTGGAATTTATCCACTGCTTTAGATTTAAAAATTTTCCTACGGTTTACAATTCATCGCGGTTCAAAATTTCTTTGAAGGTTTTAGAAATTTTGCTTTCCTGCGTGAGGTTTTTTTCGCAAAACTACGGGAGACAGGTGTTTTCATTACTAAAACATTCTTGGCCACTTCGTGGTACCATGAAAAAAATTTGTTTATAGCTCTAATGTACACCCTATTTCTTCTCCCTAGTTCTGGCACAATGTATGGCATATGTATGGGTCATCCCCTGAGCGGTGGTCCTACAAAAAGGAATAAAGTGTGTTTTTTATAGAGTGGCACGAGTTTAAATCATAATAAAACAAGGAATATATTTTTAATATCAATGAAACGGGCTTTATTGGAAAGAAAATTTTATGAAATTAATGTTTAAATAACTTTTCATTTGCTGCCGTATTTCGCCGATAACTCTTCTAATGTTGATTTCCAGGTGTTCAATTGTTTGTGTTTTATCGACGTAGATAAGTGACTTAACATAACCCCAAAGACAATAATCTAATTGGGTTAAATCACACGATCTTGGTGGCCAATTAATTGGGCCATTACGTGAAATTATTTTTTCATTAAAAGTTTCTTTTAGTAAATCAATTGTAGCGCCCGCTGTGTGCCATGTGGCTCCGTCCTGTTGGAACCACATATTAGCGAGATTAATGCCACGTAATTGAGGTACGAAAAAATTTCGAATCATGTTCCTATACCGTTCACCATTGACTGTAACATTCTGACCATCATCGTTTTTGAAGATATAGGGGTCATAAAACGCACCAAACAGTAATTTTCTGTGGATGTAATGGTGTTTCGACAAAAGCTTGTGGATTCTCTTCACTCCAAATATGACAATTCTGCTTGGCTTCATCGGAAAATAAAATACATGCCATAAAATTGAAGAAGTGCACGATGAGTTTGACGAATAGAACAATTATTTGGATTACAAATTTCAACAATTTGCATGCTTTGCTCTGGTATACATAAGTCGATTCATAATAAAATTTCAAAGCAAACTAAACAAAAAGCAACTATCAGCTGTTAAATGTGTGCTGAAATAAAGCAGTGATGCCAACTCAAAGTTGTGACAATCTAAAAAAAATATATGTATGTATGTCTAATTTGAAGATGACTTTTTTAAAATATATAAATATATATAATAATATATATATATAATATATATAAAAAGTTAAATACCGCGCATATATATATTTTGTGAAAGTTGGCAACAATTTTTAGGTCCCACATAAAAATCAAACAAACATTTAATTTTTACAGTTTTCTACGGTTGTTTGAAAATAAAGTTTTCGCTCGAAACTAAGCTGATATTATAATCGTGTTTTTATAAAATTGCAATATCATTATATGAAAATAAAGTGATATTCTTGTTTTGGTTCGGTTTAGCTTTAACTTAATTATGCAAGTCTCCACCCCCTCCCTGTGATGACTCTGCTTTATCTCAAATTATTTGAAATTTTGGTCTTATTTGTATTTTTCTTCATAAAGACAATAACCATTATATACCATTTAATTTCTTACTTCTTTTTGACATCCACAAAAATTAAAATTAAAAGTTCAACAAAAAGTATTTAAATAAGGACAACAACCATATTACACTTTTGCCTTTAGTGCCAACAATACAGGGGAAAAAAAAAAACAAAACAATTTCAAAAACTTGAAAATAAACTAACGAAAATATCAAATTTCATTTGATGATGGAAACAAGACAGCCATCGTTATTAGCAGACATACATACCGAAAGGTAGTCAGACGGACACACACATGCATACATACGTATATATGCATGTATGACAAGTACATTGGTATGCAAATATTCTAATTTGATACATTCATAATAATGCATACTAACAAACAAATTTCTGTTTGTGTGCAGCGTTTTGAGTGAGCAGCAGCAATCAGCCATAATGATGATTCGATTTGCTAAAATAATGTTGACATGCAAATTAATGGTTGCCAGAAGTAAAATGACGAAAATTAAATGAACAACAGCAACAACAAAAACTGAAGCAATTAAATTATATAAGACTTGAATAAAATTAATACCAAATAATAAGCTTAATACTTGTGCAAGTAGTTGTGCGTTTGATATTTAAGCTCAGAACTATTTTATTACGAGTATCCACTTCATTCTTTCTTTGTTTTTGTTCCATTTTTTTTTCTTTTTGGTTTATTTTTTCCTTTAGGCTTTTATTTTTCCTTAACCTTAAATTTCCTTCCACTTGTTAATTTTATTTTAATGTTTCTTTCTCTAGTTTTGTTATTTTCCTTTTGTTGTTATTAATGGAAATGCAATGAATAGTTTTCTTTTAGTTCTTTGCCAACCAACCAAACAAAACCAGCACCAACAAATATACAAAATAACAGCAACTGCAGATAACGAGCATAGAACAAACACTACAACAAAAAGACGACATGAAATTTTATGCAAAGTTTGTTTTGAAAATAGTTGTACGACTACAGTATTGTTGCAACTTCTTAGAACACTATAAATAAGTAAGTAAGGTTGGAAAATATAACAATTTAAACGGAAATTCTGTGCAGGTGATTGGAACTGGAATTCTGAACAGAAATTGTGGCCAGAGTTCTATCGGAAAGTCTTCACAGTTTATTGAATTCGTATGTAAAGTCGATTAGAAAGTGAATCGAAAACTATAAGGCTCGTTGATTAGGGCATGGAATGCATGCCGTTAATCTGTAGAAATTTAGAACAATAAAACACAGCTGAAGAAACTTATTTCTATTCGAAAACAAAGAAAGTAGAGAGAAATCTGCTCCAGTAAGAGGAATACAGAGAGAGAGAGAGAAATAATTTGATCGTTGTTAGACCATAGCTGCCAGATTTGACGATTTATCGTCATTTTGACGATTTTGGGTCCTAAAAATGACATAGTGACGATGGGACGATTTATACCCTAATTTTGACGATTTTAAATAATTCAAGTTTGCAACATATATTTGCACTATTAGAGCAACCTTGAACTGCTGAAAATTGTAATGAGAAACTTTTTTAAAAACTAGTTTGCTTAAAACAGAAAACTTTTATTTAACTGATTATAAAAACAAAAACAATTTTTTAAATTTTGAAGACATTTATTTAGGAATATTTGCGTATTTGAAGAATCACAAATATATGCAAAAGAAAAATATGATATTAGTAATAATTGTATTAATTTTTATATAGAGCTTTGTTATCAGATATTATCAAGATTTGATTTTGAAAATATGTCTAAAGCTCTTGGCCAAATTAATGAAGAAAAAAAAGTTGGTTTTCTGAAATTATAAAATAATTTTTCTATTTTGTTGAAGAAAGTAAAAAACCAAAACCTAGGAACAGAGTTCAGACAATTGAAATTATTGTCCTGATAAAAACATAAAACTATTGGATTTTTGGAAAAAACTATCAGAGATGCAAACGAGGGATTCTAGTATTTTGTTTCCGATTTTGACTAAATTTATTACAAAAATTCTAGTTTTACCACATTATTCAGCAAATATGGAAAGAATATTTAGTCAGGTAAACGTAAATAAGACTAAAATATGAAATTTAAAAAGTCGTCTTTGGAGGCAATATTATATTCAAAAGATTATTTAAAGCTAAACAAATGTACCTGCTATGATCTGACAGTTGTTCATTGCAATATATATTTGTAAAAAATTATATTTTTATTGTATAAATTTTATTGTAGCTTTTATACATTTTTAGAAAAAGTGTTTCCAAAAATGAAATTTAAAATGCATATTTAACTAAATTGAAAAAAATAACTAAAGGATTTGACTTTTTTTATTTTTTTCCATACAATATATTTATTTCAAAGTATTGGAAAACATGCAATCTATTTACATGTGATTTTATTGTGAATTCTAAGTGAAGTATTTTCACTTTTTTGATCTCTGTATTTTAAATAATGCTGTTTTTAATAAGATTTGTTGATTTAAGAGTTTTGTTATGTTTTGCCTCTAACAAAAAAATGTTTTGTTAGTAAAAAAAGCGGTTTTTTCATTTGACGTTTTTATGACGATTTCAATAAGCTATATTGACGATAATGACGATTTTTGCCCAAAAATATGACGATATTACCTAAAAAAATCTGGCAGCTATGTGTTAGACTGCAAACGGTGATACCTAATGCTTTAAAAGAGGGAACAGGGAATGTTTCGGCTGCAATGGTTGGCGCGTTGACTACTAACAAACTACAACTGAGGATTCGTGATAAGGGCCAGCCATCAACATCATGAAATTTCTCCAATGTTGGACTGTTTAAGTTATGAAAGCAACGCAGTTGCCCTCCTTCAACGTACTTAACACCAGATGCGCTGCAATACTACTCTCAAAATAACCAAAACGCGGAATAGCACAGTTTTAAGTTCTCTACCCAGTCCCTTTTCCTTAGCTCGGGCCCAATGCATTGCATTAGTTGAGGTCATCCTACAAAGAGAAAAAATGTAAGAGGACAGTAACGCCAATCAATGGACCATAAACAACGTCTTTAAAAAATGGTTATGTTTCTTTCATTAGGTTATACTCGTGAGAGCATAAAGAGAAACTGAATCTCTTTTTCTTAGCAAAACCTTGGAAAAAAATTTAAAAAAACGAAAGCCTGATAGCCGAATATCATTTCTGTTTTGTATGAACTACTTGCACAGCAAAATACTGTAAAGATCTCTCAGTTTATATCAGTATGTGATCAACAGATGCAGTACTGATCAAACTTTTAAAAATGGCTGGAAGATAAGTTATCAAGTAGGGATCTGGTAAATAGTTATTTATGTATTTAGAGCAAGTCTTTGATAAAATCTTCTTTGAAAAGGCTCGAGAGACAGATGCTGCCAATAAATATCCGGAATAGTTGTTAAGAGTGTTCGCTCAAGTGTTGTCAGCGGATGTCCCCAAAGTGGTGTTCTCTCGATTTTGCTATAGAACATATCAGTTGCCTCAGGGGATGAAATGCTTGGGTATAATTGTAGAATCTTGAGCTTTGAAAATGGTTTAGTTATAGAACACATTCCCATCCGAGTGGTTCCGTAATTATATTCCGATCTTTTTTGATTAAAAGCTTACAGATTCCATATTTTGTGTACGAGTATATTGATTTTACTGTGATAAAGTATTTATACCCATAGACGTTTGTTTAAACTGTTTTTACTACAGGAGCCCACATTTTATTTATTTATTTATTTTTGCAGTGCATTGTGACGAAACTAGATAAAACTGGTTGCGAGATTTATCTATTATTATTATTACAATTTTTCGATTTTGAAAGACCCAACTTTCGGAATTGAAACTCTTTCGATCGTAATTGAGTTCTGTGACAAAATATTTACATTATTTAGCCAGTCGAAAGTTTCAAATGCCAAATTTAAGTTTCTAATATTACACAGCGCCTTCTAATAATAATTAACTTTAAAAGCACGTGCCGATACTGTATGTCGTTGACTATTTACAAGACGGTAGTTGTATTTAACTGTTGTACTCGTATGTATTTTTATCGTCGCAGTTTTAGTTGTTAAACACATGCATAAACAAGTTTGCATGTTGTCGGCCATTTGATGAACATCAACAACAACGAAAAGAAGAGAGTAAAAGCCTAATGGCAAACTAGCGACGACTTTTTTAAATATATTTTTTTTTTTTTTTTTCATTATTATTTTTCAATAGAACAGACTATAAAAATTACAACAAGAACAGCAAAAACGACGATAAACAAAACCTAGACACCACAATAACCAACCATATAAATTACCATACCACTCAAATGCCGCACAGCAACACATACATATATATCTTTACATACAATTGTGTTTCGTATACGTAGTGTATATAAATAGATTGTAACCAACACACAGATGCATTAATATTGTATTAAAATGCATGCATCTTGCTGTAGTTGTCATATAAATTTCCTTTTCCTGTTAAACGTCTTTTTTTTTTTGTTTGTTGAAGTTTTGGTTTTTAATACTTCTGATGGTCAGTAGAACTACAAGCCATGTTTAAGAGAGAGAGAGAGAGATAGAGAGAGAGACTATAAAGAAGGACATCAATGCACTTTTTTGTTTGCAAGGATTTAAACCAAATGCACACAGTTTATAAACAGATATTTTATACAAATTTTATTTAGTCATGCTACTTACCAAAGGCGAATAGAATGCTGAACTATCTACACCAATACTTTGATAGGGATTCTGATCGGTAGATGGGTAGGGGGTACCATAGACCCCAACACTGGCAGCGGGTAGGCGAGAATAACTTGACAGTGCCAAACGAGCTGAATCATATTGACATGAGCAAACCGTTTGACCTGATACAGGATCTGTCATTATCGGCCGGCCATTTTCACAACAGGAGCCGGAACCGCCAGCTGAACCACCACTATTAGAGCCTAAGGGTGTATTTTCCATATTTGTGTTAAGAGCTGGTATGTTCGGTGCCGCAACATTATTTGAATGCTGTGATAGAGTATCGGGACTATGAGCACCTGTTGAAACCTCTGCACCGGAATTTGCAGGATTATCACTGCTAGCATTCCCAGATCCAGGCACAGTGGCTGTACTTGCACGACATTCTTGGCCTGGACTGTGGGCAGCAGCATTTGGGCTAGTCATTGAAGATTGACCGGTGGGAGTGTCACCTGTTTGTGGTGATTGTGTAGGATTCGATGAAAGTAGCTGAAACAACATAAATAAAAAAAAATTATTTATGTTTACAATTTTACTTAATGAAATTCATATTAAGCAGCCACTCTTCTTAATTCTTATTCTTTTTCATTTCTATTGACTTTCAACAAAATGATATCAAATGAATTTCAAAATGAAAAAAATTTCATTTGAATTCATGACAATAAATGAATTTTATTACTTTATTTACACGTAAACAGTTTTAGCTTTTTCTATAGTTAATAAATCTCACCAAAAATGTATCGACTTAAAAAGATAAACAAAAACGATCGATGTTTGTATGTAAATTCCCAAAAGATTTAATGACACTTAATAAAAAAAAAACAACAACAAGACCTAACCTAAATGATTCTTATCAAACTGAAATTTTTCACACAAAATAAAGCTACCGAATCATGAGGCATGGCCGTTAATAAACTGAATGATAAATATGGCAGATTATTGAAAGAAAAGAAAAAAAAAATAGTTAAAGAAATCAAATATCTGATAATGATTGGAAATAATTTATTGAATGTTTATACTTTGCTAAGTAATAAATTAAAATTAATTAACTTTGTGATTGTGGTGTGTATTTTATAGAAATTCTTAGTCTTTTTTTTTTCTATTAGTATTATCGCCGTTAGAAAATGTGCTAGAATTTTAAATTACTTTTTACACAAACTATAAAAGAAGTGAAAATAACACAGAAATAGAGTTAAAGATTTTATCTGAATTTTAGTGTTTGCCGCATATTTGTTCCATTCACCATCTGTATGTCTTTTGGATCGCATAAACATTATTGAAAATTCCCATTGAAACATGTTGCTAAGCAAATGTTTATAAAGAAACTAAGAACAACATTTATTGTAGATCGTTTAAAAGGAAAATTTTTACAATGAACGTAGTGTTACTTTTTTGTCTAGAAAAGAACCCAGATTTAGTAATAGCGCGTTGCCTTTTTTGATGAAGGGATAATGTAGAGTTAAGCAGATGGTGAAGTATGATCGAAATAAAGACATTTTTTAATGTTTAAGAGTTCTGTTGCAGCACCTGGTGTTAATAGAATAGTTCAAAAAAAAAAAAAAAAACACACACTCATGCAAATCAGACAAATTCATGATATTAAAGAAGGGCTTGATACTAGGCTCGAATTTACGACCTCCGATATTATGTGCTTTGTAATCAAAGTTAGGGCTGAATTAAAAAATAATATGCGTCTATCGTTTGTTTGCAAATTATTGTCAACATCAAATTTTAGTTTTAGTCTGAAAGATCTGTCTGAACTTTAAAGTTAATTTGAGATTAACACTTGATCTCAGATAATAAATTCTTGGTGTTTTAATGTTTGCGCGTTCTTTTTGGCCCCCAAAATTTTGATTATCGCTTAAATTCTTCATTAATGGCGCAATTTTAAATTCTTTAAACGTTTTTGCTTGCAGTTTGGTCTCATAAAAGTAAATGTTAGAGCACACAAAAATATGACTCCTACAAAATTTAAGAGTTTTGTGTACCAGTTGTGAGTAAAAATTGTAATCCGAAATATAATTGAATGAATCCCAAAAGATATTAAACAACACTTTTTGAGCTGCCTCTGTTTAAGAATGTTTAATCTCTTTTGGGATTAATTCAAGTATATTTTAATACATTTTGTTTTTTTTTTACCTTAAATTTATCGATTTTAATATACTAATTTATGTGGCTGAGTTGTCTAAGGCGATGTAATGCAAACATGTGACTCCATGTTCAATACCAAACAGTGGACAACAACAAAAAAAATGAAATTGAATTGTGTAAAACAATCCATTGTGTTCCAGGATAAAAATTAGCATAAATAATGATTCAAGTATACGAAATGTTTGATTTTACGTAAGCAAATAATATAAGGCTTTCAATTAGATAAATGATGATGAAGATAGTCTGTAGTATCCCTAAAGAAAGAAATAAACTTTATTAAGACATGGATTTTGCACTTTGGAAATTTTAATTTTATTTTTGATATGTTTGATTTGACTCATTCGAATATAATTTTGCACACATTTAAAAATGTAACAGTTTTGCATTTAGTCATATTTTATACAAAATGAATATGCAAAATATAAACCAAAAACAGACCAGACGTTTACGCCTCAAATTCAATAATCATTCAGATCTAGAAGCTCTAGATAA
Source organism: Lypha dubia (assembly GCA_947311025.1). Taxonomy (NCBI): domain Eukaryota; kingdom Metazoa; phylum Arthropoda; class Insecta; order Diptera; family Tachinidae; genus Lypha; species Lypha dubia. The sequence goes on from OX371263.1 coordinate 54,148,708, forward strand.
CGTTCAAAAGATTGTGGCAACTTTAAAGAATTTAGGGCAACAGTAAAACAATGTGAAAAACGTGTATACAAGTTTGCAGAAAAGCTTCTGAAAAATTATGGCTTTAAGGTGTGATGGCATCGCATATAAAACAACAAAATAAAGAAGCTCTCTTTGCCACAATATGCTTGCATAAAACTGTAATAGTAAATGCTACAAAAATATAAAGGCGAAACAAACACACAAAAAAAATTTAATTTCCCAAAAAAACTAAAAATGAAATGAACTTCTTCAAGTTTTTTTTTCTGATATAAAACCTATAATTAAGATAATTTCTTTCATTTATGCACATTTTTGTAAAAATAACAAACGAATTAAAAAAACAGCTCTTCTTTTGATCGAAAGCTGTCGTTTTTTTTTTTGTTACGATAAAACAAGCGCAAAAACTTAAATGTTTCCTCTCTCTTTCTATGCCTTAAAAATAAATTTAAAAATTATGAAAATAAAAAATTCCAAGTGATGCGATGCGATGTGAAGTGATGATATGTTGTTGATTGTTCGTGTCTTCAAAATACAACAAAATATTATAAAGAGCTGCCGTTTTTGCTTTAGCCGCAACTAAAAATTCTTTTTAAAATCCCTTTTCTTTTTATAATTTTGTTCTATGCTTAAGGCTTAATTAGTCTGCAGTGCTAAACAAAATATGAAAGAAAAAAAAAACTTAAAACTCATCTAAACATTTAAAAATTATATCTGCCGTTTAATACTTCTCGTAGCGTCGTAAGCATGTGGCTGGTGTTGAATGCTTTAACTAGTGATTTAAATGTTTTTAAAATTATGATAATTATATTTAACTGTTGCAAGATATATTTTATAATTATTGTAATTAAATGAATAGAAAATACGAGTATCATATTAGTCTAGGGAATGTTGTTTCCAAATCATATTGCACCACAATGTTTCAACCGGAAGACATTAGCTTGCAGAATCAAGTTTTAAAAGCAAATTTTACTAAAATTTTTTAATTGCTTAAAGTATAATTTCATGTTAATTTTAACTTTAGCAAAGTAAATTCTAACAAACATTTTAAATAATACAAAAATTTTCTTCTGAACTATCGTCTTTGCCATGTCCGACAATGAAATTTAAAATTATATCCTTTTTAGAAGACCGCAAAAGTCGTTGTTAGGTCATAATCAGAACATTCCTTAAAGCGCAGTATTGTTATATGTCGTATCGTATTCAATGAACAACAAAAACACTAATATATTTTACCTGGATCACAATATAAAATTATGAAATATGGGGGCAATTTTAAACCCTGCCTAAAACAAAACAACGTAATTTTGCTATTGACAGTTTATTTTAATATGGAATAAGACATAGAAAACATCAACAAAAAAATTTACATTAAATTAAATGTAGAGCGAATTTAAGTAATTATACAATATAAGACAACAATATAATTTAAATTATATGTGAGAAACAACTAATAATATCAAATATTTGTGTATAAACATATGTAAGTCCTAAGAAACGAGTTCATGTAAACTGTCACAAAGATTATTTTTTCAAATTCTGAACGACCTATCAATCCTGATCATAATGTTCTACCCATATTTTATTTTTAATCCGAACGAAAAACTATGTATCGCACTTTGCATTTTTCTGTTTTTCCATATTTCTACACATTTCTATTAGTGATGTTTCAAATATAAATACGAATATTACTTTTAAAATTTAGGACCACTTAATATTTCAAATTTAATTAGAGGAAATCCCTCCCCTAGAGTCAGTAGCAATAAAATGAAAAAAAAAACAGTCACACTACTTTAGGTATTTAACATTATTATGACATTGCGATGCTGAATTTGAAGACCACTACTGAAGATTTTTAAATTATTTTACCTACATGAATACTTTGAGATTTCGTTTTTCGTACTCTGCTTGCGCTTTTAATTAGTAATTCAGTGCTGTTTGGGAGAACATGTTTTCGCAGTTAGCGCAGCCACACAGAGCCAAAACTGCCTAATAGAATCAAGAAGATTTTCTCTATGAAACGTTTTTAGGCTAAGGGGTATCCTAGCAGAAAGAAGCGAAGATTTTTCCGAAGAGATTCCTTATTATTTTTATGTGGTAAATCTTTTTAATTTTATCAAGAAGGAAAATACATAAAATCAAGAAGAGAAGTTGTTATTCACAATTTTTTTTACCCAATTTCCGTTATTTTTGGCACCAAAAAACAATCCATAGAGAAAAACTTTTTGATTCTATTTGGTTTTCATATGAATTGTATAAAAAAGAGATTTCTTATTGATTTCATTAGGCCATCTTATTGATTTTTTCAAAAAGGTATTCCTTATTGATTTCATTAGGTTCCTGTATGATCATGTGTAAATCATCTTCTTAAACTTGCTGGTAAAATGTAGCAAGGTGTAGTAGTGAGGTGGTTAGAGTGCCTATTTACGAAACCGAAGCTCCTTGGTTCGAGTCCCAACAGACGTAAATTTTATAAACATGTTTTCATTAACCCTCATCCAGATAATACAACTTCATATTGTAAATAAGCATTCCGGACGTACCATGACGTTGTGATAACATCAAATTTGTATTTCCTAACATCACACAGAGAAAACAGTGCCTAATAAACACTTTATAAAATAGAAAAATATTAATAAAATATCTCTACGGATTTTTTTCAAGAAGGATGTCTTATTATTTTAACAAGGAAAACCTTTTTGAAAAAATCAATAAGAATACCTAATAAAAACCATAAGTTTCCTTCTTGATTTTTTCAAAAAGGTTTTGAATCTGCGAACAGCTTCATTTGCCACCATTAGAGGACATCAATCTGTTCCAATTACCATGCAAATTTTTGAATTCATATCAAAACTCTTTACAGCTTTACAATGTTTGACTTAATTGACACTTCAACGTCACCTTCCATATTCTTCAAAGCCAATTATTTTCGTGGACATTGACATTGATATAAGTTTTACAATATTTTTTTAAAACAAGAATGTGACAACATTTAATAGTATTATTTTGCGTTGAATTTGGGGGGGGGGGGGGGGGGATATCCCTTCCCACCACCACCAGCCTGATTACAGCTGCCGTGGTGGCTAGTCTCGAAACATCATGATGTCAGTTCAACCTTCCGTGCAATCTCATTTTGTCTATTCAATTATTGCGATCTTTTAGATTTTTCTTTCTAATAAAACTTTAATAAAAAAATTTGTAATTAAGAAAACAAACTAATTAGCCTGACTAATTAAAATTCTTTTGAATGTTATAAATATTGAAATTAATACAATATGAGAAGTTTCCACATGCCAATTGGGTCACTGTAAAATAATGTTTTTTTAGGGTCGTTCGATAATTTTCATCCGAAGATTAAAAAAAAAACTAGTTCGTATTTGTGCAGTTCTTCTGAATATGCGACATTGCTTCAACGAAAGTAAGTAATTGTTTTTTATTTTAATATTTCCATTAAAGTTGTAATAAATATACATACATACTTACATGATTTTTTTTAGTTGAAAAATTTTAAATATTTTCTGGTGTGTCATTGCTGCTAATTTCGCGATCGGTAAAATTTTTTTTTTTATATTTCTTTTTGTGAATCTCAAGTTTTTCTTAATTGATTCTGGATTTAACTATTTTCTTTGCAGTGTGGTATCACATCAGTATGGAGATTGTGAGCTATATTTCAAATTAAATTGTGCTACAATTTGTAATTATAGGTGTAGCACTTAATAATAAATAATCATCTAAAATGTGGCACAGTATCACTGTAGCTGATAATCTAGAATCATTTAAAATTTGTACAGAGGTGATTGGTTCGATTCTGTATAAACACCCTGCATACAAGCCAATCGCTTTGAGGGTTGTCGTTGGTAACAAAAAATTTCAAAATAATGTAAATTTATATCAATGACTTTCATACTGATTCTCATATCAACATTATTTTTCCTTGAAATCTACGTCTCGTACGCATTTTTTTTTTCAAATAAAATGGCGTCTAATTACAGGTCTTGAATACTTGTTCGTTTTTTTTCTTTTTGTACTCTTTTTCAAATAATAATTATTGATATACGAGTATGTATGTGCATAGTAATAATAATGGTTTCCTTATATAATGCTTATAGATATTTTTAACATCAAACCACCTTCCACTGAAAGAGCACAGAAAATGAGTGAAAACAAAAAAAAAAACAGAAAAACCTTTAGGCCTTATTTAGCTTCTGCTTTTGACTTGCTTTTAACTTGTAATTCATAAAGCTACTGGTTGTCTGTCTATGAAATTAGGGAAAAATCATCAGATTTTTATTATGTTATCATTATACACTCCATGTAATTTATTTAAGTGCAACTTGTTTTTTTTTTATAGGAACTCATCTTAGAGGATTGCAACCGATGGACCAACGTAAAATTATTGGCAGGTAAGTCATGATTAAGTATACTAAAAACCTTAAAAGAATAATGTTACAAATGAGCCGAATTTTCGAAAATTTCAATTTAAATACAAACAATCAAGACAGAAATTTGCGATTGTTTAAGCCTGTTGAACAATCCTGTGCATATTGAGTTTGTGGCACAGTGCTTGTGTGAATTATTTGTTGTCATATTGTTGCATTCACAACAAAATTTCCGAAGGGTGGGATCTTTGTGAAAATAAAAAAGTGGGCTTAGCATATTGAGTCCGTGGTCTATTTGGGTCTTATTTTAAAGTTTAAATTTTATTTGATCGCGCTGTATAAAAGGAGGTGAAAAATTTAAAAGCTTAACAAGATGAAAATTTAACTATTATAATATTTTGGTAAAAATTATAGAGCATACCTTAGGGATTTTTATTATTATTTTATGTATTCGTTTTATACATTCGGCCAACTCACACATTGGAATCGGAATGGTTTTAATTCTGTAATTGTATTCCGATCGTTTTTGATTCACAGTCTTCAGATTCCATTTATTTTGTGTTTCGATTTTGCGATGATAAAGTTTTCTATACCCATATGCGTTTGTTTAAATTGTTTTTACCAGCTAAGCTTACTTTAAGCTTTTTTCATTAACATACAAAGAAAATTTTACTGATGCTCCTAAAAGTATGCATGTTTTTTTAGTGTTTACTACAAACGAAATTAGTAGAGAAATTTATTTTGACTTTTAAAAGTGGTTTGATTACAAACTAAATCTTCTCTCTCTCTCTCTTCTTTTTCTAAAGACTCAATTTTCGAAATTGAAATAATTTTCGATCGGAATTAAGTTCGGTGACATGGCTAATATTACTATCGATCGTAGTATCCATTTTAAGGGATGTAAAATGATGACTTGATTTTAAAACAATATTGGTGTGTAATTAATAAATCAAATATTTACAATTAGAATTTTAAATTATAAATCTTTTTCAATTTAATAACGAAAACTAAATGAGATTTTTAGGTATTAAATTACCAATGTGATGACACACCCCTTATAGCCGACTAATATACAGAATATTAGTAAAAACAAAAATCGTTGAAATAAAAAAAAATGACTAGAAGATTCATATCTTTATTATACCACGTGTCCCTAAGACATCTGTCGTCTAAATTATTAAATTTACTGTTATTACCTCCAAATATCGTCTTGATATCGTCGATATCTATTTTTAAAACATTTGGCGTTTCAGTGCGCACAATTTTCCTCACTGTCGTAAGAAATATTTCTGGATGTCAAATCTATAAAACGAAATGCCTAAGCAAAAATTTTAATATATTAAAATTATTCTTTCATTGAAATTGCTTACGGATTGGTCATTCCCTCTTTTAATTATTTTTAATTATTTCAAATCAGTCACTCGCAGTTGGATCAGTCGTTTAGAATTGCATACCATAAGGATACGGAATACACTCTTCTCTACTTGGATTTGACAACATTTTTCTATATAATCAGTGGTCACCCTACGTGTACCATAATAAACGTTCTGGTACTCGTTATTTCGTGTTAGAAACATTCTTGCATCTCACAAACATTTTATGGTTTGTACTAGTGATGTTACGAATACTCGTATTCGTATTCGACTATTCGACTATTCGCCTGTTTTAAGATATTCGTATTCGTATTCGTATTCGCCAAATTCAAGCGAATATTTTTCGAACAATTTTCCCATACATTTTGCAAAAAAAAAAATCATACAAAAGTTTCAAAAAAGTACATAAAATGTAAAAAAAAATATTAATTTTTATTAAAAAAACCCATTCTATTTCACGCAGAGTAAGAAAAACGAAACCTGAAAGTATGTAAGTAAAATAATTAAAAAATGTTCTGTAGAGGTTTTCAAATTCGGCATCTTAATGCAATAATAATGTTAAATCACTAAATTTTTTTTCATTTATAGTTACTAACGCAAAGGCAGGGATTTTTTCCAATTAAATTTGAAATATAAACCTCAAAAGAAATATTCGTATTCGTATTCGCGAATACTAAAAACTGATATTCGTAACATCACTAGTTTGTACATGTTACAGTATGTCTATCTATATATACATACAGACCTACGTACTCACAGCTGAATAAAGAAGTTATACAGTTTCTGAAGATATTCTTCTTGACTTCAAAAATAATATTTTATTGTTAGTAACTTATGTGTATGTGTGTGTTTCTTTTTAATTACTTTGTTTCAACGTCTTGTTATGGTTTGGCTTTTTATTGTTTTTATTTAATTATTTCGTTAAATTTTTATGTAAATAATCATTGTAATTGTTTTAATTTTCACGTTTTTTTAACAATAAACATACACATTTCTTTTCCAAAGCAATTAATTTTGTATTAATTAGTTTTTATAGTTTGTAGCTTTAAAAATGTAAGGGTGTGTGTATGTTTGTAAGACTTTTCATCAGACAGACTTGACTGACTGAGTATTGACTGGCTAAATGAAATGTTGGTTTGTTTTGTTGTTGCTCTAATAAAGATGCTGTTTGCAAGCCTTTTTAACTATTGTCTTGTAAAACATGTAGTGTTGAGGTTTTTAAGGCCATAAAATTATGTATGAAAATGTTAAAACATTTTAAATTGTTATTTTTACGCCAATTAGTTTAGTTTAATGAATGTTTAAGTAATAAGTATAAAAATAAAAATAATATTTTAAAATGTAATAAAACATGCTTGCACTTAACACAGCAAGCGATTATTCTCACTAGTAATGATACATTATTAAAAGTTGCGAAATTTAATATTTTTCCTTTTTCTTTTAAATACTCTATATATTTACATTTGTTATATAATTCATGTAAGTGAACGTAAGTGTTGTTGTATGAATTGAAGCAAATGTTTCGTTCGTGAACTTGTTTGGTTATCTTGTTAGTTTTTGCAAGAGTTGTGTTGTGGACTATGATGCAATTTAACAAAAATTGCGAAATTTCTAAAATAAACTAAGAAAATATTAATGTAATCCTTTTTTTAATTTAAATATTTTTTTTTGTTATTTTAAACTGGCGCGAATGTACGAAACAATCAAATTCAAATAACAAAATTCATTTTAGATTAAACCATTAAAATGATAAACTTATTGATCAAAAATAACAAATTTAAAAGTTGTATAAATACACATTAATATATATGTATGTAAGCATGTATGTATGTGTGTATAATAAATAACAATACAATAAAAACGATAATTTAATGCAAAAAATTAAGAAACAAAAATCATAATAAAACTTAATGAACTCAAATCAAAATTCCATTTAATAATGACAATATTCAAGGCTCCTAAAAGCACACTACAAAATTATCGAATATGAAAATACTAAAAGATACTCAGACACACAAACACACATACACTCTTCCGCAAACAGCAAATAAGGAGCGAAATCAGTAGTATTAAATAATATGTATGGATGTATGCGTGAAGAAAGTATACAGAATTATTTCCTTCGTAACCCATAACGAGGCAATTATAAATTTTGTAATTTTTTTTGTTTGTTTCAAAACGAAATAAAATTCAGCACAAACTCAATACGCAGCCATGCACAAGCGATAAACTCACTCCTCAAGTAAATAAATATTAAACCAATAAAAAATCAATGATTTCGACAAACGGCAGCAACAACAAAAACTTTAAAAACAACAAAAAATAAGAAGAAAAAAAGACAAGATAAACAAAATAAACATAAATCATAAAATTCATAAGCGTAAAGTTGACAGCACCGCCGCAACCACAAACGACTAAATAAGGCAGAGATTTTTTTCTTTGTTTTTTTTTTTCATTTATTTGTTTATTACGAATTACGAATCTTATACAGATGTGATGTGGAATACATTACGTATGATTTTTTTAATTATTGTTGCAAAGAAAAACATACAGAGCTGAACTGAATTTGGGCCAACAGCCGCGATGTATGAATGAAGATTTCATAGTCAAAATAAATTTTAAAGATCTTTTTCTCATAAATTAGACTTTATTTTTTAATTTATTAAATGTATTTACTTAATAGTCCGCTTATAAAGAGTGTCTTTTATAGAGGAAATATATTTTTCATATCAATGAAACGGGCTTTATTGGCAAGAAAATTTTATGAAATTAATGTTTAACTATGATTTCTGTTATGTGGCTGCCACGGCTGGCGCGTAGAAAGCGCAATCTGGAACACAAATTTTCAACAACTTTTCGCAGCATTTGTGGCCGTATTTCGCCGATAACTCTTCGATTGTTGATTTCCAGGTGTTCAATTGTTTGTGTTTTATCGACGTAGACAAGTGACTTAACATAACCCCAAAGAAAATAATCTAACGGGGTTAAATCACACGATCTTGGTGACCAATTAATTGGGCCATTACGTGAAATTATTTTTTCATCAAAACTTTCTTTGAGTAAATCAATTTTTGCGCCCGCTGCACGATGAGTTTGACGATTAGAACAATTATTTGGATTAAAACTTTCAACAATTTGCACGCTTTGCTCTGGTGTAAGTCGATTCGTAATGAAATTTCAAAGCAAACTAAACAAAAAGCAACTATCAGCTGTTAAATGGGTGCACAAAGTTGTGACAATCTATAAAAAGCACCCTTTACTTATAAATAAATACATATTTTCATAAAAGCTGTTTGCCATTTTCTTGGAAATCTTATATGTCTCACAAAAAAGTCAGTACAGAACATATTTTATTAAAGGAGCGTTGTTGCACCGCCTCTGGTGTTAAGTAGAGACATTAACTTTGTTAAACTGTTCACATATATACTCCAAAAAATTAACTAAAATTGGGAAAATATTGCCCCTGTTAAGTTCAAAATGGTTGGCACCATTCTCCAACACTAATTTTGTCTTTCAAGAAAATATTTACTAAAAATTAGTTTTCTGTTTCTTTAAATAATGAGTAAAAATTTCATATAATGGCGCTGTCGTTGTTGCCTTGGAACAATATCTGCATATAATTTTGTAGTGGTGCAGATCCTTGCTGTGTTTGTTATGGAATTTTGTTGAGCATTTCTCATTGCCATGTTTTACACCTGTAAGTTGCGCTTCCTTAAAGTACATGAGACGATGCTAATCTTTGTTTTCTTTTTGTGTCAGGAGAGCACTGGCCCGTCCGATGGTTTTTTTTTTTGCTGGAATTTTTTTTTCTGGAGGGTGGGGGTGGTTAAAAACCACTAAATTAAAACCCGAATGCTGCTATGAAAATTGTTTTTCGTTTCTTGGAAGTCGAAGTTGTGCCCTCTACACCATGCCACCTTCCACATGCCAATTCACATAAATATTAACTTGTAAGTAATTTTTTGTACAAAAATTTTCTCTGTAATTATTAGAAAATTTTCCAATTTAAGAAGAAGTTTAGGGCAACCGTTTTTCATTTGTAAGTATGTAAAGTTTTTTAAAGGCTGACTTCCAAAAAAAAAAAAAAAACATATGCCTTGTTTGCTTTCTTAGTGCGATTTGAAATGTGATGCTTTATTAAATCACAAAGCAATTGACGTTTTGTAAGTCAGCCAAACTATTCAGTAGTAAATCATTTCCTTAATCATTATTGTAAAGCTGAAATTAAATAATATTAAATATTGGAATTTTCGGAATGATTAACGCAAAAATATTTTTTTCTACACTCCTTTAAGAGAAGATATCGAACGGGAAACAAAAAAATTACAGGAGTGGAAAAATTTACCCTATTTTGGGCCTGAATATCTTCAATCTTCTTGAGCAATAGGTAAAATTATTTTTTTTATAATTAATATGAGTAATCATAAATTCTGATTCACCGAGTGATGATGAAATCGTCGTTGATCTTGAAATCATCTTGGCATTAACTTTTGACTATTTCTATTACGTGCTTAAAAAATTTCAATCATAATAAAATAATTTAATGAAAAATTAAATTAAGGATGTAAAAATCCTGTATAATAAAAATTACTTTGATATTAAATACGACTACCAACAATAATTTAATAAAATATTTAGATCTTACAACCGAAACAGCAAACAGCAGTTAAAAAAAAAACAACAAAGGACTTAGGACTTAATTTAGGACGCTTGAAAATTTTATAAAATTTATAGCAGAGCGTTATATTTTGAAATGCAAAAGTCACTCATAACCGAAAACTCCGTCTCAGGTAACAAAGTTAGCACAATACAGCAAATAAATGTGCATCAAATAAACAAAGTTGCAAAAAAAACTTATTATAATATAATTGTAAATTTTTACCTACAAAAATTTGCGGAAGCATTAATAAGACTAACGACTATAAAAATATATGATGATATTTATCAGAGATGTAGCAAGAAAATTTAAAAAAAAATTCATTTATATTTGATCTTAATCATTATGATATTTTAGTTGCAAAAAGCCAAGAAATCAGATATGAGAAAAACAGAAGATCTGCAAACAAAATTATAAATATGATGGCTGGCGCTTGTTTAATTTTATAAATACAAGTTTGTATTGCAAGTGAATTAATTTTATATGTATTTTGTTTTGGATTCGTTGAATATGACCGGTAAGAATCTGCAGTTAAACAACAAAGCAAAAAATGGCATTTTAAAGCTTTAAGCTGGTAAACTTAAAAATAAAACGAATGCATGTTGGAAATTCTAAACTTTGTGACAACAGTAGCATTGAAAATGATATTATCTTGGAAAAATAAAAATAATGAAACAAACAAAAAGTAACAGAAATCATCAGATGTGGATAAGAATGTACTGGCTGGCTGGCTGGCTGGTGGTGGCTATGACGATGACTTAATGTTTCTGATAGTGCTGTATTATAAAGATCTTGATGATCATTACAATTATCATGTAAACTTTTGTCGTCATCTTTCAACGATTTTTTCTTTAAATGGTATCACATTTTTTTTTTTCGTTTCATACCTTTGTTTCATTTAATATTTCTTCTGCAATGCCTTGCTTTTAAATGCTGTTTCGTTCGGTAAAAGTTTAAGTTTCATATTCTTGCATTATTTGTTTATACCTATTGCGTTTTGGTTTAATTTTTTTTTTAGAATTCATAGGATATTCATAGGATAAATACATAAAAAGAACTCTCTTACAAATAAGCTTTCAAAATGCTTCGCATCTAATTTGTGATGGCACATCTTGATAAGCTTTAAGCAACATTTCGTATTTTTCTTGATTTTATTCACCATCTCCTTCATTCCTTTTGATCTTTAAAGTTTAGTTCTCTTGTTTTTACATTCAAAATATCAGTAAAGCAAAAGAACCGATTTAATTTAGTTATTTGGTGTAAAATCTATATGATTTTGTGTCATTTCTTATTACACAATACTCTGTTTTTTTTTTTTTGCACGTTCTTTTTTTACACGATTTTGAAATAATACGTTTAATAAATAAAAAGAAATTGCTTTTGTACACGAAATCTCTAAATTACCCATATGAGCATGTTTTGCGCACAGTTTTTTTTTACCTCATGCAGCCACCGTGTAAAAAAAGTTCTGTATACTTAACATATAATCGCGTAAGTGATAACTGCTCAGAAAAAAAAAATTAAGAAACTATTAAAACTATGGGGTTATCTGTTCCAGTCATGCAGCAGTACAGTCAAATTTATTACGTGATTTACCGCTATAATAAAATAAATTCGAAAATTGTAGGTCATGTTGAATGAACTGTCACCACTACGCCGACGCTTTGTGTCCCCTAGTAATGCTCTATGTAGAATCTTCAGACAAACTTTATTTTGAAAGTAATTTACTTTTAGTTATAAACTAAAATTTGCCGCTGTGTGTGATTGGTAGCGATGTTAGCCTTTCAATACATACAATATAATGGGTGCTATTCCCAGCATATACTCTGGGTGTTGTTTAAGTGTAACTCATGAAAAGCATTCATTCAATTGGGTCTCCGAGTGAAAGTGTGTTGTACACTACTCTTTTTAAATTTGAAAATGTTACTTAGCACTGCTTCTGCCAGTATGGTTAGATTTATATGCTACACAATGGGGCGGAATGGAAATATCTTAGAAATTAATCAACAATTTCTAAACAGATTATTTTATATATAAAATTGTATATGAGCTTAACACAAAGGTACTCTCATTTTACCCTTGAGAAGATTAGCTTCACAAATTATTTAGGATTTGGAAAATCTCTTATGTCTATCCATTTTTTTATGAGTCGTGGACTAAATATAAACTTTATGGGAAAAAGAATAAGCTTTAAATTTTTGGAATTTCTTGTAACTTTCTTAGGAATTCTGAAATTCTCAAAACAAATCTTAGAAAATATTAATAATCAATGGTTTTATAGATCTGAGAAAAAAAATTTAATATGCACAACAAGGTCATGTGAAATTTTATAAGAGGGTGTATATGACATTCTGAAAACCTGGACAATTTTTTTTCGGGTTCCACATTTTGCAAAAAATGTTCACAAATATTCACTATAATCCGATGATTATTCAAGCCTTTTTATATTTAAATCCTGAATCCTTTCTAGGAACTGTGTAATTTTTCAATAGCAAGAAGTTCATTAAATTCTTTATTTTTATTTTCACTTATTAAAGATTTGACTCTTTTAGTAGTCTGTAGTCGAAAAAGGAGTAGGTAAGTGCCAGCTAGTTCCTTGGTTGGTTACTAAACACAAATGTGTTCACATTTTTTTTTATCGCATTTTAGGTGTAGGTTTCCTCGATTTCGTTTACGATTCTTTTTTTTTTTTTAAATTTAATTTTTTTTTTTTTGCATTCTGCAGAACCATAAACTTTACATTTTTAGTTCTCCTATAATGTGCGTGTTTTTTATGGTTTGTTGTTGTTTTTGCTGATGTGTTTTTTCCAATCATGAATTATTAATTTGCAGCATTAAAACTTGCTAACCGACCAGCCAACCAGCCAGCCAACCAACCAACCATGTGTTGCCTTAAAAGGATAAGTTTTTTTCTCTCAGCTTTTGCAGGTTTTTATGTAAGTTTGCCTATCAGATGCACTGTCATATTCCTCATAATTGTTTTTTTTTTGCTAAATTCTAAATACATTTTCTTATAAGTATGATAATTTTATTTATTTTTTTTTTTTGCACCACTCCAAAATGTATAAAATTCCCAGGCTTATTTTTTATTAGGAAAATTCTTGTTTTAAGCCTTTTTCAAAAATGTTGTTACCAAAAAGGATTGATGGATGCTCTTTGTTAACTAATGATTTTGTAATAGAACTTAATGAAAATGTTGCAGTACATACAAAAAGTACAAAGTGATTTAAAACGATATACAACCTACATATATATGTACGTACATTAGGGTGACAATGAAATATATGGGAAAAATTTTTTTCCAGAATTTTAAACAAAAATGTGAAGATTCTTTTGCCACTTAGTCTAAAACATACTTGCTGAAAATTTCAGCCAAATCGGATAACTCTATGCCGTGCACCTTTGAGGTCAAAGTTCAAATTTTTGGTAATTCTGTATATTTAACTATAATTGATCTAAAAATATCGTTTTTTTAAGTATATTCATTTAAATTGCTCAGAAACTGGATGTTTTAGATATTTTTAAAAGTATTCTAAAATATTATGAGTAAATTTAAACCTTTTTTGCAACGGGGGTCAAAACTACACATTTGCTTAAATTAGCTATAAGTCCAATATTTAAAAAAAGTGTAAAATATTATTTCTAAAAACGAAAAACTGAAATTTTAAAACCAATATTTAAAAATATATATTTATGTGAATGTTTTTCGTATAGAAGCAAAAGCAGTATATTTTAATTGGAATAAAAATATGTTTTTAATATAAAAGTAAGGCAACTTGAAAGGTCTTTTTCGCTAAGTTTGATTATATGTAATCATTTCTTAAATTATTTAAATTCGCATGCTTCGTATATTGTTGTCCATAGTTTTGAACAACCTAAACAGAAACAATAATTATTTAAATGTAAATTAGTTAAATTTATATATAACTTACTTTGAATAAATATTGTCGCTGCTGTTCATCTTTTGTGATCTTCTCATGATAATCTTCAACAAGCTTAATACCTCGTTCGGCGCAGTCATTACCAACCTTTAGTTTTTGAATAATAAATTTTCCTTTTCTATAATCTTCGCAATCTTTCCAGCTACTTGGGTCTTTTTGTAAAAAATCCATTGAAATTTGGAATCTCTTCAAAACACTTTTCGTATTTTTGGATACAAGTTCAATCAAAATTTATGAATTATCTTTAGCGAAGAAAGTATTAAGATTTTCTTTTTTATTTAAAAACTTTTTCAAAATTTCTTCTTCTTTAAGGTTTTCTTCTTCCATAAAAGTCAAAATGTTTTTAGCTATTTTGTTTTTTGTTTCAAAGTCTATTCTATCATCGAATAAACTGAATGCTGAATTCTTCATTAAGGTAATATAGATGATTAATAAACTTTGTTATGGCTCTATCAGCAATTTGTGCATTTATATTTTTATAATCTTCTAAATTTCTCAAAAATAATATGTCGTTTAAGGGAGCTTGCTCCGCTTTATCTGAATTGAACCAGAAAAATGCATAGCACTTTATAACAAAACCTGCAACTTCAACTAGACCATTTATTTCCAATTCTGTGATTTCTGGGAATTGATTGCGAAACATCAATATCTTAAGGCAATATATTCCCTTAGCCATCCATCTAGCTAAATGAAGAGCACCGGTTTTAAAAAATTTTATGCCACTAGGAGGACTTCCACCCAGAAATATGATAATCAATTCCAGGAACTCTTTGTAGTGATTTCGTGGAAAGTCCTCTTTAACTTTTATATATGCAAAATCTAAAATTTTAGCGCAATCATCACCTACTATTTCTTTTATTCGAGGTATTGCTAATTCCGTCATATACTCATCCTTTTTTACGTTCGACCATTGTTTTTTGAATTTTTTAAATAAGCTGACTTCTGGGCCAGTCGAAGAACAAATTTTTGTTTCATTAAAAACAGCTGCTAAAATTATTTCAAACACATGGTGTCTGAGTCCTAGGAACAAAATGTTAATATATTGCAGGCCCCCATTAAATTTGCCAGTGTTTGAGGCGGTTGTGTCAAAGAAAAATGCCTCGATTCTATCTAAAACTTGATACTCTTCCAATGAATCATATACTGCAGATGCTATTTCAACGCCAGTTCTAGCTGGTATATCAGGAATATTAATTATTTGTTCAAAATCGGGAGCGGTTGCAATTATTGACAGTCGGTCCTCGTTTTTTCCTGATATGCCAGATAACAGTTTTGTATCCCAGTGTATCGTTAGTGGCTGAGTATTGGATTGAAGTTTTATCCCGATTCGAGTACTATTTGCTTTTCTGAATGAATCCCTTTGCTGATGAATAGACGTGCGGTTAATAACATACTCTGATAAGTTTAATCCAACTGCATCCAAAACTGCAATAAGCATGTGAACAGTATCTCTAGAGCTTAATTTAAATTTATCTAAAACTGCAGCAAGTCTTGGCGTTAAAATTTCTTTAGATGGCTTTTTTGTGTTCAAAGTATTTTGTTTTTGTGCACTATTCAAAGTATCAAGACAACTCGTGGTCATTGGGTCTATTATATGATCATTAGCTTCCGTAGATTCACCGTTTTCTGACTCATCTGAACTTGTTACATATGTAGTAAATCCTATAATTTTTGTTTGTATATACTCATAATATTTCAGAATACTTTTAAAAATATCTAAAACATCCAGTTTCTGAGCAATTTAAATGAATATACTTAAAAAAACGATATTTTTAGATCAATTATAGTTAAATATACAGAATTTCCCAAAATTTTAACTTTGACCTCAAAGGTGCACGGGATAAAGTTATCCGATTTGGCTCAAATTTTCAGCAAGTAAGTTTTAGACCAAGTGGCAAAAGAATCTTCACATTTATCATCAAAAATCCAAAATTGATTTTTCATTGTCACCCGAATTGTCACCCATACATACATCTGAAGAAATAAATTTTGAAATGCGATATGAACTACTTTATCGCACTTTAAATTCGGAAATGACCATTTGAATGGAAAATTTTTCTTAATTGGGTCCAATTTCCTTTTTTTATCTATTTTTTGTCGAAATTTCTTTAAGATGTACTTTTAAAAACTGTAAAACTTTTCAAATGGTCATAACCATGAGTGAGAAAATGTATAACCTCAAATTGAATTTTAAATTAATCGGATAATTATTCGAATACAAATTAATCTGTTAATCGATTAATTGATTAATATTTAATCTAATAACTACATGAAAACAAACTACTAACTAAATTTTAAACAATTTATTCTATTAGTAAAAATCACGTACATACTTAAATACTATGCAAGTTTGAGTAGAATATCATCTGCTGCAAATTGCTACTTGACAAATACTTTCCAACTTATTTTAAATTGAATTTAAAAGAAAACAAAATATGTCAAATGATTAATTAAAGACATGATTAATGCTTTCACACATATTTCATATAAGAAATAATTATTTTTTTTTATTTGTTTGTATTTTGCTTGTTTTATAGCAAATGAATTTAATAAAGTTAATTATACTGACATGAATGCGTCATATAAGCAGATAAAAATCTACGGAATATTTATATGTTTACAATGATGTTGTACGTGCATACAACGAAATCTGACAAAAGAAATAAATAATGAAAAAATATATTAAATTATAAAATATTTTTTTCTCATAGCAGGGGGTAAATTTAAGAAAATACTATTTAATAATATATTAATACAACAAGGTTATTATAAGTTTTATATTATCAAAAGCTTTTTGATATAAACAATATAAATTTAAGATTTTATGGCTTAAAAATTACTCATTCTTTTTAGTTTTTTTTTTTTTTTAACACTTGTTTTCTAGACAAATACATATTTTTGCATCAATAATTTATATGGTTTGATATGAAATTCTTGTGTTGAAATAATAAAGTCATTAATGAATTTAGTTGACGCATGTATTTCATTAAAAAAATTTGTATACAAATAAAAAAATTCTTGGTAAAAAATCTATTTCCCAAATAGAAAGAAAGAAAAGCAAAGCGGAAGATACATAAAAATAAAAAGTTTAAGCAAAAAAATTTGAAATATCATAAAAAAAACACAAACAATGACTTAGGACCTGGACCTGGGTTTACACCCATTAATTTCTCTAATGTAGATTAGTGTGGCATTGAATTAATTGTTGTCGGCCTATTTAAGTGATGAAAGCATAAAAATGGTCACTAAAAACTGACACGACAGCGGTTGATAATGTTCTAAGCTAATGTACACAACATCGACCTCCTTCGTCGGTAAGCAGCACTGTCGGCGAAGTAAAACAATTAATAAAATGACTACTCTCACAGCTTAAGAAATTTAATGCGTCTTCTTAACACCAGAGGCGCTTTAACACTGCTCTAAAAGTAAATATAACGTCTAAATTCAAACGTCTACCTTCCGTACCCTATCCCTTTCCATTTAAGTTTTGGCACAATGCATTGAAATCTAGGAATGCCTTTTATAGTGCTGTGAATGAATGAAAGTTAAGAAAATGCCTGAAAAAGCATGAAATATTTACCAACTTGCACCATTGTATTAAACCTGTAAATATTTGGTGGACAAATTGCTTTAAAAAAACATGAAGACAAAACAAAAACAAAAATGTAAGAAATGAATAAAAATATGTAAGCATCCGCTTGATGTGTACTCGTCGCTAGATCATCGACAACTGAATGAAAAAGCATAAGAATATTTGTGCCATGTGCGTGTGAGTTCATTTTGCACTTTTAGGCAAAGAATTTTGAATTTTGCGCATGCCTGAATATACATACATATATTGAGGAGTTATTCGATAATCAATATTTTAGGGGAAGACGTTGTTATCTCAGAATAGTATAATATTTGTGGCTCTTATGCCAAATCATCAGTAGACTTTGAAAATTTACAAAGCTCCTTAGCTTAAGAAAAACCTTTCAAACAACATTTGAAAACCACTTTGCTGATATTTTTATAATTATCAAATGTTCTTTTCACAACAAATGCTACTTTTTTAGAATAAAAGTTTAGGAGAATATCTCAAATAAAAATCAATTTAAAATGTACTTATTATGAACATAATTTGATTTCTACAAATTTAATAGTGAGCTGAAATAAAAATGTGGTTAACATTTTTCAAACTTTCAGCAAAATTTGAAATCGAATTTTAGTTTTCGAGTGTGTATTTTTCTTTCATTAAAATATAGAGGTGAGATATATTTGTATGATTTTTACAATTTCTCATCCATTTTAAAAACAATACATTCAATCAAAATCTTTATGACGACTATATTATGTTTTCCCCAAACATACTACACATATGTGTATGGTGGCACGAAATAAGCCCCAATGAAATAAGCCCCAAATCGAAAAATGAAATAAGCCCCAAAAAATTTTCAAATTTTTTGTTTGGGGTTTATTTAATTTTTTTTGGGGCTTATTTCGTTTTTTAAAAATTTGGGGCTTATTTAATAAAATTTTTTGGGGCTTATTTCATTTTATTTGGGGCTTATTTCATATTCGTAAAATAGATATAAAATCCTTGCGCCCGGCCGTACGCCGGTTATGCGGAGAATACTTTGAACGCGAAGCTGGTGTTCGATATACCATAGAGGATAAATTCCGTGCGTCCGGCCGTAGGCCGGTTATGCAGAGAATACTTTGAACGCGAAGCCGGTGTTCGATATACCATAGAGGATAAATTCTTTGCGCACGGCCGTAGGCCGGTTATGCAGAGAATGCTTGTAACGCGAAGCCGGTGTTCGATATAATTTAGAGGATAAATTCTTGCATTTTATGATTTCTTCTTAAGCTTACTTCATAAAGTTAACAAATTTGGGGCTTATTTCATTTTTTTTGGGGTTTATTTCATTTTTTAAAAATTTGGGGCTTATTTCATAAAATTTTTTGGGGCTTATTTCATTTTATTTGGGGCTTATTTCGTAAATTTTGTTTGGGGCTTATTTCATTTTTTTTTTGGGTTTATTTCATAAAATTTTTTGGGGCTTATTTTATTTTTCGATTTGGGGCTTATTTCATTGGGGCTTATTTCGTGGTGCCTATGTATATGTTGACCCATAACGTTGAAATTTTATTTAATTGCTTTTTTAATATATGTTTCCCGTTGCTTTAAAATGCAACTCTAGATGTAAAGATATCAACTGTTTACATTTTCCTGTTTCCACGATACATCTCAGTGTCAAAATTATACCAGGGCCCTATTCCACAAAAGAACTTATCAACTTTTCACTTTGCACTTATCAAATTGTATTTTTGGCAAAGTGAAAAGTGTTTCTGTTCCACAATATTCTTTGCAAATCTCACTTTGAGTTAAGCAAAGTTTTGTAAATACTTTGCTCTCTTTGTAAATACTTTGCACTCTTTGTAAATACTTTGCACTCTTTGCAAAGTCTTTGCGCTTTTCTGCAAAGTGAGTGTGCAAAGTGTTCCACAAAGCATTTAATCATCTTTGCATTTCTGTCTTATTACTTTTTACTTTGCGTTGCTAAAAACACATTTTAAAATGAGCCGCAAAATTCAAATGGAAAAAAAACTTGCGGTGCTACAAGTAATTCAAGAAAAAAAAACATATTTTATTTGCCAGTTTTCAAAACAATAAAGTAAGTTTTATTGATAAAATTATTTTAAATAGGTATATAATAAAGTTTACATTTAATTTTGAAGGTAAATAAATTAGATAAACAGACTGCTTGGGAAGAAGTTTTGAAAAAAGCCCAATCCCTCCAACTGGCATCGGCCCAAAAATCATGGACCTATGCGAGGGACTGTTTGTTTGGGCTCTGGAAGAGTCGGACATTGGTAAGTAAAACAATTTATTGCTTACACATAGCAAATAATTACATAATATGTTATATACATATATATATTTATATATATATATATATATATATACATATATATATAACATATATATATATAAATATATATATTATATTTACTTCATTTGTTTTTGTTCGAATTTCTATTAATTGTAATATTGTGCAGTGCAAATAAATATCAAGCATCTTATATACAACAACAACATAAATCATCATCATATCCATTGTTGTTGTGAGTTAACGGCGCACTAAATTAAACAACTATTCTGATTAGAAGAACCGGTTTACGTACAATATAATTATTTGCATTGTGTACAGTCAAAAAATATACAGTATGTTATTTGTTTGAAATAATTTAATTTTGTTAATTTGCAGAGTAAAAGAGATAACGCCCGAAAAACTGGGTCTGCAGGTGGGAAGGACAGCGTTATGGATGAAGTTGACTTGGCAATCCTCGATATTCTGGAATCAGACTCAGCTGTGGTAGATGGACTGAATTTGCCAGAAAGCTATGGAAATTCAGAAATTCTACTATTAGCTGAGTCTGATTCCAGAATATCGATGACAGAGGAAACACCTGCCCACCCACCTCCAAACCCAAGAAAGAGGAACAGCTCTACCAAGTTTCCAAGTGAAACTTTAGATAGAGAGAAGAAATGTCGGCTGGAGCTCCTGCAGGTTGAAGTTTACTACAGGAAACTTCAATGCCTGAAATTGGAGAGGGAGCTCCAACTTCCAGCATCCGCCATAACGCGTGAAATTGCAGCGGCAGAAACTGCAGATGTTTTGGCAATGCCGGGGCGTCGGTCTTTTGAAGAGTTTTAAATTTTTTTTTATTTTTTACTTAGTTTTTTTTTGTTACTACATTGTATTTTTTGTTATTTTTTTTTAATACTTTTATTTCTAAATAAATTATAAGTGAATTTTAATATTTTTACTTCTTATATTATTTATTCTCTAAGATGTTAATCTTAAACCCCAAAAATGCCCAAAAAAAACAACGCTTTTGCAGCGGAAAATGGTCATAGCCAAAAAAACAATTTTATTTTTTAAAACAATACTATAATAGTTGGTATTAAGAAAAGTAATACAGCAGAGAAGTAAGCCTTTCCATTCCACTCGCATTATTCGTATTATTAAGGGCATCATTTTCTTCTTCAGCATTTTCCAGATCCAATTCATCGATTTCATTTTCAGTATCTTCAGTGGGTTGCGTGTTTTCACTAGTCCTTCCGATGCTGCAGGCAATATTGTGTAAGATGGCACAAACAATAACTACCTTTCCTGCAAACTCAGGCTTCAGTCGCAAATAATTTAGACACGGGAATCTTTCTTTAAGAATGCCAAAACTGTTTTCAATTATGCGCCGGGTTTTTTTGTGGCAACGATTGAAAGCCTCTTCAGCAGGGTTATCGGGATTTCGGCGTAATGGTGGTATCAACCAGTTTTTCAGTCCGTAAGCACTATCACCCAAAACAACAGCATCCGGAAATGGTCTCCATCCATTTTCAAATCTTTGACTTACAACTGAATTCCGTAGCACCCTTGAGTCATGAACGCTGCCCGGCCAACTTGCATTTACACTGTAAAATGTGTAGTCTGGCCCACATATCATCATCACATTTAAGGAGTGGTTTCCATGCCGGTCAACATATCCTTCTTCGTGTAATGTAGGCGCATCAATTTTAATGATTGTGCCATCCACGCAACCACATACACAAGGGAATCCACCCATCATAAAAAAATTTTCAGCAATACCACTGACGTCATCGGGCCACCGAATGGTATTTTGAAACAAAACGTCTATTAATACGTCGACAACTCTATGGATGGTTCTGCAAACTGTTGATTTTCCAACACCATGCATAGCTGCAACTCCATGGTACTGGCAGCCATTTCCGAGCCAATGCAAGCACAGTAGCAGTTGATTTTCAGCCGACAAAGCATGACTGCGCTGTGTATTGTGCTCTAATTTGTCTCCAATTTTATTTAAAATAAAGTCAACTTGGATTCGATTTAAACGAAAGCACTCTTTAAAATTAAAGTTTTGTAGTCCCGAAAAATTAATTCGGTCTCTATAATTTCTTTTTATAACCGCGTCTTCACTATCGTCGAACAAAAACTCACGTCTTAGCATTTTGAAAGCTTCACTAGTTATAACAATATGAATTTGTAAAGCGATCGTTTACTTTGCAAATGTTTGACAAATATATCAAATTTTGCTTTGCAAAAAAAAAAATTACAGTTTTTGTGGAACGAAACAGCATAATTATTTGCAAAGTCTTTGCAAATTACACTTTTCAATATTATCTTTGCACTTTGCACAAGAGAACGTACGTGGAACAGAAATTGCAAAGAGAATATAAAAATTGAGAAGACTTTGCAAATTACACTTTTCAATTTCAACTTTGCACTTATCAAATTTTACAGTTCTGAGGAACATAAAGTTTTGCAAATTGACGAAAAATTTGATAAGTGCAAAGTGAAAAGTTGATAAGTTCTTTTGTGGAATAGGGCCCAGTACGGGTCATTAAGTCCGTAACTTTTTTAATTTCCCGCCTCTTAATTGGAATGGTAACACAAACTAAATGGCGCATCTTGTTAAAATTTTGACAAGAGTCAGCTGACAGTTGCCTGTTGTCAGGCGCAGTGTTGCCATTTCAATTAAGAGGCGGAAAATTAAAAAAAGCCAGGGACTTATTGACCCGCCTTCGTATTATCAAATTCTGATTATTTCTTTTTGCAGCGGGCTTAGTTTCAGATATTTTATGAAAATTTTTCTTAAGGCTTTCGAGACAGCGTAGTGACAACAGCAGGATTCTTTTCATATTTGGTGTGTACGGAAGGATCCCTAAAAATTAGAAATTAAAGAATCTTAATGCGGTGGTTCTGTTCAACTGCAAGATTTTATTGAAAGAATATTGTTGTTTTGTAAGCTCTGCGTCATACTTGGAGGAATATACTTGTTATGATCATCAACCGATTTGTACCTGTAAGGCAAATACAAAAAGCACACATACTTAGCTTCATCGCTTGTTTATCTATTTCAAACGCTAATCTGAGTCTTCAAACATTACGTCAATGTTTCCGTTAAGAAATGACATAAATTGTATATTGAATAGGCTTTAGTATACCCAGTAGGCGGTACAGTTCTTACAAATCATATAATATACAGCTTAAGAAATTGAGTGTCTACTTAACACCAGAGGAGCAACAACACTACTCTAAAATTAACAAATCGCTCAATAGCAGAGTTGTAAAGTAATATAGCCTTCTTTTCTTGTACGTTTTCACCATCTAAGCTCTCTACCATATCCGTTGCTCGCTAGTTCTGGCACATTACATGGCATTAGTAGGCATCATCCCCTACGTGATGCTCCTACAAAAAAAAAAAAAAAAAAAAACTGATACTGAAATTTTAAAAATAAATTTTCTCTAGTAGAAACCTGATCCAGCGACCAAAACTGTAGCGACTCATGTATCTGTTATGAATATAAAGTCTATAATTTTACAAGTTCTACAGCTCTCCCATATTTTCCGATAACATGGCAACAAAAAGTCATATTACAATGTAATATATTACAATACCCAAACAACTTACTTTTCAACACAAACTATATACCGTCTGCATTACTTTTAAGTACGTAAATGAATTACTTACCAATAAATAAACAAACCATATATTATGTCTTTGGCATGGTAGTGACACTGATGATCTTTACGTCAACTTCCAGTGAAATAAAAAGGATTTTGTTGCAATTGTTAACACATTTGTAAATACAAGTCTAATGAATATATATTATTTATGGCTTAGTTCTTATCTGCGAGCCAAGGTTGTAAGTACCATACGGTAGGCCACGTTACAGCAACAAATACTAAAATTTTATTACAACCTAAAGCGAGCAACGTAACATATGCAAAATCTAAACACGAAAAAAAGTCGCAGAAATTGTAAAAACGCCAAAATTAAAAGTCAGAAAAATCCGTCAAAATGAAAAGCATTGCAAAGCCAATATGTATACTCGTATAGTAGTGGCACAACTGCAACAACAAAAACAAATGATTGTAAATATAACTTGTTATTGTTTTAATATATTGTAAACAACCTCATGTTTATCACTCATAAAAATTGAAACATGGTTGCGCTTAACTAGGTATATTTTATTGCTACAGAAATCTGACCACAACCAAATTTTCCTTGGCTAAGATAAGCGCCCAAGAGCGTCCTGCCTACACGGGTGCGATCTGCCGATCTGAGTTACTAGACATATTAGAATGCAACATTAGTGTCTCAACATAGATTCGTTCTGAAATCTATGACAATTTTTTTTATTTTAAAAAATTTATCACTTGATTTGAGAGTAACATTCAAAATGGGATTAACGAAAATTTATATTTTGAGAGACTTCAGTATCACCTCCAATATTGCGATAATTTTCTTTGTCAATTTTTTTTTTTTTTGCTTGATATTCGAGAAAAATGGTTACAATAAAATTAAAGTGTTGTTTCTAGCGACGCTAACAATGGAAAGAAATTTAAAAGGCGAAGTGATTGCTTAGTAGGGTTGCCAGTTTAATTTAAGAACCACGGAAATGTAAGAATTGGGGAAACTTTCTGAGTTTTCAAGTACATACCTATTAGAAATATAAAATAAATTTTAAATAAGTTCCTGTGTCAATGAAAATTTTTTTTATTAAAGAATACATGCCACCCACCAATTGATAGGTTAGCTAGGTAGGTACCTATTATGAATAGAATTTGATGCACCCACCTGTGAAGCCGACGGATAGCCACCATATCCAAATTGTGTATATGCGGCCATTTTAATTATTATTTAATTTATTATTAATTCCAATATTGCACTTTAAATTAAAATAATTCCTTAAATTTATTCAGTTAACTTTTATTTAAAATATTCATTAGTTTTTGTTTTATATTTACACATTGTACCTACATATACCTATTTGTAATATCTTTTGTGTTTAGGTAGGTATTTATTTATTCTTAATTATTTTCCAAACAACACCTTTAGCGGGGTTTCTCCGGGTTTTTTTTTTCTGTTATTTTATTGCCAAAAAGGTCAACATCATACCAACAACACAATAAAATTAGAGAATAACTATACTTAAAAAAATGTTTACATTACAAACAACACGTTTGTTTGTCATTTGGTTGGAATATTTGAACTCCAACTAACAGAACAACAACCACAATAACAGAAATATTGTCAAATTCACGTACAAAGCACTTTTACACTGCGTAGCAAAAATAATAAATAAAAAACACTGAAGAAATTTTTTGTGACTATCCGTAATATGATAAAACTATAGTGTTCATCGCTAACAGGTCAAACACCAACTCTTCAAACGTAAGAGGTTACAACACACACATACACATACACATACATAGTTTGACAACATGAAATCGTTTATTTTGTTTTTTCCGTTTTCTTTATTTTGCTTATTAGAAAGACCGTTTTATGTTAAGGTTGGCATTAGATGGCGTTTGAGCATAACATTCCCATCTAGAAAATTTATACTGCAAAATTCCTTTAGATACACGTTTTAGTATTGTTAAATGTTTATAAAACCGTTTTTACGTATGACCATAAATCATAGCTTCTGCGCACTAACGATGTTTATCAAAAGACCGTCCAACATGAACTGGTTGCATTGTATTAACAAACATTATGAAAATTCCAATAAACTAGAAAAACAAAACGGAAACATATATAAAAGTTTAATATTATATATAGCTGTCTCTTTCCTTAGCACAGTTTTCCGATCCAACTAACTTTATCTGACGTAAATCCAACAAGAAATAAAAATTCTAACTAGGCACGTTTTTTTATGCTTAAATGAAACGGGCTTAGTTATATATTTCTCCTGTTATCATTATGATAATGGACTCCACCCATTCAAAAAAAGCATGGAGAGCTTAATCAAATTTTCGAATTCGCTACTTAGCATAACGAACAAATGTAATCAGCGAATTATTTTACTCCTTCGTAGCTCTTCTTTCTTATAAGTTTATTTTTGTATCTTATTCCACTAACTACACCCTTACTCATGCTCTCTCTTGCACACACAATTTAAGCACTCCCAAATGTATGAAGAAAAACGAAAATAAAAAAACATAAATTCCCCTTTTAAATGTGTTTTTGGGTATTGTTTTTTTCTTACACTTTTTTTAGATTCTGATAATTTAATTTGTGTGTGTGATCTTTTGGACCAATGAAATTGTTCCATTTTACCGTTTTCATAGGCAGGTGTTGTAGGGCTTTTTGTTGTTGCTATAATTGTATCTTTATCAATGACTTTTTTGTTGTCTTTGCTAAATATGAAGGTTTCTGGTCTAACAACCATTAATTTATTTTTGTAACTCATACTAACTGTTTGTTGTTATTATATAGGTATTTTCTTTCTGACTTTTTTTTTTGAGTTTTTTAATGAAAGGGTTAATATTGCCATACTAATTTAATTTTTTTATATTTTCGCCTAGCCACGCCCTTCCCTAGAAAAAATTTTATTTCTCTTGTAATATTTTTCCTATATTTATTTTTTGCTTGTAAAGCTTTACGCCATTCATTAGGCGAAAAACAAAGAGTTTTGTTTAATTCATCAATTCATTTTGTTAATGCATTTTTGTTCGGTTTTTTCATATTATTTTGTTTGTTACCTATTTGTTTTAATTGTAACAATTGGTTCCCTTTCGATATGCGGTTAGTTTTGTTACCATATTTTTTCCTGTCTGTTTTAATTTGAATTTTTTTTGTAGTAAAATAGTAAAAATTTTTGTACCTACCTATGACTTAACGCTATAACCATTTATTTTTTTTTTGTATTCTGTGGTTATGTGGCAAGAAATACATAAATCAACAAAACCACCAACAAATATGAGAAGTTTACAAAAACAAGAGTTCTAAAATGAATTGGAACAGTTGTTAGAATTGAAATGTTTAATAAATTACAGAGGTTTTGTCTTTGATAAATGCTATAGGGTACATATGTATGATTGTATTTGAGATTGTAATGTACATATATTTGAGTTAAACTCTTTCATGCAACATTGTTGTAAGTTATGGATTAGTTGTTGTTTAAACATGTGTCCATTTTGCCACAATCATTGTGTGGTTTTATAACAATTAATTACATGTTTGTTTATATAAAATTATAAATATTCCTGATGCATTTGTGTAAAAACGAAAGATTTAAGGCACATACTTTATTTTAATTAACTCTTCTTAAGTTTCCTTTCCTGGTTGTTGAGAAAATTTTGAAATATTATTGTCTATTTTATTACATTATCGTGTAGGTAATGTACTTTCAAGTTCTTAAGTAAAAACGAAAAACATAAACGGTTTATAGTTTATAAATATGGATTTAATGCTCATATTTACTTTGAATTAGCGAATTATTCGCTGAACGGAAAACATCTTTACCTCTAATGTAATTTATTAATAGATTTTTTGCTGATAAAAAGTATCATGTTTTATTGCAATTTCTTGTTAGAGTAATATTTTAACTGTATCACTGTAAATTGATAATATAAAACAATTAATTTATTAGATAAGTGTACAATACCAACAACTAACTAAAAGCGTATTTTAATTAGGTATTTACTTTAATGCACAAACATGATTTTTCTTTATTTAAAAATTAATAATAATAAAGTTTATCGTAGGTACATGTTAAAAACCGAAGAAAAATAATTGTTGCGTTATTAATTAATAATAACGTTAAAAACTTAAAAAAACTAACTATTTGTTACAACTTTTATGCAATTGAGTACAATCCCTACTGGAAATTGTATTTCAAGTGTTTTGATCTGAAAAAATTTCGAATTTTAAAGGGCACATTTATTTGCACCTGTACATAATAACAACTTCACATGTTATCAAAATCGGCTTTTAATTATCTGATTAATAGATATGGAAAGTACTCTTGTATTCCGAAAAAAATGTGTTCCATCTCTAATTCAGCAGGGCGTATATACGAGTATGTTTGGTAGAAACTTTATCACTCCTAACATTCTCTGCCGGCTAAAAAAAAATATTTGTATTTATTTGTTGTGCATATTTTACTAGTAAATATCTTCTTAAAATCGAGTCAAAAGTGGATGCACAATTTATACACGATCGTTCGATCTATTCAAAGGAAAATCTTACAAAAATCTGACCGACTTTTAAAAATCGTTTCAAAATGATGTTTGTACGTGCCATATTTTGATGCAAAAATGATGCTAAAACATCATTTATTAGCTTAATCACTTTCAGTGTCTCCATCTTTTTAATTTGTTTGCATTTATATTAAACGCCAATAAAATTTTCAGCTAGTTGGCAAAAAACAATAATTTCATGAAAATTTTCATAAATTTTTGCAAATCTCACGACTTGCCAAAAAAAATTTTTTAACCCAGTTGCATTTTTAGTCCACACTGACTAAATTTTTCAGCAGACATGTCATATTTGGCAGATTCTGTAGGAATCACACCGACCTTTACTTACACATTTTAGCTGGTGCCATGATTTCAATTCTCTTGATAACATTATTTTAACTGAAATAAAATCAATTAAAGGAATTGTTGATTCAATAAAAAATATTATTAGGAAACTTTTAATTTTATGTAATGGAAAAAAACTAGATAATAGTTTATAAAATCCTTCAATACATACATATGAATGTTTGTTTCTCTTATATTTTAATTACAACATTAAACGGCTGCCACACCAGTGTTGCCAATTCAGCTATTTTCTCGTCAAATCTAGCTATTTTTCATTATATATTGCAGGAAAAATTATGATTTAGCTATTAGCGGGAAATCTAGCGATTTTTGGTTTCTTGACTTCTTACTTTTTTCAAGCGTTATTATATTATTAAAAATAATATAATTTTGGTCAACATTATCGAAGAGTTGCTACAAAGCAAAATGTATCTGGCAAGTTAACGCTCTAGAGCAGCTGAAAGCACATACTTAGTCAATTGGTGCAATTACCATGATATCATCATCGTCTATCAAACTGTTTATAAATATTCCCTTCTTTACTGCATTTGACATTTTTTACACTTTTTCAATTTTTTTTGACAGCTACAGAGTATTTGATCACATGCCTATGCACTACTACAAGTTTTTTATTGTAGTAGAAATGGGTGTACCTGCAAGTTGTGAAATGCCACAAAGTGAGTCTCTAAAGCGGTATTTATAAAAATCCGTTATTGTGTGAATTGTGCTATTTTTTTTTTCATTGTAATCTTTTATTAAAAAAAAAGAAATATATGTATAAAAAATTTTAATGCAATTTTCCCTAAATACAACCAAAAATTTCGTCGGGAATGGCTTAACCATGGTCAATTAAAGTCTTGGCTGGTGCAGGATGAAAAGGACGAAATAAAAGGACTTTGCAAATATTACAGATGCTCACTTTCAGCAAAATTATATGAACTTCTATGTCACGCTGAGACAAAAAACACAAATCGGCCGCTTCGATTAGAGCGTCATGTTGGAGAAAATTGAACTTTGAGCAAAATGAAACTATTGTTGATAATTGTAAAGTACAAGAAGCCGCATTAGTTTTATTTATATGGATGTCAAAGTACGTCGAATAATTCAATTGACCACCTCAGTGACTTGTGAAAAAAGAATTTTGATGGAACTGACAAAATTCGTATTCAAAGAACAATATGTACTGCAATAAACAAAAAATGTTTTAGCCCCTCATTTCGTATTTGAGCTTAGGAAGGATATTTCATCATCTAAGAACAGCATATTAATGGATGAATCTACAGATGTTAGGGAAATTGAAACAGTTTTCCCAAAATGTATGCAACATTTCATAATAAATATAAATTAAGCTATTTATAGCTAAATTTTTACGTATTTTTCAAATTTAGCTATTTTCTAGCTATTTTCGATCATAATTTAGCGATATTTTTTGGTAAAAAGTTGGCAACAGTGTGCCACACACATCAATATTTCAGCTTCACGTAGGTATATTTGCAACAAATACTCAGACATAAATTTCAGGTGTAATCTGCATTGAAGAACATCAAAATGTTTCTGATTTCCATATGAAACCCATACAAAGGCATTCCTAAGTATGAATAAATATTGAAACTGAATATTGACGTGCCTACCAACCGTTTTATGTATTTTATTTATTTTTATTTCTTCTAAAAATTTTCATCCCAAATGCATTATTTTTACGTCTTTCAAAAACTACTTTATCCTGAATTAATAATTTATTGCTATTAGCGCTAGTTTCGTTGCCGAATCCCTCCCCTTTCAAAGAATTATTTTTATTATAAAAAATATTTTGACATGACAACAAACAAATCATTTTAAATGATTTTTATTTCATTTATTAGCCCGACAAGAAGGACATACCACTCAAACTAATGTAGATATTAAAAAAAAAAAAAACAGAAAACAGAAAACAGAAATGAGCACTAGATTTAAAGGCTGAAAATGAAACAAAGATGAAGGTAATTTTCATAAAAACCACAGTGACAGATGTTGCAATTAAAACTGTATAAAAATGACTCAATTTCGAATGGTACTGCGATTCAATTAAAATGGAAAAGAACAAAAAATTAAACAAAAATACCCTGATCTTGAAACCAGGACATACGAATATACAAATACAAGCGAATAAAGACTACAATGAGGGTTATTGCGGAAAATTCAACAACAATTTCAAATGGATGTGTGACAGTTTTTATTTTATATTATTATAAATGTTGTTGTCGTTGCTACTACCATTTCGTTTCTATTGAAAATTTTATTTTTTTATGCTTGCTGGCATCACTTAAAAGGTTTGTAGCAAAAATATGAAAACAATTGTTTCAAAGGCAACACAAGGCTTCATTCATCCTCATATCCAACCAAAGCAACTATTACTGACGATAGTTGACAAATGTAGCAAGCGAACTTAAGGAAGGAAAACAAAAACTGTTTCATGTGACTACAAAAATGAGTGAATTTAAGCAAAGTTTTTATGCCCCCAAAATTGCATGGCAGTGGAAAAAGGATGAGTTGTTTATTTATGCAGAAAAAACAATCAAATCGCGTAACATGACAGGCATGATAACGAAATACAAAAATAAATGTCATTTTTTCCTGACACATGACACATCAATTGTCACAATACAATTAAACTCTTGCCACTGAGATAGTTTTTTTATTTGTGCATTTAGCAAAATATTGTATTGCTTTCATTTGACTAAATCTGAAAATGACAAGTGTTTTTTTTTTTGTTTCCTCTCCCTCTCTTCTGTTACATATAAGCCCGATCACACAGTGGGTGTTGTTGATTCTTAAGTGGTAAATGGCTGATATTGAATTTATTTAATCTAACTGCAAAAAAAGGTCAACTAATCAACCATATGCTAAGAAAAAAGAAACACAAACAACAATATGACAAACATTACAAAATTGAAAAAAAAAAACGCAAACTTGCTCCTTACAGTCGTTACCAAACTCACCAGGATATCGTAACCGCAAGAAACTAAAAAAAATATCGTCATGGTCGTCGTCATGAAATCAAATAAAATCTCATAAAAAAAATCATAACAAAATCAACACTCTCGAACTTCACAGCTGGATAAGTTCTGTGTTGTAACGCTTATATTTTTTTGTTGTTGTTTGTTTTTCACCTCCTCTCCTCCACACAGATTTCTTGTGTTGATTTTTGTTTTCTTGTTGTATTGTTGTATTTATTATTTTTAACTGTCGTGTTAGAAAGAGAGATGTGAGATGTCCTTGCAAAAAGACGCCAACACTTTTTGTTTGTGGTCATTTGTAGCATGTTTAACACTTATAACGCTAATAAATACAACATTGTATGTTTGGTTTGCATTGGCTGTAATTTACATTAGGGCGGAGTTTCAAAACATGTGTACCTGCTAAATTAATAAATAGATCTTACCTTTGTAATTAAACTGATTTGTAATGATTATAACTTTATGGAAACTATAAGAGATCATCGATGTAGTTGTTTTACTAGAAAGGGAATTAGGTAGGTATATCCCCAAAACCCAAAAAAATCTCTCATTTTGGGACCCCCTTACTAATTTTAACTTAGAGATTACTTTTACTACCTTTAAACATTTGCGGAATTTTGTGGTTTTGTAACCAAAAAAAAAATATATATATTTTTATTATTTATTTTGTTTAACAAGTTTTCTCATTTGTGTTGTTTAATAAACACCACTTCGACCTCCCACCTCTGCCCCCATTAGAAAGTACTCATTCCCCTTAATACTCATTTCAAAATACAAAGTTTTTTATTTTTTGAGGTCGCAGTTTTTTTTTTTTTTTTTCTTCTTTTTGTGTTTCATCTAATGGCCCGCCCGCGTCGAGCTTGTGGTGGTGTTCACATGTCATTTTTTTAGTCATGTTTTGTAAGTGTGTGTTTGTGTGTTTGTTTGTAATATTTACGTTAATTTTACGCACATTTTTACACTTTTTTTTATGGGTTAATTCGTTTTTATGCCAAATAAATGGTTGTCATAAAAACAAAACAACATGAGTAAAAGTGACACTATTGTTGAATTATTTTTTTTATGAATGGAGGGCGGTATAAAAAAATTAAAATAAAAAATAAAAATAAAATTTGCTCATGCATTATAGCTTTAACAGCTGTGTGCTAGCGTATGCTAATGGTCTAAGAGGGCAGATTGTTACCTTGCCCCCAGCCAAGTAAATCGTATTTTTTTTTTGCAGAAGTACATACATACATACATACTAGTGATGTTACGAATATCAACTTTTAGTATTTGCGAATAACAACATGAATACGAATATTACTTTTAAGGCTTAAAGCCACATAATTTTTCAAATTTAATTGGAAAAAAATCTCTCTTACACTACTTAAGGTATTTAACATTATTATGACATTGAGATGCCGAATTTGAAGACCACTACTGAACATTTTTAAATTATTTTACCTACATACTTTGAGATTTTATTTTTCTTACTTTTAATTAGTAATTCAGTGTTGTGTGGGAGAACATATTTTCGCAGATGACACAGCCACCTATGTCGGTGGAATTTTACATATTAAATTTGACTTGCTCTGGCCAGGGTTTGAACCCAGGCCCCAAGTCATTGTTTGCTTAGTAGTCAACGCGCTAACCACTTCAGCCAATACCACCCTCGACATTGAGATGCCGAATTTTAAGACCTCTACTTAACATTTTTAAACTAGTTTACTTACATACTTTCAGATTTCGGTTTTATCACATAGTATGCGCATTCTGTGCTGTTTGAGAGAACATATTTTCGCAAAAGGCGCAGCCACCTGTGTCGGTTGATTTTCATATTTTAAATTTTAATTCTTCCATTTCTGAAGTCCAACATTCCTCTACTGAGAATTGATTACTACCTTAACATGATATGAATTTACATATTAAACTTTAACTTTTCAATGATAGTCACGAAATATAATTTTCGTTTGTTTTTTAAGAATATTATTATCTTGCGTCAAAGATAAAGGGCTTTCTTTCTTTATATAAAAATTATTATAAATTAATATATTTTTATACATGCTATGTACTTCTTTAAAGTGTATGATTTTTTTTTTGGAAAATGTATGTGCTAATTATTCGAAAAATATTCGCTTGAATTTGGCGAATACGAATACGAATACCTTAAAATAGGCGAATAGTCGAATAATCGAATACGAATAAGTGTATTCGGAACATCACTAATACATACATACATTTATATTAGATATACCTATGTGCTAATGTATGCTAAATATTGTGGCTACACTTTTTTACTAATTCACTTTGTGTTACTAATTTATGAAAGTGCTTTTATACGGCCGTATGTTTGACAAATTGCAAGAGATTTTTCTTGGTAACATATTCTACGAAATAAAATTGTATGTGATTTATTTCGTTATGCTTTTAGCAAACTGGCAACACTGATTGTGGCGCAGTGCTAACCTAAGTGGTGCCCTGCCAAAAGCTGATGAGGAAAAAATGGTAGATCTTGAAGGCCGATACTGTCTTCATTATTTTACAAAGAATGTTGTCAAAATGCAGACCTACAAAATTTTTAGTGGAAAATTCGTGAAAAATGTTGCATTAATGAATAAATATATGAAATGTTTCTGGCAAAATTTCAGCAAAGTTGCATTATAAATCAAATAGGCTTTAAAGCGCCATGGCCACGTATCAAATTGGCTTGACAAACCAAAGGTTTTTTTGATTGTGTTTTTGGGGAAAAAAAACTCTCACGTATATGTCCATGTGAGTTTGACGAAAATCAAAACAATTTAGATATTCACTGCCGTCGATACTGTAATTTGAAACAAATTTGATGTGTTGATGTGTAATTACATCAAATCTAATTTTTATTTAGTTTGCGCAGCCACAATATCGTACGCGGAAAATTTGATAGCGCAATAAATAAAAAATGGATGAAAAAAATTTCATACTGGAATTAATTAAATTTTATCGCTGTTTGCCTGCTTTATGGAGAGCAATTAAAAATAAACCAAATGTTGAAAAAAATGTAAATGTTATGAAAATTTTTATATTTATTGAATTAAAATTAACAAAATATATTTAATCATTTTCATAATAATTTAATATAAAGGCTCTGTAAGTCAATCGCATATAAAAATATAAGGTAATTGATATTATAAATATTAATAAATAAAATTAAGAAAATTTTGTTAGCAAAAAATATTTTGCGACCAAAAACATCACACGTTCTTATCATTCAAAAATAACTTTCAAATGAAATTTGACGGCATGAATTTGACACGTTGCTGTGTTAAGCAAAATAATATTTATCAACACATACATGTTATTTGTCAAGCCAATTTGATACGTGGGCATGGCGCTTAAGGTGCTGCTAGATCAATTAATGTTTAGATTCAATTAATTTGAAAAATGTACTTCTTATTTTAAACTTTGTTTGAGCATGAGCTTAACCGGCCAATGTTGCTAAACCAAGATTATTAACTAAATAATTTCCGTATGGATAAAGCCAGGTTTATGCTAGTAAATTTGTATCCCAGGACTCGGTTATTGTTTAATTATTTTTTAAGTCGAATTAGCTAATTTTTGTTACAGCCAAAGATTATTCTTCATAACATAATTTCTGATCGTACTTCATAACAGAAGTAAGTGTGGATTCTGTAAAAACTTTATCATACACGAGTTTTTTTCAAAAGAAAAGGTGAATTTTGAATTATCGCGGGCTGTGTACATTCGATTATCGAAATTTTTTTTTTGTTATGTTGGTACACGTGTGTTAGTCATATGTTGGCATTATCAGCCCATTTGTATTTGTAGTTTGATTTTGACAACTGAAAAGGTTAGTCACGTTTGTGTGTGTTCTTCGATTTTTTACTTTTGAATCAAAGAATATGTATTAAATTTTGCGTTAAAAATGGAATAAAGTACTCCAAGGCACTTGAAATTTTGACTATGGCATTCGGCGAGTCCACAAAAAAGTGTTTATAAGTGGCACAAGCGCTTTACAGAAGGCCGAGAAGATGTTGATGACGATGAGCGTCCTGGAGTGGCAACCTTTTTTTTTAAATATAATTTTTCTACTATTTATAATGAAAAAACAATGAAAGCTTTGAATTACTAATTACAATTGATAAAAAAATAATTAATACTATCTGTATAAAAAAAATATGGTCATATAAGCTTTTGAAAAAATTAAATTATAAATTAAAATACAAACCAAGCTATGTACATATATTTAATACATTCACATACACACATATATATGTAAATAAATATGTGAAATAATATTGACGATTAATACTGATAATGAATTTGAAAAACTTTAGCATTGATTATTTGTAATGCTTTTACTTTTTAACTAACTAATAATGAAATTATTTCATTGAAAAGCATTAGCATTGTTCAAAAAATTTATAATGCTAAAAATTTAATTGGCATTGTTTATAAGTCAATGCCAATGAAATCGACAATTAATTAGTCAATTTATTTAATTACTCCCATGTATGTAGTCTATGTATGATGACTATAGAGAGTTGCCGCTTTGGAAACTTTTTTAAATTTCCAGTGTTATCACTTTCGCGGGAAATTTTCCGGGATTTCTGTACTTTTGAGGGGATTTTTGTCCAAGTTTTTGGGAATTCCCGTCGAGTGTTGCCACCTTTTCCCAGGAAATATTCCGGGATTTCTGGGTTTTTGAGGGTATTTTTATATATGTATATAAAAGAAAGTCGTGTTAGTTACACTATTTATAACTCAAGAACGGCTGAACTGATTTGGCTGGAAATTGGTGGGCAGGTAGCTTAGAACCAGGAAAAGGACATAGGATACTAAGGTAAGGTACTTTTTACCTGGGGGACTA
This sequence comes from Lypha dubia, assembly GCA_947311025.1. Lineage (NCBI taxonomy): Eukaryota > Metazoa > Arthropoda > Insecta > Diptera > Tachinidae > Lypha > Lypha dubia. The sequence goes on from OX371263.1 coordinate 54,185,299, forward strand.
GGGTGCCCCTTCTTTGTATGGGGCACTTCCAATATAGCTTGAAAGCTGAAATTGAAATTGCATAAGTTGATAAAAAATGTTATGCAATAGCTTTACCGCGGCAGTCCCCGAGTGCCACACGTTTTTTTTTTAATTTTTATTTTTAAACGTTTTGTGATCATTAAAAACCATTAAAATAAGTGCCAAAAAAATAAAAGACTTTTTTGTTTAGAAGTACATCAATTCCACATTTAAATTTGATTTGTGGGCTTATTGTTTTCAAGGATAAGTGGGATACAATAAAGTAGAAAAACTAGTTTTATCGACAATAAAATGGCCTTTATTTTGCCAGACCAAACATAAGTTAAAATCAAATTAAGGTTTTAAGGGCCAATTTTTGACTTGTTATTTAAGTTATAATCATTTTTAAGTTGTAATTAAATATCAAATTGTGTTTTTGACTTCTTATTTAAGAAAAGTACTTTATTGATAATTAAATGAACAACCTTGTGTATTTAAATAATAATTAAGATTTACGAATTTCCATATGTTTTTGACTGCTTGTTCTTCTTATATAAAATAAATCCAATAAAATATTTGTGGCTGCTGGTAAATTGCATTCTTTCATCTTGTTGTGTCGCTATTAACCTTTTAATCATTTTGAAAGTGGATTTTATTCTTTTGAAACATTTCAGCACCTCTTAGTTATTCTTATTTTTAGCTAAAACCAAAATATTTTTTTTTGGTTTTTTTTCTTTAGTTGTTCTAGTCAGCTGTTCTTTACGGAAATTTGTGGGAAATTTTTTATTTTACGTAGTGCTACCATATTTTCATCGTAATTAAGTAAGAACTTTAATTACTCACTGAAAAAATTGAATCTTATTTAAATATAACATAAATTTAAATAAAAATTAACTAATTACATACTTAAATATCAAGTCAAAAACTGGCCATAAGCCAATTATTTAATTATTTATTTATTTATTTATTTATTAAACCGGAACTTTTAAAGAAAGCAAGAAAAATTAACTCAAATTTGAAAAATTTATTGCAATAGTTTTAGCAATTATTTGAAAAACTTATTACTTTCTCTTTTAGTTATGTTGTTTTCATCAAATATTTGATAAATGTGCACGTACTCGTAGCTTAACAATATTTGAATAATTATTTATATATAAAAATTAAAAAAAAGAAATATATATTCAAAACTTTTTGAAACAGGTGTTTATTTTTACAAACATTATCTACGAGTATGTACATACTTCAAAATTAAAACTTGTGTTACAAAAAAAATATATCCTCTACAAGGACCCGGAAAAAATGTATTATTGAAAATAAAGTGTCAATCAAATTGAATCGCACACATACTTAAATGCAAATGTCAAACGAAAGTGACATAATCCCACTTGGGAAGTAAACTAATCTCGGCTAAGCTGCTGAATTTCAAAATATTAAAAAAAAAAAAAAATTATTATATATCGTGAAAGAAATTCCTTTGAGATTCAAACACTGATATGACCGCACAAGGGAAAATTTTTAAGTGAGAAAAAATAAAACACCATAAGGTTACCAAATAATCGCTCAAGCAAACTATAAAACAATAGAAGATAGAAAGAAAGAGGGTGAAACAAAAGAAAATCTTAAATCTTTAACACACAAGGGTTTAAATCTCTATTAACTTCATATTCCTCCCTTTGCTCAATGCTGTTTAGTGGCAGGCAAGACGAGGGCCACACAGCAGTAGAGTAAATTGCATTAAACGGCTCTGGTTATGCCATATTTTGATTATTTATTTATGACGGTTCATTGACACCACACACACACAAACACACACACGCAGTAGCCAACATTATTGAATGTTGTCTAATGCGTTGATAATGATGTTTAAATGTTTCTTCCAAGATTTTGGCTGATAGATTAAATAAAAAAGAAAAACCCATACACGCAAGCTCATACATACATACAATCACACGTATTTTCATACAAACATGCACACATATTTATTTGTTTAAAGGACTACGAGTGGCTTTTGCGTTCTGTTTAATGCAATTTAATAGATTTAGAAAATTTCATGTAACTGTGTGTGAGTGTGTGTGATTGCGAAGTTGGAACTTTAGGGGTAGGAGGACTACACAGTTATAGATAAAGATTAAGTTAAAGAGCCGTAAATTGACTGTGGAAATTGTAACACCTGAAACTTAATATTTTGTTGTTGTATCGTGTTAATGCATCCCCCTCCACCCTATCGCTCCGGTACTATTAAAGTATTAACAAACAGAAACAGCAGCAGTACCAAAAAAAAAAAAAAAAACAACAACAACAAGTGTATCAAATAGTAATTGGGGTAACAGATTATTGGATTAAATTTAAAAATCGACTAGTATGGAAAACATCATAAACAAATTAGCGCAATTTTTATTATTAATGCTAAAAATTGTTACTCAATTGCGATCTAGATGTGAATAAATAAATGGTGGGTTTTATAAAATAACGAGCAGGGAAATGTGTGGACATTATTTCGACTTCAAATAGAAGATAATTATCATGAATACTACATCCACTGAACAGTTTAATATGAAAAATTCTGTCTTCTTAGAGTAAAAAATGTTTGTTCAGCAAAGCCACTATTCGACATAGCCAGAAGCCGACCGACCATCTTTACTCTGCACTACTATGTATTTTCATTTTCAAAAGAAAGTATTTTGCACGACAAACATTAACATAAAATTGTTGCCAATCGCATTGTGGCGGTTGCACCAACTATCATAGAATTCGGCTGCTACAACTACAATTTTTTTTTTTGCTATAACTGAATTTTTGGTTGCGACAACCGATAAGATTGATTAACACCATGACATCTGAAATAGAATCTAATATGGACTATTTACGCTTATTTTTATTTTGGCACACAATTGAATTGATATTTTTAATAATTAACTAAAATAAATTGTTTTACTGAATTGGGTATGCCAACCGAATAATTGCCAATTAGTCAGTTGTGGTTGCCATTTTGGCATTTAGTAGCATCAAATGAATGCATTCGGTTGTCCCAACTAATTTAAGAGTTGTCACAACCGTATATTGGTTACAATTTTGGGTATTATGGTTATGATCATGGAATGTAAGTTGGACCCATACAATATTGGTAGCGGTAACAGATATAAATTGTACGCAACTGTTATTCTATTGATACATCCGATTTCCAACGAATTTATTTTCTGGGTATGGGAAACGGTTTATCGTATTAAATTTGAATAAAAATTCGACAACCATTTAATCTTCATTCAGTTCCAATACATATTAAAGGTATAATTCATAAATGATTATTAAAGTTATTGTGGTGTTAATGTAATAATTTTGTATGAGAATTGAATCTTTTATACACCTTAAATATTTAATGCTTTCAGAGGTTTTGTGGAAAAAAATTTGTAAAAAAATTTTTGTTTTCAAAATTTCATAACCATTAAAAGCAAACAAATATTCCGATATTTTAGACTGAAAGCTTCAGTATCAAATGGTTCAAAATTATGATTTGGGGCACATTTAGCTATACAACCCCATTCAAATTTATCTGGGAAAAAATTGATTTTTTTGTCGACTTGTGTAATAAATACATACATACATATATATGATGGAGTATATTTTGCGCGTCGGTGTTTAAGGAAGATGCAGGCTGATAAAGTGTTACAACCATTTCTTTTGTGAAATTTTAAATTGCTAAAATAGTCATACTTTTTGTTGGCTTTTAATTCGAATAGTTAATACCTTAAGATTTTAGCACATGATTTTTAATTTCTTGTTTTATTCTACTTTTGCCAAACACAATTGCCAATTATAGAGTCCAAGTACAAGCATTTAGTGGCAGACATTTTTGTAAAATTCATTGATCCCATGAACTGATCATTTAATAGTCTTTTTACTGGTCGAGAACAGAGGTGGACAATCAAGGAGTTTGAGTGCAAATTATTTTCATAAAAGTTGATTTAAAGGCCAAGAAAAAACATAGTTTAGGTTATTGTCATGCCTAATCATTCTATTGTAAAAATAAATTCCTTCTAAGTTTTCTTTATTATAAGAAGATTTTCCTGAGCGATGAATAAAGCTAAAGTCTACAATAAAACCCCAACAAAATTCTATTTTAAAATGCATTCAAGATTGCACGATCGATCATCTGAATTTATTGAATTATGAAAATATCGTTTTTAAATTAATTCAAAATTCTCCTCTGATTAAAATATGTCTAAAGCTTAACATTAATATTTATCCCATGGATTTCTCACTCCAGTCTTTTGGAATTACAACTCACACATTAAGAAATCCAAATAGCCAACAACAACTATTAAAGAAAAAAACGAGGAAAAAAGAAGAAAAACAAATGATGATGATAAGAAAAATGTACTCGTTGTACTCATTTCTAGGTGCAACATGGACAATTGCCATTTCTCACCATTGATCATTTTTCTGTCCGTTCGCCTCTTGTTGTTGTTGCTGATCTTTTTTTTTTTTTGTTTTTTTTTTTTTTGTTCAACTTCTTATTGGCCAAACATGAAATTCAAACGTTAAGTTAAATGAAAAAATAAATCAAATATCAAAGAGCGCCATTTTAAGACAAGACGTTTAAACTTGTTGGATATCATTTCTTTCGTTTTATTTAATTTTTATTTTTTTCTTTAAGCTCAAGTTAAAAACTTTTACTTGATTTGTGCACTTAATTTGATTTGTTTCGTTACTATCAGGCGCCAGACCATGTTTAGAGTTTGTTTTTTTTTTTTTCATATTGAAGATTGTGGCTGTTTTATGGAGCCATTTAAGTTGAGGCTCTGCCATATTCGTTTATACAAATATCTATTTTTTGGAGTGTACCTACTATATGTATATAAATATATTTTTTTTCGAATTGCCTGTGTAGCATGTCGTTCATAGAAATAAAGAACTATACCCGTTACATTTTTGAATTTATTTAATGTTTGTTTTAAAGCGCCGAAAATGATTTCTTTGGAAATATATATAGAAGAAATCTATTTTCAATACGTTTTTGAAAGTTACAAGTATTTACATACATCAACATGCAAACATACACACATGTGTATTTATGTATGTATGTATGTATGTTCATTAAAAACTTGAGTGTAATAGAAATAAGTAACCAGAGTCCAAATGTTGTAGTGTCCAGTGATCGAATCCATGATGTCTCGTAGTTCCATTTTCTTCTTCATGATGAATCGGTGAATTATGAAATATCATTTGTTTCCCACCCGTAGGCTGCAGCTTAAACATAAATAAAGTTGGATACCCTGATCCTGATCGTTTATTTTATAGCTGACTTTTAGAAGGGGCATTTAAAAGAATTGCAAAAGATGATCTTTAAGATTGGGAGTTACAACTAGAACGAAAGATAGATACTCATATTAATCTTGAAAATATGTATTTGGCCTCAGCAGGCTGAAAGGGGAAGTCCATAGTAATAAACATATTTACACAGTGAGAAAACAAGAGAAGAAATATAAAACTTACGAGTGTACATTTCTATTTCAATGCTCTCAATTAAAATAAAAAACCTTGCAACAAAGTTGCACAACGTAAATACGATAATACTGAAGTTTCTAAAGCATAATTCCGCTTTATAGCATCATTAAAAGAAAAAAAAAAGAAAATAAACAATCTTTTAATCTCATCTGGTATTTAGGGGACTCTATTTGTACCACGATTTGCGAGACTGTTTAAAATAAGTCTTCTCATAATCTTTAGCAATTTCATACAAAGTGATCTCGCCCCAAATCTGCCTAAAAAATGCTTCCCTGATATGTCAAAAATGTGTATTGAAAAATGTATTTTGACATCTTAGGGAGATCAAAAATTCAAGCGGCGAAAATGGGTGAAAATAATCACCGAGACCACCTTGCATGAATTCGCCTTGGGATTATCAATCCGTATGTAATCTTTGCAATATTCATATGAGACCCATAAAGTATATAAGTATGATATGTATCCTTATAGCTAAGATGAATGAGCCATGTCCGTCAGTCAGTCTGTCTGTATGTGAAATCGGTTTTCCGAAACCATTAGAAGAGTTGGAGATTTGGGTTTTGGACTGATGTATAAAGAGTTGTCTAAAGACAATTTGTATTTAAAATCACCAAATTAAAAAAAAATTTATGAAATTTCCAAGTGGAAATGCTGAAAGTGCAATATATTTTTACTTTATTTATTAACAAATGGTATGTAAAAATTTTCAAAATTTTATGAAGGTTCGATTTAAATTCGATTGACAACATTGTTTTGAAAGGAAATAAAATTAATTAAAATATTTGTTGATTCAATTAAAACAGTATCAGAAAATTATTTAATTTTTTCTAATTAAACTGTAAATTGTACAGGTGATGCTGCATCGGTTATAACCGATTTACGGTCTATAAGTCTACACATATTTTCCGTTATCCATTTAGTTCATAAACTTAAATTAAACTAATTACTGAACTCACTCACTAAGCTTAAAATTACACTTTGCAAAAAAAAAACGTGAATGTCTTCTTGATCTAAATAAAACTTCCGAATAAGTGATTCGTTATGTATTCCTTTATTTATTGGTTTCTAAATACAAAACAAGAATAACAAAAAAATAACAAAAATTAAAAACAGAATTATATTTATTTTATGAGAATTAAAAATATGCATTTTGCTACTCGCAAGATGCAATAATTCATTTGCATACTTGGCTTCTATTCATCTATTGCATGTCTTGGCTTACGTAAAACAGGATAAAAAGATTTGTCTCTATGAAATTGTTTATTGCAAGAATATCTGGTTGGTTAGTTAAAAGAAGATGTTGTTGCAGTTGCAGACTTAACAATTGGCTATAAAGTGTTTGTGCAATGGTCTCATATATGGATGTAGATGGAGATGATGACAACGACGACGACGACAACCGATGAAATTTTGCAACAACTTGAAATGCAACTGAAAGATACAATCACAATCAATAAATGCAGAAGGCAGAATAACACATATTGTCACACATACACACACACACACATTGGCATATTATGTTTGACTGGAAACAGATTATGTTTTATACTAAACTAGCTTATCCCGGTGTGCTTCACTACCCCCTCGTTATAAAATAAAATTAAAAGTATTTATATATCCTATTGTGAAAATTTAATGACGATCGGTCCAGTAGTTAAGACTGTATTACAATTTTTAATTTTCCTAAAAAGGAGCGTGGTTCCACCCACTTTTCTCCTGGTACGTATTCTAAATTATGCCAATACCATGTGTACCAAATATCACCGACGTAGGTCAAAAAATGCCCAAAATATGGCGATTTAAATTTTTGGGTTATATGAGCGGTGCCACGCCTCTTTGTCCAATCAAAACTTCATATAGCCTATTATTCATCCGAGAGTTACAGTTAAATACTGTTAAAATTTCAGGAAGATCGGTTCAGAGGTCTAGCCTCCTATAAGGAACAAACAAACACACAAATAAACAAACACACATTCGGCTTTATATATATAGATTAAAAAAAATGCTTACCAAGATCAGAGACGTGGAAAGGATGGATTTTTAAATGAACCACATCAATGATGAAAATAATTTTCTATACCGAGTTATGGGAATTTTAATAATGTTGCTACTTGTTAATGTTAATGTCAATTTTAATATTAATATTAATGTAACTGTTGTTGTTACTGTAATTATAATTAGATATGATGGACAAATGATATTCTACTGTCAATTACAAATTTTTTAACTGTAGTTTGAACAGTTGCAATTCCATGCCATTTTAAATAAACTCAGTAAAGTGCGATTTTTACTCGCACGCGAAGTCAAATATTTAATTGTATGTATGCATATCTTGTTTTCGTCTTAGCGATTTTGGTGTATTAAGTTATGAATTTTTATTCGAACTGAGTGCTGTTTAATCCAAAAAATTTTAATTTTTCAGGCTCAATTTCGTTTTCTCTAAATTTCATTTTTTTTTTATAAATTAAATTATAATTTTTATTAGAATGAAAAATCTAGAAGCTCGTAATAATTGAACAGACAGTCAACAGGTAGTCTAATTTATCTTTGTCTGTTCAATTATTACGAGCTTCTAGATTTTTCATTCTAATAAAAATTATAATATAATTTATAAAAAAAATGAAATTTAAAGAAAACGAAATTGAGCCTAAAAAATTAAATTTAGACAAAACGACAAATTAAGATTTTGGTGTATTTTTGGCTACTTCTTTCATTTTTGGTTTTTAATGTTCTTGTTCGTTTTAGCGTTTATTTTTTATTTTGGCGATTTTTTTACTTTAAGTGTTTTTTTACTTTGATTTTTATATTCCTTTTTTTTTGTTTTGATAAGTTTGCTAGTTTCGTATTTGACACTTTTTGACAATTTTTTTTTCGTTTTGGTGATTTATTCGTTCTAATAATTTAAGGGGATACGTTTTAATTATTTGTTTTATGTTATAATATGTTTAAAAGACTAAGTATTGCGGTTCATAGCATACATAAAAACTACATTACTTAAATGTATACACAACACTGAAAAAATATTTTACATAATTTTAATGAATGAGATTCATTAATTAATTGTAATATTTTTTAAATTAAGACGAACTGTTTATTATTAATATTTGTTAATATTTATACAGGCTTAAGATCGTAAATATTTATAATCAGATAATAATATATAATAATAAACAGTTCGTAGTAATTTAAAAAAAAAAATACAATTAATATACAAATGCATACAAAATAGCAATGGCCTGTGCTAATTATATGTTCAAAACGAACATTAATCAAAAATGTACTTACATAAGTTTAAAAATCAAACCAAAAAAGTTTGTCTTAAGTAGAACAAAAAAAAAAATCAGGAGATTGGCCATTGTATGATATAATTCGCTGGCAGCACAGTAATGTTTAATATAAGATAATAAATAAAAAAACAAAACAAAAAATTCCCCAGCTAGCATCCATTAGTAGAAATAAGTCGCGTATGCTATTTGTATTTGTAATTGTATTTAAATAGAATATGTAATGACGTTCAGTGACCTAACAAGTAGTAGGTAGAAATCATTTGCACATGAATACTGACGAGGTTCAGTGGCTTCTACCGAAAACAATGTTTGTTCTATTCAGCCAGTGCTGTTGAGAAATCTACAAAAGGGATATATAAATATTAAATTTTTCCTTTGTTGCTCGAAATATGTTAACAATGTCTACCTAATATTTCTCTAATTATAAACATTTGCGAACTTAACCCTGTAAAGAGATTCATTAATTTTTTGGAAAACTACATTGATTCAATGAATTGTATGCGTTGTTTCAATGAAAGAATTCATTCAAGTTCAATACGACAAATTTATTGCAAAAATAACTCAATGTTATCAATGGGATTGCATTTGAGATTTGCTATAATTAAGTAATTCTCGTATTTAATTTTAAAATTTTATATATGTACAGTGTACTCTCTCTTAAGCGGACGCCTAAGGGACTGACGAGTTTGACCGCTTATGAGAAGTGTCCGTTTAGGAAAGAAACACAAAAAGAGTAATCAATAATCTGTAATACATATATTAATCTTTAAACACTTTTATTTACAAAACAAAAACATACATATAAAGATAAGACAAAATAAACAGAATTTTCATTTATATTCTTGCGAAAAAAAAAGAAAAAGCTTGAAAGACCAAATATTCAATTGGATGTAAAAAAAGTCCGAAATTTTAGCTTGGCGAGTTTTTCCTAAAAATAGTGTTACCATGCTGTAAGCTGTCCGGTTATAGGGAAATAAACGTGGAAAAAAGCGTCCTATTATGGGAGGTTTGTCCGCTTAAGAGGGAAATATTTTTGAAATCCTTTACAATTTTTTTTGGTACTGAAAAAAATTTCCGCATTTGGAAGGTTCCTTTAGGGGAGAGTAGACTGTATTTCGTCATCTGAAATGCCAAAATTTACCTGCACAGAGAAAACAGATTAGTTGTGGCAAACGAATTTGTTGCCAACCGAATTGTTGCGGTTGCACCAACTGTCATAGAATTCGGCTGCGACAACCGATAAAATTGGTTAATTGGTTAGAAGCAAATCGGGATTATTTATTCCCATTTTTATTCTGGAACACAATTGAATTGATATTTTTAATACTTAACTAAATTAAATTGTTTTTCTTACTCATTTGAATTTAAAATTTATGTCCACTATTGGAATTGAGCATAGAACTCACATGTTTGAAACACATCGCCTTAGACAACTCAGCCACATGAGTATTTTAAAATCGACTAATATTGAGAAAGAACTTATTTTAATATAATTGGTTAGGACAACCGAATAATCAGTAAGGAGTATCAACCAAACCATATTCAATAACAATTAGTCAGTTGTGCTTGGAATTTTGGCATTTAGTAGAAGCAAAAGAACGCATTCGGGGGACCCAACCAATTTAAGAATTGTCACAACCATACTCGTATGTTGATTATAATTATGGTATTATGGTTATGATCATGCTGGAACCGCCACAATTCGGTTGGGCCCAAATGCTTTCTCTGTCCACAAGTCATTTCCACAAGTAGTACAGTATATGAATCCATAGGCGTATCCATAAGATTTCGTAATAAATTTAGAAAGGATAGAAAATTCTGTTTGTCACATGCAGTTTATTTTTGTTTTTTTTTGCATACACATACATACATACATATGTAAATATGTATATATGCAGCTGTGTATGGGTGTGAATGGTTGTACATATTTGCTTCTACAAAAAAAAAAAAAAAAACACAAGACGCAAATAAAAATTAAAAAATAATTCTGTTTTTGAAAAAACAAATCAAGTGTATCTGTCTGCAATACAAAACGGCTGCAATTTAATGGTAGTTAAAGTATCTTTGTACACACATACCAACAATCTATATTTTTCAGTACTCTTTATGTTATAATGTATGTATTTGCTATTTGGTTTAGAGATACGTACATATTTGTGCAAATGATAAATGACGACATCTAAACAATTTTCACATTCATTCACAGTGCAAACAAACCAACCAACCATACAATCGTACAGATGTGACAAATATCGAAAATGAAATTAACACAAGTTTTCAGAAGATGATTTTCGAACCATAACAAAAATTCTTTGAGAAATAAACAAGAGATTTATTCTTGCTTGCATCTGTTTGTGACTTGAAATTCTAATAAGAAAAATATTGGGGCTGATACTACGGTTGCTGCTGTTGCTATTGACGATGACGATGACGATGACGATGATGATGGTGATGGTGATGATGATGATGATGATGATGGTGATGGTGACAGTAGACATAACAATTGTAACAACATTTTATATTTATTTAGATACACATACAAGTGTATTTGAGTGAAATGCATCTAGATTTCTGTATTTGCATCTTTTTGTGTTTAATGTTTTTGTTGGTATATTATTATTTTATACTTTCGTTTTACTTGTTACATGTTATTGACAAACACACATACGCGCGCACACATACCACAAAGTCGTGTCTCAATGAAAAATAGAAGAGAAATATATTTGAAAATTTTTGATTGTGATTAAAATGTTTGCAATTTGTAAATGTTTGTCAAGTGGAAAAACCAAATTAAATTCAAACATAGAAAAGATATATAGATTTCGTTTTATAGACGATTTGTTGTTTATTTTTATGTACATATGTATGTACATACATGTTGCAAAAGTAATTGAAAATCAAAAATATGTTTGAGTACGTTCATTTTAGCAAAAGACATTATTTTAAGTAAAATAAATTAAAATATATACAATATTTTATTATTTATTTACACACAAAATTAAAAGAAAAAAAAGCAATTTGACTCGCTAATGGCAAGCCAAATTCGCAGTTGACAGTTCTTTATGGTCATTCGAACTGTATTCTGATTGTCAGCCTTCATTACGAAATTTAAAAAAACTTTTGTTCTCTCAATTACTTTTGTAAATTTTAAAACAACGCTCCGTTCGAAATTAAAATTCAGTTAACTTAAAAAAAAACAATGATGCATTAAAATAGGGAAAATGAAAAGTTAAAAAAAAAATGCCAAACAATTTCTGTCATTTTTCGAAAATTACATAAGTGGTATTTCTTAATAACTCTGAAAATATTTATCGAATCGTAGGAGTTTTTAATTTCCTTTCGAGAAACTAAAAAAACGTGTTTTAAGTGAAATCAAAACCTTTTTTGCGAAATATTCAAATAAAAATTAAGCCAAGTTAAATTTTATGTCATAAAATATAAAAATGTTACATTTCTCTTAAAGAAACAGTTTTAAAGTGATATTAGTGGTTAGTCGAGTTTAAATTGAAAAATATAAAACTGTTTTCATATATTCGAAATTGATTGATTGGCAGGGGGACACCACTGTAAATTTCCACTGACACCAATCATAAAACTTATCGATTTTTGCAGATATTTTAAAATTATTATCGAAAACTTTCGACATCTATCTATCGAGCCACTCTACCGTGCCAAATGGAATTCCTACACAATTTTTAATCTTAAAGATGATTTAAAAAATAAAATCAAATTGACAAAATTGTTGGGAGTGATAAAAAATATAAGTAAATTTTTCGAAATTTATGTCAATGATATAAATGGATCAATAAATTTGATTGATTTTTCTTAGATCGCTAATATTTTTATGTTGAATAAGATCGGATGTTACACTTGATCTGAACGATAGCTTCAAATTTATTTCGAAAAGCTGTCAATTATCTCCTTCAGCCCTTAAAAATTAATGTAAAAGTTTACGTATACATGTACGTACAATTTATATACACTTATATTAGGGTTCCATTAGAATGGTGTCCTTTGGATTTTTCGAAAAGCCCAGGCGATATTTTGTGTCAATTAAATTAAACGTCATATTATGAAAATTTAAACTCAAAGCTCAAATTTGGTAAAATATATTCCATTTATAAGCAGAAAATTGGTAGGTTGTCTAAAAATCATGGGGGATAGAACTTTTTTGTTTTATTTAACTATTTTGTGTCGTGTGGATCAAACTAGCGCCCAATTTAATTTTTTTTTTCTTCTTTTAATTTCAACATGTAAATTTTGTTTACAAATATTTGGAAACACCTCTAGAGATTTTGAGATTTTGATGCGTGAAAAATTCTTGGAATCTGCAATTTCCAACACATATTTTTTTTGCGGTTCAGAAATATTTTTAGTAATATTTAGAGTTGATATTAGTTGTTGCAAAGAGAAAAATTTTTAAATATTATTCACATTAAGATCGCCATGTTTGTCATAATATTTGAAGTTGTATTTGGTTGGAGTGTCATATATTTAGTTGTGTGCTATTTTTTATAGCGGCATATTTTTTGAAAGAATAATTTTGTGTATATATTTTTTCACATACATATTTGTGTGGATAGCTATTTTTCATTTTTGCAATATATGGCAGAGAAATTATTTTCATTTTGTGTGCTTTAAAAAAAATTTATTATGGAGATATTTCTGGCGTCGAAGCTACTTAATATTTTATTTAGTTTGCAGGTATATACTTTTTTTAGAAAACTGTAAATGTATTTGTTATCAGGTGAATATTTTTCTAGTTTTCCCCAAAAAATTATGAAATATAGGGGCTATTGTACATATCGCTCCTTTATTGCAACGTAGTCATATCTCGAAAAAAAAAATATTTACCGTACAGTAGTTTTCCTGTTTAACGAACCTTCGATTCTGCGAACATCGCATTTAACGAACACACAAGTTTACTCCATTGAGTACCTTATATAGCAAACAAAAAATATTTTCTTGTGCCCAATTTAGCGAACAAATAAGATTCATAATTTTAGTTTAAGAAAGGATAATGTGAAGTAATTTCTAACTAAAAACAAAGGGAGTAGCAAAAAGTACCTCTATTTTAGGTTTTGTTTATGTAGCATTTTTGTTTGATTATGCTGCAATGATCAGTTACGCATATTCTTTCGTGGTGCAAACATAAAAATGAGTACAAAAAAGATACTTTTTTTTAAAGAAAAACTAAAAATTTTGGATGATTACCAAAATGGATTGTGAGTTGTAGATTTGTGCAAAAAGTATGGCTTAAGAAAATCGACAGTATGTACGATTTTAAAATCAAAACAAAGTCTTATAAAAAAATGCGAAAAGTACAAACCTTGGATTTAAAAATAGGAAAGCCATGAAACAAGGTGAATTTCCAACAATGGAGAAACAACTTTTTTCTTGGTTTCTACGACAGGGAAATTCATACATGCCTGTTTCTGGTGAATTCAAAGCCAAAGAAATTCATAGAAAGCTTTATAGTGGAGATTTCAATGCAAGTCACGGTTAAATAATTTCTAGCCGAAAATAATTTGCCGTTAAATGCTGTTTTACTTCTGGATAATGCGCCGTCTCATCCTCTGGCAGAAGAACTGGTAGAAAAAACACACAGAGGCAAAATTTGGGTGCTTTATATGCCACCAATGTTACACTCCTGATTCAACCAATGGATCAGAATGCCATTCGTTTGCTTAAGTTGCATTATAAAAATAGGCTCTTATCAAGACTTAACAAAATAATGTAAATTTCTCAACTTTATTGTTTTTAAAAGAACTTCAAAATATTTTTGTTCCAAAAAAATAAACATTAAGCTGGATTCACCCATTGTTTCGGAACAAAATTTTTGTCCGGACAAAATTTTCGTTCGGAAACAATGGGTGAATTCAACTTTACTCGACAAATTTTTTATGTAAAATTTTCAATGAAATTGAAAATGAATTTGAACCTATTTTTCATTAAAATTATTTTAGGTTTTATGCTACCAGTGTAATGAATTGTTCCTTTTTTAATTTTTTTTAATAGGTATATTGTACAGATCTCATAACATATTTCAAAATAAACGACAAATAATACAGTTCTAGTTATTTATTTATTCATAACATGGGTACTACACATAAATATGGCATATAACGAACTTTTCAGTTTAACGAACAGGCCTGACAAAGTACTGGTTCGTTAAACCGGAAAACTACTGTACCTTCTTTATTTCTTAAAAATTTTTCATAACGGCTTAAGCCGTCCATATAAATGTTTAAGTTTTGAAAACTTTAAATGAATTTTGCCACGTTTAAGTTTTATCGAGATATGACTACGTTGCAATAAAGGAGCGATATGTATGTATGTACATACATACATATGTATCCTTTCAAAATGTGGTTCTCAGTGTCCTAAGCTTTCTTATTTTATACAAATCTTTTTACCCCTGTTTTACATTAATAAACTCGTGAATAATGATAATTCACCCAGTAATCCCCTCATATTTGCAACATTTACTAAAGAATTCTTAAATTTGTTATAAAAGTGATAAATTTACATATATGAATTTTGTTTTATAAAGCTGAAAATTAATATCGTGGAAATAATTTAACATGTACATACATACATATGTATATATGTACTTATGTATATGTACACACAAAGTTTTATGTTATTCTTTCTAAATGCATGATTACTAGAGTTGTCAATTATTCGCCTTTCAGCTTTGTTCGAATAATTCAAATAATTGATTTCGTTCGTTCGATCAAACGATTAAAGCTGAAAAATTTTTCGATTAATCGATGAGAACAACGAATAAAAAATGATTTAAAAAATTTATTGACAAAAAATAAACATTTCATACAAAAAAAAAACTTAAAAATAAGATAGTTAATATATTTATTAACAAAAAAATACATAAAACTATTAATTCAAATAAACATGCTTCATTCAGTCAAAAAATATCAAATATATTTTTTTTTTTTTTTTGTGAAATCAGACAATTTGGGTTGTTCTTAAGAAATAATCTTTTACAAACAAATTTTTTAGCTTTCAAACGATTTTTGGTTTTGGTTTTTGAAATAAATCTTTGGCTAATTGTCGAGGTAGGTGATATTGTGAGAAGAGCATAAAATAGTTTATCTAATTTTTCTGTTCTTTTTTTACATTTTTTCAAATATACCATATCGTCTAATATATCGCTGAAGTCTTTTTATATTTTGAATTTTGAATTTTTAATACTTTTAATATAATTATTTAATTCGTATAAAAGATTGTTAATTTCATTACTAGTAACATCTTCTTTATCATTACTTTCATCTGAATTATTGTGGTTACTTTCAACATAAAATAATCTTTAGTTTCACTTTTTTAAGAATATTTTAAAAAACTTTCATTGCTCGGAAAATTTCCAGAATTTAAAAAATATTATTAACGTACTTAAAAATTTTATACGTCCCTCATTTATTCTTATTTTAATACGTTTTCGTAAATCTGTTGCAAAAGAATTATTAATTTTTTTGTTATTGATCCAACAATTTTGTATACTTTAGGACACTTGTTTTTTTGGCTTTAGTGTATTTCTAATTTATTCACCTGAGAGTGAAAAAACCCCATTCTTGAAAATTTTTTAACGTTTCATTCAAAACATAGCACGACTACTATGTAGGTAATGTACAGTTCGACAACAACCGCAAACATCAAAAATAATATGTATTTGGTTGATATAAAGTACTCGCTTTGTTTCATATCATACAAACAAATTTAAACATTTTTGACGTATGCATTTTAAACTAAAAAAACTTCTTCGATTAATTGACATAAATTAATCGATTTATTCGTTATTCGAAAATCGGCATTTTAAAATTATTCGAACAAGAGTTTCGTTTTGTTTGATAGATTAATCGAATTATTCTTAATCGATTGACAACTCTAATTATAGAAATGGCATCATGATCGTAATCGAAAATGTGTGTGGCAAAAATTGCAGCTATTTTTATAAGTATGTGGGACCATAATGTCTCCCTGCTTAATAGTGGGTTTTATCTTTTGTCTTTGACATAATAAATAATGAATATATTTACATTGAAAAATTAAGTAATTTACAAGAAGATTTTCATGTTTTCTGCCTCTTAATTTAATGTAATAATGATTAATTAATAGAAAAATGGGGAAAAGAGTTGACATGAAATTGAAATATTTTTCAGTGATGCATCATACACCTGGTAAAAAAGTAAAAAAATCAGAAATTTCGATAAAACTTATTTGAATGTGATTGATAAGTTTTGGAAAAACGTTTGCAATGATTCCGAAAATATTTTTAATTACGTACATACATTATGTACACTAATATTTAATTAGAAAATTGTTGGACAAATTCGGTCTTTAATTATGGTAGATAGGTATTTTCACTTTTAATCTATTTCTTTCAGTGTGGTTCAGTGTTGCCGTGTCTAGCAAAAATACTACTTAAACTGTCTAGTTTTTAAAATAGCTGAAAACAAATTTTAATTTCAGCTTCATTTTGATTAATGAAAATTCTTGATCAATATATTGTTAGTAAGTATTTAAACTTTTATCAGATCAACACAATCGTTGTATTGATTTAAAATCCATTCGGCATGTGCATATTTAAAGTGACATACATAAGACACTCTATCATGAACATGATGTTAGTCATAATATCCGCGAAAAACTCCGTAATACTAAACTTGTGATAATAATTCCCAATTGCAGAATTATATCTCTGATTTGGACGCCTTGAACGGTTTGAATGCATTTTATAGAAACATATGACTCGAAGAATTTTTAGTTCTCATGATCATATTTCTTCAAATTTTTTATTTCATTTATTGAACGACGTATGTACATACATACATAGATCAAAATTTTGAATAATATTGCCAATAATGTTGTCCATCAAATATATAATTTAAAACATCAAACAAATAATATTTATCTTAACACAAAGTTTTTAGTTATTTAGATATATGTATGTTACTGCAAGATACTGTTAGTAGCATAGCTAATTTTATAAAAAAGCAAGCTGCTGTCAAACTTGTACCAAATTTTCGTATTAAGAAAAATAGTGTGAAAGCAAATGAAAAAAATCGGTTAATATGTTGACAGAAGAAGGCAAAAACAAGAATAACACATCATATAGTTTTTGTAATATTGTATTGTTTTAACAATAACTCTACCTTATAAGTAAGTGTAACTTGGTTATAAACAAATTTTAATACTAAAATACATTAAAAAGAAACACAGCAATAAATTTCTTTTGAAAATCAACTTATGTATGTACATACTTATGTATGTTTATTTTATATAAAAGTACAATAGCACATCCACTTGGTCAAAAATGAGCACATCTCGTTGTATGCTTTACTCGTTGTTCAATCGTTTTGCTTGTGTACTCGCTACATTTTCTGTGCTCTCGCTCACTTCGTACAATTTGACAGTTTGCTCAGCTGTTTAGTTTTGTTCGGTTTTATGTGATTTCTTAACAAATTGTTAAATTTATTGTTTGTGAATTATTTTGTGTGTTTAATAATAAATATAATTTAAAATCAAATAAATTACTGCAAAATGGAAGGCCCAAAAGAATTATCGTTAAGTGAAATACGAAAATACATGTTGGAAAATGGTTGCAAAGTTACAAATCATGCATTAGTGAAATATTTCAAACGTTTTCTTACCCATCCAGAAACACAAAGTGAGTCATGATGTTGTTATTGTTTCTGTTTCAATATAAAATATAAACAAAATAACTTGTTGCTTATGAAATGAAAAATAAAATTAATTTGTTAAATCATTTATTCCAGATGAAGCTCGTAAAGAATTTAAAACTTATGTGAATATATTGGCCACCATTAAAAATGATAACAATCAAAAGTATTTAATTTTGCGTAAGAAATATCTAAGTGAATGTCCGTCCGATGATGTACTACAGCGTGCCATTTCACAAGCCGGTGGCTCTGACTCTATGCCTAGTAGCCCCGGTGGGATATCACTTAGCTCCGAAATAGCTACTGGATCCCCTTATCGTCAACCACCACCGTATAAACCACCGCCAGAGGTGTCTTCACCTTTGACTAAGGCTTCCCAAGTACCAGCAGCCACTGGTGTAGCTGTTCAAGCAGAAAATGTGAACAACTATCGTGAATGTGTTTCGGAATTTACTAAAGCCATGTCACGCATTGATCCAAAACGTGTTGAACGGCAGACTTCGGCCAATGAGGCTGAGGCACCCATACCATACGAAGAGGCCAATAATCGCAAAGAATTTGAAACTAAGCCTAAATGTATAAAAAGTGTTTCGCGAAGTAACTCTGTCGATGAGTGGTTTCCACCGGTATCTTCGGACACATCGACAGATGATAAATCTTCCGGCCCAGATGTTAATACTGAAAATGCAATAAGTGTGAAAGAAGCGACGCGTAAATTTAATCGCATGGCTTCGGAAGAAGAGGCAAAAATTATTTCGCCTCCATCGAAAAAGAAGGCAGAAAAGGTAAGTGGTTAAAATATTCGATCAATAAATAACTTGGGGATTATATTAGCCAATATTAGAATGAAAAATAGAAAAATGACAAAAGTGATTTAATTACTTCTTAAAAATTTTTATAAAAATCTAAAATTCTAATAGACCCAACTGAAGTTCGGTTGCCATCCACAATCGACCCATAATTGGAATTTTATACGGGTTTATAGGTACATATGTATGTACATACATACTTATGTATGTTTAAATCGGGAAAATCTATCTTGAGCGTGACCGCTAAACTAAAGTACAAGATTTATTTGTATTTAAATGACGTTTTCGTTGCACAATAGTGTAATTAATAAAAATCATGTTTTGAAAAACATTCGAACCGATAATAAAAATTTACCACAAATGTCAAAAATTGCAAAATCATAATTTAGTTTTTTGAAATTTTTTGAAAAGTGAAAAAATAGTAATATCAGTTCACCAGATATTTTAATTCGTTAAATTAATAAAATAATTTTGTAATACTAATACTATGTTCAGACATACAAATTTTATTGAATCATGGAAAATGGAATGGAAAATAACTTTGTTTTTATTTCAATCTGGCCTCATTGCAGCCCATTCTCTTTTTCTTTATTTTCAAACTTTCATATATATGTATCTAAAAAGAAATTAGTTATTTTTAACTTGTTTAACTTGTATATTTGTTTTTTATAAATTATTAGCATAACCTCCCGGTACTTCGCTACCTGTAATTTTTAAAGTAAAAAATAAATAACATATTTTTCATATATTTACATCGAGTATTTCTAGGTCCATGCTTAAAAATTTCCCTTTTTGGGCCGTATTTTCCCCTTTTTAGCTCCTTAAAGCGCGAAATTCCCAAAAGGACCCCAAATTCCAAATTTCATATTCCTGGGACCATTTTTAAAAAAATTCCCTTTTTGGACGCTTTTACCCCCTTAAAGTCCTAACATCTAAAAATTTATATTTTGGTTCGAGTCTACGTCCTGAAAGGAACCTACATTTCAAATTTCATATTGCTGGGACCATTTTTAAAAATATTCCCTTTTGGGACGCTTTTTACCCCCTTAAAGTGCGAACTTCCAAAAATACATATATTGGTTCGAGTCTGCGTCGTAAAAGGAACCTACGTTCCAAATTTGATATTCCTGGGACCTTTTTTAAAGATTTTTTTAAAAATGTAATTTTTCGGCCGTTTTTACCCTTTTTTACCACCTAAAAATTCGAATTTCCAAAAATCCCGTCTTAGTGGATCTACGCTCTGTAAAAGGAACTTACATGCCGAATTTCAGGTTTCTAGGTTCAGCGGTTCGGGCTGGGCGATGATGAATGAGTCAGTCTCTCACGCAACTCTTTTATATATAAAAGAAGATAAATTAAATTAAAAAAATTAAAATTTAATTTAGTTTATTTTATTTTGTAGACATTTATTATTGTAGATAATTTTCAGCACTAAACAACTTGTGAACAGTGTTGCATTTCAAGTTTTAATCAATATTTATAACAATTTCGTATTTATCGCACAATAACTTAATTACAATTTTGTATAGAATATTGAGCTCAATAGCTATTTCTCTATCATCATCAGTAGTATTAGTGATGTTACGAATATTAATTTTTAGTATTCGCGAATACGAATACGAATATTACTTTTAAGGTTTAGAGCCAATTAATATTTCAAATTTAATTAGAAAAATCCCTCCCCTAGTGTCAGTAGCAATAAAATGAAAAAAACAGTCACACTACTTCAGGTATTTAACATTAGTATGACATTGCGATGCTGAATTTGAAGACCACTACTGAAAATTTTCAAATTATTTTACCTACGTACTTTGAGATTTCGTTTTTCTTACCCTGCTTGCGCTTTTACTTAGTAATTCAGTGTTGTTTGAAAGAACATATTTTCGCAAATTGCGCAGCCACATGTCTCGGTGGACTTTCATATATTAAATTTTATTTCTTCCATTTTTGAAGTCCAACATTCCTCTACTGAGAATTGATTACTAACTTAACAAGATATGGGATCTAATTCTTCATTCCGTTCCGCAAGTGCGGAAACGTTTTTCGTGCGGAAACAAAATTTGCAATTATTCATTTCGTTGCTGCGGTATCTTTTCGTTCTTGCGGTATCATCTCTGTCGTCGTGGTATTGGCATATTATTGGATCCGCAATGTAGATATTTTTCTTCATTTTACTTACGCTAACATTTTATGACGAAAAGCTAACGGAAAGAACAAAAATGTAAGAAAAAGTATAAATTTCAACAAAAGAAAATTTGTGATATATTTTTAAATATTTTAAATTTTATTTATTTGTTGCGGGTTAGCAATATCTAAATATATATTTCGTTGGTAGCTATACCAACTCATCAGTAGATGTTTTACCCTTTTTCATTTTTTAGTTTGGGGCCATTTTTCATTGGGGCCATTTTTCATGGAGCCATAAAATAAATATTAAAAAAATATGCATATTTGAACTGTCTGCCTTAGAATGACAGTAATGGCCAAAAAAGCTTTGTTTTTTTCTAAACGTGGCTAGCACATGAATATTTATAAATGTCACAAGCAATTCCTAACATTTTCACAACACTAATTTAGAATTTTCTTATTCAGTGTGCATTATATGATTATAACTGATCTTTTTCTTTTGTAAAGTTTTATTTTATTATGAACTAAAAACTACTTTCTCTTGTATAAAATTCTTAAAGTGATTTTAAGTTAAGTGAACCTACACCAGCATTTTACTTTAAAATTATTTACAGAAATCATTGTTATGAGACTAAAAATTTTCCTTTCAAATACATATAACAGTGAAAAATTATGCTGGTCTAAAAGTCTTAAGTCGTTCTCATTTTTGGTCATATATCTCTCCCTACATGATGGTACTGTTAGTCATCTTGGCATTCCTTCTAGCTGTGCTTTTTGCATTTTTATTGTTTGGTCGTTTTTAGCTGATTTAACTATGAGTACTTGTTAACTGTCACTTGATGTCACGTAACAATTTCAAATTGCTTGGCTTTTATTATTACCACACATTTTCATCTTTCAACTGTTGGCCTCTTCTTAAAAATATCTTCTTTTCCGCTATAGTTTTGATTATTGTCTTTAGTTGAATACGTTTTGTCAAACTACAACAGAAGGAAAGAAAAACCAGCAGATTTTCTTCTTTTTGGTGAAAATTGTCACCATTTATTATTGCTGAGCTTTTTCGTTTTTTGTTGTAGTTTCAACGTGGATGTATTAAATAAATCCATTTATTTTATTAGCAGACAATAAAAATAATGTTTTTACATAAACATTAACATAAATCCACATTTACAGATACCGATATACTCACTATTTGACTTTGGTGTCTTTGACAATTTATGTTTGTATGCATGGATTTATAAAGAAGACTAATTTACAAGTGAATTCATTCAATGTCTTACTATGAGTATATCTACGACAGAGAATAATGTTTTATTTCAGTAATGTTTTGTTCTACATACATATATACGCTTCACGACAAAATCATCTCTTTTTTTCTGATGATGGTGTGCGAAAATTTTGTATAACACTGTACAACAATTTCATACTTTTTCGAAAATTATGGGGTTCCGATGATTCATTCTGGTAGAGGAGACAAAAAATATATATATACTATAAATATATATATAAATATATGTATGTACGTGTGTCGGTGTTTTGATTTCATTTTAGAGACGGTTAAAGTTTCCCAGCTCTGGCCTGTTCTTGCAGCATATCGGTATATAAAACTATGTTTTCATTACATCTGACGTGTAGGATATGTTTACCAACTTATTGTAAAATGTTATGGCTAATATTCTAACGTACAAACCGTTTATTCTACATAATCAAAAAAGGGGAGGGCCGGGGATAAAAAATCGATGATAAGTTGTGTTATAGTAACTCTGTTATTTCGAAGTTTATCTTTATATTGCGTATATTGTATAGTTTAAATATGTTGCTTCCCTTTCATGTTAAAGCGAAGATTGTTCATGCTTTAATTATGTCAGTTTTCTATATGCTCAGGAAGTGCCGGGACTTTAGGTTACCTGGTTAGGAAAGTTATGCTTTCATTTAATAGAATTATAAGATATGTTTACTCTTTAAAATTACGACAGCATGTATCACCTTATGTTTTGAAGTTTTTAGGTGTGACCTTCGCTGATTTCCTTAAATTTAGAAATTTATTGCACTTTTGTAAAATATGTATATAAATTACAATCATCACTATACCTTACTGATCAATTTGAATTTGGTAAATCCAATAGAAATAGGCAGCTTATTATTCCGAAGAGATAATTTTTTGTAAGAGTTGCAAGGGATTTTAATATGTAAGTATGTATGTTGCCAGCAAATATAAGAACTTTTGATTTTTCGGTTTCCACGTATAAGAATAAGATATTACGTGTTTTCTGTTCAGATTACCCAACAGCTTAGCATTTTCTTCTTCTATGTTTATTCTCACTATTTTTGCCTATTTTGCTTATATTTTTTTTAATTATATTTAGATTTATTGCTTTATTATATCTATTGTTAATAATAATAATAAAACTCATCTAGTAGCTTTAGTGAAACCACTGAGAGATTCTTACACACTTGACACACTCGACTACGCCAAACACGATAAAGCTGAATGATTTGAAAAAAACTTAAGAAAACATACTTTTCGCAACAAAAAGACAAAATTGTTTTAAAATTGAAAAATTTATTTATGTACTAGATGACCCGACAAACGTTGTTTTGCCATAATATAAATTTCGGGAAAACCCGGTGTGGTAGTTCTTAAGTTATTGCGGTCAATCCCCAATCTACACAGAAACACGCCTCACGAACAGTAGATACATATAAATTTTAGTCGAAATCGATGATGTAGGTCTTAAGTTATCGCGCGCAAACATAAAAAAGGGAATTTTGCGTCATCTGTTGGACGAACACTAAACTACATAGAAGCACTGCTGGCGACCCATAGAGTATAAATATAAATTTTGGTCAAAATTGGTGCAGTAGTTCCTGAGTTACGGTGCAAAAACACACAAAAAAATAAATATTGCACCATCTGTCGGACGAACTTCAAACTACACAGAAACACTCCTCACGGCCCATAGAGCATGCATATAAAATTTGGTCAAAATCGGTTCAGTAGTTTTTGAGTTTATCGATCACTAACATACATGTAATTTTTATATACTCGTACATATGTATGTAAATACATATATAGATATTCATATATATAGAGATATTCAACTTTTTTTGTATAAGTTGTTTTTTTTTCTGTTTTTAATTATGCCCATCACTCAGGGGATGACCCCTACGTATGCAGTGCATTGTGCCGGAACTCAGGGAGAGGGATAGAGTAGAGAAGATAGATGTTGAAAATGTTATGTTAATTTTTATAGCAGTGTTCAGGCGCCTCCGGTGGTGTTAAGTAGAAGCATTAACTTTGTTAAGCTGTATTAGCAGGCATTTTATTAATTGTTTTACTTCGCCGATGTTTCTGCTAACCGACGAAGGAGGGCGATGTTGTGTACATTAGTTTGGAACAGCATCTATCGCTGTCGGACCAGGTTTTAGTGACCAGTGCTGTGCCTTCATCAGTTATGTAAATAGTCCTACAACAATTAATACAATGTCTCACTAATGTACATTAGAGAAATTATGGTGTTGGTTGACTTGCTCTGACCAGGGTTTAAACCCAGGCCCCCAAGTCATTGTTTGCTTAGTAGTCAACGCGCTAACCACTTCAGCCAACACCAAAATGTTTAATATATGTTTACCCAATGCTAAACAAGATCCCAAAAATGAGCAACTCTTAGCCTCTTTTTGTATGACAATACGCCTCCAGACGGTGTCACGAACTTTTTGATTCGCGATTTGAGAACACAAACCCTAAAATTTATACATATTTTCAATAAAAATTTGTCTATTTTGAAACGCACATGAATGATATGCAAGACTATTGGCCTACAGAAGGATCAAATAGAGCTAAGCAATATCTAATATTTAGAGGAAGATCGCTTTCCCTATGGCGATAAGTGCATAAGTTACTTCCACATAAAAGGAGAATAAGTAAAAAATTATTCTTTGTGATTCTCTCGATTTTGTTCATCACTTGAAATTAACAAACAATTATTTTCGTCGTTGAGTGTATAAGACATGACGATGGTGTATATTTGGGAAGGGGGTACTAACAAACAAAAAAACGTTAGGGGACAGAGATTTTATTTAGTACCGCTGAAGTAATAGAAGAATAGGGAATAAATTTGTAGACCATAAAATATTTACATGATGTTGATAATAGTGGCAATGATGACGGTAGTAAGTCCAATATATGAGCCGTTTATTTTGAAAGTGACATAAGTCACTTTTTCAAAAAATCGAGTTAATACCAACCAGCGTTGTTAACTTGGTGCGTTTCGCACCTTTTTTGGTGCTGTTCTAAATGTTTTGTACGTGGAGCGCTTTTTCTTTAATTTTACTGCGTTTTTTTAATTTTGGGTGGCTCCAAATTATATTAAACACAATTTTTTGTTTCAGTATGAGAGAAAAAAGAATTTTGTACAAAAAATACAACTGTTTCAATACCATTTCATTCAATTTGTGTACAATTTTTACATTCAAATTTACAGACCATAATAAGAGCAACCATTAATGATGTTTAAGAGGTACCAAAACACATTCACAAAAACCGTTAAACCGTCTTGTTGTTATAGATAATTTGTAACATTTCATTATAAGAAATATGTTGTCCCTTTTAGATTTTCAGAGTACATAATTGTTTTTTGTCGTAAAGTCTGTTAAAGAGCTTAGCAAAAGCAAGTTGTTCTTGAGACTTGCGCTCATTGTTTGTTTTTTATAAAATGCGTAAAAGTTTATTTAAAGGGTTGTAACACTAAAATTAATAAAATTAATATTTACTAAAAGAAATATTTAAAGTTGGTGTCAAGAATGGAGTCTAAAAAAGGAGATCATAAGCGAAATACAAAAGGATTTGGGAATCACAATGTGAGTTTAAGCAATGGATTCGGCCTTGACCAAATAATAACACAAAAGCAAGATGTTTTTATTGCAAATGCGATATCACGCTTAAATATCCAACCTTGTTCGGCATGCTGGAACACGGAAACACATTGCAGCTTTAAGCCTATTTAGATACAACCGACATCAACAAGCAGCATTGTACAAAATGTTTTATTTCATTGCAAATATCTAGTATTGAAAAAGGGTGGAGAATGATTCACTTCATGCATTGGCACAATATTATATCAACATTAGAATTTTGGACTAAAGTTAAATGTTGTAAAGACGCAAAATTAATTCAATAAAAAAAAAAATCTGAACTTGATGCGTTTTTTGTTAAATGGCGCGTTTTTTTTCTCCATTTTGGTGCCTTTTGAACTTTCAAAGTTGACAACGCTGATACCAACACTAAATACAATTGAACGGTATCTTTTCATTTGTAAAAAAATTGCAATCAAAAGAAAAGTGACTTATGCCACTTTCAAAATAAACAGCTCATACATACATATATGTATATGGTGGCTTTTCGTCGTCTTTCTTTTCGATGTTGTTGTTTTTATTTTAGGAGTTGGCCTAATTCAATGAGACGAAATGTATGCCCAACTACAAACAAAATTGTTCTATTCACATTAATGCTAAGTAGTGCTGTTGTGTTTTATTTGTTCTTTTCTTTATTATTCTATTTATTTTAGTTGCTTTTGTTGTTGCCAATGTTGTTTATTGTAATGTTTCCAAATGTTGTTGTATTAGTTGTTTATTTACAATCACAAAAAACCATTTAATCACTTGTTGTACAGTCACTTGCCTGCTGCCAATAACATCCAAGAAAAGTAGTTTCACCGGCTGGAGATTTGGGTTTGTTACAGATGAAAAAATCCTATTTGGTTGGCTGATTCACGTACTCTATTTAAATGACTAAAAAGTAGAAATTGTTGTTAGTTGGTGTCTTTTATTTTTACATATTTGTGTTTTTTTTCGGTGATGGTGGTCCCACCAATATGCCAACATGAGTAGTTACTGCAGCAGCCTTGAGTGTCAGCCAAAAAAAAAAAAACAAAAAAAAAAAAAAACAGAAACTAAAATCAGCAAGAAAAACAACAAACTACTGCTAGAGACAACAACATTGATGTAATGTTATTATTTTCGCACTTTTAACATTATGTGGCATTTTTTTCCTCACTCTTTCTATTTTTATTGGTATGACTTTATTGTTGTTCTTGTAGTTGTTATATGTGTTTCCTATTTGTTGTAAATTGTTAATTTGTGTTTTTTAGCTGTTTTACATGATGTACGTGCAGTTTGTCTACCATTATTTCTTCTTGTATTTTTTTGCACATTGTTGTAATATTTGTTGTTTGTGTTGTATTCATTTTATACATACTTACATATGTACATATGTACATATGTATGTCAGTTTCAATGTTTAGGTTGTAGTTAAACATGTTGTAGTTGGTTGGTTGTTAAATTTTGTTAATAAGTTTGTATAATTTTTATTTTATTTTTCGTGGACGTTAATTTGTTTGTTACA
The DNA here is from genome assembly GCA_947311025.1 of Lypha dubia. NCBI lineage: Eukaryota > Metazoa > Arthropoda > Insecta > Diptera > Tachinidae > Lypha > Lypha dubia. Next base: position 54,213,128 of record OX371263.1, read on the forward strand.
CAATTGGCGCAATTACATACATACATACTTATGTACATGATGTCGGGTTGATAAGTATGTATATACCTACTTGGTTAAGTTTAACAAAAACATATTTGTTAAAATGATAATGAATATAAACAATTCATAAATAATTAAAATTTTCAAAGAGAAATACAACATACATACTAACATACGATACATACATACATATGTACATATGTATGTATAGGTTATAGGTACTGTTTTGTAAAAATAATAGATAATTCATTTGGAAGCGAATATTCTTATATCCAATAAATGATAAGTTAGATTGTCTTTGATTTTACGTGCGAAAACCAATAAGTTTTTGTAAAAAAAAAAATTCAGTTTTAAATTTATAAAATCCTCATTACTGGTGAGGTTTTGGCATCACTTCAGCATTACTCTGTTAATATCATTAAATCAATCAAACTGAGAAATTTCGAATCGATCATAAATGGTTTCATTCATTCATTAACTAGATAAAAGCAGATAACAAGCGTTTGCGCTGATCAAGTTTACTTGAAAAATCCAATAACTACATTAAATCGGTACAACCATTTGGATGTTACGGCGCTGCAGACAAACAGACACCTCGACCGCAAACTCCAATATTTCTTTTTGTGCCCACGTTGACTCCTTAAAAAAAATTCAATGCCTTTTCCACGATGTCGACAGAGTTCTTTCTTTCTTACAATTGCAGAATTTATTTTTGTTTTAAATGTAATTCAAGGAAAGCACGAGCTCTGTCGACATCGTGCAGCAGGTAGTACCTACATATCTTTTTCTATAGTCTTTAAAGTTTTATATGTATCTAGGCCAGCGTTGCCATTTTGGTGCTTTTCGGGTATTTTTTGGTGCTTTTTTACTTAAGCGATACCCGAAATTTTGTTAAATACCCGTTTTTGAAAAGCGGGTATTTATAGTGCTTTTCACAATTTCTCAGCTTTTAAGTGCCTTTTAAATAATCTAAATTTTTAGCATTGAACCATTTTCCTACTATTCTTTAAACACACCTAATACTTTTTTAACCACCTGCGTATTATTTGCATCTATATTTTGATTAGTACTCGCAAACTGTTAAGAGTTTGAATTCTAGAATTTCTCAAGCATCTTTTTTTTTAAATTCGTGCAGAAATATTTATGATTTATTTGTTTAGCAGTGATCTTACTTTTAATATTATTACATATCCTTTGATTTGTTTGTTGTGCAAATTTAAACAAGAAAGTGCCTTGGTTATTATCAAACTGAACAGTTATGAAAAGTAAGTTCTTCATTGATGTTAAAGTTCATATGTGTTAAAGTTCATCATCTAACAATGGCTTTCCTTTAGATCGAAAAACAAATATGTACATAGAAAAGCTTGGGAAAATGATGCAGCTTTTAAAAAGTGGCTTAGATCAGCAAAAGATGAACTAAAAGCATATATTATTTGTTGTAATTGTGAAATAAATGCACGATAAAGCGATTTACTCCGACAAAGTTACACAAAAAGCCATGAAAAATCAATAGATCTGTCTTTTGATCCACCAGACCCAAAACAAAATTAGCTTAGTGCTTTTGTACCCGAAATTTTTTTCTTTTTTACCCTATATCCAGGGGCTCACAGTGCTTTTGATGTTGCAAGAGTTGGCATCACTGATCATCATCAGGCCAAGTTCGGCCACATGAAACCATTCGAGCTGTTTTTACCCCCTCATAACTTTGCTCCTCTTGATCATAATATAATGGAACTTGAAACATAATGTCTCCCCACAGATGTGACTTCATAGGGTAAATTTGAAAGTTCTACCGTAAAAGGTGTGAAAAGTCCATATTTTGTACATATTCACTGACTCATCAATATTATTGGGCACTTTCAGTATAGCTAGAGAGCTGAAACTCGGTACACACGTAGGTCTTGGTGAGAAATGAACCAGAAAAATCTGAAAACGGGCACTTTCCACCCGGCGGGTACTAGGGTGCCTCTTCTTTGTATGGGACACTTCCAGTAGAGCTAGAAAGCTTAAATTTGGTAGGCCCAGATAAGCAATACACATAAATATTTATACAAAAACAACTTAGAAAAAAGAAGAGAGATCCGTACAAAAACATAATTGTGAAAAGTTCTTATCCAAAATATTTCGGCCGTAAAAAGGTACTGAGATCAAAATATGGACCAAGTTCATGATAGGTACAATTCCATCTCATTTCTAGGCAACCTGTAAGCTTGGCAATATTTTTCCAAGAATCCTTTCCCATATAGGAAAGGCAAACAAATTTTGTCAAGCTTACAAGTTTGGTTTTTTGTGCGGATATTATTTATATCTAATAATTAAAGATTTTTTATGGATCACTTGAATTATACAAATTAAAGAAATGGGCAACTTCTTATCGAATACAACAAAATATAAAGAAAGGAAAGAAAGTTGCATTCGTTGACATGAAAAATGTGAAATTTATAACAAAAATATAAAAGAAGAAGACATCAACATGGAAAAACGCCTATAGCAAGGCAACAAATATGCAGACTTGCTCTAAATTCGTGCATATCCGCTGGGAAAATTCAGAGTTAACGCAAGTTTTTGTACAGTTCGTCGAACTTTACAGTCAATGACAATCGTAGAAATCAGCGCCTCCAATTTGCAAAGAATGCAATGAAGTGAACGTATTCATAAGTATGTCTTCAAAGTAGTATTTTCTGACCTAAAAAGTTTAATGTTGTTGGGCGCCACATAAATACCAATTTTATACTGAAAATTTTAAAATTTTGTAAAAACCGTTGACCGAGGTGGGAGTATAAAATCTCTGAGAACAACGTTAAATATCTGTTTCAAAACTCTATACAGTATTAGATTCTACCGATGTTTTATTAGATAAATGTTTTAGATCTTGTGGCCATGTTTCTTATAATAAGGAAATAGTTAAGTGATTTCCTCGGGTATTTTCAAGTGACACAACAAAATTAATTTGATTAAATTTTTTTACAACTTTAGAAAAGTGATCTGATCTAATAGTTTGTTAAAATACTTAAATGGCGAATTTTTCGAAAGTTTTCGGGTTTAGGGGTTTTCTTTAAGTACACATTCTTTTTTTTTGATGTTTATTAAAATTCTATGCCATTACTGTGGAATCCGATTGTTGCTCAAATTTTTACACAAAAACATGTAGTTTCTTGGAAATAAATCGTTTGCCAAGACAGGAACAAAATAGTTGTCTATCGCTTGTGTTCTACATTCGTAAAATGAAATGAAAGTGAAAGTTTACTAATTTTGTGTTCTTAAATTCGTCAAAGTGAAATAAAAAGTAAAATTACATTTTCAGCTTGTTTGAAGTGAAATTGATGTGTTCTAGAAATAATTTTTCCTAGCTTTATTTTCTCAAAGTTTTGGTAATTTTTAATGCAAATTATAGCAAATGGTGTAATTTTGACGAAGTTTTTGGTTTTTTTTTTATATTTTTCGGAATTTTTAATCAGTTTTGCGTTCTATAATTTTTGACATTTACCCAAGATTTCGCGATTTTTCAACATTTTCGTGATTTCTGCAATTTGTTTTATATTACTTAAAGTTTAAGCGATTTTTAATCAAATCATAATTATGATATCTTCAAAATTTTGCAGTTTGTCGCAATGTTCGTAATTTTTGCAAAGTTTTTTTTTTGCATTCTGACATCTATAGAGACTTTAAATCAAACATAAATTTAAATTTTAGAAAGTTTTTGCACTTTCATAAATTTTGCGATTTTTTCTGAATTTTTTCGGATTTTTAGCAAATTAAAATCAGTTTTAGGGCTTGCATTGAATATGGGGGTTCTTGCGATAGGCTTGATGTTCTCCAATGCTGAATTTTTTTGTTGCAAATCATAAAGATACAAATCAAGTTTTTTTTTTTCAATTTGAGTTTTATATAGAACAAAACATTGGCTTAATGGCAGAAAATCTTTACCCAGCGAAGCCGCTATTCCACTGGTTAGTGAATTAATTAAAAAGTTTATCAAATCATTAACCATCTTCTCAAAAGCTTTCATATGATACCAATATTGACCACATTATATGAAACATACCAGTACAACATATATTCACGGAAAGTAAGCCCCTCCGACAAATGTTTTCTTTAATTTTTTTTTTTTTTATTTTTGTTGATTTTCCATCGGATAGGATAATATATTTTTGACAACGCAGCCAAACTAGATTTGTTCCCACAATATTTTAAAAAATTGTTTTAAACTAAACAAAATTAAGGGTGGCGTTGGCTAAAGTAATTAGCGCGTTGACTACTAAGCAAATAATGACTTGGGGCCTGGGTTCAAACCCTGGCCCAGAGCAAGTCAATCAATGTACATTAAGTGCATTAATTGTTGTCGGACTATTTAAGTGATGAAGACATAACACTTGTCACTAAAAAACTGTTCCGCCAGCGATTGATGCTGTTCCAAGCTACACAGCCCTCCTTCGTTGGTTAGCAGAAACATCGGCGAAGTAAAACAATTAATAAAATGCCTGCTAAACACAGCGAAATTGTGAGTGTGAAATTCATAAGTTTTTTACTTCCATTTTGTAGTGATATATAGAACACAGGCAAATGTCTCTGTATTCAATATTTCATAGATTATTCCGCTTTACATACAAGATTTATTCAAAACTCATATTCGTCATTGATCAAAATATGTAACGTCGCGGAGTAGTTTATCGAATTGAAACATACATACTTTTCGAAATAAATTACTACAGTTTGCAAACGTTGCTGCTATTTGTGTCTATTTCTAACAAAACAAAACTATAGAGCTTTCATATCGGCCTCCCGCTTTCAAGATCTGTAAGTCATACATAAATATAACTTACCAGTGCATATTCCCCCATTTAGTCCAAATAATTGTTATTTATTTTTTTTATTTAAAGACAAAAGTATAAAAAAACTTTTGATTTTCTTTAACCTCCATTCACTTGAAGAAAACCATTAAAGAAATAACAAACGAGAAAATCCATCTAATTTAAAAAGATGTATTTTCGTTAACAACAACAACAAAAAAACAAAACAAAAAACAGCAACATTAAAATACTTCACAAATAAATTCCAACTATTTTCACTAATTAATCAACTTGTTTTTAAAAAAATTTTTGCTCTTGGCCGTTTGTGTTTTTACTGTTTAATACTCTAGTCTTGTTTGCTTGCCTATTCCTGCTGTCATTGTCTTCTTTGGGGGAAAAATTAAAGAAATCTTTGATAATGTTTATGATTTACCACAAAAAAAGCCAAATGGCAACTAGCAAATGCAAAAGAAACAATTCAAAAGAAAACTATTTTGCATTTGGAAAATATCAACAGACGACGATGTTAAGATTAGAAAAAAATAAATAAGGAAGTTCTCCCACACATTTATGTTTTATTACATTTTTTTAAGAGTTCTGTTTTTATGAACGCAAAATAATGATTCTGTGTCAATATACTAGAAATTCATTTAATGAAGAAAATAAAAACGTTGCTGTTTTTATTGTGACTGACGTGACTGACTGTTGTTAAATGTGGCAATTAACTTTCTTAAGTTTTCTTGTTTTATATGACAAGCAGCAGAGTGGTACAATTGAAAATGTTTGGATTTGGAAGTATGCAAAGCCTAAGTTGGTTTGCAGCTGTTAGCAATTGCTCTTGATATATGGAATGTTAGTATGTAAGTATTTGTTTTTTGGCAACTGGCCACCTCATCAAATTGCGTCATAACGATAACGATAAAAATTATCGAATTATAAATATGAAAGTTTGTATGTTTGAAAATATGTTTCACTATAACGCAAACACCGCTCAATATATTTGGATAAAATTAATTAGACGGATAGCATGTGACCCAGATAAAAATATGGAGCATTTTTTAGTGGGTAAAAAGGCACAAATAGGTAGTTTTTGAATTTATTTTTTTGGACTACAATTTCAGAATAACTTCTAGGGGCTGAAATGGGAAAACCTGATACTTTTGATATATTTTTACTTATGGTACTTTTTTGCTTTTGGAGGTTTTTTACTTTGGTACTTTTTTTTCATGAGAAATTCTCTAACTGGATTTGGATGAAATTTGTTAGACGGACACCGTGTGACCCAGATTTATATATAGAGCATTTTTGAAGGGTTAAAAACGGAACAAATTGGTACTTTTTGGTTTTTTATAATATTTTATATGAGCAAAAGCGTGTTCTCTTGGAGCTTTTTTCGTGTAGTAATTTTTGTTTTTGAACGGAGTACTGGTAAAAACTAGTATTCGCATCTACTTAAGTTAGGGCACCTCTGACTTTTCATTTCAGTCTTTAAAATCTACATAAAAAAGGGCACAAATATGGGTATGAATTACATACAAATGTACAGTTAAAAAAAGTGTAGTACCTATTAAGGTGAGGGTTTTTTCTTTAAAAATTTTATACCGATTTATGCAGGTTAAATTGCTTAGTTTTTGTAAAAAAAATTTACATGTGAGAAATATTGTTTACAACGTAAACTTTATTGACCTTCTGAACTAATTACATACATACAAACTTTCAATAAATACAAATGCTAGTTATTTTCTTTTTATAATTCACAGCTGCAACATGCAAATACCGTCAGCATATATTTTTAAATTCAAGGAAAGTCGCACAACTGTAATCGACTTTATTATCTCACTTTATTATTTGTCATCTGAATGTTGATTAAAAAAAATGCAGTGAAATAAAATCGAAAATTGTCTATGTTGTATTTAAAGCAGAACATGTTTCAAAAAATTTGTCAAGCGTTACAAGAAAATCTTTTCAGATCAGTATTAAATAAAAATACATAATCGAAAAATATGTAAATATGTATGTATGTATATAGTGTGCAGGGTTATAAATAAAAATGAATAATACTTTGTATTTGTTCGTCTTTCTGTCTATCTGTCTGTCTGTATGTCAGTTTGCCCATTATCCAATGTTGTTGTGAATTGTCAAACAATTGTCAACCACTCAGAGCTGTCAATCAAATGAGTTACAAATAAAAAGAACCAAAAAAAGAACAACATTAACAGAAATGCAACAGCCCAAATAAAATATAGATACATGAGACCAAACACACGCACAAAAATTTATTGCACAAACTAAAGCCGAAATGTACTTGTAAGTCGAAGTATGTAGTGAGTGGTGAGACAACTATTAAACGACGAACTGTGTTAAATGGGAAATAAATCAAAAATTTTCAAAATAAAATGAATACAAAAAAAGACAGACATTTAAAAGATTTAGGTATTTGTTTAATATATTCTTTGTTAATTAATAAATTACATTAAAAAAGAATTAAAATTTTATTAAACTAACGGCCCGCTCCAAGAAGTCGTTCGATCGATAATGCTGAAATTGTAAACGCCAAACAACTGATTTACGATCTTCTAACCATCCATTTTATTTATTTGCTTAGCTTTAGTGCCATTAAATAAATAGTAAGTTAAATAAAAACGCTTGTTATTGAAACTATACTAAGTTGTTTTACGTCTAGAAATTCTGCGATCGATATCGTTCGACATTGTGGGACAAGCAGTAAATTGAAATTGATTATGGAGGGCCTTTGCGGCTAGATCGCTTGCGACTAGTTTATATATTTTCTATACCATTTCCTACACTGACAGGCTTTTTCCCACTCCTAAGTGTAATTTTAACTTTTATAAAAATAAATAAAAAAATAAATTTAGTAACTCACGACTTTGACACGCCTACTAGTGGTTCATCATACATGGATATCTTGCGTTTTGATGATTTTTTCCAGTTAGACCAATTTGTTTGATCTTGACGTTTTTATTCGTTTTATCGATTTATGTCTTTTTAGGGATTTTTTTTTTCGTTATGAGGATTTGTTTTGTTTAATTACCCATAAAACTTAGGTTCCGCTACACAACATCTAAAACAACAGGGGCCATGGTCTCCGTCCAAGGCCAAAGTCGATAGAAAGTTAATCCGTAGAAGTTCTCTTTCGAGGCTCGACTAGTACCCATAGTCTGGTTACACCTAACATAGTTACAATATGAAAACATAAAAAAAAGTAATACATATGTATATACAACAAAACAAAAATAGTATAGACACACTCTTTTAAATATCTGCATCCTGCATAAGTACAAATTTGTAGGAACTGTGATTTGTATTAATTTTTATTTTTTTTAACACTTTCTTTCTGACTCTTTCTAAAAGACGAAAGAGCACAATGTTTATGTTTTCTTTCAAAAAAAGGAGCCTAAAATGTAGAAATGTGTCAAAGTCAACTTGTCATCTGTATGTCAAATTGTTCAAATTGCCTAAAACAACAACAACAGCAAATGCAACAAGCTAACACCACTATTTAATAGAACAACGAACATGATATGGATTGCTATTTATCGCATGATCTATTCTATGTTTAACAACAACAGCAAAAGAATCTGAAAATTTAATGGGAATGCCGACAAAGGACTACTAAGCAACCAAGAGTTCACAATAAAGCCAAATAACAGACTTGCTTTTTTTCAAAATAAAGACCAGAAGCAGCACCATATTCTATTTCGAATGTATTGAAAAACCTGAATGCAAAGTAATAATATTCATTGATACTTTAGAAATAACAACTTACTTACATGAACACTATAATTAACTACATACGAGTATAGACACACACACACACACACACATGACATAATTGCTTGCTTACAAACATCAAAATATCTCCATTGAAGTTAAAACTAATTTGAAAATTCTCACGTTTTTCATGTTTAATTTTTGTTGTGGATTTATTTTATATACTTTTTTTATATTTTATTTTATAAAATTACACAAAAAAGCATTTAAATATGATCAAATGAGTCCACAAATTGTCAATGTGTTTAACATAAAATAACGCGTGCCATTTCCTGTCATTTTATGAGTTTAATGTGTACATTTCTATATGTATGAGTATCTATCTGAGCATGATGAATATGAGCGACAATGTTCAGCTGGACCGCATTGAATTATTACTTCAAAAACTTGGAGTCATAAAAATATATTTAAATTATCGTTTTTATTTGTTGTGAAACATTTAGATTTGTTGATTTTTATTTTTAGTAGTATTCGCTGCAAATGCAAAATATCATAACTTTTTTATAAAAATTCAGCAATAAAATACACACAAGTTGTCTTTAGATTTTATGAAAAAAAAGGTTAATTTTTGCACCAAACAGTGAATACCTCTTAAGCTTAGATCCCACTATCGGCACAATGCACCGATTTTAGTCGGCTCACTGAAATAAAGTTATAATTAATAAGCTAAATTTGCCTTATTTGGTCAGTGGGAGTTAAAGGAACACACACATATATATATATATATATATATATATATATATATATATATATATATATATATATATAATTGCACCACACTGCATTGGTAATAAAGCCATATAGACTTATTCCAGAATTAATTGAGAAATAATGCAATTTTGGTTTAGTATTTATGACTTTATTGCAGAGATAGTGGGATCTAAGCTTTATATGTATATACATACATACATATTTAACTAGAGCTTAGCCCCGAAGGATGTACGTGGGAACTCCTAAAAATTTTCATATGAGAACAAAAACTCCTTTTTTTATAAAATTTATATTCAAAGTTTTGTGCAAATGAATTTGCAACATTATTTACACCAAACACTGAATTGCGGTATTGTATTGGTACCAGGGTTTTATCGATGATTAGCAAATTGTGTCGTGAATATACATATTACTGTGTCATAGCAGAGACTTCTTCTTGGGTAGGGCACATACATATTTGCCATAAGCTTATTTATCATTTGTTAAATTTTTAGTTTGTTTTTTTCTACAAAATGTATGTATATATCTACATATGTGTGTATGTATGTATTTGTGCTTTTATTTTTTAATTGTATAAAACTAGAAATTTATTTCAATTGTGTCTGTGTCAAATGTGTCGTCCACACAAAAATATTGACCAACCACATAAGTAAATGTCATGTCAAACATGCGATAGAAACAAATTTCAACAAAATAAATAAATTAAAAATAATAAAAAAGCACAACTAAAACACAAAATCAGCGAGGAAAAACTAATTATCAGTATCCACGGATGGACATCCCCCTACCACTTTTCCTCACATACACAAACCAACTAATTATTCTCTGCAATGTAGGTGTATGAGTTTATGTGCGGTCTGTGTTAAAAGGATAGAGTCAAATATTTAAATAACGAACAAAAAAGAAAAAACGAAATTCACACATGCAAAATCTATGCCAATATTTTAGTTAAACAATGTTTGTTGTAGTTTTTGGTGTTCTTGTAGCATTATATTGTTGTATTATTGACCAATAAACCAAACCCAAACTAACCGAAAACAACCAACCGACCGCCACCTCGCGTCATGTAACCAATTTGTACGACATTAATTTGCTGTTGTCAATTCATATAATAGCAGCAACAGCAACAAGAACAACAATAATAGCAGCAACTTTATGTACATATATAATAATATCGACATTAACAACAGAAACAGCAACAGCAGCAGCAACAATGTCAACATTAACAACAATGAAAACAACAAGAACAACGAGGACAATAACTGCTCTGCTAATACGTGTAAATACAGTAGAAAGAAATTCTTAATATTTTAGTTCTTGTTGAACTTTTAATGGGTTGTTTTGATAATTTTGCAACAAATAATAAGAGTATGTATTTTAATTACATAGTATAATATGTATTTACTTTGCGTGTGTGTGTGTATGAAAATTGCTATTGATATGAAGGCAACAATATTAATCTGAAAGAGAAATAATTTTTGTATTTTTTATGAAATTTTCTCTATTCTTCAATGTTCGTCTGATGCATTATTTTATATCTTTTTTTTTTTTTTGTTAAGACCACCACTCAGGGGATGACCCCTACTTATGCAATGCATTGTACCTGAACTCAGGGAGGGGGATAGAGCAGATAAGATAGATGTTGAATATGTAGAAGGCTTAATTAAATCTTTAATTTTTATAGCAGTGTGTTGGGGCGCCTCTGTTTTACTTTGCTGATGTTTCTTCCCACCGACGAAGAAGGGCGAGGGTGTACAATGGCTTGGAACAGAATCAATTGCTGTCGGAACAGTTTTTAGTAACCAGTGCTATGCCTTCATCACTTAAATAGTACGACAACAATTAATGCAATGCCACACTCACTAACGTACATTAATTAGAGATTAATGATGTTGATTGACTTGCTCTGGCCAGGGTTTGAATCCAGGCCACAATTCATTGTTTGCTAAGTAGTCAACACGCTAACCACTTCAGCCAACACCACCCGCCTTTTAAACTGAGCTTGTTTATGAATTTAAGGAAAACCCTGATTCCAAATTTTAATATTTCTTTAAATCACACACTCACAATAATTAATGGAAATCTTTGATTATAAAAAAAATTAAAGTACATTCTGTAAAATCAAAATACTAAAACCCATTAAAACCCATAATTTTATTTTTTTTTTTTGTAAAAGTATATGTATTTCCAACTGGACTACCAAATTGTTTAAAAGATGAAATTGAAAACTTTTCACAAAATTTATAAGTTTTAAAGGACTTTGGTAGTATAGTGGTGAAAATATTTTCCAGTTGTTGTGCTGGCGGAAATATAAGCGAAACTATCAAAAATATTGATGGCAAGACCAATCGAAATTTAAGTGGTCAATCTTACTGATATTTTTAAAATACCATTGAATTGACGATGGTGAAATCAAAGTGTATGCTGGTATGTATGTATGCTTTATAGCCACTATCTTCTTAAACTAGTTGCGTTCTCACTCGAATAAAAAAAATGTAAGCTTTATTCGACCCAATTTTTATTGCATATTTTCAAAATATTTTTACTTATTATTTATTTTTTAATTTGGGCCATCTTTAAAAACCAAAATTTTGAGCTCTCTTAATAATAAAACTTAAGCAAAAACAGTTGCGATCGCGATTTAGTTTGAGAAACAACTTGAGTAATAAAAATTAATAAATTAATTAAATAGAAAACAATAAACAAAAAAAAAAAAAGTAAATAAATAAAAATATTTCTTCGTCAGCATTTTATTATATAATGGAAAATTTAAACAAAGAAACTTATGGTGAAAATAACAACAAGAACAATAATAATATGATAATTTCCAACAACATAATTGTAAGTCATAAACTGTAAACATTGAAAACAGTAAAAAAAAAAACAAACAAACATCAGACGAACAAACTCACGCAACATACAATCCAATCGAATTTATCCATCCATTCAGTCAGTCAACATGAAATGTTTTTGTTTTAAATTTAATTTGTTTTTTGTTTCATTATAGCAAAAAAAATCTTACTAAATCATGCAATGATCATCACAATAATCATCTAAATGAAAATTTTAAAATGCTTGAAAATAAGAACAGCAGAACAAACTGCAAGTAACAAGTAAAAATACATATATTTTTTTATTTTGTAAATGCTTCTGTCGGTGGTAATCATTGCATGGGAATGTGGATTTTTAAAGATTTTTCTTTTTTTGGTTTGGCGCCATTACAGCTAAAAGTCGATCAATTAAATTCGTTACGATCGTTTATAATTAAATCGATGATTTGCGATTTATTATTAATAAGTTTTTTTTCGGTTTTTTGTTCATGTTTTCTAATAAAAGAAAATAGTAAAATTTAATAAGAAAATATCTGTATGTACTCGTACATGTATTTTACAATGATTGATTAGTTTATTAAATGAAAACAAAAAAAAAATGAAATTCTTAACTAACATGCAATTCCTAAAGAAATACGAAAAAATGTTAAGTAACTGTGCTACTGCGATCAGCACTAATACTGATTAAACCAATGCGAAGCCTTTGCATTTTTAACTATGTAAATTATTCGAGATCTATTTAAACCAAACTACGTGTTAATTTAGTCGGACTTCAGATGCTTTTGAAATTAACTAGCGGATGCACAAACCATATTTTTTACTGCAGTTTCTTTTAACATATTGATCGATGGCTTAATATAAACAAGTAAGAGTGCTATATTAGGCTGTGCCGAATCTTATATAACCTTTACAAATCATAATTATGTGATTCACTGAATATAATACAGGCTTTCCTTTCTCTTATAAATACATATAACATTCGAAACAATATAAAAAGTAAGTTTAAATTGCATACATATGTACAAAAAATACAGACTTTTTAAAATATTTTACAATTTTCCATCCATCAGTGAACAAAAAGGAGTTTTGTACGAAAAAATACATAAAGTTATAATTAATACAAACACTTAATACAAACACTTAATACAAACAAGCCTCAGTACCACGATGGTTCGTGCGTTTTATTATAATCGAAAAATTCCATATTCAATACTTGGGCACCTCATGTATTTAGAAATTTATTTCTGAAAGGGTTCATATAACTTTTTATAACGTTTATTTATGTATATAATTCAATATCAGAACCGATATTTTATTTTTGCTGATTTTCAATAAGAAGCATCTTAAGAAAAATCCTTACATTTCAGTCCAAGACCCAAGTCTCTAGCACTTCTAGTGTCTTCGGAAAATCGATTTCTCGTACAGACAGACGGACATGGCTCATTCACCTTTTCTATCTATGAGGATTCAGAATATATGTACTATATGGACCTCATATAAATATTGTGGAAATTACACGCGTAATGACAAACCTATAAATACCCTTACCATTTTTGGTGAAGGGTATAAAAAGGCGTAACTCGATTTTTGTTAATAGCGGTTTTAGATTATTCTGTGACACAAATATCAAATGCAGTAAAAGATAAAATAAACTAAGATTTAATTACTAGTGTTTGCCTGCTTTTATTTAAAAATGCACTGTTATTTATACCTAAAATTTTATTATGTATTTTTCTTTCTCTATAAAGAAACAAAATATCCAGATACATACTTTCTTTTATGTATGTATATATGTATGTATGTATGTTTGTATGTATGAATTTATGTATGTATGTACATACGAGGGCGGTTCGGAAACTTCTTAGCCTAGCACAAAAAGCGCGGTATAAACAGAAAAAAGTTAAGTGTTTTGGAAACTTCCATCTCTCCTATGAACACATGTTAAATTTTGTTTCGATCTGGCAACTCCTTCATATAGAAACAGGTGTTCACAAAAGACGCATCCGCGATTTTTTTACAATGGAAAAATTAGAAATGCGTGGTGTCATTAAATATTTACATAAAAAAGGTTTATCGGGACAAGAAATTCATAATGATATGGTGAATGTGTTAGATGAAAGTGCTCCTTCATATGCAACAGTAAAAATTTGGGTTTCTGAATTTAAAGCATTGAAGATGAACCACGTAGTGGACGTCCAAAAACAGCAAGAACAACAGAAATTGTAGCCAAAGTGCATGATATGGTATTAAATGATCGACGAATAAAAGTGCGTGAAATAGCTAATATCATGGGCATCTCAAATGATCGAGTCCATTTAATTTTGCATGAAGAACTACAGATGAAAAAGCTTTCTGCAAGATGCGTGCCGCATTTGTTAACAGTCGACCAAAAACGCATAAGAATGAACATTTCTCAAGCTTGTTTGGATCGTTTTAAGCGAAATAAAATGGATTTTAAGCGTCGTTTCATAACTGTTGATGAGACATGGATCCACCACTATACTCCAGAGACAAAAGAACAATCCAAACAATGGACTGAAGCTGGAGGAAGTGCCCCAAAGAAGGCAAAAACAATTCAATCGGCTGGTAAGGTTATGGCAACGGTTTTTTTTTGGGACTTCAAAGGTATTTTATTGATTGACTATCTGCAAAAGGGTAAAACAATAAATTCAGAGTACTATTGCAACCTTTTAGATCAATTAAATGTACAAATTCGAGAAAAACGTCCTGGCTTACAACACAAAAAAATTATTTTTCATCAAGACAACGCACCAGCGCACAAGAGTGTTTTAACAATGGCTAAAATCAACGAATTAAAGTACGAGTTGCTTGACCACCCACCTTATTCTCCTGATTTAGCTCCCAGTGACTTTTACCTGTTCCCAAATCTAAAAAAATTCCTTGCTGGCAAGCGTTTTACCTCAAATGAAGATGCAATTACAGTTGTAAACCACTATTTTGAAGACCTTGAGGAAAACTACTTTAATCAAGGGATAGAATTGCTAGAAAAGCGTTGGACTAAGTGTATTGAAGTTTCAGGAGATTATATTGAAAAATAAAAATATTTTTGAAAAACTAACTATTCTCTTTCATTGATAGGCTAAGAAGTTTCCGAACCGCCCTCGTATGTATGTATGTATGTATCTATACATCTCCAACATACATATCATAAATCCTTCATTTCATTGTTGCTTGCACCGAATCATCAGATGACAAATTTTTGAAAAAAGTTACAAATCATATGAGAATTACATGAAAAAAAAACTAAGCAAATTGTATATGATTGAAGAAATAACAAAAGTGTATATACAAAAGCTAAAACATATTGTGCTCATTACACTTATATTTTATTAACGAATACTATTTTATGGATGTTACAATTTAATTACTCTAATAATTTTTATGATCGCCTGAAATATTTTAATGATTATTTCTAATTATTAAAAGAATAACTTTGGTGGTCTTTGAGACCTTGTATCCAAGTATGTTCAATAAACTATTAGATCTTAAATTAATGGTACTCTGGTACCTTAATTCCAAATATGTCTACAGATATAAAACATTTTTCAATAGATGGCTGACTGCTAATCCATAAATCAAAATCGTTTTTATATAAATGTGTCTACAAAAATGTTTGGTTTATGGTCAATCATATTTAGACCTTCACAAACATGTTAATTTGTATTTATTTCTTTTTATATGTGTTGTTAGTTTACTTCAAATAAATGTTTTTTTTTTGCTTTTAACTTTGTTCCAATAGTTTGCTGGATTTATTTTACGGTGAAATGTATAATAATAACGGTGTTGGTTGGTGGTGGTTTAAACCAAAAAAAAAAAAAATATACAATCTGCTGAGATAACAAGATTTTGACATTTTTGTTAAATATAAAAATAAATGATGGATTGTTAAAAAAAATATTGATGAAGTAGTTGTCCGTCAGCCGGTCTATTCTTCTTTACATTAATGCAGTTTATTTTTTATGATTTATTTAAGCTTTAAAATATTTAAACAAAAGAAATTTAATTGCCGTTATTATTTGCTGTTTGAAACGTTTTCAGTTTCAAACTTGAAGTTTATTATATAAATTTTTAAATTTATTTTGATGGAAAATATTTGAATCCTTCTAAAGCAAAACTATTTTTATTTCTGTACATATTCGTATTATAAAAATCTATATATAAAGAGAAAATATTAAAAACTAAGTTCACCCTTCATCGGGTTAAATAAAGGAGTAAACTCAAAAATATTATTCCCTAAACTCTTGTAACAGTAATAAGTTTTTGGTTACAAAATTTCCAAACCTTCTAAATAATTGTGTCCTTTTTATGTTTATCTGTGTTCCATTTGGTTTGATTTTTTTTTCTCCCTCTCTCTATCTGTTTGTGAATTTATGTAAAACAACCACAAAGGTCCCAATTAGAAATGTTCAAAATAAAAAAATCAACAGGACGAAAAAAAAAAGAAAAGCTAACTTCAGTGCAAAACCTTTCACTTGTTGTTGGCTTTGTTGTTTTAAAAAGGAAAAGAAACATATCCTTGATGTTTGTTGATGGTACTCTGTGTCAAGTAAGTGTGACCCGAAGCGGTTAATTCAGACAACAACAATTTATTAACAACATCAACGAATAATAAACAAAAAATACAATAACAATAATATGGTAGAAGCCAACATTTATTCATTCATGAGGGCCAATAAAAGATTATTTTAACGAAAATGGTAAAGGTTTTTGCTATAATTTTTTAACCACAAAATTTGTCTTTTGAGAGAAGCGAAAAGAAGTGAAATCTTTTGTATGCTGCCAAATGAACAATAATAATAATAATAATGCTTATGATTTTGCGTTTTAGTCTACAATATACTGAAAAAAATCCATGAAACAGATGTACGAAAACTTCCGCCATATAAACCTGGAAAATACGTAAATTTTAAAAAATTATATAAACAAATTTTTCATTTTGAATGTTTTGTATGTTCTACCAAAAAAGTAACTATATACAGTACAACCTCCCTAATCCGGACAGATATGGTTTCAGCTATTGTCCGGATTAGTGGATCGTCCGGACTACAGTTAAAATAAATTTTTAAACGTATATTTGTTTTTATTACCGAACAGAAATTTAAGTATGTACACATTATTTTTGAAAT
Source organism: Lypha dubia (assembly GCA_947311025.1). Lineage (NCBI taxonomy): Eukaryota > Metazoa > Arthropoda > Insecta > Diptera > Tachinidae > Lypha > Lypha dubia. Next base: position 54,230,399 of record OX371263.1, read on the forward strand.
ACTTTCAAAATCATAATTTATGACAATTTTATAGATTCCATAAACTTTTCGAAAAATTTAAATGTCCGGATTACTGGATATTCCGAATTAGCGAGTGTCCGGATTAGGGAGCTTGTACTGTACTAATATTTTTGTTATTTTGCAAAAGGTTGCTTGGACTATTTTCAGCGTAGCCAAATATATGACGAAACAAACGTAACCACTAAATACAAATATAATTCCTTTTGTCCCAAACAAACATTTATTGAGTCAAACAAGCCGCATTAATTAATTTCATGTTATTAATTAATAAAAACATACTCGTACATATTTGGTAAAAATTGTGGCTACGTTTATTTCGTTAAATATTTAAATAGTTTGAAATGAGCTTTAGAAGAAATTTTGTTAGAAAACTTAGAAATAATTCAAGCAAAACAAAACCGACTTTAATATAAAAATCTAATCGAACAGATTTCACAACCGACAAAACGGAAGTTGAAAACCCGATATAATCCATTTCTAGTTCCTATTTATGTATCTTTCTAAATAAAAATTAAATCTTTCAAAAGCGGTTTGTAAATGGCAGAGATATTCCTTAAGCAATATTCGGCCTGAAAATTGTATATCAAAAAATTAAAATCCTCTAAAAAAAAAAAAGAATTTTGAAAATCAGCTCATAATATAACATATGTGACCTGGTCTACGAGAAGGACTTACGTATCAAAAAATAGTTTTTACTTTCTTGTCGATTCAGATAGACGATCTTTCACGTGGTGAAATGCGAAAAATCATAATTCGTTTAAAAGTTTACTAAAAGTGAAGAGAAAGAAGAGTACGAAAAATACTGCTATTGTTTCACTTCAATAGCTGTTTTCTCGAAAACTTGTTTTCGCACATAAGGTCCCTTTTTATAGAGGAAGGTCACATATATTGTTTAGATATCGCTTCGGGTTTTTGTTTTCAGAATTAAATGAAATAAAAATCAAGGTAGAATCCCCTAGAAATCCAGCTCTAGTTTAAAACTTTTTGGTCATTACCTGATTCACTAAAGAAGTAATTTTAAAAGCTTCCCTAAAGTAAAGTACATACATATGTATATGCTTTTCTGACACATTTTAAAAAACAAAAAAATTCATAAATTCCAAAAAAAAATATTTAATGAAATTTGCATTTTATTTCTTTTAGCTTTTTATTATAATTTTGGTCTGTCAATGGATGAGAGCTTTTGGTCTTTTTGGTTTTGTGATTGTTGTTAGAAGGGTTGTTGTTTTTGTTGTTGGTTGTTAAATAAATGGCAGCTACATGGAATATTTACAACAGCAGCAGAAGCATTAAGTAACAAAATTGAATAGTACTTTTTTTCCCTTGGCTGAAAAAAAGATAACCTCGTAAAATGTTGTAGTTACACTGGCTTTTGTTCACCATTAACATGGCCATTTTGCCAAAAGGGTTTCGAAAAACAGACACACACATTCATTCAAATATACACGAAAATTTAACATGGTCTACAATTGTATTAAAATTTTTCATTTTCTATTACACCTTCTTTACGTACAACAATTGTATGAAAATGAAAATGTTTTTAATTCAACAATCATTTTGGCATTGAATGTTGTTGTGGATGAAAGCTTTGTACTTCTATATGTACATGCGTTCATACGTACATATATGAATATTTGTGATATGTAAACCGTTAACACTCTGGTTTAATTTTTCGTGTTATTCCATATATATATAACAGTGGTGGTGTTGGCCGAAGTGTTTAGCGCGTTGACTACTAAGGGGCCTGGGTTCAAACCCTGGCCAGAGCAAGTCAATCAACATCATTAATTTTCTCTAATTTACATTATTGAGACATTGTATTAATTGTTTTCGGACTATTTAAGTGATGAAGGCATAGCACACTGGTCACTAAAAAACTGTTCCGAAAGCGATTGATTCTGTTCCAAGCTAATGTACACAACATCGCCCTCCTTCGTCGGTTAGCAGAAACATCGGCGAAGTAAAACAATTAATAAAAATGCCTACTAATACAACTTAACAAAGTTAATGTGTCTACTTAACCGGAGGCGCCTCAACACTGCGTTAAAAATAAACATAATGCGCAAAGCAGAGTTGTGAAAGAGTTAAGTCTTCTAAATTTTCAACACCAATTTTTGTACCCTATCCCTCTACCTGATTTCCTGCACAGTGCACTGCACACATAGGGGTCCTAATTAAAAAAAAGAAAAAAAAAAAAAAAAAAAGATGCAGGAAGAGAGAGTCATAGTGTCAAATCGAAGCTGGTCAGCAAGTGTAGGCTAGCTCCCAACTTGCTTATGGACAAATTTAGCGTGAGGCTTTGTTGGGTACCAGGCCGTTGCAATATTGAGGGAAACGAAATCGCTGATGAGCTGGCAAGAATAGGGTCAGCATTAGATGTGGCCGTTAGTGACAGGTCGCTTAAACCTCCAAGCGGTTACTACTATAGGGAACTAAGCAATTGGGTAATTAGCAGAACTAACCATTCCTGGAGGAATAGAGAAGATTGTAGAGTCTCGAGGTCCATATGGACAGAACTAGACTCAGGTAAATCTCAGGTAAATCATACTGCTGGGTATGAATAGAAAGGTTTTGAGAGTCTTAGTAGGCGCCTTGACTGGCCATTGCTCGGTTAGAGCGAGGACCAGCATATGGGAAAATGGCACTCCGCATTTCTGTAGGATGTGTGGGGATGAAGAGGATCCAGAAACTATAGAGCATATCATCTGTCATTGCCCAAGGCCACAACGCCATAGGCAAAGATGGCTGAGCAGACGTTTCCATGAGGGCATTAGTGATATCGCGAAGTACAAACTTAAGGATATCAGGGGCTTTATCATGGGAATTGAATGGCTGAATGATGGATGTTAACGGTTCTTTGTTTCTCCTTGGACAGTAAGGAGACTAATTAGTCAATAAATTATAAATGAAGGGAATCACAATGGATCCAATTGGGTCTCCGATCGGATGTGTATTTCATACTACCTTTCCTCACCTAACCTAAACCTAATCTACTTTCTGATGATGTAGCTTTCTATTAGTCCAAATTTTTTTAAAATCGGTCCAGTAGTTTTGCACCCTATTCGATAAAAACAAAAAAAAAAACCTCTTTCCTCATTAAAATATTACTATAGATGTTTACTTTCTTCAACTTTCAATATCAAAAATAGAAAAAATCGTTTAAGGACGTGCTTCACTATCCTACACAATCGCACGATTCATTCACAGGAAAATCTCACAAAAATCTGACCGACTTTAAAAAATCGTTTCAAAATGGGTGTTGTAGGTGCCAAACTATCATAAAAAGCTGATGCCAAAACATCTGTTTGTTTTTTAACAATCATTTATTTATATTTGAGAAAAAATTACATCCCTTTCGTTGTATAAAATAAAAAGAATAAAGTATTACGAATAAGTACAAAGTTGACATTATCAGCTGGTTGACAATATATACTCCTCTGATCGCATTAAAACTATCATTTCATGAAAATTATCATAAATTTTTACAAATCGCACGACTTGCCAAAAAAAAATCTGTCACACAGTAGTCCACACTATCGTACTTTTTCAGCAGACATCTCATATATGGCAGATAGTGAAGCACGGGCCTTATGAATATGTGGTTGAATATTTAACTATAATCAAGTAAATATGAATATATTTTAAACACTAATAATAGTTTTATGACTGTATGAGCATCATAAGGTTTTTTTCATATAAAACTTATTCCCACACTCTACATAAGATTTCGCTGTAATTTGTTTAAGCCTACAACGAAAATTTTGATGTTGCTACAATTTTTTTTATTTATTAATTTTTACCGGATGCCACAATTGCAAAAGTCAAGTGGCGTAAATTTCCGCACGTGCTTAACGTGGAGGGAGATGGAAGAAAAACGCCAGTTCAAACAACAATGTTATATTTTTTTTTTGTCATAATTAGTTGCAAACGACGGTCACAACATAAATTTCGTTGTAAAAAGTAGCAAAGTAGTAAACAACACGTGTAACATCTTACTATTTTGTATTGCATTGTATTTTATTTTATTCTACACCATTGTATTGGTATGCTACTTCATAATGTATGTATGTATGTGTTGTATTGTAAAAAACTTACATGTTTAAATCTCATATTAATATTATTTATTAGAGCGCTAATTGTTGTAGTTAAAGAAGAAAGAAGAAAAAAAATAGCAGCACAAACACACTCTCTGCTACAAACAATGGCTAGAAATGAAAACAATATTTATACACGCTCATACATAAACTTAAAAAACATCCTTTTGCAACGTGTATTAGTAGCGCTAAAAGGTGTTACAATTATTTACTACGAGTACAACAACACACTCTTATTGCTGCATACGAGCATTTGCTAGGGTTAATGCTTGTATCTTGTTTTCTTAAGAACACATTCTAACATTATGCCGAAATAATTAGTTGCCCCTTGACTGAAAAAAAAAACAAATAATAAGTTTTTCATAAATATAAAAAGCACACATGTTTAAAAAGATTACAAGGAGGAAAATGAAGCCAAAATCTAACAAGATTTTTTTAAAGTAATAAGGCATAAGGGAAGTTATGATTCATTAAGCTTGAAATGTTTAATGCCCTACACGACTCGAATTAAATGATTTAAGCATGTTTATAGAATTACACTTTTAAAGGATTTCCATTGCATTTTGTTACTACAACATTTTTCAATGAAATTCAGAAAATTCCAAATGAAATTAAGAATTTCAATTTAAAATTCAGAAAATTCAGAAAATTCAGAAAATTCCAAATTGAAATGAGATTTTCAGATTCTAAATGAAATTAAAAAATATAATGAAATTGGGAAATTTTTATTGTTTTCAAATTCGTTTTTTTTACATGTAGACAAAACTCAAATACACCTCCCTTAAAAAATTCAGTTTCCTATGATGACGAAAACCAGATTTACAGTAATTAAAAAAAACCCTAACTAAGAAAAGATTTTGAGGTTTTTCCTTCTCCTATAAAGTAGCTAAAATTTGAGATACGACCTTTCTATATTAAGTTGAGTTGTCAATTATTCGCCTTTCAACTTTGTTCGAATAATTCAAATAATTGATTTTGTTCGTTCGATCAAACGATTAAGCTGGATTCACCCATTGTTTCGGAACAAAATTTTTGTCCGGACAAAATTTTTTGTTGTGAAACATTTTTACAACTCGATTCACTCATTTCGAACAATTTGTCTGGAAAATCAAAGCTACCGTATGAAATACATGTGTTTTATTAAATTTACAAGGTGGCAGTACAGTGACAGATAAATTAAATTTGGTGTTTTATATGTCAAACGCACTTATTTTTTATTGTTTAATAAGAAAATTACATGTTAAAAAAAATTAATAAAAGTCAGTTTATTTTTTTTTACTAGCATTTGAGCTTTTCTTTATTTTATTTTACTGGATATAAGTTACTATGTGCTTTTATTATACATACATACTTATAACATTATGTGGCAGCTCGCTTCAACTTTGGCTGAGAAAATAAAATAGGTGGCAGCTTATTTCAACTTTGTCCGGACAAAATTTAAAATTAAACCAATTCAACCAAAAAATGTTCCGAACAAATTTTGTTCTCTTTTTCTCTCACTCTCAAAAAGAGAAACGTCAAACTTCATATAAAAAAAATTTTGTCCGGACAAAAATTTTGTTCCGAAACAATGGGTGAATCCAGCTTAAAAGCTGAAAAATTTTTGGATTAATCGATGAGAACAAGGAATAAAAAATGATTTAAAAAATTTATTGACAAAAAATAAACATTTCAGAGAAAAAACTTAAAAATAAAATAGTTAATATTTTTATTAACAAAGAAATACATAAAACGGTGGCACGAAATAAGCCCCAATGAAATAAGCCCCAAATCGAAAAATGAAATAAGCCCCAAAAAATTTTCAAATTTTTTGTTTGGGGCTTATTTCATTTTATTTGGGGCTTATTTCATTTTTTAAAAATTTTGGGCTTATTTCATAAAATTTTTTGGGGCTTATTTCATTTTATTTGGGGCTTATTTCATTGGGGCTTATTTCGTGCCACCGTTTTATGTATTTCTTTGTTAATAAAAATATTAACTATTTTATTTTTAAATAGATCTAAAATCCTTGCGCCCTGCCGTACGCCGGTTATGCAGAGAATGCTTGGAACGCGAAGCCGGTGTTCGATATGCCATAGAGGATAAATTCCTTGCGCCCGGCTGTAGGCCGGTTATGCAGAAAATACTTTGAACGCGAAGCCGGTGTTCGATATACCATGGAGGATAAATTCCATGCGCCCGGCCGTAGGCCGGTTATGCAGAGAATGCTTTGAACGCGAAGCCGGTGTTCGATATACCATAGAGGATAAATTCCTTGCTCCCGGCCGTAGGCCGGTTATGCAGAGAATGCTTGGAACGCGAAGCCGGTGTTCGATATACCATAGAGGATAAATTCCTTGCGCCCGGCCGTAGGCCGGTTATGCAGAAAATGCTTGGAACGCGAAGCCGGTGTTCGATATACCATAGAGGATAAATTCCTTGCGCTCGGCTGTAGGCCGGTTATGCAGAAAATACTTTGAACGCGAAGCCGGTGTTCGATATACCATGGAGGATAAATTCCTTGCGCCCGGCCGTAGGCCGGTTATGCAGAAAATACTTTGAACGCGAAGCCGGTGTTCGATATACCATGGAGGATAAATTCCTTGCGCCCTGCCGTACGCCGGTTATGCAGAGAATGCTTGGAACGCGAAGCAGGTGTTCGATATACCATAGAGGATAAATTCCTTGCTCCCGGCCGTAGGCCGGTTATGCAGAGAATGCTTGGAACGCGAAGCCGGTGTTCGATATACCATAGAGGATAAATTCCTTGCGCCCTGCCGTAGGCCGGGTATGCAGAAAATACTTTGAACGCGAAGCCGGTGTTCGATATACCATGGAGGATAAATTCCTTGCGCCCGGCCGTAGGCCGGTTATGCAGAGAATGCTTGGAACGCGAAGCCGGTGTTCGATATACCATAGAGGATAAATTCCTTGCGCCCGGCCGTAGGCCGGTTATGCAGAAAATGCTTGGAACGCGAAGCCGGTGTTCGATATACCATAGAGGATAAATTCCTTGCGCTCGGCTGTAGGCCGGTTATGCAGAAAATACTTTGAACGCGAAGCCGGTGTTCGATATACCATGGAGGATAAATGCCTTGGGCCCGGCCGTAGGCCGGTTATGCAGAGAATGCTTGGAACGCGAAGCCAGTGTTCGATATACCATGGAGGATAAATTCCTTGCGCCCGGCCGTAGGCCGGTTATGCAGAAAATACTTTGAACGCGAAGCCGGTGTTCGATATACCATGGAGGATAAATTCCTTGGGCCCGGCCGTAGGCCGGTTATGCAGAGAATGCTTGGAACGCGAAGCCGGTTTTCGATATACCAAGGAGGATAAATTCCTTGCGCCCGGCCGTAGGCCGGTTATGCAGAAAATACTTTGAACGCGAAGCCGGTGTTCGATATACCATGGAGGATAAATTCCTTGGGCCCGGCCGTAGGCCGGTTATGCAGAGAATGCTTGGAACGCGAAGCCGGTGTTCGATATACCATGGAGGATAAATTTCTTGCGCCCGGCCATAGGCCGGTTATGCAGAGAATGCTTGGAACGCGAAGCCGGTGTTCGATATACCATGGAGGATAAATTCCTTGCGCCCGGCCGAAGGCCGGTTATGCAGAGAATGCTTGGAACGCGAAGCCGGTGTTCGATATACCATGGAGGATAAATTTCTTGCGCCCGGCCATAGGCCGGTTATGCAGAGAATGCTTGGAACGCGAAGCCGGTGTTCGATATACCATAGAGGATAAATTCCTTGCGCCCTGCCGTAGGCCGGGTATGCAGAAAATACTTTGAACGCGAAGCCGGTGTTCGATATACCATGGAGGATAAATTCCTTGCGCCCGGCCGTAGGCCGGTTATGCAGAGAATGCTTGGAACGCGAAGCCGGTGTTCGATATACCATAGAGGATAAATTCCTTGCGCCCGGCCGTAGGCCGGTTATGCAGAAAATGCTTGGAACGCGAAGCCGGTGTTCGATATACCATAGAGGATAAATTCCTTGCGCTCGGCTGTAGGCCGGTTATGCAGAAAATACTTTGAACGCGAAGCCGGTGTTCGATATACCATGGAGGATAAATGCCTTGGGCCCGGCCGTAGGCCGGTTATGCAGAGAATGCTTGGAACGCGAAGCCGGTGTTCGATATACCATGGAGGATAAATTTCTTGCGCCCGGCCATAGGCCGGTTATGCAGAGAATGCTTGGAACGCGAAGCCGGTGTTCGATATAATTTAGAGGATAAATTCTTGCATTTTATGATTTCTTCTTAAGCTTACTTCATAAAGTTAACAAATTTGGGGCTTATTTCATTTTTTTTTGGGGTTTATTTCATTTTTTAAAAATTTGGGGCTTATTTCATAAAATTTTTTGGGGCTTATTTCATTTTATTTGGGGCTTATTTCGTAAATTTTGTTTGGGGCTTATTTCATTTTTTTTGGGGTTTATTTCATAAAATTTTTTGGGGCTTATTTCATTTTTCGATTTGGGGCTTATTTCATTGGGGCTTATTTCGTGGTGCCACATAAAACTATTAATTCAAATAAACATGCTTCATTCAGTCAAAAAATATCAAATATTTTTTTTTTTTTTTTTGTGAAATCAGACAATTTGGGTTGTTCTTAAGAAAAAATCTTTTACAAATAAAAGTTGACTAAATTTTTTAGCTTTCAAACGATTTTTGGTTTTGGTTTTTGAAATAAATCTTTGGCTCATTGTCGAGGTAGGTGATATTGTGAGAAGAGCATAAAATAGTTTATCTAATTTTTCTGTTCTTTTTTTACATTTTTTCAAATATACCATATCGTCTAATATATCGCTGAAGTCTTTTTATATTTTGAATTTTGAATTTTTAATACTTTTAATATAATTATTTAATTCGTATAAAAGATTGATAATTTCATTACTAGTAACATCTTCTTTATCATTACTTTCATCTGAATTATTGTGGTTACTTTCAACATAAAATAATCTGAAGTATAATTTATTCTTTAGTTTCACTTTTTATAGAATATTTTAAAAAACTTTCATTGCTCGGAAAATTTCCAGAATTTAAAAAATATTATTAACGTATTTAAAAATTTTATACGTCCCTTATTTATTCTTATTTTAATACGTTTTCGTAAAACTGTTGCAAAAGAATTATTAATTTTTTTGTTGTTGATCCAACAATTTTGTTGGACACTTGTTACATGTGACTTTGTTTATTTTTGTCATTTTTGTGCTTGGTAAAATACTTCCAAAATGAGCTCAATTTTTTGGCTTTTAGTTTATTTCTAATTTATTCACATGAGAGTGAAAAAACCCCATTCTTAAAAATTGTTTAACGTTTCATTCAAAACATAGCACGACTCTTATGTAGGTATGCGCAGTTCGTTTTTGTATTTGTATGTATTTGGTTGATATAAAGTACTCGCTTTGTTTCATATCATACAAACAAATTTAAACATTTTTGACGTATGCATTTAAAAAAAAAAAAGTTGTTCGATTAATTGACATTAATTAATTCGAAAATCGGCATTTTAAAATTATTCGAACAAGAGTTTCGTTTTGTTTGATCGATTAATCGAATTATTCTTAATCGGTTGACAACTCTAATATTAAGCCATCGACACGTAACATAAAAATACTAATGAGTTTTATTTATTTTTTTTTTTAATTAGGACCAGCACTCAAGGGATGACCCCTACGTATGCAGTGCACTGTGCCGGAACTCAGGTAGAGGGATGGGGTAGAGAAATAAATGTTGAAAATTTAGAAGACTTAACTCTTTCACAACTCTGCTTTGCGCGTTATGTTAATTTTTAAGGCAGTGTTGAGGCGTCTCCGGTGTGAAGGCATTTTATTAATTGTTTTCCTTCGCCGATGTTCTGCTAACCGACGAAGGAGGGCGATGTTGTGTACATTAGCTGGGAACAGCATCAATCGCTGTCGGAACAGTTTTTTTTAGTGACCAGTGCTATGCCTTCATCACTGAAATAGTCCGACACCAATTAATACAAAGTCTCACTAATGTACATTAGAGAAATTAATGATGTTGATTGACTTGCTCTGGCCAGGGTTTGAACCCAGTCATTGTTTGCTTAGTAGTCAACGCGCTAACCAATTCAGCCAACACCACCCTCATAAATTTGCAGAAAATGTGTTGATTAATTTTACAAAAAAAAAAAAAAAAAAAGAGAAAAAACAATCAGGTGACTGTTTTATGGATCGGTTCTTCAAAGTCTGTTTTGAACATACTCTATTGAATCGCTGGAACATCGGCCCAATCTGAAGTTCGGCGCTTTTCTTTGTGTTCTCAGATCGCTTATTTCAGAAACCCCCTATTTTTGCGAATAACAAGCAAGTCCTTCAGTACGAGCACATGAATTATTTTCTTTTTCTGGCACAAAGCATTGCGTGAGTAGAAGTCATCCGCCTCGCAAATCACTGTGGGCTGAGAATATTTATTTTGATAGTACGGACGTTATTAACATACAATTAACTTTTACTGAAATGCCAGTAGGGTATCGAATAAAACCTTTGTAAAAAGTTACCGAAAATACCTTCTTGCTTTCTTTATTAAGAAAAATTTATTACAAACAATTTTGTTTGTTTGCCAAAAGATAAAACAAAAAAAAAATAATATTCTTGTATGTAATTTGAATATGTTATATGTATGTATATTATGTGTGTTTGTGCCTGCATAACTGTATGTGTTCACTGTTCTATTAAGGAAAACATGAAAAATCTTTTCTTTCAAGGGTTGTATTTCCACATCCTTTTTAGAATTATATTTATGAAAGTGCTCGTATGTGGCTGCTTTTAATATCTCTCATATGGCGGATTTCATATTCGTACTCGCATGTTAAAAGAGTTGTTTTACATTTTTTTGTTCTGCTTTAGAGGCCTAATAAATTTTAAAATATTAAAATTAAAATAATAAAGAATTCAGCTGTAAGATAATTATAAAAATACGTTAATGTGTTAAAATAATGTTTGAAAAATACTCTGGGGTTTTTAATTAGACTAATGATTTATTATTTGTTTTACTTTCAGCCGTTCATTGAGGAAAAAGAGTTGCCCGAAGTAACATTGGCCCATCCCAAAGCTAAAGAATGGATTGTATCCATGGCTAAGGCCAATTATCAAGAGTTAGCAAAGTTGGCTAATGAATATCCTGAATTGGTGAAATTGCATGTAAGTTTTGATTTATTTAATTTGTTAAACATTAAAAAAAAAATAAAACATACTTAGAAATATTTAATTATGACCCACTTCACAATTTAAATTTGGTCAAATTATAATAAAATGTTACACCGATCACATGAAGTGTCCTTTCCTGTTGCAGTAAAAACAAATTTGCAAGGAGGTTGTGTCGTAAAAGAGACGTGTACGTTATTTTTCGCAATGAAGTCGATATATTTGCTTTTAGGAACTATATAAATACAAACACAACTATAATGTTTTTAATCGATTTCAAAAACGAAAGACGTTATCGATGTGCGTGTACTTTTTCACTGTTTGAACCTCCATAACTTTTTCATTTATGAACCGATTTTCAAAATTCTTTTTTTGCTTGAAAATGTGTGCTTACAGTTTGGTACACTGAGTATTGATTATCGAATAACTCCTCCATACATATTTTTTTTTAGGACCAGCAGTCGGTGGATGCAAGCTTTGTGCAAGAAATGGTACAGAAGATAGATGTTTAAAAATGTAAAAAGCTGAATTCTTTCTCAACTCTGTTATTGCGCGCTTTTGTTAACTTTTAGTGCAGTTTTGCAGCGCCTCTGGCACTAAGAAGACGCTTAACGTTATTAAGCGAATGACCGATATGAATCAATTGTTATAATTCTTCATTTGTTTGAACGGGTTTGGTTGCAGTTTTACCCCAAATTATTTTTTTTTTGTTAAATCGTGAGGCAATTTACCCCCAATATATTGATTTTCGTGTAACTCCAAATTTTTGTTTACTATTTCCTTGGGAGTTTTCTTGCATTTTGATCACATAAATTTTTTTTTTAATTCCGTGATCGCGCGATCTACCATTAATGGATCGATTTGGAAAGTAATGTCAGTGGCTGCCTGATGTATTATTTAATTAATAAATTCGCTATTTATAAAGGAATTTTTTATTTTATATAAAAATATATTTTAATCTTTCGTAGGTGTAAAATATCAACAATAAAAATTAATTATATCATGCTTTTAAGTTTGGTATAGTTGCGTCTATTTTGTAATCTGTTCGATTAGCTTTCTGTACTGATGTCCGCCTTTTTGCCATAATTATTTAAATTTTTAACTTGTAATTATTAAGCTTTTCACATCTACCATGTCGCCTTGTTTACTCCTCAAAATTTTCACATATTCCCCTTTGCTGGCAATAAATTATATAAATAAAGTCTTTTGAAAAGATCCCTTGAAAATATCAAAATTATTTTCCTCTCTCAATATATTTTATTTAATTAGTAAATAATTTATAATAAGTGTGTTTAAATTTTCTTTAAAAAAATGCCACCTTTTCCATCCGAATGACACTTTATTGTATAAAATTATAATGTTATTTTCAGAATTTTTAATTTCGTATTTATTTTTGTTTTTGTTTTTTTTTTTTGCTTCTAAATATCTTAAAAGTCTATAAATCTTTTTACACATACATAAAGTGTCATAATAATGTAACCTCGCCTATTGAATTTATTAAATGAAATCAAAACCCCCCAAAAAAAAGAAAACAAAAATCTCTATATAAATTTTTACAGACAATCGACATCGTCCCTTCTGGATTATCACACGATACCAAGCGTGCACCCAAACACTTGAAAATTTAGTCTCTCAATTATAATTTTAAGATTTAAAACTGTGCGCTTTAACAGGCGCATAATTCATTTTTTATGCCCACATTTCAATCGTCATCATATTTTTGTTGTGGCGGTCGCCCTTAAGCTATCGCTCTGCAATCATCTTTTGCTCGTTCCCTATTTCGTTTCGTTGGTATTTTTCGATCTTGTTGTGTTTTTTCTCTTTATGTTTGATTTTTTTAGTGGCTGGTATTTATCATGATTTATAGCTCTTTAGTACGGATCTTTAAGGAATTTCTTGTGGACTTTTACTTGGTGTTGTTGTTCTTTTTTGTTTGTTTGTTTTTTATTTTGTGTTGCATTCTGCTGCTGTTTTCTGTGTCTTTTCTCATGTGGGAAATTAGTTAATCACATGAACTAATTGGATCGAATTATTATTTTTCTTGATCGTCCGTCGTTGTTGTATTCCCGGAAATATTTTGTTCAGCCTACCAGGCATATGCATGCTGCAGGCAGCATCATATAAATGCACTAAAATTGTGTTGTAATTAATTTGTATTCCAAATAATTTCTCTCTTTCACTTGAAGCAAAAGTGTTGGATTGAAAACACAGAGACACCCACTTATTTGGCGCTTGCAAATTCATCGTTTCATTTGAATTTGCAACGAAACGGAAATGTATATAAATCAAATCACGTCGAGGCATGTCGTTGAAATTGTGGCAAGTTGTAGTACGTAATAAGTATTTGCCTTGTTGAGACGGACGTTCGTTAGTGCAGTTAATTTCTTGGAGATGGCAACATAAATTCCTGTCACATTTGTATTTTGCTTTTGCCCATCATAATCACAACTTTCAATTGGTGTTTCTGTTGCAGATTATTACTGAAATTTGTTACATGTCATGGAACTGCTAAACAGATTGATATATTTACATTCATGTTCGGAAAAAATATTCATATCTGATTATTAATAGTGACAAAATTGTAAAAGCATAATGTGTTTCAAATATGTATTAAAATTCCTGGAAAATGCTAACTGGGATGAGTATTAGGGGGTAGTAATAAGTTCTTGGTAGAATACTCTACGAAAAGGCTTCTTGGCAAAATAATTTATAATAAAAATTGTAAATTGAAAAATGTTATGGATCGATTCTGGATAGTAACTGCAGTGCAAACTCAGGGTTGCCAGAAAATCAATAACGCTTTTAACTACTGGCAACCCAACTGAAGTTCGGTTGTCATCCATAATTGACCCATTAGTTTTCAAGAAATAATTAAATTGAGTGTCAGTTTGTTATACAGCATCAAGTACGTTTTTCAAATCTCTACTAAAAAATCCATTTTCGATTAATATGGAAGGCACACGGGCAGCAAGCATCCATATTTTTTTATAGAGGCATAAAACTTTAAGTTTGCAACACTTTTTTCCCTTGCGGCCAGTTTTTCAGATGTCAAGTGAATTATAGTTAGTTTGGTTTGATATTTCAACATGAATAGACAGACGCCTGAATTTTCTGTTCGAAATACGACGTATCGCGAACTAAGTCTATTTCACGGTCAACATAATTGTTTATCAGAGCAATTAATTCGATTAACTATTGAATGTTTTCGCACACCGTTTACTCTAAATGATAATACGCATCCACAGAGACGTCGTACAGTGCATACAGAAAAAGTCATTGCTGCTGTAGAGCGTAGCTTAGAGAAAGACCCGAATTAGTCTATCCGGAGGCCAACATTCACCGTGTTATTGACGATATACGGCCACAAATGTTGGAAAAAATCATCGAAAATTGGGCCTCCAGATTAGACTACGTCCAAGACATCCATGGCGCTCATATGCCAGAAGTCATATTTAAATTCTACTGCCAGAAGATTATCTCTCAAATAAAGTAAATTTCGTGTCAATATAAAAAATTTATCTTTGTTTTATTCAGCTTCAAATTTCTTTTCATCTATAAAATACACCCTTTATGTTGTCATCTTTCATTATATGGTTCTGGTTGTAACGAACCAACCTATAGAATATTTGCTACTTGGGCTCAATTTATCAGTTCTTATACCCTAATTTACGTTATGCAACTTTGTTGTGTGCAATTTTAATTTTATATGCGAGTGTTGAATTAGAAATGTATACATTTTATATTTCTTATCTGTTTTTGTCACGCAACATAGTTGTGCGTAGTGTTTAAATAATCACAACAGCTTAGCCAATGATATTTAAAAATTTAGGTAACTAAAGATTATGACTTGAGAGTAGTTAAAGTTAGTCACTTTTTTTGTTTGTTTAAAATGTATTTAAATCACTTACATCAGTATCAATCAGTAAACATTTAAACTTCTAAAATTAGGTGTTTACACCACCAATACAGATCATATGCTTTTGATGGACATCCTAACTATTAGTGTTTAAAAAAATCATCATACGAAAGCCATTGCAAATCGATTACACAATTGAAAGTTTAACTTGCTTTGCTTTTATTTGGAAAACTTATTTTTTGATAATTTATGCTGTGAAATGTTCTCTTTATTATGTATCAGTCTGTTGTTATTTAAAAGTATCCTAATCTTTTCAAGGAAATTATTTGACTTTGTAGTCTGGTAATACACTCATATCTAAAATTGTTGATCTTGTTTTTTTTTTATCATTCACTAAATTTTATGACAAATTAAGTACAATATTCATGTTTTCAGCAATGTTAAACATCTAAGGAAATTATGTTTTAACCAGAATTAACAAACGAATAACAAGATAATAAACATTTAAGAGAAGAAAAATAAAAATCCAAACACTAATGACATAAAAAATTAATTATTGATGTGTTTTGAAAATACCCTACAAACGGCGTATTTTTATATAATTAAATATGAGTATGTATGTATTTATACATTTCGTGAAACGATAGAAAAAACCATGTTAATGACACAAATTTTTTGACTTAATATGGTGTTTCGTTTTCTATGACGATATTACTTACACTGATAGAAAAACTGTCACTATTTGTTGTAGAATATAAAAAAAGTGTTATATTTTATTCGTTTTAGGAGTTTTGAGGGAATAAACCTTCCCTTTCGCAATTGAATGCCTACCTGAATGCGATATTGAATTGATATCATTGTAGTCATAGAATATATGAGACTTTATATACGAGATTTATGACAGATTAATGTAAAATTTCGCTTTACTGACGACATTTGCTATAACCAGGGAAACCCAAAATATGCTATAAGAAGTCAGCATTTAATATACAGTAAAATTTTGAAAATAATCTGCAAAAAATACAAAACAAATATGCTTTTAAAAGGCCAAAGACAAATCATATCGTTTGAAATTTTCACAATATTCATTTCTCACGCCACGAATACGATTATTGGCCCGTTATAAGCATAAGAGTCGATTAATACATAATATGGGACACCAAAGCATTTAAATAGGACTGAAATTTTTACTAATGAGGAAAATCTCATAAATGGTTTAAATACATTTTGGCAAAACTCTCTTATTCTTGTATTTTCCATGAATTGCAATAAGCGAAAAACGAGTGTTTCTTGAAATAATAAAAAAAAAAAATTTAAAAATGGTTAAAGCTGTGAGTAGAGAATGCGCTAAATGCTGTTAAGACCACTAAATATGCAGTGAAAATATGAGTTGCAAATTTATTGGTCTGTAAATTCGCAATAAATTAAAGAAATCTGCAAACTGTGGAAAAATTTCTTAAAAAAAAATTTATCGAAAAACTGATTTGTTTAGTTCCTTTTTGTAAAACTGGATATTAAAATTTGCTAGAAAAACTTAAAAAAGTGCCCATAATATGCGTATATGCTGTAAAGAGTAAAATATGTAAAAATATGCACCAACAAATTGATGTCAAAATATTTTATTCACCGCACATGCGGTTGCATATTTGGGGTTCCTATGATCATAACATTGTTCTCGCAAGACTGTTGTTATGATTCAAAGATATGAGAAAAACAAACTACATACATACAATTAAATACAGCTAGTTCACATACATTTATTCATAGTTCACTTTTGAAATGCAGTTGAAAAGAATATTTGCGCATAAGTTTGGGAATTTGGAAATCATTTCGATCATTTGATGCGCTTGTGCATGATCTGATTGCGTGATACAATGAATATAAGGCACATGCAAAAATACAAAAAACACCAACTCTATGTATTTTGTTGGTGGAAAATTTGATTTCGGAAGTCAAAAGTATAAATATGTATGTGTGCATGTTTCAAACTGTGACAAATATATAAATAAAAATGATTTATTCAAATACGAGTACAAAATTACTTCAACAACTGAATAAAACACTTGTTCCCCTAACAACATGTTGGCTTCGATGCAAAATGAGTTTCATACTCTTAACGACACAGTCAGAACATTCATGTTAGCATAAAACAACAAGTGAATAAAACTGAATGTTTGAAACGAACGGTTGCTAAACAAGTGTTTTTTGCTTTTGAACAAAAACGATTAGATCATAAAAATCAATGTGCATAATCAAGTATATCCGAAAATTAAGCACTTGCTGCAGCTCTCTGTTGTAAAGTTTACAATGTAAACTAATTTTTCAATTTCTCGCTACAATGTTATAAACGGTGTTTTTTTTCTAGAGTAACACAAGTTTAAATCATAATAAAACAAGGAAATATATTTTTAATATCAATTAAACGGGCTTTTTTGGAAAGAAAATTTTATGAAATTAATGTTTAAATATGATTTCTGCCATGTGGCCGCCACGGCTGGCGCGTAGACGGCGCAACCTGGAACACAAATTTTCAAAAACTTTTCGCAGCATTTACGGCCGTATTTCGCCGATAACTCTTCGAATGTTGATTTTCAGATGTTCATTTGTTTGTGGTTTATCGACATAGACAAGTGACTTAACATAACCCCAATGGGGTTAAATCACACGATCTTGGTGGCCAGTTAATTGGCATATTACGTAAAATTATTTTTTGAGGAAATCAATTGTAGCGCCCGCTGCACGATGAGTTTGACGAATAGAACAATTATTTTGATTAAAAATTTCTGGTTTTAGTCGATTCATAATGAAATCTCAAAGCACCCTAAACAAAAAGCACCTATCATCAGCTGTTAAATGGGTGCTCAAATAAAGCAGTGATGCCAAATGCCAACTGATAGTTGTGACACTCTATAAAAAACACCCTTTATTTTGCAAATTGTGTTGAAACCATTTTCCTTTAAAATGTAGTTCGATATAAAATTTATTTATCATCCATTAATTTTTTGGCTCTCCTATCAAGCTTAAAACTTAATTTTTCCTTAGCATGGCCATAAATAATTGTTTAAATATTGAAAAGTCCAATATTCGTTTTAATTAATTATTGCAAATTGTTTTTAAAAAACTGAATCGATTTAATTTCATACAAAATTTTTTTCCTTAAGAAAAAAAAACAACAAATTTCTCTTCAGCCTTATTTTTTCTTCTTTTGAAAAGGCAACAAGTGGGTGGTGTATCTTTTTTTTAATAAATAAAAAATAAACATGGAAAAGAACAACTAAATTTGATTACTCATGGGGCCAATTTTATTGATGTTTTTCTTGTTTCTCTTTATATTTCTTTGGCGCTTTCACATACAAGCACTTCCATAAATTAAATTAATTAAAATCTTGCTGTCCATAGAAAACAATGATGTACGGTGACAATTAAAACAGTTTATATGCAATCAGTAAACTGGAAAAAAAAACATAGGTAGATGGTCGAGTGATGGGATGCCAGTTCAGCCAGTGTTTGACTGTTAGAACATGTGTCTACTATTTGTTGCAATAAAAATTCAACATGCAATACAAATGTTTTCAGTTTTTCGTACTGATCCTCATATTTCATTTTACAAGTTTCCATTTTTACTTTTCCGTTCGTTTTTTTTTTTTTTTTTTTTTTTGTTTGCTGCAGTTTTTTAATATTGTTATTTGTACGAGCAGTAATTGTAAGTAGATCTATCTGAAGTTTAGACTAGTCGAATGTTCAAGGGATGGTAATACAAAATTTTTTGTTGTTCTGTTTTAGTTGAAAATACTGGAATATATAGAAAAAAGACACGTGTCTTTGATACTGTTTTTTTTTTTTGCCATTTATTCGTTCAGACATTTTCTCTCATGTTAAACATTTTGTTTTACATTTTGTCTCCCACAATTTTATATTGAAAAAAATACCTAAGTATATGTACTTATGTATATACATATGTATGTACTCACATATAGCGACTAAATTCAACCTACAAAGTCCTCCATTTAAATAAACAAACAAACAGACAGGAATTAACAACAACAAAATGGTAAAAAATTTTACAATTAAACAAAATGAAAAACACATGTTTTACATTGCGATTGTATTGTATTGTTGTATTATTTGTTGCACAGAAAGAAGTAGGTATTTGGTTACTTAATTTTTTTTTATTTTGCTCCTTGTTAAATAAAACCAAAAATGTATTAAAAATATACATAAATAAAAAAAAATGAAAAAGTTAGCAGCAGAGAGTATTCCTGTGCTCATCTACATATACATACATACATACATACATACATACAACGTGCAACATGAATTTGAATTTGTTAAAAAAGAAAATTAAATATGTACGAGTATGTGAGTATGTAGTCGATAACTATAAAATTCAAAAGTAAATAAAGAATACTTTATGTACCTACTTATAAGGCGATGAAAATTAAGCAGAAAAAAGTATCTCTCTCTAAGTATCTACTTGAAAATAAGTTAAATTTGTTTTAAGCGGATCCGTTTTAATTCTTTCTTTTAGTATTACGAGCATGACAGTGTATTTCTTATTGTTTTTCATTCTAAAGTATTAAATTTATTTGTACAAAGTGGGCGTTTTACTTCTTATTTTTGTGGAAATTGATGATACCGCCGGGTAACGCCCCACTGACATTTGTAAAAGGAAACTTAAAAACACAAGTTTTATGATGTACGAGTATTTGAAGTATTTTTAGTCTTTGTAAATATTTTTCTTTTTTAATTAATTTAAAAGAAATTTTTCATTTAAAGTTTTCAAGTCTACTTGAATAACTAAATGAAATTAATTGTCTGTTGTTTTTAATAAAAAACACGGTACTACATGAGCACATTTATTTCGTCTAAGATTTGAGAAAGAATATGTTTAGAATTTTTTAAATTTATTTGCCAAATTTCGCAACATTGCACACGCAGATGTGAAATACATAAAAGTTAATTTTCTTCTCTATTAATTTAGTAATTTATTCGAACTAATTTAATAAAAACCATTTCTCATATTTTTTCGCTTTGGCGATTTCTTTTTTCCGTTATCTAAAAGAAATTTATTTTAGCGTTTTTTTTTTTAATTTTGTATTTTTTGGTTTTGTTTTTCTTTTTGGCGTTTCATTTTAATTTTGCCATTTTTGTTCGCTTTGTTGTTTTTGTCGATTTGACGTGTTTTTTTTTCTTTAGTTAGGCCTGTCTTATTTTGACGGTTTCTTTTTCGTTTCAGGGCTGTTTAGCTTTATGGTGTTTTTTTTTTTTTTTTTTGTCATGACGTTTTTGACTTTTCCATTTTTCTATTTGTTTTTTTTTTTTTTTTTTTGTCTTCAAGTAACACGATATTTTTCGTTTTAGCGATTTTGTGCACCTTATAATTTTTTTAACTCATCACCAAAATTACACCTCCAAATTACTTTTCCTGATAGAATACCCTTTAATTTATATTTTGCTTCAATTTTAGAATTCGTTAATAAAATTATGGTAGGCTTTTATGATTAGAAATTAAGATACATTTTATATTCGTATTTTAATCTTAAAATGAAAAAAATATTTTAAAAAATGTCAACTCAAGGAGTAAATACAGATATACAAACAAAGTCTAGATTAACGATTAACTAATTTCGTTCTTAAAAATACACTATAAATGTGGATATGCCAAGTCTCTTTATATTAAAGATTATATTATACTTTACAACTTCAATATGTTACGGTGCACGCTTTAGCAAACACTTTAATTTTTAACTTTAGTAAAATTTTAAGTACTTGTTGTTGCAGCAGCAAAATTATTTACAATTCCCCTTAAATTTAATCATAAATGCTGTAGCTGTATGTTAACAAGAAAATATATTTAATTTTGTTTTAAATGTGTGAATAACTTTTGTCATTTTCGAAAATAATAAATAAACAAATGTAAAAATTAACAATTCAAAAGAATGAACGACGTCAACAACTGCGAAATCAAACGATACAACAAAATTTCTTTAACAAGATTTCTATTTTAATATACTTCGAATCAAACTAAAGGTACGGTCACATCTGGCAAACATTTGCCCAAAAAAGCGTAACCACTAAATACGAGTGAAAAACTTTTTGATTTATGCAATTATTTATTAAGTTAAACAGCATCTAATAAGATAAGATTCTATTACATTTTCTATAAATTATGTAGGAAACTATTTAACGTAATAAACAGGTATCTAAATCAAAAGTGTTTTCATTCGTATTTAGTGGTTACGCTTTTTTGGGCAAATGTTTGCCAGATGTGACCGTACCTTAAAACGAAGACTCCTCAATGTCACAGCAAAACTCGTTGTTGTGGCTGCTGTGATATCGTTTTGTTTAAAAGTGATTAATTTTATAATTTCGAAGTCTAAATACTACTCGCACTCATCAAATTGTTACAATTTCTTCTTTTTAGAATAAAATTCATTTTAAGGATTGCATTAACAAAAGATGATTGAAATTTTTAAAGATATGTGTGTGAAGATAAATATGCCGAGTTAAATATGTTTTACGTAAGAGCTTACGTCATGACATATTTAACTCAAAAGTTAAATATGCTTAGTCGGGACATTGCCAACATAGCTCGATGGAACTTATTTGGTTTACATCTTTGATAGTTGATATACATAAATGTATCTTAACTAAGATAACTTTGTATGATCTCTACGGGAATTTTGCCATTTGTGGGCACATTTATGTTTGTCACTCATTTGGACCAATAGGAAATTAAAGCCAAGAATCCATACTTATTGACTACGTAAGTCCGATTTCTCAATTGTATTTGAGAATTTTTCTATAAAATTTTTATAGCTAAAATTGGTTAAATTTTACGTAAAACATATTTAACTCGGTATATTTATCTTCACACACATTTTAAAGATTATTTAAAGACATTTTCATTTTCCGTTTTATAAGCTTTATTCCATCCTCTCTTCATATGGACGATCGGCACGGGTTTGTAACCATGAAAAATTGGGCGTTTACAATTAAAGTCTTAAACACCTGTATTACAATTTTCCTCTCTGCAGCTGTTAGGATCTCTTCTGTACGAAATAAGAAGGATCAACCTGCCAAAATAGTACGCATGCTGAATGTATGATAGGTGTTCATAGCCACAGTCTAGGCAAATTTATATAAAGTGATATCAAGAGCACAGGCCCACTTTCGCCGTTTGTATTTTTCATCTCCCTCAGATGTCAAAATACGTTTTTCAGTACATTTGTTTGACATCCCAGAGGAAAATACTTCAAAATATATTTATTTTTAGATTTCACCTGAAAGACTATAAATCTATTTGGCAAATGTTGCTGTATTCTCTTAATCCTTTTTTTGAGTTTGCCTGTTATAAACCTAATTCAAATGTCCTTTTGCTCTCATTGTCGTCTACATCACATTTAATTTACATAACAACAGCAGTAACAACATAAAACTCTAGTATTAATTAAAACTTTTAACAATTTTCATGTTTTATATTTGTTTACAATTTTCATATTTATGTATTTTTTAATTTCTTACCCATTTTCTTTTTTTTTCTTTTAGACAAAATTGTGTCCATCTTTCATTTGTATCTAAAATATTAATTTAACATTGAGTTACGATTGTTTTCGGAGAGTGTGTGTGTGTGTGTGTGTGCTGTCTGTATGTTTGCCTTGTTTTTATTTAACATTTTATATTGTTTTATAGTTCTGTCCATTTGCATTATTTTATGTGAACTTTTTTGAAAAAAAAACATCTACTCGCACATACACATGTTCAAATATACATACGTAAGTATGTATCTATCCATCTCACGTTATGAAACCCATCTCCAGCCAACCATTCATCAGTGTTTTTTAAGGTTTTATTTTCTTATATTTTTAAATTAGTTTTTTTTTTATTTTTGATTAGGCGTCATAGACTTGTTCAACATGCAACTAAATTGAATTTTATGTTTTTTTTTATTAAAAATTTTTATTTAAAAACTTTTTTCCATGTATTTCTTCAGGAAACTATTTAATGTAGTTTTGAAAAGAGACAAAAAATATTATTAATTGTTTATTAAGTTAAACATGACTTGACAGAATTTTATCAATAAACAACAATGTAACAAGATGTCTTAAAGTCGGAGCCGAAGTTGATGAATTTTTGCCACACTCACAATCGAAAGCATAAAATTAAAAAAATTAAACCAGCATTTTAAAAATGAATACAAACACGGAAATGTATGTACATACATAAACATGTATGTATGTATGTAAATGGTTCTTCAATTAGAGAATCCTAAAGTTGACAATCTGTTGCGGCCATTTTGTATAACTGAGCGTTTTTCCTTTAGACTTTCGATCATATTCTATCGAAACTTCCCAATGTGCGCTAACTACACTTGAAAAAAATTAACTAATGTTTGGAAAATGTTGTTTATTTCATTTTAAAATGGTTGGTGTATAGCGCAAAAATTCTGCAAAAAATTTTCAGGATGTTAGAAAATACAAATTTCATAATCACAGAAAAATATTTACTAAAAACTAACACAATGCTTATACAAATAATAAGTAAAATTCAAGATTCAAGAAAACCCCTACGTCCCTACTTATTGCAAATATCGACATAGTCAACTGTATTGGTGCATTGAGCACTTTTAATTGTACGATTCAGTCGGTTCCTAAATTAATTCGTTAATGCTAAAATAAAATAATTTTATTCGGATGACAAACTGTCATTATTAAAAAATCTTACATATAAATTAAAAATCATTTCTTTGAAAGTGCATAAGTTTTCTTTAATTTTTTGTAGTAACATTACGTCTTTTATCAAAGACTTCAACTTTTTTTTTTGCTAATAAAAGGTTTTCCAATAAGACTGATGAGATTTCTTTAAAAAAAGCACACACTTGTTGTTAAGGAAATTCAAAAGTTTTTTATTTAACCTGGCGCCGGCGGGGATGGGTCAAAATTACCCGTCACTTTTCGAATTGATTGTGGTTTTAAAAATGTACTTCTCTTCTCTACGCTCTTCTCAGTAGCTGGAGATATTGAATCTCTCTGAATGTTATAAATTTCAAATCAGTCGCATGGCGATTGTACTTCGAGTAACACGTGCTTAAAGTCAAAAAAAAGGTAAAAATGACTCATCCCCGCAGTCAAAAAATAAGTGTTTATTATATTTAAGCTAGAAGAAGCCTTCTTTGTTAACTTTTTTAATATGAAATGTTTGTTGTTTAAAAATAAAAATAAATATGTTATTTTTAAACAAAGTCATGTTTTATTTCCTTAATAAGGTTAGATTCGATCTAAATTGTATATATTTTTCATAAATATAGCAAAAAACCTCGAGTTTAATAAGTGGGTCATTATGACCCAACCCCCATGTCCGTGTAGCTAAAATTACGATCATAAAATGGCAAAAGCGCACGAAAAGTTGCAATTGGAGAACGATTATTTTGATAATAAAACTGAATAATTTGTAAACGTTGTTCTTGCGTACATCTCTCTATGATGAAATTGTAAACACTACTGAATATAATGAAAAACAAATGTAACAAATGGTCGAAACGTCACTTCAAAATCATATCATTACTATTGGAAAACCTTATATTACGGATATTTTGTTTTATTTTATTTTTTTTTTTAATTATGATCAGCACTCAGGGGATGACCCCTACGTATGCAATGCACTGTGCCGGAACTCAGGTAGAGGGATAGGGTAGAGAAGATAGCTGTTGAAAATTTAGAAGACTTAACTCTTTCACTACTCTGCTTTGCGCGTTATGTTAATTTTTGTAGCAGTTTTGAGGCGCCTCCGGTGTTACGTAGACGCATTAACTTTGTTAAGCTGTATTGGCAGGCATTTTATTAATTGTTTTATTTCGCCGATGTTTCTGCTAACCGACGAAGTAGGGCGATTTGGAACAGCATCAATCGCTGTCGGAACAGTTTTTTAGTGACCAGTGCTATGCCTTCATCACTTAAATGGTCCTACAACAATTAATACAATGTCTCACTAATGTACATTAGAAAAATTAATGATGTTGATTGACTTGCTCTGGCCAGGGTTTGAACCCAGGCCCCAAGTCATTGTTTGCTTAGTAGTCAACGCGCTAACCACTTAAGCCAACACCACCCTCAATTTAAGTTAAATCAAAACTTTTTAAATATTATCTTAACTTCTTATTTAACTCATTCACAGATTATTATTCATCGAACATACATACAGAAATACTTGAACTTTCCGTGCCGTCGGTTAAATCTCAATGCAGTAGATACGTGGTAATATTAAATATATATCCCACATTAAATTAAGGTTAACACTTTGAATTATACATATTAGCATCAAATTAGTAGTGATGCAATTCTCGTGCTTCAAGTGTTCATATACAATAATCTAATTGTGTCGAAAATAATTAAATTTCACAAAATTAATTATTTATTTAATTCTCAGATTGTCCCAAACAAACTCGATCGATTTTCTTAAAGTGATTTATTCACATGTCCAATTGAATTGTTTTGCGCGTGCTTGATCACCCAAAAATCGTTCAATTGAAACAATTATCCGTTTTTATTCATTCCTTTTCAACTCGTACTGCTGCTACTTGTTTGTCATTGATTGAGACTCACAAGTAAATAAAATAATACAATCACCAAAAATAAAAATAAAAAAAATAAATATTTCTTCTGCTCCTTGTCAAGGCAGTAACGCAAAATCCTTTAAAATATATAATTTCACAATCATGCGCGGAAATCATTCAGATTTAAAAAGACAATTGATGTGCACATGATTGACATGCCATGCTCTAGAAATTGACATTTTTTGCGGCCTACCAAAAATCGACTGTCCGAAGACAATGGCTTAAAGCAGCATGGCTTTTTTTTTATGCATTTAGTTGGCAAATGCACAACAACTTACAGTCAGTCAAGTAGCTTAAATTTTGTTCAAGTTGCAACTAGAAAACAAACAAACACACGAACACACTTCAGTGTTGGAGGATCTCACAGAAAAAAATATATGGTGACAATTCCCTAAACGACACACAAAGGCGCCATGTTAAACAGTAGATTACCTGCCTTCCTGACTTTGTCCATAAACATTCATCCATCCGTCCATCCAGCAGTTAGTCAGTCGGACCGGTCCGTCAGTCCAATCTTAAGATGTTGAGGCGGTTAATGCTGACGAGAAGATGGATTTTTTGGCGTCTGATTGCCAATTGTTTGTTTTATTTTATTTTTATGTTTTTTGTTGCCCGGCTTCTGTGTCTTCTTTTGAATGATTGCTTTGTGCGCCAAGTGCTTTTTGTATTTTTTGTTTGATTCAAGTGAAACGAGTGCAAAACGATGGCGCTAAATTGAGTTCAAATCGTTTAATAAAAAAAAAAAAAATAAAACAAAAGATCGTTTTCCTTTATTTTAGAGTGACTGTTTTTGTGAGAATATTATTATTTCACTTTGTGAATTTTTGCATTTTATTTATTATGATCAAAAGGATAAAGAATGGAATGGACTGGATGGTTTGTTGATTCTTTAGATGATGATGACGGTGATGATCTACTTCTGACTGTTGTCTGTCTATATGGACTTATTGCCGTTTTTGTGCGATATTCAAAGCGAGAATATGCGCATAATTTATGTTTCAAATCGATCGACAGATGATAATGATGTGATCAATTCACGATCAAGTGCCTGTTTGCAGTTATAAGTATTTTGCTTTGTTTCTGTTCTTTTATTGGATAAATTCATTGCTCAGTTTTATTATTCGTAAATATGTATTTTTGACTTTTCTTAAGGTTATAAAAAACCAAATAAAATATTTTCTAAAATATTCAGTTGGGATTAATTAATGCTTATGTGGTAGTAATCATCTTGCGTGATTTCTGATCTTTAAGAGCAATTAAATAAAATTTGTCCTTTATAAATAAAAAAAAAAAGTATAAATTTTATAAAAGTATAATTTTTTATTTATAAATGAGTTTTTTTTTTTTTAATACGACTGTTGAGTGCTTAAAAGTGTTCTGTTAAGCTTGACTCCACTAAATCTTTCGGTTGGGATCTTTGCTAGTTTAATTTAAATTTATCTACAGACACAACAATTTTTGATTGTAGAAAACGTGTAAATAATTTCCACACAATAGTTCTTGTTGAAATCTTGACACTAGTAATTGACAAACATCATACAGGATAATTAAGTTTCTGTAGTATTTCTTATTTCTCTTCCTCCTGCTCGTAATTTTTTACATAAAAACCTTGGTAGTTTTTTCATCTGTTGTCATACAGTTTTAAAAATAATTAAAAGGATTTTTCTAAATTTAGATGCTAATATGCTCCAAAATAATGTATGTATGTATGTATGTGCCACAGATGATAGATCTTCTCATCTTTATACAGCGCCTCAATAATGTTTATTTGCGATCATATTATTCGTTTTTAATAGTTTTTAATTTGTATAATTATATTTGAAGCAAAAAGAAATTCTAAAATTTTGACTTTGTATCAAATGTATTTGTACGAATGAAAAAAAAAATTAAAATTCTTTCGACATCGTGAAATCGGTTTAAAGAACTTTAAACATATTTTTAATAGACTTTAAGGTTGTTCCTCGTATACGAGTACATACGTCGTTTCTTCCGCCAAAACATTGAACACTTGCACAAAGCTGAGTTAATAGACTCTCCACACAAAATCTCCTTTTTGAATAGGCCTTGTTAGGACTGCGTGATTATATTTTTTATTTTCTTCATTTATTTTTTGTTTTCAAAAAGATTTGTTGACAATTTCACACAAAAACCAAACAATTTCCTAAATGACATTATCGCCAAATTTTATTTTGTTTCGTTGAGTATTTTGTCTCCTCCTGTATTATTTTTTGCTTCAATTTTTGCCTGCAATGCTGGTGGGCATGAAATCCAAATACCATTGATGATACTTTTGTGCCAGTCACGGTATGAAAAGGATGTTTATGCTTTAATTTTTTTTTTAATGAAATATTTTTTTTCTCACTACACTAATCCAGTAACTAAAAGCGACTACTACTGTTGGGTTCAGTTGTGACGATCATTTTGATGATGATGATGATGATGGCGTCCTATTCTGTAAATACTGAGTAAATCAACGGCAACAAAAAAAAATTAAATAATAAAATACAACACAAATTGTAGTCAGGTTCACAGCGTAAAGAAAAATTTTCAATTTTTTTTATTTAAAATTTTGAAAGGATGCTTTTTTAAATGTTTGTTAAGTTGGTGGGTTGGTTGGTTGTTCGGTTGCTTTTTGGTTCCATTCATTTTGCCTGCGATGTCAACTAAAATAACAATCATTGCGTTTTAACTTACATGATCGTTGGAACGTGCAATCGTTGGCGCCAATAACGCCACCCAATAAATGCTATTGACACAAAACAATAACAAAAAAAAGAAACACCTAAACTTAAGATTATCTCTCCAGTTTTGCAAGTTTTGAAAACCCAACCTGAAGTAGACAAACCAACCTTCAGCATTTATTTATTTCTTTTTTATTACCACAAAATTTATTTGTATTGTTTTGCTAAAAAAAATTTTCCCTCATTTTAGTGATCACAAACGAAATGCATTTAATGCCATAAAGTATTTTAATACAATTTTTCACATTCCGGATGTATTGAAAATGAATGTCTGAAATGGCTCTTGATTGCCGTTTGTGGGCCAGTAACCACCCAGTGTTTAATAACATTCGATTTAATTCATGTTCACTGTCATCTTGGCAATTTTTCATAATTAAAGAACAAAAACACCATTAAATCCCATCATTTTTGCTTTGCACTCTTCTTTTTTTTCTAAATCGTCAATAAGAAATATGTACGTACTCGTATGTATGTATGTATGAATGTATGAAAGAAAACTCAATTCTAAATGAAAAGAGCAAGAAGTAAAAACGGGAGGCGTTTCCTTAGCCAACCAAGTTGTTGTTGTTGCTTTGCGAAGTTAGTTACCAACTTAAGCTCTTTGATATTGAGGAAAAAAAAGGAGATTTTCTTGCATGTCAGCAACATAAAGTTGCAACGATCTCATAGATCTTATGTTGCCTGTTGATAGACCATTTTGTTTATGATTAAAAATCAATTTAAACTAGACGGATCTGGTAGTTAAACAATTACACTAGAGTAATTTATTCTCTTTAGAAAAATTCCTTTTACTACTTCCATTTACCATTTATTTCTGTTGATCATGATCAATCAGTTATGGTGCGTGTGTTTGCTGTTCATATTCCTAGCAGGTTGTCTTAACATTATTTTTGCTAGTAGTAGTTTCAAAGGCATAAATGTTGCATCCTAAAAAGAGATCGTGGCAAAAATACATAAATCAATTCACTTGTTTTGGTATCTCGAAAGAAATTGTAAGAAGCTCTCGTAATACAATCATACTTACAATATGATTTTATCGTGTCTCTCGCACACACACAACCACACACACACAGGAATATACGAGTATATATACGGATGCACTTCATATTAAATATTTTGTAGTTGTTTTAAAGGATTCATATTCAATATGCCGTGCGAAAACCTTACATTTTTATTGTTGTTTGATTTTACTGTAGAATAATTTCGGTAGAGCTTTTTGGAAAAGCTACCATTTCACAGAGGTAAAATTCGGCCAAAAACCCACAAGAAATTTATTGAAAAGTTTAAAATTGGGGGCAAGGTGTCCTTCTTTGCAAATTATTGTTTATCGCATAACTATTCCATTTGCGTTCGGATATTTGAAATCGAGTTCAAGCTGCCAAAACCCTAATCCTCTGTATATGGACCGATTTTCAAAATAATTCCTTAATCGAGTTTTCTCGCAGTTTGATCCCATTAAATTTTTTGGAAAATCGGAAGTGCAAGTTTTCTCTCCGAAATATTGATTATCGCATAAAAATGTATTAATCTACCGATTTTCAAAATTTTTTGTTGTTTGAAAGGGTTTGCATGGAGCTTAGTAATGTGGCTTTTTTTTTGTTCTCTCCGAAATATTCATTACCACATAACTAATTATTATTAGATATAACCAGTGACTTTGTTCGCACTAAATGTTAATGTTAAAAGGCAATAAACTAATTGTATACCAGCTTTAACAAAAAGTACCCAAAAGAGAATAACCAAAGTTCCAAGTTTCCCTCATTATACCCCCAAGAAGTACACTTTACGTAATGTATGAAAAATTAGTATGTTATGTTATCTTATGTTGCACACGTCTCCAATTTAATAAAATAAATATGGCCCAGTTGAGCCCTAATTGTACATATAAGCAAACATATTCATTTATAATATTGTCAGGATTAAAAATAGAAATTCCATTGCATTATTAACAAATTAACAAATTTTTAGTTTGGAGACTTCTGGTTATATGTATATGGGCATTTCCAGGATCGCGAACGGGACATTCGTACGCACTCAACTTGAAAAAAAAATATGAAAACTTAAATTTTTTTTTAACTTTTTATAAATATTTAATAGCATTTTAGTAGAACAATTTTTGAGAACAAAATGAAAATATTAAAATATGAACGTTCTCCAAATATTTTGGATAAACTTGCGATCGCGAACGGGACAAAAAATGTAAGTAATTTTTTTCGGTGTGTGGTTTTGTTTAAAACTCTGCGAATTTTGTCAGTTTATTAAATGGAGATTATTTTTTAACTAAAGCAGAGATATAAAGCTTTTATTTAGCATTTTGTTTTTTTTTTTTAATTATCCTTATTATTATTTTTTTTAAATATTTTTTTTAGAATCGCGAACGGGACAATGATTCCAAAGGCATTTTTTAGGTTTAAAATTTTTTATTTATAAGTATAAAAAATAAATAAAACAGGATATATCCCAATGATAACAAAAATAAAAAAATTATTATTTAAGTTAATAAATTATAAAAATTTAGACAGTTCTCTAATTAAATTTGATAAAGAAAATTTTTTTTTCCGGTTTTTAATATTTCTGTCGCGGTTGACCCTTTTCTGGAAATGCCCATATACATTTATTTTTATTTATTATAAATTATTAATCGCCTTTTGATCGAAGACCTTAAGGTACATGTTTGCTTCCAAACGGATGCATTTTGCCTGACGTAAGCAGCTAAAAAAAATCTAAAACTATATAAAATTAATGTTGATGTAAGAAGATTAAGTTGTAAAAATTAAGACAACAAAAACATTTTAATTTCAATAAGAAAGTTTTGAGCAAAATCTTTATACTTTCTCATGGAATTACTTCTCTGGCACTGGCATTGTTACACCCTTTATTCTATTGGGAGTTTTTTATTTCACAATAAAGATATTCAATTGATTTTTAAACTTTAAGGTTTCAACTTTATTTTAACTTTGGTAAATTTAAATTAGAAATTTTTTTTATTTCTTGTCGCAAATCCAATTGTTTGTTTATTCTTTTTTAACTTCTGTTATTTATCCATAACATGTATGTATTATTTTTCACTAAAATTTATCACAAAGCAAACTTTTCTTTTAATTGTGCACTAAAGAGTCGTATATTTAAATTATCCTTAATACTTTCCACACATCCATACATGCAAACGCACTAATATCCTTTTTGCACAAGAAGCTATAATTTTCTAAAACATAACAGGTAGATTCTAAACAAGGTACATATATCATTTAAAAAAGCTAATAATAATGACTCATACTAAAAGCATAAAAAGAAACCCTGTTATTATTTGTCCAACTAAGCAAAAGTTAGGAAAAACTTCCATAAATATTTTGCCTGCAAAAAAAAAATACAAAATGACATCAAACATGTCCTTTAAAATTCTCTGGGGTGCAATTTTTAAGAGCAACAAACAACTCGACATGTTAACAAAACAACTTCGATTCCCACTGTAGTTTTACAAAATATGAATTATAATTTAAATTTATGGAGGGATGTAGGGAAATATTTTCATTGTTTAATATTTTTAATTAGTTCCTTATATTTGTTTTAATTAAGCTATATTTTCTTATTGATAAATTAAGAGTTTTTTAAAATTGCTCCAAAAGGCCTTTTTATTTAAAATAGTTTTGAAGAGCTGCTGTGCATCCTGACAATTAAAAGGCAGAGATCTCTGTGAATTTATTTTTATGCCCAAAAAAAGCTTAAGTCATTTATTCACCCGCAATAAGACAGATTCAATATTATCGTCGCGCGGGTAACTGCCTTGCTGTCAAATCCGAACAGTGTTCTTAACAACAAGTGAAGTTGAGTATTCACCACTACCCGCTAGTTTTCCCGTAGGCATCGGTGTGACTTTCAAGAAAAACAAAGGTGCAACATCAATGCAATATATATACGACTATACGAGGTTTGTTCAAAAGAAAATGTGAATTTTGAATTATGGCGGGCTGTGTACATTCGATTGGATCACATGTGTTAGTATGTTGGCATTATCAGCCCATTTGGATTAGCAGTTTGTTGTTGACAACTGAAAAGATTAGTTACGTTTGTGTATCTTCTTCGATTTTTAACCAAAATTTCAAAATTATCAGCAAAAGCAACGTCGCATTTGTATCGCTTAGGAGTTGTTGAATGACGTCAACGACGGTCCCGATTTGCTCAAAACGGTCATAACTGGTGATGAAACGTGGGTATATGGAAGCGGCCAGATGAGGCAAGGCCGATAAAAGCACGTTCGATCAAATGTGAAGGTTTTGCTCACTGTTTTCTTCGATTACAACGGCGTGGTGCATCATGAGTTCTTGCCAACAGGTCGTACGGTTAAGAAGGAATGCTACAAGGAGGGTAGTTATGCAACGTTTGCGTGAAGCAATACGGCTAAAACGATCGGAATTGTGGAGAAAAACAACATGTATTCTGCATCACGATAATGCACCAGCTCACACATCAACGCCTGTTCGTGATTTTTTGGCCAAAAATAACACCCTAATCATGTCTGAACCACCTTATTCACAAGATTTGGATCCCTGCGGCTTTTTCCTACTCCCAAAACTGAAGAAACCAATGAAAGGAAAGCTTTTTGCCACAATTGATGAGATAAAGCCAGAATCGAAGATCGATCTGATGGCCATACCGAAAAGCGCATTTCAGAAGTGCTTCGAGGATTGGAAGAAGCGCTGGCATAAGTGCATTATACGAGTATCTGTGGGGGAATACTTTGAAGGGGACAAAATTGTAATTGATGAATAAATAAATACTTTTCAAAAAAATTCAAACTTAACCTTTTCTTTTGAACAAACCTCGTATATTATATATTATCATCATGCGGAAAACCCTCTTGGAGTTCTAGTAACTCATTCCTCAAGTTTTTCATATGACCTTTTCCATGCTTATATACTTACAGCGGACTTTTGCGTTCGAATATCCATGTAAGTAATTCGCCCTTGGACGTGAAAAACTTAGGCGATGATTATTCTCATTAAACCCGTTACTTTTATCAAATGCGAAACAGTTTTAAAATTAATTGTATTACCTAGTGCAAAGTTTGTGGCGTGGTTTTTACTAGATTAAAGAAAACATTCAACTGTATTCTTTAATCTAGTACAAAATGTCGAAGTTGAATTATAAAAACCCCAATCACAATAAGGATGAATAAATAATACATACTCACAAACACTACTACTGCCTAGTTTCTCTCGTTGGACTGACGACGTAGTTAGTCTTGCAGATCATGCTCTCAGGATTTTAAAATAATCAACTCGAAATTAGGACGACATTGGTTGAGTTTTAATAAAATAATGACAAAAATTTAATAGCTTATGACATCTTTTTTTTTTATTTTTTAAAGCCGCCTTGTAAATTTTTCCAAAAAATAAAATCAATCAACTCCACAATCATACTCCGATTATACCTCCAACGATGATGGTTTACCTAGAATTAGAATCGTAAGAAAATTGTGAAACCAAAATGTGTGAAATGAAATTTGACAAATTTATTCTTTTTTTTTTTTTTTTTTTTGTGTCATTCCTTAAAACTATAAAATTTCATTTATTTCTCCTGACATTTATTATTGTTGTTGAGTTTTTTATTATATTTTTTTTCGTACTCGCTTGCCTTTTATTATTTTGCTACCGATTTTCATTGTTGTTTTTGTTGTCATTGTGTCGCATTACCCTGTTAGTTTTGTTGTAACTTTTTAATATCACACCGTAAAATTTAATTAGTGTATTTCACATCATCAAAAATAGTTGTGCGACTATAATTTTACCGCCATACTCACACATGCAAACAAACATACATATATACAAACTGACACTCAATCTCGGTGTTGTTCTGTTCTTATAAGGCAATTAAAGCAGCACATAAATACTTGCAATCTACACGTACACACAACAATAACAATAATTATATCATTCGCAATTGCTTTGATGTCACATTGATGTCAAACGTAACAATTAAACTC
Organism: Lypha dubia; assembly: GCA_947311025.1. Lineage (NCBI taxonomy): Eukaryota > Metazoa > Arthropoda > Insecta > Diptera > Tachinidae > Lypha > Lypha dubia. The sequence continues at coordinate 54,264,859 of OX371263.1, forward strand.
CTTCATTTGGTTGGGAGCAGTCCATGGCCTGCGTTTGTACTCGTCTGTGGGTAAAGTGTGCATAGTGTCTCTCTATTTTATGATTTCGATACGAAAAAACTGTTGGTGGCAGTCAGCTATAGAAGAAGATGTTGCACAAGTTGTATCGGTGATGGCGTCAGTAAATGTCAACACTTTAAAACACTTAAAATTGTTTGTGGTTGATACGACATCGATGCCCTCGAAGAATCATAGGGGTAGTTGAAAATTATACATACATACATGCATATTCTAAGAAAAGTAGTGCAATATAAAGATGTTATACTCGTATGTTCACAAGGGAATCGAAATGGTAACATGCATTTGAAAGAATGAATATGAAGCTTTAATGTGAATTGTTTCCCTAAAGTGTTTTTTACAAAATAGAAACATGAGGGAAGAGTTATAAGTATTTTATTGTTGTTGTCGGAATTATTTATTATATGGAATATTTTTAATTTCATAAAATCAATCTTTTTTATTTCTAATGGTTCAGTTTACCTGTGACTGTCTCATTTGCCTTCCATCCCATAAAAAGTTCAACGTGTTGGTTTTTAGCTTCAATTATTTTAGTCATATTGTATTTAAAAAGATATATTCTTTTACATGCATGACTTCCTACCTAAGGTGTTCTTTGTATATATACATACTTATTTTTGTTTTTTCCTTTAAACGATATAAATTTCAATTTAATTATTTGGCCATAAAAAAATCACTTTTTTTCTGGAAATATATTTTATGGTTTATGTTCAGTATTTAAATGTTTATAGAAGTGCAATTTAAGTCTAACTTTTATATTTCAGAAGAATTATAAAGACTTGTAAAATTAGAATTTGGTTTTTTTAAAGATCTTTTCCTTCGTAGCGCTGCAAAGTTCTATTTCTATTAAAGATTTCAGTTTCAAATGGAAGATTGCTGCTTCACATCAATTTAACCTCTCTGTATATTTGCATTTTTTAACAAGAATAGCTGGTATCTATAAATAAAGTGGAAGTTGCAAGTCAATTTGCAATGAAGTTCCTTTCTATCTAGTCCGGTTACCGATCTAAAAAAGGATAACAAGCAAATATTCATTATAAATATATTTTTTTAAACTTAATTGATTTTTTATGTCAAAGTGATTGTTAATTTATGGTAACGATTGAAATTTTTTTTCAAAACACATGGACCTGGGACAATATTCAAAATTAAACCCTGATTTATTTCAAACTAGCTTTTACCCATGAATTCGTTCACGCTACATGTAAAGGCCGTGCCGCACTATCCTACACAGTCGCGCGATTTGCAAAGTATGACATGTGTGCTAAAAATGTATGGCAGTGTGGACTAAAAATGCAACTGTGTGACAGATTTTTTGGCAAGTCGTGCGATTTGTAAAATTTTATGAAAATTTTCATAAAATGATAGTTTTCATGCGATCAGAGGAGTATTTATTGTCAACCAGATGTTTTGGCATCAGATTTGTATGATAGTGTAGCACCTACAACACCATTTTGAAATAATTTTTTAAAGTCGGTCAGATTTCTGCAAGATTTTCCTGTGAATGAATCGTACGATTGTGTAGGATAGTGCGGCACGGCCTTAAGTGAGCGCATAGTATATGATCGAAAACTTAAAAAGTACCAAAAGCAAAAAGTACTGAGTTACAGTTTTTCCTCATTTTAGACCCCAGAAAGTAATTTAAAAAAATTTGTGAAAAAATAAAAAGTACCAAAAGTACTAATTTTTCCCTATTTACCCCTTAAAAGCCGCTATATTTTAAGCTGGGTCATATACAATCTGTCTACCGATTTTTAAATTATCACTACAAAAAACAATACAACCGTAATACCAAAATTTGTTGTAATAAATAAAAAATTAACATCAATTTAGTTGTGAAATAATTCTCGTATTCAAGTTTCCCAAAAAGTTTGTAAATCACCTTGAATAAAGGTACTCAAAAGGTAGTAATAAGCAAGATACGAATGGCCAGGATCGATGGTTGTGTACTAACACCCGAAAGCAACGTTTTTATGTTCTGCTGTGTATGTTAAAATTTCAGATTAATGTTGACGAATTTTTTGCCACCTCTAGGATTCTAAATTTAAAAAAAAAAAAAAAAACTAAATAAATTCAATAATTGACACTACAAAATTAATGAAAATGCCGTAATTTTATTACATTTTGGTCATTGCTTCAGAATTTATTTATTTTTTTCCTGTTTTATTTATCTTCTTTTTATTAATCTTAATTTTCTAAAGTCGATAATTATTTCTAATTATAAAAGAAATTAACTTGTGGTACTCCATAAAAGATACCAACTTTCTTTATATTTAATCATTTACAAAAAAATAAAAACACTGTTTTATAGTTTAATTTAAAATTGAATTTATTTGAAAACGAAATGTCTGTGACACGCCCCCATCTTCTTTAGGTTACAATTGCTGTTCAAGAGTGGCTGCCTGGCAGGCTGTAATGCCTGTCAAGGTGCAACGAATTGTTTTGCCAATATTTATGAATGTTTAATAAAACAAACAGAGGAGGTCTGACAGGCGTTAAAAAGCAAATTGAACTTTTTTAAAATGCAATTTTCATAACTAACTACACGTAATTTTTTTCCAATATTTTCTCTTTTGGATTTTTAACAAACAATAAATGAATGAAGAGTTTAACTGCAGTAAGAAATCGATTAAAAACGAATAAATGTAGGAATATGAAGACAAAAAAAAAACATTGTAAGAAAGAGTCTTATTTGCTTGTTGCATTTACTATTTATACGACCATACAAGTGATTTAAAAACTCATAACACGATGGCAACACCTTCTTTATGTCTTTGTATTTGTAGTCTTCTTTGGTTATCCGTTTAGGGAAAGAAAGCGTGTGTGGCTTTTAAATCCTGGTGGTGGTTAACAAGGTATTTTTTTTTTGTAGTAGATAAAGCTGCTGTTGATGTGATTTTGTTTCCTTGAGGCTAAAAAAACTCAATATGAAATATTTTTTAACCCACTCTTGCTGAGATCAGACCAGTATTATGAATATTATTTATTTTTGTTATTTATGATTCAATATTGCTACAGAGCATTGGAACCTTGTTGATATTAAAAGTTCGTTTATATTTGTTTTTTTTTTTTTTTTAACAAAATTTGACAAATTGTAAAAAACGCCTTTAAGAACACAAACGATCGATTTTACGTTTCTTTTCGGACTTGGCCTTGCGAATAAGATCATTTTTTCAATTATTTACAAGATTCGTCTGCATTTTGCGCTTTAAAGTAGTTGGATTTGTATTTGTTGTTTGCATCTTTTTGTTAGATTATTGAACGTTGGATTTCGGTAGCTGTTTAAGATACAACGAACAGTGGCAACCAAAACGACAGTTAACATGCGTTTGTTTTTTTTTTTTTTTTTTTTTTGTTCAGCAATCACAAACAAACAAAATAAACGCAGAATAAAAAATTCAAAAATATTTTAAGAAAATCATTTCAAAATTTGAACAAATTTAGGCCGTCGGCAAATTAACTTCAATTCTTTTACCAGCATTGGCCACACATTGATAAATGTATGAAAATCAATTATTTCAGAGAAAAACTGATCGTTAACCACCGAATTATTTTCTTCTTTTTTTTTTTAATTTTTTGTTTCAAATCTTTTTTGCTGTTTTTGAAACTCAGTACGTGTTTGGCTAAAGATTAAAAGTTTTTGTATATAGACCCTTCACCAAAAATGCCAAAGGTATTTATCGGTTTGTCATTCTATGTGTAATTGTCACAATATTCATATGAGACTCATAAAGTATATATATTCTGGATCCTTAGAGATAGGTCTGTACGTATAATCGGGTTTCCGATGCTATCAGAAGAGATGGATGGTGACTTGGATCTTGAAACGATCCAGTGTCGCGATTAGTGTTAAGATGATTCGTATTGAAACTCAGCAAAATAAAAAAAAAAAAAAAAAACGAGTTGGTGAACGGTATATAAGATTCGGCACAGCCGAAAGGAAAAAATTTTCATTTTAATCTGGTATTGCGCTAAGATTGTTGTTAATGATTGTTCATTAACAAAAAATCCCAAAAAGGCGAGAAGACCAAAAATGACAACTTAGAGTGGATATGAAAAACCAATAAATGGTTTTCAAACACATTTTAAGGAATAAATTAATAAAATATAAATAGTGGCGTCAATAATACCACCGTAAAAGATTTTAAGTGCTATTCCATATTAACAGACCTAAAGGCAATTAATAAAAGTTAATTTAGAATGATAAAATGTTAGAAATATGAGCGCAAATGGTGTTAAATGATCTGGTTACTCTAAAAACTTTTTGAATATTCATTTCATTCATATTTCATATTTTTTTTATCGGAATTATATCTTTTCAATTTTATCCAACTTAAATTAGCTTTTTTGTAGAAAACATCCTCTATCTTTGGCCGGAATCGAACCGACAACCTACTAGGCTAGCGTTGCTACCTATCAACCACATCGGAATTCACTTTGGAGAGAAATAAATAACTTCTCTTCAACGACAATGTAGCTGTCGAATTAGTGTGTATTAAGTTTATCCACACCGAAGAAATTATCATTAGACATTTTTCAAACACATATTTTGCTTAAAATACTACACATTTTCTGCTAATATTTTTGCTGTAGGGCGATTCCGCGAGAGACATAAAATTTTTAATCAAACACAGTATTTGTTACTTTTTTTTATACCAATACAAAGAGATATAAATTTAATAATAAAAAAACTTTTAAGAACTTAGCACATTATTTGAATTTGATAATTTTTCCACGAAATCGCTATTACCGGTGGTTTGAGGTTATATTTCACTGATGAATATTGAAGTTATAACATTCGTTTATTGCCTTATATAAAAAAAATTGAATATTTATTATTATTTTTCTTACAATATTGATTAAATAAGAAACCATTGTTGTTGGTCAGTTGCACCCGCGATATAAAAGAAATGAAAGTTTGGTTTTCTCGAAAAAATAAATTGGTAATTTTTTTAAACTTTGTAGAAGTAAGAAGAAATACAAGGGAAATTTGATTCAGTCGCAATAGAAGGTATGTTGGCATTTTAATTAAAATTAACATTGACTAAAATGAGTTGCACCCGCGATTCTAATCTAATCGGTTCAAAAACCGATATGTAACTGAGAGTATGAATACACTTAAAGCAGAACACGGATTTACTCACCTTGAATGGAATTTTTTTGCTGCTTCACATGGCAAAGGTGCCGTCGATGGACTCGAAGGAAGTGTGAAAAGATCAGTGTGGACTGCTGTTAAAGCTCGTAGAGCAATTGTTAACAACGCAGAAGAATTTTATGATCTGGCTCGTCGCCTATCTCCAAAAATTTCTTTTATATTTGTATTCCAAAAACAAATTGAAGAAGGTAAAATCATGTTAGATGATAGATGGAAAGGACTAAAAAATATACCAGCCATTCAATCAAAACATTATTTTCAAATTGAGGAGGGTAAGAGCATTTGTGTTGCACGAACGTCGAAGTCTAATTTGAAAAGCAAATTACTCTTAACAACTGCTACTACAAAAAAAAGGCGGAAAAGTTACAAAAAAATTACGCAAAAGTTAGGCGTTTCTAATGTTTACAGCGATTCTGAAGATGAACTTTAAGGCTGATAAATCGCCGACTATTCCACAAAAATAAGTTATTTAAGTTACATAGGAAAGTGCTAATTAGTGATACAGTATCTATTATCTCATATCTTTAATTTAAAGTTACATGGAAATGTTAATGGAAATGTCTCACTACAGTGAGACGTGTTGCACCCGCGATAATTTTAGGTTGCACCCGCGACTGGATAAAAAGTGAATAATTTATAATGTTTATTTCTTTTAAAAATTTTATTTAAGTTAATAATTATTTTGTTTTGTGTTCTTTTAAAGAATGTAAAAATAATTTAATAAATATTCCATAATTAACAGACTTTTTTCATTTTAGCTTCATGACCTTTAATGGTGGGCCGATTTCGTTGCACCCGCGATAGCACTTTGAACCTCTCCTGTGTCTCTTTATGAATTTTATTAAATGTTTTTCATATTAATTTTTATATGTATAACAGATTACAATGTAATCATGTGACCATTCATTTCGTTAAAAAGAGTTTTTATTTTCTTAGTAAGAAGTCTTGAGCGAGTCTAAATGTTGCACCCGCGAGTACAGAATCGCCCTATACTAATTAATGCTTTGTTTAACTCTTATTAAGAACACCTGAACTGTTGCCAACTTTTTAATATTTAATTTAATCTTCTTTTTTCATAGTGTGCGTTGTTCGTATTTATACAATGCGAAAAACATGGTTATTTATACAAGATGTTTGACGATTTTTGCCTTTGAAAATGTTTCCTTTTTGTCTTGTACTTGGCAGGGTATCCTTTAATTATTCGTTTTAATTCATTAATTGTGACAATATCATAATGTAAACATGTATATAACAATTTCAATATGTTGCGTTGCTCGTTTTAGCAGATCCTTTAATTTTATATATCTGTTTTCTTTTTGTGTAAACCTTATATCTCTCTGTCTTTAAATTCTATGACTTACGGACAGGCAGATCAGATATACAGACATAGATGGTGTCATCAGAATTAAAAAGGGTTGAAATCCTTCTTTGCGAACATTAAATAAAAGGAACAACTTATCTTTGTAGTGTAAGAACTTTTAAAATCTATATGTACATATAGATTTGTATGTGTACATGGGCATGTTCAGTCTTATGACATCTCTCACGATGAAATTATACAACCGATCTTGGGGAAAGTGTAGTTAAAAAATTTTTATTTGCAGATGTTTACGATGAATATAATATTTAAATTTGATCAGTATTTTGGAGGTCTAGTAATACATATATACATACATACATACTTACATATATACTAATTCACAATTATGTACACATATGCTGGAAGTGGAAATCGGATCAATTTTGGTTCAAAATTTTGTTAAAAATTTATTTAAGATATTCTTAAGAGTTTATGTATAAAAAATATTATTTATATTTTGTGGGTTTTTTTTTAATCTATATGCTGCATTTCATTGGGTGCCAACGTAGTTAAAAATCTACAGATGAGTTGGCATTACCATCTACAAGAAATAAATAAAATATTTGAAAGATATTATTTTATTAAACTTTTCTAACTTTTAATCAAAATTTTCAATATATTCTAGAATTTTGCACGTGTTTTTTTTTTTTTTTTATAAAGAATTTGAATACTTTTTGCTTCTTCATTAAAATAATTCCAAACAGTTTTGTACAATTTTGGCAATTTTTCTTATCATCCTTGTCTGCTTCATACACACGCAGGAGAGCCATTTCCAATTGGGTTTCCACTTTAGTGCGTTAGATGTTTATTTGTATGTGCGTGTGCATATTCATGAATGTATTTGTAAAACTAAGTATTTTGACAGTTAAGATTAGATTGAAAACTTGTTGTTAGATTTGTTTTTATGCATAATTAATGCGAGAATACAAGCAGGTGTCGCAGCAATCGTTGTATGCTTGTTTTTTATGCCTCGACAGTTGTCAATTTTCAGCTTCAGCATAATGATTGTGTGTGTTCCGTTCCTGGATCCGTGTGACAGCAGTTGCTGCTGACAAAAGTAACAACAGCAACAAGAAAACATGCAAAACATTAAAGATTAAGTTTTTTGTTTTTCAGCAGTTAGTTTTTGTGTCGATGTCTTTGGTAAAACTATTTTTTTTTTTTTTGTAGAAAAAAACGAAAATAATTTTGTCTTTAAAAGGGAAATATATCAAAATTTATGTGTGTGTGTGTGTTTGTTTTTAACCCAAAAGTAGTGAATACGAAAAAGTGTGAAATTCTTTTGTTAAAAACACAACATTAAAAAAAACGGAAAATTTACATAAAAGCTTAGAATTCACATGCCACTAAAATGGAGAGACATACAACAAGAGTTTTGGGTTTTTAAGGGCTTTTTTCCTGTGTGTTACCTACTAAACGAAAAAATGTAGGCTTGAAAATATATTTTATGTCGAAAGCATGGTTTTGGTTTTGTTTAGTGTACCCCCGCAGTAATGAAACACAAGCTCATAAATTACCTCCAAAAAAAAAAAGAAGAAATAAAATAAAGAACAGGCAAAGTGGCACAACAAAATGTGCCAACTGCTTTTTTTTCAAAGTCTCGTATTTTAGGTCGCCGTTTCATTTTCATACGCCGAGGAAAAGAAACATTTTTAACTTGAGTGCATTTGCTTGTATATGAAAAGGTTACACAGGAACAAAATTAAGAAAAACAAAATTCATTGATTTACCAAAAATACTGCTAAAGCCATACCAAACTAATATATTGATTTTGAAAAGTTTTTTTTTTTTGTTAAAGGAAACAAATAAAGATTTGACCATAACTGAATGCGTTAATAAAAAGAATAAAAGTCACAGGAAGAATACGCAAGACCGTAATGGAAAACGCTAAAATATACGCTTTTTGTATTTTAAGAGAGGAACAAAAATTTCTAAAATCTTAGAAGTGGTGATCATGTTGTTGAAATGGTGCTTACTGGTCACTTAACGTATCGCTATGGATTGCATTTGCTGCAAATTCTTTGTCATAAGTCAGTCGTTGAAATATTTTAGGAATAAAAAAGAAACAAAATGCGAAATAATGGAAATTCAATAAAAATTTTTTTTTTAACCAAAATTAACGTTCTTGCTTTGTTCTTTCTTTTAGTCTTTTGACAACATTTTATTCGCAGTGCTGTGTTTTAAACATTAATTCGAAACCAACAACTCAACACCAGTCACAGGTTCACTGTCATCCTTTTTTTTTTTTTTGTAACGCTGTTGCTCTTTCTTAACTTCGATTCATTTTTAAAAAGGCTACTTTTAGCTGCTGCCTTAACAGCAATTGATATTTATTTGTTTGGCCAACTTTTTTATTAAAAGCTTCATATGAGTTTTGCCTCATTTTAAAATGAAATTCAATATATTATTGATGCATAACCTTTTGATCTGCTGCAAAATGCCAGCAAACAATTGGAGTTTAATTTCTTCTTGATTTTAAGAATTTTTTTGTTTTCGCAAAATATTGTCCATAATTGTTATCACTAGCAGAAGGAGTAAAACGAGATAGTTTCGTGTTGAAGACATTGAGACAATTTAACTATTAAAGGTCATTAGGTACTCAGGATACCTGGAATTTTATAGAATTTTAAATTGGAAAATTTTTTAACTAAAAATGCACAAGAGCTCTACACAAAAGGGCGTCGGTTTTGGGTTTCTTGAAATGTCATTTAAATTATAATAACTTTAGAAAAGAATACCAATTGCCTTTGTCCCCTATGAACTGCGGCATTTATTTTGAAGTGGTTTGGTTAATTCATTAATCAATGTTTATTTTAATTCGTTTTAATTTTAAATTTTAAAATATGAGAGATTGCAAATCGAAATACCACATAGTGAAAAGGATTGATATAAATCACCAGTTGTGAGTAACTTCTATTGATATTTTAATTTAATTAATTTAATAAAACATTGGCTGACTTCCAAAACGTCAATTGCTTTGTGTTTGAACAAAGCATCACATTTCATAACGCCGCAGTACAATAGTTATACAATGTATACCATTTCAAACCGCCGCCGCATAGTATTTTTAACGCAGTAAGAGAGCAAACAAGGCATCGGTTTTATAGTTGTTGCATTGTTTCCGAACTTTGCATATGGATGTGATTTAAATACAGTAGCAATACTGTATACAAACATTGTATACGAACGTTTTGGAAGTCAGCCATTATGTTAATTAAAGCAATTAAAAAAAATATTTTATTTTACACTACAAAATTTCGCGATTGGTTTAACACCAATTAATTTACTAATTGAATCTACTATTTTCAAATTTGTATCTTTAAACTAAAGTTTCGTTTCTATTTATCAATATAAGTAATTCCTTGGAGATCAGTAAGTTATCATTGATTTGCAGAAAACATCTACTCTGCCATCTAAAAGGATTCAAAGTAGAGATACTTTTTTCAATAGCCTTTTTTTGACAGATCACGTGTGAGTCGTGTTACGCTGTCATGTTTATTTTTGTTTAGTATTGTTTGACATTTCATAATGGAAAGACTTACGCCTGAACAACGTTTACAAATCTTTCAACTTTATTACGAAAATTCACGTTCTGTGAGGAATGTGTTTCGAGGCAAATTTTGTTTAGCGATGAGACCCATTTCTGGCTCAATGGGTATGTAAACAAACAAAATTGCCGCATTTGGGACGAATAGCAACCTGAAGAGATTCAAGAACTGCCACTTCATCCAGAAAAAAACAACGGTTTGGTGTGGTTTGTGGGCCGGTGGAATCATCGGCCCATATTTCTTTAAAACTGATGCCGGTGCGAACGTAACCGTCAATGACGACCGACTATTTGATGCCTGAAATTGAAGCTCGTGATATCGGCGACATTTGGTTTCAGCAAGACGGCGCCACTTCCCACACATCGCATCAATGGATATTTTGAGAGAACATTTCGGTGAGCACATAATTTCACGTTTTGGGCCGGTCGATTGGCCACCAAGATCGGGTGATATCACACCGTTAGACTTTTTCCTGTGGTGATATGTAAAGTCTAAAGTTTATGCGGACAAACACGCTTCGATTCAGGCCTTGGAGGAAAACATCACGCGTGTCATTCGCCAGTTACCAGTCGAAATGCTCGAACGAGTCATCGAAAATTGGACTCAACGGATGGACCATCTGCGACGTAGCAACGGCCAACATTTGATAGATATAATCTTCAAAAAATAAATGCCAAAGAATGTTCTTTCAAATGATAATAAACATTCTCCATTAAATTTGAATTTTCTGTGTTTTTTTCTTTAAAAAAGTAGGGAACCTCGAAATGGATCACCCCTTACTTATACTTATACATATACATATATTATCAGAATATACTCAACTGAAAATTTACAAACGAAATAAAGTACTTATATATAGAAACCATTCTATCCATCTGAAGAAAATTATATAAAAACCAAGTATTAAATCCGCCAAATACTATTCAACTTATTGATATAAATCATGACGACAACGTTTACTATCATGATCAGTAAAGCAAAGATTCTCGTCGTCATTATCAACATCAAACTTGTCGCCGTCGACTTGGTCATCATTGTCCCCACTACATAAAGCACATTAAATCTTATGACTAAACAGAGCACAGAAGCTAAGAGGGATAGGAATTTTATTACGGACTACGATAAATTGTAAAGAAGTTACTCGAAAGTCAATGTTTGATAATCTAAATTTGAAAATGAATGTTGGCGTGATAAAATAATACCGCCATAAAGTAAGACATTAAAGGAAAGACAAATGAAGTATCAATATGTTTTTTATTTAAATGAAGTGAAAGAACTATTTTTAACTCTGTGCGCCTATTTCAACAATGATTTATATAGAAAATTTCAAGTGAAGAATCGAAAACGGTGTAAGTAGCCACCCTTCGTGCTTAATGACTTTCTCTCTTAGGCACGATAAATAGCGGCTCTGCTGATGAAACGATTTTTGTTTAGTTTCTTAGACGTTTCTTCTCTGTTATGTCTTATAGCGGCTAAGCTAAGTAAAGATTTTCTAGCTACCAGGCCAGCTTTGTGTTTGTCTCACAAAGGCTTCTTCTTAATATGCTATTCAAAATTAAAATTTATAAATTTTCATTTCGCATTAAAATGTTAATTTTTATATTCAAACAAGTTTAAATTGTGCAGGCTTAAGTTCGTATAATTGAAAATGAATTAATTAAATTATTTTTGATTAGAAAGAAAGCTCCTGCAGGTCGTAATAATTGAACAGATAAAGAAGAGTTAGACTGCTCGGATGGTATAACTGACATCATGACATTTCGAGACCGATCATTAGAATTAGTCACATGAAAGTTATCAACAGATTTTTTCACATTAATGGTTTGCAAAGTCACTAGTTTGCTTTCTTTTATTGCTTCTTTCATACATACATATATTCATTACTTAACTGTTAATTATTATTACATACATTCTTAATTTCTAGTTTGTCTCGAGCAGCTATTTCGCTTATCGGCCCTTAAAGTGCGCTAGAAAAAATTATTTATTTTCTGTTTTCTTGATTACCAGAAGCTTATCGATGTCATAAATTTTCTGTCCCATGGTTGTGACGCTACCCAGCTGCTGGGTGCTAGTCGTGTAAAACAGAATGGTCCGCACTCATATTAGCTTTCAAAGAAAGCTCACCCTTCTTTTTTCTTTGATATTTTTTTTTGGGGGATTTTGAGGTCGTCCTCTTTTAGTCGGCGAAAATGTTTTGCCATGAATTTACTGATTTTATAATCTAGAACTATAAAAAATGTTTATAACATAGATAGATAGATAAGTGGAAAGATCTGGTCCAAGGACCGGCACTGCGACACCTATTGGATCTTTTGTGCCATGGATCTCTAAATTAAACCAAACCTCTGAATGACTCTCCTTATGAAAGTCAGCACAGAGCTTGGAGAAGTCCGCCTAATATCCTCCGAACACACGAATTCAGAAAGAAGAACACGCTTTCTATGATTACACAAGACTATAATACAATCACAGAGAATGTGGGCCGTTGTCTCATCCTCTTCCATGCATAAACGGCACAAGGGTGAGCGAACTAGATTACTTTTCCAAAGATGGTAGTTCAGTCCATAATGACCGGAGAGGAAACCAGTAACTAGCCGTAAGTCGTTCCTGCTGAAATTCAGGATGTCACTGTATGAAAACAATGGTTGTAACAATGATTTGGCCTGCCTTAGACCGGGAGTTTATAACATAAGTTTACGATGCTTTAAATGAACGAACGCGAAATGAACGATACAGGCCACGCCGTAAATCATTACAGAGAACTGTTGTTTGCTTATTTCAGTGACTTTTTTCGATTTTTTTTTCATGAAATGGAATTTATAATTATTCTCAACTCTTTTCCGGGCACAATCTTTTGAAATTGAGTTAAGTATTTTTGTATGATGGTGTATGTACGACTAGTGTGTTGTTAGTGTCGTTTTAACTGATAGCACAGGAATCATAAACAAAATCACTTACATGAGCTTTATTGCATGACTTTGCTTTTTTATTATCTGAATTTGAGTGTGTTCCGATTCATTGTCTTTTTCGCCATAATCAAGGTTGCATACGCAATTATTAGCTGCTGTAAACTAAAATCAAATAAAAATTTATTACACCCTACATGATTCCACTCTAATTGTTAAATTTATTGTAGTTAATATATATTTTATGTTGCATATGAAACTTTTTGGAACACCAAAATAGTTTAATAGTCGTTTTTTTTTCGAGTTTAAACTTTATTCATTTATGCTTTAAATATGCTTAGTAGTCTCAATTTAAAATTATGCTGCAATGAATAAAATATGCAAACGTTTTCACTAAAAAGATGATGCCAAAATTTTCAAATCTTTTTAAAACGTATAAATATTTGATTTGGATCCATTCATTGCACAGGAAAAACCATTTGAACGCTTTCGGTCTCCCGAACAATAACAATAATTTGTGTGCACAGCATGGAACTTATTCGTTAATAATATTTCTGATATACTAGAAATCAGTACTGATACGTTCTTCTAATCTGACCCGAATATTCTAACAGTGTTATTCACAAACGTTTTATTAGAGGCTAATAAGCAAAATCCGCTAAAGTAATATTCACAAACGCTTTATAACACTATGAGGAGGTTATTACACGCTAATAAACTCGCAAATTTTATTGTAGGTATCACGCTACTTTAGCCGTTTAATAAGTTGACATTTGCATTTTTTAAAGTAAAACAAAATCACTATTTACTTCAAAAAGTATGAAAAATAAAAAAAGATTCAAATAAAGTAATGATTGTAATAAATATAATTTCGATATTCGTTACTATTATACAAAATATATGAATATACATACAACTATAATTTTTTTTTTATTGAATTAAATATTTTACAGATAATATATTTGAATTCTCTCGATTCTTCTAGTCCTTCTGCAATGTTTACATACATATGTTTGTATGTAGACAAAAATGTCTTAAATTCTACCTGCTCTTTGAAATATTAATATTATTATATCTTTTTTTTTCATGATTTTGTGCATAATTTGTCACATTTCAACCACAAAAAGATTAAACCCATTTCCAAATAAATAAAGCAAACAAATTAGTGGTGTGTAAACAAATGCAACGTACCCGGTATTTGAATACTTTTGTAATAACTTATGAAAACACTTTGCTCGCAATGTCACTACAACACCTCTTAAAAAATTTAAATATTCTTTTTTAATATTATAAGCAATATTCTATTAATCTAACTTGTTTAAATAAAATTTATATGACATTATTTACACAACACTAATTATAACTTGACAATTAAAACGAAACAATGTTGTTAACACAGAATCACAAAACTGAAAAAATCACACAATAGTTAATTTGGCTTTATTAAACGTTTGTGAATAATGTTTCTTATTACCGGCTAATAAGACAAAAACTGATGATTAACTAATGTGTACATAATCTCTACAATAAGAATTTTTTATGAATAACACTGTAAGTCTTAATAATAATTCGATCTTAAGTCGGTGTAACTCATTTCAACGTAAACTTATTTGTTTGAAATTTAATTCTTGTGAATCATATACGAACCACGAACAAACTTCAATAATTAATTTCCTGGCCAGTTTTGTAATAAGTTTACAGAATCCTCTTGAAACAAAAAATATTTATTGACATTTTCAAATTAATTGCAAAAAGATAAAATGCGCTAAAATGTTAATATCATGCGAGTGCATTTAACGAAATTAATTGGCCACTTAGAATAGTATTTATGTCTGCGATAGTGTGTGTGTGTGGCGGCGTTGTACGTGATGGTGGTGACCGACCCATCTTTCTCAATAATCAACAAATTTTTTAAAAGATTTTTAAATTAATTGACGCTTAAAAACATCTCAATGGCTGAATCTTTGTTGGCCATCGAAGGAGTTTTAAACCTTAATTAAGCGCATACGATCACTTTTGTATTTATGGGGTTTGAAAACAAACGATAATATATAAACTTTTAAAAGCGCATAACTCACACGTATACTCGTCGTATATGTAAAGTTGGCTATAACATGGATAAAATGTTTACTCTCGGCCGTCTGTCTGACTGCGTCAATTTCCTGCCACATTTGGCTGAAGTAAAAATCGTGTTCATATACATATTTGGCGTTTTTTGGTATTTGTTGTAGTTGTTGTTGCTCCAGTATGATACAATTAAATTAAGTTAGTTGGTCATTATCAGATGAGCTTCTGGAAATACGGTTGGTATTGTGAATAAAGTCATGTCATTTTAAATGACCACAAAACAACAACAAAAACAAAAAGAAAGAATAGCCAAAGACGGACAAATACTTATATTCACGCTGGTGTTTATAGTTGTGAAAAAGATCAAGTTTATGCTAAAGTTAAAGGAAAATGTGAAATTAAAATGCGACCACACAAGTTGTAAGATTTTGTACAAGTTGTTTATTTTGTTGGTTGTAGGTTTTTTAGGTAGAGCTTCTGTTTCTAGAGCAGATAATCAAAAAAAAAAAAAAAACACAATAACAATAACTGCTACTGCAACAACTACCAACAAGAATAAAAATAATATCATAAATAATGTAGATCAACGTGACACTACTACTCTAAACAACTTTTAGGTTTTTCCTTTGAGTAGATGAAGAGGAAAAGAATGAAAGAAAGAGCTCTGGAATCATACCGTGCAGGTTTAAATATTTCTTCTTTTTAACTTGTTGCATTCATAACGCCTTCCTGGAAGGGTATGCCAAGCTAACACACAACCCATAGCTAAGATAGCCAACCAAGTCATACTGGAAAAAAAACTGTGTATGAACTTGGTTTGTTTAGTGTTCAGGCCATACATGGATCATCACCATCATCAACATCATCGTGGCATATAAAAGTAATCCAACCCAACAGCAAAAAGACTGGCTTGCTGAAAACCAAACTTAACAAAAGGTCAAATTTTATGAAAATCCCCTTAAACAGGTAGCTGAAGTAAAATACGAGTAAATAAAAGAAATATTAAATTCTCTTGAAATTTACAAAGCAAAACAAAAAAGTACTTCTTCTCGACTACGCATGATTGTGTTGTGTTGTGTTGTTTCACGTTTATCTTGCAAAGTTCATCAACACATTTCTTTAGATTTTTTATCTGTGTGAGACTGCGTTCATTTGCATGATATGTATTCCTATTTAACTCTTCTCTAAACCATTCCATTCCAGGGAAATGTACATTTATACAATCATTCATACTCGTATGTATGTATCTATGTTGGTTTGCATGTACAAGATGGTTAGTGATGCCGACGACTGTCTACTTAATACCATCTAATTTGTCATCGTTGAAGAGCTAATTTTTCTTAAACGATAACGTCAAAAGCGGCTACTAGTTTTGAACGGGCTTTGTGTGAGGCCATCACTCTTGGCCACAAATTGTAGTTGGCATATGAAAACCAAAATTTAAAACTTAAAAAGAATGGTGTGATGTTTGTCTGATAGCTGTTTTAAACGTATTCAAATAATTTTGAGAAAATCAAATTAAAGCCTTTTAAACTGAATTTCAGGCTCTTCTCATGTGTTTTTTTAACTATTATTCCCAATAGATTCCTAGAATGTTTTAATTATTTGGAAATAGAAAAAAAAATAATATACATATTTAAATCAAATATTGGAAAGTAATTTAATACCACCTTTAGAGATAACTTTACGTTAAAATTATGAAATAATTTCCTTTGCAACTATTTATTTGCGCTTAAATAATATAACATTTGCATTATTGCCTGCTATCTGATTCTCAAAACTCCATATAAGCTTTAATTTATAATAGAACATTGTGTTCTGTATTTAGTGCACTCCATATGTTCCAATTGCAGTCATGATTGGTAGAAAAATTCACATACAACGTAAATAGTGGGCGAAAGACATGAAAAACTTATTATACTGACAAGATAGTGTTCAACAACTTTCAAAAACAATATTATCATTTAAGGATGACATATGTAGGTTGTGAAGCGAACTTATAAACGCAAATATTTTTCTCCTTGAAAGATATTATTGCGTCTTATGTAAATTAAATGAAATAATAGGCAAGACCATAGTTTGTTATTGTGGGTTAATATCGGTTCAGTATTTTGAAAGCTTTAAGCGTTTAAAGTTGCTACTTACCTTTGTACACAAATTACACATGCATTTAATAGATTTTTTGATTTTGAGACTAGTCCATACATGCATCTACTCTATTTTTATACTCCATAGCGCACTCACAGGGATTAATTTCGAAATCATTCAATACCTACATATGTACATGCATATGTATATTACGAACCAGGGTTTAAAATCAGTTTTCTTATTTTTATTTATTATACTAGGGACTAGTGAGAAAATATGATCCGTTTCCATTTTTTATAGTAGAGAAACTAAAAATATTTACCTGATAAGAAATAAATTTCCAGTTTTCTAAAAAAAAATTTGTACTTGACAACTAGTAAAATTTTTTACTAGCACGCAAAATGAAAATAAATTCTCTGTAATATATTGTTCAGCAACAATTTCTTCTCAATGAAAACTAGCCATATCAAACATACCAAACAATAAAATATATGCCAGTCCAACCAAACACAAGTTCGACTAGTTGACAAACATGTCGATCTTAAGTGCCCTGGAGACGATCAAAAAAACACATCAACCTTCTAAGTATGTGCGTGCAGTCGTGCTTTTTCGGGTACACGTATACGTTGTCGGCTCTGATTGATGAAAATCAAAAACTTTTGATATTTTATTTTGACATCATTATTTTGATGGTCTCCAATTGTGATTGACGATAACAAATGCCAGTTGTTTTGTAATCGACGTGTAATGAGTAGAAAGATTGCAGCATAGGGATACTTGTTAATTTTTATCTCTGGTATTTTTGTATATAAACAGTGTCAAAGCATGTATTATTTTGTTTTTTTGGCAAATTTGCATAAGACGCCATTAATGTAATTCATCATCCGATGATTTGTTCACAAACGAACGCCTCGAAGTCACAATAAAAATGATGATTGAAGATTTTATTTGTACGTCTCGTTTTTAACGACAAAAACACGACACTCACACATATGCACTGATTGACGTGTTTTTTTGATCGTCTCCAGGGCACTTTAATATGACTAGTATTTAAAAATTTCTCCTTGAATCAACAACCAGCAGATTTCAAGAATTTTTAACAATCAACATTTGCTTTATGAATGTTTACTTGTTGTGAGCAGTTGTGAGTCGCATTTTGATGTGTATAATAAAAATCGGCTACGAGATTTCATGTGTGTATGGATCAGTGATGAAAAAAATGAAAAATTGAAAGGGTACTTTTTCAACATTGTGGTACTTTTTATGAAACAAATATTTTTATTCAAAAATAAAATTAAAAATCCATTTATATAATAAAAAAAAATTATATGAAGAAAATTAAAATTGTTTTTGTTATAAATAAATAGTTAAAATACTTTACTGAAAAAAATTAGTTTACTAATACAAAAACTTTCATTAAGTGCGTGCATTGTACATTCATACATATGTATACATTTTTATATCTCGAATGCATTTATTTAAAGTAAACAATTAATTCATATTACACATAAACGTCTTATGTAACTAAAAATTAATTAATTTTGATATAAAAATATATGTTTTAAACATTTTTATTTGTTGTGGGTTAAGATAATAAATATACACATGTACATGCCTGCATTTTGTTAGGGTTAATGGCATATCATCAATAGATATTTTACCAATATGTTTGAAAAGTTTTCAAACACATATGAAACACAATAAATTTCAAACAAGAAATGAGAATTACAAAGGTACGAAACATACGAAATTTAAAAAGCTTATCAAAATAGTACCACAAATATGCCGTTGTATGTAGCTCAATCCACCAACTATACAATTTTATGCCAGATTAATTAGTCCCGGTTCACAACTTCAATTTTTGCGGCTCAAATTCTTTTCATTCCCTTTTAAAGTGGCATTAATGTTCACACACAGAAATCTGTTTCAACTAATTTTCGTTTTCTTTTGCTTCCAATTTCGTCAAATTTTGACGGTTCATTTTATTTAGTTTGTGTAAAATGAATTTATTATTGCAAATATTGAAAAACTTGTCGCAGCGAACCACAGAATGAAAAGAAATGTCATATAATAAGCTGCATCTAAGGGCCAATAATTGACTTCGTATTTAAATACTCAAACGCAACGCGCAAAAAGAGCCAAAAGAGCAAGAAATGCGCATAGCGCATTTACAGTGGTAAAAAATGTTAGTAAAGGAAATAATAGATTTTTACATCAAGAATAATCATCTTTAAAAAATACAACACCACATTATCAAGGACAATATATACATATCTATACATGTTTATAAATACCTTGATAATTGGTTTTTTACTTATAGGCAGATTTTGTAAAAAAAAATTGTTTCTAAACGTTTTAAATTTGTATGAAAAATAACAAAAATTCATTTCAAAACAAAATTTTTCCATACAATTTCAAAACGAAAAAAACGTTTTAAAAACGTTTTTATACAATTATACATACTCACATTGTATGTCTCTCAAAGTTATTTAAAAAAAATCTTTTCTTGGATTTCAAAAAATCTTGTTAATGATGGGTTTTATACACATTTCATTCTTGTAAGAAACATGCGCATAAAATGTTGGAAAAACCCAAACTGCTCAAAAATTGAAAAAAGTCATAAAAATATTTGCTTGCGAAACCACAGAAAGGGTAAGCAGGCCAAATATTTTTAAATATTTTTTGTGAATGTACATTCATTCATACCTACAGATGATGTAAATGTCATCATCAGGTTCACTACAGTGTTTTCGGGCTTGTCTTCTAGGAACATATATATGTACATACAACAAAATAATAAAAAAATTACTCAGGAAAATATTCAAGTGCGTCTATTTTTAGAATTTTCGTCGCCTTCTTGTTATAAACGTACATGAGAAGAGTTACATACAAAACATACCTAAATGTATTTGTTGTGGATATTTCTTATTTAAACTGAAATTTCTAAAAAAAAATTTGCATATGTGACAGCGCATAGAGAAAGGGACCTAAGGGTAAAAAATCAATTTTCACTTTTTTTTTATGTGGACAACATCTGAGCATCGAATGAGACCGATCCCATGCCCCAAAAGTGTTCCCTCCCAGAGATATGCGCGTTTTATGAAAGTGAAGTCACGTATTAAATACACGTATTTAAATCTTTAAAATGGCTCTCCTGAACTAAACTGGGTTTTACCCTTAGGTCCCTTTCTATTTTGCGCTTCACATATGAAATTTTTTGTGAAGACTTCTTTCCACGATTTTAGTTTGATTTGATTTTTGGGAGCTTTAAAAAAGGTTCATTTCCAATAGCTCTAATCTTTTGTACATATCACATCTATTTTGCTCAAATACAAACTCATATTTATTTTGTATTCATTTTAAGAAATTTTACAATTTTCTTTTTAAATAAAAATTTTTTAATTTAAATTTAATAAATAAATACAAATAAAAATTCGACACCTGAAATTAAAAACAAGTGGTTTGCAAGAATTGTCAGCTGGGCTTCTAAGACTACCTTATAATCATTGAATCATGCAATCAGATCATTTTTATACATATAATATACGGATTAAGAATAAATCCTTAAAGGCCAAATATGATTGATATTTTACTCAAAAATAAAACACACCATTTTAATAAACATTAAAAAAATATTCTGGTTACTTTTATTCTTATTTAGTTACATTTTTTAAAGATTTTGGCTGCAAAGACTTTTTTTCGTGGCAGCAATGAATAAACTCAAACGAACCACTGTTATCATAAAAAAGAGAATGCGCAATGCGCAGCGCAAAGCGCTAGACAAAAAATTTAAATGCGCATTGCGCAAAGAGCGGCGCTAATAAATCGAATGCGCTTGCGCTGCGCATACCAATTGCTCCTTTTTTTTCGCTCCGCTCTTTGCGCTTGTCCGCATTTTTAATACGCTTTTAAGAAATGCGCAAAGCGTAAAAAGCAAAAGGAGTGCGCAAATCCGAACTCTGATTTAAATACATACTTAAACAAACAAAAGACTTAAGAAACAAACTTAGTGTCAGGTTTTTTCGTTTCAAAAACAAAAGACTTAAGAAACAAACGTTTTAAAATTTCTTGATTCGGTCGTCTCAAAGCCCGCGATAGAAGTTATGCAATAGCTTAAAAAGTAAGAAAAAATTTCTGAAGAATATTAGTGGTTTTTATGGAAAAATGGCGATGTATAGGAATATCCCACTATATACAAATGGTAGTCCAGGGGTTCGACTATCATTCAGAAAAGGTGGGATGTCTGTAATAATCTTGGGACTTCTGGAAAAGATTAGTGAATATTATGGAAATTTTCATATGAAAATTTAAAAATGCATTTTTTTACAGTCCAAATAAAATATTCCTTGAAATTAAAAGTAAAATTTTATGTATTTATGAACTCAACGTTGAAACCATTATTTGATTTTATTCGTTGAATTAAACAATGATCTAGTTTTTTGATTTATTTAAACACAATGAACAAATACTTTGATTCAAAGAACCTGTTTCTTGATTTTAAGTAATATACGTTGATTTTGTTGTATGAATACGTTGGATCAAGGAATAAATTCTTAAAAATCAACGTACGGTTTCAACGTATGGTTTCTTAAATTTAACAAACTGATACGTTGAATTCAACAAGCCAATGATTGACATACGTCGAGTTCAAAGAACCTGTTCCTTGGGTGAAAAATAAGGAATAAATTCGTAGATTCAGGTTTTGGTTGAGTGTAGTAGGATAATCCGATACATCACCATTTTTCCATAATATCCACTAATATTCATCCGAAATGAGTTTCATCAACTTTTACAGCAACTGTTAAGTTTTTAACAGTGCTCTGTTAACTGCAAAATTGGCTTGACTAAAATTTTTGGTTCAATTCTTTGCTAGTTAAATTTAAATTTAACTTCACACACATGAGAATAAAAGTCTTATTTTCTTTACGGTATATATTTTGTGTCTTAAAGGTATGTTGCCACACTTTACCAACAAGTTTGTGCTGGAATACTTTACAAGTTTTATCATCCAAGTAAAAGTGTTTCATGAAATAGAATTTATTGCTGTCCGATTATCAAATCAAAAAAAATTATTTGAGCAACCGAATTTTTTTCTTAGTTTGCCAATAATAATTTTCTTGTAACAAGAATCAAAATTGTAACCAGCCATACAATGTGATGAGCTTTCAGTTAGTTGAAAAAAAAATCCACCATCTTCGGCGATGCAACAGCAGCTTTTCATATTTCGTATAAAAAAAAAAATTAAATTCTAAATTTGTTTAAACAATTTTTCTATATAATTTCTCATAAAAAGTTCAAATTTCCAACACGAGAGCGAATGTAAATAGAAATCATTAAAACTGTGAAACATGAACGTTTAATTGAAGAACATTTTATTTCTACACTAAAACGAACATATAAAAGTTAGAAGAATGTTTGCATTCACATTTAGAAAAAAATCATATTTATTTTCATGTTAGCGAGTTAAATTTATAAGTATGTATCTCTCCGGCATATGCTAATAACAATTTTGAAAAGTTGTTAACGTCTTACCCTAACATATCCGGCGCCTAATGTTCATGTACTCGCTGTACTTTATGGCTGCGTACACATGCAACTGCTACAAACTCACATGTTTTTTTATTTTTAATTTTTTTTTTCTCGATTTTTGTGCGTTTAGCGCGGCAAGCTTACGGGCTCAGTGCCTCAGTCAGTGTGATGCTGTGTTGTTTGCGTGGCATTTGTATTGGCAACATATTCCCTGCAGAAGCATTAAACATCAATAATAATAATCATCATCGTCATCATCATTCCCAGCTTCATCGATGTTTTATTGATTTAAATTGTTTTTGTTTGTATTTTTTTTTTTTTAACAAAATCTTATGGCATGAAAAAAGATTTTTGTTTTGCTGCACATTTAAAAGCGTGAACGGGCCCATTAATAATTTCGCTTGTGATTTAATTGTGCATAAATTTTGTACAATTTTAAATTTTTTTTCTCATTTATTATGGCCCAGCATTTGATAATTTATAATTTTGTTGATTTTCTCAAGAGGGTGCATGTTAAGGTTGCTTAGGGATTTTTTTTTTCATATTATTTTTTTTTTTGTTTCAGTTGCAGCCTCTCCAATTTTAAGATGATGTTGTTTTATTTTTATGATGCTTAGGCACGCTGGCGCATTGGCGCATGTTGTGCCAATATGTTAAGGATCATGTGTGTTTTGTGTGTGTGTGTGTCTGTGTGTGTATGCTAGAGTGTTGGTGTGTAAAAAAGATATTTCTTAAATGATTTTGGTACCCCTTTTTTGCTGGTACATAACTGATTTCATCCTTAAGTTGCCTTCTTATTGCAATTGTTGGTGTTGCTAGTGTTTCTGTTTCTGCCATTGCTGTTGTTTTCCTCCTACGTTTTTATAGTAGAGAAAACACTGAAAGGTTGAGATTTGTTATTGCTGGCTGGTGTTGTAACTTTTTTTTAGTTTTATTATTCTTCTTGCAGATGGATTTAAAGGCATAAATTATTTGCCATAGTTTTTTATTCAGTTGTGATTTAAATTTTTTCCTTCAAGGACAGCTACAAATAAACAATAGAGTGTATTGAAGTTATTAATACATTTGCCACATTGTTGTAAACTCTTAATTACGGTTTCATGATTTCTTTGACTAGAACTGAGTAAACAACCTTTTCCAAAACTTTTCTTTTTTTACGAAAGAAAAAAAATTAAATTTTTTACATTTTGGTTTATTTAGGAATGCCAGTTAGGCGGCAGGTTAAAATATTAGCACCCACACTCAACTAAACTCAAGTGGTCTGAAAAGTTCAGTATTTATGGATTTACATAAATTAAATACAAAATTCTAGACTAAAAAATGTATTTGCCAAGCGCTGAGTTGTTAATTTTTAGTCGCATTTATGAAAAATAGTCTCCACTAATTACCATGACCAACCAATTTCTATTCACTTGACTTGAACTTTTCGAGACCTTTGTTCAGCTTTTCAACACATGGAATCAATTTAATTTTATTTTACAACTGACGGGAGGCAATAGCCCCCAGGAAATATCCCAAACTAATGTATGGAGGCCGATTATTTTTGTAGGTATTATTTCTTCTCTTTTGTTAGGGGACTTTTTCATATGAAATAATCCTCCAAATAGCAATAATGAAATAAAGTCGCTTGAAGTTTGATTTACTTTTAATTTATAACTTAAACGTAAAACAAGTATTACTTGGCATTGGCTCTTCCGCCAATCTTGACACCATAGTGGGTCAGGATTTCAAAAGTAAGTTTTTGAATTGTGAAAACCATAAATTAAATTTTATCATATTAAATACCATTTCACTATTAGTAGTGTCGATGTGCTTAAAGTTTTAAATTTTTAATAAATAACAATAAATAAATTGAAACCGCCATGACTTAAAAAATTAATTTACACATTTTCCATCCCTGAAGCAGATTATTTTTGAAACGAACAGACTAATATTTTATATTAAATTAAACACACTACAGGACATAAAATAATACGAGTAAAAGAAGGAAAAATGTAACGAATAGTGGATTTGAAATTCGCCTAATGCAATCATAAATTTGATTTGTTTCAAATACACTTGGAGAGACTCTGAAGTTTAATTTTATTTCTTCTGATTATTTCTGCTGCCTTCTTTCTATGCTTACTTAAAAGGTGAGGGTTTACGCAAGCATTAGCTTATGTTTTCTTTTTTTTTTTTTTCTTTTCATATTTTAAACTTTGGCTGTAGTTTATGTGCTAAGCTTCACTAAGAATGCTGGTGCTTTTTTATGCATACGAGTATTTAAGAGGAGAATAAAAAAAAAATTAAAATGCAGATGCTAAGTTCCTGATTGCGTCTGTCTGTACAGCATGTATGAAATAAACGGACAAACTTTTTGCACTCGGTATACTGCACTACACACAGCGTTTTACTGCTGCTTTCAGTTAATTATGAAAGCTTGGACATTTTTTATTTATTTAGTAGTAGTAGAATTTTTTTTTTATTTATTTTTATATATATATTTTTTTCTGATGCAGATTACATTATGATTTATGCAAAATAGTAAAACCATGTGAAGGCAACATGTGCCTGATTCAAACAACAACTACAACACATTTGAACGAACATTCGTACAAGCAACAGACCTTTTGGACAAATAAAATAAAAAATTTAGATAAATACTCGAACATTGTACTGTTGTTGTTGTTGCCATACTTTCTGTTATAATCGTCTGTCTGTCCATATGAGACAAGATTTCTAATTTTTTTTATTTTTAATTTAAAAATTTAGTTTTTTTTTCTTAATATCAGTATTTGGTGGTTTTGTTTTTTCATCAAACCAACCAATAACTTTTGCAAATGCTGTTGTAAGTTTTTGTATTGAACAAAAAAAAAAAAATAAAACTTTATTGTAGATACTTGTTACTACTATAAATGTGTTCATACTCAATCGGATATTTAAGCACTTAACTCCCCAAACCCTTTTCTTCATATTTCAGTGACTGGCTGTCGATATATTTCAATCGATATCATCGAGTTGTCTGTCTCAGAATTCAACATGTATAAATTTCATAGTATTAAAGTATTTGTATCTATGAGTGGTGTCGACTACTATTTATCTATTTAATGTAATCGGATTCTTTTGCTATTGGTCGCTGTTGTTAATATTGCTGGTCGTATGAATGAGGAGTGGATATGAACTCCACCTTTTTGAAATGATCGGTCAGTCGTTTTGCCATTTTCGTTTAGTAACAAGTCCAGACCAGATACTTGAGTTTATTTTCCTTCATTCTGATTTCGAATTTGCTGTTTGTTTTTTTTTTTTTTTTTTTTTCTTTCTTTTAGTTTTAAACTCTTATTATTTCCTTTATCTTTTGTATATTATTTTCTTAAATGAAATGATTGGTATTTTGGTTTAAATTTCAATATTGCGTGACTTAAACAGCTTCTGTTTAATTTACATGTTCTTGAGTATTTTGAGTAGATAATATTTATGTAGCAGTAGTTAATTCGTAATCATACTCTGCTGTTTTAAAATGTAGGTATAATTTAAGCAGAAAATTTTAGTTTATTTTACTTAGAAGAAAAATAACAAAGTTAACCTCTAGACCAAATCAATTTAAATTTTGCGTTGCAAAAACAAACAAAAAAAAACAAAACACTTTTATTCTACCAACTAATTATCCTAAAGGATAATCAAAACCATAACAAATTTAAGTACCGGCATTTTTCATTTATATCTGAGATTTTTCTAAGGCGGAGCTAAACGTAAACCTCCCTCTCAGCATTTGCATATTGCTACACCCAGAAAAAAAAAGAAAGTTATAATAGAAGGTTATAAATCGGTTGTGTCAATAACATATCGGATACCGCTATCAATTTTCTATGGACCCAACAAACATTCCTTATCATAACCATAATACCTACCACAATTATAAACAACCAAATTGATAGTTGGTGAATAGTGAATTGGAATAGCAAAACTCTTTAAAAAAGATATGTTGGAAATCGGTTGGATCGGTCAATGGAATATCACTTGCATAGACTATATGTATGTTGGTTATAGCTACCAATATTCTATGGATTTAACCAACATTCCATGATACATAATACCACAATTGTAATCAACATATAGTTGTGACAATTCTTAAATTGGTTGGGTCAACCAAATGCATTCTTTTGCTACTATTGTACTTAATGCCAAAATGGCGAGCACAACTGAATAATTGGCAATGAATAACCAAATCTATTAAAATAATACTCATGTGGCTGAGTTGCTTAAGGCGATGTGTTTCAAACATATGAGTTCTATGTTCAATACTAATAATGTACAAAAATAAACTTTTTAAGTTCAAATAATTAAGCAAAAAAATATAATTAAGGTAATTATTAAAAATATCAATTTAATTGTGTTCCAGGATTAAAATAAGCGTAGATAATCCCGATTTAAGATTACATGGTGTTTAACCAATTTTATCGGTTTTCGCAAGTGGTACTCCATGAAAATTGTAGTTGTAGCAGCCGAATTCTATATAGTTGGTACAACCGCCACAATTTGGTTGGCAACAATTTCGATTGCCACAACTAATCTGTTTTCTCTGTGTACGTTTGAGATGTACGATGTGTTCAGGGCTTTATTTCAAGTCTCTAACTCTTCGCTATATGGTTATTTTTCGCCATTACTTTAATTATTATCTAATCGTATGGTGGAATGGGGAATATGATAACAATAATCGAATATATGTATACTGACAGCAAGCAACGA
Source organism: Lypha dubia (assembly GCA_947311025.1). Lineage (NCBI taxonomy): Eukaryota > Metazoa > Arthropoda > Insecta > Diptera > Tachinidae > Lypha > Lypha dubia. The sequence goes on from OX371263.1 coordinate 54,292,294, forward strand.
TCAAGATTTCTTGTCATATACCTAATTAGTGCGTGAGGTGGAGAATTTATACATGAACAAATCGGCCTTAAGTTTCCTTTTAATTAGATTGGTCCAATTGAAAGCTAAGAAAAAGTACTACAAAGGCTTGAAAGGCAGCTTTAAGATTTTTAAAGACAGGTCGAAGTCAACCCAAATATTTACTTTTTGCTTCAGGAACATTTTTTGGTTTCTTGCAAAAAAAGCGAAAAATCCGAAAATTAAATAGAAAAGAAACAGATAACAGATTTAATTCTGATCATGTAGATCTGATAGTGATGATACCACACCAACCATGGTATAATAAATAAGGTAGTCTTTTCCCTAAAACAAATACAACGTCACTAAAATAACAGGTATTTTATGAGTGTAAAATATTTTCTGTGTGTCAAAATCAGAGAAACAAGCCGATCGCTTCGAAGCCGTATATCATCGCCGCTTTTGTCAATTCGACCGCTGCCAACCACATCGGTTTTTTACTGCTTTTTTACAGGTATTTCAGCTTTTAAAAATGCATGGTTAGGTTTAAGTTGCTTAATGTGATATTAGACTTTCCTTTACAGCAATATTTTTATTTAATATATAAAATTTCCAAATAAAATTTTATACTTCACCGGCGGGTTGAAATAAATTTTTTTGCTTAGACGCCGCTAAAAATTTTTAAACAGCATGTTGCTCTGATACATAAAATTTGACATTCGTAGAACAAAAATATTCTTCTACAGTAGGCAGGAAGACTTTTACCTTATTTATTATACCATGACACCACCCATTTTCATTGACATTCAATATCACATTAATTTGATGTGATAGTTGAAATAAATTCTTTGCCATATTTTTTTTTTTAAATTTTAGGTATTGTTTTATAAATAAATTAAATAAAAAAAAAAATCAAGATATTGGTCTCACGACACTACTTACTATTGACAACAATTTGTCAATAAGGTAGATACAGGCCACAGCAACCAAAAAAAACCCACAATATTGTCATTCATTGAGAGAGTAACCAAACTATCACCACCAACTTTTTATTAAGACGCCACGTTTGTTTTTTCTGCTCCCTAAACATTGTCTGAATTTAGTTAATTTTTTATATTTTGTTAAAATAAACAAACTCTTCTTTATTTTAAAACTCACGTTTAATTGCTAGACTTTACACAAAGCCTAGTATACACACACACACACACACATAAACATACGGAGGGAACAGAAGAAACGACAAATCGTGAGTTTTTTGTCGAACCAAAACGTTTCAATTGTACTCCTTCCTTTCGTAGGTACTCTCGATTGTTTGTATATGAGTTGCACAAGTTTTAAAGAACAAAAAGTGAAAAAAGTAATTATTTCCATTAATTTTGGTCGTGATTTAATTGAAAATGAATGACAAAACGACCAGGCAGGCAGCAGCGCACAGACTTTTATTATTATTTTTTTTCTTTTGTGAGATAATCATGAAACACGATTGTACTTTTCTTAAACGAAGACAGACAGACAGACAGACAACAAACAAAGCAGAAATATAAGCGAAATGAAAAAATCGCTGCAGTTGCTACACTCTTTAGATTGTCTATTGGCTTTGGCTTCTTTTTTTTTTTTTGGTCTAAAATAAACAAAATACCGCCCGATAATGCATAATTTAACAAATTGGCAATTATTTGATATTTTGGTCATGACAAAATTCCTTATCGCTGTATACGAGATACTGGGCCATGTTGGCCTTGTTTTCCTTTGTTTTTTTTTTTAATTTAATTTGTTTGTAGCCTGCTTTTGTCTCTGTGATTATGTTAAATGTTTCTTTACTGTTTTGAGCTGCAGCTTTGTGGTGGCAACAAAAACATTTCCTCTCCTCCTTCCGATGTTCACTACTACTGGCACTGGCAATCGTCTTAATTTCGTGCTAACAAACGCCGGGTTATTTTGTTAGTGTTATTTTCATTTGGCCATTTGTTTTAGCCAAAAGTAAGTATAAAGCCTAAAAGCAACTTTTAACTCAATATTCCACAATAATCGAGTACGCCAGAGATATTTTCTGTTTTCTGTTGCTTTCGATTAGTATCGTTGCGTGTCACGTGAAACTGGATTGAAATGCTTGCAATAGTCAGCATTAAAGATGCTTTGCTATCTTAAGTACTTTTATCTTAAAGAGACACATCATAAACCACCCAGAGATATCTTATGGAAATCAAATGCACTTCATTTATTAATCTTTACGACATTTTATGTAAACGTCAACTTAAGTTTCCCATTAAATGACAGGGTTTCAAATAAATTTTACAAAAGTTTTTGATAAATAAAATGTAGCAATGAAGACGATAAATTTAAATTTATTATTTTTATATGTAAAAGATTTTTTTATCACAATTCAAAGGTTTATTTTTTTGGAAAGAATTGGTAAAGCGGTCCTAATGTCGAATAGATTGCTAGAACTTTTTACTCGGCCTATGCAAATTGAATTTTAATTAGGATTGTGCTGGCTGAAGCGGTTACCGCACTTAATACTAAGCAAACTATGACTTAGGAGCTGGGTTCGATCCCTGGTCGGGGCATTAGTGTGAAATTAAATATATTAAAATGGGTCCTGTTTAAATGATGATCGCTAAAAACTGTTCCGGCAATGATTTATATTGTTCCAATCGTCGGCAAAGTAAAACAATTTATAGCATGACTGCTCGCACAGCTTAAGAAAGTTAATGCGCCTACTTAGTACTCCAACATTTAACAAAACTCGCAATAGCAGGGTTGTAAAAGAATTAACTAGCCTGTAATCCACACAATTATTGATTTTGAGCCGTTCATCAACGATATATTTATCTTACTTCCAAAACTCATTTCTCCATCTCAAAGTGAAGTGTTCTTCCTATTTACATACAATTACAAAAAAATAATATTAATAGATCTGATATTAAATGTATACAAACTCAAACGTACTCATAAAAACGAGATCAGAGTAATTGGTATTGTTCATCTATTCGAGTTATGGGCGAGAATGTCATTGTCACCTCTTTCCATTCACATTAAGTTTGTTAATCTTCACCTTTATCTAAATCTAACATCAGTTCCACATCTCTGCAACTTTCTAATATCGTTATATGTCACCATAGTGCTTTGATTAAAATAAGCGACTGGCTTTATTTGGACCGACTACTACACTAAAAAAAATGAACTAAAATTGTGGAAATTTTACTTAATTTGAGTTTAAATTGGTTGTCGTATGGCGCCAATGCCGTTTTTTACAGAAACTCAGTAAAAAATTCCTTGATATTAGGAAATACAAATTTTGTCTTTAACTGGAAATTTTTACTAAAAACAAGTTCAGGGGCCAAATCACCGAAAATTTATCGAAAATTTTCATTTTGGTATTATCGCATACGATATCGAATGAATTGTATCGTAATTTGACGCATCGTATGCCATAATTTGCTTATTCGACACGTATCGTAATGTTTTTCAATATTTTAATTCGATATCGCATGTGGTGATTTGGCCTCAGTGTTTATCCCTCTTTGCCATCTTTGTCCAATTTTTATTTCCTTGTTTACCTTTTTGATGTCATCAGAACGCTAGAACGTACTTAATGCTTATTTACAACATGTATTTGTATTATCTGGAATGAGGGATGATGCAAACATTTTTATAAATCTTACGTCTTTTGACAGTCGAGCCAAGGTACTTCGGTTTCGTAGATAGGCGCTCTAACCACTTCACTACTACAAGGTACAGTACAGTTAGGGGGCTGTGCACATATTACGTAACGCTGTTTTCAGAGATTTTATACCCCCCCTTCATAACGCTTTATACTAATTTGTCAGTGCAAAATTTCCAATCCGTAACAAATCTTTCATCCCCCCCTCCCCACTGGAGCGGGACGTAATATGTGCACAGCCCCTAGATACAGCTATTACATCTAAGTACTAAATTCGAAATTTCCTACATTAACAAAAATAATTTTTTGAAACTAGTTAGTCATGAACTAAAAATAATTTAAAACATTGTTTTCTCTAAATTTTTTCAAAATGAGATAAAAATATGTATGTACTTAAATTGTGGAAAGCCGATTTTTTTTTAACTACATATTCAGAAGTACGCCATTTCCTAAATCATTTTTTTACAAATAATTTCATTAGTATGACAAAATGTTCTTAAATTTAATAAAAAACAATCTTACGATTAGAAAATAAGGTCTCAAATTAAATAAAAATTTTCCTAAAAATATTTTTTTTGAAGTGGCAATATGAACATTTGATTTTTTTTTATTATAAAAAAATTTTATTGGATTAAATAATTAAATATTGAAATATTTTAAACTATTTTGAAGGAAATTTTTTTAACAAAATTTAGTACATGTCTTTTTTTGAGTGTAGTTTTTGAAAAAACCCACCTAAACCGCTGCGACAATTTTTGTGTTCACCATCTGATTTCTATATTGATTTTGGGAGTTCACATTTTTATTTGAATATTCTCGATGTTGATATTTCAAAATATTGAACAGAGAAAAAGTGGTAAAAATTGATCAACAGAAACATTTAACAAAAATTACGACATATTTTTTTAATTTTATTGGTAAAAGTATTGCTACCATAACCATTGATGACTAGATTATATAGTGATATAATGATGACAAGTGTCATGTGGTCAGAAACTAAGCCCCCTTGATGTAGTATTGAAGGTGGCCGAAGTGTTTAGCGGGTTGACTACAAAGCAGACTATTAAAAATAAAATAATCCGTACTTGAAACTACCTTTTTATACTTTATCGAATTTATCGAAAAAACGAAAAGTACCAAAAGCTAAAAGTACCAAAATTATTAACAATTACGTGGGAGATGATGCAGATGATGATGGCATAAATCGCTAAAAATTCCACTGTACTTGACTCCAGTGTTCCTTTATATGATTTAAATAGTTGTATGTCCTGTTATCCTGCACATACGAAAAATGCAAATAAGTTGCAGGCGGTTTAACCATTTTGCCCTACTCAAGGTATTTGTTCTTAATTTAAGAAAATAAAAAATGAAATCAAGCCGCTTCAATTTTTAACTATTTTTTTTATTTTCTTTTTGCGTTGCGCCATTCTAAAAGAGGTCGTTATCTCATTACTGTAGCCACCTTTGAACAAAATAAACCTCGTTTCTCATACTTTCTGTCCATTGAGGCAATCAGGCATCGGAAACAGTTTTTACCAGCGATAAAATGAAAACAATGATGACGATAATAAATCAACGCAGCAATGAAAAGGTATCATAAAATCGCTTAAATTAATCATTTTAAATGTTTATTTGTTTCTTATTTAACTCACTCGGTTAATGATGGCAACCATTCAGGGCATTCAAAGATTTCCATGCGGCCAGCCATCCAGCCAGCCAAAGTTCTAAACATTCAAATCAACATAAATGCCCCAGCCAGTCACCCAATCAAACAAACGAGCAAACAAGCATCAGTACTACCTCATGCTTCTAGCCGTACTCCACATGCCACTGCGGCACGACTTTGGCAACAGGTTGTTACCAACAATTGGCCTTTTTATGGGCTGGTTGGTATTCATTCTATTGCGGGTTATATACGAGTATATTTTTTCTGTTTGTTTAAAACTGCTTAATTTTAAGCGCCACCAGCTAAAAAACATTTCCCAAGATGGGTTTTTTTTTTATTATTATTTTTATTTCGTCTTCTTGATTTTGCATTTGCTGTTTACAAAAGTTTTTATTTTAAGTAACCAAGATCCTAGTTTCAGCAAAGTACCTTCTTCTTTAATTTTTGTTTTTTTTTTTTATTTTTACCATTTATGAGTGCGGGCATCATAAAAGTTTTGTCGTAAAGTTTATTGTTCCAAAAAAAAAAAAAAAAAAGTAAAACAAAAGAAAAATTTAAATGGAAAAGCTTAAAAGCCAAAGTATGCATAAACGGCAAATTATCCATAAACTCATAATCTTTGTAAATCAGTTGGAATTTTGGTAAAGATGAACTAACTTTATCCATACGGCAATAACTTTTCGTATGTTTTATTGTGTATGTGGTATGTCATGTTGCTTTCTTTTTTTTCTTTTTTTTTTTTTGTTAAGATTCAATAAGGAAATATTTAAACTTTTGCATTCTTAATAAAAACCAATTAGTATTTGCATATTGAATTATATTGTGCTTAAGGAAACAATTATGTTTTAATTAGCAAAAAAAAACAAGTCCTTTGAACATTTTAAAACTGTGGATGGATGCCAACTATTGGAAATTCGGAAGGTGTACATGTAAAAATGTTAATTCGTTTAAAATAACTGAAAAAAAAAATCCTAATTTTTATAAAAGAAACTTTACTTATGACATTTTAATTTTTTTAGTGTGACTTCATTGACCTTTTTTTAAATTATTTGTCGTAATACGAATGTATTATTTTTTTTAAAACAAATAAAGTAAATATGTATCGCAAGGATATATTATAAACGAGTATATTTTTCTTGTTGTCCTTTTTATAATCTAAAAAAAGCTTTTTTATAAAAGAAATTATTTGTTAAGCTTAAGTACCTGCTGTGAACAAACATGCAATCTGGAAAATAAATTCAAAACTAGTTGGCCGTAATTTAATCCTGTTAACTGATAATCCATCGATAACGAAGAAAACTAAATACAGTGCAACCTCAGTTAACGCAACCAATAGAAATTTTGGGCCGTTGCGAAGACTGATTTATTTAGATGTTTAAAGGCTCCAACACAGTAAGGCTATATAGGACCTTTCTATGGCAATGCATGTTTTAAAGACTGAGTTGTTGCTAAAACCGAGTCAAAAATCTCTGTGTCTGTTTTTCGATTAAAGAGCTTATGCATTTATTTAAATAAAATAAAGAAAAAACTTCAAAAAATATTTAAAATTTAATACAAAATACACATTCTAATTAATGTATGTTAATTTGTACTGATATTTTTCATCAAGTTAAAGATTCAAAATTTTCATTTACTGGTATGCCACTTTTAGTTTTGCTTTATTGTAAGTTCAACAAATTTTGTTATTACAGGCATTTTTACTTATTCAAGTAGAACAACCCTTCACAAAGAATATTTTAAACCAAGTTGAGTTTAAAAACAGAATAGCGGTAAAATAAAAGGATTTTTGTACGCAAACATAAAATTTGTTGCGCGTACGTCTGCAGTTTTCAATTCATTTATAAAAAACTAAAGTGACAATAAAACCGAAAAAGAAAAACAAACAATTTGCTTTTGTAAAGTTGCGATGAGGTTTTGTTTTTTACAAAAGTTGCGTTAATAGAGTCACATATGTTAAGAATTTGGGTGTAGCGATTACGAGTATTGAGTTATTGCGTGTATAGAGGGTTGCGTTAACCGAGGTTATACTGTAACATGTTATCATACAAAATCGATTAAATTCGATAACGATCATTTAAAAGTACTGTTACTTGAGGTACAAATACACATCAATTTCGTTTAAATTGGCACACAAAGTGGACACAAAAGTATGTGTCCAAACCGTAAAAAGATATACTAAAGAGGCCTTCTTGATATTTTCCAAAATTTTTTCTTTTCACATTGTTTGTATTGTTTCAGTTTAAATTTTGATTAAATATTTAATTGATTAAATTTTCTGCAATGATGTCAAGTCAAAAAATAAAGATTCCGAAAACCACTTCTAGCGGCTTAGAATATTAAGAATATTTTATGTTTTGTTTTAATGAATTTGACATTTGCTTTGAATATAAGACGTTTTGTTTAAAGAGTTAAACTTCAATTAGTTTTGATAAGTTTTTTTTTTCTGCATCATTTTTCTTTTTTTTTTTTTAATATAATAATTGAGCTTGTAGTTTGAGTTATATATATTAAAATAATAAAACAGAAAAAAAGCAGGCAATGTCGACTATATAAATGAGCGATCACGGAACTTTGCAATATAAATTTTTTTTTATAGAAATAATCATATAGTTTAGAGCGTGCACTGTCGATAGTATTTATTATTTTATATTTGCAACTGCAATCTTTAAATTAATTTTTCAGTTAGTGTACAAAGAAGTACACCCCAATCTCTTTTTACACGGTGGATAGGGCACTAAAAAAAATCCCGTGCTATAAAATCGTGTTAAAACATACATGCGAATTATGAAAATTTTAGCGAGCGGTAAGTCTCTTATATTAAAAAATCGCACGAGTTCGAAAAACTATAAATATTTACTGAGTAAAAGATACAATAAAGGAGATCATTAAATAGTTTTATGGAAAAAATACGCATTAAGAAGCAACAATAATTCATTTGAATAAAAATAAATAGAAAAAAATATTTCGTGAATTTTTCGAAAATTTTAACCAGCTGTTAAAAGCGGAAATTCATCCTCAATATTATCAAATGTGTGTACAAAATATTGTACGAAATAAATACAAATTATTTTCAAAAAATGTTTCAAAAGATTCTTGCAGAAAGGGCATTTTTTTTTCTTAATTATGAAACTTTCCAAAATATGTAGTGTAAAAAAAGATCGTGTAAAAAAAGAGTAAAATAAAATATCTGAGACCTTTTCGAGACTGGATCAAACAAAAATGCTAATCAACGTGGTTTTCGATTTTACATAAAGGGTCCGCCAGATAACTTTTTTTTTTTTGAAAATGCTATAAAAAAAACTACTGAATATTTTCTCAAATTTCTTTTTTTATTTAAAAGTACAATCCTTCCGGTTAATAATGAAAAATAATTTCATTCAAATGGCTGCCTCGGCTGGCCATGAAGTAGCCTACACGATCGGTCCAATTTTTAAGCACATTATCGATTGTGTGCAGCTGTATTTCACCAATGGCTTCACGAATATTGTCCTTTAAAGCGTCAATTGTCTCTGGCTTGTCGGCGTAACACTTATCTTTGACCGCACCCCACAAATAATAGTCCAACGGTGTCAAATCGCAGCTCCGAGGTGGCCAAACGACATCAGCTCTGCGGCTGATAATGCGATCTTCAAAAACAGGGCGCAAAACATCGAGTGTAGCTTCGGCTGTGTTTCACGTAGCGCCGTCCTGTTGAAACCAAATGTTGTCAATATCCTCCTCTTCAATTTTTGTGAACAAAAATTCGTTCAACATGGCCCGATAACGATCGCCATTGACTGTAACGGCCACTCCATGCTCATTTTCGAAGAAAAAATGGCCCAATTATGCCTCTTGACCAAAATCCGCACCAAATAGTGCCTCGTTGTGGGTGCGTCGGCTTTTCAATGTATGCGTGCGGGTGTTCTGTGCCCCAAATGCGACAATTTTGCTTGTTTACATACCCGCCAAGATCAAAATGAGCTTCACCTGAAAAGATGATTTTTCCTGTTAAAGCGGTCTGCAACATTACCATGATTTTCAAAGTAATGTCGCAATATTTCCCAGCGTTGTTCAAGCGTATACACAACCATATTCGTTCAGCGGAAGGATAAAACTATTTATCTGTCAAATCAGACATGAGCTAAGTGTTACCATTCACGAAATAAGCACTAGTTAAAAAAAAAGAAACGTTAAATGGCGGACCCGTTATATTATTTTTATTTAAATGTTTTATTTATAAACTAAATAAGACTTATATTTCAAAATTATTCCATGTATGTACATTAGGGATATAACTTTTTAACAATTTTTTAAAATCTCAAAATAGCACAGTCCCATAGAGCATAAAAAACCATAAGGGAACGTATATTTATTTGTTCGATGAAGTTTTGAAAATTTTTAATTTTCTTTTTGGTTAAGAAAAATTAATAATATGTTTATTTGAAACAAAAAATAGCTCAAGTATGAAATTTCATTAATATTTAGTATCTTTAACCTTTTTTAACGAAAAAAAAAAATTAAAAATTAATAAAAAAAAACACCGTATAAAGTTTTTTTTTATATTTCTGACTTTTTTTAATTTTATTTGCTAAAATATTTTGAGAAAAATTAAAAAGGTGCAAAAAATTTACTATATTGAAAACTTAAAGTCATCCAATCATAATACATGAAAATAGTGATGCACCTGATATATTTTATTAATTAAGACTATCCTAGAGCAGTATTACCGCTGTTACAAACTTGCTGTATAAACTTAATATGCCTTTTAGTTCAAACTAGCAAAGGTTATAACCGCAATAGCACGTAGCAAAATTAATTCTTTTTAATATTCGAAATACAAATACATGCACACCAAGCACACTAACCAACTCAACTAATTCAACAATCAAATTGTTCTGGCATCTAAACATAATATAAAATTTAAACGGCCAACAGACTATAATATCATACCATCGATTTGTCTGTCCGCGTGATAGACTACTAAATGGCCAGTAAACAATTTACTCTGTGTAAAATGTTGAAGAACAAGAATCATTTTGTTGCAGGAAGCTAAATTGTTGTTATTATTGCTTGTATTGTGTGGTTCACAAATTAAATTCCACATAAAAGCAATTTTGAAAATGTTTTTAATGAAAATGTACAAAACATCATTTATTTAATATTTATTATTTTTATAAGTTGTTTTCGTTTTCCTCCGTTAAGAGATTTGATAGGAATACTTGTGTATATACTCGTTTATGTATGTGTATATGTATGCATATGTGAGCGAGTTCAGAAATTAAGAGCAGCTAAAGAATCTATTAACTTCCGGGCAGTGGACTTTTTTTCTTTTGTAATAAACGTACGCACACACTCACTCACTCACTCACTTACTGATTCGCATGCAGGCGTTTATGTAGTACGTGACAACGATGAGCGAAATGTATTAAAAGTCCACAGGAAAGGATAGCCAGGCAGCAAAATTTAAAAGAAGAATAAAGGATTATTTTCATTTATTCTAAAATTACAAAAGCAAAAGAAGACGGAAAATGTTGTTTTAATATCGTTATAGACATGAATATTGACAGCATCAATAAACACAATTTTCTTTATTTTATTCCTTCTTTGTTTTTAATATGTTTTTTTTTTTATTTGTTGTTGTTGCTGTGTTGCAGTGGATATTTGCAACAGCAACAATAACAAAAAACGCATTAAAGCAAGTAATACACATGTTTTCTTTAAAACATCTCAAATTATTGACATCGATATTGCCGCTGGCGGTATATTTTCAAAAAAAAAAAAATTAAAGATATAAAAAGACGAAGAACACAGAAGCAATAAAGTGAAGTCCTACTTGTAGTGCAAGTTAATTTGTTTTTCGAAGCTTTTTCATTTCATTCGAAATTATCCAACGAAGTTATTCTATATATATCTACATCAGCATTAGAGACACCCTACATCATGATTGCAATAAACACTGAATAACTTGTAAATTGTGCAGATGCCATGCCAATGACAAATTAGATTACTCGCTTTTTAAAAGTTTGTTTCTTAAGTCTTTTGTTTTTGAAACGAAAAAACCTGGAATTTGTTTTTGAAACGAAAAAACCGGACACTAATGGCGTTACATATATGTTACATGTGATTTGGCAACATTTTTAAATGTTCCCACGACTTTTACAAAGTGTTGCATATTTTAAGTTTATAAAAGAACATAAATGTTAGCAATAATCAATAAAGTAAAGAAACAATAACAAAATCAGCTGTTAATATAATGCTGCACTTATGCCCCTTTAATTAAAATGAGTGTTGAACATGTAACATTTTTTTTCTTTTTAAGGGTAACATCATGAGAAAAGAACTCGTTACAATTTTATAATAGCACATATTTTGCAGAAAAGAACAGAAAGATATGTAGAAGGCAGAATAAATGCAACATATTACTCAGAAAAGAAAACGCCATAAGTTTGTTTCTTAAGTCTTTTGTTTTTTAAGTGAAAACTTCTTTTTTGTATAGTCTATGTATGATGACTATACAGTGTTGCCGCTTTGGAATTTTTTTTTAAATTTCCAGTGTTGCTACTTTTCCCGGGAAATTTTCCGGGATTTTCAGGGGATTTTTGTCGAAGTTTTTGGCGGCAGTCCCCGAGTGCCACACGTCTATTTTTTACCAGAAGTTGCATGCAGGAAATAACAATGCCTCCCTCCTACTTAATGTGTCACGTTTTGTGGGAAATGCATAGAATCGAGGAGGAGTGAAAGAAAGTTTCATTCTTTTACAACTCTTCTAGTACGCCTTTTGTTAATTTTAGAGCAGTGCTGCAGCGCCTCTGGTGCTAGGTAGACGCATAAATATTTTCATCTGCACTAAATGGGCATGTAAAAAATATATTTATCTCGCCGGCAAAGAAGAGTGCAGCCAGGTAAATATTGTCTAATGTCACCAAATTAAAGGGTGTTGTCCCCAAAAATCCAGATTTTAAAACTGGAAATCCCCAATTTTGTCCCCAATAAAGATATGTATATTAAGCATCATAAAAAACAATTTTTTTTATTAATTTTATTACATACATTTATTTAAGTTAATGCATTCGTATGTGCTCAATGGAACTTTTGAATCCATAGAATATTTTAAAATTCCCTACACGAAATTAAATTTATTCTTTTTACTATGCTTTAGAGTTGTAAATTTATAAATAACTCAAAATTTTCCATACTCTCAGTGAATATTTAAGCATTTATTTTGCTAGTACAGTTAAATAATCAAAAAAAATTTGTTTGAACTCCTGTTGCTTCTAATTCCTTTGAACATTCTATGAAAACATCAATATTAGCAACAACCGAATTACTTTACTTATCGTCAATTACTACATCCATTTTGGCAATATCAAATTCAATAAATTCTGGTTTTAAAACTTTTGAAAAATTGTTATAAAAACCAGCATCCTCAATACCATCGCCTTGAAATAATCTAAATATGGAGAAGAAAAACGCCAAGATACATAAACATATATGTATGAAAGAAAATGGTAAAATAAAGCAAAATTGATAATAGGTATACTGAAAATGAAAAATGCCCAAATCCCTCCCCACGATAATCTGTCCCCAAAAACAAGCTAAAATCCCCAATTTGGGGAATAATCCCCACACCTGGCTACACTGGTAACAATCACTACGTTAGCAGTATTGAGTGATCAGTGCTATGCCAGTAACAATTAATTCAATACCGCACTACTGCACTTCCTTCGAACTTCTTGCAAAGTTCAAACCTTTTATCAAATTTCCGACATCTGTCACTGTATTTTAAGTTCAAAAGAAGTAGACGAATCTTGCTAATCCATTTTACCTAAAATTTTACACTAAGTTTTTTTTTTTAATTTCTCGGCACCGATATCTCTCAAACCGCTTCACCGCTTTGAATCATTTTAACAGCTCAAAATCAGAGATGAGTTTTGAAAATTAATTTGATAATGTAAAGAGATTTGTTCGACATTGATCGATTTGAATCAAATTAAATGTGTATTCGGTGTTGTATTTCGGGCTTAAGAATTGATCAGATTTATTTAAATAAGAATTTTGTTTCGAATCGGTTCATCATCTATAGGACACCTAGCTGAGCCCAGTTCTTTAAAATGTGTTGGTTCCGATCGGTTAAGCTGTTCTTAAGTTATGAGGAGTTGTAAACTTATTTGGACACACACACACACATACATCCCCAAGGACATCATCATAAAAATTGTCAGAATAGATTCCCATATCTTTAAAGCGTGGAGATCTAATAAAAATCCGATTTTCCGAAGTACGGAAAATGAAGGGTAAATTTAATAAGTTCTTATTTTCAACACAGGGATGTTAAAAATGCATTATGCCCTCCCTGATCAGGGTTTGAGCTCACGTTCTTAGTCTTAATTTACGTTTGTAGTCCATGCTTTAACTACTTCAGCCAACTGCACAATTACTGTTGTCATTTATCGATATTTGTTACATATGAATATTAAGAAAAATTTATGATAAATTCTTTTTGCTTATATGATTTAATATATCATACATACTTTTTGTAGGGAATAGCATTTTTCATTAATATCCTTTATCGTCATACCATCAAACATCAATCGCTCTATCACCTGCACTTAAATTCGCATGTTTCTTTTACTGTAAATGATTAAAAGTTCATCAGGTGTAGCAAATTTTCAATCGTTTTTAAATTAGTTTAGTGGTACTTACGATTAAAAGAATTTATATAAAAAAAAATAATATTAATAATAATATAAGAAACAATTGTCTACATGGGAGCTAAAACATGTTTCCGCTGCAACAATGGAACAACAAAATTACTAACACGTGATCAATATGTTTTACAGCGGATGATCGTTGACCAAGAAGCATGATGTTTGGATATTAATCGTGCAAAACGATTATTTGGTTTTATTTTTCTTGAACGCATTTAACGCACTGCAAGTGGCCAGCCAGAAAATTCTTCTGTTCTTCTGTCGTTATCTTCTTGTTTTATTTTTCAGACAATTTTTATAAACTGTTTCTTAAATCTATTTAACAATTTCTTTGTTTCTTTCCTTAAATTATTGGGCTGTTTGTTTGCAAACAGACATTGTTCGTTAGGGGCTGTGCACATACTATGCAACGCTGTTTTCAGAGATTTTATACCCCCCCCCCCCCCCACCCCACGGTACGCCATTTAATAATTTTTCAGTGCAAAATTTCCAATCCATCACAAATCTTTAACCCCCCCCCCCTCTCTTGGAGCGTTACGTAATATGTGCACAGCCCCTTATTCATTCGGGCTGGTTGGGGTTTGGAGTTTTTTGTTTTTTTTGTTTTTTTCTTTCTGTTAATTTAAAATTAAGTTGTGTACTTGTTTCTTAAGGAAAATTCCCACTGTTGTCGTTAACAAAATATTTGCATAAATCTTGTCATCAAATTCTATTGGCGCCACTTTTCTAGATGATAGTCCAACTAGACCATGTAACCATGATCAGTTACTATCTTTGTCATTGATATAAAACAAAAAACAATGTAACACAGAGCTACAGAAAGCTTTGGCGGGGAAGAAAATAAAACATAAGGAAAAGAAGCCTTATGACCTGTCTTGCTACATGCTTTTGATTGTAACGTAAATAAACTATTGCACAGTGGAAGTCTTGTTGCTTAAAAAGAAAAAAATTAAACAAAAATGTCTTAAAGTTTCAAGCTGTAGAATGACTCCATGCATCGTTTTTTTTTTCTCAAGACAATTGAGGATTGTTTTCTGAAAATATTAAATATATTCAACGTAACATTTTTTTATATTTATTTTGCAATTTATAATTCAGTTTTCAATTCAGAATTTTCAGATACACTTTCTGGAAACTTTTAATTTGTGAGGGATCACAAAAATAAGTTTTTCACCAACTTGGCTCAACCTAAAACACTGTAACACGTTTATTCAATGAAATTCCAAAGTAGCGAAAATTGTTTATTTTTGGCAGACTTTAAAAAGAAGAAAACTTAAAAAATAAAGCTAAAACAAAAAAAAACCAAACCATGACCAAACTTACAGCTGCCACTACACACAAACACATGCATTTCAAATATTTGTATAGAAAAAAAAAATACATGATTATATGTATGCTTCTGTGTGTCCTCGTCGTGTCTAACAAGACATCAACCAAAGACTCTAGTTTGTATCCATACTTAAAAGAAGAAGAACAAAAAGAAGGGAAATAGCCTCGAAAAAAATAAACCCTGCGAACAATGACAAAAATTAAAGTCTCGACAACTTGTGAGGTTGCGCCTCCACCAGGCAGTTAATTAATTCTACATACAGCATGCACTCACACTCATACATTCAAAACATAGTGCATACATCATGCCACAATATCATGATGATGATCAATATTTGTTGTACCCATTGTCGCCGTTATGCCGCCATGCTTGCATGGAAGCTTTATTTTGGCGACAAAGCTTTTTGCTCCTCACTCGTTCCTAGTATGTAGTACTTGTGTGCACTTGCTTTTTAAAGTCACATTATATTTTTTAACATCCCCAACTGCAGTACCGCCGTTGTTTTTTTTTTTTTTTTTTTTTTTTTTTTTTTTTGCAAAAATAGTTAAATACAAAATCAAGTCATTATGTTTGTCACTCTTAACTTGAAGCAACAATGATCACTGTTAAGAAAAGAAGTTCATAAATATCATGACTGACTAACTTTGTATATCGCCAATAAGTAGAAATAGTTTTTTTTTTTATATTTTCGCAGAAAAAAATGATCACATCATAAGAAAAAATTGAAAATCTCTCAATTAGTCAAACAATTAAATCAGTAATCGAGTCGAATCGTATTGAATTGAATGTTTTGGAATGAGATTCCTTTTGTATTGAACTTGAATAAAACTGAGAATTGCAGTTGGCTTGGCATTTTACTAAACTTAAATAAAGTGAATTCCTATCAGGTTTCTTAAATTAATGCCATTCATTGCCTTTTTGAGATGACTGTGTTGGCTGTGTATACCATTGCAATTTCTTGGCCATCATCTTATCTACTGTTAGTTGGAGCATGTTTTATTTTGATTTTAGTTTTCACATTATTGTGTACATGTGTAGTTTGTTGGCGGTGGCAAGTTTATCAAAACCACCCGCAGGTTTCTACTTAACATTCATTTCACAAATTGCCACCGATTTTTTGTTGATTTTAGTTCTCAGAATACTTATTTCAGTTTTGTTTTTTTTTATATTTTCCTTTAACTGATTTGTTGCATTTGTTGTTATACTTTTGCTATCCAGGGCATCCATCAATGTTTCACTTGAAAACAGAGCCATTTAGATATTTTTTTTCTGATGCATTTTTCTCTCAATTCATTGTGTTGTTTTATCCAGGTGGTGAAAATGACTTCTTGTTTTTAAACAGCTTTATAAATTAATCTTAAAGATCTCTTTTCAACGGCTTTTAACATGGAGTGAAAACGCCAAAAGAATAATGTGACCAACTGGAATTGGAATGCTAAAATTGGTTTTAAATGCAACGTGTCCGCAACTGAAATATTATGGGTCATTGCGAACTTATGACTCAAAATTCTTACTAGTGTTTATAAATTAATATAATAGATCTTATCATGACATAATTGTCCCAATAATTATGTGTTTCCTGACGTAATCTACAATCGTTGCGGCAAAGAATTTGTTGTACTCGTAGCTTCAAAAAATTCAAAATATTATTTAGGTTGCGATAGAGAAACTAATGTTTGAATATAATCATGATTTAATTCCAAATCTTTCCAGAAAAATATTTTAATAATGAAATTAATTTATTGGGACTTTTTTTTTTTTTTTTTTTTTTTTGTTTGACTCTATAAACTATTTTTGTTGGTCACATTTGTGTAAATCAAGAACATTTAATAAAAGTAGATAAAAACTTAATTTAATCTGAGCATGTGATTATTTAGTTGTTTTGCGAGAAATCTCATGAGACCATGTCGAGTGGACAAAATTGATTTGTATTTTAACATTTCTTTCGCTAAAACGAAGTAAATAAATAAATAAATAATAAACGATTATTTTATTTCCTTTTCATACATTTTCATTTTATTAATTTAATATAAGCAACAATTGCCAACTCCATGCTAATAAATAATTTTTCTATTTATACTTTCAGGATCCATCAACGGTAAGTAATCGTAATAAATTTAAGTAAAATAAATTGCATGTTTTAAACTGACTAGATATTTTCAAACAGTTTAATTTCTAATCCAAAATGATTATAAAGGCTTATATTCGTAATTTTATGTATAAAAAGAATTAATCATGATCGATATTTCAAGGAATAGGGAAAAATTAACATCAATTTAATTTTCAACGTGCACAGAAGAACAGAAAAACGTTTGCTTCTGGAAGCCATCAATAATTATTGCTTCTGTGAACGCAATTCAAAGTTATATAAATCGTTTGAGAAATTCCCATGCTTGGATTGCATCATTACAATTCCCAGTACTACCATTCGTTTATTTTTCTTTATGTCTATTTTTATTGCTTTTTTGGACCTACGCCAAAAAAAGAAGGAGGTTATCAATTCGATATACTAGACTGAGATAAATCTGATCTATTGCTGGGTATGAATATATAGGTTTTGAGGGTCTTAGTAGGCGCCTTGACTGGCCATTGCTCGGTTAGAGCGAGGACCAGCATATGGGAAAATGGCACTCCGGATTTCTGTAGGATGTGTGGGGATGAAGAGGAGCCAGAAACTATAGAGCATATCATCTGTCATTGTCCAAGGCTGCAACGCCATAGGCAAAGATGGCTGTGCAGACGTTTTAATGGGGGCATTAGTGATATCGCGAATGAATGATAACGGCTCTTTGTTTTTCCTTGGACACTAAGGAGACTAATTAGTCAATAAATTATAAATGGAGGGAATCACAATGGATCCAATTGGGTCTCCGAGTGGATATGTATTTCACACTACCATTTCTAACCTAATTGTTGCAACCTTCATAACTCGTATCATTTGTAAACCGATTTTCATTATTTTCTTTTTTTGTTGCCAATAAAGAATCTAGGCGAAGTTGGGCCACACAGTGTGTATATTTACACGAAATCATTCGAGCTGTTTTTACCCCCTCATAACTTTGCTCACCCTGATCATAATATAATTATTGGGCACTTCCAGTATCGCTAGAGAGCTGAAACTCGGTACACAGGTAGGTCTTGGTGAGAAAATAACCAGAAAAATCTGAAAACGGGCACTTTCCACCCGGGGGGGACTTCTTTGTATGGGGCACTTCCAGTATAGCTAGAAAGCTGAAATTTGGTACACGTGCAAGTAGTGATAAGAAATTACCGAAAATGATTTTTTAACGGGCAATTTTCAACTGGGGGGACAATAATGCCCCTTCTTTGTATGGGGCACTTCCAGTATAGCTAGAAAGCTGAAATTTCGTGCACAGGTAGGTAGTGATGAGAAATTAACAAAAATAATTTTTAACGGGCACTTTTCACCTGGGGGGACTAGGGTTCCCTTATTTGTATGGGGCATTTCCAGTATAGCTAGATAGCTAAAATTTGGTACACAGGTAGGTCCTGATAAGAAATTAACGAAAATGATTTTTAAACCGACACTTTTCATCTGGTACGACTATGGTCCCCCTTCTTTGTATAGGGCACTTCTAGTATAGCTAGAAAGCTGAAATTTCGTGCACAGGTAGGTAGTGATGAGAAATTACCGAAAATGATTTTTTAATGGGCACTTTTCATCTGGGGGGAATATCATGCCCTTTTTTTGTATGGGACACTTCTAGTTGAGCCAGAAAGCTAAAATTTGGTACACAGGTAGGTCCTGATAAGAAATTAACGAAAATGATTTTTAAACCGACACTTTTCATCTGGTGCGACTATGGTCCCCCTTCTTTGTATAGGGCACTGCTAGTATAGCTAGAAAGCTGAAATTTTCTACACCGGTAGCCCAGATAAGCAATACATATAAATATTTATACAAAAACAACTTAGAAAAAGAAGTGAGATCCACACAAAAACATAAATGTGAAAATAAGGCCAAGTTCGTATCCAAAAAGTTTCGGCCGTAAAAAGTACTGAGATCAAAATAAGGACCAAGTTCTTGATAGGTACAATTCCATCTCATTTCTAGGCAGAATCGACAGTTTATTTACCGCAGATGAAACTGAGCCTCATCGGAGAAGATGATTTTCTCATAAATAATCGTTATCGTTTTCAAGTTGTTCCAAGGCAAATTCAGCAACGTTGTTCTTGCGTATATCTCTCCATGATGAAATTGTAAACACTACTGAATACAATGAAAAACAAATGACAGATATTACATATTATATATTACAAATGGCCAAAACTTCACTTCAAAATCATATCATCCCTATTGGAAAACCTTATATTTGCTCAACCTCAGATTGTTAATTAATTATTTGTTTGTATTAATGGAAATATGCCAGGTGAAAACATTTGGCTGCAATGTTCAACATCACCATTACATTAAAATACATGAAATTAACTGGATAAACATCTAAAAGGATTTTTATATTTAAGTACTAGTTTTGGTATAAAATTAAATAAAACTAAACAACAATTATTAAAATAAAATCAAATAATAATAATAATATAATCTTAAACCTTAATCTATATTCGACATTAACAAGCTGTTCATGTTCCCAAGACCAAATGAATTATATGTGAACTACTCGCACATACGAGTGAGTGCAATACAAATGAGTTCTATAAAAAATAATTATTCTGCTGTGGCCCGGTCTGGTCGGGTCTGGCATTTAATTCGCTTGTGTGCTTAATTAACAAAAAAATTAAAATAGTAAATTATTTCGAGTTTGTTAATGTTGTTTAAAAGTCTAATAATTAGAAAATATTTACATGTATTTACGCCGTAATTTAACGATAAAATCTAATTGATTAGAAAGTTTATTTCCGGCCCAAATAATATGAAAAAATGACATGACACCAATACAAAATAAAAAAAGAGGAAAGTACTAGTTTAGGTTTTAGTTTAATAACAATTCCCAAAATAATTGTTAGAATTAGAATCTGCCTTAAGAAATCGTGACCTTTACTTGGGGCACGTTCAAACTTCTTTGTGTTGAAATGTTGAATTGAAATTTTTTGTTTAATATTTCTTTAAACAAAAATAAACAAACAAACATTTATATTGAAGCCCTTAAAATAATAGCAGTGATAATGATTATGATGATAACAATGATAAAGTTAAATACATGCCTGTCAGCCAGTCTGTCATTTTACACGTATCTGTGGCAAACCATCTAAATGACATATTAAGCGCTTAACAACTGCAAACAAAAACAGGCACCAAAACTACTACGAACAATAATTGTTATGTTGTTATTAATAAACTACTACGAAGACTACTATTATTTACTCCGAGGAGTGCAGGCATGACGTCAGTCAGTCTATCTGTCTGTCGGTCACTTGGTTGTCAACTTAACCAATTAAAATATTGTACCAGGATGAATGGATAAATTTAGAAGCGTAATTTTGGTTTTATTTATGATGAACTTTAAACTTCAAATTATGCATTTTATTAATTAAAGTGGCGCGTTTAGAGTTTCTTTAGATACCGTATAACCGTACGATATACATATGTTCGTTAAAAAAATATGGTTGACGCAACAAAATATGGTTGGAGTGCAATCATACTATATCTAATATATATAAAAATGAGTTGGCGTGTGTTTGTGACAGTGACGGATTTGGCTGATTCGTTTTTAATTTTGTTCACTATTGACCCCGAATGGTTTGTAGACAAAAAAATTTGGACAAAGAGGCGTGGCACCGCCCATATAACCCAAAAATTTAAATCGCCATATTTTGGGCATTTTTTGACCTACGTCGATGATATTTGGTACATATGCTATTGGCATAATTTGGAATACGTACCAGGAGAAAATTGGGTGGGACCACGCCCCTTTTTTAGGAAAACCAAACCCTTGGACCGATCTTCCTGAAATTTTCACAGCATGTTACTGTGACTCTGGAAGGAATAATAGGCTATATGAAGTTTTGATTGGAAAAAGAGGCGTGGCACCGCCCATATAACCCAAAAATTTAAATCGCCATATTTTGCGCATTTTTTGACCTACGTCGATGATATTTGGTACATATGCTATTGGCATAATTTGGAATACGTACCAGGAGAAAAGTGGGTGGGACCACGTCCCTTTTTAGGAAAATTTAAAATCGTAATATAGTCTTAACTACTGGACCGATCGTCATTAAATTTTCTCAATAGGATATATAAATACTTTTAATTTTATTTTATAACGTGGGGGGGTAGCGAAGCACACCGCGGGATAGGCTAGTTAAAAATAAATCTGTTCTTAACATGATATTGCTAACCTAATATATTTAATTGGTTGTAAATACAAGAGCAGTTTGATAATTCCGAGACTTTCTGGAAAAAATACTTCTTTTATTTTTTTTTTTTCATTGACTTCCAAAAAAGGAGTAAATTATTAAATTTTCTGTTTTTAATTTCTTTTTAATTTTTTTCCCGCCTATCATTTGAGAACCGAATTTAAAGAAAAAAGTTTTAAATTATCTTCTCAATTTGTGGACCGATTTTATAAATTATTTTTTATATTTTTTTTTTTGCTTGCAGTTTAAACCCGTAGAAATATAAGTGGCTGGCTGCCTGAAATATTGATTTATAAATAATTGTCACTTTCCTATGTATTTTCGAAGAAAGTATGTACTTTAAACTCTCATGTGATAAAACCACCTTAGTTGCGTCGATTTTGTAATCTGTTCAATTGACATTTTCTATTGAAGTCGGGTTTTTTTTAGCCAGAATTATTGTTGAATCCAAATAATAAGATAATAATCTCCCCGTTTAATCCAAATATCTTACCAATCAGCCATTTCTTTAAATTGAGAAAAAAGAAATAAAAACAATAAAAATGCTAAATCTGAGGAGTATGCGGGGTAAGGAATCATTTCGTACCATGTGCATAATCGCTACACCCATTGCGCGGATAAATTTTTCATATTCAAATACTGATACCAAATGTTATGTATTCGCTCTGTTGAGATGCCTACAGCATTAGTCTTCACACATTTGTATTCTCCAATCGTTCATTTCATTGGAGCTGTGCACATATTACGTAGCGCTATTTTCAGAGATTTTAATCCCCCCCCCCCCCTCACCCACCGTAACGCTTTTTAAATGCTTTTCAGTGCAAAATTTTCAATTCGTAACAAATCTTTAATCACCCCCCATGGAGCGTTTCGTAATATGTGCACAGCCCGCATTCCACATCGGTTTTATCGACTATTTCTAGCGTGATGGTCTAAACTTTTGGTGTCAGTAGTTCTGGTACATACGACTGCAACGTAAGTCAGTAAATCACTTTTTAACAAGTGAAATTGATGGTGTAGGGTCCTTTTAACAGTTATCAAGTCTATGATATGACTAAACTAATCATATTACATGTGGAACATACAAATAGCATAATCTTAAATAACGAAATATATGTATATTGTTTTCAAAAATTATGAATGGCCAAGCATTGTTTTCTCCTGCAATTTGATTTTCAATATAACCTGCTGGCCGACCTACCCTAGCTACGTGATCTATGAAATTAAAAATGAATATTTTTATTTCATAATGTCCCGATGTTTCGTGAATTTTAGTGCAACTGTGTGATAGATTTGTTGTAAAATATTTTGAAATTACAGTCTTTACCATACTAACATTTAGGTCTTCATGTATGCCCGCGTATTCTGAAATACATACTAGTGAGCTCTTGTAATTAAATAAAGGATTTTATTTTATTTATTTTATTGAATGCTTTGCATTTTCCCTGTGATTTAAACAAATTCAGAGATTAAACAGCCTACACATTTTATCTTCTATACTACGAAAACATCTCATATTCCCACAATATCATTAAAAGCTAATGAAAATTCAAGTTCCTCAAAGGAAATGTGAATGGAATGTGAATATTAAATGTTTGATCATTCATTTTGTGTGTTTTAAATGCGTTGTGTTCTGTCATTTTACAACTTGTCAAAAGTTGTCAGCTAACCGACAATTGAGCTTGTTAATTTTAATCGTAGTTATTTTGTTCCTAAACTCACTAACTATTCATTGGAATTATTAATGATGTGTGTGTTTGTGTCCACACTAAAGAAAACTTTAATTTTAGAGAAAAAAAAACAGCACCAACAAAACAGAATTAAATTACGGAAGAGAAGACAGTGAAAATAACTTGAAAAAAGACATGAATTCATATGCAATAACAACAAAAAGAACTACTTCAAATTATAAAACGTGATTAAAATCGCTGGATATTGAGAGTTGAGAATGTCGTGAAAGAAAAGAATCCTGTTTTTCACTCTTGTTTTGTTTTATTTTTTTTGCAAGTGACAGGTGCACTGCACATTTGGTTTTTTATTTTTCAATAATAATAAAACTTCACCTAGTTTGTGATAATGAGCAGGTATATTTTAGATTATTAATAAATATTCATTCGTATAAAAAATATAAATTTCATTTTAATCAGGGTTGGAAATGTCAGAACTATTAGACATTTCAATGATTCAACTTGCACTTATTGTTTTTTTTTTTTTTTTTTTTTTGTGTTTTATCACCAGCTTATTTTGTTATTGGCTAATTTCACATACAACCGATTGCATCTCCGTTTTATGGTCCGTTGACTTTGAATTTAAAGCGTTTTATTACTATTTTATATTAACCAGCTAAACAAGTTTTCTGTGAATCATGTACATGCCTTTTGGATATATGATTCTTTTTCAAAATTACATTTGCCATCCCTGATTTTACAATACCAAAAATAATAAGGGTATTATTTATAAGTTTGTCATTCCATGTGTATTTTTAACAATATTCATATGAGACACATAAAGTATACATATTCTGGAACCTTATAGGTTATCAAGTTGAATGGGTCATGTCTGTATGTCTGTACGTGAAATCGGTTTTCCAAAGCCACTAGAAGTGTTGGAGATTTTATTGTGTCAGGATTTGTCTTAAAACGATTCGTATTGAAAATTGGCAAAAGGAAAAAAGAAAATAAAATGAAGGGTATTAAAGATTCGACATATTGTGGTCATAAATAGTTGAATGAAAATAATATTTGGCAATTGCCGTTGAACGTTTTCTTTCTATTCCCTCACATGAGAAATACTTCTTTTTTACGAATAACTTTACCATGATTTATGAGTTTCTTTTAGTTTGAAAAATTAGGGATCAGTTTTTTTTCCCTATCTTTCTTTAGTTTTAAGTCGCAAAGCAAGTAGCAGCAGTCTTTAGGTTTTCTGCTTTTGAAAAGCGGCGGCTTCATTCTGCAAATGTGTCAGTTTAATATTCTTGCGTTATTCGATATCTTTAATTGGCTTCATAATCAACAGCCAAACAAACCACTACGTAAAAATATTTACACAAGTTCCGACTCATTTGTCAGTTAATAAAATGAGGATCGTTTGTCGTGTCGGCGTTTATTGGATTGCCAGGTTTATAATTATTTGGCAAAACGCTGGTATTAAGATATATTTGACTAATACCTTTACATCTATGTTGTATGCCATTTTCATTTTAAGCGAGAGTGTTTAAATAGAAATCTCTCATTCTTTCTGACTGAAAAAACGGTGTGTAGCATGCCACAAAGTTGCATAGTGTAAGTGCGGCATAAGCGTGCGTCTTTTTTTATCCCAATAATGGTGCTTTCCCTTAATTTAATGTGATAAATAGCAATAATGAGTCCAACTAGAGGAAAGGAATCATATATTTTTATTTATATTAATATTTTTCACAAGGATTCAGAGAATTCTACAGGTATACTAGGAAAATTTGTTACGGAAAAAATAGCATAGAAAGAAGAGTGTTTTTGGGCACTACATTTGAAATCTCCCACATTGAAAGTTACAGAAAAGACAGCTGGAGAAAATTTTATCATTTTACAATCTGTTGGCCAAATTGCAGATTTTATTAGATCATATTCTATTATAGTACACTACACAGAGAAAACAGTGCATAATAAATACCTAATAAAATAGAACAAAATTTATAAGATATCTCTATGGATTTTTTTCAAGATGGAAGACTTATTATTATTTTAATAAGGAAAACCTTAATGAAAAAATCAAGAAGGAAACTTATGGTTTTTATTAGGTATTCTTATTGTTTTTTTCAAAAAGGTTTTTCTTAATAAAATAAAATATTTTATTGGGTATTTATTAGGCACTGTTTTCTCTGTGTGATGTTAGGAAATACAAATTTAATGTCATCAGAACGTCATGGTACGGCCGGAATGCTTATTTACAACATGAAGTTATATTATCTGGATGAGGGTTAATGAAAACATTTTTAAAAAATTTACGTCTGTTAGGACTCGAACCAAGGAGCTTCGGTTTCGTAAACAGGCACTCTAACCACCTCACTACTACGCATTGCTACATGTTACCAGCCAGTTTAAGAATATGCTTTACACATGATCATACAGGAACCTAATGAAATCAATAAGGAATACCTATTTGAAAAAATCAATAAGATGGCCTAATGAAATCAATAAGAAATCCCTTTTTATACAATTTATACGAAAACCTAATAGAATCAAAAAGTTTTTCTCTATGGATTGTTATTTTAGTGCCAAAAACAACGGAAATTGCGTAAAAAAAAGTTGTGAGTAACAAGTTTTCTTCTTGATTTTATGTATTTTCCTTTTTGATAAAATTAAAAAGATTTACCACATAAAAATAATGAGGAATCTCTTCGGAAAAATCGTCGCTTCTTTCTGCTGGGATACCCCTTAGCCTAAAAACGTTTCATAAAGAAAATATTCTTGATTCTATTAGGAAGTTTTGGCTCTGCGTTAGTTTGCTGTGCTCATCGAATATCATTTAAAATTTGTCCATATTTAAAGTTTTACACAAGTTTACCTTTTATAGTATATAAATTTATTTAGCTAAATCACATAAATACTTAGATTTTTTTTTGAAAATTTTTAATAATGTTCATCCGATTCATCCGAAACGATCAGACCATTTAAAAGCGTTTGAACATATTTTATAGCCCAAAGACGAAAATTGAAAATTTTCAATTCAATTTTGAAAAGAGTAGAACGGCTGCTTTTAAGTTGTAAAGGGCTGAAAATTGTGGAAACCGGCCTGCTCGTAGTTGTGGCCCACAGGTGAAGAACATGACAAGTTTTTTACGGGAAACTCAAAAGTAAAAACTCTGTGAAATCAAAACCCCTCTTTTCCTTAAAATAACAAAAGTTTGGCAACTCACAAATCAACTCATAAATAACATAAATGAAAGAAGAAAAAAAAGAAAGAAAGAGGAAACGAAACGACTTATGATAAACTTACATAGCATTCATATGATCAATCGATAAATAATATTCAGACAGGTGGAAAAGCTTTATTGTAACTGACTTATTTAGCCATTTCAATATTCGAATTTCCGTCCATAATCGACTGACTGACAAAACAACACACCAACTAAACGACCAAAACAAATGAAAAAAAAAACAACCAATTTGATCTGTGGCGCACAAAAAATGACTGATGATGATATTCAAGTATTTTTACGACGAGAGTTGCGAAAACTGTTCATTCTAAATGTGGCACGTTCGTATAAGTTTATTCATCACTGCTTTGTAGCACCTTCAACAGATGCATTTATCTCGATAGCACAACACGCTCTACAAAAATATACACAAATTATGTGTATGTTTTTTTCTCTGTATTATTAAGTTGTTTAAATATTTTGACTTTTTAACATGTCAGAAAGAAATATCAATAATAATGAGTCGATGCCATTCTACAGAACTCACAAAAAAAAGTGTACGAAGACAAAACATAGATATACTGGTGCTGGCTGGTATTCATTTCATAATTTTAAAGGGGCCACTTGTATTTTTATATCCTTGGGCAGGATTTAACAGTTCATAGTGATTACGATGTTTTTCATATTTTTTTTTTGTGTTTCATTTACCCACAATGTTGTACGATGCTCGAGAGAAGAACAACAACAGAGAAATAAAAACAAACATTGTCTTTTTTAAGTATCGGATCTATTAAGTAAATGTACTCGTAATTAGTTGTAATAACAATCCACAATAAAACAATAAAGGCAGCTATTTATGAACTTGTATTCCTGTCAGCAGTAGGGTGAGTTTTTGTGTTGTTTTAATGTTGCCAATAAAGGTGTTTTGTTTTTTAATGTTCGAAACAACACGAATGTGGCTGGTATTGTGTCCATATTAAGTTGATATGTATTTTCATAATTTATTCCACGTGGTTTAAAATGCAAAGAAAATATTTTACAATAGATACGTACATACATACACACATTGCAAGTTATTTAAATTATTAATTTTATATAAATTTTTTTTATTAATAAAATGCTGTATATTTATTTTAATGAAGTGATAAATTTGAAAAGTACGTTATTCCCCTTAAAAGAATTATGGTGGATTTTCGTTTCTTTCCTCCTTTAAATCCGCGTATCTACAACGAGCTAATGACGCCTAAAGTAGTGAAACAATCTTGCTGAAATGTTCATAGTATATTTGCTATGGTCAATAAAACATTATAGCCGTATTCACAATCTTGTGCATTTGATATTGCAAATTTATGCAATTGCACATTTATTCTATCGATTGTGAATGATATCTTTGGGTTAGGTTGCAATGCTTGATGCAAAACACAAAATTCACAGCTGATTGATAAATAAAAAAATTTTTTTCCACTGAAATTTTGACCTAAAAATAAATATCAGAAATTACTCAAGTATCAAAACATTTACTTAATTTTTATTATAAAAATAAGGATTAATTTGTTAGTTAGTCAGGATTTTAAATAATATGTAAATTTAAATAATTGAATAATTTGGTTTGAGATGTTTTGCGTTTTGCTAATTTTTGCTTTTTTTTTATTAAATTTTTTTATTTCAATAATTAAGTTATGCATTTTTTTATTTCATTAATTTTTGTTTGTCTGGTTAATTTCCTTATGCTTGAAATATTTTTGTTTTATAATTTTGAATAACATTATTAATATTTGAATAAGCAAAATCGGCTTAGCTCACTGCGTATCAGCTGTCGTCTTGCAATTAAGTGTTGCATAAGTAGAGTAAATATATGCTATTGGTTTTTAGTGTTGCTTATTTGCAAAGATATAGCGTGTGCATTTCTCTGTATTTTGTTAGTGTAGAGTAAAAATATCCTACACCATTTTGCAATTGCAATGATGCAAGACCATTTGCACAAGATTGTGAATAGGGCTTATAAGTTTGCTATATATTTTAAATGTTATGTGGGCGTGACACTACCTATATTTAAGAACATTTTAGTGTATCATATAAATAGAACTAATGCAACTGAAACTTGACATTTCGTGCGCGTAGCCTTGTATGTATTAGTTCAATCGGAAAAATATTAAGGAGTGGACAGGTGAGGGCGCAGTGTATTATTCTTAAAAAAATAGTCAAAATCATATAAGTGGGTGTGGCACCTGTCACATACATACATACTTATAGTGAAAAATAATATTGGAATGTTTTTGGAGCATAAAGAAACATAAAATTGTGTATAATGTTTCTCAGAATATGGGTGTGGCACTTTCCACAAAGAGGAAATCTTTATACAGGCTAAAGTTCGTAAATGTTCATAATCAGAGAAATATTAAATAAACATTGTTAACATATTTCGAGCAACAAAGGAAAAATTTAGTATCTAAATATCCCTTTAGATTTCAACTACACTGGCCGAATAGAACAAACGTTGTTTTCGGTAGAAACCACTAAACCTCGACAGTATTCATGTGCAAATGCTTTCACTACATGTTAGGTAGCTCTGTTGAACGTGATTACATATTCCATTTATACACTATTACAAATACAAATAGAATACGCTCCTTCTCACAACTAATTGGATGCTAGCTGGGGAATTTTTTTATGTTTTCAACATTTATTAAACATTATAGTAATGCCAGCGAGTATAGTTTATCCAAAGGCATTAGCAAGATTTTATTATTATCACAATATGTAATTTAAACCAATTAATTAATGTTAAATAGATCAGAATCATGAAAATAAATTTTATTTCAAAGTTTTATTGGTCTTCTCATCAGAATGAGTTTGTGGTGTAACGAATCATGCCGGGTTCTTTTTTTTTTTTTTTTTTGTTAGGCCCAACACTCAGGGAATGACCTCTTCTCATGCAGTGCATTGTGCCGGAACTAAGAAAACTGGTTGTGGGAAGGAGGATAGAGGGAGTAGTGATTGTGGACATTCAATTTGTACCTTACCATACTGAAGACAACTGAAAAGACGGTTCGGTTAAAGTACGTATTTTCTCTGTAATTAGTAGTACGATTCTCTGGCATATCACCATAAAAGGATGTGATCCTAATGATCGTTTTGTACGTAAAAAATGTCGGGTTTTGGAATCAAATATCCTGATTTCATTAGAACACATTCCGTTGTAGTAGCGATAGAACTGTGAAAAACACAACCCACATTGCGAAGAGTTGGCCACCCGATAAGTTTCTTCGGCCTCTCCCGTACCTTCAAATAGACTTTGAAGCACCGGCCCATATATGTCCTTTGTATTCCATTTTCGGTCGAATATAGGTGGTATAAATATTAAGGAGTTAGATGAACTGAGGTATTAAGAAAGCGAAGCACTTGAATGTGACATGAAAAATGTGATCATTCCAACGAACATAACACTGGATTTTTATGCCAAGAACATCAAGAGCTT
This sequence comes from Lypha dubia, assembly GCA_947311025.1. NCBI lineage: Eukaryota > Metazoa > Arthropoda > Insecta > Diptera > Tachinidae > Lypha > Lypha dubia. The sequence goes on from OX371263.1 coordinate 54,322,346, forward strand.
CATACATAATTACATACAAATAGTTTTTAATGCTCTATTCATTATTTCTCGTCAACATCTTATTGCGAAACTTGTTCAATTTCAGCATTAACGTATTTTGCCGGGGAATCCCAGCAATGAAAGCAATGCGATTGATAAATCCTTTTTCATGGAAAGTTAAAAAGTCCTCAATTTTTTTTTTTTTTTTTTTTTAATTAGGACCAGCACTCAGGGGATGACCCCTACGTATGCAAAGCATTGAGCCGGAACTAGGAAAATAGGTTTTGGGAAGGAGGATAAAGGGAGTAGTGTTTGTGGACATTCGATTTGAACTCCGACACACTGATAGTGGCAGGAAAGACCTCTGCGGGGAGTTTATTCCACATACGAACAGTACGGCCAAAGTACGAATTCTCTCTGTAATGCGTGGTGCGGTTCACTGACATATCGACCACAAAGGGATGTGCTCCTGATGAAAAGCGTGTTATACGTGAAAAGTGGCGGGTTTCAGGAACAAGTTCCCTGATTTCATTAGAGCACATTCCATTGTAGTAGCGATAGAACAACGAAACACACCCAACATTGCGTCGATGCTCCAATGAGTCAATAGAGTTGGCTACCCTACTGTCACCGATAAGCTTCTTCGCCCTATCCTGTACGCGGTCGAGTACTTCAAAATAGATTTTGAAGCACCGGCCCATACATGAGAGTTGTATTCCATTTTTGGTCGGATAAAGGTGGTATAAATTGTAAGGAGATCAGATGGAGTGAAGTATGTCCTACACCGTCTTAAAAAGCCGAGGCACTTGAATACTTCTTTTGAGACATGAAAAATGTGATCATTCCATCGAACATCACAATGAATTTTCATGCCAAGAACATCAAGAGCTTCTGATTCCTCAATATCTATACCATCCATGTTTACAGATGGTGCAGCATGTCCGGTCATACGTCTGTGCGTGAGCATAGCACATTGGGTCTTTCGTGCATTAATATTGACCCTATTAGCATGACCCCAATTTGAAATTGTCAGGAGATCGCGATTTAGTGTATCATTCATATTTTGCCGCATTGCCCGGATCTCCGACGGGCTTAGACTGTTACTGAATGAATATGAATGAACTAAGCTGCTGTCATCTGCAAAAGAGTAGATAGGGGGTTGGAAGTTTGACACAAGCCTATCAATGCGCACGGTAGTGCGCCAGGCCTAGTTCGGCCACACAGTGTGTATATTTTCACGAAACCATTCGAGCTATTTTTACCCCCCCCCCCCCCATAACTTTGCTCCTTCTGATCATAATAGAATAAAACTTGAAACATATGGTCTCCCCACAGAGGTGACCTCACAGGTTAAATTTGAAAGTTCTACCATAAAAGCTTCCCGAGATATTAAGGTGTGAAAAGTCCATATTTTAGTACATATTCACTGACTCACTGACTCATCAATATTATTGGGCACTTCCAGTAAAGCTAGAGAGCTGAAACTTGGTACATAGGTAGGTCTTGGTGAGAAAATAACCAGAAAAATCTGAAAACGGGCACTTTCCACCCGGGGGGACTAGGGTTCCCCTTCTTTGTATGGGGCACTTCCAGTATAGCTAGAAAGCTGAAATTTGGTACACAGGTAGGTAGTGATGAGCAATTACCGAAAATGATTTTTTAACGGGCACTTTTCATCTTCGAGGGGACAATCGTGCCCCTTTTTTGTATGGGGCACTTCTAGTTGAGCTAGAAAGCTTAAATTTCGTACACAGGTAGGTCCTGATGAGAAATTAACAAAAATAATTTTTAAAGGGGCACTTTTCACATGGGGGGACTAGGGTTCCCTTATTTGTAAGGGGCATTTCCAGTATAGCTAGAAAGCTGAAATTTGGTAGACAGGTAGGTCCTGATAAGAAATTAACGAAAATGATTTTTAAACCGGCACTTTTCATCTGGTGCGACTATGGTGCCGCTTCTTTGTATAGAGCACTTCTAGTATAGCTAGAAAGCTGAAATTTTCTACACAGATAGGCCCAGATAAGCAATACATATAAATATTTATACAAAAAAAAACTTAGAAAAAAGAAGTGAGATCCACACAAAAACATAAATGTTTAAATAAGGCCAAGTTCGTATCCAAAAAGTTTCGGCCGTAAAAAGTACTGAGATCAAAATAAGGACCAAGTTCTTGATAGGTACAATTCCATCTCATTTCTAGGCAACCTGTAAGTTTGGCAATATTTTTCCAAGAATTCTTTGCCATATTAGAAAGGCAAACAAATTGTTCTCCTTATTTTGATCTCAGTACTTTTTACGGCCGAAACTTTTTGGATACGAACTAGGCCTTATTTTCACATTTATGTTTTTGTGTGGATTTAATTAATTCAGAGTTATTTTTAATTATATTTTCTTTGTAAACTTTTTTAATCATTTTATTAAAAGCATTTTTTTGTAATATTTCTTTTCTTTTTCGGTATTTCAATCACATGCTGAATGACAACCTTTTCATCATTTTAATCGTAATAATCTAAATATTATGACGCCTCATCAAATGGCGGCGGTAAATAATTCCGATTGTAAAATAACGATGATGCTGATCATAATGATAATACTATCTATCACACATTCAATGAAAACACTCAACTCTGAAAATAATGCAACTAAAATGTCTTTGAAAATCTTAACTCAATTGCACCTTGTTGCTGTTCAACTGGCATCTACTACGACAAAATTTTATATTTAATACAAACAACATAAAATTAAAAAAAAAAATAAATAAAAATTTATTTCTGCCTGCTGGTAATGTGATAACGTGCGAAACGCTTCTGTCTGTGAACATGGAATGTTTCCTTCATTGTTTAACTGTTGAACAACGTAATTGGAATGGTGTTGGTGACGTTGCTGATGCTGGTGGTGTTGACGATGATAATGATGATGATGATGATGGCATCACCAAACAAACTTTACAACACATTAATTGCCAAAATGACAAATGCATCGCTCTTGTGGCATGCACATCCATCGATCGAAACCCATCCATTCATTCATCCATCCAACCATTCAATTCACCTCGACCCACTGATGATAATGTTTCGGTTTTGCTGCTGCTGCTGCTGTTACTGTCTTGGCTTGCATTTATCTGCCCGTCTGTCTGTCGGAACATAAATACCACATTGCAACAACACTATGTGACACTATGACGGATGATCATCTTCATACTTTTCGACTAAATACTCTTAATGACTGCGGGATATTATGTTTTCCTGTGTACACTGCTGGCTGTGTGTTTGCTTCAATTGTTTGTTGGAATTTTTTGGCAAAATATATAAATTAATGAATGAATGATGAATGCATTTCGAAACTCATGTCAATCTAATCGCATATTTGTTACACTATTTTTGTTTGGAAATTAACCTCAAAATGAAAAACGACAAAATAAAATACAGGGTGTAAGTATATTTGGTTTATCTTTATTTTCTTTCTATTAGTTTTAAAACTTCACAAAAATATCTAGAATTTTAAGACTTGTATTTGGAGTGTTTGTGTATATTTCTATTCGTAATTATATCTTAATATTCGTATTTAAAACGAGCTCTCAATAGGACTGTTCACATTTTGAACACCCTCCACCTTCCTCCCCTACCCCACCCACTTTCGTAACTCTTTTTAGCAAAATTTTAGTATAAATTGCTTAATCTGTAGCGCAGATTCTATATTTGCTCCTCTGAAAGTTTAAATAACCTCTCCTTTTAAAGCACCCTTTTGAAAAATTTACCATATTACTTAAAATACTATATAAATCGTAACTAATTAAGAACTCATTAGTATTTGATGCTTTTTTCAAAATGTCTACAATTAAGATTTACTTCCGCTTTTTATTTCTAATGAGATTTTAAACACCACAATTATTCTCATAAATATTGTGCATTAAAGATCTAAAACTCAGAAAAGCAAAAAGGCTAAATGTAGAATATTTAGGCGTGTCCATCAGTCATTTTACTCAGTGAATTTCCAACAACCAAATGTTTGTTTTTGTTGCAGTGGTGCGAATCGTTAGCAAAATATTCCAGATCGTACAATACAAAACAATTTGAAACCCAACAATTTATCATTCGTTCCATTTGAAGTTTAACAAAATAAACAAACAAACAAACAAACAAGCAAACAGAGAAATAAAAATAAAGTGAAATTAAAATAAAATGGGAAATTATTAAAAACAATGGGCGTAAAACTGTTGACAGTTAAAAACACATTTTATTTTTACACTTTACACTTCTTAACGAGCCACAATTTCAACATAAGCAAATAAACATTTAAAGATGAATTAATGAATATTGCACGCACTCACTCAGTCACTCACTCACTCACTCACTCACTCACTCGGTCAGTCGTTCACTTAATCAGTCACTGGCTCTCGCGGTGTCTGGCGTACACCGGTGTGCATTCATATCATTTCGTCGCGTATCCATACCACATATGACTAAATAATATTGTGGTCGACGACGACGACAACGACGAAATTTTAAGGATCATCTGCCATACAATGATTAATGGATTTCAAGTCTTTTTGGCATGAAAATAAACGTAAATACGGTGCGTATGGATACGTTTTGTGTTTTCAAGTATAAAATGGAAGATCGTTTTAAAATTACGCAGATAATTTGCGTGAATGCAACATTGAAGTTAAGATTAAAATGTGATTAGTTTGAAATTCAAACTTCCTTCCAGGTTTGCTCAAATAATGCACAAATAATACAAGTATGATAAATGTTTGCGTCTCAACACAATGGGCGGAAAAATTATAAATATACTATTAGTGTAATTGGAACCGTTATTCAATTCAATTTTGTTAATACAAAAGCAATACAAATAATTGTAATAAGTGGCATTAAAAGACTATCGCCAAAGAGGTGTCAGATTTGCGAAATGTCTTAAACCAACTACAAAACTTCATGCTCCGAATTTAGTCAAATAAAGGTTTGATTTAAGACCTAAATAGGACGAACGTCTTTAGACCGGAAGCTATCAATTCGAGGTGTATTTTTTTTTATTGTTTGCACACTCATAACTCTAACATTTGTTATCGAATAATTCCTCCATTAATTAACAGATATTTTAAATTAATGGTTTGCTTGCAGCTTGGTCCCATTTAATATTTTTTTTTTAAATGGGTGGCAAGTGAAGTGCTCCATTTGTGAACAGGTTTTAAAATTTGTTCATATACCTCTGTTTGATTTCGAGTTTCGAAAGTGGGCGCTTGCAGTTTCGTCACCTAATAAATTTGTTAATAAATAAATTCGCTATTTATGGACCGATTTTCTTATTTTTATTTAAAAAGGTACTTTAATCTTTCGTGGGAGTAAAATATAAACTAAAAATGGATTATATCGGGTTTTAAGCTTTCGCTTAGTTGCGCCGTTTTTATCATCGGTTCCATTGGCAGTAAAACGCAAAAAGCGCTCTGGTTTTTTTTTTTTTTTAATTAGGACCAGCACTCAGGGGATGACCCCAACGTATGCAGTGCACTGTGCCGGAACTCAGGGAGAGGGATAGCGTAGAGAAGATAGATGTTGAAAATTTAGAAGACTTAACTCTTTCACAACTATACTTTGCGCGTTATGTTAATTTTTAAGACAGTGTTGAGGCGCCTCCGGTGTTAAGTAGACGCATTAACTTTGTTAAGCTGTATTAGCAGGCATTTTATTAATTATTTTACTTCTCCGATGTTTCTGCTAACCGACGAAGGAGGGCGATGTTGTGTACATTAGCTTGGAACAGCATTAATCGTTGTCGGAACAGTTTTTTAGTGACAAGTGCTATGCCTTCATCACTTAAATGGTCCTACAACAATTAATACAATGTTTCATTAATGTAGATTAGAAAAATTAATGATGTTGATTGACTCGCTCTGGCCAGGGTTTGAACCCAGGCCCCAAGTCATTGTTTGCTTAGTAGTCAACGTGCTAACCATTTCAGCCAACACCACCCTCACCCTTACGTATAGAAGCTAGTTACAAGCGAGAATACGAGCTCAACTTTCTTCGACAGTTCGACTAAAAATTCTTTATTGAACAAAATTAGAGTTTCGTACTTGATTTAATAATTGAATGTGGGTGTGATCGAGCTTGAGCAAATTGATCAGCAAGATCATTATCTATCTCTTACTTCTCAGTGTTGAACACCAATTTCGTTACACAAAATAGTTAAATTCACTTGAAAACTCCTTTAGTAAGATATTTATCTATAAAAGTAACTTCTAGCAAATTTAATTTTACTTAATTGATTTTAAACTTGAAAATATATTTTCAAAGCTAGGACTAGTATAATGACGACAACCCAGCAAACACATGGAAATGAAATAAATTATAGCTCTTCTTTATATCTCCAGCAATGAAGTTGGACCTCCCGAGGCTAAACTATTTAATAATTTTAATAATAAAAGCTTTAATATGCAGCTGTAGTAGCTCAGCTTGTATTCATATGAAATAATAGTTAAAAAATATGCTGGTATATACGTATGTAACGCAGGTCTTTTTTAAAAAAAAAAGTTTGATATTTATTTTGAAATTTTTGCCTTATTAACTTGATAAAAACGGAATTTGATTAATATCCCATCTTTAAAAAAATAAAAAATATGCTCATATTTATAAATGTGAAACTTATTTTATTTTTTTGAATTATGTTAATTAACATATTAATTAATATAATAACTACTACTGCATTTTACTAACACGCTGGAAAAACACATACAAACACCATCTGAAAACTGCATGTGGTGGTCTTGTAGCCAGCAGATCGTTTCGCTCGTATGTACTTACATACATATTGGCCATCTCATTTCAGTTGATATGGAGAGCAGTTTGTTAACGAGTGTTAAAAATCCAATGTTCTTCACTAATAAGCCAAAATTAATGTTGGATTAAATAATAACATTTAAAATCCATTATAAATTCATTCATTGAATGAGAAACAAAAATTATTGTTTTACATGAAATGCAACATGTTTGCCGCATCGATCAAATGCAACCAACAATCAAACAGAAAAGTAGCAACTTGAGCAACACTTTCGCGTAAAGGTGGCAAAACAATCTACACCAGACAGCAAAACATTCAGTCATCAAAGACAAGCATCTGCACTTGCAAACAACATCAAATAAAACAGCTTAAACTGCATAAATGAGTAACTGAGTGTGCCAGTAACTATGCAAACAGCAAGAAATGAACATAACTGATGCGTGTTTACTATCGGAAAAATATCAAATTTCGATCAAAAGCAGAAAGAAAAAAAACAGACTCCTCCAAAGGAAAACTGGCTTTTTACTACGAATAAAACAAAAACTACAAAACGCAGTTTGACTGAATGAATATAATTGGCCAACAGCAAAATTGATTGGGTTGCATTTCATTTCTGCTAAAACTTCTTTTCTGCATTTATGGGCGATAAGAAAATTATTAAATTGAAAAAGATGCACTTGTTATATTTTTTCCAAGCCGAAAAAAAACAATAAAAGAGTAGAGATATCACATAACCCTAATTATCATATTTAGCACTTTAAATGCAACACATTTCCTTTGTGTCTTACAGTCTCTTCCATGTTTTGTTTTAAAATAAAAAGACAAGGACATTTTCAGTGACGTTTGCACATCGATATGAACAGACGTTCCTCAACTGCCACCAGTGGATAACCTTTACGGAAAGGACAGCAGCTGCTTACTGACGCTACTTCAGTTGCAGTTTATTAACAAACAACGCCCTGGTTTACCGCATATTTACGCTGTTGCATTAACTAGATGTTGCATTAGCAGCTAATTACAAAGTGATCGCAATTGCAGAATTTCAATAATAAAAGATAACATGTACTTAAGAGTTGTTGCCTCTTATGATTACATACTATTTGGTACATTTATGCACTCTCACCTGCAGTATAGTTTAAGCACTAATTTTGCACCCTATAATACTGGTTTTTTATGATAAATATTCATTTAGATATTAATTAAAATATACAACGATTATTTATGTTATTATTACACACTGAAGGAAGGAAAAACTTTAATTATCTTCTATTTCCAATTCCGTAATTGAGGAACACCGGCTTTTCTTTCAAGACAATGAGCGGTTCTTATGTTCGCTCCTCGCCGGCATAATTTTAATTTTTAGACGATACCTTCAGAGACATATTCAATTTTTCTTTGTTCGCCTTCCTCCGAAAAGATTTCGAATAAATTGTGGGCCCTCTTCTTCAGTATCTTAGTGACTAACCACACCTTGGGGTTGTGCTTTCTGGAGAAAATGGTAATTGGATCTTTCCAAAGCATAAGCTACTATGTATCTGCACTCTAAACCACTTTTGCTGAAAATTAGGTCAATATTAGTAGGCAACACTTTACCGAATATAATCGACCTAAAATTACACAACTTCTTTTTTTCAACACTTTGTTGATTTTTGAACAAAACATGTTTAATAATAAACAAAAAATGTTCAATTCCTTCAAACACATTGTGTCTAGTTTTCTCTCTTTTTACATTTATATATGTTTGATTTTAATAGTGTTTTTTAAATAAAAATGCATATGTACATATTATTATTGAAAAATATATTTCCGTTTATAAAAAGGAAAAAAATAATAAGAAAGATAAACTGTATTTACATTGAATTCTTTTCAATTACTGCCTGTTCATTTAAACCTGAATAACAGTTTTTTTTGTGATAAATTTGTTATTTATAATAAAAATTAAATAAAACAAGTTTTTTAATGAAATATTCTTTTCAAATATTTTTAAATAAGAAACTGTTATTCTATTTTTATGAGTGGGCAGCTTACATTTTCAAACTAATCCTATGTACTAAAGTAGATATTGTCAGCTTAAAATTAAAACAGATATTATAAAAAAAATAACACTATTAGTGCAAATAAAGAAAAGAGAATTTGCTCTTTAGTTAAAAAAATAATTAAAGTTCCTATTACAATTCCTAGACAATGTTATCTAGCTTTTTTATCAAAGAATTAATTTTTCTTAAACTATTTATATGGAGCTTTTTGCCTCTCATTTGCGAAGGATAAAATCTAAAAAAATATCGCATTCTAAGGTTTGAGATATATCTTTGGGATAGACGATGTTAAGTATATAATAACAAAGCAATTGCAAAACAAGATCCACCAAATTAAAATTATTTACCACCGACATAATCTCCTTTTCAAACCAAATATAGGCTGTGAATTCTTCTTCTATTGATGTTTCTATATAAATAAAGAAATTTGCAATCATTATAGGGTGGGTGGGAGTATTATATTCATTGATAAAGGTACTTACTTACCAACTATAGTTTCCAACGGAGTTAGTTCAAGAATATCACCTTTAACCTCATTGAGTGTTGAACCAAACTAAAACTTAAACAAAAAATGTTTTTATAAGATTTTTAAATAATAACTTTAAGGAAATTTTGTTTACCTTGTATTCTTTGAAGATAAGAGTATCTTTCTCCTTAAAAAATTTACAAATCGTTTTTACGAGTATTATTAGTATTTCTTCAGCGTTTTGCTGAAGACCGAAAACAGTTTTTATTTTATCGGAAGATGCACAAAAATTTTTTTTAAATACATCAACGTCCAGCTACATTACTTTACTAAAGTGACAGTAAAGACAGTCTTTTCGAAAAATCATTGGCCAATTATTCAAAATGTCTTTCCTTCTCCATCTTTTTCTATAAAGGAATCAGGAAATTTACTTGTTGCCTTGCCAGCAACTTCCCTGTAAACTTTCATCGGTATATAATGTGATATTTGGCGTAACTCGTCGACCAAAACGTTGGCAAAAGCTTTCAATAGTTTGCCGAGCTTTTGTTTTTCATTCAATCGCTTTAAAACCTAAATTTTATTATTTTTTAATACTGAAAACACGACGAAATTTTATTTTTTCCTCAGAGAAAATATGACGCCATGTGCTGTTAAAATAAAAACTCTTTAATGCTTCTTCTTCATTATAAAGCCTCTATAATACATTAATAGTTGTTTTTTTGGACAGAGATAGATAAGCTTAATATTACACTTTTTCATGTTATTTAGGCATATTGAACATATTTTTAAGCACAGTTTGCTTGAAAATGAAAAATTTTAACCTAAAAATAGTATTTCTGCTTAAAATTAGACAAATTATGTCTTTTTCTCACGCGTTTATTCGCTTTAATACAAAAATAGATGTAATTTTAGACAACAAGAATTTTTCAACAGGAATTTAGACAAAATTCGAACGTAAAATTCAACAAAAGTTTTAGAGTGTGCATGTGTATGTATCCTTGCAAAAGGAATGGTGAACACTTAACTTCACATGGTTTTAAAAACACCGCCCGGTTAGTCGGCAAGACAGGTACTGACGTTAATCTTAAAAATAATCTGTACAATTAATTTCTAAATCCTGAGTCCATTCCATAGAACCAAATATTCCATTGAGGGTGGTGTTGGCTGAAGTGGTTAGTGCGTTGACTACTAAGCAAACAATGTCTTGGGGCCTGGGTTCAAACCCATGGCCAGAGCAAGTCAATCAACATCATTAATTTTTCTAATGTACATTAGTGAGACATTGTATTAATTGTTGTAGGACCATTTAAGTGATGAAGGCATAGCACTGGTCACTAAAAAACTGATCCGACAGCGATTGATGCTTTTCCAAGCAAATGTACACAACATCGCCCTCCTTCGTCGTTTGGCAGAAACATCGGCGAAGTAAAACAATTAATAAAAATGCCTGCTAATACAGCTTAACAAAGTTAATGCGTCTACTTAACACCGGAGGCGCCTCAACACTACCTTAAAAATTAACATAACGCGCAAAAGCAGAGTTTTGAAAGAGTTAAGTCTTATAAATTTTCAACATCTATGTATCTTCTCTACCCTATCCCTCTCCATGAGTTCCGGCATAGTGCACTGCACACGTAGGGGTCATCCCCTGAGTGCTGGTCCTAATTAAAAAAAAAAAAGAAAACCAGAGCGCTTTTTGCGTTTTCCTGCCAATCGAACCGATGATAAAAACGGCGCAACTAAGCGAAAGTTTAAAACCCGATATAATCCATTTTTAGTTTATATTTTACTCCCACGAAAGATTAAAAAAAATTAATGGCAGTACTTACTGTAGCTACAAAGTCGGATTGACCACCGATTTTTAGAAGAGAGCCTATGGCTCAAAACGTCTTATGATAATTTTAAATATAGGAGGGAGAAACAATGATATGGGAAGTATTAAAATCAACTACTTCTTGTTAAACAGGAACTTTCGCTTTTAAGCTCCATGTACGATAACTTAAGAAAGGGAAGTAAACGGTCGCCCTAATGGAGTACTCTTTGGCGCAGTTTTTAGTGGTAAATATCCAAAAACGATTGTGGTTGCTCTCATTTAAATTTTAAGATCTTAAAAAAACTTCTTAAAATGCAGTAAACTCAGTCGAAATCGGTTAACTGATTCGAATGAGAAAATTGTCGAAAATGTTCTAATTTCAAAATCCATACTTATCTAGTTTTATTTTTAGATAAAGAATAATAATACCACATTTATGGTGTTTTCTTTTCTACAAAAAAATGGTACATTTCCATGCAGAAAATGTACTTTGGTATTCGTTTCTTAAAAATGTTTTGCTCTCTAAAAGTGCAGTGTGTTTGATACTAAAAAAATCGCCCTCAATAATGGTGGAAGGCATTGCACTTTTTGCCCTGTAAGTATCGACAGTGTTGATAGTGCCCTGTAAAACTTAGCTGTCAGCTGTTAAAAACAGGGCGTTCCACTTTTTCATAAGTTGTGTTTCGTTCTAGTGAAATAACAAGCTGCATTATTACAGGGTTGGCAAGACATTTTATACATTTACCTTTCAACAAGGTGCCACTTTTTGTGTAGAAAAGAAAACACCATTTATGAAATCGATATATACCATGCCCTCAAGTCGACTTATAACAACAAGGTGTTAAGGCAAAATTAGTAAAAACTGTTAAAAGTGGTATGCAACCCAAAGTTGCCAAAAATATAAAAAAATAATTTAATAAATAATAATCCGCCAAAAATATAATTTGTATGCAATTTATAACTGCATACCCCTTTAAGAAGTTAATGCAGACAAATTGTAGTTTATCTTTTATTTTTATAACAAGGGTAGATTAAAAAATTTATTTCAGAATTTTTTTTTTTTTGTATTTTACGGTTGTTTTACAATATTAATTTTTCTTCTGCTTTTTTTTGTTTTTGTTAATTTCTTTTCATGTACAAAAACATGCTGCCGTTTTTTTTTTTTGGTGAATAACTGGGAACATGGAAATTAAATGGTGTTCAAACATTTTCGCAAATGTTTAGTATGTAAGTAAAAAAAATTCATAAATTTTATTGTATATCTTTAGTTGATTAATATTAAATAAGTGTTTCAAATGTTTATGTTTTTAAGCATTTGAAGTAGTGCTGCTAAAGTATCGAGTACTGGGTATCGAATATCGAGTGTTTGCTATTTTTCGGGTAATTAATCTCAAAAGTATTTGCTCAATACATTCGGGGTTGCATTTTTATAACTAATTCCACTGAAACTAGAACGATCGATCTGCAACTCTTTGATGAATTGTTTACAATTTTTTTATTTTTTTACGAGTAGTAGAAAATTAAATAAATACCGGCTTGTTCACTAAAGATCTTAGAGTTGATTTATTTAATGACAGATCTCGGTTTTATTGTGTAGTTTAACTTCATGAATAGGCTGTAAAATTTTTAATATTTCCAAACTGTTGCAGGGATTTTTTTAATATTTCCTCTGATAACACTTTACTACTATCGATTAAAATAGACAAATCTCGGAAGTGTCGAATTTTCAACAATTTAGATAAAATAAAATACTTGTAAAACATTAAAACAAATTTGTTCAACATAAATGCGACGAAATTTGCAGCAGTTTTTCATTTTTCAGCTGCAGCCACTCTCTGGGCGCAGTACTTTAATTCTTCTAAATGAACATCGATTTTATGGTTACACAAGTAAAAGAAACAAAAACAAACAACATAATATATGTGACAGCAACATTTATAACCTAAATATTTGTCCAAAAACATAAAGAGATAATTTTGTATAACCAGACACCAAACGAACGTTTCAGCATTTCATTACGAGTGCTTTGGCAAATTTTATTCAAAATTAAATCGAACTCCTTGGAAAAGAATAGGATAATTTTTTTTTTCGATTTTGCAAACAACAATGAATTTTTTTATTCTTGAGTGAAACTAAACAACGTAAATCAGTTGGCTGATTGTTGTTGTATCTGGTTGTCGGTACCATTATCTCATAAATATATCAACACTATCTACATTTTGTTTTCAGCATATTTTTGCTCGGATTTGTTCCTTATTTGTTTAATATTATGCCCGGCACTTGACATAAACTTCTTTTTTTAGCAATAATAATTTTACGGCTAAACAAGATGTTGCAGCAAAAAAAAAGCAGAAAAATAATAACACAAGAAAGAACCAGCAACAACAAGAAATTAAGAAGAAAATAAATTCGCACATGATCATGTCATGTTAAACAATTGCAATTATGATCGAATCGTCTGACGCCGGTGCATGAAGAAATTTTCACTTCAACCGTCTAAGCGTTGAAATGATTTACTTGTAACATTCATTTTAATGGCATTGAAAGGCGCCTGCTATAACATCATCATCATCATCAGTGTCATATTCAATATAATGATCATGGCATGACATGAAATAGTTTAAAGATTTTCGTAACTTACCTCGTATCTTGAAGCTTATCTTTTGTTAGCATTAGCCAAGAGTGAATATATTTTAATGTATTGAAATTTCAAATTGAGTTGCTGCATGTTTCTCTGAGAAGTGAGATTCCAACAAATTTATGAAACTACAAGTTCCATATATTAAATGCTGCACAAGCATAAACTGAAAAACATAATTCGGTACGAGTATTACCATGGCCAATCATATATTCTTTATGAAAATAGTTGATAATTTTCAAATTATTTCTGTTTCCGGTGATCTGTTACGTATTTATTTTATTGGTAAATATATGGAACAAAATAAGGATTTTCCCATAAATTAACGATAACAAGTTTCAATTTAATATAAATATTTTCAAATACAACTCGGAAAAAATTGTTTTTAATGAAACTTTAGCAAATTATATGACAATATGTAAGTTTAGTATTTTATTTAAAAAAAATTAAAACAAGGAAATAATTCTTCTGCAAAGAGGGTGACAATTCCTTCTACCACCAAAGGATTGTTTCTATCAAATCACACTTGAAACTATCAAAAAACTCAAACTCAATTTATTTTTGGTTCATATACTCCTCTATGCCATGTTCTCTATGTTCGTGCAATTTGAAAATTAAATCTGAAAAATCTGACACACAAGTTCTTACTTGGTGACGGAAAAATTTTAATAATCAATTAATTAATATTATGAAGTTGAATGTTTTCAATATTACCACGCTGTGACAGTAAAAATACATGAAGTTTTTGGCCTAATTCTGTCGTTCAATTCCCCCTAAAATGAATCCCAAGCATAAATTTTTAAGATGCCGGTAAAGGGTGTGTTTTTATTTTGAGCTACAGAAATTTAACTTAAAATAAAGCAAAGAGAAATGTTTGTAAATTCAATTAAGCTGCCCATTAAAAGATTTCAAGAGATTAGAAAAGATTTTCACGGCATTTTTTAAATGTTTTTAAAAATCAATTTGAGGCAACGTGATCTCTAGCAATTGAAATTGATTAAAAGCTTTAGCAAAACAAATTTCTTGGTCTTTTTAATTACTTTTCTGAAAATCAAGCTCTTTGTTAATAAGTCTTATTTCCGATTTATGTATGTATGTATGAAATTATACTTCAATTCACATTCGTGAATTATTTTCCTCATCGTAAATATCTCAAAATTAGGTTTCGATTCCGTTTTTCAAGAAAATTTATATCGTTTTGATATCACTTTTGTATCTTGCAACATTTTTATCCCACGAATTTTATTTCGTTTGATTTCTGTTTTTTTTTTTTTTTTTTTTTTTTGTATTTTCTTACTTCGTATTTAGCTTACTGATCATATTTATGCAAATTTTCTGCTGCTGTTTTTATGTTCCTAAAGAAATATTTTTACCAACAAAAAAAAAAAAAAAGATTTCTTATCAACTGTTTACAATCTTTGCAATCAGCTGGATAAAACTTGATTCTTGAATTTCATACGCAAACGCATTCTTTCACTGAAATACCTTCTCTTCTACCACAAGAGATGTTTCAAGGCAAAACGAAAACCGAACAAAAAAGTTAAAATCAGAAAAAGATTTATAACGATTTCTGTTAAAACAAAATTTAAACAATTCAATATTATCTGCAACTAAAAACCATCATGAACCACAAAAATTGTTGTTTTCTTCGTGCACTAAAGATCGTTTTAAGCGAATTTAAAGGGTGTTCTGCTGAAATAAGTTAGTTTAAAAATTATATTGTTTAAAAAAATTCATGTCAAAATTGTCTTGCATTAAAGTAGATTTTTAACCCTATTTATAGGACGATAATCCTCCGATTTTCCACAAAAAAATATATTGAAACCAGTTGGTTTTAGTCGTGTTATGAATCACACTTTTGTTTCCCTTATTACGATTAAAAAAAGCACAACATATGCATCTAATTAACGAGTATTTAAAGTATACTTAAGTTAAAAAAAATATGTTTTAAAGTAATCTTCAAACATATGAAAAGTAATATTATCAGGCTCAAGTTCAGTTTTATTGAATTAATGAAAATTCAAAATTACTAAGAGTTTTTTTTTTTATGTTGAAAAATATATTGTTATTTATATCCAATCAGTTTTTTGCAGAACGTATCAGTACTGATTTCAATGCCGCTACACCTCTCATCAGCGTTCAATTGTCCATCTGTACAATTTTCGTAAAGTGGATACTAGAGTTGTCAACCGATTAAGAATAATTCGATTAATCGATCAAACAAAACTAAATTCTTGTTCGAATAATTTTAAAATGCCGAATTTCGAATAACGAATAAATCGATTAATTTATGTCAATTAATCGAACATATTTTTGCATACGTAAAAAATTTATTAAATTTGTTTGTATGATTTGAAACAAAGCGAGTACTTTATATCAACCAATACATGTTATTTTGGATGTTTGTAGTTGTTGTCGAACTGCGCATATGTAGCTACATAGATGTCGTGCTATGTTTTAAATGAAACGTTAAACAATTTTCAAGAATGGGGTTTTTTACTGTCAGGTGAATAAGTTAGAAATACACTAAAGCCAAAAAATTTAACTCGGTTTGAAAGTACATACATATTTTACCAAGAACAAAAAAGAAAAACATAAAGTCACATGTCACATGTAAAGTATACAAAATTGTTGGATAAACAACAAAATAATTAATAATTATTTTGCAACAGATTTACTAAAACGCATTAAAATAAAATTAAATAAGAGACGTATAAAACTTTAAAATACGTTAATAATATTTTTTAAATTCTGGAAATTTTCCGAGCAATGAAAGTTTTTAATATATTCTTCAAAAATTTAAACTAAATAATATGCAAATGAATTATACTCTAGATTATTTTATATTAAAAGTAACCACAATAATTCAGATAAAAGTAATGATATAGAAGAAGTTATTATTAATGAAAATAACAATCTTTTATGTGAATTAAATAATTATATTCAAAATATTCAATCAGATAATAAAAAAGAATTCAGCGATATATTAGACAATATAGTATATTCGGAAAAATCTAAAAAAAAGCAGAAAAATTAGATATTTAAACTATTTCATGCTTTTCTCACTACATCACCTACCTCGACAATTAGCGAGAGTTTTTTCAAAATCTAATTTAATAAAAACAAAAACCAAAAATCGTTTGAAAGCAAAAAAAAATTGTTTTTAAAAGATTATTTCTTAAGAACATCCTAAATTGTCTAATTTAACAAAAAAAAATCATTTGAGATATTTTGACTGAATAAAACATGTGTGTTTGAAGTATTAAAATCGAAGTAATCAACAAAGTATTCTACTTTGTAATTTAACGTTTTTGTTGTTTTTACTCTATATTAGGGAAATTCACATATTACTGTGACCCCTGTTATTAGGGGATTTATAGCTCGTGCCCAAGCGGAATTAATATTTTTATATTATTATTATGTATTACGAATAAACGTAATTATTATTCGAACTTATATTGATGTACATATGTATGAAAAGTAATATTATCATATATAATAATATAAAAATAGTAATCTTCAAACTTTTTGTTTTTTTGAACAACCGTTAAAGGGTTCAATAAATAAAATTGGAAATGTAAACGAAAGCAATAATCATATAGTATAGTTTTGTTCAGCCTTTAGTAACTTATGTTAAATAAAAAGAGGCCTCAAGCTCGAAAGCAATAATCTTTTGAATTAGTTCAAGCAATTTGATATAGATTTTCCTCAAGACATCACAAAAATATTTCGATCATGAATTTTTAAATTAATTTTGATTTCATATTATTTCTCTACATACAACAATAAATACATACATACGACTAGATAGAGTTTTATATTTGAATACCCTGTAGCAGTGTGCTAGTAAACATTATTCCTGTAGCAGTGTTAATACTTATCACACATTTACTTGTTTGTTGCTTTTGTATTCCTGCATCAAAATCACATTATCGTTTTAAACAAAAAAACAAAAATAAGAAAATATTTTTGGCATCCTTTTTATGATCACGAAAAACTATTCGAGGTATTCGTATGAAATAAAGACAGTCACAGTTTCGTTGAATTTTTAATTTTTTCAAACGAGTAGTAACCATTAATGTCTCGAGTATCGGCAGCTGTGATACCTTTTTATTGCCAGGTGATATTCTGATAGTCTTTGGCAAGACTTTTATTATTATACTAGCTTTTACTCGCGGCTTCGCTCGCAGTGAAGCCATACTATAGTAAATTGGATTGGATATTGACGTGACTGTCGGTAATACAGTGCGACGGTATTACAGCACTCAGGGTTGGAGCTTCATTACATTGACAAACAATTTTTTTATCTTTCGTAGGAAATAAATTTTTTTAAATAAAAAGTATCCTATGTTACTTCTAATAGCAGCAAGAATATGTGTACAAAGTTTCATGATGATCGGTTTAGTAGTTTTTGCGTGAAAGCGCAACAAACAAACGGACATTCACATTTATAATATTAAGTCTGATGATAAGTCCTTTATTAAGAAGCAGATTGAATTAAGAGGTTATGCGGCCTATAGCACAGATTTGGTATGGATTGAAGCAAATGAAAATCGGCAGTTGGCCATTTTTTTAAAAGTCCAATTTATCACGAATTTTATGATCAAACTCTCCAATTGACAAATCGATTGTTCTGCCAGCTCCCCATTTACGTCATCCTTTCTTCCTTAGTCAAATTAACTAACCAAATTTTCTGTGTAGCTGTACATATGTATGTATGTGTGAATGTGTCTGTGTTTGTGTATGTACATATGTACTTAAACTTCTCCTAACTTAAGAATGGCTAAACTTGAATTTCGTGAAATAATGAACCGATTCAATAGATTTTTCAAACTTTTTCATTTTAAAAGATATTGTCAAATCGATTTATAAACTTTTTTTTGGTATCGAATACAACAACCACATTATAAAATTTGCTTGTCGATAAACTAAAAATTAGAAAATTTAGTAAAAGTGCTGAGGATTTTTTTTGATCGGTCCGCATTCATCATAAAATACCATTTTTGTTTGTGCATTTACGCCTCAAAATCGAAATGCAATAAACGATTGTTTATTCTATTTCTAATCTTCTCCTAGACGATTATTGGTACAACGTCAGACTATCACCAAAATTATGGATAACTATTCCCCGGGAAATTTTTCGAAAAAAAAAATATGTTTCTAAATATGAGGTAGAGGGAAAAATTCCGCGATTTTCCCCCCCAAAATATATTTAAAGGAATTAATGCAAAAATTTCCAGCATTGTTTATTTTACGCAGCCATCTTCCTTCCTACGTTTGCCAGAAATACAAAAATTAAAAGTTTGTTCAAAAATTCTGCTACAAATTTGGGAATTTTTCGTTTTTTCGTTATTTTATTATTATTTTTTTTTTTAATTTTTATCAATCTTGCATAAAAAATCGTCTAAAGTCGCTGTTGAAAATTTTTCTTTTAAAGATTTTCAATGTTTGAAAATCATTTCGAAATTTGTCGTTAGAGATCACTGATCGTTTTGAAGTTAATAGATCATGTAAAACGGCATCGAATTTAAAGATAGGTTGCCTTGACTATTATTGCACTATTTAAACTGCGATTAAGTGCGAGTGCGTGTTCAGATTGATGATTGACATTCTATGGCAGGGCAGAATGTATGTGTGAAAAAAATTTATTCAGCCCTTTGTCATCGTCTATTTTCTAGTTGATAAAAGGACAATTCTACATACATGTTTCTAATCGATTCGAAATCTTGAATTTTATTATGGAAAAAAGTTCTTAGCTACAGTAGGAACTAATGCTGCAGGAGGACATGATCAAGGAGACAAAAAAGTACAAACTATTTGTCGCTAGATATTGTTAATTTCATTTTATCAATGGTCTGTTTCAGAGAACATTAAACATTTTTATTCTGAATATTGTCAGTGAAGTGATTCTATTGTTCCAGCTATTCTTTTTTTTTTTTGCATTTTTGTATTGCAACTCGAATTTTTTGGCTAAAATCATATTGGAACGTATATAGTATGTATGTTTGTATGCCTGTATCTCATACAATATGTACCTAATAAAAACGTAAGTGTTGTATTGCGTGTAATAGCAACAATAACACACACACAAACACGCTTCCATTCAAAGAAAACTAAAATATTACACGAAGTAAAACAAATCGTTGGACAAAATAGGACGACGCTAAATGGGGCACAACACAATATATAGTACGAATATGTTCATTCAGACATTCACATGTATGTATGCAATTATGTTTGTGTGTATGTATATGTATTGTTATGTACGATTAGTGCCTTTATGGTTGCATAAAATTGTTTGCTTAAAAAAATAAAAAAAAAATATGGGAGAAAAAGTTTCTTAGCAAATGCCAAGACCAAGTTGGCCGGGCCGGTCTTAAATAAATTGACATTTAATGGAGACACTTTGTTTAAAAGCGGCAAAAGCCGAAAGCAAACAAACACAGAAAGAAAAACAAAAGCAAAGATATGGGATGGATGCAAAAACAATGATTCAAGCATCCTGGAGTCTGACTGCTGACAACACTGTTTTTGTAATCTTAGCTGTAGCTGTAGTCGCTGTTGTTGTAGTGGTAAATGGTAAGCAGAGGTTTTGCTATCGATATATAAAATCTAAGTGCATATTTGTAGGAAGTAACATAAGCAATCTGCTTGTACTTCTAAACACATTTGTTCAGCCATCAATTGCCGGCTATTGTTATGTATTTCTCTTTAGCAGCCTCCTGCATTTTGCCAAGCGTCCTACAAATTTATCCATATAAACATATGTACATACATTTATACTCGTACATAGTTGTAGTCGTATCTAAAGAATACAACAGAAGCTCTGCCGATTGTTCTTGTTCGTTTTGGATGCTAATGCCAAAATGCTTGAGTTAAATAAATAAATTGCCTGATATAAGTAAATTCTTGTATCAATTATATCCATGTTAACATAATAATTTAGTAAAAACGGAGGAGTTTGTTTGTTTGCTTGTGCGTTTGATTGTGCTGCTGTTAGTGCATCGTTCTCATACGCAACGAAGACATCTTTATACAGGAGTATTTTCACTAGTCTTAACATTTTATTTTGATATAGTTATTTAAGAAATAAATAAAAAAAAAAAACCGTTCACATGACTTAAAATGAAATACATCGATCGACATGCCTAAACACATGTTAATATGAGGTTGTTCATAAAATACATGCACTGAAATTAAATCTTATATGAATATAAAAATTCATAAATTCATACATGGAGCAAGCATACGTTTTTTTTTTTATTAAGACCAGCACTTAGGGGATGATCCCTAAATATGCAGTGCATTGTGCGGAGCTAGGAAAATTGATGTGGGAATGACAGGAGGACCACTGCGGGAAGTTTATTCCACATGCGAACAGTTCGGCTAAAGTAAGAATTATCTCTGTAATTCGTAGTGCGATTATCTGTCATATCGACCTCAAACGGATGTGCTCTTAATTAAGAGCGTTTTGTATGTAACAGTTCCCTGATTTCATTAGAACAGTAACTAATAGAAAGTCTAAGCACCGTCACGTAAATGGGAGTTGTATTCCAATTTTGGGTCGGATAAATGAGGTATAAATATTAAGGAGATCAGATGGAGTAAAGTATGTCTTACACCGCCTTGAATACTTCTTTTTAGACATGAAAAATGTTGCATCACAATGAGTTTTCGTAGCAAGAATATCAAGAGCCCTCAATATTTTTTTTGTTCAGGAATTTTAGTAATAGAAGTTTACATTTCGAGTAATTTGAGTGATTTGACTCTTTTAGTTTCTTTTTTTATTTCTTAAGCTACGTTCACATGTATCAAATATTTGTCAAAAAAAAAAACGTAACCAAAACAGAAACTAATAATTTATTTATTTTAATTCTAATATTTTTTTAAACTTGGGTTTTAAAAAGTGTATAAAAATCCTTTTTTGTTGAATAATTTATTTTATTTTCGAATATAAAAACCAAGTTAAATGACACTAAGCAAAACATCTCATATTTGGCAGATCGCACGTTTGTGTAGGATAGTAAAGCACGGTCTTAAACAGCATATAGAAATTCGTAAATTGGCTGCTTGCTCTTCTTGTTTAAAACAAATTCTATAAAAAATTTTAGCTTCTGGTAAACCAATTTCAGTTAGCTTAAAATATGGCTTTTTAATATATTTTTTTTTTTTTTTTTGTAATGAACAGTATCTTGTTTTCTGTGCAGTAGTTATATATGTGTATGTATGTTGCTTAACTATTTCTCTAAGTGCACATGAATTTGGATGCTTTTGTAAATATTCTTGCGAAATTTGATTATTGTATCTGTGCATGAATAAAATCTTCTCATGATTTTAACCTCTTTTGTTTCGTAAACGGGGCAATACACACCGAAATAAAAAAATTCTCGTACTACAGAATATCCCAAATAAACATTGTAACACACAAGCATGCAACTACCAACAATAACAATAAGAACAACTTAAAATTACAACAACAGCAACAATTTCAAAATCAATAGTCGTATCAGCACCTGAAATTGCTTGCAGTGCTTTTTTCGTTTTATTTTAAAAATATCAATACATTCTCATGTTGTCGGCATTTAATCTTCATTCTATTGTCCTCCACATCTGGTGTGCTGGAAACACACCTCTCACCACTTACTGCCTCTACTACACACATTGTTGTCCAAATCTAAGTACGAGTCTTTGCCGTTGGGAGATGTAAGAGCCTTAAAAAAATATCTCTCTTTGGTTATCTGATACTAATATAGTACAAGTTTAAATAAATATATAAAACGTTTTAAATAAAAAGCTGATAAATAATATCTCAAACACATTATTAAGTCGAGTTATGCGAATTAAAAAATTGTGAATTTTGTAACCAAACTAAAAACACTTTAATAAATAAATAGCCGCTAGGAATCGTAAAAATTATGGAAAATGTGGAAAATTTTTGACTGATACTAAAATTCCCATAGAGTTTCCATACAGTTGTGCAGGCTTGTATAGATGATGAGCTTGCATTATCTTTAAAACAAACACACATACTGCTTAAGCCTTCATTGGCTTTTGTGCAGAAACTCACAGGGTCTTGGCTGGAATCAAACCTGCAACCTACTGGTTACTAGTGATGTTACGAATATCAATTTTTAGTATTCGCGAATACGAATACGAATACGAATATTTAAAACAGTATTCGCCGAATACGAATACGAATACGAATATTTCTTTTGAGGTTTATATTTCAGATTTAATTGGAAAAAATCCCTGCCTTTGCGTTAGTAACTATAAATGAGAGACATGATGACGTTACTCATGGATACAAGTGACAGTGACTGTGAAAATGGAGATGAAATTTCTCAACTTAGTTTCCCAGATTCCATTCATCATTTACTTAGAAAAACTATCGCGGAATACATATCGGAAAAACGGGCGGCAAATGACGTTAACCCACTGATATGGTGGAAAGTAAAAAAGGAAAAATACGAGCTTCTTTTACCTATAGTCAGGCAATATTTAGTGACACCACCAACGAGTGTTCCAAGCGAGCGAATGTTTAGTGGTGCGTGGCTTATTTATACACCGCATCGTAATAGGCTTGATGGAGAAAAGGCTTCGAAACTTCTATTTTTGAAATTCAACATTCCTCTACTGAGGTTTGATTACTAATTTAACATGATATAAAACTTTAATTTTTGAATACTAGTCGCAAAATACATATATATTTTTTTTTGTTTTTTAAGAAGGTTATTACTTTGCGTGAAATACAATGGGTTTTTTTAATAAAAATTAATATATTTTTTTACATTTTATGTACTTTTTTTAAACTTTTGTATGATTTTTTTTTGGAAAATGTATGGGAAAATTATTCGAAAAATATTCGCTTGAATTTGGCGAATACGAATACGAATACGAATATCTTAAAACAGGCGAATAGTCGAATACGAATACGAGTATTCGTAACATCACTACTGGTTACCACACTAGAACAGTATCCACTTCACTATGAGGTATTAATTAATTAATCAATTGACGACTTCCTTGCTAAATGTTAAAATTTAGATGAATATATTTTGTTTGTTAAGCGCTGAGCTACACGATGTCGATTCCTTATATTGTACAGAAAGTGCCACTCCCATATGAAAGGTATAACAACAAATAATAATATGTAATACATTCCGACAGACAGGTTTTATTAAATTCATTCCAACTAATTGGCTTCCAAGGACTTTATGTTTTTAGGGCTACAGGTACTGCACTTAAACCCTTCAATTAAAATTCTAGTTGACAATCGATTTCGTTTAGTTTTTTTTTTTTTAGCTTCTTGTCATAATTTTATTGCCGTTTTGGGGTTTTTTATTATACATTTTTTATTTAGTTACATACGTATACATACATACATACATACATACATATTATTTTTTTAACAACCAAATACGCAGCATGTTATTATTTTAATAATACATTTGCAATTTGTTAATTGCTGCTTTACTTTGACACAAAATATTAAACATAAAAGTCATGAAAAAAATTAATATGATATTCACCGGTTACTTATCATTAAATTAAATTGACTGCACGCAACATGGAAGAGTTGCAAAAGAAAATAAAAATTTTGCCTGCCGCATTCGACAAGTTGGCTACAAAATTAACACATTCTTTTATCATCTGCCAATAATCTGCTGCGTGCAAAAATGTCCCAAAATTTTCCAATAACAAAATTTTATTGTTGTTTGTTATTTCGTATTTCGCGTTTAGTGTCATTTATTTATATTCTAGTGGATCCTGAAGCAAAATGTGTATGTTATTTGACAACTCGCGCCATTAACAAGACATGTGTCAATTTGTTGTTTATTTGTCGTAATTAAATTATATCTTGGAAATGCATACATACATACACATTTTATATGTTATTTGCAATTTACTTTAGTAAATATCAATTCCATTTAAGCTTTCCTATACATATGTATGTATGTAAGTATGTATTGTATATCAAATGTTTTAAATGGCCATGAGAAAAAAATTCTCCTCATTAAAGATACGAAAGAATTGAAATAACACAATCAAATTTTTCAAAATAACAAACTGTAACGGCTGATTCTGGTAAATGACACAAAAATATTGTAAGTCTATGATTGTTTTAAATGTCAAACTAAATTTCCCCCTTTTTTTATAATCTAATAATGACAGCCATAGAAAATAATATAGTCGAAAATTCGACTTGTAAATACTTACCTAGTCAGGAGAAAGTATATATTATTCAAAACGAATTCATACCATTTGCTCTCGAGAGAATGAGTGATTATATTCGGCAAATTTCGCGCCGTGTATTTTGATCTCTCTCAGATGTCGAAACACATTTTTCAGTGCACTACCCAAGAGTTATCTTTTAAAGCAATTTGTATAAATATGACTTAAACTGACAAGCCCAATAAATAAGATGGTTTTTATTCAAATATGGAAATTGGTACGTTGTTTTTTAGTTTCGGAATTCGAGACTTAAAGATAAATAACGTAATTCAGGGACGCTATTTCATACTTCAAGCCACATTCTACATTTTTCTCCAGAGCTAAAAATTACTTCAGCAAAAAAAAATGGAAATTAGCTTAAAAGCTGAATGATTTTTAAATAAAGTTTCTACTGAAATTGTCCGTATATACACAGAGCCAAAACTGCCTAATAGAATCAAGAAGATTTTCTCTGTGAAACGCTTTTAGGCTAAGGGGTATCCCAGCAGAAAGAAGTTTTTATGTGGTAAATCTTATTAATTTTTTCAATAAGGAAAACACATAAAATCAAGAAGAAAACTTGTTATTTACAATTTTTTTTACCCAATTTCCGTTATTTTTGGCACCAAAAAAACAATCCATAGAGAAAAACTTCTTAATTCTATTAGGTTTTCATATGAATTGTAAATAAAAGGGATTTCTTATTGATTTCATTAGGTCGTCTAACTGTTTTTCTTCAAAAAGGTTTTCTTCTTGATTTTATTAGGCCATCTTATAGTTTTTTTCAATAATGTTCTTTTCTTGATTTTATTAGGTTCCTGTATGATGATGTTTAAATCATTTTCTTAATTATTTTAGTAATAAGAATATCTTCTTGATTATATTACCTTGCTTGTTATTTCATGTTGATTTAACATAGGAACTATTTTTTCATAATTTTTTTCTGCCACAATAAATCATCTTCTTAAACTGGCTGCTAACATGTATACAATAGTAAGGTGTTGTAGTGAGGTGGTTAGAGTGCCAATCTACTAAACCGAAGTTCCTTGGTTCAACTCCCTGAATACGTAAGTAACCTTTTTGAAAAAATCAATAAGAATACCTAATAAAAACCATAAGTTTCCTTCTTGATTTTTTAAATAAGGTTTTGCTTATTAAAATAATAAGACTTCCTTCTTGAAAAAACACCATAGAGATATCTTATTAATTTTGTTCTATTTTATTAGGTATTTATTAAGCACTGTTTTCTCTGTGTAGTCTGAAAATTGTACATTAATCAACTTCCACACAATAAAAAAATTAAAAATTTTAATCCGAAATGTACTTGAATCAATCCTAAAAGAGCTTAAAAAGCTGCCTTTGTTCAATACCAGAAATGAACTCAAATAATATGAAATTTTTTTCTTGGTTTTTATTTGTCGTTATGGCTGCTTTGTTTATGTTCAATACCAACAATCGACAAAAACAAATTTGACATTGATCCAGCAAATCCAGAAATACACTTACATGAAGTGTAATGCCCGATTAGGGATTGATTCAAGTATGCGAGAAAAGAAATTTGCATGGGATTTCTATTGGATGCATGATGATGTTGGCCGTGGGTTCATGCATCCTATATATACTATGTAGCTGTTAATTATCGAACGATTTTTTGGGATTAAATTAAGTTTTTGGAGATTAAATAATACGCACTTGAAACAGACTTACCGTATTTTTGACACCGCTTGGAATTGATTTAAATAAATTAGATAATTTGACTCTTTAATTTTTAAATTTGTTTTTCAGACTGCTTTGCACTGGGCTGCCAAACATGGAAATGAAGATGTTGTGAAGTTAATTGCAGGTACATACAAAGCTGATGTTAATTCACAAACGGTAAATATCTTTATATTGACAGTAAATTCAATTAAATGTTCAATTATTGAATAAAATTTTTATTTTTATTTTAATTTCATTTTCTTCTTGACATGGATTGAATTTTTACCGCAGAATGGGGTAAGTAATTTACCAACCATACATACATATATTTACACATTCGTAGGTACTCGTATTATAAAAAATTTTGCTTCCTTTAGGTTCTGAGGTGGCACATTTTCTGAACTACAATTATAAACACTAGTAAAAATAGTTTTACATAATTATACAACATTAATTAAAAGTTGTTTACATTGTACAGTACAACCTCCCTAATCCAGACAGATATAGTTTTCAGAAAGAACTTCTTCGATATCGGCGAACAATTTTGTGTCTTTATTAAATAATTTCAAAAATATAAATTAAGACAATTTTATAGATTCCATAAACTGTCCGAAAAATTTAAATGTCCGGATTAGTTGATAGTCCGAATTAGCGAGTGTCTGAATTAGGGAGGTTGTACTTACTGTATATATAAAGCATCAATTCGTAGTACTGGAAAAACAAAATTAAAAAAACGATTTTTTTTTTTCACTCTACCCTATGTACAAACATATTGAGCTTTTGCTGCAAAAAATGGTAAAAGAAAATTTTATTATTTAATGGAGAAAGATATAACATTTAATGCTGGTTTATTAACTCATATATGTATATGTATATGTATATATAATATTATATTTGTGAATTTGAAAACAAAAAGTTTTGGGGCCTTTTTATGTTAAGGTAACGACATACATGCATATATAAAGTAATAGTATTTCGATTTAGATTGTATCTTTTATTTTCTTATACATTTTAATAGTTTTAATATTCAATTGTATTGAACATAATATGGCAGCATAT
The DNA here is from genome assembly GCA_947311025.1 of Lypha dubia. Classification (NCBI taxonomy): domain Eukaryota; kingdom Metazoa; phylum Arthropoda; class Insecta; order Diptera; family Tachinidae; genus Lypha; species Lypha dubia. The sequence goes on from OX371263.1 coordinate 54,350,023, forward strand.
GGCATCATGTTACTTTTTGTTAAGAAAAAAAAATGTTTTTTAACAACAAACATCTTTGTGTGTTCCAACCATTTACTCTCTTTCATGAGACAGTTTCAAACAGAGATGATAAGGCCGGTACAAAATAAAAATATACAATAATGTGAATTTTAGTTGTGTGCTTTTTCCGATTAAAAGATCTACTTGTTTTTACAACAATAACAAAATTTGTTTAAATAAATAAATGGGTAGCTTCATCAGGCATATAGTAGTACATAAAACAACATTCAATAAACAAAAATTGGATAAAAACTTATAAAATAAATTTTTTATCGTTGTTTTTTATATCAAAAAAAGGATCTTGTACTTGCAGAAATTACAAAAAAAAAAAACTGGAAAGTCGTAATTTAACGATTATCTGCATAAAAAGGTTTGATTTACACAATGGAATATCTTGGCCGAAATTTATGAATAATTCACATGAAAATTTGCTACAAAAAATATCTCTGAAATTTAAGTTTTATGACAATTGATGAATACAAAACATGAAATCTAAGTCGAACCTAAGGCTAATTCACTTAACATGTGCTTTAATTAACAGGGAGGGTTTAAGGATGTGTTATGGACTGGAAATTTTTATGTACCGAAAATTGTTATAAAAACTACTGAATTGCCCCATAATGGAGGTCGAATTGTCAAAATTTGTACATGTGTGCATAAAGGGAGATATGTCAAAAGGTTTTTTTTTTTGGTAGAATTAACAGCAGCTGCAAAACTTTTTTTTGCCTCGGACGTGCCATTTTTTCTCTCCCGTTTGCTTCTCAAACCTCTTGCCATGAAAGCCACATTTCAGGAAACATTTCATCATGTATGCGCAGTGTAACGAGTGTTTATTGTTGTCATTGTCATCATCTAAACTACATCTTTCAATTATAAAGTTCGTACTTGCTAAAGCAACTATGTACATATGTTCGAGTCCTATTTTACTTTCACTTGGTACTATTTTAAAATTCGCTGATCGTACCTGATTTTCATAAAAATTTGAAACTTGAAAATTCCATAGTAGCAACACCACTTTTATTTAACCAAAACGAATCGTAAATGTGAAGGCTTATAAAAGGGTTGGGCCATTCTACTTGTACTCCTCGTATGTATTGATAATATAGAAAGAAACATACATATTTCAATTTCAATTTTGTTATGTGTCAATCGTGAAATTTTAAAATGTAAATACATATTTACAATTCTGCTATATTTGTACTTTAGATTTGAATGTGTGTGCATATTTTCGCATGTAAATTTTACATTGTAAAAGCATAAGTATTGTATATTAAATTGAAATTGGCAACACATTTGTCGCGACAAATGAAATGTTTTTCTTTTCCTTCTTTTTTTTTTTTTTGGAGCAACACAATGAAGTGTTTTAGAACAGAGCCTTAAAAGTATGGTTTAACCCGATAATTTATCGTTAGCTTTATGTCGATGGCTCAATATAATAAATAAAAGGGTTATCTCGATTTTTTTGTGGCTTTATAGGAAAAGAAAAAACTTTATGAAATCCTTAAAATTTTTGGTATAAAAAAGTATTAAAGCAATTTTTAATAAAAAAAAAAATAGGCAAGAAATATTATTTTTTGATTTACATATTTTAAATTTGTACAATATTTTATTTCACCTTTTCCTTATATTTATTTGAATGCTTAATTTAAGCAATAGGTCTTTTGTTTATAATTAACGAGTATATATGTATATGTGTGTATATTAATATTTGTTTTCGATATTTCGCTAACAATTTGGTATCATCTTCAGGAAAATTTTATAAATTATTCATTCTGAGGATGCTAACAAATTAAATTTATTTTATTTAATGTAATTTTAGTGCAAATGAGAAAAAAATATGCTCGTGCAGGTTCAGTTGCTTAACTCATACATCATATACAGTCTATAAGATTTTTTTGTGTTAAGTTTTTAATTTTATTTATTTGTTGCGGGTTAGCAATATCTAAATATATATTTCGTTGGTAGGCATACCAACTCATCAGTAGATGTTTTACCTTTTATGTTTAAAAAGTTTTAAACCTCATCTATTTACACAAAAACTCACAAATATATTTTTGTGAATTACAAAGAATAAAAACAGCTTTCAAAATTGTTTAAACACTTACAACAAATAATTTTCCATTATGAATGTGTATATATTTATATATTGCTAACCCGCAACAAATAAATAAAATTTAAAACATAAATACTTGAGTACATGCTGAAATAAATGTAAAGGGTCCGCCAGATAACTTTTTTTTTTTTTGAAAATGCTATAAAAAAAACTACTGAATATTTTCTCAAATTTCTTTTTTTATTTAAAAGTACAATCCTTTCGGTTAATAATGAAAAATAATTTCATTCAAATGGCTGCCTCGGCTGGCCATGAAATAGCCTACACGATCGGTCCAATTTTTAAGCACATTATCGATTGTGTGCAGCTGTATTTCACCAATGGCTTCACGAATATTGTCCTTTAAAGCGTCAATTGTCTCTGGCTTGTCGGCGTAACACTTATATTTGATGGCACCCCACAAATAATAGTCCAACGGTTTTAAATCGCAGCTCCGAGGTGGCCAAACGACATCAGCTCTGCGGCGATCTTCAAAAACAGGGCGCAAAACATCAAGTGTAGCTTCGGCGTTGTGACACGTAGCGCCGTCCTGTTGAAACCAAATGTTTCCAATATCCTCCTCTTCAATTTTTGTGAACAAAACTTCGTTCAACATGGCCCGATAACGATCGCGATTGACTGTAATGGCCACTCCTTGCTTATTTTCGAAGAAAAATGGCCCAATTATGCCTCTGGACCAAAATCCGCACCAAACAGTGACTCGTTTTGGGTGCGTCGGCTTTTCAATGTATGCGTGCGGGTTTTCTGTGTCCCAAATGCTACAATTTTGCTTGTTTACATACCCGCCAAGATCAAAATGAGCTTGATCTGAAAAGATGATTTTTTTGGCAAAATCGGCATCTTCTGTAAGTCACACGTATACGCGTTGTTCAAGCGTATACACAACCATATTCGTTCAGCGGAAGGATAAAACTAATTATCTGTCAAATCAGATATGAGCTAAGTGTTACCATTCACGAAATAAGCACTAGTTGAAAAAAAAAAAACGTTAAATGGCGGACCCGTTAGAATTTTGTTAAGTTTTTAATAAAATAATAAAAACTACTACATATTTTGAAATAACAAATTCCAGCGTTGAACTTAAGCCATGGTATAATAATTGTCATAAAACAAATACAACGTCTCAAAAATGACAGGCATTTTGTTAGTGTAAAACGTTTTCTGTGTGTCAAAAACAAAGAAATAAGCCGATCGATTCGAAGCCGGCCATCACCGCCGCTTATGTAAATTCGAGCCCCTGCACACATCTGTTTTTTACTGTTTTTACTGGTAGTTCGGCTGTTAAAAATGCGTTGTTAGGTTTAAGTTTCTTAATGTGATATATTCAATGGGTGCGTTCAGCAGACACGGTTTGCTACACAACTGTTGCTCAACAATCTGCTGAACGCTTTGATTAATGAGCAATGAGCGAACATGTTGAGTGAGCGCTTACTGTTTTAAGTAGCAAAGAAAAACTACGATACATTTCATCAAATTACGATATTTCAGCTCAGTTTAAATTTTGAATCAAATTTCATAATATATTTTTAAATTTTAATTCATTTAAATTCACAAATATATAAAAATACTAGATGACCCGGCAAACGTTGTTTTGCTATACAAAATATTTCAAGTGCGAAGATAAAAATACCAAACAATAATTTTGTTCTGTTTGAAATACGAACGACGACGATTCTCCAGCATGAGGCAGATATAGCGCCATCTATCATTCAACAACAAAAATATTTATGAGGCAAACATAGCGCCATCTGTTGGGTTAATAGTTTAGTAAATAGAGAAATTGCCCCCCCGCCCCCCGCCCCTCCTCATGACCCTAGCGGTTTGAAAAATAGATAGTAGCCGATTCTCAGACTTACTGAATATGCATAAAAAATTTCATAAGAATCGGTCAAGCCGTTTCCGAAATACAGAAATTGCCCACTCACTCCCCTCCTCCTGACCCCAGCGATTTAAAATATACCTTAGAACCTATTCGCATACCTACCAAATATGCAGAAACAATTTCATTAAACTCGGTCGAGCCGTTTCGGAGGAGTTCGATAAGAAACATCGTGACACGAGAATTTTATATATTAGAAGATATTACATACATACATACATATGTATGTACATACATAGATATATTTTAGAATCTTTTAACAAAATAAAATTCAATAATTTTGATTGCAATTTTTGGATATTTTTGACAAAAAAGTGAGCAGATCGTCAAAAAAATTAATCAAATCAAAAGCTGCTACATCTAGCAGATTTTTCTGCTGAACGCGCGCCCATTTATTCTTTAAAGCAGATATTTTTATTTTTTATATAAAATTTCCAAATAAAATTTTATACTTCACCGGCGGGTTAATTTGAATTTTTTTTTTTTTTTTGCTTAGACGCCGCTACAAATTTTTAATCAGCTTCTTTGCTCTGCTACATGCAATGGTGACATTTGTAAAATAAAAATACACGTTTATACCATGACTTAAGCCTGTTTCACAATTTCAGAAGAATTTTTTCTAATTCTTTTTTCTAAAAAAAATTTTTTTTTTTTTAAATGTGTGGACGAATTTTAAAATTGCTTTCCACAACGTGTAATAGGGAGTGAGACAGTTTGAAAAAGTTGGGAATAAATAAATGTAATAGTTAAATATTTTTCTTTTAATATGGCAGAATAATTTAAATTTCAAAGGAGGTTTTATGAATTTATAATTTTACGATACTGCTTTAGCCTTTCCTCTTTATCTCACTCTACCAATAAATATCCGTTTTAATCAGTTTTGTGTAAAAATCAAATCTACATGAAGTGATTGACACCTTGGTTTGTTTCATGTGTACATTGCTGTGTGTGTGTGTGTGTGTGTGGGTTTTTAAGGCTGTGTGTGTTTCTCTATCCCTTTATAAAAGAGTAAATAAGACGATTTTAAAATTGTTACGCTTTTCAAAAGTTTCAAATCTGTCATTTTACACTTATTTTGCACATATGTAAGTAAACTTTTAATAACTTAATCTTTTTATGTGTTTCATTTAAAAGTTAATGATTTCCATTGTTTTATTTAATTTTTTTAGGGTTATACTCCTCTACATATAGCCATGCAATTTGGAAGATCGAATATATTTGCCTTACTCTGCAATACTTACAGTAAGTAACACCTTTTTTATTTCAAACATAATTATGATTTAATATTTTATTTTGTTTCTGCTTTTTTTTTATTCAACACTTAATAATAAATTTGGATGTAAATTGTAGTTGGTTTGAAAGATAACAAACAATACTAAAGGACTTGATATCGCTAGCTGTCAATCAAAAATACTTTCTTATCTATCTGTTGTTGTAGGCATGTCTAAAACCATAAACGATGAAAAACAATCAAAACCAATATTCTGGCACTCGCACAGAAGAAAGAAAAGAAAATATTGAATACTTTTAACTAGTGTGTAGCAAGCTAATTGTCATATTCAATATTGACTATTTGAAGTAAATATTTGTTTAATTTTTTCTACGATTATTTGATGATTTTGTTCGAGAATAGGTAAAGTTTTTTACTCTAGAGTGTGCAATGCCATGTCAATTAAAATAGGCGGCTTGTCTTTTAACTTCATATTACATTTTTTTATTATTATTTGTACAGTTGCCTCTTTTCTCTACCAACAATGGAGTCACTTGAATTATCATTTATCAAATAGAACACAAAAAGTATTTTGAGATATTTTCGTTTGGAAGATCACCGTGATTCGTAATTTTATACCCTTCACCAAAAATGTCAAAAGTATTTATAGGTTTGTTATTCCGTATGTAATTTCCACAATAGTTTTTATAATACATACAGTATACACACATAAATATGTATGTATGTACATATGTACACATGTATATCGATTGCTTAATATAGAAAGATCGTATCTCGTTGTTTTCAAAATCGGTCTTTTTACATGTTCTGGTAGACAAAACTCAAATACACCTCCCGTAAAAAATTCAGTTTCCTATGTTTACGAATAACAGATTTATAGTAATTAAAAAAAAAAAGCCCCAACAAATTTTTTACATGTTATTTTTACAGATTTTATCGAGTTTTTTCCTTCTCCTGTAAAATAGCTAAAAGTTGAGATACGGCCTTTCTATATTAAGCCATCGATATGGAAGTTGAATGAGCAATGTCCGTATGTCCATCTGTCTGTACGTGAAAGCGGTTTTTCGGAGCCACCAAAAGAATTGGAGACTTGAGTCTTGGACTGATGTGTACGACGATTCGTATTGCAAATTGTCAAAAATAAAAAAAAAATTTTCGATATAAAATTCGCAGTGAAATTTATAAATACATGACAGTGCCTCAATCAACACATATGAATACAAAAATGAGAAAATATTTCAAAAAGAATAATTGAACCATCAGATAGGTAGAAGACGGAACTAAAGTGTTTTCTGAGAAAGCGGCAAATGTATTTATTCTAAATTGGAAATGGTGGTCATATCAAACTGCGGGCACCCAAATTTTGCGGCTCATTTTATATTTTTTTTTTTTTCGGCCTATTGATATTGATATCAAACGAAAGTATTTTATAAGAACACAACAAACGTAATAATTCTAAATTTAAAATAGCGGCCACCTCTGTCAGTGTTCATATGTATGTAGGTATATGCGATGGTGAAGGGTATATAAGATTCGACACAGTCACTCTTATTGATTTTTCTATAGTTTGATTGTTTGTCTACATAAATATTTAATCGGAAGTCATATTTTTGAATTTGGAAAAACATACATCCAAGTATGTACATAATAATTATTTTAACTTTGAAAATAATTATTTATTTAGGTTGTTAGGCTGCCTTGATTTAATTAATTATATTGTAGTGGAATAGCTTCAGATAAGTAAATTGCTGTAAAAGATTGTGTTTATCGTTCTCCGAAACAAGTCCCATAAAACAAAGTTAGTTTTATAATAATGTTTCTACAAGAAGTTGTATCCTTATAATTTCATCAAATTCTCTAGGGCTTGGGCCGGTATTATATATTATACACAAATGAAAACCCATTTTTCTGTAGTTGTGTTAGAAGCTCTTGCTTCATAAATTTTTAAATACATACTTTGAATTGATTAAAAAGTGCAATTGAAAAAAAATACGAATGAAAGAATAGTGAAAATTATATTTAAATATTTAAAATTTGTATGTATTCATTGTCCTTCCATTTCAGAGGCTAATCGTGATCTTCTCGACTGGGCCGGTAACAAACCGCTGGACTATAGTAAACAACAGACAACCGTGTCGGCTTCCACTTACAGCAGTGAGTATTGCTCAAAGTTTCTACTCAGCGAAATTAACAACAAATATCACTTTCAACTACCACCGTATATGAGGAATGTTTCTGGTACTGACAAAATTGCTCTTGGAGGTGGTACAGTCGGTAGTGCTCTAGTGCGCGGTAAAAAACGTCCCCAACTTACAATTCCTCTAACACGTACACAATCTCTACTAACGCAAACAAACGTAATAAGACGTCAAAATAAATCGGCAATGCACCACTCGATGATATATAATAATGACGATGATGGAAATTTAATTCCATGCGAAATGTTGACGTCACCGCAAAGTTCACCCGAAACGACACTTCGCAGTCTCTCTCCCAAAGATATACGACATGGCACTGTGGCTCGTCGCAAGGAGAGCTTTTTGCGCAAGACGCTACGTGCTGCTACCGCCTCCAGAAGCAACAATAATCCAGATAGTGTTACTAACAAAACTGTAATGGAATAAAACGTATTTCCTTAACACTCTTACATCTGTATAAAATATTTAGCTGCTACAAAAGATTAATAATGGTTTTGCGCTTTCAAAAAACAAACATAATACTTTTCTTTTTTTATTTATATTTTTATTTTTCTCTATTTACAAATGTACATAATAATTAGTTTTTTATTTTTAATTGGTTTTTATTTTGTACAGCATGCATTTCTTTCTTTTTTACTTATGAATTATTTACATACATACATGTGTTTTTTTAAATTGCAATTTTTTCTGGTTTATTATTTTACATACATTTCCAAATATAATGCATTTAATTAAATGATGATGCAAAATTCTCTGTGATAATTCTTTAATAACACAAATGTTTTTATAATTTTCTTATACATTTATGTATATTGAAGTATTGGTCCCTTATTACGGTTGTCGAAGCGATTTCTATATGAAAATCAGTATATCCAGAATTCAAACCGTTTTCAATTAATTTCGTAGTTGTATCATTTGCTCATGTCATTAAAATCTAAATTTTCTACCAAATTTAAAAAAAAAAAAAAACTTTAAATGAGAATTTTTTGCAATTTCGTCTGAAATTGTAATCGTTAGTTGAACCTCAACGACACAATTAGTTGAATCTGCAGTTTATTCTGTGTAATCTATAACAAACAGTCGAGTCGACAACCGTAATAAGAACCATTATTAAAAAATATTTGCTTACATTTTTGTTTGTTACAATTACCAAATTCAACCGAAACTTTTCGTATATCGTCATGTTGCACGTAAAACTCTGTAACTACAATTTATTAAATCTTACAGAAAAAAAAAATTATAACATATCATGTGTAAGCGATAATTGCTTTGTTGATCATTATAATGTCGTCGAGCGTCTGTTCTGTGTATTACAAAAAAAAAAAAAAAAATGGAAAACTTGATAGAAAATTTTAAATATTTTCAACTTTCAACTTTATAAATAGTTTTATTTAAAGTATTAATTTATTTCGAGAATATACACACCTTTTAAAATTTTTAAATACTAGCATGGTGTAATAATCGTTTAATACGCCTTACTTTGGAGTATTTTTATTTTTTTTAATTGTTTGGTCATTTGTAGTTAGTAAAAAAAATTTAACTAGAATCGAATCGTATTTCGTGAATATTATTATTGTGACATTTGTGCGAGTTTGCTGATTTACAAATAAATTAATGGGAATACATATATATATATATATATATATATATATATATATATATATATATACTAATTCGTAAAGGGACGACAAATTATAATACTTAACATATGTACCTACCAGTGATGCCAACTCTTGCAACATCAAAAGCCCATGGAAATAGGGTAAAAAAGGGTAAAACTAAAAAAAATTTCGGGTACAAAAGCACTAAACTAATTTTGTTTTGGGTCTGGTGGATCAAAAGACAGCCTTGGATGCAATAAAAAACTTGCATTTGGATCTATTGCTTTTTCATGTTTATTTTGTGCGACTTTGTCGGAGTAAATCGCTTTATCGTGAATTTATTTAATTACAACAAATGCAATATCCTTTTAGTTCATCTTTTACAAATCTAAGCCACCTTTTAAAAGCTTGATCATTCTCCGAAGAACTCCCCAGAAAGATGATGAACTTTAACACATATAAAATCAATGAAGAACTTATTTTTAAATACTATTCAGCTTTATAATAAAGAAGGCACTTTCTTGCTTAAATTTGCACAACAAACAAATCAACGGATATGTATATTAAAAGTAAAATCATTGCTAAACAAATAAATCATAAAATTTTCTGCACGAATTTAGAAAAAAGATGCTTGAGAAATTCTAGAATTCAAACTCTTAAAAGTTTGCGAGTACTAATCAAAATAAAGATGCAAATAATACGCAGTTGGTTAAAAAAGTATTAGGTGTGTTTAAAGAACCGTAGGAAAATGGTTCAGTGACAAAAATGTTGATTATTTAAAACGCACCTAAAAGCACTGTGAGAAATTGTTAAAAGCACTATAAATACCCGCTTTTCAAAAAGGGGTATTTAACAAAATTTCGGGTATTGCTTAAGTAAAAAAGCACCAAAAAATACCCGAAAAGCACCAAAATGGCAACGCTGGTACCTACGATTCTCCCACTTAGATGAATTTCTTATTGTTGTTGCTTTCTTTGCAAAACTAGTTGGAGTAAAATATGACTACATGCATATATTTAAGCTACATACATATGTATGTATGTTCACATTTATCAAATATTTGTGGTAAAAAAGTGACCAAGAAAGATTTAATAATTTATTTCCTTTAATTCCAATATTTTTTTTAAATTTGGGTTCGCATTTTTTGTAAACTGTATAAAAATACTTTTTTGTAGAATAATTCATTTTATTTTGTAACATAAAAGCCAAGTTAAGTGACACTTCTCCTACGGAGAACAAGTGGTTACTTTTTTTCGACAAATATTTGATAAATGTGAACGTAGCTTTAGTTTGTTTATTTCCTTTTTTAACTTGCATGCATTAGTAATACGTGTGCATGTATTAGTAGCAACTTTAAGCGAATATAGTTCCAAAAATACTGACCCCACAATATCTGGTTAACTTCTGTAAATAAATATTTTTGAATTCGTATAAGTTTTGTCAAAATCGGTTTAAAAATGTGGCCGACCATAAGGTGCATCACTAAAAATGGTTTTGATCATTAATTATATACTTAAGTAGATGAACCAGATCCCTCATTCATCTCGGTCTATACATGCATATGTATATGACTACTTTCCTTATATATGTATGTATGTATGTACCACTGATAGCGAGCTTTCTCAAATTGTTACCGTAGTTCGAGTACATATTTTGATAAAAGCATCTATGCAATAATTTCAATTTCATATGAGGAGCCGCAGAACAAAACGTACCTTTTCGGATTTTTGGAAAAATTCGTTTCTTGATATTTTTAGAATATTTGGATTGAAATCTTCTAGAAAAAATATATGTAGTTAGCATCATATTTTTTTTACTAAAAAAATTTGTACACAACAAAACGTGGTTTTTAATTTTTTTATCAAAACGTACATTTTTCATAGTTTTTGCCATTTTTTTTTTTTTTTTTTACATGTGTCAATAAAACTACAACGTATATGAAGTCTACTTTTTTTCCTTTTTCTTATATTATTTTAATAAAATTTCTTACTTTTATTAAGTCGTTCCATTTTCGTTTAAATTAACTGTGAAATAATAATTGCAAAAAAACATACATAAGTATTTTTTGATCTCAGTCATCAAAAAATATTTAATAGTAAAATTAAAACGTGGAAGAATTACAAGATGCCGTAAAAAATTTAAATGTGAGAACATGTAAAAAGCAAAATATGTGAAAATGTTCAAAAAAGTCACAAGTTTTATAGCAATCAATTTTACTTAAGGTACGGTCACATCTGGCAAACATTCGGCCAAAAAAGCGTAACCACTAAATACCAATGAAAAACTTTTTGATTTATGCATTTATATATTAAGTTAAAAAGCATCTAATAAGATAAGATTCTATTACATATTCTATAAATTATATAGAAAACTGTTTAACGTAATAAACAGGTATCTAATTCAAGAGTTTTGTCATTAGTATTTAGTGGTTACGCTTTTTTGGGCAAATGTTTGACAGATGTGACCGCACCTTTAGATTACTTTTTAAGTAGGTATAATTTTGAGAAAATGTTTGTATTTTTAATATGATATAACCAAAAAAAACAATGTAAATAACGTAAAAAATATATTTAATTTCAATGTATAAATTTATTTTTATATAATGGATCAGGCTTAAAAACAATCAGTCAAAATAATCATCTAAAAAAACGCAGACCTACCTAAACGTACTCTGGTAATTTTTTTTAACAACACGTACTTTTTCCAATATAGAAGTGGTTTGATATCAAACATCCATAACGATTAAAGTGATGACTTCCGCTTCAGTTCAGTTTGATGCATCTATTGATAAGTAAAAAAACTTATTACCATTTCCAGGATCATGCAGTTTTTTAAGAAAGCGAAATAAATAAACTTCAATTTCCCAATAATTTGAAATGAGCGAAGAAGTACGTTATGTTCTGCGGCTCCTCATATATACATACATACACATATTCTTATAATTGCTTATATTAGTTGTATTTTTCTAAAAAGGAACAACAACCTTTAGGAAATATTTATGAAAAAAAATATTGAAGATAAAAATTTGCCGTTAGATTCAGTAGGAATTTTAAGAAAAATATGTTACAAAACAAAATTGACTCTTCCCCTAAATTGCCGGACTTGTTTGTGACTTGCAAATTACAAACTTTTATTATTTTAACTATTTAGAATCTTTTCAACTTTGCATAACATACAATCACTTGCTTATACATATATATGCTTGGGCATCAACATTATGTTCACATATGATTCAATATATGGCTGAGATTCCAATATCATCATTTTACATAACATCTTTTGTCCTACACTGTTTAAGCATGTAAGCATTTAAAGATTCATTTTTTCGAAGATCTAATAAGTTTGGAAAATAAATTCCTTATTTTACATGAAGAATTAATGATATTAGTTTCTGCGTTATTTTGAAAAATCTAAAATAAAATAAAAAAATAATTTAAACCAAGGCGAAACCAAAGTCATAAAATGTTTTGTCCTACACTGTTTAAGCATGTAAGCATTTAAAGATCGTTTTTCCGAAGATCTAATAAGTTTGCAAAATAAATTCCTTATTTTTGTATGTGGCTTTGAAATTTGCTTTAATCGAGCTCTAATATAAATTTCTTTGATAGGTATTATTTTTTGTTTTCTTTTTAACAATTAACTTTGTTTTGTGTTTAATATGATTATACAAACTGAAATATCTTATTAAATAATATAGCAATTTTATAATAACGTTTTACTAAATTTTTGGAGATGACAGGGTATAATAATTTTCATGTTGCTTGGATAATCTATCATTTTGTTCTTAAAATCATTACAACTGTAACAGGATAAACTGGACAGAAAAAAATCCATCAAATCCAATTTATAATCACCGCACACAAGCACACATTTTTGAAATATACTTACAGCATTAAAATATCAATATGAATTTACTTTTGTTTTTAATGTACAATCCAACAATCCACTTTTTTATCGTTTTCTTCTGCTCTGGGCTCATCATTTGTTTACTCAACTTGACATCGCTTACATCCGTAGAGATCCAAGCAATGCGTCAGCAATTTATCAACAGTGGATATGGCACCTGGAGGCAAGTGGATATTCATAATCATGTCAAAAATGAACGCTGTGCTATTGACAATTTATTGGCACAAACAATAACTGTTGATTTTTAATTTTACTTTTTATTAAATGCATTTCCTTATTTTTTTTATACTCACGATAAAAACAAAATTTATGTTATTATTATTTTATTATATACATACTTACATACATAAGTATGTATGTATGTATGTACTTTCTGCTTTAAGCAAGTTTGTTTGATTTGTTATACATCTATGTATGCATGTATGTATGGATGTACTTTTATTCTTTTATCTACATGTGTGCATACATTCATATTAATTAATATCTATTATTTAAAAGCTTTAAGAATTTCAATAACTAATATAATTTTGCAATCAATTTTAAATGTACATACATACATACATACATACATACATACATACATATGTATATTAACCAAAACAAATAATTGGTCTGATGTGTATAAAAATGTGTCTCTCTTTACCACTGAAGCATTTTGTATCAAGTGCAAAAGAGATATGAAACTTCAGTTTGGTTAATTTGTGTATTAAAAGCTTTTATAAAATGTTTCAAGCTTAATGAATGAATGTTTTTATAAAATTTTGAAGCTACTTTATTTTTTGTTTATTTTGAAATTTAAAAGTTCCTCTACGGGTAAGTTTTTTTATATTTTTTATTTTTATTTGTTGGCTTTTATTTATTTCACAAGCATGCACGTTACACATATACATACAACATTTTTAATTTCTCATGCCTATATACATATGTACATAGTATTTCATGACAGCTTTTGTTACAGCACTTAAGCGCCTTGGACACACATCAAACTGACGCTTCAAAATCACCTTTTTTGAGTGTTAGTGAAAAAAAATCATACGTATGGATTGATGTGATATGTGTAAATAGTAGAGTTGTCAATTATTCGCCTTTCAACTTTGTTCGAATAATTCAAATAATTGCTTTTGTTCGTTCGATCAAACGATTAAAGCTAAAAAAATATTCGATTAATCGATGAGAATAACGAATAAAAAAATGCTTAAAAAATATTTATTGACAAAAAATAAATATTTGTTATTAACACAATAATGCATTAGTATATAACCAAATTAAATTAAAAATAAAATAGTTAATATTTTTATTAACAAAAAAAAAATACATAAAATTTGTAATACATAAAAAAACTTAAAAATGTAATGACTGAGATGTCGTCGATTTTAATACTTCAAATACACATGTTTAATTCATTCAAAATATATCAAATGATTTTTTTTTTAATCAGACAATTTAGGTTGTTCTTAAGAAATAATCTTTTAAAAACAATTTTTTTGCTTTCAAGCGATTTTTGGTTTTTGTTTTTATTAAATTAGATTTTGAAAAAAATCTCGCTAATTGTCGAGGTAGGTGATATAGTGAGAAGAGCGTAAAATAGTTTACATATCTCATTTCTTTGTTCTCTTTTTTGATTTTTCAAAACATACCATATCGTCTGATATATCGCTGAACTCTTTTTTATTTTCTGAATTTTTAATACTTTGAATAGAATTATTTAATTCGTATCATTACTTAATTTATATCATTACTTTTATCTGAATTATTGTGGTTACTTTTAATATAAAATAATCTAGAGTATAATTCATTTGCATATTATTTAGTTTAAATTTTTGAAGAATATATTAAAAACTTTCATTGCTCGGAAAATTTCCAGAATTTAAAAAATATTATTAACGTATTTTAAAGTTTTATACGTCTCTTATTTAATTTTATTTTAATGCGTTTTAGTAAATCTGTTGCAAAATAATTATTAATTATTTTGTTGTTTATCCAACAATTTTGTATACTTTAGGACACTTGTTACATGTGACTTTGATTTTTTTCTTTTTTGTTCTTGGTAAAATACTTCCAAACCAAGCTCATTCTGAAATATAATTATATATGTAATTAAAAAAAAATAGAATACAATAACAATATTTTCTACTTACATATACATATGAGAAGATTTATACTTATGTATAAAGCAATTGCTTCTTTTTTGGCTTTTAGTTTATTTCTAACTTATTCACCTGAGAGTGAGAAAACCCCTATTCTTGAAAATTGTTTAGCGTTTCATTTAAAACATAGCACGACATCTATGTAGCTATGCGCAGTTCGACAACAACTACAAACATCCAAAATCACATGTATTTGGTTGATATAAAGTACTCGATTTGTTTCAAATCATACTAACAAATTTAACATATTTTTTACGTATGCAAAAATTTGTTCGATTAATTGACATAAATTAATCGATTTATTCGTTATTCGAAATTCGGCATTTTAAAATTGTTCGAACAAGAGTTTGATTTTCTTTGACCGATTAATCGAATTATTCTTAATCGGTTGACAACTCTAGTAAATAGTTATGATATTCGTCGAACCACAATTTTACCATCCCATGCACAAATTTGACGAGTAAGTTTAATGTGTGGCCAAGGCGCTGTAAAAAAGACATTGTTTATTAAATTAAATTTATTTATTTTTTAATATTTACAGAAATCAAAGCAAAGAGAAAACCTACGGGTAAGAAATAAATACATACATAACTACACTGCTCTACAAAAAAAAATCTTTATGTCTTCTACTTCTTTAAACAAAAGTACATAAGTAAAATAATGTAAGGAATTTAATAGGCTAAATTCAAATCTGTTTTAAGTTGTTGTCCATCTTGTACAGATTTTTGTAGTGAATTTAGTGCCTTATAAAGTCCTTATACTATTCCACTTAATTGTATTTAGATGACATTTTCGTTGCAGAACAGTGTTATAAAAAAAAACTACAGTGCAAGATGGATTCAGAAAACCTAGCAAAAATTTATTTTTTGTTCGTAAATGCAATATGTAACTACAAAAATATAGAGAACTAGATATATCCGGTGCGCTTCGCTACCCCCTCGTTATAAAATAAAATTCCTATTGTGAAAATTTAATGACGATCGGTCCAGTAGTTAAGACTATGTTACGATTTTTCATTTTCCTAAAAAGGGACGTGGTCCCACCCACTTTTCCCCTGGTACGTGTTCGAAATTAGGCCAATACCATATGTACCAAATATCATCGACGTAGGTAAAAAAATGCCCATAATAAGGCGATTTAAATTTTCGGATTATATGGGCGGTGCCACGCCTCTTTGTCCAATCAAAACTTTATATAGCCTATGTCACCCGCCTGAATACTCTGAAGATTCCCTGAAAATTTCATCTAAATCGGTCCAGTAGTTTCGGAGCCTATTCATTTCAAACAAACAAACAAACAAAAAATCAAACCTTTCCTCTTTATAATATTAGTATAGATATGTAGCAAACCGCAAGTTTTGAAATCGCTTAATTTGTAGAAAGCAGTTCAAGTTTTATTAATCTACTCAGGAATATAAATACGAGGTTTTTTCAAAAGAAAAGGTGTCCAAGGCACTTGAAATATTGACTGATGGCCATACCGAAAAGCGCATTTCAGCAGTCCTTCGAGGATTGGAAGAAGCGCTGGCATAAGTGCATTATATCTGAGTGGGATTACCTTGAAGGGGAGCTTTTCTTTTGAACAAACCTCGTGATATAAAATTTGATCATTTCAAAACGTAGGAGCCCAGACAACAAATTAATAGCAAGAAACTCTGTTTTTCATCAGAATGGAGGTCTGAAACTATACTTTAAGAATTAATAGGTAGTTGCAATTATAAAATATTCACACTTTTTAAAATCGCGGCCATTGTTTTATTTTAACTCCTTATTTGCGGTTGCACTGTAATAAAATAATGTATTTTATTTAAGCATTATAATGAAAAATTGATTTCTTATTTTAGTCGAAAAAGATTCGGGATTCCTACGGATTGGCTCTTTGAATGTGCGAGTGAAGAAAACGACCGAAGCGTTCAGCAACTTCTTGGGAGTGGGCAATGGTACTGGGAATGCGATACACTCACAACAGTATCACCATCCACACTTAGCGTTAACAGCAAATCATCCTCATCAGCGCCATCATCGTCACCATCATTATCCTCATCATCTTCACGCTGTCACTGGTATGATGCGGAGTCAGCAACATCGTCATCCGATGATGATGAACAAATCAGCGACAATGACAATGAGAAACCCACCATCCTCGATGAAACTTCCGCCACCGGGTTCACGAGCCAGTGTACCAATTAATTCAGAAAAATATGACATGTTACACAAATCGTGGGGCTCCGTTGATAATATAACGCAAAACGGGACGAATAATGCTAAAAGTTTACAAAACTATAATAATGACGAAGACGAGGGCGAAGATGACGAGAATGGTTTGATGCCACCACCTAAAGGTTTGGACAGTGCTCGGAAACGTCAAAAGAATCTTCAACGTTCTTCCATATCATCAAATACAACAGATTCCCCTAGAGATTCAATATCATCAACATCAAGTTCAAATTTTAATTCTGGTTACAGTAGCATGCCAACAACGCCTAATCAGTTAAGGTCAGTCTTAACTTTAGGAATGCCAAATAATCTAATAGCTGATTCTGATTCTGATTCTGCTTGTGGTTTCGATTCAAATTGGTCTATTAACGGTCGCAGCTCTTTAAGTAGTGGCAATTTAAAATTTTCGAAATATTAAAATTTTAAAATACAAAAAGGCAATTTGTATGAAAAATTCATTGACAAAAACAAAATATTTCTAAATATTTGATTAATTACACTGTTATAGTCGAAAAAATGAACTTCGATGAATCCTATTCGAACTATTAGGGGGAGTCCCCTGAGTGCGAAAGTACATTTGGAAGTGTCAGATTGGCTCCAGTTTTTGAGAAATCGGTATATATCCATGAAAAATGGGGACTCCCCCCTAATAGTTCGAAGAGGATTCATCGAAGTTCATTTTTTTTCGGGTCAAAAACTATCACAGTCTTATTGAATAAAAATATATACATACGTATCTACCTATGTATGTTCAACCGAATATTTCTCAAATGATATGCACATACATATATACTTTAAAAAGAAAAAAATACATAAAGTTTTAAAAAGTACATAAAATGTACAATACAAAACTATCTGCCTGTTCGCCGATCTCGAAGTTCTTTCTTTCGAACAAATTCAAAAATTTTGTTTTTGTTTCAAATGTAATTGCTCGAAAGAAAGAACTTCTTCGATATCGGCGAACAGGCGCTATATTAATTTTTTATAATTTTAATTTAAAGAAAACCTTTGAGCCAAGATAATAATTTATTTAAAAACAAACACAAATACATATCGCACTTGATCAACAAGAGGGTATTAACTCAAAATTTTAAAATTTTCAGTAGAGGCAAAAAACTTTTTTTTTAACACTAGTCTTCTATCATAAAAAGAGATACAACCGCATTTTTTTTTTTTGTGAAAGAATGGATTAAATGGTGTATAATTTTTACAGTGGATTGATATGACCACTGTACATCGATTTCTTGCAAAAAACGAAATTTTAAACATTTTGAGTTAATACCCTCTTGTTGATCAAGTGCGATATATGTATGTATATTATGCAACTAGCAGTAATCAATGCTCAGTAGAGGAATGTTGAACTTCAAAAATGGAAGAATTAAAATTTAATATGTGAAAGTCCACCGACACATGTAACATAATTAAAAAATGTTCAGCTGAGGTCTTCAAATTCGGCATCGGAATGCCATAATAATGTTAAATACCTAAAGTAGTGTGACTGTTGCTTTCAATTTATCGTTACTGACACAAAGGAAGAGATTTTTTCAAATAAATTAATTTATTAATATATTATATATTAATTTTTTATAATTTTAATTTAAAGAAAACCTTTGAGCCAAGATAATAATTTATTTAAAAACAAACACAAATACATATCGCACTTGATCAACAAGAGGGTATTAACTCAAAATTTTAAAATTTTCAGTAGAGGCAAAAAACTTTTTTTTTAACACTAGTCTTCTATCATAAAAAGAGATACAACCGCATTTTTTTTTTTGTGAAAGAATGGATTAAATGGTGTATAATTTTTACAGTGGATTGATATGACCACTGTACATCGATTTCTTGCAAAAAACGAAATTTTAAACATTTTGAGTTAATACCCTCTTGTTGATCAAGTGCGATATATGTATGTATATTATGCAACTAGCAGTAATCAATGCTCAGTAGAGGAATGTTGAACTTCAAAAATGGAAGAATTAAAATTTAATATGTGAAAGTCCACCGACACATGTAACATAATTAAAAAATGTTCAGCTGAGGTCTTCAAATTCGGCATCGCAATGCCATAATAATGTTAAATACCTAAAGTAGTGTGACTGTTGCTTTCAATTTATCGTTACTGACACAAAGGAAGAGATTTTTTCAAATAAATTTGAAATATTATGTGGCCCTAAACCTCAAAACTATTATTAGTATTCGGCGAATATTGTTTCAAATGTTTGTATTCGCATTCGTTTTCGCGAATACCAAAAGTATTCAAAACAATTTCAGATGATTTCTAAAAAAATACACTAAATAGTAAATTTAATTAAAATTTCGAAACTATGATTAGCTTTCGAAATCCAGCTTGAAATTGCGCATTTCAGTTTGATTTTCAAAAATTTATATAATAATTTTGAATCAAAAAAATATTTGAAACACTACTTACATATGATGTATGTATGTACTTATGTATACATTCATATATAGTGTAACCTAAGCTTTTGGATAGCAATGTCGATTGGTTTAAAGTTTTTCTATATGTATTTTAAATTGATTAACAAAGAAAATGGAAGTTGAATGAATTTTTTAAACCAAAATAAAAATTCTGTAGAATGGATATAAATGCCATTATTGAGCTTAATATTCCATAAAAATTGTAATTAATGGCGTTTTCTTTTCTGAAAAAAGTGTTGCATTTATGCTACATTCTTTAATTTTCGTGATCCATTCTAAAAAATATGTAACATATTAAAAAGCGATTTCGTTCCTTTCTAATTATGTTGCACCAATAAATGGCAAAATATGCAACATATTTTGCCCTCTACTATCAAGTCGGGGTGATATACTGCCCACTTTTACAACTTTGCTAAGTAACTTTTTATACAAGTAAGAACTTGTATTTTTGTCATTCTATTTGCTTAAGCGAAAAAACTTATAATTAAAACGATAATTAATTAATTAATGTTTATTAATGTTAAGCCTCAAATATTTTGTACCATTGTGGCAATAAAAAATTTACCACTTTTTAAAAAGTGTTACACATTGAAAGGTCAACATTTTTGTTCAGAAAAGAAAACGCCATAAGTTATTGCACAATTGTTAAGGGCAACCACACATTTGACAGTGTATAGTGCGCTTTATAAATTGGGAGTAAAATTTTAAATGCAACACTGTTCACAAGTATGTTAATTGGTGAAAGTTATCTGCATTTTATCTACAATGATAAATGCCAACAAAATAAATGAAATTATATTTTAATTTCGTCCATTCCATTCTTCCGGATTGATTGAATTTAAATCTTCATGATGGCTGGGGAGCCCCTAAATGGTTATGTTATTTAATTATATATGCATAAATTTTTATTTGTTATACATATCATATTATATTTACTCAGTACATATGAATATTAAATACTCTGTAATTTTTTACATTGTACATTTTTTTGGCCTTGATGGCTTAGTATTACTATATGAAATAAATAAATAAAAAAATTTAATTTATAACAAAAAATAAGTTAAACAGGTTAAAAATAACTAATTGATTTTTTAGATAAATATGTAATTTTAAAAAGAAAGAAAAAGAGAGTGGGCTGCAATTAGGCCAGTGTAAAATAAAAACAAAGTTATTTTCCAGCTTACAAAGATCTTGAGTCATATCTGTGCCATGGTATATTAAAATCAGGTAAAATTACCCTGCCTGCTGTAGACGTGTTTTTTTTTACAAATATCAAATTGCATTTACCAGAGCAACAAGCTGATTAAAAATTTATAGCGGCGTCTACACAAAAACATTTATTTCAACCCGCCGGTGAAGTTTAAAATTGTATATAAAAAAATAAAAATATCTGCTTTAGAGAATAATTGAATATATCACATTTTTAGCAGTCGAACTACCAGTAAAAGCAGTAAAAACCGATGTGTTTGGCTGCGGTTAGAATTTACTAAAGTGGCGGTCATCAAGTCCGGATTAGAATCGATCGGCTTGTTTCTCTGTTTTTGACACACAGAAAACATTTTACACTAACAAAAATGCCTGTTAAATTATTTTTGTTGTATGGCCAATGTAAATTTTCTTAGTTTTAATATTGAAAATGAGCTAATACGGCCTAAAATTCTTCATGTAAATAAAACAAAATATTTTATTTCATTTTTCCCGACGTTTCGTCAATTATTTGTTGACTTTATCAAGGGTTGGGAAATATTAATATATAAATTTTTATCCACAATTTTTAATCATTCCAAAAGATTTGGTTTGTAAATATTGTAAATTAAAAAAACCTTTTTATATATAAAAAACAAAAGTTAAAAAAGTTAAAAACACAACTTAACAAACTATATGCCTGTTGTTTTTCTGACGTTTTATTACATGGTACAATTATTATTGTACCATGGTGGCAAACTGAGTTTTATATATGAACTTGGTAGTGACACAAGGCAAATTCATAACAGGTAGAAAGTCTCGACAGCTCAGGTGATTATTTTCGACTTGTTTCACCGTTGATAAATTTGGATGTTCTAATTTACTATAAAATTTGACGATTAATACCATAGCTATATGGCAGCTACAGCAGGAACTGACATAAATAAAATACACATGGCAGCACTGTCGCAATTCACACGTGCTGTCAATATAATTTGTTTTCTTTCTGGTCAAAGGCTACATTCTTACATACATATATAAATATATCTTCTGTGCACATAGGCTGAGGTTCTGGGAAAGGAATTATATTAAAATTTCAGTGCTTTACAATGGGTAAAAAGGACAAAAACAAGAAAAAAGGGAAAGGAGCTGAAAAGACTGCGATGAAAACTGATAAGAAGTTAGCAGCGAAACAGAAGAAAATGTTAGAAAAACTTGGAGAGGTAAGTCATTTCATTCTAGAAACTAGTTACATACATATTTTAATTAAGAATTTTTAAGGCTGACATTGCTGAAGTCGTAGCAAAGTTAGAGGCCGAAGAAGCTATTCATAAAACAATTAGGGAAGAGATTTGTACTGCACCGCCATCTCCGAGATCCAGTTTTACTTTGGTGTCCCATCCGGAAAAAGAAGAATTAATTCTATTTGGTGGAGAATTTTTCAACGGTCAACGCGTTTGCGTTTATAATGATCTCTTCTTTTACAGCATAAGCAAAAATGAATGGAAACAAGTAAAGTCCCCTAATGGTCCGGCACCAAGAAGTGGACATCAAATGGTTACAGTTAGCACTGACGGAGGACAACTGTGGGTAAGAATTTAACGTGGAATATTGTGCATGAGACTTTTTAAATAAAATTACATTTTAGCTTTTTGGTGGGGAACATGCAAGTCCATCTCAAATGCAGTTTTATCACTACAGAGATTTGTGGAAGATGGGGTTGAAAACCCGTGAATGGGAAAAAGTGAATGCACCCAAAGGTCCTAGCGCTCGTAGTGGGCATCGTATGGTAGTTTCGAAGAAGAAGTTATTTGTGTTTGGAGGTTTTCATGATAATAATCAATCATATCAGTATTTCAACGATATGCATATATTTTCCCTCGAATCTTATATCTGGATGGAAGTAAAAATTAATTCACCAATCTTACCACCACCACGGTCAGGATGTTGTATATCCGCTAACTCTGAAGGAAAAATTTTTATATGGGGAGGGTATTCCAAATCTCCACTTAAAAAAGATGTTGACCGTGGTATAACACACACCGATATGTACGCATTTACTCCCGACAGTAAGTGAAGAAGCATTGTCCTTTTTTATTTTATTTCTTTTTTGTTAAACACACTATAAATATCTTAGAAAATTCTCCCGATTTACTGAATTTTAAATGGGTCACTATAAAAACTGGTGGGTATAAGCCATTACCGCGCAGTAGTGTTGGATGTTGCATTGCCCCGAATGACAAAGCTTACTGCTTTGGTGGAGTCATGGATATTGATGAAAATGAAGAAGATGTTAAGGGCCAGTTTGGCGATGAGTTATTAGCGCTTGATTTGTCATCTTTAACATGGCGGCTAATAGAAATCAATGAAAAAAAATTAGATAAAAATGAGGGCAACGAAGCTATCACAGATGTGGAAATGACAGAAGATGTTTCAAAGACCGTAAGCACTGTTAAGACAGACGGTATCTTTACAGTTACTGTGGCAGGTCCCAATAGTAGCTCCCATGCATTGCCGAAAGTACCTAGTTTATTCCCAAATAGAAGACCTAAAAATGTACCCCCACCGAGAATGAATTGCGGACTTTGTGTTTGTAAGGGAATTTTATACATATACGGCGGGGTATGCGAAGAGGATAACAAACAGTATACCTTAAATGATTTTTATGCCCTTGATTTGCATAAACTAAAAGAATGGAAAGTCATAATACAAAATGATATGAAATCTCATGACTGGATTGATAGTGATAGTAGTAATTCAGAAGAAAGTGATGATGATGTAGACGATGATGAAACTGATTCTGAAATGGATACGGATTAAATGTTCCGATTCTTTTGAAATATATTTCACAATAATATACATACATATTATGTACATATGTATACCTATGCCAACAATAAACGCATTTTTAATGGAATTAGTTAAGTTTTAATAATTCTGTTAAAATTCTTCTAGTATCATTCGGTGACTCGACTTTGTGTGAAATTGTACGGTCATCAATAAATATTTCGTAGTCGTTACCACCAGGCTCAGTTTTATCACCAAAGAAATGTATTTCTTTAAATTTGTGGTTTGCTTCGATGTAACGCAACGAATACGTTTTATCCCAACCATTAGGAAAGACATCAAAACTTATTTGCCCACCTATACTGTAAGTCAAGTCCACCTCTGCAAATTCCCTTTTGAGAACCTCAATCATTTGACTCCGAACTTTATGTATTTTATCATAAGCAGCAAATAAATCACGTTCTTCACGGGAACACTGTCGTCCCACTGGACATACGTTCATCATGCCATTACGAAACTCTAAAAAAGTTCCTCTTTTGAACGGCAATTCTAATTCTGATAAATAATGTAGAACAAAATTTATGAAACGTTGTATTGTATCTTCCCCTAAATGCGAAGTAATATTTTGTTTTCCCATTTCTTTCCCATTTTCTATTTGAACTAATCCGTTTTCAGGAAAGATGAAGTCGAAATGTTCCAAAATTTTGCGACCATTCAATTGTTCCAACATTTTATCCAAATCTGAACCACCAACAATACCGATAGTAGCGAGGGGCTTTACTTGTTTGTAGAAAAATTCTTCAAATTCAGGATCGACCTTAGAGCGTGGTGTAGTTAGTGTCCCGTCCACATCAAACAGCAACAAAATTTCATCTCTCTTAAATTTAAACATTTTTAACTTAATGCGAAATTATGTTTTTACAATAGTAGGATTCAGCCGGCTTATATCAAATTTAAATCATAGACTATATAACTTCACTGATTTAAATGACCACGTAAACCATAACTTGTCAAAAAATCAACACACAACCAAAGTAAATTTATACAAAGTATATGCATCTAAACAGCTGATTAATTTTTTTTCTCGTTTAGTGGTAATGTATGACTGTCAAAAGCTGTTTACAATTTTCGTACGCATTTTGGATTGTTATGCTTTGTTATACATAATCAAGGCGAATTTATTATAAGGTGGGAGCCAGAATAAAGCAAATACAACACGAAAAACAACAGGCAATTTGTTTGTGTAAATTTCCAAACGATTGTCAAATTTGTTTTGTAATAAGTAAGAAATAAAGAAATGAAATATATATTAGCGCTCCCATCTATAAGGCCATATCCAAAAACTGGGGATATATTTTTGTATTTGGGATTACAAAATGTACTCTATACATACAACTTTTGCAACGTTCATAAAAAGTAAAATAATTTTGAAATATGTACAAGTTTTAATAAAAAATGTCCAGTAATTTTTTTTGTGTAAAACAAATAAAATTTATATTGATTTTTAATTAATGCTTCAGCTAGCCTCTAAATGTTGCGTACCTATATCCTTTGCATACATGGGAGTAATTAAATAAATTGATTAATTAATTGTCGATTTCATTGGCATTGACTTAAAAGCAATGCCAATTAAATTTTTAGCATTATCAACTTTTTGAACAATGCTAATGCTTTTCAATTAAATAATTTCATTATTAGCATTACAAATAATCAATGCTAAAGTTTTTCAAAAGCATTATCAGTATTAAACGTCAATATTATTTCACATATTTATTTACATATATATGTATGTATGTGTATGCATTAAAAATAGCTTGGTTTGTATTTTAATTTTATTTTTTCAAAAGCTGATGTGACCATATTTTTTTTTTATACAGGTAGTATAAATTATTTTTTTATCAATTGTAATTAGTATTTCAAAGCTTTCATTGTTTTTTCATTATAAATAGTAGAAAAATTATATTAAAAAAAAGCAATGGCATTTATTGGTACTGATTTTTTTTTTCATTGTAAATGTTTAAAATAATGCCAATGAATATTCAATGCCAATGAAAAAGTCCCATGTATGATCCTTTGAAATATTTGCGTCGAGTAAATTTGAAAATATTTAGAATGCTATTGCATAACAAATATATACTTTACAAACAAACATAAACCGCGTAATTCTCTTTCTTTGGCATATACATACATATTTCTTATATAAAAAATACATATATTTAATCGGATACTCAATCCATCTTGTAAAATTCTACATCAAAATGTCATTGTTTTGAAGATTTCGAAGTCCTAAGTATTTAGATATATGTAAATTGTCTGTATTGAGTTAACCCTAATTAATAGGAATTTTCTAATGACTATAAAATATTATTTTAGTAAACAATATAAATTTCTAACAAAGTTAATATTCTTCATATATTTGAATTTGTTTTCCAAAACAAATTTGGGGATTTTAGGAGATAATGGAATGAAAGTGTAGAATACAAATTACTAAAGGTAACCCAGAAGCAAATAAAATTTTCCATTTAATATATACAATTTGTTTGTAAACAAAGAATTTAATAGAAAAGGAAATATTACAAAATTTGACAATTGTTTGGAATTCATAAATTCGCCATTGCTCCCACCTTATAATAAATCCGCCTTGTGTATAATCAAGGTATATTAAATAAGGTATTACAAGTCAAGGCGAATTCACACCTATTTTCTATTTTCTGTAGATTTTTACGTAACAAACGTTACCAATACATTTTCAATAATCATCAACATGTTTATTATTAAATGTTACGGATTTTGTCAGCTGATACGCAACTCCACGATACGATTTGACTAACGGAGTCATTAATATACCTTGTACATAATTCTACAAATTGTTTATGTTTTCTTTATGTTGTTCTCTGTTTTTGACATTCATCCATTATTTTTACACAAACAAAATACATGATGTTTTTTGTTTTTGTAGACTTGCATATACTTGGTATAAATTTACTTTGCACACAACATGTATGGTTTCAAAGCCTAGAACATCAACAGTTCATGCCAGATGTCAAAATATAGCACTCAAGCGTTCATAAACACACACAAACTGCAACTAGCTGACGATCAAATCTGCTGATGCGTGTACCATGCCACAATTTGTTACTGTGTTATGAGAAATGACAACAAAAAAATTAATTAAATAGTGCAGGGCGAATTCATTATCAGGTAGATGCAGTGAAAAATTCGGTATGAATTCAATGCGAATTCATACCTAGCGACATGGAGGTCGATATCTCAAAATTTGCACATGCAAGCATGGGGCTCGATATGTCAAATGTTGTTGCAATATTGTAGTACCCAAGGCGAATTCAATTCAATGAATACCCCTATGCAATGAAGTATGGCAGCATAAAAGCCATTCCAAACTTCTCTGTTTGATGTTTATATTTGTTATATCATTTCGTGTTCTGTGATTTGGGCGTGTCTTAAAATAATTTGTTTTGTGTTGTGTTAAATATTTATGGTTAAAGCTTAATAAGTTCAAAAATGTACAAAAAACTAATAATTGCAGTATTACTCACTATTTTCCTTTTGCAAATACGAGGTATATATGATAATTATGTATACATAGATTTGTGGGAATGGTTATGAAGTATGTATGTATGTATGATCACAGCTATCTGTCTGTGGTATGGTGCATTGCAAACTCAAGTGATATACATATATATAGATGATACATATGTATATGATTTTTATAGATTGTCCATAGTGTTGAGTATATCCCAATTGTTGGTT
The DNA here is from genome assembly GCA_947311025.1 of Lypha dubia. Classification (NCBI taxonomy): domain Eukaryota; kingdom Metazoa; phylum Arthropoda; class Insecta; order Diptera; family Tachinidae; genus Lypha; species Lypha dubia. The sequence goes on from OX371263.1 coordinate 54,377,535, forward strand.
TTGAAATAGCTATGGCTTTTTGTTGTTGTACGGAATACTTTTATACAAAACATGGAATTCTGTGAATAAATGGTTCGATGCATACTTCTGTGGAATGCAATAAATTTGTGGTTAAGAGTGTTAAAAATAGTATCCATAGTAATCCATATTTTCTTAGTAATGGGCATCATTAGTTTTCATATAAAACTCATACTAATTGCAATTACATACAATTATTATACATCTATATATATAAAAATGAATGTTTGTTGGTTGGTTGGTTGGTAAGCGATAAACTCCTACATTGCTCATCCGATCGTGTTGAAACTTGGCATGTATAAGTAATTTTTCATAGAATAAATTTTTGGACTATCAATTTTTCCGTAACTCTCCGCTAGGTGGCGCTGTAGATAAACTTCTACACACTGAAAACTGCTTGACTTAGAAACTTTTTTTTTTCGCCAATCTATTATAAATATCGGTCATGTGTTTGCTATTGAAATTCAGCAATATCGGTTCACGGGTAGCGGAGATATATCCAAAAAACCGGTTTTTTGGGGTCAAAATTATGCATTTTTTTGATAAATTTTTTGAAAAATTTTTTTTTGCGCCAAAGTTGGTAATATCACTTCTTATGGAGATTTGAAGATGGTATTGCCATAATATGGAATACGTACCGGGAGAAAAGTGGATGGGACCACGCTCCTTTTTATTAAAATTAAAAATCGTAATATAGTCTTAACTACTGGACCGATCGTCACAATAGGATATATAAATACTTTTAATTTTATTTTATAACGAGGGGGGTAGCGAAGTACACCGGGATCAGCTAGTAGGTATATAAATTAAATTTAAATGTGATTTTCGTTTTTGCTAAACGAATCGTAACCTATTATTAAAATTTTTTATTCATTCTTAGCCAAATATGCCTCTACTGAACAAAAAGTTAACGATATTATTTGGTGTACAAAAAACCATGAAGAACAATATAAATGCCTCAATTTAACAGCAGCTATTGTAAGGGATCGTGCATTATTTGACGACGCGATACTAAATCTTACTTGTCATATGGCATATAGTGCTGATGAATGCATTCATCACATCGACAGAGAACGCGCACACATAACAAGTCTTGACGCTGGTGATATTTTCACAGCTGGTCGTTACAATTCCTTGGTACCATTGCTCCAAGAAAAGTTTGAAGGTGGTTTTACAAACTATCATGCAGTAGCTGTAGTTAAAACTGGAACTCTACCTGAAGTTTCTAGTATACGTGACCTTCGGCAAAAGAAAGCATGCTTTCCATGGGTAGGAAGTTTGGCTGGTTGGATTGTTCCTATATATACGGTATTTAGATTAGTTATATACAAATTGATATATCTATTGAACAAATTTAAATTTTATTTATTTGTTGCGGGTTAGCAATATCTAAATATATATTTCGTTGGTAGCCATATCAACTTATCAGTAGATGTTTTACCCTTTATGTTAAAAAGAATTTTAAAGCTCATACATTTATACGAAAACTCACAAATAAATTCGTGAATTACAAAGCTTAAAAATAGTCTTTAAAAACTTTTCAAACAGACACAACAAATTATTTTCCATTATGAATGTGTTTACTTTTCTACACCTATATATATATATACATATGTATATATATTTAGATATTGCTAACCCGCAACAAATAAATAAAATTTAAAACATAAATGCTTGAGTACATGCTCGAATAAATGTAAAATTTTGTATTGAACAAATTTTAAATTTTATTTATTAAAGCTTCAACGTGAAGGAGGAATGGAAGTTGTTGACTGCAATAATCAAGTGAAAACTGCTGCCAATTATTTTAATAATTCCTGTGCTGTATATTCTTTGATCGATAAGTATAATCCAATTGGAGATAACTCAGACAAGTAAGTACCATTTCAAGCAACATATTTAAAAGTTAATTAATTTAAATTTTTTCATTAGTTTTAAACTTGAGTCAAATAGTTGTATTTATTTATTATGAATCCACACAAAAACATAAATGTGAAAATAAGGCCAAGTTCGTATCCAAAAAGTTTCGGCCGTAAAAAGTACTGAGATCAAAATAAGAACCAAGTTCTTTATAGGTACAATTCCATCTCATTTCTAGGCAACTTGCAAGCTTGGCAAAATTTTTTCAAGAATTCTTTCACATATTATAAAGGCAAAAAAAGTATGAACGTAGATTATATAACAATTGTACTTCGCTGTCTCCGGCATTTCAAGGGGGTTGCTGCGATCTCGCACAAGTCTTCTTTTAACCTTTTCTGCGCGCTCTTCCTCTAACAGCAAATATGCAACAACAGCAGCGCTCATTTTATTTATTTTTATAGATATTTAATTGTTTAAAGAACATTACAAAACAATATAACATTACACAAATGTAAGAACGAACGTAAATAATACAACGACAGAATTTAATTATTTTGTTTACTATATTACCACTTAATCCTCTTTTTTATAATATTTTTATTAATAACACAATTTTTAATAAAATTTTGGAGCAAAAACAATAATTTACAAAATTTTTAAACAAAAAATTGCATTAAAAGCAGTAAACAAATGAGCAAAACATAAAACAGCTGATTCGAATATCGGTTTTATTTGCATTCGAAAATAACAAAACTGACTTGTTTTCATGACACCAAATGACACCAATATTGGTTTGCAAAACCGACTTGGATTCTATGACAGCCCCGATTATTTGCTAAATAATTGTTTTTCATTTAAAATTTATGACAACGATTTCAAATATAACCAAATCGGTATTGTGGATGTAATATATTATATACATTTTAGATTATGTACATTATGCACTGGTAAAATACCTGGTGGACGTTGTTCGGCATCCGATCCATATTATGGTTATGATGGCGCTTTTCGCTGTTTGCTTGAAGCAGGCGATGTAGCATTTTTACGTGATTCAACTGTCTTTGAAATGTTACAAAGTTTGGAATTTAGTAAGTTAATTCTTGATATACAAATACATAAAGAGTTTATTTAAATGTTCTAATTCATAGAAAATGTGTCTCCTGAACGTTTTGAACTTTTATGTACGGATGGCCGCCGTGTTCCAATAACTGAATATCGCCAATGTAATTGGGGTCTTATACCATCTGATGCAATTGTGACATCTTCCGCTCGAAATGTTATTGAACGCAAAAAGTATCAAAATTTTTTAATGAAAGTAGTTGAGTTGTATTCCGATGGTTTGAAAGGTGATCCTCAAGCCCAAAATATGAATGGCAATAATAACAATTATGGGACAAATAACAATCAGTTTACTGATGGTCGCAATAATCCCAATGATGTTTTTAATAATATTTATAATCGCGATCGTTTTGGCAACAGTGGTTATCGTAATGACCGTTTGGACAGCAGCTTCACGACAGAACGTTCATACAATGAAAATGGATCAAACGAAACTGTTCAATATGAGAAATTCCATGTCTTTGAATCGAAACGCTACGGAAAAGTAAATTTGCTATTTCAAGTAAGTTAATAATGAAGGAATTCGGAAGGGTGCACTAACTGTTGTATATATTTTATTAGCGCATATGCGAAATTATTGTATTTAGTTGAAGGAGTTTTGTACTGGAAAAATAATAATTAATTTTAAAATTCTTTTTGTATACAACTCATACAACACTTGGAATATGTAAGAGCGGAATCACAATAGATCCAATTGTGTCTCCGAGTGGATGTAGTCTTGACACTACCCTTGCTAAATTAACTTAATCTAGAACATTTTTTAAGCTTCCAAGAAAACCAACTTTATCATCATAAAAATTTTAAGATTTTAAATGTTATTTACTTTTTATTACATTTGCATTTTACAGGATGCTGCAAAAGCGTTATCTATTATTAATGAAGATGATCAATCATTTAGTAAATATTTACACAACACTATAGACTTTATTTATGGTTTACGCGAATGCCCAGTACCGACCATGACATTATGTGTAACTTCTGATCCTGAATTAGAAAAGTGTATTAAAATGAGGGTAATAAAATATAATATATACTATATACATTCTTCAATTCGTATCATTAACAATTTTATTTGTAGATTGCTTTAAAAGCCCAAATTTTAAAACCAGAGCTTATTTGCAAAAAAATGCATTCCCATATTAATTGCATGCAATGGATTAAATCTGGAAAGGCTGATATAGCAATATTTGATGCCGGAGATGTTTACACTGGTGGATTAAATCATGATTTGGTGCCTTTTATGTCTGAAGTTTATAATTTAGGTGATCCAGAATATTATGTCGTGGCCGTCGCTAAGGAGGAAGATCCAGATACCGAGTTAACTTATTTAAAAGGAAAATATACTTGTCATACCGGTATAAACACTGCCGCAGGTTGGACTTATCCTATGGCACACCTTATATCAAATGGATGGATACGTCCATACGGTTGTGATTCTGTAAGAGCAGCTGCTGAATATTTCACTAAATCGTGTATACCTGGAGCGATAAGTAATGAATACAACACTGGAGTGCCTTATGACAGCATGTGCGACTTATGTCATGGAACTAGCTATCGTTATTGCCGTCGTGATGCTTCGGAAGACTACTATGGTCATACTGGTGCCTTTCGTTGTTTAGTAGAAGGTGGTGGCCATGTTGCATTTATGAAACATACTACGGTTATGGAAAATACTGGAGGTAAAAGGAAAGAATGGTGGGCCCGAAATGCCCTTAACGATGATTTTGAGCTGCTGTGTACTGACGGAACACGTGCTGAGTTGCATGACTACAAAAAATGTAATTTAGGCAAAGTTAAAGCCAATGCTATTGTTACGCGTGGTGGCATTAATTACAACGAAACACAAATTAATGCATACATAAATTTATTAACGTACGCACAACAGCTATATGGCCGAAAAAATGTAGACGCTTTCAGTTTTAGCATGTTTTCTTCTCCCACTGGTTTTTATGATCTTATCTTCCAAGATGCCACCAGGCAACTAAAAGTCATCCCACGTAATAGTCGTCGTTATGATATTTATTTAGGAAAAGATTTTATGCGCGCTAGACGTATAACCGATTGTCATGCAGGCTCTGGTCAGGTGACAGTATCATTATTAGTATTTTTTTACTCTGTAATAATTATAGGAATTTTAATTTAAATCTTATACAAACAAATTCGAAACTATACATTCCAAAAAAAAAAAAAAAAAAAAAACAATTATTTTCTAAGTTTTACTTTACAAACATGCATACATATCTCTAATTACTAGGTACAAAATTAGATGCATTAATATTTTTTCAAGCACAAATTAACAATTTCTCGAATCTTTTATAAATATTTATATAATATACATATTTCAATAAGACATAGTTTTTAGATACATACATACATATATATTTTGTACGAGTTTTATTAGTATACCCTAGATTCGGAAATCAAGTACTGCACTGCAATACAAATGCTAAAATTTGGATGGTGCCCAGTGAAAATAAAATAATATTTTATTTTATGTACATTATTTAATTAAGCACATATTTAAAATTTGTGGCCACTATCTACTGTATAGATACATATGAAAATATTTAAATTCATTGTAAAGGCGTAGTACTACATTTACGAAACCAGGGATATTTATAGATAGTTTTATTAAAATATTTTTACTAAAAAATCCGTCCAATCGTTTGTGTATAATATTTTAAAATTATTAATTTTTTGAAAATATACAACAACAAAACCAAATTCGTAATATTTTTATACACCGAGTATTGCGAAGATTGCAATTTTATTTATTTAATACCACTAACAGTCATTACGGTCTTGAATCCAGTGCACCGACATATTACTTGCACAGGAGATTTAAAAAAAAATAAATACAAGGTTTGTATTTCTAATTTTTCGACCTTTTCTTTAAAATTTATATACTATATAAGTACATACATTTATTTTATTAATGAACTTCAGTAAATTTTTTTATTAAAAACAAAAATTTTATTTATCGATATTTCGCTACTCCTTGGTGTGGCTTCTGCAGGATTAGCAACTTTTGTTTTTCAATTTACAACTAGGGAAAAGTTTACATATAAAACGGTTTGCTATTATTGTGAAATATTGAAAATCAAAAACCGTAAAAACAATAAAAAAAAAATTCAAAACAAAATATTTTTTAATATTTGTTAATATTTTTGTGGTTCATTAATTAGCTGATATAAAATATTTTTGTTATTCAGTTTTTTTTTTCTTGGTAAATTGTTAATCCTGAAGAAGCTACACAAAGGACTAGCGAAAGATCGATAAACAAAAGTTTTATAAAGTTTTTTATAAAAAAAATATCTCAAACTCATCAATTGAATATATGTACATACGTACATATATGATAAATACAGCCAACAAAGTGCACTTCTGAAGTTAATTTGAATTCAAACGCAATACATAAGTATATAGAAAATGTTGATGAATTCAAATCTATAATTTACATCACTTAATAATACTGTTTTAGTTAAGTAAATTATTTATTCAGAAAAGGAACATTATTTTTAAGAATATTTTTCTCTAGTTCTTAAATTTATAATTTCAACTTAAAAATTTTAATATAAAATTCGTTTGCAGTGCTATATTCATACGAATATATTGCTATGGGAAACAGCAATCAAATCAAACATTGATATTCTAGAACGATACCAGCTAAAAACCCGTAAGACTAATTGTTGCAGGACTATGATTTGTCACAAACAAAAATACTCTGGTGATTCAATACAACCGAAGTATTGTAAAATTATTTCTTTTTTCATACGTCTGAATCAATATTTTTATATTTAACAAGGTAAGATTTCAAAGTTTAGTAAAAACAATGGCTGCATAGTACAGATTTTAATTTCTAATATAAATGTTGTTAAGAAGCGTTAAAAGTGGAATGAGTGGATCTAAAACGGCAAAAATCAAAATGCTGTTCGAATTAATTTGCTATTTCCTATTAACTCCAACGATTAATAATTTTTAGAACCGATGGAGATGATGTTTTTTATATATTTGAATTATATAACGGTGTAGCCATAGTCCAATTATGTGGCAACACAATTTATATATTTTTTGGTTTCTTCTGGTATCTTATTCCACTTTGTTTAACAATCACAATCAATCCATTTTCTGTCAGTTGATGTAGAAAATTGGCGTGTGTTGGTGGTAGAAGCGGCTGTTATTTAAATCAGAAGCAACTGAAGAAATCTTGACACGAAAATATTTCTTTTTATAATATTTTTGTCCTTAAATCATTTTCAATGTCTATTAACTTAAGAACAATTTATGCCTTCGCCCGTGAAATGTATCCCAAAAGATACAATGAGCCTATACAATATGGCACAGCAGGATTCCGTGGCAAGTGAGTATGCATTGATATAAATATAGAAGTATGTACATATGTATGTAGTATGTACATATTTAGTTTTGTTGGTAGGAACTGATTGTATTTTATTTATTTATTTTTTATTTATAAAAATTAACATAATTAAAATTATAAGATAACAATACGGAGAGCTTAAGCATCATCGGCATTTAGCTCTGTATTTTATTCTTGAATATTGTTCCGTTTAAAATTCCAGTCTTTTATAAAAAATTATAGCCAGTCAGTTCCTTAGCAAAATCTATTAATAGACAACATATGCATGTATGTATCTACGGTGTTCCTTGAAGATAAAAAACATTCTCTTTAATAACATATTTTCCTCATTTGTCTTAAAGTGGTTTAATGAACAATGTATGAGTAATCATCTCAAGATCAAATCATATTGAACGTGTACAAGTAATCATTCAAAACAAATGGTGTCGAAAGCGGTGCATGCCAAAAGTATGCGAAAAGTAACTAAAAACTTTTCTATAAAAAATTTAAATGCTATGTTTCATTTTTCATGAAATACAAGTAAACCGACTTGTGGGCCACCACATCAAAGAAACAACAATTATACACAAACTAACACACATCTACTTATCTGTCCATAAACCTTATGCAAAATAAACCAGAAATTCTCTCGATATAAACATAAAAATATACAGGTCTCGTTTATTTAGAGCAAACGACTACACGACTAAAATTTTGATTAGAAATTTTTAAACGAACTTGCAATATTGGCTATAAATAATGTGTATTGATATAATAATTATCTGCTCTTTAAAAACATTTAGATATGAAACTATTCTATTTTTATTGAAGTCAATCTTATTATACGTACATATGTACATTGATAAAATTATTGATTAATTGCAGCAAAAGTAATAAATGAAATTCGAATGGATCAACAAATTGTGTTTTTGCAAAATTTGGTCCAAAACACACATTTTTCAATATTTGGGGTATAAATGCATATTAATTAAAAAAAGTTTGTGATTCTTTTTAAATAGCAAAATTAAAAAAAAATATAACTTTCATTTGCTGTGTTACTAGGTACAAGTTAATTATTTTATATTTTTTATACATGGTTAGTAAGTTTCTTTCTAACGATTGTTATGTTATTTGCGTTTACTGAAAATTAAAAAAGAATCATGAAGACAAAATTAACTAAATATGTATGTATGTATGTATGTATGCATTTTTCGTAATGGAAATGCATTAATTTTCAGAAGAATAAATAAACACCAATTTAAAATTAATAAAATATTTGTTAAATTTATAATTCATAGTTTACAATCGAGCCAATTCATTTGGCATTATACATACATAAGTATGTATGTCTGTACCAATAAATATATACATACATACATATATTAAGAATTATTTAAATTCTTCTATATTTTAATTAGCGCTGATATTTTGGACAGCGTAATGTTTCGCATGGGTGTTTTGGCAACTTTGAGATCGCGTATATTAGGTGGCTCGGTAATTGGTGTTATGATAACAGCCTCTCACAATCCTGAACCAGATAATGGAGTAAAGTTAATTGATTCCAAAGGTGATATGTTAGATACCAGTTGGGAGGTTATAGCAACGGAACTCGCCAATGTAACTGACCAAGAACTTGAAGAACAGGTTGCAAAGATAATACGGGAGAATAATATTAACATAGGAACATCATCGAATGTGTTTGTAGGCATGGACAATCGTTATCATAGTCCCAGGTTATTAAAAGCCGTAGCCGATGGTGTCATTGCACTAAAAGGAAATGTCAAAGAGTATGGAATTGTAACCACTCCAATGATGCATTATTTTGTGGTTGCAGCCAATACAAGAGGTGCATATGGTCAACCGACCGAAGAGGGATATTATACAAAATTGATAAATGCTTTTGAGTCAATAAGAGGAGATAAAATAGAAAATGGCAATTATAAAAATTGCATACTTTTTGATGGCGCAAATGGTGTGGGTGCTCGAAAGATGTTGCAATTTATAAAAAGGATGAATAATTCGTTAAATGTTGTAGTCTTTAACAAGGGCGATGGTAAAATAAATCATGAATGTGGTGCAGATCATGTGAAAGTTGGACAAAAGGTGCCGATTGCTATGCCTATTGCAGAGCCTAACACAAGATGTGTCAGTGTGGATGGGGATGCTGACAGAGTAGTTTATTTCTTTACAGATGAAAAAGGCACATTCCATTTATTAGATGGTGATCGGATTGCAACACTCGTAGCTAATTTTCTTCTGGATTTAGTTAAAAGTTGTGGCTTAGATATAAAATTGGGACTAGTACAAACTGCTTACGCTAACGGCGCATCCACCGATTATATTGTAAATAAATTGAAAGTTCCAGTAGCATGTGTTCCAACAGGAGTCAAGCACTTACACCACAAAGCTTTGGAATTTGACATAGGAGTTTATTTTGAAGCGAATGGGCACGGCACTATTATCTTCAGCGAATCGACAAAGAAGTTAATTATTAAAGCCGCAGAAGAAGGCAATGAAAATGCAAAACGGTTTTCACTAGTTATAGATTTAATTAATGAAACTGTGGGTGACGCCATATCAGATATGCTATTAGTGGAAACAATACTTAATTACAAGGGCTGGGATGTTAAAGATTGGCTGGCATGCTACGAAGATTTGCCTAATTTGCAATTAAAAATTAAAGTTCAAGATCGAAATGTTATATCAACTAAAGATGCGGAAAGAATTTGTGTTACCCCCGTTGGTTTACAGGACGCCATAAATGAAACAGTCGCAAACTATAAAAAAGGGCGTTCTTTTGTGCGACCGTCGGGAACTGAAGATATAGTTAGAGTTTATGCAGAAGCATTAACAAAAGAGGTCTACTTTTCTAATAATAAAATAATGTAAATTTAAACGTATTAAAATAATTTTTATAATTCCAGGATTGTCAGAATCTTGCATATGATGTTGGTATATTGGTGCAAAAAATGGCTGGAGGAATAGGGCCTGAACTTCCTCATCCCAATAATTCCGTTAAAGCACATTTTTAAATGTGTTCCTGATTTATATATCAATCTTTTGACCAATTTTACTTAAGAATTCTTTTTATAGGTAAAAAATTAAATAAATAAAAAGTATAATAGTTATTAATTAGGATCGCCAAGTTTTAGTCTCACATTTTATATACATGTATACATACATACATATCAATGTAAATACATATGTGCCTATGTACTTACATGCAAACATGAATATTTTGGTATGCGTGATGATTTTATAACAAGAAATTATTATCACTGTTATGAATTCATAGTGATTACAAAAAAATAAAGTAAATACAATTTTAAAAAATTTATTCACCTGTGTAAAAGAGAACTTTAAAAAATTTTCCGATTTACTTCTCGTGCGCAAGCTCTACAAATCTTCGAGGAACTTTCTTATTTGCAAAGTTCTAAGATTTTTTATGGATTGAATGGCAGAAAAGTATTTTTCTGCAGTAACACCGATTCGCATTGCAAAAGAATAGAAAAACAAAATAAATATTTTTGGGTCCAAATTTGAGCAAAGGCTATTATAATCTTATGAAAATTGCAAGAAACGACAAAAATCCACATTTTCAATTTTTTGCTGAAAAAAAAAGTCGTGGAGCTCTAATATTTGGTGTGAACTAATGATCTCTGTAATAATACCGATTCGCATTGCAAAAGAATAGAAAAACAAAAAAAATATTTTTTGGTCCAAATTTGAGCCTTGTGAAAATGGCAATAACCGATAAAAAACCATATATTATCGATTTTTTGCTGAAAAAAAGTCGTAATGCTCTAATATTTGGTGTGAACTAATGATTTCTATAATACTACCGATTCGCATTGCAAAAGAATAGAAAAACAAAAAAATATTTTTTGGTCCAAATTTGAGCAAACAAAGGCTATTATAGTCTTGTGAAAATTGCAATAACCGACAAAAAACCATATGTTATCGATTTTTTTGCTGAAAAAAAGTCGTAAGGCTCTAATATTTGGTGTGAACTAATGATTTCTATAATACTACCGATTCGCATTGCAAAAGATAGAAAAACAAAAAAATATTTTTTGGTCCAAATTTGAGCAAAGGCTATATGTAGTCTTCTGAAAATTGCAATAAATGACAAAAAACCATATGTTATCGATTTTTTGCTGAAAAAAAGTCGTAATGCTCTAATATTTGGTGTGAACTAATGATCTCTGTAATAATACCGATTCGCATTGCAAAAGAATAGAAAAACAAAAAAAATATTTTTTGGTCCAAATTTGAGCAAAGGCTATATAGTCTTCTGAAAATTGCAATAAATGACAAAAATCCATAGGTTATCGATTTTTTACTGAAAAAAAGTCCTAAGGCTCTAATATTTGGTATGAACTAATGATTTCTATAATACTACCGATTCGCATTGCAAAAGAATAGCAAAACAAAAAAATATTTTTTGGTCCAAATTTGAGCAAATGCTATATATAGTCTTCTGAAAATTGCAATAAATGACAAAAATCCATAGGTTATCGATTTTTTGCTGAAAAAAAGCCGTAAAGGTCTAATATTTGGTGTGAACTAATGATTTCTATAATACTACCGATTCGCATTGCAAAAGAATAGCAAAACAAATAAATATTTTTTGGTCCAAATTTGAGGAAAGGCTATATATAGTCTTGTGAAAATTACAATAACCGACAAAAAACCATATGTTATCGATTTTTTACTGAAAAAAAGTCGTAAGGCTCTAATATTTGGTATGAACTAATGATTTCTATAATACTACCGATTCGCATTGCGAAAGATAGAAAAACAAAAAAATATTTTTTGGTCCAAATTTGAGCAAAGGCTATATATAGTCTTCTGAAAATTGCAATAAATGACAAAAATCCATAGGTTATCGATTTTTTGCTGAAAAAAAGCCGTAAAGGTCTAATATTTGGTGTGAACTAATGTTTTCTGTAGTTACACCGATTCGCATTGCAAAAGAGTAGCAAAACAAAAAAATATTTTTTGGTCCAAATTTGAGGAAAGGCTATATATAGTCTTCTGAAAATTGCAATAAATGACAAAAATCCATAGGTTATCGATTTTTGCTGAAAAAAAGTCGTAAAGGTCTAATATTTGGTGTGAACTAATGTTTTCTGTAGTTACACCGATTCGCATTGCAAAAGAATAGCAAAACAAAAAAAAATTTTTTGGTCCAAATTTGAGCAAAGGCTATATATAGTCTTCTGAAAATTGCAATAAATGACAAAAATCCATAAGTTATCGATTTTTGCTGAAAAAAAGTCGTAAAGGTCTAATATTTGGTGTGAACTAATGTTTTCTGTAGTTACACCGATTCGCATTGCAAAACAATAGCAAAACAAATAAATATTTTTTGGTCCAAATTTGAGCAAAGGCTATATATAGTCTTCTGAAAATTGCAATAAATGACAAAAATCCATAGATTATCGATTTTTTGCTGAAAAAAAGTCGTAAAGGTCTAATATTTGGTGTGAACTAATGTTTTCTGTAGTTACACCGATTCGCATTGCAAAAGAATAGCAAAACAAAAAAATATTTTTTGGTCCAAATTTGAGCAAAGGCTATATATAGTCTTCTGAAAATTGCAATAAATGACAAAAATCCATAGGTTATCGATTTTTGCTGAAAAAAAGTCGTAAAGGTCTAATATTTGGTGTGAACTAATGTTTTCTATAGTTACACCGATTCGCATTGCGAAAGAATAGCAAAACAAAAAAATATTTTTGGTCCAAATTTGAGCAAAGGCTATATATAGTCTTCTGAAAATTGCAATAAATGACAAAAATCCATAGGTTATCGATTTTTTGCTGAAAAAAAGTCGTAAGGGTCTAATATTTGGTGTGAACTAATGTTTTCTGTAGTTACACCGATTCGCATTGCAAAAGAATAGCAAAACAAAAAAATATTTTTTGGTCCAAATTTGGGCAAAGGCTATATATAGTCTTGTGAAAATTACAATAACCGACAAAAAACCATATGTTATCGATTTTTTACTGAAAAAAAGTCGTAAGGCTCTAATATTTGGTATGCACTAATGATTTCTATAATACTACCGATTCGCATTGCAAAAGATAGAAAAACAAAAAAATATTTTTTGGTCCAAATTTGAGCAAAGGCTATATATAGTCTTGTGAAAATTACAATAACCGACAAAAAACCATATGTTATCGATTTTTTACTGAAAAAAAGTCGTAAGGCTCTAATATTTGGTGTGAACTAATGTTTTCTGTAGTTACACCGATTCGCATTGCAAAAGAATAGCAAAACAAAAAAATATTTTTTGGTCCAAATTTGAGCAAAGGCTATATATAGTCTTGTGAAAATTGCAATAAATGACAAAAATCCATAGGTTATCGATTTTTTGCTGAAAAAAGTCGTAAGGTCTTGTGAAAATTGCAATAAATGACAAAAATCCATAGGTTATCGATTTTTTGCTGAAAAAAAGTCGTAAAGGTCTAATATTTGGTGTGAACTAATGTTTTCTGTAGTTACACCGATTCGCATTGCAAAAGAATAGCAAAACAAAAAAATATTTTTTGGTCCAAATTTGAGCAAAGGCTATATATAGTCTTGTGAAAATTGCAATAAATGACAAAAATCCATAGGTTATCGATTTTTTACTGAAAAAAAGTCGTAAGGCTCTAATATTTGGTATGCACTAATGATTTCTATAATACTACCGATTCGCATTGCAAAAGATAGAAAACAAAAAAATATTTGGTGGTCCAAATTTGAGCAAAGGCTATATATAGTCTTGTGAAAATTACAATAACCGACAAAAAACCATATGTTATCGATTTTTTACTGAAAAAAAGTCGTAAGGCTCTAATATTTGGTATGAACTAATGATTTCTATAATACTACCGATTCGCATTGTAAAAGAATAGCAAAACAAAAAAATATTTTTTGGTCCAAATTTGAGCAAAGGCTATATAGTCTTCTGAAAATTGCAATAAATGACAAAAATCCATAGGTTATCGATTTTTTGCTGAAAAAAAGTCGTAAGGGTCTAATATTTGGTGTGAACTAATGTTTTCTGTAGTTACACCGATTCACATTGCAAAAGAATAGAAAAAGAAAAAAATAGTCTTGTGAAAATTGCAATAAACGAAAAAAAACTATAGGTTATGGATTTTTGCTGAAAAAAAGTCGTAAAGGTCTAATATTTGGTGTGAACTAATGTTTTCTGTAGTTACACCGATTCTCATTGCAAAAGAATAGAAAAACAAAAAAATATTTTTTGGCCCAAATTTGAGCAAAGGCTATATATAGTCTTGTGAAAATTGCAATAAATGACAAAAATACATAGGTTATCGATTTTTTGCTGAAAAAAAGTCGTAAAGGTCTAATATTTGGTGTAAACTAATGTTTTCTGTAGTTACACCGATTCTCATTGCAAAAGAATAGCAAAACAAAAAAATATTTTTTGGTCCAAATGTGAAAATTGCAATAAATGACAAAAATCCATAGGTTATCGATTTTTTGCTGAAAAAAAGTCGTAAAGGTCTAATATTTGGTGTGAACTAATGTTTTCTGTAGTTACACCGATTCTCATTGCAAAAGAATAGCAAAACAAAAAAATATTTTTTGGTCCAAATTTGAGCAAAGGCTATATATAGTCTTATGAAAATTGCAATAAACGACAAAAATCCATAGGTTATCGATTTTTTGGTGAAAAAAGTCGTAAAGGTCTAATATTTGGTGTGAACTAATGTTTTCTGTAGTTACACCGATTCTCATTGCAAAAGAATAGCAAAACAAAAAAATATTTTTTGGTCCAAATTTGAGCAAAGGCTATATATAGTCTTATGAAAATTGCAATAACCGACAAAAAACCATATGTTATCGATTTTTTACTGAAAAAAAAATCGTAAGGCTCTAATATTTGGTATGCACTAATGATTTCTATAGTTACACCGATTCGCATTGCAAAAGAGTAGCAAAACAAAAAAATATTTTTTGGTCCAAATTTGAGCAATGGCTATATATAGTCTTCTGAAAATTGCAATAAATGACAAAAATCCATAGGTTATCGATTTTTTGCTGAAAAAAAGTCGTAAAGGTCTAATATTTGGTGTGAACTAATGTTTTCTGTAGTTACACCGATTCGCATTGCAAAAGAATAGCAAAACAAAAAAATATTTTTTGGTCCAAATTTGAGCAAAGGCTATATATAGTCTTCTGAAAATTGCAATAAATGACAAAAATCCAAAATCGATTTTTTGCTGAAAAAAAGTCGTAAAGGTCTAATATTTGGTGTGAACTAATGTTTTTTGTAGTTACACCGATTCGCATTGCAAAGGAATAGCAAAACAAAAAATATTTTTTGGTCCAAATTTGAGCAAAGGCTATATATAGTCTTGTGAAAATTGCAATAAATGACAAAAATCCATAGGTTATCGATTTTTTGGTGAAAAAAGTCGAAATGGTCTAATATTTGGTGTGAACTAATGTTTTCTGTAGTTACACCGATTCGCATTGCAAAAGAATAGAAAAAGAAAAAAATAGTCTTGTGAAAATTGCAATAAATGACAAAAATCAATAGGTTATCGATTTTTTGGTGAAAAAAGTCGTAAGGGTCTAATATTTGCTGTGAACTAATGTTTTCTGTAGTTACACCGATTCGCATTGCAAAGGAATAGAAAAACAAAAAAATATTTTTTGCTCCAAATTTGAGCAAAGGCTATATATAGTCTTGTGAAAACTGCAATAAACGACAAAAATCCATATGTTATCGTTTTTTGCTGAAAAAAAGTCGTTAGGCTCTAATATTTGGTGTGAACTAATGATTTCTATAATACTACCGATTCGCATTGCAAAAGAATAGAAAAACAAAAAAATATTTTTTGCTCCAAATTTGAGCAAAGGCTATATATAGTCTTGTGAAAACTGCAATAAATGACAAAAATCCATATGTTATCGATTTTTTGCTGAAAAAAAGTCGTGAGGCTCTAATATTTGGTATGAACTAATGATTTCTATAATACAATCGATTCGCATTGCAAAAGAATAGAAAAACAAAAAAAATATTTTTGCTCCAAATTTGAGCAAAGGCTATATATAGTCTTGTGAAAACTGCAATAAACGACAAAAATCCATATGTTATCGATTTTTTGCTGAAAAAAAGTCGTAAGGCTCTAATATTTGGTGTGAACTAATGATTTCTATAATACTACCGATTCGCATTGCAAAAGAATAGAAAAACAAAAAAATATTTTTTGCTCCAAATTTGAGCAAAGGCTATATATAGTCTTGTGAAAACTGCAATAAACGACAAAAATCCATATGTTATCGATTTTTTGCTGAAAAAAAGTCGTAAGGCTCTAATATTTGGTGTGAACTAATGATTTCTATAATACTACCGATTCGCATTGCAAAAGAATAGAAAAACAAAAAAAATATTTTTTGCTCCAAATTTGAGCAAAGGCTATATATAGTCTTGTGAAAATTGCAATATATGACAAAAATCCATAGGTTATCGATTTTTTTCTGAAAAAAGTCGTAAGGGTCTAATATTTGGTGTGAACTAATGGTTTCTGTAGTTACACCGATTCGCATTGCAAAAGAATATCAAAACAATAAAATATTTTTTGGTCCAAATTTGAGCAAAGGCTATATATAGTCTTGTGAAAATTGCAATAAATGACAAAAATCCATAGGTTATCGATTTTTTGCTGAAAAAACGTCGTAAAGGTCTAATATTTGGTGTGAACTAATGTTTTCTGTAGTTACACCGATTCGCATTGCAAAATAATAGCAAAACAAAAAAATATTTTTTGGTCCAAATTTGAGCAAAGGCTATATATAGTCTTCTGAAAATTGCAATAAATGACAAAAATCCATAGGTTATCGATTTTTTGCTGAAAAAAAGTCGTAAAGGTCTAATATTTGGTGTGAACTAATGGTTTCTGTAGTTACACCGATTTGCATTGCAAAAGAATAGAAAAAGAAAAAAATAGTCTTGTGAAAATTGCAATAAACGAAAAAACAATAAATGTTTTCGATTTTTTGGTGAAAAAAGTCGTAAGGGTCTAATATTTGCTGTGAACTAATGTTTTCTGTAGTTACACCGATTCGCATTGCAAAGGAATAGCAAAACAAAAAAATATTTTTTGGTTAAATTTGAGCAAAGGCTATATATAGTCTTCTGAAAATTGCAATAAATGACAAAAATCCATAGGTTATCGATTTTTTGCTGAAAAAAAGTCGTAAAGGTCTAATATTTGGTGTGAACTAATGTTTTCTGTAGTTACACCGATTCGCATTGCAAAGGAATAGCAAAACAAAAAATATTTTTTGGTTAAATTTGAGCAAAGGCTATATATAGTCTTGTGAAAATTGCAATAAATGACAAAAATCCATAGGTTATCGATTTTTTGCTGAAAAAAAGTCGTAAAGGTCTAATATTTGGTGTGAACTAATGTTTTCTGTAGTTACACCGATTCGCATTGCAAAAGAATAGCAAAACAAAAAAAAATTTGTTGGTCCAAATTTGAGCAAAGGCTATATATAGTCTTCTGAAAATTGCAATAAATGACAAAAATCTATAGGTTATCGATTTTTTGCTGAAAAAAGTCGTAAGGTCTTGTGAAAATTGCAATAAATGACAAAAATCCATAGGTTATCGATTTTTTGCTGAAAAAAAGTCGTAAAGGTCTAATATTTGGTGTGAACTAATGTTTTCTGTAGTTACACCGATTCGCATTGCCAAAGAATAGCAAAACAAAAAAATATTTTTTGGTCCAAATTTGAGCAAAGGCTATATATAGTCTTCTGAAAATTGCAATAAATGACAAAAATCCATAGGTTATCGATTTTTTGCTGAAAAAAAGCCGTAAGGTCTTGTGAAAATTACAATAAACGAAAAAACAATAAATGTTTTCGATTTTTTGGTGAAAAAAGTCGTAAAGGTCTAATATTTGGTGTGAACTAATGTTTTCTGTAGTTACACCGATTCGCATTGCAAAAGAATAACAAAACAAAAAAATATTTTTTGGTCCAAATTTAAGCAAAGGCTATATATATAGTCTTGTGAAAATTGCAATAAACGAAAAAACAATAAATGTTTTCGATTTTTTGGTGAAAAAATTCGTAAGGGTCTAATATTTGGTGTGAACTAATGTTTTCTGTAGTTACACCGATTCGCATTGCAAAGGAATAGCAAAAAAAAAAATATTTTTTGGTTCAAATTTGAGCAAAGGCTATATATAGTCTTGTGAAAATTGCAATAAATGACAAAAATCCATAGGTTATCGATTTTTTGCTGAAAAAAAGTCGTAAAGGTCTAATATTTGGTGTGAACTAATGGTTTCTCTAGTTACACCGATTTGCATTGCAAAAGCATAGCAAAACAATAAAATATTTTTTGGTCCAAATTTGAGCAAAGGCTATATATAGTCTTCTGAAAATTGCAATAAATGACAAAAATCCATAGGTTATCGATTTTTTGCTAAAAAAAAAGTCGTAAAGGTCTAATATTTGGTGTGAACTAATGTTTTCTGTAGTTACACCGATTCGCATTGCAAAAGAATAGAAAAACAAAAAAATATTTTTTGGTCCAAATTTGAGCAAAGGCTACATATAGTCTTCTGAAAATTGCAATAAATGACAAAAATCCATAGGTTATCGATTTTTTGCTAAAAAAAAAGTCGTAAAGGTCTAATATTTGGTGTGAACTAATGTTTTCTGTAGTTACACCGATTCGCATTGCAAAAGAATAGAAAAAGAAAAAAATAGTCTTGTGAAAATTGCAATAAACGAAAAAACAATAAATGTTTTCGATTTTTTGGTGAAAAAAGTCGTAAGGGTCTAATATTTGGTGTGAACTAATGTTTTCTGTAGTTACACCGATTCGCATTGCAAAGGAATAGCAAAAGTAAAAATATTTTTTGGTTAAATTTGAGCAAAGGCTATATATAGTCTTCTGAAAATTGCAATAAATGACAAAAATCCATAGGTTATCGATTTTTTGCTGAAAAAAAGTCGTAAAGGTCTAATATTTGGTGTGAACTAATGTTTTCTGTAGTTACACCGATTCGCATTGCAAAGGAATAGCAAAAGTAAAAATATTTTTTGGTTAAATTTGAGCAAAGGCTATATATAGTCTTCTGAAAATTGCAATAAATGACAAAAATCCATAGGTTATCGATTTTTTGCTGAAAAAAAGTCGTAAAGGTCTAATATTTGGTGTGAACTAATGTTTTCTGTAGTTACACCGATTCGCATTGCAAAGGAATAGCAAAACAAAAAATATTTTTTGGTTAAATTTGAGCAAAGGCTATATATAGTCTTGTGAAAATTGCAATAAATGACAAAAATCCATAGGTTATCGATTTTTTGGTGAAAAAAGTCGAAATGGTCTAATATTTGGTGTGAACTAATGTTTTCTGTAGTTACACCGATTCGCATTGCAAAAGAATAGAAAAAGAAAAAAATAGTCTTGTGAAAATTGCAATAAACGAAAAAACAATAAATGTTTTCGATTTTTTGGTGAAAAAAGTCGTAAGGGTCTAATATTTGCTGTGAACTAATGTTTTCTGTAGTTACACCGATTCGCATTGCAAAGGAATAGCAAAACAAAAAAATATTTTTTGGTTAAATTTGAGCAAAGGCTATATATTATAGTCTTCTGAAAATTGCAATAAATGACAAAAATCAATAGGTTATCGATTTTTTGGTGAAAAAAGTCGTAAAGGTCTAATATTTGGTGTGAACTAATGTTTTCTGTAGTTACACCGATTCGCATTGCAAAGGAATAGCAAAACAAAAAATATTTTTTGGTTAAATTTGAGCAAAGGCTATATATAGTCTTGTGAAAATTGCAATAAATGACAAAAATCCATAGGTTATCGATTTTTTGGTGAAAAAAGTCGAAATGGTCTAATATTTGGTGTGAACTAATGTTTTCTGTAGTTACACCGATTCGCATTGCAAAAGAATAGAAAAAGAAAAAAATAGTCTTGTGAAAATTGCAATAAACGAAAAAACAATAAATGTTTTCGATTTTTTGGTGAAAAAAGTCGTAAGGGTCTAATATTTGGTGTGAACTAATGTTTTCTGTAGTTACACCGATTCGCATTGCAAAGGAATAGCAAAACAAAAAAATATTTTTTGGTTAAATTTGAGCAAAGGCTATATATAGTCTTCTGAAAATTGCAATAAATGACAAAAATCAATAGGTTATCGATTTTTTGGTGAAAAAAGTCGTAAGGGTCTAATATTTGCTGTGAACTAATGTTTTTTGTAGTTACACCGATTCGCATTGCAAAGGAATAGCAAAACAAAAAATATTTTTTGGTTAAATTTGAGCAAAGGCTATATATAGTCTTGTGAAAATTGCAATAAATGACAAAAATCCATAGGTTATCGATTTTTTGGTGAAAAAAGTCGAAATGGTCTAATATTTGGTGTGAACTAATGTTTTCTGTAGTTACACCGATTCGCATTGCAAAAGAATAGAAAAAGAAAAAAATAGTCTTGTGAAAATTGCAATAAACGAAAAAACAATAAATGTTTTCGATTTTTTGGTGAAAAAAGTCGTAAGGGTCTAATATTTGCTGTGAACTAATGTTTTCTGTAGTTACACCGATTCGCATTGCAAAGGAATAGCAAAACAAAAAAATATTTTTTGGTTAAATTTGAGCAAAGGCTATATATAGTCTTCTGAAAATTGCAATAAATGACAAAAATCAATAGGTTATCGATTTTTTGGTGAAAAAAGTCGTAAGGGTCTAATATTTGCTGTGAACTAATGTTTTTTGTAGTTACACCGATTCGCATTGCAAAGGAATAGCAAAACAAAAAATATTTTTTGGTTAAATTTGAGCAAAGGCTATATATAGTCTTGTGAAAATTGCAATAAATGACAAAAATCCATAGGTTATCGATTTTTTGGTGAAAAAAGTCGAAATGGTCTAATATTTGGTGTGAACTAATGTTTTCTGTAGTTACACCGATTCGCATTGCAAAAGAATAGAAAAAGAAAAAAATAGTCTTGTGAAAATTGCAATAAACGAAAAAACAATAAATGTTTTCGATTTTTTGGTGAAAAAAGTCGTAAGGGTCTAATATTTGCTGTGAACTAATGTTTTCTGTAGTTACACCGATTCGCATTGCAAAGGAATAGCAAAACAAAAAAATATTTTTTGGTTAAATTTGAGCAAAGGCTATATATAGTCTTCTGAAAATTGCAATAAATGACAAAAATCAATAGGTTATCGATTTTTTGGTGAAAAAAGTCGTAAGGGTCTAATATTTGCTGTGAACTAATGTTTTCTGTAGTTACACCGATTCGCATTGCAAAGGAATAGAAAAACAAAAAAATATTTTTTGCTCCAAATTTGAGCAAAGGCTATATATAGTCTTGTGAAAACTGCAATAAACGACAAAAATCCATATGTTATCGTTTTTTGCTGAAAAAAAGTCGTTAGGCTCTAATATTTGGTGTGAACTAATGATTTCTATAATACTACCGATTCGCATTGCAAAAGAATAGAAAAACAAAAAAATATTTTTTGCTCCAAATTTGAGCAAAGGCTATATATAGTCTTGTGAAAACTGCAATAAATGACAAAAATCCATATGTTATCGATTTTTTGCTGAAAAAAAGTCGTGAGGCTCTAATATTTGGTATGAACTAATGATTTCTATAATACAACCGATTCGCATTGCAAAAGAATAGAAAAACAAAAAAAATATTTTTGCTCCAAATTTGAGCAAAGGCTATATATAGTCTTGTGAAAACTGCAATAAACGACAAAAATCCATATGTTATCGATTTTTTGCTGAAAAAAAGTCGTAAGGCTCTAATATTTGGTGTGAACTAATGATTTCTATAATACTACCGATTCGCATTGCAAAAGAATAGAAAAACAAAAAAATATTTTTTGCTCCAAATTTGAGCAAAGGCTATATATAGTCTTCTGAAAATTGCAATAAATGACAAAAATCCATAGGTTATCGATTTTTTGCTGAAAAAAAGTCGTAAAGGTCTAATATTTGGTGTGAACTAATGTTTTCTGTAGTTACACCGATTCGCATTGCAAAAGAATAGAAAAACAAAAAAATATTTTTTGCTCCAAATTTGAGCAAAGGCTATATATAGTCTTCTGAAAATTGCAATAAATGACAAAAATCCATAGGTTATCGATTTTTTGCTGAAAAAAAGTCGTAAAGGTCTAATATTTGGTGTGAACTAATGTTTTCTGTAGTTACACCGATTCGCATTGCAAAAGAATAGAAAAACAAAAAAATATTTTTTGCTCCAAATTTGAGCAAAGGCTATATATAGTCTTGTGAAAACTGCAATAAACGACAAAAATCCATATGTTATCGATTTTTTGCTGAAAAAAAGTCGTAAGGCTCTAATATTTGGTGTGAACTAATGATTTCTATAATACTACCGATTCGCATTGCAAAAGAATAGAAAAACAAAAAAAATATTTTTTGCTCCAAATTTGAGCAAAGGCTATATATAGTCTTGTGAAAATTGCAATATATGACAAAAATCCATAGGTTATCGATTTTTTTCTGAAAAAAGTCGTAAGGGTCTAATATTTGGTGTGAACTAATGGTTTCTGTAGTTACACCGATTCGCATTGCAAAAGAATATCAAAACAATAAAATATTTTTTGGTCCAAATTTGAGCAAAGGCTATATATAGTCTTGTGAAAATTGCAATAAATGACAAAAATCCATAGGTTATCGATTTTTTGCTGAAAAAACGTCGTAAAGGTCTAATATTTGGTGTGAACTAATGTTTTCTGTAGTTACACCGATTCGCATTGCAAAATAATAGCAAAACAAAAAAATATTTTTTGGTCCAAATTTGAGCAAAGGCTATATATAGTCTTCTGAAAATTGCAATAAATGACAAAAATCCATAGGTTATCGATTTTTTGCTGAAATAAAGTCGTAAAGGTCTAATATTTGGTGTGAACTAATGGTTTCTGTAGTTACACCGATTTGCATTGCAAAAGCATAGCAAAACAAAAAAATATTTTTTGGTCCAAATTTGAGCAAAGGCTATATATAGTCTTCTGAAAATTGCAATAAATGACAAAAATCCATAGGTTATCGATTTTTTGCTAAAAAAAAGTCGTAAAGGTCTAATATTTGGTGTGAACTAATGTTTTCTGTAGTTAAACCGATTCGCATTGCAAAAGAATAGAAAACAAAAAAAAATATTTTTTGGTCCAAATTTGAGCAAAGGCTATATATAGTCTTGTGAAAACTGCAATAAACGACAAAAATCCATATGTTATCGATTTTTTGCTGAAAAAAAGTCGTAAGGCTCTAATATTTGGTGTGAACTAATGATTTCTATAATACTACCGATTCGCATTGCAAAAGAATAGAAAAACAAAAAAATATTTTTTGCTCCAAATTTGAGCAAAGGCTATATATAGTCTTGTGAAAACTGCAATAAATGACAAAAATCCATATGTTATCGATTTTTTGCTGAAAAAAAGTCTTGAGGCTCTAATATTTGGTATGAACTAATGATTTCTATAATACTACCAATTCGCATTGCAAAAGATAGAAAAACAAAAAAATATTTTTTGGTCCAAATTTGAGCAAACAAAGGCTATTATAGTCTTGTGAAAATTGCAATAACCGACAAAAAACCATATGTTATTGATTTTTTTGCTGAAAAAAAAAAATATTTTTTGGTCCAAATTTGAGCAAACAAAGGCTATTATAGTCTTGTGAAAATTGCAATAACCGACAAAAAACCATATGTTATCGATTTTTTACAGAAAAAAAGTCGTAAGGCTCTAATATTTGGTATGAACTAATGATTTCTATAATACTACCGATTCGCATTGCAAAAGAATAGAAAAACAAAAAAAATATTTTTTGCTCCAAATTTGAGCAAAGGCTATATATAGTCTTGTGAAAACTGCAATAAACGACAAAAATCCATATGTTATCGATTTTTTGCTGAAAAAAAGTCGTAAGGCTCTAATATTTGGTGTGAACTAATGATTTCTATAATACTACCGATTCGCATTGCAAAAGAATAGAAAAACAAAAAAAATATTTTTTGCTCCAAATTTGAGCAAAGGCTATATATAGTCTTGTGAAAATTGCAATATATGACAAAAATCCATAGGTTATCGATTTTTTTCTGAAAAAAGTCGTAAGGGTCTAATATTTGGTGTGAACTAATGGTTTCTGTAGTTACACCGATTCGCATTGCAAAAGAATATCAAAACAATAAAATATTTTTTGGTCCAAATTTGAGCAAAGGCTATATATAGTCTTGTGAAAATTGCAATAAATGACAAAAATCCATAGGTTATCGATTTTTTGCTGAAAAAACGTCGTAAAGGTCTAATATTTGGTGTGAACTAATGTTTTCTGTAGTTACACCGATTCGCATTGCAAAATAATAGCAAAACAAAAAAATATTTTTTGGTCCAAATTTGAGCAAAGGCTATATATAGTCTTCTGAAAATTGCAATAAATGACAAAAATCCATAGGTTATCGATTTTTTGCTGAAATAAAGTCGTAAAGGTCTAATATTTGGTGTGAACTAATGGTTTCTGTAGTTACACCGATTTGCATTGCAAAAGCATAGCAAAACAAAAAAATATTTTTTGGTCCAAATTTGAGCAAAGGCTATATATAGTCTTCTGAAAATTGCAATAAATGACAAAAATCCATAGGTTATCGATTTTTTGCTAAAAAAAAGTCGTAAAGGTCTAATATTTGGTGTGAACTAATGTTTTCTGTAGTTAAACCGATTCGCATTGCAAAAGAATAGAAAACAAAAAAAAATATTTTTTGGTCCAAATTTGAGCAAAGGCTACATATAGTCTTCTGAAAATTGCAATAAATGACAAAAATCCATAGGTTATCGATTTTTTGCTAAAAAAAAGTCGTAAAGGTCTAATATTTGGTGTGAACTAATGTTTTCTGTAGTTACACCGATTCGCATTGCAAAAGAATAGAAAAAGAAAAAAATAGTCTTGTGAAAATTGCAATAAACGAAAAAACAATAAATGTTTTCGATTTTTTGGTGAAAAAAGTCGTAAGGGTCTAATATTTGCTGTGAACTAATGTTTTCTGTAGTTACACCGATTCGCATTGCAAAGGAATAGCAAAACAAAAAAATATTTTTTGGTTAAATTTGAGCAAAGGCTATATATAGTCTTCTGAAAATTGCAATAAATGACAAAAATCCATAGGTTATCGATTTTTTGCTGAAAAAAAGTCGTAAAGGTCTAATATTTGGTGTGAACTAATGTTTTCTGTAGTTACACCGATTCGCATTGCAAAGGAATAGCAAAACAAAAAATATTTTTTGGTTAAATTTGAGCAAAGGCTATATATAGTCTTGTGAAAATTGCAATAAATGACAAAAATCCATAGGTTATCGATTTTTTGGTGAAAAAAGTCGAAATTGTCTAATATTTGGTGTGAACTAATGTTTTCTGTAGTTACACCGATTCGCATTGCAAGAGAATAGAAAAAGAAAAAAATAGTCTTGTGAAAATTGCAATAAACGAAAAAACAATAAATGTTTTCGATTTTTTGGTGAAAAAAGTCGTAAGGGTCTAATATTTGGTGTGAACTAATGTTTTCTGTAGTTACACCGATTCGCATTGCAAAGGAATAGCAAAACAAAAAATATTTTTTGGTTAAATTTGAGCAAAGGCTATATATAGTCTTGTGAAAATTGCAATAAATGACAAAAATCCATAGGTTATCGATTTTTTGGTGAAAAAAGTCGAAATTGTCTAATATTTGGTGTGAACTAATGTTTTCTGTAGTTACACCGATTCGCATTGCAAAAGAATAGAAAAAGAAAAAAATAGTCTTGTGAAAACTGCAATAAACGACAAAAATCCATATGTTATCGTTTTTTGCTGAAAAAAAGTCGTTAGGCTCTAATATTTGGTGTGAACTAATGATTTCTATAATACTACCGATTCGCATTGCAAAAGAATAGAAAAACAAAAAAATATTTTTTGCTCCAAATTTGAGCAAAGGCTATATATAGTCTTGTGAAAACTGCAATAAATGACAAAAATCCATATGTTATCGATTTTTTGCTGAAAAAAAGTCGTGAGCCTCTAATATTTGGTGTGAACTAATGATTTCTATAATACTACCGATTCGCATTGCAAAAGAATAGAAAAACAAAAAAATATTTTTTGCTCCAAATTTGAGCAAAGGCTATATATAGTCTTGTGAAAACTGCAATAAACGACAAAAATCCATATGTTATCGATTTTTTGCTGAAAAAAAGTCGTAAGGCTCTAATATTTGGTGTGAACTAATGATTTCTATAATACTACCGATTCGCATTGCAAAAGAATAGAAAAACAAAAAAATATTTTTTGCTCCAAATTTGAGCAAAGGCTATATATAGTCTTCTGAAAATTGCAATAAATGACAAAAATCCATAGGTTATCGATTTTTTGCTGAAAAAAAGTCGTAAAGGTCTAATATTTGGTATGAACTAATGATTTCTATAATACTACCGATTCGCATTGCAAAAGAATAGAAAAACAAAAAAAATATTTTTTGCTCCAAATTTGAGCAAAGGCTATATATAGTCTTGTGAAAACTGCAATAAACGACAAAAATCCATATGTTATCGATTTTTTGCTGAAAAAAAGTCGTAAGGCTCTAATATTTGGTGTGAACTAATGTTTTCTGTAGTTACACCGATTCGCATTGTAAAAGAATAGCAAAACAAAAAAATATTTTTTGCTCCAAATTTGAGCAAAGGCTATATATAGTCTTGTGAAAACTGCAATAAACGACAAAAATCCATATGTTATCGATTTTTTGCTGAAAAAAAGTCGTAAGGCTCTAATATTTGGTGTGAACTAATGTTTTCTGTAGTTACACCGATTCGCATTGCAAAAGAATAGCAAAACAAAAAAATATTTTTTGGTTCAAATTTGAGCAAAGGCTATATATAGTCTTCTGAAAATTGCAATAAATGACAAAAATCCATAGGTTATCGATTTTTTGCTGTAAAAAAGTCGTAAAGGTCTAATATTTGGTGTGAACTAATGTTTTCTGTAGTTACACCGATTCGCATTGTAAAAGAATAGCAAAACAAAAAAATATTTTTTGGTCCAAATTTGAGCAAAGGCTATATATAGTCTTCTGAAAATTGCAATAAATGACAAAAATCCATAGGTTATCGATTTTTTGCTGTAAAAAAGTCGTAAAGGTCTAATATTTGGTGTGATCTAATGTTTTCTGTAGTTACACCGATTCTCATTGCAAAAGAATAGCAAAACAAAAAAATTTTTTGGTTCAAATTTGAGCAAAGGCTATATATAGTCTTCTGAAAATTGCAATAAATGACAAAAATCCATAGGTTATCGATTTTTTGCTGTAAAAAAGTCGTAAAGGTCTAATATTTGGTGTGAACTAATGTTTTCTGTAGTTACACCGATTCGCATTGCAAAAGAATGGCAAAACAAAAAAATATTTTTTGATCCAAATTTGAGCAAAGGCTATATAGTCTTGTGAAAATTGCAATAAATGACAAAAATCCATAGGTTATCGATTTTTTGCTTAAAAAAAGTCGTAAGGGTCTAATATTTGGTGTGAACTAATGTTTTCTGTAGTTACACCGATTCTCATTGCAAAAGAACAGCAAAACAAAAAAATATTTTTTGATCCAAATTTGAGCAAAGGCTATATATAGTCTTGTAAAATTGCAATAAATGACAAAAATCCATAGGTTATGGATTTTTTGCTGAAAAAAAGTCGTAAAGGTCTAATATTTGCTGTGAACTAATGTTTTCTGTAGTTACACCGATTCTCATTGCAAAAGAATAGCAAAACAA
This sequence comes from Lypha dubia, assembly GCA_947311025.1. Taxonomy (NCBI): domain Eukaryota; kingdom Metazoa; phylum Arthropoda; class Insecta; order Diptera; family Tachinidae; genus Lypha; species Lypha dubia. The sequence continues at coordinate 54,405,727 of OX371263.1, forward strand.
AAAAATATTTTTTGGTCCAAATTTGAGCAAAGGCTATATATAGTCTTGTGAAAATTGCAATAAATGACAAAAATCCATAGGTTATGGATTTTTGCTGAAAAAAAGTCGTAAAGGTCTAATATTTGCTGTGAACTAATGTTTTCTGTAGTAACACCGATTCTCATTGCAAAAGAATAGAAAAACAAAAAAATATTTTTTGGCCCAAATTTGAGCAAAGGCTATATATAGTCTTGTGAAAATTGCAATAAATGACAAAAATCCATAGGTTATGGATTTTTGCTGAAAAAAAGTCGTAAAGGTCTAATATTTGCTGTGAACTAATGTTTTCTGTAGTTACACCGATTCTCATTGCAAAAGAATAGCAAAATAAAAAAATATTTTTTGGTCCAAATTTGAGCAAAGGCTATATATAGTCTTGTGAAAATTGCAATAAATGACAAAAATCCATAGGTTATGGATTTTTGCTGAAAAAAAGTCGTAAAGGTCTAATATTTGCTGTGAACTAATGTTTTCTGTAGTTACACCGATTCTCATTGCAAAAGAATAGCAAAACAAAAAAATATTTTTTGGTCCAAATTTGAGCAAAGGCTATATATAGTCTTGTGAAAATTGCAATAAATGACAAAAATCCATAGGTTATGGATTTTTGCTGAAAAAAAGTCGTAAAAGTCTAATATTTGGTGTGAACTAATGTTTTCTGTAGTTACACCGATTCTCATTGCAAAAGAATAGCAAAACAAAAAAATATTTTTTGGTCCAAATTTGAGCAAAGGCTATATATAGTCTTATGAAAATTGCAATAAACGACAAAAATCCATAAGTTATCGATTTTTTGGTAAAAAAAGTCGTAAAGGTCTAATATTTGGTGTGAACTAATGTTTTCTGTAGTTACACCGATTCTCATTGCAAAAGAATAGCAAAACAAAAAAAATATTTTTTGGTCCAAATTTGAGCAAAGGCTATATATAGTCTTATGAAAATTGCAATAAACGACAAAAATCCATAGGTTATCGATTTTTTGCTGAAAAAAAGTCGTAAGGCTCTAATATTTGGTGTGAACTAATGTTTTCTGTAGTTACACCGATTCGCATTGCAAAAGAATAGAAAAAGAAAAAAATAGTCTTGTGAAAATTGCAATAAATGACAAAAATCCATAGGTTATCGATTTTTTGGTGAAAAAAGTCGTAATGGTCTAATATTTGGTGTGAACTAATGTTTTCTGTAGTTACACCGATTCTCATTGCAAAAGAATAGCAAAACAAAAAAATATTTTTTGGTCCAAATTTGAGCAAAGGCTATATATAGTCTTATGAAAATTGCAATAAACGACAAAAATCCATAGGTTATCGATTTTTTGCTGAAAAAAGTCGTAAAGGTCTAATATTTGGTGTGAACTAATGTTTTCTGTAGTTACACCGATTCTCATTGCAAAAGAATAGCAAAACAAAAAAATATTTTTTGGTCCAAATTTGAGCAAAGGCTATATATAGTCTTATGAAAATTGCAATAAACGACAAAAATCCATAGGTTATCGATTTTCTGCTGAAAAAAAGTCGTAAGGCTCTAATATTTGGTGTGAACTAATGTTTTCTGTAGTTACACCGATTCGCATTGCAAAAGAATAGAAAAAGAAAAAAATAGTCTTGTGAAAATTGCAATAAACGAAAAAAAAAACTATATGTTATCGATTTTTGGTGAAAAAAGTCGTAATGGTCTAATATTTGGTGTGAACTAATGTTTTCTGTAGTTACACCGATTCTCATTGCAAAAGAATAGCAAAACAAAAAAATATTTTTTGGTCCAAATTTGAGCAAAGGCTATATATAGTCTTGTGAAAATTGCAATAAATGACAAAAATCCATAGGTTATCGATTTTTTGGTGAAAAAAGTCGTAATGGTCTAATATTTGGTGTGAACTAATGTTTTCTGTAGTTACACCGATTCGCATTGCAAAAGAATAGCAAAACAAAAAAATATTTTTTGGTCCAAATATGAGCAAAGGCTATTATAGTCTTGTGAAAATTGCAATAACCGACAAAAATCCATAGGTTATCGATTTTTTGGTGAAAAAAGTCGTAATGGTCTAATATTTGGTGTGAACTAATGTTTTCTGTAGTTACACCGATTCGCATTGCAAAAGAATAGAAAAAGAAAAAAATATTTTTTGGTCCAAATTTGAGCAAACAAAGGCTATTATAGTCTTGTGAAAACTGCAATAAACGACAAAAATCCATATGTTATCGATTTTTTGCTAAAAAATGTTGTAAGGCTCGAATATTTGGTGTGAACTAATGTTTTCTGTAGTTACACCGATTCTCATTGCAAAAGAATAGAAAAAGAAAAAAATATTTTTTGGTCCAAATTTGAGCAAACAAAGGCTATTATAGTCTTGTGAAAATTGCAATAATCGACAAAAATCTATATGTTATCGATTTTTTGCTGAAAAAAAGTCATAAGGCTCTAATATTTGGTGTGAACTAATGTTTTCTGTAGTTACACCGATTCTCATTGCAAAAGAATAGCAAAACAAAATAAATATTTTTTGGTCCAAATTTGAGCAAACAAAGGCTATTATAGTCTTGTGAAAATTGCAATAACCGACAAAAATCTATATGTTATCGATTTTTTGCTGAAAAAAAGTCATAAGGCTCTAATATTTGGTGTGAACTAATGATTTCTGTAGTTACACCGATTCTCATTGCAAAAGAATAGCAAAACAAAATAAATATTTTTTGGTCCAAATTTGAGCAAACAAAGGCTATTATAGTCTTGTGAAAATTGCAATAACCGACAAAAATCTATATGTTATCGATTTTTTGCTGAAAAAAAGTCATTAGGCTCTAATATTTGGTGTGAACTAATGATTTCTGTAATAATACCGATTCGCATTGCAAAAGAATAGAAAAAGAAAAAAATATTTTTTGGTCCAAATTTGAGCAAACAAAGGCTATTATAGTCTTGTGAAAATTGCAATAAATGACAAAAATCCATAGGTTATCGATTTTTTGGTGAAAAAAAGTCATTAGGCTCTAATATTTGGTGTGAACTAATGATTTCTGTAGTTACACCGATTCTCATTGCAAAAGAATAGCAAAACAAAATAAATATTTTTTGGTCCAAATTTGAGCAAACAAAGGCTATTATAGTCTTGTGAAAATTGCAATAACCGACAAAAATCCATATGTTATCGATTTTTTGCTAAAAAAAAGTTGTAAGGCTCGAATATTTGGTGTGAACTAATGTTTTCTGTAGTTACACCGATTCTCATTGCAAAAGAATAGAAAAAGAAAAAAATATTTTTTGGTCCAAATTTGAGCAAACAAAGGCTATTATAGTCTTGTGAAAATTGCAATAACCGACAAAAATCTATATGTTATCGATTTTTTGCTGAAAAAAAATCATTAGGCTCTAATATTTGGTGTGAACTAATGATTTCTGTAATAATACCGATTCGCATTGCAAAAGAATAGAAAAAGAAAAAAATATTTTTTGGTCCAAATTTGAGCAAACAAAGGCTATTATAGTCTTGTGAAAATTGCAATAACCGACAAAAATCTATATGTTATCGATTTTTTGCTGAAAAAAAGTCATTAGGCTCTAATATTTGGTGTGAACTAATGATTTCTGTAGTTACACCGATTCTCATTGCAAAAGAATAGCAACACAAAATAAATATTTTTTGGTCCAAATTTGAGCAAACAAAGGCTATTATAGTCTTGTGAAAATTGCAATAACCGACAAAAATCTATATGTTATCGATTTTTTGCTGAAAAAAAGTCATTAGGCTCTAATATTTGGTGTGAACTAATGATTTCTGTAATAATACCGATTCGCATTGCAAAAGAATAGAAAAAGAAAAAAATATTTTTTGGTCCAAATTTGAGCAAACAAAGGCTATTATAGTCTTGTGAAAATTGCAATAACCGACAAAAATCCATATGTTATCGATTTTTTGCTAAAAAAAAGTTGTAAGGCTCGTATATTTGGTGTGAACTAATGCTTTCTGTAGTTACACCGATTCTCATTGCAAAAGAATAGAAAAAGAAAAAAATATTTTTTGGTCCAAATTTGAGCAAACAAAGGCTATTATAGTCTTGTGAAAATTGCAATAACCGACAAAAATCTATATGTTATCGATTTTTTGCTGAAAAAAAGTCATTAGGCTCTAATATTTGGTGTGAACTAATGATTTCTGTAATAATACCGATTCGCATTGCAAAAGAATAGAAAAAGAAAAAAATATTTTTTGGTCCAAATTTGAGCAAACAAAGGCTATTATAGTCTTGTGAAAATTGCAATAAATGACAAAAATCCATAGGTTATCGATTTTTTGGTGAAAAAAGTCGTAAGGCTCTAATATTTGGTGTGAACTAATGTTTTCTGTAGTTACACCGATTCGCATTGCAAAAGAATAGAAAAAGAAAAAAATATTTTTTGGTCCAAATTTGAGCAAACAAAGGCTATTATAGTCTTGTGAAAATTGCAATAACCGACAAAAATCTATATGTTATCGATTTTTTGCTGAAAAAAAGTCATTAGGCTCTAATATTTGGTGTGAACTAATGATTTCTGTAATAATACCGATTCGCATTGCAAAAGAATAGAAAAAGAAAAAAATATTTTTTGGTCCAAATTTGAGCAAACAAAGGCTATTATAGTCTTGTGAAAACTGCAATAAACGACAAAAATCCATATGTTATCGATTTTTTGCTAAAAAAAAGTTGTAAGGCTCGAATATTTGGTGTGAACTAATGTTTTCTGTAGTTACACCGATTCTCATTGCAAGAGAATAGCAAAACAAAATAAATATTTTTTGGTCCAAATTTGAGCAAACAAAGGCTATTATAGTCTTGTGAAAATTGCAATAACCGACAAAAATCTATATGTTATCGATTTTTTGCTGAAAAAAAGTCGTAAGGCTCGAATATTTGGTGTGAACTAATGTTTTCTGTAGTTACACCGATTCTCATTGCAAGAGAATAGCAAAACAAAAAAATATTTTTTGGTCCAAATTTGAGCAAAGGCTATATATAGTCTTGTGAAAATTGCAATAAATGACAAAAAACCATATGTTATCGATTTTTTGCTGAAAAAAAGTCGTGAGGCTCTAATATTTGGTGTGAACTAATGATTTCTATAATACTACCGATTCGCATTGCAAAAGAATAGAAAAACAAAAAAATATTTTTTGGTCCAAATTTGAGCAAAGGCTATATATAGTCTTGTGAAAATTGCAATAAATGACAAAAAACCATATGTTATCGATTTTTTGCTGAAAAAAAGTCGTGAGGCTCTAATATTTGGTGTGAACTAATGATTTCTATAATACTACCGATTCGCATTGCAAAAGATAGAAAAACAAAAAAATATTTTTTGGTCCAAATTTGAGCAAAGGCTATATATAGTCTTGTGAAAATTGCAATAACCGACAAAAAACCATATGTTATCGATTTATTACTGAAAAAAAGTCGTAAGGCTCTAATATTTGGTATGAACTAATGATTTCTATAATACTACCGATTCGCATTGCAAAAGAATAGTAAAACAAAAAAATATTTTTTGGTCCAAATTTGAGCAAACAAAGGCTATTATAGTCTTGTGAAAATTGCAATAACCGACAAAAAACCATATGTTATCGATTTTTTTGCTGAAAAAAAGTCGTAAGGCTCTAATATTTGGTGTGAACTAATGATTTCTATAATACTACCGATTCGCATTGCAAAAGATAGAAAAACAAAAAAATATTTTTTGGTCCAAATTTGAGCAAAGGCTATATGTAGTCTTCTGAAAATTGCAATAAATGACAAAAATCCATAGGTTATCGATTTTTTGCTGAAAAAAAGTCGTAAGGCTCTAATATTTGGTATGAACTAATGATTTCTATAATACTACCGATTCGCATTGCAAAAGATAGAAAAACAAAAAAATATTTTTTGGTCCAAATTTGAGCAAAGGCTATATATAGTCTTGTGAAAATTGCAATAAATGACAAAAATCCATAGGTTATCGATTTTTGCTGAAAAAAAGTCGTAAAGGTCTAATATTTGGTGTGAACTAATGTTTTCTGTAGTTACACCGATTCGCATTGCAAAAGAATAGCAAAACAAAAAAATATTTTTTGCTCCAAATTTGAGCAAAGGCTATATATATAGTCTTGTGAAAACTGCAATAAATGACAAAAATCCATAGGTTATCGATTTTTTGGTGAAAAAAGTCGTAATTGTCTAATATTTGGTGTGAACTAATGTTTTCTGTAGTTACACCGATTCGCATTGCAAAAGAATAGAAAAAGAAAAAAATAGTCTTGTGTAAATTGCAATAAACGACAAAAATCCATATGTTATCGATTTTTTGCTGAAAAAAAGTCGTAAGGCTCTAATATTTGGTATGAACTAATGATTTCTATAATACTACCGATTCGCATTGCAAAAGAATAGAAAAACAAAAAAATATTTTTTGGTCCAAATTTGAGCAAACAAAGGCTATTATAGTCTTGTGAAAATTGCAATAACCGACAAAAAACCATATGTTATCGATTTTTTTGCTGAAAAAAAGTCGTAAGGCTCTAATATTTGGTGTGAACTAATGATTTCTATAATACTACCGATTCGCATTGCAAAAGATAGAAAAACAAAAAAATATTTTTTGGTCCAAATTTGAGCAAATGCTATATGTAGTCTTCTGAAAATTGCAATAAATGACAAAAATCCATAGGTTATCGATTTTTTGCTGAAAAAAAGTCGTAAGGCTCTAATATTTGGTATGAACTAATGATTTCTATAATACTACCGATTCGCATTGCAAAAGATAGAAAAACAAAAAAATATTTTTTGGTCCAAATTTGAGCAAAGGCTATATATAGTCTTGTGAAAATTGCAATAAATGACAAAAATCCATAGGTTATCGATTTTTGCTGAAAAAAAGTCGTAAAGGTCTAATATTTGGTGTGAACTAATGTTTTCTGTAGTTACACCGATTCGCATTGCAAAAGAATAGCAAAACAAAAAAATATTTTTTGGTCCAAATTTGAGCAAAGGCTATATATAGTCTTGTGAAAATTGCAATAAATGACAAAAATCCATAGGTTATGGATTTTTTGCTGAAAAAAAGTCGTAAAGGTCTAATATTTGGTCTGAACTAATGTTTTCTGTAGTTACACCGATTCGCATTGCAAAAGAATAGCAAAACAAATAAATATTTTTTGGTCCAAATTTGAGCAAAGGCTATATATAGTCTTCTGAAAATTGCAATAAATGACAAAAATCCATAGGTTATCGATTTTTGCTGAAAAAAAGTCGTAAAGGTCTAATATTTGGTGTGAACTAATGTTTTCTGTAGTTACACCGATTCGCATTGCAAAAGAATAGCAAAACAAAAAAATATTTTTTGCTCCAAATTTGAGCAAAGGCTATATATATAGTCTTGTGAAAACTGCAATAAATGACAAAAATCCATAGGTTATCGATTTTTTGGTGAAAAAAGTCGTAATTGTCTAATATTTGGTGTGAACTAATGTTTTCTGTAGTTACACCGATTCGCATTGCAAAGGAATAGCAAAACAAAAAATATTTTTTGGTTAAATTTGAGCAAAGGCTATATATAGTCTTCTGAAAATTGCAATAAATGACAAAAATCCATAGGTTTTCGATTTTTTGCTGAAAAAAAGTCGTAAAGGTCTAATATTTGGTGTGAACTAATGTTTTCTGTAGTTACACCGATTCGCATTGCAAAGGAATAGAAAAACAAAAAAATATTTTTTGCTCCAAATTTGAGCAAAGGCTATATATAGTCTTGTGAAAACTGCAATAAACGACAAAAATCCATATGTTATCGATTTTTTGCTGAAAAAAAGTCGGAAGGCTCTAATATTTGGTGTGAACTAAAACCACTAAATACATACAAATCACAGCTATTTTTGACAATAAGTGTGTTCATTTACTTTACTAGTAAAAATTAGTAACGAGAGAGTAACAAAAATTTTTCCAAAATTACTCTCAAAAATGTGAAAAAGTAAATGAACACTTTACTAGTAACAATTTGCAAGTTAAAGTAGTGTTGTAATGTATAGGTATATATCAGTACTTAATAACTACCTCTATATTTTTTGGACAAATTATACATATATGTATATTATTATAAAAATAATGTGATTATGGTCATTTATATTCAGCATTGTCGTGACTGGCGTTTTTCGAGTACTGCTTGTAATAATAGAATGATGAAAAGTTTTGCAATTTTATTTAATCTAGTACTAGGCGTAGTCGAAATACACTAAACACGATAAGGGTGATTAGCTACTTTTGAATAAAATGAATGAATAAAATATCTATTTTTAATTAGTTTATACGCTATAACATATTATCTGGCATATTTAAGAAATATATTTTTGTAATGGATGATTTTCGTGATTTACTTTTACAAATTATTATAAATTTTTTGTCCGATTTCGTTATTTATTAGAAAAAAACGCTATCCAAAATTAAATATCATGTTGCTGCCAGCATTAAGCCCCAAAAGCAGTAAAAAAGTAATTTAATAAATTATGTGTTAATTTACGCTTATAAATAATAACTAATAACTGTTAATAAGGCAAAAAATATATTAGGTAATTTGAAGATTGGAAGTACATTTAAATTTTTTTATAAATTAGACTATTTTTCAAATTTTATCAAGTTTCTTTTATTTATGTAATTAAGGTAAATAAAAACAACTGCAAAAGAAAAAGCAACCAATTAATTTGTTAAACATAAGTTCGAACAATCATTTCGCAATATAAGTGAAAATAAATCTCTCTGCGGTGCACATGTGGACATATGGTGGTAGAAATAGAATTTGATAGTTAAAAACATTACTATTTCAAAGTTAATTTTAAAAATAATTTAATTTATTTGCAAATATATATCTGAACTAATTGAATTATTTGCCTGCTTAGTGTAAAGTACCGAGTACCTAGGTACTCACAATATTTACAATATTAGAAATAACAGCTGGTCTGTGAAAATTAAAGAAAAAAGAAAACAAAAACATTTCAGAGGCTGTTAAAACTAGAAAAATATTATTATTATTATTGTTGTTCCTAAGATACATCTTTTTAATACTTTTTATCGTTTTAAAAGTTCACATTTACTTACAATTTCTTAAATTTTCCAAAATATTTTTATTTGCAACTTAATTTAGAAATATTGTTTTGTAAACACAAACGCAAAACAGCTGTTTGAATAATTATTACAAGTAAAAATTTTACTTGTAAAAACTTGCAAGAATTTTTCTGTCTCTCAATTTTTTACGCTCTTTCGACGCTCTCTCGTTGCAAATTTTTTGGGTTAATGAACGCTTTCTAGTAACAATTGTTACAAATTTGTAACAATTTTTAGTAAATGAACACAGCTAATATCATGTTTTTTTACACAAACAAAATGCATGTCGTTTTTTGTTGTTGCGTTGATAAGCGCACCTTATTAATTCCACACATGGTACAATAATAACACTGTGATAGTCGAAAAAATGGACTTCGATGAATCCTTTTCGAACTATTAGGGGGGAGTCCCCTGAGTGCGAAAGTACATTTGGAAGTGTCAGATTGGCTCCAGTTTTTGAGAAATCGGTAAATATCCTTGAAAAATGGATTCGAAAAGGATTCATCGAAATTCATTTATATATTATTAGTATATTAGTCTATGATACATAGTGGTTATGCAAAAACAAAAAGCATAACGTAAACAAAAATATTCATGATGGCGGCCAAAAATGTAAACAACTTTTGACAAGACCGAATTAACTTACCATATTTTTGCAGATTATTTAAAGATCAAAACACAACCCTACAAAAAACCATATTCCTTCTTGCGCGCACCTTATTATTCCACCATGGTCAGAGTAAACTTATACTAAGTCTGTGTTCACACTATCCAAGTCTTATTGCAAAAATTATCACGATTTCTTCTTTGAACTTTCATTGGCGTTCACACAGCACTCGTCTTATTCAGTGTAGCCAGGTGTGGGGATTTCTCCCCAGATTGGGGATTTTAGCTGGTTTTTGTGGACAGATTATCGTGGGGAGGGATTTGGGGATTTTTCATTTTCAGTATACCTATTATCAATTTTGCTTTATTTTACCATTATCTTTCATACATATATGTTTATGTATCTTGGCGTTTTTCTTCTCCATATTTCGATTATTTCAAGGCGATGGTGTTGAGGATGTCGGTTTTTATAACTATTTGTTCAAAATTCGATATTGCCAAAATGGATGTAAATTGACGATAAGGAAAGTAATTCGGTTGTTGCTAAAATTGATGTTGGCATAGAATGTTCAAAGGAATTAAAAGCAAAAGGAGTTCAAACTAATTTTTTAGATTATTTAACTGTACTAGCAAAAGAAATGCTTAAAATATTCACTGAGACTATGGAAAATTTTGAGTTATTTATAAATTTACAACTCGAAAGCATAGAAAAATTAATAGATTTGATTTTTGATTCCGTGCATGGAATTATCAAATATTATATATATTCAAAAGTTCCATTGAGCACATACGTTAAGCACATACATTAACTTAAATAAATGTATATAATAAAATTAATAAAAAAAATTGTTTTTTATGATGCTTAGGGCCAATAAATTGGTGGATGATAATGTTTCATTTATTTTTAAAACTCGTTTAAATATAAAATTTTGTTTTTCATTGTGTATTTAAACACTACATAAGTTTTACGAATTTCCATATGTTTTCGACTGCTTGTTCTTCTTGTTTGAAAAAAAGCAAATAAAATATTTGTGGCTGCTGACAAGTTGCATAAAATTTTGGCATCTTTTTCGCTATTACCCTTTTAATCGTTCTGAAAGTTGCTCTTATTCTTTTGAAACATTTCAGCAGTTCTTAATTATTCTTATTTACAGCTAAAATAATAATATATTTTTTTAGATTTTTCTTTATTTGCTGTAGTCAGCTGTTTTTTTGGGAAATTTTTGGGAAATTTTTTATATTACGTAGTGCTACCATATTTTCATCGTAATTAAATAAGAACTTTAAGTTTGACTGAAAAAATGAAAGTGTGTTTAAACGAATTTTAAATTTTTATGAAAATTAACTAAAATTATAATTAAATATCCACTCATTTATTGGCCATTAATATACATATCATTATTGGGGACAAAATTGGGGATTTCCAGTTTTAAAATGGGGATTTTTGGGGACAACCCTTTATAATTTGGGGACAATAGACAATATTTACCTGGCTACACTGGTCTTATTACTTATTTTGTATGAATGTATGTATGTATGTATACCTACTTAACACTACGAATAAGACAACAAAACGAATTTCATGAGTACATGAGGGGGTGTACTCGTTTCTTTTCCCCCTGTCACTCTCACCAAAAAGCTTATAAGCTTAAAAATATGACTTGCATCGTCTGAACACAGACTATGTTCACACGACAAGATGAAGCACTTGCTTCGCTTTCTGAAGCATAGACTATACAATATTCTGTGTTCTGAAGCATGTTTATGAATCTAGCTGTTCACAAGACTCATGTACTTGCTTCGATTTGACAGTTCTCTTTTTAATTACAACGCACAAACATATTTTTTGTTTCCATTGTTGTTTTATCTTTATAATAGTTTTATTTCAATTTTTCACTTTTAATTAAAGTTTTTGTTGTTTTTTTGTAGCTAGTTCAGATAAACTTCCGATAAACTCCAATAAAATTTAGAGAAGACAATAATTTTTCATGCTTCACAAGTAGATTCAATATGAATCTACATGCTTCGCTCTCGAAATTTTGTATGGCGAAGCATGTTGCTTCGCTCATGATTGGGGTGTGAAGAATGAATAGAGAGCGAAGCATGTTCCGTGTGAACGTAGTATTTGCTTGTGCAAAAGGGGTCTATGTAATATTTTTTACCAAGTCAAATTCATTACCAGGTATATGTACAACTACAACAATTCAACAGCAAAACAAACAACAGGCATTTTGTTTGTGTAAACGGCGAATTCATATCCTCCGCTGTCAAAATTCTTCATGCATAAAATTTTACAAAAGAATGGTGCCGGAAAATATGTACCAAATTTGGCAGTGTGGAAAATGGATAAGTTCGTTCGAATTCGCCACTGCATCCACCCGATAATGAGTTTGGCTTGTTTTTGATAAAGTATGTTATTGTTTTTTTAAGGCGAATTGAGGTGAGTCAACATCAAGGCGAATACATAACAGGTAGTCTCAACACCCTATGTGATTATTTCTCCTTGATTCGCCCCTTGTATTTGTGCGTCAGTTACTTTATCAAATACTCTGTTCACATTTTTCGGTAGATTTTTTTTAAGTAACGCTGCGTTTACACATGAAAGTAATTTCATGAAAGTTCCCTATACGTATTATCAATGAAAGAGAAATAAAAAACAACAGAATTTCATGAAAATTTCTTGAAAGTTTTTATGAAACTGAAATTTTAGTTTTAAAATGTCGTCAAAGGGAAAGCTAAATATATTTCTTCCATTGCTGTTTTTTGTTATTTTTATTTTTCAGAGTTGCCAGTATAATTAACCAAGCCGAGTTTTAGGAAACGCATTAAAACTAAAATTTATTTTTATAATTCTTTTAATATTTTTAAATTATAATTAGAAAAATTGTTTGTTATATATGCTTCAAATGAAACTGTTAGAATTATTTGTTTAAACGCTTAAAACAAGTAGCTTTTGTACCTGCTTTTTAAAACAATCCTGAAATTTTTCATGATTATTTTTACCTGGCAACACACCTTTGGTTATTATCATTTCTTTCAGAAAGTATATTGAAAGTGTCAAAAAATTACTTTCATGAAATTTTCGTTGAAAGCAGAGCTGAAAGTTGACTGAAAGTGACAAATATATGAATGTGTTTGTGAGGAATTGTGAGTGTCTTGCGACTTTCATGAAATTACTTTCATGTGTAAACGCTATGTAAATGGAAGGTTTTCAAAGCGAGTTGAGACGAGTCTACCGGTTTTAAATTTGCCTTGGTGTACATGTTATGAACTTGCCTAGACAAGAGCCGGTTTTAATTAGAATGCTGCATAAATAGATGTGTAGCTAAGAAGTTCACGTGTACTTCCAAAGCATGAACACTTACTCGAAATGAATTATAGCCTTTTTCCACTACGCAACATCTAACAACTACCATCAATTTGAGAAGATGTTAACATCTTCCCATAAGAAATACACAGTACTAAAAGTCAACATCTTTCTACATCTTTAAAAGATGTTCCTATATCATTTTGTTCCAATCAACATCTTCCGATAATTTTAATGTCATCTCTAGCAAAATGACAGATACATACATATTGATAGTTTCATTTTTTGTGAATGACATACATACATAAATTATCTTCATATTCATCTTTCATAATGGATCGCAAATTTTCTGCATTAACAATTGTGTTTGTTCTTGTAAAGCATGAACGAGTCCAATTATTAATGTTTCTTCAAAATTCATTTTAATTTAACATTTATTTTTTTCCACAAAAAATTATGCTGTAAGTATTTTTATATTTTTGACAGCTGAGAAGATGGTAGATGTTGCCAATGGAAACGCAAGTTTCACATTTTCAACAAATTCCATTCATTCCTCTAAAATGTATGCTAGTGGAAAAAGGCTATTACAGAAACAATGTTCATATTTTTGAGAACACCAAAAACTTGTTGTCACTTCTTGTTGTTATAGCCGCAACATCTAACATCTACCATCAATTTGAGAAGATGTTAACATCTTCCCATAAGAAATACACAGTACTAAAAGTCAACATCTTTCTACATCTTTAAAAGATGTTCCTAAACCATTTTGTTGCAATCAACATCTTCCGATAATTTTAATGTCATCTCTAGCAAAATGACAGATACATACATACTGATAGTTTCATTTTTTGTGAATGACATACATTCATACATAATTTTGTATGAAAAAAAAGAAAAATATTTTACATCGAAATGAGTGGCACACGTAAGTTTTTATTTTTTTTTTAACTTTATATGTTGTACATACTTAAGTATAATAATTTATTTTTGTTTTTAGTAAAGAAAAGCACAGGTCTCCGTATATATGAAACCTGGATTTTGAAAATATGTTTCTGGACTTGTGGCAGGACAAAATAAGAGTTGAGAGGAACAAGAAAGAACTCTCATGTCTTTCAGGGAATCCCTTTTTTTATATGCATATAAAAACTTTGAATAAATAAAAAACCAAAGAATTCATATAAGAAGTTCGTGTCAATGTTTTTTTCTAAACACTGCATTAACAATTCTGTTTGTTCTTGTAAAGAATGAACGAGTCCAATTATTAATGTTTCTTCAAAATCCATTTTAATTTTATTTATATTTTTTTCCACAAAAAATTATGCTGTAAGTATTTTTATATTTTTGACAGCTGAGAAGATGGTAGATGTTAGATGTTGCCAATGGAAACGCAAGTTTCACTTTTTCAACATATTCCATTCATTCCTCTATTATGTATGCTAGTGGAAAAAGGCTATTACTCGACTTATAGCAGAGCAAATATCTACTGTATTCGACAGCGAGTTTCACATATGAAGAAAAAAGTTACTCGTTGCAGCCCTTTAGTTTTAATTCACCTTGCTTTTGCCGGATAAATGCCGCCTACCATGGTGGAATAATAAGGTGCGCGTATCAACGCAACAACAAAATCGACATGCATTTTGTTTGTGTAAAATTAATTCAACATTGTCAAAACGAAGCTGTATACAAAACAAAACAAAAGTTGTTTTGTATGTATTTATTGGTTATGCAAAAACAAAAAGCATAACGTAAACAATAATATTCATGATGGCGGCCAAAAATGTAAACAACTTTTGACAAGACCGAATTAACTTACCATATTTTTGCAGATTATTTAACGGTCAAAACACAACCCTACAAAAAACCATATTCCTTCTTGCGCAGACCTGATTATTAGACCATGGCCGCCTACAACGTCTTACTATGCCGCCGCCATGAATTAAGTATCGACGTTGTATTCTGGAAAAAAAAGTACTACAAAAATTTACACAAAATTGCAAACAGTTCAAATAACAAAAGGCAATTACAACCTGAAATTTTATTTCGAGAAAAAATCGTACGAAAAACGTTGAACTTGTAAAAAGCAAGCTGTTAGTGACTCTTTTAAAACTATGTCGGAGATTGGTTGTAAACATTTTCAATCATTTATGAAAGATCATACTTTAGATACTTATAGAATTATTGATGCTTACTTTTCCTCTTGCATAAATAGAGACGCGAGAGAAAAAAAGGCTTTAACCTGTTGCTGCTTCGAATGTGGCAGCTTTGGTATACAGATCTTTGCATGCCTTCATTGCATATACTTTGGATGTCGCGGTTCTCATATTACATCTCATCTACGTACTAAGAAGCACGCAATAGCTTTGGAACTTTCTCATGGTACATTATTTTGCAGCTCATGCCGAGATTTTATATATGACGCACGATGCCGGGAAATAGCTGCAGTTAATAGAAAATTGGAGACGAAGGACTTACAGAAGAGCCTTAGTTGGACACCATGGATACCAACAGCAAAAGAAACAAATCTCATGTTGGCGAATCCAAGACGAAGGCATGTTAGAGCTAATGAAACGGTAGGCTTGAGAGGTCTTATAAACTTGGGTTCCACTTGCTTCATGAATTGCATTGTGCAGGCTTTAATACACACTCCATTGCTCAGTGATTACTTTTTATCGGATCGACACGAGTGTAATGCTAAATCTTCGCTTAAATGCTTAGTTTGCGAAGTTTCAAGACTTTTTCAAGAATTTTATTCCGGCTCGCGATCACCACTGTCGCTACATCGGCTATTACATTTGATTTGGAATCATGCAAAACATCTGGCGGGATATGAACAACAAGATGCGCATGAATTCTTTATTGCAACACTTGATGTGCTTCACAGACACTGCTTAAAAGCAAAATCAGAGTCTGAGAGTACAAGCAAATTAAGCTCCACAACAAACCATACACAGTGCAATTGTATTATAGATCAAATATTTACTGGGATGCTACAAAGTGATGTAGTTTGTCAATCATGCAATGGAGTATCTACAACAATAGACCCTTTTTGGGATATTTCTTTAGACTTGGGGGAAACTGCTCATGGTGGTGCAACTCCAAAGACTTTGATAGATTGCTTAGAACGTTATACGCGAGCAGAACATTTAGGATCAAGTGCTAAAATAAAATGCTCAACATGCAAATCATATCAAGAATCTACGAAACAATTTAGCTTACGAACATTGCCCAGTGTGGCCAGTTTCCACTTAAAGCGTTTTGAACATTCCTCACTAATTGATAAAAAAATATCTACCTTCATATCATTTCCGGTGGAGTTTGATATGACTCCATTTATGTCTGATAAAAATAATGCCTATGGAGATTTTCGCTATTCGTTGTACGCGGTGGTAAATCATGTTGGAACTATCGATGCTGGTCATTATACAGCTTATGTCAGGCACCACAGGGATACTTGGGTTAAATGTGACGACCATATTATCACCACAGCAACTCTAAAACAGGTACTCGATAGTGAAGGGTATTTGCTATTTTACCATAAAAATATTTTAGAGTATGAGTAAATCTGTAAATTATGTGTGCTTACATAAAAAAAATGTGTAATTATTTCAATACAGAAACGGTGGTACAGTGATTCAAGCAGAATTAATACCAGTTGGCCTCGACAGACCAGATAATTTATTAGATTCACCTACTTTCGTCGCTTAAGATTTTGATGTTCTTCAGATTTAAGAACGTAATTTTTCACTTCCTATGGATGGTTTTGCTAGAAACACCTCCGGTAACTTGAAAATTGTATGGTGTGACTATGTAGCATTAATGGATTTGGCCACTGAAGTAAACAAGGTGACCGGGTAAAGGCATGGCGATTTAATTATTAGGCGGATGCAGTGGTGAATTCGGGCGAATTTATATATCACCCACACTGTCAAATTTGGTACATATTTTCCGGCCCCATTTTTATGCATGCATTTTGACAGCGTAGGTAATGAATTCGCCGTTTACACAAACAAAATGCTTGTTGTTTGTTTCGTTGTTGAATTATTGTAATTATACATATGTGTATACAAAAACTAGATAATTTAAAAAAAAATGAACGAATTAATTCTACCAAAGCGAATTCATTGTCAGGTGGATGCAGTGGCGAATTTGGTCGAATTTATCCATTACCGAAACTGTCAAATTTGGCTCACATTTTTATGCAAGGAGAACCAAGGCAAATGCATAACAGGTAAAGTTGAAAACACAGCTGATCTACTCTTCTTGAATAATGGAGGCCGATATGTCAAAATTTGTACATGCAAGCAGTGATAACTAATTTTTTCCAATTACCGTTTTTTGGGAAAAATTACCGCACGGGTAAAGCGTTGTATAGAAATAGTAATATTTTATTATTAAAATAGGTTATATTTTTTAATCAATATAGGTACATATTTTAAAGACAACAAAAACTTAAGAAACAATTAGTATTAATAAAATATTAGAATTAAAACTTTTACATTCAATCACCATTCTCTTAAAGGCTATATACACACATATGTGTATATACATACTTAGCTGTGTATACATACATATATAAGTATATAAATTATTTTATATTTAAAGCTGAGTGTTATAATATATAAATATTTTCGGCCCACCCCGCAATGTAGATCGATCGATAATGCTTAAATTGTAAACGAAATACAACCGGTTTGCGACCTTCTAATCATCAATTTGTTATTATTTGCATATTAAACTTTTGTGGCAGTAAATAAATAATAAGTTAAATAAAATCGGTTATTAGAGAAATGCAAGTTAATTTTTTTAAATCTAGAAAACCACCGATCGATATTGTGCGACACCGCAGGCCAGCCCATTTGTTTCTAGTTTGTCACCCAAGAAAAAAACAACATTTTAGCTAATGCAAGTACAGTACAATACGCATATAAGAAAGTCTGAAAATGTACAGATTTTGTTTCTTATATGCGAGCTTTCTTATAAAGAGAACACGCATATAACAAAGATATTTTCTTATATGTATGCGTCAGCAACAAAGTTTAAAAAATTTCATATGCAGATATTAATTTGAAATAAAATTAATACACATTGGTGTCTGTTCCAGAAAACGCGTCGAAGAAGTGAAAATTTACATGGAAAACAAAAACAAAATTGAATACATTTAAAAAATTTGTTTTTGTTTATCAAATAAATTTTTTCGCTTTTCATAGAGAGAGAAACGCGTTAAATTTCTCGCGTATATTTAATTTAAGAAATGTATGAAAAGCAAAAACAATTCTTGAAATTTTGTTTTTGTTTCCATGTAAATTTTCACTTCTTCGACGCGGCTGATTTTACAAAAATGAACGACTTCATTTGACATTTGGACCAGTGTTCACAGATGTAAATTGTAAAATATAATCAAAAAATTTTTATTTTTACCTAAATTGAAAAAAATTCAGTGTGAGAATACTTTCTTATACACGTACAATTTTCTATGGAAGGAATGTAATTTTTCATAAAAATTTGTTTCTTATAGCAGAGTTTTTCTTATAAGCGAGTTTCTTATATAAGGATTATTTAGCACGTAGTTATGTATATGGAAATGTACATGGTGTCTGGAAAAGTGTTTCTTATAGCCGAGTTTTTCTTATAAACGAGTTTCTTATATGCGTATTGTACTGTACCTGCATAAATATTCCATAGGAGAAATTTTTAGCATTTAGCCACAATTGGCATTGTTACAATGTTTTAGGAAAACCGTGGGTTTTATGATTTGATTAAAAATTAAAGCTTTATAAAATTACCGTACAAATATTAAAATTACCTGCCTACCTTTTGGAGGTATAAATTACCGTACAATACGGTAATTACCGTACGGTTAACATCACTGCATGCAAGCATAGGCGCCGATATGCCAAATGTACTTGTTGTAGAATTAACTTTACCTGTAATGAATATGCCTTGGTGTAGACCAAGGTATATTAATTATCAGGTAGTCGAATTAGCTAAAATTGACATCAGCTGATTGATTTTTGTTGTCAAAACTTCGCTGTGTTTTTATAAAAATAAGACATTAATGAATAAATGGAATGAAATGAAATGAAATATTGTGACATTTTTTTTTTATTTAATTAAAATTTAAGAAATTGAAAAAAAAAGCGTGAAAAAATTTTAAAATTTAATTAAAATTAAAAATATCGATTACAATGCGTGTATGTAATGTCTGCAAAAAAAAAATTGCAAAGGGGGAAGGAAAGATGTTCCAAGTACCCAAAGAAAAGCGCCTGAGAAGTATATGGAGCGAAATTTGTTTCAGGAAATTTGTTTCACACCAACTTCTCTTTAATGTAGCTCTCACTTTTTGCCATCAAGCATTTTACATGCTGGAAAAAAGTACAGTCTAATCGTGAATTTGTGAATTTGCATCTTTAACATTTTCCGTTGCTCCAACAATAGCATTTACAATGCGTTCAATATTGTGTTGTTGCAAAATATCCTGCAAAGGAGGATACATAGACTTTTAAAATATTGGACAGGGAAAAGAAAGAAAACAAACGTTACACTCTGGAAAGTCTCAGGATACAACAAAAAATACAAAGGACAATGAACACAAAAGAAGATAAAGACAATACCAAGCTACAATATTCTGCTGCAATAATTTAATTAGTTAAAAAAGTACTGTGATATTAGCGTTGAATTTGACAAATAAATTTGTGTTGTATTGTTTCTATTTTATTTATTTATTTATTTTATTTATACAAATTATGTGTCGTGAAGTCCAGTTTTGATATATTAAAGTATGAATAAATAAAACAACAGCGAAATTTAAAACAACAAAAGTTTGTAAGTCAAAATATTATACCTACTAATTATTTGATATGAAATTTATTAAATTATTGTGTTTTGTTGCTAGATTAAGCTAATAAAAAATACCCCTGAAGAAGTTTGAAACAAACAAACGAAACGTTGGGTGCTGAAAATAAAATGAATTAGTTTTTGTTTTATTTAAATTTTGGAATGACCATTACTAGCCCGAAGGTAACACCTATCAATAAACATTAATAAATGTTTTATTTACCTACTTACTAGAGTTGTCAACAGATTAAGAAAAATTCGATTAATCGATCAAACAGAACGAAACTCTTGTTCGAATAATTTTAAAATGCCGATTTTCGAATAACGAATAAGTCGATTAATTAATGTCAATTAATCGAACAAATTTTTTTCAGTTTGAAATGCATACATAAAAATTTTTTAAATTTGTTATTTTGGATGTTTGTAGTTGTTGTCGAACTACGCATACCTAGTAGCCGTGAATGAAACGTTAAACAATTTTCAATAATGGGGTTAATTCACTCTCAGGTGAATAAGTTAGAAATACACTAAAGCCAAAAAATTGAGCTCAGTTTGGAAGTAATCTACAAAGAACAAAAATGAAAAAAAAAACAAAGTCAAATGTAACAAGTGTTCTAAAGTATACAAAATTGTTGGATCAACAACAAAAAAATTAATAATTCTTTTGCAACAGATTTACGAAAACGTATTAAAATAAGAATAAATGAGAGACGTATAAATTTTTTAAATACGTTAATAATATTTTTTAAATTCTGAAAATTTTCCGAGCAATGAAAGTTTTTCAAAATATTCTTCAAAAAGTGAAACTAAAGAATATCCAAATGAATTATACTCCAGATTACTTTATGTTGAATGTAACTACAATAAGTCAGATGAAAGTAATGTTAATGTAAGATGTTACTAGTAATGAAAATAACAATCTTTTATGCGAATTAAATAATTATATTGAAAGTATTGAAAATTCAAAATAGAAAAAAGACTTCAGCGGTATATTATTCGATATGGTATATTTGGAAAAATCTAAAAAAAGAACAGAAAAATTATATAAACTATTTTATGCTCTTCCCACAATATCACCTACCTCGACAATTAGCGAAAGAGTTTGTTCAAAATTTAATTAAATAAAACCAAAACCAAAAATCGTTTGAAAGCTAAAATATTGAATCAAATTTTATTTGTTAACGATTATTTCTTAAGAACAACACAAATTGTCTGATTTTACAAAAACAAAAAAAAAATCATTTGCTTTTTTTTGACTGAATGAAGCATGTTTATGTAAATTAATAGTTTTATGTATTTTTTTTTTGTTAATAAAAATATTAACTATTTTATTTTTAATTTAATTTGGTTATATACTAATGCATTATTGGGTTAATAACAAACATTTATTTTTTGTCAATAAATATTTTTTAAACATTTTTTTATTCGTTATTCTCATCGATTAATCGAATATTTTTTTAGCTTTAATCGTTTGATCGAACGAAAAAATACAATTATTTGAAATATTCGAACAAAGTTGAAAGGCGAATAATTGACAACTCTACTACTTAACAAGTGATAATTAGAGTTGTACATTTCATTGGAATTAGATTTTTCCATCTGCTTACAATTTTCAAAAGTTTTCCGACGAATTAGAGTTGCGTCAAGAAAACTCATTTCGTTGTACCAAAATATACTTGGCACATACAAAGACTCTGTGGCGCATCCAGATTTTTTGCAGCTTTCGACTTTGGCCTTTTCGGCACTGTAGGATGTTCGAAAGACTTTATTTTTTTCACCTCTTCCACAGACATTTTCGTTTCGGCGGCAATAGAATCATATGCCTTCATTTTAAGATCATTTCGCCGATATGACGGCATATTCATGTTCCACAGAGCTTCGTGACTTTTGTATAGTTCTATGAACCGCAACACATCATCATATTTATTATTTTTATTTAGAAACATTTTATATAACTTTAATTAAATTTATTTATTTTTTATAATAAAAGAAATAATTATTTATAATAAAACACAGAGTTTATAATCAAAATGGCAATCAACAACAGCTCTCATCAGCTATTTACTTGAAAGAAAAATTGAAAGATAACTTGAAATCAAGTTAGTAGTCAATTTCTTCTCGATGACTACTCAAAACTATCTACGACGGCGACAGATTTTAGCCGAATTGAAAGATAAAAACTTGGGGTTCACACGATCAAGTTTTGTTTCAAATTTTATTACTCTCTCATTTTTTTACCAATACAGTCATACTTTTAAAATTTGATGGAAGCTTGCTTTAAAATTCTCTTTCAAATTATGCTTTTCAATTTGCTTTCAAGAAAGCAGCTGATTGCCATTTTGATTATAAACTCTCGTTTGTTTTCATATACATACATTAGTAGACATATTCTGCCGCCATGATTTTTTGTGTTCTTGAAAGAAAATTGCTTTGAAATTGAATGCTGGGTTGTAGCATGGTCTAATAATCAGGTCTGCGCAAGAAGGAATATGGTTTTTTGTAGGGTTGTGTTTTGACCGTTAAATAATCTGCAAAAATATGGTAAGTTAATTCGGTCTTGTCAAAAGTTGTTTACATTTTTGGCCGCCATCATGAATATTTTTGTTTACGTTATGCTTTTTGTTTTTGCATAACCAATAAATACATATAAAACAACTTTTGTTTTGTTTTGTATACAGCTTTGTTTTGACAACTTCGAATGAATTTTACACAAACAAAATGCATGTCGTTTTTTGTTGTTGCGTTGATACGCGCACCTTATTATTCCACCATGGGTTGTAGCTGGTTGAAAAATTATGCCAACGAAAATCGCTCTCCACCTCTCGACCATGGTGGAATAATAAGGTGCGCGTATCAACGCAACAACAAAATCGACATGCATTTTGTTTGTGTAAAATTAATTCAACATTGTCAAAACAAAGCTGTATACAAAACAAAACAAAAGTTGTTTTGTATGTATTTATAACGTAAACAAAAATATTCATGATGGCGGCCAAAAATGTAAACAACTTTTGACAAGACCGAATTAACTTACCATATTTTTGCAGATTATTTAACGGTCAAAACACAACCCTACAAAAAATCATATTCCTTCTTGCGCAGACCTGATTATTAGACCATGCTCTCGACAAAAAACATTAATTTTTTGTCAACATACCCTACAAGAAGACTACCAGTTATATAACTAGTTATTTAACTGGTAGTGCTGACGGCTATGTCGGTTATAGTTTCCACTATTTTATTAAGAGCAATATGCAAAAACTAACCGAAGCTCTTGTATACGTGTGATTTTGCATCTTTCTCTAACTGATTAATTTCCTCGACTAAATAACATATATCTGTACTGCTTACTCTGCTGCTTTTTATTAGTCAAACCTAACCAAAATATTGGTTAGCACTAACTAGTCAAACCTAACCAAAATATTGGTTAGCACTAACTAGTCAAACCTAACCAAAATATTGGTTAGCACTAACTAGTCAAACCTAACCAAAATATTGGTTAGCACTAACTAGTCAAACCTAACCAAAATATTGGTTAGCACTAACTAGTCAAACCTAACGAATATATCCGTCAATTTTAACCATTACAAAATTTTTTTACAAAATGAATTTATTTCATATTTTATATTAATTATACATATATTAATATACAGAATAACAAATAATAAAGGTGTAATTCATAAACGATTCATAAAGTTATTGTGGCGTTATTGTACAAACTTTGTTTGGGTAAACAGGCTTATATCTGCACTTTAACTTTATGAATCACATCTTAAATATATATACATATATATAATATATTTATTAGAATGTTTATTTAAGCAATAGGTCTTTTAATTTAATGTATATATTGTTGTTTATATTTATATTTATTTTCGATATTTCGCTAACAGCTTGATAATAATAAATAAATAATTTATAAAATTTTCCTGAGGATGCTAACAAGTTGTTAGCGAAATATCGAAAATAAATATAAATATAAACAACAATATATATATATATTAAATCAAAAGACCTATTGCTTAAATAAACATTCTAATAAATATAAAGAAAAGGTCAAATAACATATAATATAACATATACATATATAATAAATAGTAACTATATTTCTTTTTTATTAAATTTTTTTTGTTTGAATCTGTTGTGGCTTTTTTCTATCGCCTTTTTTACATTTTTTTCAAATTCCATTAAAGGTGCCTTTTGGAAAACGTCTGAAATTTGAAGAAGACATACTTAAATAGAAATATATTCCTATATCATAGAAGTGTAAAAACATGTACAAACATACCTCTTAAAATTTTATTTACTAGGTAAAGTTTACCTAGGGAATTCTTCTCCCACGTCCCATCCCAATTGTACATCATCAGCAGGTCATCTGTAAAGATGCTACGTATGACACTGCTGACATCTTCCGCCACCCCCTTCAATCGGTGGATGTACATAACCTGTGAAAGAAATATAAATATTAAAATTTACACATGAATATTAGTTAAATTAGATTTTATTACCGTTGCTTGGGCAAAGTCGTCTGCCCCCAGCTTCTCCTCAAACTCCTTTACGGAGTTAACAGAACGCAAAGGAAGCATGACTGCCACTTCATGCACCTTTGCGTCCTGCTTTTCGCCCGTAATGCGGCATACTGAGCCCTCGACTCTTTTGATAGCCACCTTACACTCCAGTACGGCTTTTGTTTGGGCCATCATTTCTGGCTTTAACGAGAGCTACAAAAAATTTCATTTATGTTTTAATAACAATAAGAGTATGTTTTAATAACAATAAGAGTCAAATACTTACATTTTCTTCCATTTGCTCAAGTTTTTTGGCTATCGCCTCTTGATTTGTGACAATTGTGGCCTGCCCATTACTTAAAACTTGCTGATTGCTCTCAATACTTTCCAGTCTTTTGCATATATCTGCCAACGTTTTAAGAATTTCTTAAACGAGAAATAAATAACGGTCGTTTATATCATAATGTTTAAAATAATTTATTTGTATTTACCTTGATTTGCATCATTTTTTTCAGCATCCCTTTTTTCCTTCGTCGAGTGTCTTTCACTCAGACTATACGTCTGTCTTTTAATTTGACCTGGAAAATATAGCAAAAAAATATATGAAATGAATATTTCAAAATATATGTATCAATTTTTTGCTTACCACTGCCTTCAACAACACTCTCTTGGGTAGCCTCGTCAAATATATTTTGTGAAAAATTCATGTAATTATATGAAAAGAATTTTATTATTATAATAACTTTTTATTATTATTATTGTTATTATTATCATTTATTATTATTATTATCATTATTATTATTTTTTACGTAATTTATTTATTCTTAACTTTTTTTTTAACAATTGGATTAGCATAAACCTTCCTGGCAACATTTGGGGCACCCATTCTTACTATTATGGGAAACTACTCCCGTGACAAAAGCCCTAGCTGGGGAATCGCAAACAAATAAGCGAACACTAAATCTCAACAAATTTTGTTTAAGGCCTATTTTAACCCCATTTTCTTTAAGCAGTTTCACTTCTGTGCAGAAGTCTGCCATGAAACTGTCTAAACTTTTCGGTTTCTTAAAACCTGAAAAACAGCCTATCATAAATGGTTTAACATTAGAAAAACCTACAATTGCTCCAAGAATAGGCCACAAAACTCTATTGGAGCTTTTAAAAAGTTTCAGACCATCAATACCCACATCGATTGAAACCTCTTCCTTTCCATCTAAATAATCGAATGTGCCCGAAAGGAAGTATTTTTGTATTCCTAAATACATAAACTCCCCTTCGGGAATGGTCGAAACTTTCAAAACTTCTTCTTGGTTTGTTTTAAAAAGAGTTTTTGATGATAATGGCAAATCATTAACACCTACCCTTTTTAATGTATGGAGCAAATCATCCAAAGCTGTATGAGAAACTTTATTCCTAACAGCCCATGATCGTATCTCCTCACATTTTTTTTTACCATCCACATTTACAGGATGGTTTTCTACAAAACCTAGGAACGACTTATCACTACACTCACCTGTATTTGTTGGAAGCACCTCACATGTAGATGTGGATGCGACTGGGTCATCAACCACACTTTCAAAATCTTGACATACACTTTGCACTTTTTCTAAGTGCATTTTCTCATTGGAGTCTAACAACTCCTTAAATTTTTCCACATTGGACTTATATGTCCTTTTTTCATTAAAAAATAAATTCTGCATGTGCCTTTTACTCATGATACTTATCTTTATCTTTTAGAATAAAATATTAAAAGTTTATGTATAAAAAGCACAGAAAAAACAGCGTTACAGCACAGATATTTTGTGGTTTGAGAATGCAGCGTCTACTCAGAATGACAAAATAAAAATTCTTACTAGAATTTTTGCATATGTACATTAGATGTCCCACTCTAACACACATGTTAGAGTGGGACAACTAATGCAATATTTGCCTGCAATTGCCACTAGCAACAATTTTTTCCCAATACGTATTCTTTCAAAATACCCCCAAAATTTCCCAAATCCATTTTGTATACAAATTAAATTTTTTTTACAATAAATAAGTAAATTATTAAAATGTATGAACGCATAATTAATAAATTTTGATTGAACTTTTATTCAAATGAAAATTAAATAAATATGTACATAAATTGCTAAACCAAAATAAACAATACACATTATAAAAACAATCCTTAAAATTTTATTTCAAAAACGAAACACTGGCAGCACCAATAGCAAAAATTCAATATAAAATTGTTGCAAGTGTGTTAGTAAAAAAATGTTGCTTGTGTTGGTTTCGGTTATCCATTTCTTGTAGGGTAATTGTTCTCCTGTGTGAAATGCCATTTAATACATCTGGCAGCATTACAGGTAGTTCTGCCACGATTTTTCTTTTTTACCAATTTTTCTGATGCAATACGCTACTTTTCTGTTTAACATTAAACAATAAAAATCATAATCACTTAAATAAGGATAAAAAAGTCATTAGCAGCATAAATGGAAGGAGAAGACGTAAGTGTAATATGATGGAATGTTAAAATGCTTAAATTATTATATTTGAGGTTATGATAAAAGGTGTTTCCTATGTAAATTAAATAAGTATATCTTTCTGTTTATATATAGTTTGATCCCACACTTTTGAAAAAGAAAAAAAAGAAGAAGACTTTTGATTTGGATGCCGCTTTAGGATTAGATGATGGATCCAAAAAGGAAGAAACTAAAGAAATTACCGCTGATGATACGGCAGCAAATGACATTGATGACAATTTGGACTTAGAAAGCTTTGGAAAGAAGAAAAAAAAGAAGAAGAAGGCGTTTAACTTAGATGAATTGGAAGGTTCTTTACCTAAAGATGGGGAAGAAGTAGCCGGTGAAGATAAAAGCGGCGAACCAACTGAAACTGATGAAAACCTGGAAGCGGAGCGTGATTCCGACAAGGACTACAGTTATGATGAATTACTAAAACGCATATTTGAAATAATTTTGGACAAAAATCCAGAGATGGCTGCAGGGCGCAAACCTAAGTTTGTAATGAGGCCACCTCAAGTATTGCGTGTGGGCACTAAAAAGACTTCATTTGCTAATTTCCTTGATATTGCGAGAACATTGCATCGTTTGCCAAAACATTTATTGGATTTCTTATTGGCCGAATTAGGTACAAGTGGATCAATGGACGGCAACCAGCAACTTATTATTAAGGGACGCTTCCAGCCTAAACAAATCGAGAATGTGCT
Source organism: Lypha dubia (assembly GCA_947311025.1). Lineage (NCBI taxonomy): Eukaryota > Metazoa > Arthropoda > Insecta > Diptera > Tachinidae > Lypha > Lypha dubia. Next base: position 54,433,330 of record OX371263.1, read on the forward strand.
GCGACGTTACATTAAAGAATATGTCACCTGCCATACATGTCGCTCTCCCGAAACCATTCTGCAAAAGGATACCCGTCTCTTCTTTCTCCAATGTGAGTCATGCGGATCCCGCTGTTCTGTAGCTAGTATTAAATCAGGTTTCCAAGCTGTTACTGGCAAGCGTGCAGCCATCAGAGCGAAAACTACGTAATTTAGAAAGTAGCTATTAACATTTTATGTTACAAAATTCAAACAAGTCGCAATCTACAGAAGCAGAAATATTTAAAATTGATCATGCCATTACTGGAAATGGTGTTGCAAAGTGGAATTACGACAGGTTCGTCTTATCAAATATTATTAGAACAAACGGAATATGATTTATTATAAACAACAAAATAAATTGAAATAAAACATTTTTTTAATTCAGGACTTTGTTAAAAACGCAGTTTTTTCTATACCAATATATTAAATAGTCCTTAAAATTAATTTCAATATCGGATGTTCCATCTTGGATAAAGCAAGAAACATTAAGTATAACTTCTCCTCTGCGGCAGATTGGCTTGCCATACACTATAATTGTTGAACCTATATTTAAAGCAACATTCTCGACTTGTTGTTTGGCTTTAAATAACAAATTTTGCAAACTCTGAACAATTTCATTCTTGTTTTGTGCCAAAATTTCTTTTCTGACAGCTTGCAGTTCAGTTTCCATTTTGTATATTATGTCTATATCGTCCTTTCTTCTGAAAATTTTAATATTTATAGAACCTGTTCCATCGTCTAATATATAGTTGTAGCTTGATTTATATTCCTTTTCTTTACTGATTATCTTTCCGTAAACCATGCAATGGGTAAATTGCACTGTATCAGAAAATATTTGCATCTCGTCTGATTGTTGACAGTTTTCAATAATACTAGCTACATCTTTACACATTAAAGGAATACATTTGAAGGTGCCTTTAGAATTATTTACGCGCTTACAGTTTTTATTATGCACGGCTGCGGTCTGTAAAAGTTGTGTTTCATTTTCTTTTCTTACAAAAAATAAATCCATTTGCTCCTCATAATCCATAAGTAATTTGTGATCCACAGCAGTTTTTATATATGTAATGTATGTTTAAAAAGTCATTGGCTATATCCGAAAGTAAATTTATACCAAGTATATGCATCTAAACAGCTGATTAATTTTTTTCTCGTTTAGTGGTAATGTATGACTGTCAAAAACTGTTTACAATTTTCGTACGCCATTTTGGTTTGTTATGCATTGTTATACATAATTCTACAAATTATTTTTGTTTTCTTCATGTTGTTCTCAACTGTTTTTGACATTCATCCATTATTTTTACACAAACCAAATACATGATGTTTTTTGTTTTTGTAGACTTGCACATACTTAGTATAAATTTACTTTGATACTTGGTATAAATCATGGTGGAATTAATAAAGTGCGCTTATCAACGCAACAACAAAAAAACGACACGCATTTAGTTTGTGTAAAAATTACCCAATGTTGTCAAAAAAAAGCTGTATACATAACATACATAGTGGTTATGCAAAAACAAAAAGCATGGTGGAATAATCAGGTGTGCGCAAGAAGGAATATGGTTTTTTGTAGGGTTGTGTTTTGACCGTTAAAAAAATGGAAAAGTATGCATTTCTTGTCAAAAGTTGTTTACATTTTTGGCCGCCATCATGAATATTTTTGTTTACGTTATGCTTTTTGTTTTTGCATAACCAATAAATACATACAAAACAACTTTTGTTTTGTTTTGTATACAGCTTTGTTTTGACAATTTTGAATTAATTTTACACAAACAAAATGCATGTCGTTTTTTATTGTTGTATTCTTACGCGCACCTTATTATTCCACCATGGCATAACGTAAACAAAAATATTCATGATGGCGCCCTTTTGACAAGACCGAAGTAACTTACCATATTTTTGCAGATTATTTAACGGTCAAAAAACAACCCTACAAAAAACCATATTCCTTCTTGCGCGCACCTTATTAATTCCACCATGGTATTAATTCACTTTGATGTAATAAACTTGGGAGCACTAATATAAATAAATTTGATTACTGTGCTGGCACCATTTTTCTGTAGAAATCTATTGGCTTTGTTTATATCTCTTCGGATTTTTGGTAATATTGTGAAATTATTTATTTCCCATAAGGATTGCTGTATTCGTAATATAAAAATAAACGTCACTATTTTACTTTGTTGCGAGTTATGTCTGGCGGTTCTCTTATTGCATTAAAAGAAGAATCAATTGATGGCAATGCTGCTGCAGCTGGAACAAACGTCGGCGTTCAGCAGCAATCATCGGCCGCACCTCAGCAGAATGGGGCAGGAGGTGGAGCAGCACCTGCTGAAGGAACTAGGCAAAACAGCTTACAGCGCATTCAGCAGCGAAAGCAAAAAGTATTTAATTTACCAGTAGCTCAAAAATTAGCTAAGCTCTCGATGTACTCTGCTTGTCAATTTGAAGGATGTCGTTGCACTGGCTGGAAAACACCTCAGGAAAATCGTCATCGTGACGTTGAGTCGTCATATTGCCCAGAGTTTAGTGAAGAGTGTCGCAATACAAGTTGCCGTCACTCCTTACAAAGCCATATTGCCCACTTGGATGGTATATCCGGATCCGAAATGAACAATTTATTAGGTGCTATTATTGATATGGAAAATCTTTTTATGTCAATGCAACGCGTTGATGACGAGGATACGAAAAAAGTTTATCTATATTTATTTCGGTTGTTACGTCAATGTGTAATAACTAGACAACAAGCCGTTATTCGTGGACCTTTGGGGGATCCTCCATTTGAGTCACCCTGCATTGCAAAAGCTGTATACTCGTTTGTATTTTATAAATACAATCATTTGAGTCCGAATGAATTGCAGACCATGACCGAGGTGGCCAAAACATTTTTGAATTTTCTAAACCACTACAATTTTGAACCACCCTCAATGAGAAGAGCTGATTTGAAAAACGATGATGCGTCCACGTATAAAATTAACTACACAAGATGGCTCGTTTTCTGTCACGTACCCGCGTTTTGCAATTCACTTCGGCATTTTGAAACTTCATTGGTTTTTGGTCGCACTCTCTTGCGAACTGTTTTCAACTATATGGCTCAACAACTCCGAAAGAAATGCATTTCGGAACGTGATCGGTTTCCGGCAGACAAAAGATCTATAATAACTCAAATGCCAAAGTTCTTAGAATCACTTAAAGCAGAACTTCTTAAAGACGACTCTCCAATATGGGACCAGTCATATCGTCCACCTACTGCATTTTTACTTCAGCAACGCAAACGTCAACAAGATACGACAGCAGCAGTTGCTGCAGGAATATCAAGCAGTGTAGGGTCTATTGCTGCAAAAAGAGCCAGTATTAGTGGTGAACCTCTACATAAAAGAGCTAAAAAAGAAATTATCGAACGATCTAGGTAAGTTAATATGAACATGCTATGTAGATGTGATTTACACAAATAATGTAAAAAGGCTGTATTTTTAAAATTTGATATACTACATACATATGTATGTATGTATTTATAATTACAAAATAAATTGACGAACGTTCAATTTTTTATTTCTTTGTAAGTGTTTCCGAATTTCTTTATTTGGTCAATGATGAGTAGATACATAAGCCTATGTACATAAGTATATTTTCAATATACTATTTCATCATTTTTAATGTTTTATATTTATGCATGAACAAATTCATCAATATAATTTTTTTTTATTTTTCTTTTAAAAGTACGCTACAAATTATTGCTCGCAGTGATACGTTAATACTATGTTCACACGACAAACTGAATCACTAGGTTCGCTCCGTGAACCTCGATGGCGAACCCATGTGTTCTCACGACATATTCTATGTTGGTTCGTACTTCGACATTCTTTTATTGTTTAAAATATAATTTACTATTTATTGCTTTTTCATTTTATTTAATTATTTACATAAATATAAATATATGCTTTATATTTGTTCAATGTTTTTATTAAATTTTAGCACTTTTCAATTGTTTTTCTTTGTTAAAATAATTTTGCACAACTAGTTCAGATAAACTAGCGATAATTTGTTATTAAAATTAGAGATGATAGTAAATTATACGGGTTCGCAACAAGGTTCAAAATGAAACACGTAGGTTCGCTCTCAAAATTTTGTATGGCGAAACATGTAGGTTCGATCAAGGTTGGCCCGCGAACCAAGAATGAGAGCGCGAGCCTCTATAATTTCTGTCCGTGTGAACATAGTATAAGGCATATTTTTAGATGGCAATTTTTAATTACACACGCAATATATCTATACATACATATGAATGTATGTATATACTTGTCAAATATGGTTACATACACATGTATATATGTATGTATGTATATAGAATGTAGAATTCACAATGGTAAATTCAAATATTTTTTGTGTTCAAATGCATGTTCGCAAAAATTTTAAAGAAAATACCTATAATCGAATCGCTGGATTTTTCAAACAAATTTCAAGAGAAATCGGGTAAAATGATTACTATAGTATTTTTTATCTATAAGCAAAATATTGGAACTTGAAGTTATCAAAACGACCTTTTCTATTAAGAAAATTTCGCATACTGTTGCAGAAAAGAAAACACCATTATAGTTTTAAAACTGTTTAATGAATTTTAAAAACTCTTTTCGAATTGGCAACTTTTTGTAATTTATTTTTTTAATTTTTTCGATAAAAATATTTTTTGCAATATTATGGTTTACGTGGCTTTAATGGTTATATTTTCTGTGTTATCACGAATTCTTTTTTTTTTTATTATTATTATTAGTATTAAATACTTTTACAATATTTGTACATGAGTTAACTTTTTACCATTACAAATTGACATTAAATCTCACAAAATTTATACATTTCTCTCTAAAAAGATTTTCATTATTTTCATTTTTCATGTTATTTGGTAGTTCGTTAAATAGTCGTAATCCCTTGTAAAACAGCGATCTCTGAATTTGTGTTTACGTAACCCTATTTATTCGAAAATCATTGATGTTTCCTAATCCGTACGGTTGACTTTCTCCTACAAATCTTATTTTTTCACATAAGTATCTTGGTGCATCGCCTTGTTTCATCTTAATAAATCTAAGCGGTATGTTCTACATTCCGAGTGAAATTTTCACTTCTGAATTGTCAAAGCATTGTTGCTGTAAATTTTTATTTTTACCAACAATGCTTTGAACAATTTAGAAGTGAAAATTTCACTCGGAATGTAGAACATACCGGTAAGTGTGTTGAACTGTTGTTTGTTTGATGTTTAGCCATTTCAAGCTATCTAGCATTGTATTTATGTTAGCATATCGATTATATTTTAAAATTATTCTCATGGCCTTATTTTGAAGTTTCTGCATTCTTGTTAATTGCATTGTATTGCAACATGTGTTTAAAATAGTAGAACCATATTCAAAATGCGGTTTTATTATAGTATTATAAATATTTATTGCCGTAGTTTTAGATATTTTCTTTCTGATTCTTCTAAGAAACCCGATTTTTTTGCATATATGCTCAATATGTTCATTAAATTTTAGCTTCTTATCAATAATAAACCCGAGATATTTTATATGTTCGACTTTTTCTATTACTGAGTTATTTATTTTAAATGCTTCGTTTGAATTGATGTTAATTTCTATTATCTTTGTTTTATTTTTATTAAGTGTAAGTTTGTTCATTTTTAACCAATTATTTATTTTAACGACGTTATAGATCATAATGTCGCGACATTCTTCTTCTGTGTCTGCACACGCATATATTAAGGTATCATCAGCGTATAGGACTATGTCACATCTTTCTAATATATTTGGTAAGTCATTTATATACATTATAAACAGCAGTGCGCCTAATATGGATCCTTGTGGTACTCCAAAGTCATTAGTTATTTCATCAGATACGACGTTATACACCTTCGTTGTCTGCTTCCTGTTGTCCATATACGATTTAAACCAATTCAACTCTTTTCCTCTTATTCCATATATAAATAGTTTTTTTAACAATACTTCTCTATCTATGGTTTCAAAAGCCCTTTTGAAGTCAAGAAAAATTGCAATAAATTTTGATTTCCATTTACTGATGACGTAGTTTACTGTTGTCTCACACGAGTGCATTTTTCGAAATCCGGATTGAAATTTGGATAGAATATTGTTTTCTTCTATGTATTTTTCCAATTGCATTTTTACAACTGTTTCTAAAATCTTTTCACAGGTTTTTAAGGTGTTTATAGGTCGATAGTCCTCACATTTCTTTGTATTTGCAATTTTTTCAATTGGTATTACCATTGTTTTTTTCCAATTGTCTGGAAAGCAGCCGGTCTCCAAAGATGTATTTACTATTTTGAGTAATATGTTTCCAATTACATCCCAGTTGTCCATAATAGATTTATTTGATATTTTTTCATTCTTATTTTTCATTAAATTATATAATTCTGAAATATTTATTGCACTAAATATGAAAATATTGTTCACGTTCGGTGTTATTTGGTTTATATATTGCACATTTTCCCTCGACTCTCGTATACTACTTATGTATGCTATCTACAAAATACGAATTAAATTTTTTAGCAATATTATAGCTATCTTTATATTCTACATCGTTAAATATCACATTCTTTATCACATTTGTCTTTTTATTTAGTACTAGGCTTTTGATTCCTCTCCACATTTGCTTTTGATCCGTTGCGCTATTTATTTTGTTATTTATATAATTATTTTTACTGTTTTCAACTTGCTGTTTATATTTATTTCTTATTGTTTTGTATTCTTGCCATTTTTGGTTTGAGCTTTCTGTTTTTGCTTACAAATATCTCCCTATTTTTTCCCTTTTCGTTATCCGTAGTTTCTCGGTGAACCAATTATAGACATTTTTATCATCAAATATCTTTTTTTTATGTGTGCATTTTGCAGACGTCATTTTTAAGCATTTATCAAAAAGCATTACGTTTTCATTTATATCTCTGTCGTTATAATATTTTAAATTATTAAATAATTCTGAATTAAATATTTTCTTATTATATTTAAATATTTCAATTATTTCTCCTTCTTCGCGTATTTGGTTATTTACATTTTTTATTGTAATATTTATAATTTCATGATCTGAAATCTTATTTTTTTCATTATTATTGACTACCGTATTAAAATTATTTGTTATTACATAGTCTATTAGTGTGCTAGAGTTTTTGGTTACACGTGTGTATTTATTTACTAATTGCTTTAGACCATTGTCATACAGCATGCTCTTTATTCTGCTCTTATAGGTATAGTTTCTTATCCAATCTATATTAAAGTCTCCGGTTATTAAAATATCACAGTTGTTTAAGCTATTATCACAGATTTCTTCAATTATTTCTTCAAAAATATTGCAAAACTCGGCTTCACTATGACTGGGTGACCTACATATAAACTGCTCCAATAATAAAGCTATAATTTCCAAATGTTGCTCTGCAAAATAACATCCAGTACTTCATATTAGGTCTGTCTTGGTACTTTTCCAGTAGCAAATACTCAGTAACTTTTTTTGGGAGAGTAAGACCAATTTTACTCTGTCGGCTGAAAATATCTCAAAAAGTACGCAGACATCATCCAGTGAAATCTTGCAAGAAAACAGCTGATCGGTGTATAAACAATTGAAATAAGAAAGCAAAAGCATTTTAGCATATGCGTACGCAAAAGTGAATTCTCGCGGTAAATTAAAATATTATTAATTAAAGTATATTTGGACGTTTCTAGCATGAAGTAAAATGTTTTGCTTATTATAAACGTTAAAAATCAACACTATTCTAACTATTTACCTCTGCCATTGTTAAATTTCAATTTTTATTTTCATTTCACAAAAATTATTTCATGCAAATAGTAAATAAAAACAGCTGTTCAAAGTAGTTGCAAAATCTTGCAAGCAGAAATTTCTCCAGCAACATTTTGCAAGTTCTCTAACTTCCAACTGTCAAAAAATTCTCTTGTTGCCTCTCTCGCTGCAAGAGATTTGGAGTACGCAGACAACATTTTGTAAGATTTTGCAACATTTTGCACAAAATTATGCAAAATATGTATGTGTACGCAGACAGACCTATTATCTATCTTCTCAATTAATTTTGTAATATTCCAATGGTTTTTAGCATATATTATTACACCACCCGTTCTAGAAGATTTAGACACACTATTGATATGGTTGTATCCTTTCAAGTACACTTCTCGTTCTTCAATTTCTTCAGTTATATGGGTTTCCGATAAAATAAAAAACTCGGGGCTGTCTTCTGATGCAATAATTTCAAGTTGGCTATAGTTATTAATAAGGCCTTGTGTGTTTGTGTAAAATATGCTAATTTCCTTTAGTTGTTATGCCATTAGGCCAATATTTCTCATTTTGTTTCTTAGTTTGTTTTGATACACCGGGCATTCTCTATCATTTGTAAAATGATTATCATCTAAACCCATGTTGAGTTTGCTGTTTACCTTTACGCAATTGATGCATTTTTGTATTTGATTCGGATTTTCACAATTTTTAGTTCTATGCTGTCCGTGGCATCTTAAACATACTTCCTGGTTTTTACATTCTTTTGCTAGATGGTTGTATCCTTTACATTTCAGACATTGTGTTATTTCTGTTCCATCATAAATATTACATTTTTCCCAACCAATATTTACTTTTCCTGCTTCTATAAATTTATTATATGATTCGTTATCTACTTTTAATTTTACATTCAGCCCAATCCAATTACGAATAATAATTCCGTGGGAATTTTTTCGCTTTTCCCATTCCTCCTATTATGAATATAAATTCCGCGTGAGATTTTTCACTTTTTCCTTTTATTTACATATAAAGAATTATAATTGGGGAAATTTTTTCTCGAAAAAAACATTTTCCGTGGGATTCCTAGGGAATATTCGTAATTGGGCTGATTATGTATTGTTTTGTTATTTCTTGTAACTTTGTATGTATTTCTCAATAAATTTAAAATAACTGTCTGTCAACTTAGGATTTTGCTTTTTTATTTTTTCAATTATTTCATTTTCATTATATTCGAAATTCATTCCTGTAATTTTTATTTTATACTCTGCTGTATTGGGTACTTTGACTTCATAATGATCCGATATTTTTTCTTGAATTGCACTCTTTATTTTTTCGCGTTCTTCGCCATTTTCACTCTGGATTATTATTGTCCCGTTTCTCCTGCTTACAACGTTTGTTATTTTTAAGTCGACTGGATTAATTTTATTTAATTCTTCCTTTGTTTTCTCTGCCGATTGCTTTTCCCTTGGTTTTACAATTAGGGGCATCTGCGTATGGATTTTTTTTGGCAGCCTCATTTATTACTTTCTTGATCTCTTTGCACATATTATCACTTTTTTCTTCTATTGTTTTACAAAGCTTTTTGTTGTTGTCTTCAAATTCGTTTGCATTACCAAATAATTTTTTAACCTCAACATTTTTTTCACACGCTTTTTGAAATTTAATAATTTTATTAATTCTTTCTTCATATCGCGCCTCAATAGCCTCTAATAATTGTTTAATTTCATCTTCATTTTTTTTAAGTGATGCTTTAAATTCATGTTTGTAGTCTATTAGATTTTGTTTGCCTTTTAGAACTCCATCTTGAATTTCTTTTAAGACCATATCCATGTTTTGTACATATGGCTATTTCCAATAAAACGTCAACCACGGACCAAATTTAAAAAATGGAAAACAAAATTTTTCTTTTCAAGATTTATTTAGAGAATTGCTTATATTTTTTTCATATATAAAAATTTTTTTGTTTTATTTTTTGTTTATTTCGAAAAAATCGACCTGAATGGTGTAAAATTAATATTATTGCATTTGACCTCTATTTGTCTAATTTTTCCAATTTTTTTTTCAGTGTTTAGTATAATATAGTTCGCACTCTTCTTACTAAGTTATTGTAAAAACACCAAAGAGTAAAGAAAAAAATAGAAGAGATTAAAAAGTCTAAGTAACGGTAAAAATTTTACTTATGTCTTACATGCTACTTCTCTGTCCCGTTTACAATCAAAAAAAGGCATTTAGTTTTAGTACTCGGTGATCATTGATCGAATCAGTTTGCAAATTAAAGTTTAAAGCTAAAGTAGTGAATTTGTTAAAAAAATCGAAAATTGACACATTTACAACAACAACTTTTTTTTGTTAGTGCTCAAAGTGTGTCCCGTTTACAATCGTTAGTACACTTGTTTTAAGAATTAAGAATTTTTTTTTAATTTAAATAAATATTTTTAAACAGATGGAAAATAAAAGGTGTGAAGACAATAAAAAAATATAATAGGTTCCTGAAAAGTCTTCAAAGTGATCCAGCGAAGAAAAAAAATGGTAAACGAAGTACTGCAACTTTTAGCACATACTTGTGTCTATTAGAAAATATGCATTTGGAACAACAATACTCTAATCTAAGGCATATTTATGATCTGAAAAACATTTTTTATTAAGTTTCTTAAGCTACGTTCACATTTATCAAATATTTGTCGAAAAAAACGTAACCAAGAAAAAAACTAATAATTTATTCCCTTTAATTCCAATATTTTTTTTAATTTTGGGTTCGAATTTTTTAAAAACTGTATAAAAATACTCTTTTGGAGAAGAATTAATTTAATTTTGTAATATAAAAATCGTGTTAAATGACTCTATCCCTAAGCAAAACTATTGGTTACGTTTTTTTGGGCAAATATTTGATAAATGTGAACGTAGCTTTATATAAAGGGTTATAAATAGCAACATAAAAAAAATTTTAAATCATGGTGGAAAAATTGTCCCGTTTACAATTTCTTTAACAATTTATTTAAAAAAATGTAATACGCAACATTTTAAAATTAATCCCAATAAAATATTGTGTCACTGTTTAAACGGTTACCCCTTAAAACCCACTTCCATTTTTTGTCCCGTTTACAATCACTGGTTTTTTGCAATTATCTCGGAAACCACGACAGTAAGCGAAAAATTTCATTTGCGGAAATTAAAGAGCTAATTGAGAGTTAAAAGAATCATTAATTTAAAAAATAAAAATCAGGTTCTTTTTTACAGTTTTGTCAATATAAACTTGTGCGAATGTCCCGTTTACAATCTTGGAAGTGCCCATATGTATATGTATGTATATTGCATGCAATCGTTACACATATACATATGTATGTATGTATGTACCTAATAAAGTTATTCTCCTCCAAAATTTTCGCCGAGTATTGGTCTATTCCCGCACATTTTTTAGTGAGATGAAACACTTTACCGCATACTCCACTGCAACTTATTCCACTTTCTCCCCGTATTGCTGATCTGCATCTATTGCATTCAGTCATATTATTGTTTTTAGTCCACGAGAAATTAGTTTTATATTTCTTTATATTTCCAATAAATATCAGTTTGTTATTATTTATTTCGTATGTGTTTATTTGTTGTAATAACACTTTATTTATATATTTTTTTAATATTTTCAGAGAACTTTGATAATTTTGCTTGTTTTCTTCCCAACAGATTAACTCAATAATTTTAATTTTGTGAAATAATATTCTTATTTAGGTTTTTTACAAAAATATTATTTATTACAAACAATATATGTATGTAATCTGATGAAAATTTATGACAAAACTAAAACTAATTATTTTCAATACATACTTGAAAATATAAAAACAAATATGTCTAAGCTTATTATATTAAACATTTACATTGGAACTAAAGTACATTTAAGTAAAGTATGTATTGTATTTCCAACAATCGCCCCCTCAATTTAAATTCCATAACATTATTTAAAAATAGTTCACAAACAAAATTTACAAATTTAAAAACAATTATATTATTATTCATTTCAAGTTTAAAAAACTACAACATTTCCAATGATTAGTATTTGGCAAACATTTAGTTACAATATCAGCTACGAGTACATTATCTTCTGTTGGAACATATTCCAATTTTAATTCGTTAGCATTATATTTATCCTTAATATATTGATATCTAATATCGATATGCTTGCTTCTTTTCATCGTCATTTGGCTTTTTATAAGGTATTGAGCTCCTTGGTTATCACAATTTAATAAAGTTTGTTAAACGAACTTCGGTATTTGACACATAGCGATGTATTCTGTTTCCATTGAACTTAATGCAACTATGTTCTGTTTTTTCGATTCCCAGGATATTTGACCCCCTGCGAAAAATAGAACAAAACCACTATAAGATTTACGGTCAATAATATTTGAACCCCAGGCTGCATCAGAGTAACATATTAAACCGCTCCCTTCTTTTGAATAACACAACGACAATTCTTTAAATTTTAAATAACGTAGAACATGCTTAGCGGCAATAAAATGTTCCTTATGAGGGTGAGAACTAAACTGAGATAAATTCATAACCGTGTGAGCAATATGAGGTCTAGTAATTGTAGCTAAATACATCAGACTTCCAATAAGCGACTGATATTTTGTCACATCTGTCATCTCTTTGCAGTTATCTTCAGCACATTTTGTTAAAACTGTTCCTGTAGAAAACGGTGTTTTAGCTGGCTTGCATTCTTGCATATTCCACTGTTGAAGCAGTCCTTTTACAAAGTTGTTCTGGTTAGTTTTTATATCTCCTCTAAGATTTTATCTGTCTATTTCCATACCAAGGTTGTAATTTGCGGGACCTCGATCCACTATTTCCACATGTAACTTAAGATTTTCTAGTATATTTTCCATGGTTTTGCTTGAAGAACAAGCTAATAAAATATCATCTACATACAATGCAATAATATTAATTTCATTATTATTATGAGATATAAATACACAGCTATCAGTTTTACATTGAATAAAACCCATACTTATCAAAATTTCATTTATTTTGTGATTCCATTGCCTTCCAGCTTGTTTGAGACCGCACAAAGTTTTTCTCAGCTTGCACACTAGATTTTCTTCACCTTTTTGAATAAACATTTGTGGCTGCTTCATGTATACCTCTTCTTTTAAATCACCATTTAGATAAGCTGCTAGTATGTCCACATGTTTTACTAGTAATTCGTATTTTACCGCCAAAGACAAAATCAGTCGAATAGTAGGGTGTCGTATCACAGGTGCGTATGTTTCGCTATAATCTTAATTATATTTTTGAAAACATCCTTGAGCAACCAATCTAGCTTTGTATTTTTCAATTGTACCGTCAGCTAAACGTTTTTAGTAAAAATCCATTTGGATCCAATCACGTTTTTTCCTATCGGTTTTTGAATAAGCTCCCACGTTCCATTTTTTTTTCAATGAGTTATATTCTTTATTCATAGCCTCTTTCCATTTTGCAGATTCTTTACTGTTCAATGCTTCTTTCACATTCTTAGAATCATTATTAAAATCATTTATGGTGTTCAATTCTTCATTGTCTGTTCTATATATTTTGCGTGGTCTACCTTTATTTCCCGTTTTTATCTTGGATGGCCTACCTCTTTTACGCTTTCCTTCGGTATTTGGAGTTGCTTCGTAATTATTATTTTCACATTCATCATGCGATGAATTTTCGAAACCAAAAAATTCTGATTCTTTTTCACTTATACAATCATGTTTAACTGTTTCTATGTTATCGTCGACATCAGGATTTCTATCATTTATTATTTCTTGATAGTATTGATTTTCTGGTACAACTTCATAATTTTCTTGACTTGAAGCTTGAACTATGTATATTTATATTATTTTTAAATGTTGCACATTCGAAAAAATCATTAAAATCCGCACAATTTTTATCATCATCTTCATGTATAAACTCATTTTCAAAGAATTTTACATCTCTTTCAATAATTAATTTTTTGGTTTTAGTATTATACAACCTATAACGTTTCGTGTTAGGTCTAATTTAGAACGACCAGGTTTCTTGTTCAACACCACAGCTTTACTTCCAAATATTTTAAAATAAGATAGGCAAGGTTTTCTTCCACTCCATCTTTCGTAAGGTGTATTATTTTCCAAAACTTTAGTTGGTGATCGATTTTTGATGTGAACACTCGTATTAGTTGCTTCAGCCCGAAAATATTTTGGCAATTTTGAATCTTCAAGCATACATCGAGTCATTTCAACCAATGTCCTATTTGCTCTTTCTGAAACTCCATTCTGTTGTGGCGTATAGCATACTGTAGTTTCATGTCCTATACCATTTACCTTCAAAAAATCTTTAAAATATCGACTTATATACTCACGTTCGTTATCGCTTCTAAGACGTTTCAATTTGCAGCCAGTTTGGCTCTCAGCTATTGCAATATATTCTTTAAACGCGCTAAAAGCATCAGATTTATTTTTCAAAACATAAACAGTAATGTACCCAGAGTAATCATATATAAACGTTATAAAATACATCGCTCCACCTTGTGACTTAACTCTCATTGGCCCACATATATCGGTGTGTACCAATTCCAATAAATTATTTGTGACTGTTCTGGCAATCGACTTGAATGGTTTGACAGACATCTTACATAATGAACACGTAATACATCTATGTTCATTGGGTATATTACCTTTTAGCCCACACACTAAATCATTTCGTTGCAGTTTTCTAAGATCATTAATGTTTAGATGACCAAAATGCTGATGCCATGAACTCATTTTTGATTTTTCTTCATTCATTAACAAATGATTATTAATATTGTGAGATTTTACTTTATAAATGCCATTCGATGCTACTCCTTTAAATTGAAATTCTTCGTTTTTGAAAACATCTACCTTATTTTTCGAAAATATTATTGAATATCCTCTTTCAGACATTTTACTTATTGAAAGAAAATTTGACTTCATATTTGGTATAAGTATATAAAACATCTTTTAAAGTATAAAACTTGTTAAAAAATTTTACCTTAACTTCGCCAATTTCATTTACTTTAAATTTGTCACCAGATGCCAGAATTACACTGCTATCATACTCGTTAATAACAGAGAATGCGTTCCTTTTTCCACAAACATGTGACGATGCACCGCTATCCAGAATCCATTCATATTGGTTTTCTTCATTCATACATGAATTAATGACAACCATAGCACTATTAGCGTTATTCGACTTATTTCTGGAGAAACACTGCGATCTGACGTGTCCCATTTTACCACATTCAAAACATTTAAAATTTCTTGATTTATTTCGATCATTTGTATATGATTAATTCTTATTTTTGAAGTTTTTGTGTTTGTTTTTAATTGCGATTACTTGTTCCTTACCAGCACACACGTTTTCATTATTTCGTTGCTCTTCTTCAAAAATGTTATTTTTAAGCTGCTCCAAATTAGGTATTGTATCCCTGCGACTACAAAATTTTCTAGTTCCATAATAAATATATTGATAATAACTCATCAGCAAAATTGACATCAACATTTTTCAAATCTTCGGCTAAAGAACAAAATTTATTAATTTTTGGTCCAAATTTTTCGTCAGATGTAAATTTAAATCTTACGAATTGTTTAAATAAATTTACTTTTCTTGAAGGATTTTTTCCTCTATAAATATTTTCTAATTTACACCAAGCATCCTTGGCAGTTTTATAATCCTTAATATGGATTAACTCAGTGGTTCTCACCGCTAATGTAATTGTTGCAAGAGCTTTGCTATCTCTTGTTTTCCATGAAGCCTTTTCTTGTTGAGTTGCTGCTTCACCTAGTGTTATTTCAAGGACATCTCATAAGTCTTGAGTAATCAGCACACTTCGAATCTGGATACACCACGTCGGATAATTCTCTGGATTTAATTTTTCAATTTGATAATTTGAGTTTGCCATTTTTTATCGTTCACCGTTTCAGTTCTTCCTTTATTGGTATATTTATTTATTTATATGGAAAATTCTACAGAATCCTTAACGTGACGGGCCCATAACCAATGTGAAATAATATTCTTATTTAGGTTTTTTACAAAAATATTGTTTATTACAAACAATATAATCTGATGAAAATTTATGACAAAACTAAAACTAATTATTTTCAATACTTGAAAATATAAAAACAAATATGTCAAAACATATTAGATTAAACATTTACATTGGAACTAAAGTACATTTAAGTAAAGTAGGTATTGTATTTCCAACATCTTTCCATAGTTAATTTATTTTTTGTGGTAAAAATGAATTGTTGCATACTTTTAGTCGTAATATAAAAAAAATTGTGGTATTTATTACAGTGTAATAAAAAATACTTTACTAAAACATTTGACACTTAAAAAAATCGACACTGTAAATTATAGAAATAAATTCATTACGAAATATTCGTCGTTCCATCATTTTCACATCTTCGACGCGTCTTCAAGAATAGCCAGCATTAATTCTATTGCATTTTTGTTAATTTCTGTTCCTTCAGAATTCTGCTATTTGGAAAATTTTTATAGGAAAAGTAATACACCAAAGTCGTTCAATGTCTAAAAATATTTACTTTGGATTAACCAAAAATTATTCCTTTTTCTAATTTCAGTGATTCTACATACGAAGACCTTTCCGACGAAACTGTTCTGCGAGCACTTAAAGCCATTTCTGAGTCCAAGGCCATCAATAAAACTGAAATTCTTTTTCCGGTCAATGTGTCGCGTGATGAAAATGTAAAAGCGGAAGAACAGAAGCGTGCCATAGAGTTTCACGTTGTCGGTAATTCTTTGACGAAACCTGTAGATAAACAAACTATACTCTGGCTTTTGGGATTGCAAAGTGTTTTTGCTCACCAGCTACCAGAAATGCCTAGAGAATATATATCACAATTGGTGTTTGACACGAAACACAAAACTTTAGCTTTAATTAAAGAAAATATGCCAATTGGTGGTATCTGTTTCAGACCATTTCCTGATCAACAATTTACGGAGATTGTTTTTTGTGCAGTAACAATGTCGGAACAAGTTAAAGGATACGGTACTCATCTTATGAATCACTTGAAAGACTACAGCATTCAAAAAAATATACAACATCTTTTGACATATGCTGATTGTGATGCAATTGGCTATTTTAAAAAGCAGGGATTCTCAAAAGATATTAAGTTAGCACGACCTGTATACGGAGGCTTTATAAAAGAATATGATGGAGCCACTCTTATGCATTGTGAATTACATAAGAGTATTGTAAATACACAATTTATATCAGGTAACATTACAAATCAATCAGGAGTCACAGAACAAAACGTATTTTTTTTTTAATTTTTTTTAGAAAATATTTTTTACGTATTTGCATTCTATTGGAATAAAATCTAATTGGCATATTTCTTGAAAGACTTGGTCTTCAAAGAATTAATGCAGAACAAAACGTGCTTTTTCTTTTATTTTAACAAAATAACAATTTATTTTTGTTGATTTCATTATGACTAGAGATGGAAAAATGTTGTGATTTTCTCGGGACATGCATATTTGTCGTTTGGGCGAGCGTAATTGATCATGAGGCAAAAAAAAAAAATTAAACACTCACGCGCATTTTTTTTTAAATAAAACATTTTTTGTTTTATTTTAACAAAACGTGCGATTTGCAAATTAAAAGTCCTTTAACTTCATACATGGTTAACATTTAATGTTGCGACTTATTATGGTCTGAAACTTTCTTGGTTTTATAATAAGGAAGGAAGGAATCGGATAAAAGAAAATTACGTTTGACTTTCCAACTTTTCGAAATAATCAAAAAGATACATTTTGTGCTACGACTCAATATATAGTATAAAACATTTATTTTAAATGATTTTTATTATAATATAATATACATATTATGTCTTCATTGTTCAAAAATGTCCATCACTTACATTAAAGCATATTTTATTATTTTTTAGTAATAAGACGTCAAAGTGAAATTCTTAAAGAACTTATTGCTCAACGCCATAATGAAGTTCAAAAAGTTCGTCCTGGCTTAACGTGTTTTAAAGAGGGCCTTCCTTCTATACCTGTAGAGTCAATACCTGGATTGCGTGAAATTGGCTGGAAACCGCAAATGCGTGCTCAAAGAACATCTAGACCTTTGGAAGAATCTTCAGATCCTGAAAAATTGGCCGCATCCTTTGGTGCTGTTTTACAATCAGTACGTCACCATGCCTCTGCTTGGCCATTTCTGAAACCGGTAACAGCTGCAGAGGTACCAGATTATTATGATCACATAAAATATCCCATGGATTTGAAAACAATGGGAGAACGTTTAAAGAAGGGATATTACGTTACACGACGACTTTTTATGGCCGATATGGCTCGAATATTTTCTAATTGTCGATTCTACAATTCTCCTGAGACCGAATACTATCGTTGTGCTAACAATTTAGAACGTTATTTTCAGACTAAAATGCGAGAATTAGGTTTGTGGGATAAATGATGTCGCGCTCTATCTGCTAATATTGAACCCCCTATTGAGAAAATTGGAATCGATGATGCAGATGGCGACGGTGATGGCCAGGACAATACGAACAAAACTTCTTCTAAAGAGGAACGCAGTGCAACAAATAATATAATCAATTCTAATATAAACAACTTGACAATGCAAAATACTCTTTTAAATACCACTTACGAGAATACTTTTTTGAGTGCAAATTTAGGTGTTTTCTCTTCGCTTCCAGAGGACATTTTTACTAACTAAACTATTCAAATTATTTAATCTTGTCATCTTTTCCAATTTTACGATAGCAGCATTACATTAATGTTGTTTTTACTATTTCTTCAATTTATAAGTTTTAGGAACTTTTCTTTATTTTAATTGGTTATCAAATTTTTAATATTAATAAACCTGCAAAATTGTTTGGTTTGAATTATAGAAAATACAATATAATAATCTAAAATTTAAGGGGACAACAGCAAGTAAAATGTTAGCGTTGCACTCGCATAATGGCCTCTTAACACCAATGATTTCACTAGTTTAACATAATTTAGATAACTATAAAGAAATGTTTTATTGAGCAGCGGTTATAAAACTAAATATGCTTGCATACATGATTTAACGTGCAATTGAGTCTTATATCCGATGAAGAACATTTTCTACATATTTTCTTTGAAAACAAGAAATTTAGACTATAAGTGCAGTAGCAATGTAAAATAATAATTTGCCATTTAACTTTAAAAAATGTAAGATTTTACGGCTTTGGAATTTTATATAAATAAAATCCCTATAATTAAAAGAATTGGCAACTATCAATGGAATGAACAGTTTGAAAATAAGGAGCACACTTTCTTTTCAAGCTCACTGTAAATATCTGAATACATATGGGTACGGCATAGGGTATGAAATAAAACAGCATCAAATACATTTTTCATTTTTCTTTTTTTTATTAAATTTTAGCAAATAAATTTCACTTTTTCTAATAGGCTTATTTACTGTAGTTTTATTTTAATGGAAATAAAAATTATGCACTGAAATGTTTCTTGTTTTATTTTTTTTTTCTTGCTAAAACTCAACTTATAAGTATAATTAGCATGGTCATAGAACCTAATACAAAATGGTTTGGTAGAGTGTTTTCAGAAAAACCGGCTGGTTGTGCTAACTATACACTCGGTGTTTGAAAAAAATTGGAAAATTTCGAAAAACAATATCGCTTCATGATTTGAATTTGTTTATGATTTTCACAACTTGATTGCAATTGGCACTATCTTACGCTACGTTAAAATTACATACTATAAACTATACGTACACATGTACATATTGTCACCTTAATATACATACATATATAGAGAGGCCCAAACTCATTTTTTTAAATCGCGTTCTTTTGTTTATTTCGATCACTTAGAAGGTGAGTTATTTAGTGCCTTTTTATATTAAGGTCACAATTTATATACATATATATTTAATTCGAACAAAAGAAACAGTTGCTGCTTGAATTTCATTCCAATTCCGCAAGAACTGTTATAAACAGGTTGGATATAATTTTGTTTTTCTTATTTTACGTAATTTTGCAACATTTTCAATTTATTATTTTAATGCATTTTTGTGTTTTTATAACATTTAATGTTGTAACTATTTTGAATTAAATAAATTTAAGGACATTTATTTATAATTTTAATCAGTGGGATATTTTTATTAATTTTTGTTGTTTTCTTTATTTAATAATCAATTACATGCTATTAGCATTTTCTTTATTAGTGGTGTACATATGTGATATCTTCGTTAACTTTCAAGGATTGTTTGTATTTATGTAAGCTATTTTTAAACTTTTCTTAAAAAAATCAATTGTTTACGTAATGCATATACAATTGAGGCCTTTGTAAGTAATTTTATTTATAATGGCGTAGTGTAACAGTTTTTAGATGATTGTCTATAATTTTCTGGAATATTTTTAGAAATAAACCACATACACGTTATTTTAGTGTTACTTATAAGATTTTTCTATCAAATAAATTTTTTTAAATGCTTACAAGGCATTATACCTATTATTCAGTTAAATATCTCCCTGTTCCTGTCATACATACATAGTATGTATGTATGTATGTACATACATATAGATGGATTAATGTAAAAAAAGCGTGACTCGATTTTTTTAATTAACTTCTTTTTTTTCTGTTAGAAAAATGCCAAAATGCACTGCTTTTTTATTAAAAAATGCAGTAAGTCTTTTTATATCTGAAGTTTTACTGAAGTTTTTTTATATTAAGCCATTGATGTGTACTCATAGAAAGCACTGCATATGCATGTACATATACATACATATGTATGTATGTAAGTATACATAAGTATGCATTTATTTTACGTGCAATAAATTTTAATTTTAGCGTAAAAAATTTTCAATGGTTCTTAAAGTCATATTTTGAACTTCCCACTATAAAAAACACAAATGAAAAGTTACTGATTTATTCCGGTGTTTGAACGGTCTTAGGATCGAATTGTTTTTTTTAACCACTCCAAATGTTTGTATGTATTTATTTATAAATCCGTATTCAACCACTTTTGTGGATTTTTAATAATATGCTGAACGTCGCAAATTCAACGAGACTAGACTAACATATGTACATAGATTACCTACTTCCTTTTTCTACCTTTTTTGTACATCCGTTGTTCTATTGTTTCAGAGATTGGGTAGTAACATATAATTATGAATAGGTAATTGACAAAAGGTAATGTGTAGAAAAGACAATTACCCTTTTCCCCAGACGGCACAGCACCAAGGATATCACAAAGATGACAAAACGTACCCCCGGGGGCCAAATTGAAGACAATACAGTGATTTCGATTTCTTTTCCACCATTAAAATGATGATTAAGGAGTAGGACATTAATGTGTTTCGAGTTACATATTTCTATACTCATCTAATAAAAAATGTCTTCCTTAAGAAAAAAAGAAAAAAATAAGTATAGCGGTCATGCATATTTATAATTATGAACATATCGCACCCTAAATACAAAAGGGTCACAACTCAAAATTTTCCAAAACTGACTTTTTTGCATAAATTAATTCAGAGTACACATCTCTAACTACTGCAAGAATTTCTTTCACATCAATATCTTCTTTAACTGGAAAAATACAGTTATGTCTATTTTTATGTTAAGTGTGTTGCTTCTGCACGAAAACAGTTTTTTGTCTCTCCTGAAAATTTTAGTATTTTGAGTTGTGACCCTTTTGTATTTAGGGTGCGATATGTACTTATGAAATTTTTCGTTATTTTTTTAAATTATTTTTTAATGTTGTATTGATTAATTGGTTTGAATTATATGTATATTATCTAAAATTCTAAACATTCTAATACACATATACATACATATTGCGAAATGGAAGTAGCTGCTACACATACATACATACAATATTATACATAGAGCGCAATATTAAAAACTTTGTAAATATATATTTGAGTTGAGTGTATATAATTTTAGTGGGCTTTGTTTTGTTTTGTTTTTGTTTCATTAATACTATTTTTTAAAATAATTTTAAGTTTTATTAATATTAGATTTTGTTCGTTTTATTTTATCTTAAATTATGTTCCCATTGAACTGGGCTATAAATCATTTATAGTTGTATGTTAACTCTAAATTTCACATCACAATTTTAAATTGTATGAAGCTTTTTTTAATATTATTTCTATATACATATGTATAATATGAAAAATTATATGTATATTATATACATACATATGTATGTATATGTAAATAAAAAAAGACATGTGGCACTCGGGGACTGCCGCGGTAAAGCTATTGCATAACATTTTTTTATCAACTTATGCAATTATATTATTACGTTTAATAACTCGGTTTTTATTCTGGCAATACTGTATGTTAATGAAATAAAAAACTATAGCATACTTTAGGGGTTAAAATACAATGGGCGATTTAAATACTTAAAAAAACAAAAGACTTAAGAAAGGAACTTATTAGTGTTAGGTTTTTTCCGTTTCAAAAACAAAAGACTTAAGAAACAAACTTAGTGTTACGTTTTTTCGTTTCGGAATTTCTTGATTCGGTCGCCTCAAAGCCCGCGATAAAAGCTATGCAATAGCTTAAAAATGTTCATTGAGATATAATAAAAGTATTTTCTACTCTTCCATTTGTGTAAAATTATTACCAGTTTATTGGGTCTTTAGAAACTCTAAGAGAATTACCAAAGACGCCATGTCAACAAAGCTTTGTTGTGTAATTCTTGACCATATGATAAAAAATTTACATATAAGAAAAAAAATTTTAATCTAGTACCAGGCATAGACGGAAAAGACCAACCACGTTAATCCTGATTGATTAACTTCTTGTAATCAAACAGATCTGACAATTTTGTTGTACTACGTTACAACAACTCTACCAAGTTGAAAAATCTTTAGCTGGTGTAACAGAAATTAGAAATGTTTTTTTTATGTACGTATGTATGTAAGTATGTACATACGTAAAAAACTTCGCCAACTCCAAAAAAATAGAAATACGGAAAAAAATCTAAAGTAAATACTGACTAAAAGTGGGGTCGAAATTTTTATATATTTTGAAAACGAAAATCTTTCTTATAAAAAAATATTGATGTTAGTAGATTTTTCATATGCTATGCGCCAACAGAAAGATTTTTTCCAATATCTAACAATATTTTGTCATCGGAAAAATGTCAAATGAGATAACCTTGGAATCTCTCACAACCATAAAGTACTCATCAGTGATGGATTTTGAGTTTTTTTGTTTTGGGCCAAATTGACAATTTAAAAGGGCCAAAATAGCTTCGAGAGGGCCAACAAAACTTTTTTGGAATATATTTGAGAACAAGTTTTTATTTAAATAAAAACAATAGTAATACTAATAAAGTATGTGTTTTATTTTCAATAAATTTAAACAAATATCATTACTCAAAAGCAACACGAAATTTTATTTTTCAATACAAATTTTATTCATAAAGAATTTTTTACCGTTAGGCAGTCTACTTAGTTTTTTTGGGTTTACTTGATATTGGTACTAGCCACGGCGAATTCATAACAGGTGATCGTACTAATAAAACAAGTACAACATGTAACAAAAACCATAAGCATTTTGTAATTGTAAAATCATTGTACAATGTTAAACTCAAGAAGCAAATAGTTTATTTGGACATCCGACAATGATGAAAATGCAAAAAAAAAAGTTAACAGCTGTACTTACAAGTTCACCTGTAATGAATTCGCCTTGGGTACTAGCACAAGACAGGTTTGCAAATAAGAGTAAGGAGTTTTTTCTTGACGAACAAAACAACGTTGTAAACAAAATTAGGGTTCGAAACAGGAAGAAAATTATATTGAACATGTACCGAAAGCGTTCAGTACGTTCGAACGATTTGAAGCAGTTAGATGAATTTTGAGCTGAAAGGGCCAAAATAGATCAGAAAGTACCACAGGGCCATCAAATATTTAAAAGTGCCACAAATGGCCCAATTTTGCCACATTTTCCATCACTGGTACTCATTTTAAAAATAAATACTGTTAAATTTATAATATATGTACACTATTTTTTCATGGAATTAATGGCCGCCGTAGGTATATCATAGGGCAGTAAATCTGGAAAATCCTTATTCCTTATACTCATTTTCCAGGTTGGTACCATTTTTAAACTTTCGTACAATGAAAAATGGCCGCAATTTAAAAATGACCCCAAAGTCGATTACACGATTCAATCAACATGATTTTGCTCGAGTTTGTCTCCAGCAATTGCGCATTAACCTGTCATAATTAAATTAGTTTTATCCTTTAACTAATGAACTGGTAGCAAATTTCTTTAAAACTTCCTTCGATAACACTCTCAAAGAGATCAAATTTATATCTATGAAAAATTAAGTCGGAAATTGTTCAACAATATTCTGAATTTTGTATATTGTTGGTCTTATGTAGAAAGGCCCTAACTTGCTCTCTGTCCAATTGACTTTTTAGTGATTTCAATACATTTCACAGAAGCTCGCTTCTTCACAAAAAATTTAATGCAATAATAAGAATTATATTGTTTAATTACTTGGAATATAGGCCTTATTAGCTTAATGTACACGTATGTATAAAAATTTTAACAAAAGAATTTAAAACCATTGGCCAATTACGAAAAAAGGAATTTCATGCAATAAGAATATTTACGTTTGTTCATTACACTTTCTATTATGTATTTACCTTCTACTGTAGTTTTAATCTTTCTAGATGATACCAACGATATTAGACACGTCGCTGGAGAGTGATTTTAGGTTGCCCATTTGTCTCACATGACAACATTCACTTGACGGAATGGATTTATACCTTGCCAATTATGATAAGTTTAGAACAAATAACTTTTTGTAAAGTTTGGGAAGCTAACCATTTTTGCATGATCTCATTCATTAATAAGTTTTAATATTCTGTCTAATAATTTAATATGGAAAATCAAATGAAAATAAAAATTTACATATTATAAGTTCATGTTTAATTAACATAATATTTATTTTAAAATTAATACAAAATACAAAAACTAATTTAATATTATTTAATATTTTTTAAAAATTTAGAAGATAAACTCATAACGTTTACCATTTAAAAATTTTAAGATAATAAAATTTCCTGAATTTCTAAGTAAACATAACGATATAAACATTTGAAATTAATAACCGATACAAATTATTGAGTTCTTGATTTATAAATTAACTTTTAATGTAAATTAATACAAAATAAAAACATAAAATTTAATATATTGGCTATATAAAACAAAATATTTTAATAAAAAAATTGTTACAATTTCTTTTCCTTATACATACATATGTATGTATGTAGCATATATTTTATTTAAATAAATAAGCATTTCCCTATTTAGCACGCAAATACATACATAAATACGGTTATATATGTACATTTGTTTTTTAGTATTTAATTAATTAAATATTTCAGTTTGATTTTTTTTAATTTATTTAATAAAAATTTAAATATCTTCATGATGACAGTATGGTATATAAATAATTATATATTCATTAATATTCTTTTTAACTTAAACGGCTTTGCTTTATTATGAACCCATTGGGTTTAGATTTAAACTGTACCACTTATAACGAACTCTTCCTTAAATTAAATTTAAGCATTAAAATTAAAAAAAAAAAAACATAAGAAAACAAATACAACATTATTATTTTACAACCGAACCTTTTTCATTCTTTATTTATTAATGTTTTCGTCTTATTAAAAACGAAACTTTAAGTACGAAATAGATGTTGTATTAACATTACGGTTGGTATGTAAGATTTTGGTGAATAATAATTTCTTTGCAACAGGATATACATATGTACGTAGGATAAGTGATAAACAGTCCGTTTATAGTTTTTATAATTTCA
This sequence comes from Lypha dubia, assembly GCA_947311025.1. Taxonomy (NCBI): domain Eukaryota; kingdom Metazoa; phylum Arthropoda; class Insecta; order Diptera; family Tachinidae; genus Lypha; species Lypha dubia. Next base: position 54,458,951 of record OX371263.1, read on the forward strand.
CAGTAAATACAATTTACCGTTTTGTTTATTAAGCTTGAGCTTGAAGGTACTTAATGATTTTAAGATAATTATTATTTTTAAATAACAATAAAAATTAATTAACAATCACGGGTAAAATATGTGTTTGAGTTTTCGTTTATTTTAGTATTAGTTCAAATCAAAGCTTTTTCTGTTATGAATTAAGAAATTATGGATTTTATTTTGTTTGATTTTTAAGAGAGATGATTATTTGACCACTAAACGCTGAATTGAAGTAAATACAAATCAAAGTTTACTTCAAGCTTTCATCGGCGCTTGTAATACATTGGCAAATATTTGCCCAGAAAAGCGTAACCACTAAATACCAATGAAATTTTTTTTTTTTTGATTTATACACGTACATATTAACTTAAACAGTTTCCAATAATATTGAATTCTTTAACGTTTTCTATAAGTTCTGTATGAAAGTGTTTAACCTAACAAACACGTGTCCGAATCAATGGGATTTTCATTATTATGTCGTGGTTACCCTTTTTTGACCAAATGTTTGCCAAGTGTGACCGCACCTTTAGTAATCTGTTTTTTTCGAATGGAATCATTCGCATAGAACAAAAGTCTTGGATTCGAACAAAATTTGCCTAATATCATAGAGAAATGTACGTATGTATATATGCATTTTTATTTATTAAGTAGATTTTTTGGCTGATTTTGGTTTATAGTAACAATATATATTTTTCAAAATAAGCAATAAAATAACGCAGCTTTGATTTAAACAAATATTTAAATAAAACTTTAACCTTATTTACACAGAATATTATCTATAGAGACAGCAAACATGCATACATATGAAATTATTACATTATTGTTAGGAGTAAAAAGAAAGCTTAGCTTTCCGATAAAGTTATAATTAAAGTAACTAGTAAAAAAAATAGGTTTTCTATAAAGATAAAAATTTTAAATAGACTTTGTTGAATTTTTTAAAATAAAACATTTTCACTGTGATTTAATTAGAAATATTATTTGAATGCCATCAATATGATGAAAGATTACAATAAAAAAAGTATTTAATATAAAGGATTTGATGGAAAAACAACTACACAGAAAAGAAAACAAGATATAAGATACAAGACATAAATTTAATATTTTGAGTCCACAAAATATTTTTAGAACCACAACCTATTGTAAAAGTTTTTGGTTAAATAAATTATGTTGGTAATATTCACATATATACATATGTAAACATGTTTATAAATAAACAAATTACCAGCAACATCTGAATGGTACTGAATAGCGCAATGACATGCTGTTGATTTATCTGTTTTTGATATTTAATTTTTGTTTAAATTGTAAAGTTATAATATGTAGATATTTACAGATACATTTACAATTTATATTTAAGAACAATTTTGACGAAAGGACTCAGTGCGACAAACAAGTTAATGTTAAACTTGTTTATAGTTTTAGAGCACAATAAAAAAAGTTGATATAAAACATATATATATATATATATATATATTGAAACCCCATAAATATGTTGTTTATGAATATTAATATCTATATATCGTCAGCTTATTATTGGTTTCGCATCGAATGGAGAAATTAGACAAAAAATGTTTAACACAAAGTTTTCTAAAAACGATAGATTCTTGTTAGAGCTCGCTATAATAGAAGGCTAAAAATGCAAAACATAACATGACGGCTTTTTACTATTATAATTTATTTTTGAAAGTTTTAAAACATACCTTATAGATTTTTCTTTTTTTATATGCTGCATACATTTTACCACTCCAAGGAATATAAATAATGTAACATTGTAAAGCTATATTAAAATGTTAAAAGTGGAAACTATTATGGCCGGCTCCACATGTGAATGTATGTACTTATGTACATACATACATACATACATATGCATGTATTTTAAAAAAAAAAAAAACTTTTTTTATCATTTTTTATAGTTTTTATTTTTTTTTGGTCAAGTTATCTTATTTTTTTTTTTTGTTTTTATAACAGAGTATCTCCAAGACAACTATCAGCTCTTCTATTAATTTTCACCATTCGTTCCGGTAAATGTTTAAAGCAAATGCACATATTCCAAAATTTATATAAATTTAATGTGAATAGAATTTTATTGAAAATAAAAAAAAAACATTTGTTTTTCCAATTTTTTTTTCATATTCTTAATAGCGGAAAATTTTAATATTCATATTTTTCAGTTTTTTTTAATGAAAAAGTCGAAAACAGAAATAAGCTGACGATAGCTTAGAAATTATTAATACATATCGCTCAGTTGTTTTTTATTTCTTTCTAATTCCTTTCTAATAATAGGGATTATACAAATTTTATTATTATAACAAAGGGCAAAAACTTGTACCATCAAATGTATTAAATATGCATACTTGCGTGTTAGCAAAAGACAGTAAACTGTTAATTAATATTTAAATATAACACTAAAATGTAATATAAATAAATAAAAAACTCAATGTTTTGTTAAACACATGTAAAAAACTCATGTGAACTTAAAGCTAAGAAACAATTTTTTTCTTTTTGATTTGTTTAAATATGTAATTCTTACACAAGTAAACCTCTCAAATACCTTGATGAGTTAAAAGTGTTTACTACGATATAAAACATACATACAATAAAAATTTATTTACCACACCAAATTAATGAGGTTTATATTTTTTATATATTAATTATTTGAAAATGTTATTAGTATTATTTTTTTTAGTAAAAATATATACGTATGTATTTAATAAACTGTTTTAGTTGTTTTTAATTTTTTTTATTTTATATGTAGTATGTATAATAGCATATAATAACATATCATCGTATTGATTTTATAAAAATATATATAAAATTTTACAATTTTAATTTCATAAAACAATAGATATTAATTAATTAACATATTTATATCATAATAATAATATGTGTATGTATATAAAGTTTAAATTGTAATAGTTAACAGTCGCACAATAGCGTAATTTAAATTTCTTTAAGAAATATACGTTAAATAATTTTTATGTTATTCTTTTTCACTTGTTTGTATTAAATTTATTTGTTTCGTCATCCATTTATGTAGTTTGTTTTTATACATATATGTATGTATATATACGTAAATATAAATAAATGAATTGTTATAAGGGGGATAATGAATCGCTATTTTGAAAAAAAAATTTTTGTTAAAATATGCGTTTTGAAAACAACCTGGTATGTCTAACATGAAACCATACCGTGTTTCCATATTGCAAATAACTGAAATTTAGGCGTACTGGATTGAAAGTAAAACAGAAGAAGTATAAGAATATTCAAGACTAGAAGAGGAAATAAATTTTACCAATTTGAAATTTAAGTTATATACGAGTACATAAAAATTAATAAACGACCATAAACTTTAGTTTATCTTCGTGTTAGTAGAGCTGTTAAAAAGCTGTAGAAATTTAAAAAAATCAGCTTTGTATATATTTTTTATTTTGAAAAATATTTAGATAAAAAAAATTAGGTAAATAGTTTCAGGAAACTATTATAAAAACTTTGTTTTCCAAAAGCTTTATCTAGCTTTGCCAGCATATAGAAATGTTATACATACTTTAAAAATTTATTTTGTATTTGTTAAAATGTTTAAAAATTTACTCTTCAGAATTTTTATTAATAGTACAGTGCACTAAATAAAAGAATTATATGAATTTGCTTCCCACTTAAAAAATTTTTGAATAAACTACTTTTCCATGAAATAAAAAAAATAAATAAAAATTGGCCAATTCATAATATGTATATTATTGGTATGTGGTGTAGATCGTATAAATGTTGTTGACAATTTCCACATAAACGTATGTACTTATGTTTAGGAACATGTTTACATAAATATATTAGTGTATTTCATTCCTTTGAAGAACACACCACAATTAACGGACAACAAGGAATAAGGTAATAAAGGATAAAATAAAAACATTAGAAATAATACACTACTTATAAAATAAAACCTGTTATAACTTCTAAATTTAACAAAACAATAATTTTTTTAAGACAAGAAACACTTAAAAATTTATTACTTACAATCTCATTTAAATACTTTCCAATTATTGACATAAGCTTTTGCAAACATATGGAGGAGATGTTTTGAGTTTTCCAAGGAGTAGAAGATAGTAACAAAATCACAGAAATATATAAGTAACAACACTAACATATTTTCTATCAAAACCATAGCCTCTTCTAAAAAAAATAGTTCTTTACTAATTGTATTACTTTTAAAAATTTGCAACAAAATAAAAGTTATTAATACATCCACTTATTCACACATACATATACGAATAGATATTCAGTTATACATACATATGTATATATAAGAGAGTACATAAATATATACATTTCTCCGGAAGCTGTGTGCCTATGTTCATATTATTTATGTTAAAAGTTTCATATTTTTATTAAAGTTTTCTTTTTACCTTTACTAATCCAATTTAACGCCGCTATCAGCAGCATAAGGTAATATTTTATCAACGATTTCACTGATATCCAACTCTGATGTATCATCTAATTTGTGTGGCAAACGTGATTGCTGTTGTTGTGATAATTGCAGATTATTGTTCATTAGGGTTGCGTTTGAAGATTGTGTTATAGTTGAGGCAGCTGTTGTATTATTATCACTCCAAAAGCTATTTAATCCTAAGTTCATAGTTGATTCTTTTGAGCTACTATTATTGTTGTTAACACTGCAATTATTCCATAAGTCGTCATTCTAAAACGGAATCAATTTGCATAAAACTTTCGTTAGTTGTAGATGATTGAATTTGTTGTAAAAGGGCACAGCGTCAATTAGTAGTAATATTACAATAACTTACCTTTCCGATATCAACTTGATAATTGTTTATACCCAAAATATGTTCGAAAGGATCATAATCGAAATGAGATAATTGCTGCTGATGAGGACGTAGGTGTTGATCCCTTCTAGAATCATTTGAAAAATTCATTGGTAATTTTGATAGGGCTGCTTCCATACTTTTAAAATTGTCAAATGTTGTTGAGTTTTGAGATGGAACAGCAATGACAGGAACATTCAAATCCAGGGAATCCGGCATATGTCTTTCGAATTGCATATTCAGTGCGTTGTCACTGTTTATTGAAAATACCGATAAATCCTTAGGATTGTGCGAACTATTACACTGTTTTTCATCCTCTTGAGAAATTAAAGCGTTCCAGGAGCCAACAAAAGAATTAGTTTCGTTATTCGGCGATGTTGATGTGTTAATTCCTTTGTACATGGGACAAATAGGTCCATACTTATTGCCTAATGCAGCTGTCGATGTAGGTGGTACATCAAAAGTAGCTGCATCGTCATCTAGTATGGAATCAGAACGGACAAAACTTTCTCGGTCGCGAAATAGAGAATTGGATGTAGATGGCTCAATATTTACTGCACTATTATTCGCACCATTCTTGTTATTGCGAATGGGATTAACACTATTGTTGTTGGCGAATTTAGAACAGTTTTGAATGTTTGTAGTGTTTGGCAAATTGTTTGCATGCCAAAAAATATTCTGTTTTTCCTGTGGAAATGAAGATTTTGAATTTTTATGAAAATCTTTTGGGCCATGGTTATTTAATGGTTCTAAGAAAGTGTTCGGTGTTGTTTTAAATATAAAGTTGGTATTCATTTGGAGTGCTGAATCATCCAAATTAGACGTTTGAATTTTATTGAATTCTAAAGAGCTTTTGTCAAAAAATGCATTTGACTCCAATGGCTGATTGCTTGGTGGTGGCAAAAACAAAAGGTGGTGTTGGTTGGATAGTGAATAATCTGGAGGCTTAAGCAATTGTTGACACTGTGGATGTTGAGGTTGTTTATGTTGCTGTGATTCCCACAAAGTATTTGAGTTGGGAGAAATATGAGTTTTCTGTAGCTGTTTTTCAGAATTTTGATTATCAAAATATGAAGGAACAGTACTGTAATAGTCCCCAGTTATACTTGATTTATTGTAAACATTTTTGTGTGGGGGACTCGCAGGCGGTTTATTGGAGTTTGTGCACTGTAAATTCGGTGGGTTTACAACGGTGGACATGTTTAAAATATTATGCATTGACGATCTAGGAGAAAGTCCTGGTACTTCCACGGTGCCAATATTACTAATGGGCCCTCTTAAATTGGGCGGACGTATGTGTTGTGGTGTCGGCAAAGATATGCCCATATTTGGCATGCGTACAAATTTACCACTTACACCTCCTGCTCCTGCAAAATTTATCCCACCAAATGATATATTTTCATAATTAGGATGTTGTTGCAAAGGTGAAACATTTACTATTGGTGTTGGAACATTCAATCCCAACATATGTCCAGCAGGAATGGGACTTGAATGTAGAGCATTTAGTGAGCCCTGAATATGTAATGGCGAATTGGTGTTCGATAAATCACCAATAAAAGAGGCATCCATCATATTAGGGCGCATTAAATTGTCATTGTTTGAAATATCATTCGCAGCAAATTTTCTTACTGGAGATGTTTTAAGATTAACTTTACTCTGTGATTTCCCCAAATCTGCCGGACTAGTATGTAAGTGACCTAAATTTTTATTGTAATGTTGTTGATGAGTTGCACTGACTAACTGATTATGTTGTAAGTTGGGATTAGAAGAAAATTCTGTTTTTATATTATCTAAATTTTGCGATGACCCAGTTGCTCCTGACGCACCATCATCCAATGTGCTAGAAGTTGCCGAACATGTTATAGATTTTTCAACAGTTCCACCAGTTCGACGATGTTTTGCACGATATCGCTGACGTTCTTCTGCCGAATGTGCGAATGTGCAGTTCGTTCCACGAGGGCACATTCTTCTTTCGGTGTAATCGCGGCATAAACTTATTTTATATTTTCCATTTGCATTGACAGGTGGGACCGGATAGTCCTGCACTTTTCGATTGCTTTGAAATTGCATGAATTTAACTAGGCCCAATACTACATGACGTACCGCATCTAATGCTTTCTCAACATCTAGCCAAGAGGGTGGAGAAACTTCTATTGACGGATCAATGCTTGCCAAGTGCTTCAGATGAGGTCGCAAATTAGACAAATTAGTAGGATCTCCCGTGCGCTGCAAGGCTAAGACCAACTCCTGTATGGATTGAGCAAACGATGAAGGCGTTTGCAGAGTATCACATATGCTCTGCATATGTGACTTATGAGTTGTATTTCCATATAATAACGATGACCATTGATCTGGAGCTATTCGCAAGCCAGCTTCAGTAGCAATTTGTACAATTTGAGCATCATGTTCACGCCGCAGTGCTTCATAATCACGGAATTCTTCTTTAAGTTGCATTAACGACGAATCACCATCACGTTTAGAGACTTTAAAACAACTAGCGCGGTATAATAACTGCACTACGTGACCTATACTTGTTTTTGAAGCCGGTAAAAATTTATCAAGCAAACGTTGAACCACATACATAACCAGCACTTTTCGTGATAATGCGTGACCATTTTCCAAGGCTTGTAAAACTAATTTTAAAACTTCCTCTTGCATAGAAGGGCCGAGGAACTGACAACCACGGGAACGCACAGCAGCCCATAGACATAAACTTAATTGTTGTGGGTTTTGGTGTTGCAAAAGCAGCTCAATGACAGTACGTTCTCCAAGAAATCGGGATGTTCTTACAGCACGTATGCGACCTTCTTGTTCTACTAGTTGGCAATTAACCAAAGTAACTAATTTTCGAAGCATTGGTCGTGTTAACAAGGTACACCCACTATTTGTAACAAAGGATTTCAGATATTGTGCAAGTTCTTCGATGCATGTTTTGGAAAATTTATAACTTTTCAAATCTTCCGGCTTTAAGTTACGAACGCTGGGTGGAAGCTCCTGATCACCTCCCGCAGAATCATTGTCGAAATTTGAATTAATGGCTTTGTTATTTCTACTAATAATGCCGCTGAAACTAATGGCTGCTTTATTGCTGTTACTATTCGTATTGGATGTTGTAGCATTAGTTGAAATGAAATTATTTGATGCTTCATTTCCATTATCATCCCCTGAGTTAAGTATTTGGAGTAAAGCATTGTTTATTGGTAAATTATCAACATCTGTTGATATATATGTCTAAATAGGAAATCAACAAATTTTGATTTATAAACTTGTTTTAAAGGAATTTACAATATATAAATTAATAACACATCGCCTTCAAAAGAAGACATATGTATGTACGAGTATGTAAGATGCATATATGCATCTTACATACATAATTATATACAAAAAAAAGCAAAACAAACAAATCTCCAGAACAATATGAATTTTGATTAAATATTTACTTAACTATGAAATTTTGTGTGTTTTTGAATACATACACACATACATACATGCGTTGACATTTTCGTTAACATGCTTGAAAATAAAATTTTTATATACAAAATGTAATTTTTTTGTGGTGCTGCAATGGAAAAAAATCGTAAAAAAATAGAATCCATTCGACCTCCACTCTGAAATTTAGAGGGAATGTTAAGAATATATTAACCTTTAAGAAAATATTTTTTTCAGATTTTTCGACTTGTTCGAAGATTGTGGAAAACAGAAATTAAGTAAAAAAACCAAATTTTAATAATTAATATTATTTTTTATAAATAAATTTTTTTTTAAAAGAAGGTTCAAATACCTTTAAAATAAGGTATTGAACTTCAAAATCCATTCACTAGTTTTATAAAAACATTAGTTTAAATGTTGTCATGTCGGAAGATTTTTCACGATTTTGACGATTTTCAAATGCAAATAACTTTTTAAAAAAAAATTTTTAATTTTTTTCCTGAAACACGTGTAAAATATTTTTTTATGTTTAATACGTCTGGCAAATTTAAAGAAAATCGGAAGAGGTGGTGTAAAAAAGGTGTTCGGTCTGACATGGAATGACTCATATATAAATTTTCACTTATTTTTTTTTTCTTTGTTAAAGCAAAATAATTCAAGGTGACGAAAACTTCAAAAATTTCATTTTATTTAAAAATTTATAGTATAATAAATGTTATGTATTTGTACGAATAAAAAATTTCTTTCGGCATCGTGAAATAGCCAGTAAAATTTGATTACCTAAAACGAAAAGTTCAAGTATACATATATATGTATGTAAAGTATCACTATACGAACCTAATAATTCTAGTATAAAATGCTTAATTTAAATAGCAATTGCCACACTTACCTGATCAAAAGGACATTGGCGATTATATACCGTAGCCAAACACACTCTACATATTGTATGACCACAACCTAAACTTATAGGCAAACGTTGATTTGTGGAAAACTCATTTTCACAAATAGGACAGGTATAAAATTCCGTCCAAGAAGGCGCCTGAAATGGCATTCTGCAAAATATATAAAAAACATTTATCAACTTATATTATAATTTGTTTAGTCGATTACAGATAGGTCAAGTCTTTATCTTAGATAAGTAATACCATTAAAATTCCAATATGAAGCATTCATGTCGAAAAAACAGCAAAAAAAGAATGTTTTAAAATTGAGATTTATAAAATATCCAACTTCTATTGGGATATTCACACTGTAGTCATAAAGTCATGTTATAAAATGATAACACACCAAAATATGACAAGTGTGAGCACCACGTAATGCAGGTATGTGATAGAAATCGATTCGGTTTGAAATGCAATCGAAGACTTAAATCGAATCAAATACTTTTAGGTGTGATGGAAATCGGATCGAATCTATTTACATATATGTATATACATATATTTATGTGCCTCCGTTCGCTGGAAAATTCCTGCTAATTTTTTTTTTTTTTTTTTTTTTTGCGACAGAAGTAATTTTAACAAAGTTTTTTTTTACTTTCTTGCATTTGCTCTCAAATCTTTTAAATTTTAGCAAGTTTTTTTATTTTTAATTTCAATGCCTTATTTTGCATTTCTCAAAGATTTGCCAATTTTTAATCAAAATTATAGCGAATGGTGTACAATTTGTTTTATATTCGTTAAAGTTTTAGCGATTTTTAATCATAATTATGATATCTCTAAAACTTTTGCAGTTTTTCGTAATGTGCGTAATTTTTGCAAAGCTTTTCGCATTCTTACATTTTTAGGGACTTTTAATCAAACAAATATTAATACAATAAAATTTTAGCAAGTTTTTGCACTTTCATAAATTTCGCAATTTTTTCCGAATGCGATAAATTTTAGCCATTTTTTCCAATTTTTAGCGAATTTTCGCGACAGCATAATTTTTAAGCTATTGCATAGCTTCTATCGCGGGCTTTGAGACGACCGAATCAAGAAATTTTGAAAAGTTTGTTTCTTAAGTCATTTGTTTTTGAAACGAAAAAACCTGGAACTAAGTTTGTTTCTTAAGTCTTTTGTTTTTTTAATGGTGTTTTCTTTTCTACACACAAAATGGCACCTTATTGAAAGGTACATATGTATATAAAATGTAAGGGAACGCCCTGTTTTCAACAGCTGACAGCTAGGTTTTACAGGGCACTATCAACACTGTCGATTTCTACGGGGCAAAAAGTGCAATGCCTTCCACCCTTAGTGAGGGCAATTTTTTTAGAATCAAACACACTGCCCTTTTAGAGAGCAAAACATTTTTAAGAAACGAACACCAAAGTACATTTTCTGCATGGAGATCTAGCATTTTTTTGTAGAAAAGAAAACACCATAAGTGAAAACTTCTTTTTTGTATAGTCTATGTATGATGACTATACAGTGTTGCCGCTTTGGAAATTTTTTAATTTCCATTGTTGCCACTTTTCCCGAGAAATTTTCTGGGATTTTATATATGTATATAAAAGAAAGTCGTGTTAGTTACACTATTTATAACTCAAGAACGGCTGAACAGATTTGGCTGAAAATTGGTGGGCAGGTAGCTTAGAACCAGGAGAAGGACATATGATACTAAGGTAAGGCACTTTTTACCTGGGGGGACTAGGGTGCCCTTCTTTGTATGGGGCACTTCCAGTATAGCTAGAAAACTGAAATTGCATAAGTTGATAAAAAATGCTAAAAAATCCTAATGAAACATTTTTATGTCCTTGCATGTAAAATCTTATGTTTTAAGGTAAATCGGAGTTTTATCATATAACCATCTTAATCCGCCATATATGTAAGATATATTTAATTATTAATTTTTTATTTTATTATTTAATTATTTAAGATATATTTAATTGAATAAATTTAGCTTATATTAAATTTTAAACTCATGTAGAAAGTACCTAATTTATAATACCTCTAATTTATTTTGAAATTTATTTTTTAAAAATTATGGTAAAGATTTACTGATGAATTGGTTGTTAGCTACCAATGAAATGGATATATGTAGATTAGCTCACCCACAACAAATAAAAATTTTATATTTATTTATAGGTATTTTTAGTTCTTTCAGTACATTTCACACCGTAAATATCCACCCCGTCACAAAAATTTAATGCAATATTATTAAAAGTAGCAGTTTTACAATCAATTATATAACAATAGTTACGCTTGATTTATTATATTTTTTTCCTTCTCATGTAGTTTCAATTACATACTGATGTGAGTTAGGGTCTTTCTAGATTAGACAAACGGGAACAAATCTAGTTTAGTGACGCAGCTTCAAATGAAAAAAAAATTTCATAGAAAATCGAAAAATAAGACAAAAATTTTATGTGGTAACTTTCTCGGAAACGCATAGTTTTCGAGTTATTGGCATCTGAAGTTTATATATATACGTGCGATTTCCCTTTGCATTTCTCAACGTATAAGGACAATTTCGGTATCATTTGAAAGCTTTTGACTAGATCTACTTATATGAATTTGCAAATTTACAATTTAAATTTTGAAATCTTTAGGTGTGAAAGCAGTTTTTTAGATCTTCTGCATAGCCGGCGTTCGGCCGGGCTTAATAATTTTCTCCACCATGGCATATCCCGACACGTCGGTATATAGAATAGATTTCCTGCATAGACGGCCTTCGGCCGGGCTTAATGATTTTCTCCACCATTGTATATCCCGACACGGCGGTATACAGAATAGATTTTCTGCATAGCCGGCCTTTGGCCGGGCTTAATGATTTTCTCCGCCATTGTATATCCCGACATGCGGTATATAGAACAGATTTTCTGCATAGCAGTTAATACTTATGTACATATGAATGTATGTAGTCGTATTGCAACCCAACAATGATATTTAAAATATATCACGTATGGTAGCAGATTGCTCGCTGGAAGAAGAGTCTGACAGTAATTAACAATAATATATCATATTTTAATATTTAAGTAAAACAAGAACAATAAATTTTTTTACATATCACTAAAATCTTTTGTATTTTAACAAATTCATATAGATCTATTCAAAAGCTTTCAAATGATACCAAAATTCTCCTTATACGTTGAGAAATGCAAAGGGAAATCGCACATACTTATATGTACATATATAAAAACTTCTGAGACCACATTAAATTTTCGTCTTATTTTTCGATTTTCTATCGCCCTATCTAATTTTTTTTTCATTTGGAGCTGCGTCACTAAATTAGATTTAAGCCGACAAACGATATGTATGTATGTACTTTAAAAAATGTCCTAAATTTTGTTCTTTAGAATAATGTTTTATATTGGCCACGAAGGCTTTATTTGTATTGAGTTTAATAAATAATTGATCTCAATTGCATCAACGTATGTACATACAAAAGTTACCATATTATATCAATTATTTTGCCTCCTGAAAGAATTCAGAAAGTTTTCGAATTCAGTAGAAGATACCGATATGAATATTAATTATTATAAACTCTTTCACAAATATTTGTACGGTAGATTACATTATTACTACCTACATATACTATTTTTTATGTCAGATTTGATTCAATTCAAAACGTAAGCAGTTTGCGCTGTAGCAGAAAAAAATTAAACGTCGACGTCGATGAATAATAATAATTTTCTTTTGTTTATGAAAAAGAGACTGAGTGTTGATGTAAAGCGACCACAGAAAAAAACAGCTGATTAGTTGAAAAAAATTGGTTATGTTTGAAAGTAGTTTTGATATGTTGTATTTATTTCGATAGCGCAAAAATTTCTAATTTATGTTTATTATAGTCAATATAAAAACACTAAATTGATTATATATTTACAAGACGTTGTTACTATAATTATAAATATATTAAGTTTATTGACATAGTTCCAGTACAAGCATAGCTGCCTGATTTTTTGAGGTAATATCGTCATATTTTTGGGCAAAAATCGTCATTATCGTCAATATAGCTTATTGAAATCGTCATAAAAACGTGAAATGAAAAAACCGCTTTTTTACCAACAAAACATATTTTATCAGAGGCAAAATATAACAAAACTTTTAAATAAACAAATCTTGTAAAAAAAACAGCATTCTTTAAATATAGAGATCAGATACTTCAATTAGAATTCACAATAAAATCACATGTAAATAGATTGCATGTTTTTCACTACTTAGAAATATACACATTGTATGGAAAAAATTCAATCCTTAAGTTATTTTTTTTCCAATGTAGTAAAATATGCATTTAAAATTTCATTTTTTTGAAACACTTTTTCTAAAAATGTATCAAAACTATAATAAAATTTATACAATAAATATAAAATTTTTTAAGAAAATAGACTTATTTATGTACATATACATACATACATATGTATATGTATAATATATTTTACAAATCTATATTGCAATTTAACATATTGATTAATTCAGGTACAACTGTTAAATCATAGCAGCTTCAAATAATCTTTTGTATATAATATTGCTTCCAAATGCGAATTTTTCAATGAATTTCTTACTTTAGTCTTATTTATGTTTACCTGTCCGAATATTATTTCTACATATGTACATATGCTGAAGAATGTGGTAAAACATACTAGAATGTAGTAAAACTAAATTTATACTGGAAGTGCTCCATAAAAAGAAGAGGCATGATAGTCCCCCCAGATGAAAAGTGCGCGTTTAAAAAACCTTTTCGTTAATTTGTCATCAGAACCTATCTGTGTACCAAATTTCAGCTTTCTAGCTCTACCAGAAGTGCCCCATACAAGGAAGAGGAACTCTAGTCCCGCCGGGCGCAAAGTGCCGTTTTCAGATTTTTCTGGTTATTTTCTCACCAAGACCTACCTGTGCACCAAGTTACAGCTCTCTAGCTTTACTGGAAGTGCCCAATAATATTGAGGAGTCAGTGAGTCAGTGAATATGTACTAAAATCTGGACTTTTCACACCTCAATATCTCGGGAAGCTTTTATGGTAGAACTTTCAAATTTAACCTGTGAGGTCACCTCTGTGGGGAGACCTTATGTTTCAAGTTTCATTATATTATGATCAAGAGGAGCAAAGTTATGAGGGGGTAAAAACAGCTCGAATGGTTTCGTGTAAATATACACACTGTGTGGCCGAACTTGGCCTGGCGCACTACCGTGCGCCTAGATATTTATTACAATTATTTATAAGGAGGAGCAAAAAGATGTTGACAAAAGTAATATCGTCTATAACATCATCATCATTATATATACATATGTATATACATTAGTAATCATGTATGAACAATCATAATCGAATCCAACTGCCAACGAACAAGTATATGTGCAGATGTATGTATGCTGTGTGTGTTATGTTTTGTACAGAAAGGAAACGTCAGCAGCGCAGCTCTACGTTGCGTTGCATTTACTTTTTCACAAGCATTGAAATTGTAGCATATGTATACATTTTAGCAGATTTTCTTAACTTTTGAAAACTAAACTATATATTTATTTTCTATTTAGATGTCGCAGTATAATATGGGAGTTTTTGTTAACTTACTAAAAATTATTTACACAACTATTGTTTTTTTACTTTTTGTTACGTTTCACTTTTCATTTTTTTTTTGTCTCTTGTCTGGTCGTCACCAAAGTATTTTTTCTCGACTACACACCTTCAAAATGCACATATTATTCTTTTCTTCCAAATTCTTTTATAGCAAGCAGACCAGACTACAGATATAGTATTTTATTTCCTTCACTTTCAAATAATTTTTATTATTCGATGAATTCAATGTAACACAAAAAATTCTTCTTAAAATAAATAAAATTGCAAATGAAAAACTCCCGTATCAATTAAGTTTTTTTTAGAGAAACTAATACATATGTGAAAAGTCATAAATGTCTTTCACTTGTATGTCAAAGATAACTTTTAAGTGCTAACCAACGTTTGAGCTTTGTAACATTTTTTGATTTGCACATATGGCAGCTTTGTCGCAATTTAAATACACTGAGAGGAATAGTAAATAAAATTTCAGATGAATTTAAATAAAGGACGACAATAATCACCCAAGCATCCGAAACCACCAGAGATGAATTCGCTGTGATAACCCGTTGTTACAGTGTACTTTAATTTTGAATATGGGCGTAAATCTCTAACGACCTTAAGATTTTATCTTCTATTCCAACCTCCTTTGTCTGTTCATGTCAGAAAGACTATGGCTAATGCCCTGATAATGTCTCAATTGATAATAATCGTAATAGAATTAACGCCCTAGTGCATAAAGCTTAGATTTGTTTATGGACTTGAATTGGAGCTCACGTTTCCAATTATTTGAAAGAATATTCGGGTGTTCATTTTGAAGATTACCTTTAGTTTCGACTTTTGGTAAGATCTTCTAGAAACCATCAAATAATTATACCAAGTACATATCTACAATACGACTTTTGGATTATCCTTGTTTTGCGAGTGGCAAGGTTTTGGAATATGCTACCCCAAAACCTTCGCTCTTTTTCCATGTCGGTTGCAGTATTTAAGCGCAAAAATATTGAGTATTTTATGAATAATATGTACATATGTCTTTATTAGTTTATTGAATTATATTAAATTGTTACCAGGGTATTATTTATTCCCATGATTGTTTACATTGTTTTCTATTGAATCTATAGTTATTAATGAATCTTGTAATATATTATTATTGGCCAACAGGCTACAAATATTACAAATGAATAAATAAATTAAATTAAAATACCTCTGCTCCCGTTTTAATTTTGTTTATATTACTTACACACGTCAACGACATTTAGTCTGTTCTGAAAATTTGTGATTTTTGAGTTGTGGCTATTTATGATTTAGTGTGCGATATGTACATACATTTTTTTAAATACCAAGGCAAATTCATTACAAGTAGATTCGGCTCAAATCGCTTCGAAAAACTTACGGTTACTTTGTCAAAAAATGTGTCAATAAGGAATTTTTACAAAGTAACTGGCGCACAAATAAAAGGGGCGAATCAAGGCGAAAATTTCAAAAAGAAACAATTGCATAAATAGCAGTGTTGTTTTTGTATATGTTTGGGAATTTCACCCTAGGCAGTCTTATTTCGAAATAAGTAATAAAAAGGCGAGATATTGCATAAGAACTACATACATATGTATAAAAAGATGAATTATATTTACTCCATCGATCGTATAAGCAAGAAAAAGCTAGCAAAATTTTTTTAA
Source organism: Lypha dubia (assembly GCA_947311025.1). Classification (NCBI taxonomy): domain Eukaryota; kingdom Metazoa; phylum Arthropoda; class Insecta; order Diptera; family Tachinidae; genus Lypha; species Lypha dubia. The sequence continues at coordinate 54,475,362 of OX371263.1, forward strand.
ACAATATTTAACAAAATATTTGTATGTGTCATTTCTAATTCTTTGCTATGTGTTTCTCTCTTTCTTAAGTCAATACGTAATTTAAGAAGTATGTACTACACGGTTATAGTTTAGCTGAAATCGTTCAAATTATTCCAAAAATGTAATAATTTTATAATTTTTAATCCTTATTTAAATGTAATTATTAATAAAAATTTTAACGACTTGTCATGTTTTTTTTATAAATAATTAACAAAGACGGTCGAAGTAAATAACTAAATAAGTTAATCATTAAATAATTTTACATACATTGAGGCGAGTTTATCTAGTATCTACATATGTATGTACATGCCTTGAGTCTTATCTAAAATAGAAAATATGAGCGAGAGATTTTAAATTACACTTTAACATTGTTTATTTCAAATCGAATAGTTGTATTATTAACTTTCTCATCCAAATGCCATCAACACCTTAGATTAATTATAATTTTTTAATTGAAAAGATATTATAAAGTATTAATTTGGGAAAAAATACGTAAAAAATTAAAACTAAATTACTGATTTATCTTTTAGAAATAGACAACATTAAAAAATCAATTTGTAAAAATATATTTAACTTTTGTAGTTAATTATTATTTGCTTTTAAAATTATCTAAATGTTTAAAAACCATGTATAATAAATTGTATATATTAAAGTCAAATTATACCAACAACAAACGCCGAAGATTTTAAACGATATAAATGATAATGTATGTATGTATGTGTTTATGTATATAAATGAAGACACATAACTTGCTCTTCTACAAATAAATGTATTAAATGATATGTGCATTCAATTACATTTTCATTTCAATTTTCCGATTAACTCTGGTCTTAAACATACATATGCTTATTTTTTTATTGTTTGCTTATTATTTTAGCATCATGAATTATTTTACATTTTGTAGGCAAACAAATTATTCTAATTTTGAATAATTGACCAGCCAATATAGTTGAACCGATTTCGATTTATGTATTTATATATTTATTTGAAATATATTCAAATGTCTTTTTGGCACATTTTCATTGTGCATTAATTGACAATTCAATAAGATTATTTCAAATACATAGACACAATTTTCTAAGACTTGAATTATCGTCAGTATTTTGATTAATCGATTAATAGTGCTTTCCAAGTTTTTGGTAATTTTTTCTAAATTCTTTTATATCAGAATTTTATCTACTAATATCTCTTCATCGTACTGCTTGAGATTGGCTCCAAAATAATTCTAGTCATTTAAAAATCATCACAACAATTTTTGGAAAATTTATCGATTTTCATTATATGTATAGCGTATACCTTTAAAAGTAGATCTACTCGGTAATTTTTATAGTGGTCCTGAGTTCTGCAGATTAAAACAAATAGCGAGCAGTTACTTTGATTTCTGAAATATTTTAATTATTACGTACTGTAATTTAAATTATTCTACGTTTATATTTTTTAAAGTAAAAAATAATTTGAATTTCAATATTATAAACAATTTTGCTTGTAAACTGCAACTTAAATTTTAAACGCAACAAAAATATGTTTGTTACTCAAGTTTTATCTTAAACATTAGTTTTTTCCTAAAATGTACATTTTAAAGAAATTGTGCATTTAGTAATTTTTTGTTTGTTTTTGTAATGTACATACGAGTAACCAATCTCTTTAATATTTTATGTGTGCATTTCAATTACTTTTTGTGCCAGCTTTAACTTCTGAACCGTATGTGGAAGCTCTGCTGATTTTCGACATGTTTATAGCCTTAACCATGGCAACATAAACTATAATTAGAAAAGAAATAAAAATTTTTTAGTAACAACGTACAAAATATTTGATTAAACAAATATTGCTGTAACTCTTAACTAAATTACTTACATGTTGCCAATATACCAAGAGCAATCGATAAACCAACCCAATTATGCAATATTAATGACGATATTAAATAGTACATAACTAACGATATGGAAACCATTGCCCACAAGGTAAAATTAACCAGAGTACACAAACGGTTTGAATAGCATATTGAGGGAGTTTCCTTTATGCCAGAGGTTGCAAAAAAACTCCCGGTAGTATGAAAACTGTCAATAATCTTATCCTTTTCGCGGAACAAGTTGTGTAGCCATTCAGCGGCTTTTGTTTCATCAGTTGGCACATTCTCCAATGGTATACGTCTTACGAATAGGTAACCTTCAACAGGTTTTCCATTTAAAATTGTAGATATTGTGGGAGAATTCTAAATATATAAATATTTCTGTTCGAATTATTTTTGATAATAGAATTAATTTATTGATACCAAACGAAAGAGAGAAAAATTTCATTGCAGCCTAATAAAAATCTCAAATAGTATTTTAAACTTAAAAACTTTTTGAACAACGTCATATGTGGCTTTAATCTGAATATATTCAGCTATGGCACAAACTTCGATTCCGTTCGGGAAGAAATTTAAAAAAAAAAAGATTTTTCGGAATAAAACCATCGAAGTGGATTTAAATTTTTCCGTTCCGTTAAAAACGGTTTGAGAAATCCTTTCGTTTTTTGCATAAATACGGATAGAATTCCGTCTAGAAAAGAATTGAAAATTCGAGGAATTTTCGCGAAAAATGGCAAATATTTTAATTATATATTGCTTTGCTGCAAGTGAAACAATATTTTGAACATGAATCTAAATTGAAAAGAGATGAGAATCTAAGTACTAAGAGCTTTGCTTTCTTAACAATCAAATTAAAAAATTAAATAAACTCATATCATGTACTCAGATAATGTACACTTACCACAGCATCTTTTTTATAAGCTAAGTTTATATCGTATATAACAGGACATCGGCCACGTAGACTTTCCAAACTGGCAGTAAAACCTTTTGTACGTGGTATCAAATGATGTTTTAAAACTGGCATTCCACGTTCTTCGGCAAATTTAACAGACGCTTCATGCTTTTTGTCTGTAAATCGGGTACCCTCAGCATTTAACAATAACCATGTTGGATAAGGATAGGCATAAACTTCTTTCAATTGGTGTGCAATTATTTCCTTATCTTTATCAAATGAACGTTCGAGAAAAACAAATTCAGCAAACTTCCATGCCCAACCTATGACAGGTATATACGCGATAACTTTTTTTGCATAGGCTTTACAATTACCAAGACAACCAACTTTTTCAGCATACATCCAACCAGCCAGCCAATCGATTTCATAACTATGATTCATAAGGAGCAAAACATGTTCCTTGCCAACATATTTTTTGCTATCATCACCATCCATGAAAATGTGAAGTTTTGAATTTGAATACCAATCAGACACAAAAATTAGTTCTGTTTCGATAAAGAAAAAAATTAATGATTAAATAAGAAACGGATTAATAAGAAAATTATGAATAACTTACGTGAATAAAGGGAGTAGCATAAATAGTACATAATCTTGCGGAAAAGAACAACATTAATAGGTTTTAAGGTAAGATGCAATATTAATTGAATGACATTTATAATCAATCCCGACGTAAAAAAAGTTATCGCTATACACAGATGTATCAGTCTTTGCTGTTTTAGTTTTTCCAAAGACGACATGACGTTGAAAGTTTAAGCGCCGTCTGAATATAATATCTATAATAATTAAAATATACATAAATATGAGAATATGCATCGTGAGAATTATTCTAACAAAAAGAGTTAATATTTGTTGATATTTATACAGGCTAAGGTTCGTAAATTTAATAATCAGAGAAATTGAAATTGGACATTGTTAACATATTTCAAGAAAACAAGTAAACATTTAATATATAAACATCCGTTTAGATTTCAACTACACGGCTGAATAGAACAAACGTTTTTTTTTTTTTTGTTTTGGCGATAGAAGCCACTTATCCTCGTCAGTAGTCATGTGTAAATGCTTTCACTACTTGTTAGGTACCATTTATACACATTTCGAATGCAAAAATAATACTATACTTCCCACTATTAATTTGATGTTAGAGTGTTGTCAATGAATTATATATCCTACAATGCCCAATTTCCCGATTTTTTGTTCTACTTAAGACAAACTTGATTTTTATACTTACACATTTGTTTAAATATTAAATTAAATAAATAAATAAATACCCTACTAACATTTGGAAGATTGTTTTATCAAAAATCACCTAACTGAGTCTTCCTCGAGTACTTTTGACGATTAAAAACTGATTAATCACTTGCGCGCTTGATAAAAGACTCGAAAATGATTCGTGCTTATGCTTAAAAAGTAATTTATTGAAAATACAATAACAAAATATACAGCAATCAAAAATGGATCATACAGGTGTTTGAAATATGACTGTTTCGAAGTTTTCTTATATATAATATTACAAATGTTTGTACTTTAAACAATTCTAACTTGGAGTTAAAAAATAAATATACTATGTTTCATTGATTTTAAATTAATTATTATTATTAATTATTTTGATTTTTTAAATAAGATTGAAGAAAAGAATAAAACTGATTAAATTAATTGGAAAATATACTGTAGGCTTAGAAATAAAACTAAGTCTATAATACGTAGGACTAGGAAAAAGTTTGGCATATCCTTATTTAATGGAACCAATAACAGACAGATATGGAATAATTTCCGTAAAGTTGGATGCATTGGACGTGAACAACCTGAACTTGATCCGGATGATGTTGAAGGGATTGCAAATGCGTTTCTTAGTAATATGTGCCCAAATAGCATTGGAAACTATAATTTTGATAATTTCATTGAGCACTCTAATTCTTTCTACTTTAATGCTATTACAGAATATGATATCTTTGTGGCAATAAATTCTATAAAGTCTAATGCTGTTGGATATGACTTCATACCAATTAAGTTCTTGAAAATTATCTTTCCGCTAATATCCACATTTTTACTGCATTTGGTAAATAATATATTTGCTGTATCTAAATATCTGCTTGCTTGGAAGCTTGGACGAGTAGTACCTGTTGCAAAAAAGAATGTAAGCTATGATATTAATAACCTAAGGCAATATCTAAAATTGTTGAGCATATTATGAAATCACAATTACTGTCATATTGTGACAGTCTTTCGCTATTTCATCCTAATCAATATGCTTATCGAAATAACCATAGTACTAATGCTTTACTAATTTCTCTTACTGACTCTGTGAGATCTCATCTTAACAAGCATGAAAAGTCAATTATGGTATCTCTTGATTTAACCAAAGCTTTTGATTGTGTTAAGCATAATATTCTTATTAATAAACTGCATAACAGCTTTAATTTTTCCAAATCTGCATGCAAATTGATATATTCATACTTAAGTGAGCGTTCCCAGTATGTATCTTATGGGGGTCATAGCTCCAGTGTCGGCCTAGTTACTTCAGGTGTACCACAGGGGTCAGTATTGGGGCCACTACTTTTTCTCGTTTATCTGAATGATTGTATTTCTCTTATGGATAACACTTTTTGCAAATCTTATGTATTTGCTGATGACATTCTACTTGTTTACAATGCTAATTCTAAGATCATTACTGATTCTGCTTTTGAAGCTTGTGTAAATATTCATTTGAATGCTATACAAAATTGGATGCAGCTTAACTGCCTTAATATAAATTCGTCTAAAACCAAAGCGATGTACTTTCACCTACCTACCCAACATCATGCATATCCTAGGCTATGTTTTGGAAATCAGCTTATTACTTATGTTGACTCACTAAAGTGTCTTGGTGTTGTGATTGATTCAATGCTAAGTTTTGAAAATCATGTTAACTACATATCATTCCAAATCTCTATGACCTTACGAAGATTGTATGCCCTTAAATCTTACACGCCCAAATATGTTATATATAGACTAGCTAATGCATTACTTATCTCAAAGATTAACTACTGTCTGGAGGTATATTCAGGTAGTTTAATTGGAAATATAAATATTCTAGAGAGGATTATGAGAAAAGTAATAAGATATATTTGTAATATCAAAGCTCGTGATCATGATCTAGTCACTTCTCATGTACCTAGCATTCTTGGATGTAATTTCCTAGACTACCTTCATCTGCGTTTGCTTATGTACTTCTACAAGGTAATTAAACTGGGACAACCAACACTTCTTGCAAATAATTTTACTTTTATCAACTCTACACGTAATGTTCAAATTGAGATTCCTCGTATATTTCTATCCATCTTTGAACGTTCGTTTAAAATACGAATCTGTCGGATATGGAATAGCTTACCACAACCTTTGAGGTTATTCTCATATTCTATTAATAAATACAAGAAAATGCTTTAAAATTGGTTTTGCACTCGACTTTAATATACTAATAATTACATACTTACATACATACATATCTGTGGCAATAAATAGGACTATTCTTCTTTTTTTACTTTTACTATAATTTATTATGTGGCTGGGGAGCCGATTATTAAGCCAAGTGTTAAGTTAATTTAAACATTTAGTATATATATATATATATATTATATATATATATGATAAACATTACTAATTTTTTAATCAGTATTATGTACATATACCTATGTAAATATTTTTAGCTTAATTGATTGCTGTAATATTCTAAGGATACATGTATAATTGGCCTTATAGGCTTTCTATGTATTGAAATAAAATAAATAAATAAATAAAATAAATAAATAAATAAAATAAAACTGAAAGGAACTAAAATTTTGAACATAAGTAGTCTCGTGGTGTAAAGTTTAAATATTAAACTATAATTTTTAAAAGTTTATATTGTATTAAATATATTATGTATATTAAAATTAAAACCTTTAAAAGTATGTAAAAATAAATACAATTTTGTGAAAAGTGATTTTTAAATAAAATGTCAAATGTCAGCCAAACAAATAAAGAGATTGGCAAAAAAGGAAGCCGAAAAATTAATATCGCCAAAACACCAGAAAACAAATCCTCAGGACAATCAATCAAGTATTTTATACAGCTGGAAGGGGACTAGCACTAAGCCAAGTGAGGAAAAGATCTAATTAATAACAATTATTAAAGGTAACAAGGGAAGTATCCCGAGAATAAATCTCACATTAAAGGGTTAAAAAGTAGGGTCAAAAATGTCCCAATTAAACCCATTTTTTGGAATAACAAAAATCTTGGGTCATATTCGAGCCCACTTTGTAACCCTTAAAATACTTCGCTTGCAAATCTAATTGTCTACAATTAAAAAAAAAAATTTAAATTAATATTTTTCGTCTCAGCAATTTCCCATAAAAAATTTAAATGCACAGACAAAGATATGAACGCTGTGCTACAAAAGCATTTCGTACATGCGAAGGACCGGGTGACTAAGAGAAAACATCCAAATTAAATTTCATTTATAAAAATATTTTTATAACATTTTGAAAACTGTGAATTATTTTGTTTATTTTAGAATGGATTATTTATAGAATTATAATTTGGATTCATAATTCGTCGTAAATTTTTTACAGTGTTTAATAATAACACAATAGTGTCGGAAAAAAGTTTACACACCCGGTATGCATATTTTACAAATCGTTTTTTATTTTTATATTTGTTTGTTTCTCAAACAAACGAATTGAAAATACAAAACAAATTGTAAAATAAGCATACCGGGTGTGTAAACTTTTTTCTAACACTATTGTGTTATAATTATACACTATACAAAATTTACGACGAATTATGAATACCACTATTATTATTACTTTTTTCATAAATTCAATTCCTTTTTTTACTGTTATTTTTTTTTACTAAATATTTTTATATTATTATTTATTATAAAATTTAATAATAATTTAATTTATATACATAATTTTAATAAACTGAAGTAATTATTAATTTAAATCGAAAAATATTTCTTTTCGTATTCGATTACAAATATGACTGAAAAAAGAGTAAAAAAGACTCGCAACGATCTGAAATATGACTAAAAACGACTCATAAATGATTCGCAAACGATTAGAAATAGGACTGAAAAACAATCAGAAATACGACTAAAAAATGACTCGAAAAAGACTCGCAAATCATTAAAAATATGAGTCATAAATGACTTGAAACTGATCAGAAAATCGGGTAATAAAAGACTCCCCAAGAAGAGTCGCGGGTAGGGTAGCATTTTCTCCCGAGAAAACAAACATTTACGATCAGAAAATAAGCTCATATATGCTTATTTTAATCGCGCAGAGGAGTCATAAATGGCTCCAATATGATAAATTTTTTCATAAAATGCTTGTAGGGTAAAAACCAACTGATATGTACGGTGACCATATTTTTCGACAAAAAAAAAAAGGACACTCAAAATTAAATAAAAATTATTGGTATTAACTTAATTACATAGATATACTATTTTATACCAATAAAATAAAAATATAATTCAAACAATGTAATATTAGTGACTAGTACAAGTAGTTACATATGTATGTACTTATTTTAATGTTTAAAACAGAAATTAAATATGTATGACTATGTAGAAGTTCATACGTCGTTAAAAAAAAATTAATTAATTAATCAGAATTAACAAAGAAATTAAATTTAGCCAATAATACAAAAATAACAAAATTCAATAAATAAAATTAACTAAAAACAATAGTTTAAGGATTGTATATTATTGATATTTTTTTGAAGAATGTATTTTTTATTAAGCGCCATGGCCACGTATCAAATTGGCTTGACAAACCAAGATTTTTTTGATTGTGTTAGTGAAAAAAAACTCTCACGTATATGTCCATGTGAGTTTGACGAAAATCAAAACAATTTAGATATTCACTGCCGTCTATACAGTAATTTGAAGCTAATTTGATGTGTTGCTGCGTAATTACATCAAATCTTATTTTTATTTAGTTTGCGCAGCGCCAATATCGTACGCGGAAAATTTGATAACGCAATAAATAGGTTAGGTTAGGTTAGGTTAGCAGGTTGCTGGTAAAGTGAAGATTAGATTCCAGCTCACTTGGGTCCTTGCATGGTCCCATTGTGCTACCTGTAATGAAGGAGAGTAATAGAGGGAGTAGTAAAGGGAGATTAGAAGTCGGAAGAAGAATAGGCAAAGAGAGGGACAGAGAAGAGCAGGAGAAGAACAGGTGGGAAAAAGTCGAGGCAAAGGGTGAATTCTGCAGTATAACAGGCAGGATGTCAGCCTACTATTGGGCGAACCATCCACTGCTCCTGATAAAGGAGCTAAGACAGCCAAGTTCCGTAACTGAAAGCTCGGAGAGGGTACTGAAGGATCTGTTGCCTAGAAAGCGAAGGCGGTAATCCTCCATAGCTGGGCAGCGGCATAGGAGGTGTGTTATGCTTTCATCTTCCTCCTCGTCGTTGCAGCTGAAGCAGTATTCGTTGTATGGTAAACCCATGCGTCTGGCATGGGTTCCGAAGGCGCAGTGCCCCGTGATCGTGGCCACAAGATTGCGCAATTGTTTTTTGGGAAAGTTCAGCAGATTTTTGGTTCTGTTGACGTCTATGCAAGGCCATAGTGTCCTCGCTGTGGTGCAGGTTGGCTCATTAAACCATCTGGTTTGTGCCAACTGCAAAAGTGTTTTATCAATTCGCTTCCAGCAGGCCAGGAGCGGAAGGCCGCAGAAATTGTCAATATCAGCAGCCTCTAGCTCTGTGCCTCTCCTGGCCAGATTGTCAGCGATGAAATTGCCTATATTTTCCCCGTGTCCCCGTATCCATACAAGGGTAACACTAGAATAATTAGCCAAATTGTTGAGTAGTTTCCTGCATTCCAGGGTAAGAAGGGATGTTGTGTACACACCCGAGAGTGCAATTATTGCAGGTTTGCTGTCGGTTATGATTTGAATAACTCTGTTTGTTATTCGATAGTACCGCAGCCAATTTGTAGCCTTTTTGATGGCGGATATTTCAGCTTGTAAAATACTACATTCGTCCGGGAGTCTGAAGGAAATCTTGATCCCGAATTCTTCAATGTAGACACCCCCTCCAACCCTGGAGCCCCGTTTAGAGCCATCCGTGAACACTCGTAGGGCCCCGTGCGGTGTAGGGGGGAAGTCCTCCGATAAAGAGTAATTAAATATTCTATTAAAGGAAGGTTTTGGAATGCAATGGTCGATGAGATCAGGGATAGTTCCGATGGTCTCTACAATGCTGGCATGACCCCATGGTCGATGATTCCATGCGTCAATAGTACTAAGTCGTACCGCAGTGCGTAGTGCCAGCTTCCTAGCCAATAAGTCAGCCGGAAGCCAGCCCAGCATAGCAAATAGAGCCTTTGTGGGCGTAGTTCTAAGGGCACCAGTTATCATGATTGCCATTAAGCGAAGAGTTTTCTCAATTCGCTGTCGGTTTGTTGCCAAGTCCAATGCTTTCCACCAGATTGCAATACCGTAGAAGAGTGTTGGTTTGATAATAGTTTCAAATATCCAATTAATCCCTTTAGGACTTAAACCCCAGGTGGGACCAATGGCTTTCCTGCAAACATATATTGCCGCTACGGCTTTTGTTGCACGAGCGTGAAGATTGTCTCTCCATGTTAGTTTGCTGTCAAGGACGATGCCTAGAAATTTGGCCTTGTCCGATAGGGCTAGTGTAGTGCCATTTACTTTTGGTAAAGTAAAATTGGGAATTTTGTATCTTCTAGTGAAGAGCACTATTTCCGTTTTGGTTGGGTTTACGCTGACGCCGCTCTGTGAACACCACTTACTGACCTCGCTAAGTGCATCTTCCAACCTGTGCGTGATTGTATCAAGATGGAAGCCCGATGTAGCCACTGCCACATCATCTGCATATGCAACAGTATTGACGCACATGGACTCCAGTTTACTAAGCAGGACGTTTAATGCCACATTCCATAGCAGAGGGGATAGGACACCACCTTGTGGCGTACCCTTGCGGGCGTACCTCGTAATGCGTGCTTCCCCCATGGTAGATGTGATGGCTCTGCATTCAAGCAAATTCTTGATGAATTGACATAGTGACTGGTCTATTCCTAGCTCCGTGAGAGCTCGGATAATAGCAGCCGAATTGATATTATTGAAGGCGCCCTCAATGTCCATGAAAGCCACCAGAGTAAAGTTCTTATGCTCAAGTGATTTTTCTATGACCTACGAGCGAGTGTAGTGCCGTTTCAACCGATTTGCCTTTGGTGTAGGCGTGTTGATTGGCTGATAAGAGATTGCTGTCAATTGTCATAGTTCTGATGTGAACGTCGATCAGTCTTTCTAAAGTCTTTAGAAGAAAAGATGTAAGGCTGATAGGTCTGAAGTCCTTCGCCTTCGAGTGCGATGCTTTTCCCCCTTTTGGGATGAAAATTACATCGCATTTGGTCCATTGTTGCGGAATGTGGGACCAGGTAAGACATGCTCTGAAAATTGTGAGTAGCCAAGGTGTCACAAGGTCTAAATTATGTTGTAGATCTGCAGGAATGATTCCGTCCGGACCAGGTGATTTATACGGATGGAAACTTTTTATAGCCCAGTGAAGTCTGTCAGTAGTAATTTCTACGTTCGTGAAACACCGGGCAGGTGGGGAAGCATTTTGTACTTCCATAGAAGGAGAGCAGCCTGGAAAGTGAGTTTCCATTAGGGCTTCTAGGGACTCCAAGGAATTAGTAGTCCATTTACCATCTTGCTTCTGGATGAATCCAGGTATGGACGGTTGTTTGGCTAGAATTTTACGCAGCCTGCTAGTGTCGGAGAGGGATTCCACATTGTTACAGAAATCTTTCCATGACTTGCATTTTGCGTTTCTGACTTGATTCTTAAATTTATTCAATGAGGCTTTGTAAAGAGCCCAGTTACCCGTTCTTTTAGCCCCGTTAAAGAGTCTGCGGCAGCTTCTGCGAGACTCCTCTAAGCTGGCAGACCACCAAGGTGGTTTACTATTTTTGCGTTGTGTGGAAGGTTTGCAAGAGATTCTTGTTGCTTCCTTAAAGGCATCAGTTAGATTGCTGACAGCCAATTCTATGTCAGCTACTTCCTCTATGATTGGAGGATGTGCAATTATGGTGGTGAGGATATTCTTATGTTCCTCCCAGTTCGTTTTGCGTCTGTTTAAGAAAAGTTTGGAATTTCCGTTTGCAATACTAATATTGAATTCAATATAGCGGTGGTCAGAAAAGGAGCAGTCAGCTGAGACTCTCCAGTCCCTAATTATATGAGCATGTCTCGCACTAACAAGTGTAATATCTAGTACTTCTTGTCTGTTTGAGACTACAAAAGTTGGTTCTGAACCTCGATTTGACACTACTAAGTTATTATCAATAATAAAGTCAAATAGACACTCACCTCTTTCGTTGGTATCTGAGCTACCCCAGATATGGTGATGTGCATTTGCAACGCAATAAATAAAAAATGGATAAAAAAATTTCATACTGGAGTTAATTAAATTTTATCGCTGTTTGCCTGCTTTAAAAATTAAATTAATTAAAAATAAACCAAATGTTGAAAAAAATGTAAATGATAAAAATTTTTATATTTATTGAATTAAAATTAACAAAATATATTTAATTATTTGTGCATATGGTCTTAGTTACCCGGCACCTAATTTTTATGCATATATGTATATTTTATAAATTAATTTTATAAGGTATAATTGAAATAAATAAATAAATAAATAAATAAATATTTAATTATTTTCATAATAATTTAATATAAAGGCCCTGTAAGTCAATCGCAATAAAAATGTAAGATAATTAATATTATAAATGTTAATAAATAAAATTAAGAAAATTTTGTAAGCAAAAAATATTTTGCGACCAAAAACGTAACACGTTCTTATCATTCAAAAATAACTTTCAAATGAAATTTGAAGGCATGAATTTGACACGTTGCTGTGTTAAGCAAAATAATATTTACCAACACATACATGTTATTTGTCAAGCCAATTTGATACGTGGCCATGGCGCTTTATATCAATGTTATTTGATAAAAACTATTTAAATTCTGCACAGTCCATTTGAAAGCCGACAGAAAATTTGAAACATTGAACACACACTTTTCAGTGTTGCCAGGCAATTCCTGTCTTGGGTGGTTATAAATTTATATTGTATTGAGTTTAAAATTTCGGTATTTTGAGATAATAAAACTTTTAATTTTGGAAAATAAAGAAGAACATTAGCCATCAAAAAGAAAGGACAAAAAAAGGACAATTCAATTAAAAAAATGACAATTTATTTTGTTTAAATTTAAAAGGCGTTGTGTCAAAAAAGAGGACTGTCCTTATTAAAAAAGGACGGGTGGTCAGCGTACTGATACTAAGTACGGTGACCATCCTTTCTGTATTTGTATAATTATTACGTAATTGAAAGATACATACGTTTCCAAAATATGTTGAAAGTAAAATATGTAACTATGTGAAATTCAGTTTATGTATGTTTACCTGGTTACAACGCCCCAACATACAAATTATTTTCTGTTTCAAATAATATATGGACCAGTGAAAAATCTGCAATCAATATGGAGAATATCAGAGACTTTTTAATTACAAAATTAAACTACGATTTAATTGAAAGGAAATGAAAACTTGGTAAAACAAATGTATTACTCAGAAAAATACCAAAATTAGCTGTTTTGTATTTTAACATTATAATCTAAAACTTTTTTAATTCTCTTGATATAAAATTAGAAAAAATTAATTTTAATTTTATAGTTTTTACAAATTATTTACTAATGATCTCAAAAAAAAACTATGTATGTGTGTAGCTATGAATACAAACATACATACATACATAATTATGTATGCAGAGTAGCGTATGTGATCATATTGTTATGTTACTTTTTGAACTTTTTTGCATTTTATTTTGTGTTTGTCTAAAAAATAATATAATAAATCCATGAACTGTTGGTTGAATATTTCCTTGTTCTTTTTCCTATTGTAACATTATAGGTTGCGAACTTGTATACACAAGTTTCCAATGGTCTCGTTTATAGAACGGTACGCATGTACTTGCTAGCTACTTAATCGGGAGGATATGGGCAGGGATCTTGTTGGGCACACGATTTGTAACGTCCGAAACAGCAGTTTCGACTCGAATTATTTTTTCATAAAAAACGATTATGTAAGTAATTTAATGGCTTATCAAAGCACCCCCAAATAACTAATTTCGCAAAATATGTACATACGAGTACATATATACCCCTTTCAGACCTAGCTTAATCGATTGTGAAGTCTGCCTTAACATGTCTTAAATTATATGAAGAAATTACTTTTCGTCTAATAACCTGAAAGCAGTGATTGTGCGTTGTGTGATTTACTAAAACAAATGCAAAAAAAGAAAAAAGAACTTGCAAAAATAAAAAAATATTCTCTTTTTGATTTACCCCGTTTATACGCATTTGTTATTTGCAAATAAAACTATTTGCAAAAACTTAACTAACTGTTTATACGCAAATAGCATTCAGAAATATTGTTATATTTTTTGTAATGACACGCAGTAAATATATAGTCATCTGGTAGCATCACACATCTTATTTGCAAATAGCTTGTTATTGGTCTTCCGCACACGAGATGAATTTTTAAGCCGCACAATTTTTGTTCTTTTTTTTACACACGAGACTAATTCATCTGGCATAAAATGTATACGTGTACTCAGCTTTGTGTATGTTAGTGTTTTTTGTAATCATTTGATGTTTGTAAGTGTGTATGTATTAGTTTTGTGCTGCTTGTGCGGGTATGAGGCTGGTTGAAAAATTGTTCCAACGAAAAACCGCTCTCTTCACCCCTCTCGCCTAAAAACTCTCATGTTATGCCAGCATAATTACAGCCATACCTAAACAAGAGCGGAAAGCGGAACGTTTTCTACCGCCAAGCGTTAACGCTTAAATACCATTCCTAAACAAGAGCGTCAACGCTTTATCATAAAAACAGGGTTATTACAAAATATATAACAACCCTGATTATAATAGTATACTCATTACCTAATAATACATGCATCTCTACAACAAACACAACAAAAAAATTCCTCAGAAGTCAAAAGTATAAATGTGTATGTGTGTATGTTTCAACCTGTGACAAAAATATAAATAAAAATTATTCATTCAAATACGAAAAAATAAATACAAATCAAAATTTAACACTTGAAATAAAAAACAAGTAATTTACAAGAATTGTCAGCTGGGCTTGTAAGACTACCTTATAGTCATTGTATCATGAGTGCTTGTCTTTTGCAGCTAACTTCACTATTAAACGCGCTGTCAAAATCGGATTTTCCAATTGCAAAATTTTGCCGCCGCGTTACCGCCGCGTTATTTCGGGAACCTCCATACAAATTGTAGGGGCATGAGAACTTTTGACAGCTAAAAAACGCTTGCCGCTCTTGTTTAGGTATGGCTGTTAGACTCGTGTGCGGAAGACCATTTGCAAATAGTTTTCGCAACATTTTAAGTTACAATAAAAAAGTAATACGGCAACGCTTTCCACTCTTATTTGCAAATAAGAAGTGCGTATAAACGGGGTAATTGTGTCATTCAGCACGTGTAGATATGAGTCCATGCGGTAAGTGTTTTTGATGTAAATATAAAAAAAAATTTGTGAATCTAGCTTGTGGTAGCTGTATAACGAACACGTGAAGTAATTTAGTTGTTTAACGTTAATTTTTTGCATAGTAACAATTATTTTAGGTGCAAAATAATACAGATATCACAATTGTGTTGATCAGGCACAATGCAACACTTTATTATTATATCCTCAGGTTTGTGCTATCATATAATTTTATAGGAACATTTTTTTATTTGAACAACGATGATGACGTTGAAGCAGTTTTAGGAATTCTAGACGAATCTGATGTGGACTTCAGTAAAGGCGATATTGATGCTGATGAAACATGCATCCCTTTGGATCTAAATGCAGAAGAAGAAATCGAGGAAAGTACTGATCATACTGATATACATATTTGAGTCTAAGAATGACTAGCCAATTAGACCGCCTGTTGAAGACGTTGTTAACTATACTAAAATGTATGTAATGAGTTAGCGTGGTGTAGTGGTATGCTATGTAGATACCGTGAGACATTACGGATGTACTAATCTAATGACTGTAAAATTCCTAAAAAGTGTTAAATTTAAAGACATGAACCGCGGTTGCATTGGCCAATTTTTAAATCAACATGTGCCCAATGATAAGTGGAAGGACACAAGAGCGGTTATAGCTGCCTTGAATATGTGTGAAAAAGATCCTGTAGATGAAATCGAACGGTGGAACAAAAATCTTAAGCGCCGTTGGCCTATCCCAGTGCCCGCAGTTATTAAAAACTAGAAAGAATTTATGGGTGGTATTGATTTGTGTAACTAAATGCTAGAATATTACAGGACTAAAATGGCAACGAAGAACTGGACTATCAAATTATTTTTAAATTTTCTTAATCTGGCGATATATAATTCTTGGAAGGAGTACAGAATGCAAGCTTGTCGGAATACCTAATGTAAATGTAAAGACATTCTTGACTTTCAAAATGTAGCTAGGTACCGTATTAGCATCCTATTTTATAGTTCCTGAGCAAGTTGAAATATTTCCACCAAGAGTATGCCGCAATAATTGTGGCAGTCGATCCAAAGGACGATGCCACAATTGTAAAGTAACGCTTTACAAACAAAGACTGCTTCGAGAAGTCTCATTCAAAATGTTGATCTCATTTAAAATAACCTTATAAACTTTAATTTTTTCATTGATTTTAAATTATAGTGAATTGTTAGCTTTTTTTTAGTTAATAATAATTTTTTATAACATATTTTTATAACTTTTGTATATATTTTCGTTCATTGTTTATTTTGATTTTATTTAATAATTTTTATATGCCATGAAGCACTTGAATATTTTATGTTAAAAAAATACATTAGAAAATAAATCGTTTAATGAAACATTTGAAA
This sequence comes from Lypha dubia, assembly GCA_947311025.1. Taxonomy (NCBI): domain Eukaryota; kingdom Metazoa; phylum Arthropoda; class Insecta; order Diptera; family Tachinidae; genus Lypha; species Lypha dubia. Next base: position 54,492,121 of record OX371263.1, read on the forward strand.
TAAACAAAAAATTACTTTAATTTTTTGGGAAATTATTTTACATGTTATGACCGAGACTACACAATTGTGCGATGTCCTGTTTACAAAAAAGGAGCTTGTAAAATAGTAATGTGGGCAAATTTTAACCTAACTGTGAAATGATTATTTTGATAATGATGATATAAAGGAATTTATATGCAATAGAAAGTACAGGTCTGAAAGGGATACATGCGTACGAATGTATGGTCCGTAACACAGGATTTTCCCATTTATAAAAATGAAATGGTACATTATCGAATTGCTTGAAATTTGTTTATGTTACTTTGAAATGTTCAGAAGACCGTTCATATGAAAATGAGAATTTTTCATCTGGTAATAAAATAATCATATAGGTCAGTAAACTGTCACTTTTCGTGTGGTAAACAGATGTCCTTAGCCAGCCATTGGTCGGGCTTAATGATTTTTTCCACCATGGTATTTCCCGACACGGCGGTATATAGAATAGATTTTCTGCATAGCCGGCCTTCGGCCAGGCTTATTGATTTTCTCCACCATTTTATTTTCCGATACGGCGGTAATTAGTATATATTCTTTGCATAGTCGGCCTTTAGCCGTGCGTAAAGATTGTCTTCCCTGCACAACTTCAGAGGTTCGTAACTCGAAAACTATGAGTTTCCGAGAATATTACCTGATTAAATTTTCGTAACATGTATTTTTTTAAGTACGTCTCTAAACTAGATTTAAGCCAACTTACTTACATATGTATGTTTAAAAAATATGGTCACCGTAACTATAAGTCCAATAATGAATAATAATTCTGGAGGAAGTTTTCCCCATTCTGCCATTGGTTCTTCTCCTTCTGCGAATCTCATAAGGAAAAAGTAAATATTCTTAAGGCGAGGGCAAAATAAATTTTTCCTTCATCTCACATTTAGAAGCATTTTTTTTATATGGAAATCAAATTTAATATGAGTATTTCACAAAAGTAAAATATTACCTTGGAATTATTATTCATAATTGGTCTGTATAATTACAAACTCTAATTTTGGTAAGGGCATTAAGTAATACTGAGGTTAAAGTTCGTTTAATTACTTATAAATATTTGTTTACATTTGTATGTAAGTGTGTATGTACTTAAATAAATTTATATCCCATTAAGCATATGAAAACTGAAATTACTTGTATTATTTAACAACTACGACCTTGACCCGGAAGGGAATGTGAGAATTATTAAAACTTGAATACGTCTTGGGAAGAAATGTTTAAAATATGTGTGTCCACACATGCGTATGCAGAAATATACGACTGAATACACATGAATGGTAGCAGGGTACTTTGTGGTATCAATTACTCTTTACCCATGTGGAACATACATATTTTTGCATATATGTACATACATACATATTTACATATACTATACACATATAATAGGAGAAGTAACAATTCCTTACCTTATTTATGTGCCAAGGAAGTAAAAATTCTGATTTTGAGCAGTTTTCTACTCGATAACTTATGTATTCTGTGATAACTTACTTATCAACACTATTATCAAAGTTTTTTCCACTAATAAATTAATTTTATTTTGTGCTGATTGCGACAAATTATCTGTATTTGTTCTTTGCATACCAGCTGATAACTCGTAACAATCATAAACGCAGGGGAAGAAAACAAACTTTGAATTGTTTTATATTTTCTATGACTATTATAGGTGGTGAGTAATGTAGATGAAAACAAATCATTGTCTCGAGAGAAAAATTTAGCGTTTATCTTTGAATGGGAAGTTCTAAGACATTTTGATATAAGGTATAATGCAATTAATTAATTAGTTGGGCGATGGTATAATATCAACAATTTGTCTTAAAAAATTTTTCGTATCGTTAAAATTAATATAACGAAAATTTATCGAATTTGGTATTCAGTAACACTTTTAAAGTATTCGCTGTCGGTAAGATAACGACAATAAATTGTCGGTTGTTATTAATTACATATGTATAAAAGGTGAACAGGTGAATACCTGTTCAATCGCAGCACGATGTTTATTCCGAGAAAAAAAATTGTGGTTTTAAGACAATATATATACAAACACCCAGAATCGTCTATGTATAAATAAATAAGCATTATTTAAACATGGAATTTAAAATTAATTTCTCTAAATTGCAAAAAATTTATGGGACCAATTTTTAGTAAATAAATAAGGTACAAAATTTATTTGTTTTTAAGCTATTGCACAGATTTTTTCGCGGGCTTTGGTGACTAAATCAAGAAATTCCTTCCGTAACGAAAAAACCTAACACTAAGTTTGTTTCTTAAGTCTTTTGTTTTTTAAGTATTTTAATCGCCCATGTAAGTTAACCATTAAAGTATGCTATTGCTTTTGATTTCATTAACATATAGTATTGCCAGAATAACAACCGAGTTATTAAACAAAACGTAATAATATAATTGCATAAGTTGATAAAAAATGCTATGCACTAGCTTTATCGTGGCAGCCCCGAGTGCCACATGTCTTTTTTTTATTCCTCTCTGTGTTTTTCTTAAATTTTGACAGATATGCTTCGTGAAAGGAAATTATATCGATGTTGTTAAGGAGCAATTATTGAATAACAAAATCTTTACTACAAATCGCAATAACTGTCTTTAAGTTTAACAATTATCGAATTCTTAAAGGTTACTGAATCGAACTATGAATTCTCTTTGCGTAGTGCCACAGCCATATAACCAAATATGTCTAGCAAAAACCCGTTTCACAAAGCTTAGCACTAAATATATAACCAGTGTAAACATGCTTGGATATTAGACATGAAATAGTGGGTAACTTTTCGCCGGGAAAACATCTATCTTCTCTACCCTCTCCCTCTCCCTGAGTTCTAGCACAATGCATTGCATAAGTAGAGTGCTGGTCCTAATTAAAAAAGTGTTATTTTAATGATATACAGGCAAAAAGATTAACTAGCCCACGACAAATAAACAAATTTTTTGAGATGTATATAAGATATTTTGTATGTGAACCACTCAAAACAGTAAATGGTTTTCACACAAATTTTCTATTCAAACCAATTTTTTGTATTATAGAAACCGCACATTAAGGCTGAGTTAGTAAAAACGTATCGTAACGTTAGACTATTAAAGGCCTCATTAGTCTTGACTTTTACTTTCTGTTCTGTGCCGTTCTGTTGTTGAATTTTTGTAGTTAGAAGTTCTGTAAAAACGTATCAGCTGTTTCTTGCAGAATATACATAGCCGAATATACATATTTTATCGGTGGCGGCCGCAGTGTTCACAAATTTTAAAACGGCACTTAGTCTTAATTATCAGGTTGAATAATTTTAAAGGAAATAAGTTAAAAACGTTATTTAATTAAAAACAACTCTACTCACTATAAATTTTTCATGAATATAATATTTTTTTATTAAAAATCGTCTTGTTTTTAATGTGCATAAAGTCTATGGCGGCGGTCATAATAAAAATTTATCAGCGATTAGCAGCAATTTTGTTCCGATCGGCTTGGTTTACTGAAACAAGCAGCTGTCTCTTGCTGTCACTTAGAACTGTAAGTAAAATTCAGTTTTCAACAGAATGGTCCGTAACAGAACAGAACAACTAATTGTAAATACATGTTTCGCATACACAAAAAATGAACAGCTAATCCGGAACAGAACAGAAAGTCAAGACTAATTCTACCTTAAGTATCGCTCAACTTGAATGTTGGCTAGTTAAAACGTATTGATTGCTTTAATCAATTTTGTTTTTACGTTTGTAAACTCAAGGAAACGTTTTCAGATAAAAAAAATGAAAAATGGAGTTGCTACTAGAATATTTTGGATATTTCCCTCACTCTGACGAAGTACTGAAAAAAACAAACTTAAACTGAATTCGCCTTGCTTACAGCATATATGTACATATGTAGATAGCAGTGATGGGAATGTTGGTACGACGTACTTTTTTTGATACTATTTGAAATGGAAAAGCCGTAGTACTCCCTTAACACATATGATACTCTCATACAATTGTGTGGATTAAATTGTAGAATTAGGTACTATACTGTAAATAGGGCTGACTTCCAAAACGTTCGTATACAAAGTTTGTATACAGTATTGCTACTGTATTTAAATCACTTACATATACAAAGTTGCGAAACAATGCATCAACTATAAAACCGATACCTTGTTTGCTTTCTTACTGCGTTAAAAATATTTGGCGACGGCGTTTTGAAATGGTATACATTGTATAATTATTGTACTGCGGCGTTATGAAATGTGATGCTTTGTTTAAACACAAATGACGTTTTGGAAGTCAGCCTATATTTATAGGAATTTTCTCTTTAATCAATTAATTTAGAATTGGGTATACACACTTCAATTAAATTGTCAATTGTGTCTTTCAATTTAATTGATTCTTGTCCACACACTTTATAAACTGAATTGAAAGATTTTCATTCAAATGTCAAGTTTATATATTGGTTTTATAATTAAAAATTTAAAAATTATGTATTTTATGTTTCCCACCCATGTCATTTTTATATATTTTATTTAAAACTCAATGAAATTGAAGACGATTTTAAAAATACTTAACTTTTTCTTTGCAAAATAAAGCTACAAACATAAATTGTGACAGCTGATCAAGATACTCGAACATGCTCAACACAATCTAATTGAAAGACGTACTGCATAGTCAACTTGAAAAAAATAAAATCTTTTGATTTTTCTTGTACCATTGTACTAGAGTATAAAAATTTACGGAAGAAAATTATTGATTACGAAATGAAGATCTTATTTTCCATCACTGGTACATAGCAAGGCGTACGTACAAACCAGGTGGTGTTACTATTAAGGCAAATACAACATTATATTCAAATTTGACATATCGTCTCCTATGCTTGCATGTGCAAATTTTGACATATCGACCTCCATATTGCAGGAAAAAAGTAGCACAGCTGTTTTGTAGCACCACCTGGTACGAATTTGCCTTGGTACATAGTTGATATTTTAGTAACTTTTTCGTTTAATATTCTGTGCTTTTTCGGGCCAGTCATATACTATATATTCATATTCTGTGGGGCCAGTCATTTTTATAGCAGGACTATTTTTGTGGAAAATACTGCTTTTCGATTTTATGTGCTGCTTAAATTTAATTAAGAGGAAATAAAATAAGTTGTGTTAATAAGTTTAAAGGTATGCTTGATACGTTAGGTAAAAATGCATCAAAAAATAATAAAGATCATAATTAGTTCAAATAAGTTTACATATTTTGTCAATGCAGATTTCACCACAAAATATACTAGACTACACTGCCTCCAATTTATTATACATATGTATGTACTTGCAAAAAAGTAACAAATATATTTTCTTGTTTAATTGGAGGTGTAGTACATTACATTAATAAGGAAGAATAAAACTTGTTTTCCATTTTATACGCAGGAAAAAGTGCAAGTGGAAAATGAAGGCATCGAAAACTATTTTTGCTATATTCCTGTTAGTTGGAATCATATTTGTTCCGTATAATTGCGAAGGTAGGTGTAAAATAATTATGGTTGCAGTTTATGCTTATTTTTTGTTTTATAAGTACTATGTATGTTATAATTTTAATAATTTTAAATGTTAGGGTTGGTGCATTTGTATATGCATATACACATTTTTGCAAAATGCAATATTCCTGTGGGGTATATAGTGCATACTTATGTACATACATATATGTATATAATATGTATAAAAAATCTAACAAAAGAAAATTGCCGATAATTTTTATAATATTTACTCATACGTTTGCATATAAATATCTATACATAGCTGCAGTTTTATATACACACATACATACATTTCAACAGAAGATTGGCAAAATTTTTCCAAGAATTCTTTCCCATATAATAAAGGCAAAAAATTTTTGCCAAGCTTACAGGTTGCCTAGAAATGAGATTGAATTGTACCTATCATGAACTTAGTCCATATTTTGATCTCAGTACTTTTTACGGTCGAAATATTTTGGATAGGAACTTGGCCTTATTTTCATATTTGTGTTTTTGTGTGGATCTCACATCTTTTTTCTAAGTTGTTTTTGTATAAATATTTATATGTATTGCTTATCTACGCTACCGGTGTAGAAAATTTCTGCTTTCTAGATGTACTAGAAGTGCCCTTTACAAAGAAGGGGCACCATAGTCGCACCAGATGAAAAGTGCCCGTTAAAAACTCATTTTCGGCAATTTCTCATCACTACCTACCTGTGTACGAAATTTCAGCTTTCTAGCTTTAGAAGAAGTGCCCCATACAAAGAAGGGGCATGATTGTCCCCCAGATGAAAAGTGCCCGTTAAAAAATCATTTTCGGTAATTTCTCATCACTACCTACCTGTGTACCAAATTTCAGCTTTCTAGCTATACTGGAAAGGCCCCATAAGGGCACCCAAGTCCCCCCAGGTGAAAAGTTCCCGTTTAAAAGCAATTTTTGTTAATTTCTCATCTCTTTGTACGAAATTTAAGCTTTCTAGCTCTACTAGAAGTTCCCCATACAAAGAAGGGGCATGATTGTCCCCCCAGATAAAAAGTGCCCGTTAAAATATCATTTTCGGCAATTTCTCATCACTACCTGCCTGTGTACCAAATTTCAGCTTTCTAGCTATACTGGAAAGGTCCCATACAAAGAAGGGGAATTATTGTTCCCCCCAGATGAAAAGTGCCGGTTAAAAAATCATTTTCGGTAATTTCATATCACTTCCTGCCTGTGTACCAAATTTCAGCTTTCTAGCTATACTGGAAAGGCCCCATACAAATTGTTATTGTTACTAAGAGCTGGATAACCCCTTATCAACATGGTTTCTATGCTGGTAGGTCTACTGTAACGAATTTGGTTCTCTTTAATGAATTTTGTTTAGGTGCCTTGGTGAATGGATATCAAGTTGAGGTGATTTACACTGATTTTTCGAAAGCGTTCGATAAGGTATCACACGCGGTGTTGGTATCTAAATTGAAGTTAATGGGATTTCCTACTAAAATCCTAGTTTGGATTAATTCCTATTTGTCCAATAGATTATGCTCAGTTACAATTGAAGGGTTTAGTTCTGTCACTTATTTGCAAACGTCAGGTGTACCTCAGGGTAGTATACTAGGCCCGTTGTTGATTAACCTTTTCATAAACGATATTAGTAATTGTTTCGTTAAATCTAACCATCTTTTATATGCTGATGATTTAAAGTTTTATGGTAAACTAGTTTCTATACATGATGCGCAGATTATGCAAATGGAGCTCAATAAGTTAAGTGAATGGTGTCGTCTTAATGGTTTGTGTTTGAACATTAATAAATGTGTACATGTCTCTTTTCATAGGAATCTTGCCCCTACTGCGGTGGAAATTTAAATTTGTGGGGTAATGTTGAATAAATCTAATTCTAAACTTGACCTAGGCGTATTGTTTGAAAATTCCTTGACGTTTGTTGCTCATGTGGAATACATAGTTCCGAAAGCCTATAAGATGCTGGGTTTTCTGAAAAGAACTTGTCCTGAGTTTGCTGACCCATACACTCTTTTTAAGTATGTTTATACGTCATTTGTTAGGTCGAAGTTGGAATATGCTTCTGTTATTTGGAGTCCTCACGTAGCTAATCTTATCACTCGTTTGGAGAGAATTCAACGTATTTTTGTTAAGTTTGCTACGCGCTCGCTATCTTATTTTTCTGCGGTTCCATATGAGTCAAAATGTTTATTTATTGGTTTGCGTACTTTGGAATCACGTAGAAAAGTTCAATCTGCCCTGCTGCTGTACGACATTATCAATGGCTCTATTGATTGCCCAGATTTGCTTAACGCTATACGGTTCTATATTCCGCCGAGGAATCTAAGGTTAGCTAAGCTATTCGATGTTCCGTTTCGTCGTACTGATTATGCACGTAATGGTACCCTAACTCGCGCGTTTGGTCTCTTAAATGACTTAAATTTTAATTTGCAAAGAGACTCTAACTCATTTATCGAATTCAGCACTGGTAAAATTGAGTTTAAATTGTTACTTTTTAGTGTATTAAAATAGTTTGGCTCAAATCGTCTTAATAAAAGAGTTATGTATATGCACATAAGTATTATTTTATATTTACATCTACTGTGATTATGTTTGGTGCGATTTTATTTGTTCTTTCTTATTTATTTTATTTTATATTGATTTAAATTTTGTTGCTAGATAACCATAATTTTATTTATTTATATTATACTAGATATACCCGGTGCGCTTCGCTACCCCCTCGTTATAAAATAAAATTCTTATTGTGAAAATTTCATGACGATCGGTCCAGTAGTTAAGACTATATTACGATTTTTTATTTTCCTAAAAAGGGGCGTGGTCCCACCCACTTTTCTCCTGGTATGTATTCCAAATTATGGCAATACCATATGTACCAAATACCATCGATGTAGGTAAAAAAATGCCCAAAATATGGCGATTTAACTTTTTAAGTTATATGGGCGGTGCCACGCCTCTTTGTCCAATCAAAACTTCATATAGCCTATTATTCCTTCCAGAGTCACAGTAACATGCTCTGAAAATTTTAGGAAGATCGGTCCAAGGGTTTGGTTTTCCTTAAAAGGGGCGTGGTCCCACCCACTTTTCGCCTGGTACGTATTCCAAATTATGGCAATACCATATGTACCAAATATCATCGATGTAGGTAAAAAATGCCCAAAATATGGCGATTTAACTTTTTGGGTTATATGGGCGGTGCCACGCCTCTTTGTCCAATCAAACCTTCATATAGCCTATGTCACCCGCCTGAATATTCTGAAGATTCTCTGAAAATTTCATCAAAATCGGCCCAGCCGTTTTCGAGTCCATTTCTTACATACATACATACACACATCCTCTTTTATATATATAGATTATCTTAGTCTGTAAGGACTTTTTTGTCCATAGACTGAAATAAACAAACAAACAAACAAAAATAAGGGCACCCAAGTCCCCCCAGGTGAAAAGTTCCCGTTTAAAAATCATTTTCGGTAATTTCTCATCACTACCTACCTGTGTACGAAATTTCAGCTTTCTAGCTATACTGGAAAGGCCCCATACAAAGAAGGGGAATTATTGTCCCCCAGATGAAAAGTGCCCGTTAAAAAATCATTTTCGGTAATTTCTCATCACTACCTACCTGTGTACCAAATTTCAGCTTTCTAGCTATACTGGAAAGGCCCCATACAAAGAAGGGCACCCAAGTCCCCCCAGGTGAAAAGTTCCCGTTTAAAAGCTATTTTTGTTAATTTCTCATCTCTTTGTACGAAATTTAAGCTTTCTAGCTCTACTAGAAGTTCCCCATACAAAGAAGGGGCATGATTGTCCCCCCAGATAAAAAGTGCCCGTTAAAAAATCATTTTCGGCAATTTCTCATCACTACCTGCCTGTGTACCAAATTTCAGCTTTCTAGCTATACTGGAAAGGCCCCATACAAAGAAGGGGAATTATTGTCCCCCCAGATGAAAAGTGCCCGTTAAAAAATCATTTTCCGCAATTTCTCATCACTACCTACCTGTGTACGAAATTTCAGCTTTCTAACTATTCTGGAAGTGCCCCGTATGAAAAGTGCCCGTTAAAAAATCATTTTCGGCAATTTCTCATCACTACCTGCCTGTGTACCAAATTTCAGCTTTCTAGCTATACTGGAAAGGCCCCATACAAAGAAGGGGAATTATTGTCCCCCCCAGATGAAAAGTGCCCGTTAAAAAATCATTTTCGGCAATTTCTCATCACTACCTACCTGTGTACCAAATTTGAGCTTTCTAGCTATACTGGAAGTGCCCCATACAAAGAAGAGGAACTCTAGTCCCGCCGGGCGCAAAGTGCCCGTTTTCAGATTTTCCTGGTTATTTTCTCACTAAGACCTACCTGTGTACCAAGTTTCAGCTCTCTAGCTTTACTGGAAGTGCCCAATAATATTGAGGAGTCAGTGAGTCAGTGAATATGTACTAAAATATGGACTTTTCACACCTTAATATATCGGGAAGCTTTTATGGTAGAACTTTCACCTGTGAGGTCACCTCTGTGGGGAAACCTTATGTTTCAAGTTTCATTACATTATGATGAGGAGGAGCAAAGTTATGAGGGGGGTAAAAACAGCTCGAATGGTTTCGTGTAAATATACACGGCCGAACTTGGCCTGCGCCTAGATATTCTATTAGCCCGAAAGTTTTAGATGACAAAGATATGTGCTCATGTTGCGATTGTTCCTTGAAACATTTTTAAATTACTTATGTATGTACATATATTTTTAAAAACGATTTAAAAGTCTAATTAACATACTTGTTGGAAAAAATTTGCACATACATACTCCTGTTTGTTAAAAAATATTTGGTTAGTTATCTTTGAAAGATTTTCGAAATTTGGAATGAAATAGGTACTTATAAATAAAGTTTAGAAGGACAGCTCTTCAAATCGTTGTAGATATGTATGCTTATATACTGCGTAATCAAGAAACATAAGTACCCTACAAGAACAGTGACGGTCATTTGACCTATCATTTGACTGTCATTACTGACAGAAATATATCCATAATCGCGTAGAACAAAGTTTCTATCACATTCTTAAGGCCAATATGAAGAATGTGATGGAAACTCTTCTGTACGTGTGAGTCAGCGTTGATAGAAATATTGGTCACATTTGATTAATCAAAGTTGACCGATTCAGGAGTCACATTTGACTAATCATAGATAATGAATTCATTGGTCATAGTTGACTTATCAAGCATGATGGCTATAATCGTCACGGTTGACGGAGAAAGTACTAAAAATAAACACGATTTATTTGTATTCAATTCCTTATAATTTTATTAAAAAAAAATTAAATATAAATTAATTTTAAGACAAAATATAATGATAGGAAATTTGTAATCTGTGGTGAACATGCTGCATTGCCTTCTTCAAATATTTTTCCAATTCAGGGACACCTTGCTGTTGAAAAGCATCTGAAATTCGCAGAAATTGTTGAAATAAAAAAAGCTACAAGAAGTTTAAATATGAGTATCTTTCTACGTACCTTTTAATATTTTGTTGACACTTTTAAAATAAACCCTTTTGTTCACACTTTTAAAATAAACTCTTATTTATGTTATTTTTTATTTATAAATTTAGCTATTGGCCTATAGCTAAATTTATAAATAAAAAATAACAAAAGGAATTACATCTGGCCAATAATAATAATACAAACAAAATAAACTCTTATTTATTTTTTTTAATAAAATTATGAAACTTTTATAACACACGCAAATGCTTAATGCAAACTTTTCATGTTTAACTTCAAAACTTTATGTCAAAAATGAAACTGCAACATAATTTCTTCAACGATGATGGATAACTCCACCAACAATGACAATCATATGTTCCCAGCTAGCATTTTTAGTCGTTAAACACTCTTCCGCGATCGGAGAAGACGATTATGCGATCGTCCATGATGACGCATTCCGATCGCAGAAGTTAAAGACAACGGGATAAACTGTGTCCTGATGGCAACTCTTCCATACGAATCGTCTACGATGCACCATAATTAGTCGCCTACGGATCGTTTAAGACCGTTTAACAAAACACCCGTCCAACAGTCGTTTAAGTAACTTGCAACAGTATCTCTTCGAAGAGTGAAACAAGATTGTTAGCTATTAACAGCCTTCCAATGCCCGCCAAAATGCGTAAACGACGATTAATTCGTCCAACAATCGTCAGAATTTACTCGCAAAAGCATCATTTGGTAAAATATAATTTTACACCAACAATCGTCTGGACGATTAAAGAAAGAGTTGCGAAATGATCGCGCTCGTCAAATAATCTTCCAAATGCTAGCTGGGTTCGCTCAAATAAAATTTCTGCAAGTGTGTTAGTGCAAATATTTTCTGTGTTTACCCTGTAGTTCAAGTGGCTGTCTCCGAGCTGGTTATAATACTAGCCCCTTTATGACACAACCAGTCCGAATGCTAGCCATATGACTGGCCACTTTAACAAGGGGATGTCCTACGATGGGGTTAATTGTCACCAAGAGGCCACAAAAAGACAGTTCATAAGCCGGTTCTTCTTGGCTTACCCTTAACTGTCTCCTTATACCTGACAAACCACTCCCTTAAAAACCCCAAATCATTCCCTATTTTTTATGAAATAAAAGTAATTTTATAATTTATTTAACTTAAAAAAAAAATTATTTCGTCAAAAAAAAAACATAACAAATTCATTTATTAATTAAAAAGATAATAATAATTAATTAATATAATAATTAAATTTTGCTTTCAGCTATTTTTTTTATTATTATTCTTATTATTTTATTTATTATCCTAGTCATCTTCATCCTGGTTATTCCCACTGCAGTACAATAATGTTCCTACAGCCCACTTGTAACTTAGTAAGGATGCGTAACATTGCACTATTTTTGTAAATGTATTTTGACTGTATTGAGAATTGAAATAGCAACCTTCCGACTGCTAATCAACATCTCAACCCACTCAGCTACACTCACTGGTACTTGTACATTGTACTACTTAAGCTATGTGTGCTTAATGACATACATATTTTACTATCCACCATCTGCGACACAAAAAGACAGCTAAGTGCCTGCACAAAGTGACAGTAAAATTTTCCACAGTTTTATAACCAGTCTTTCGAGTATAGGATCAATGTGGATAGTTTTATAACCAGTCTTTCGAGTATAGGATCAATGTGGATAGTTTTATAACCAGTCCACATTGTATAGTACTGCCACTTTTGGGGTAAATTGTCATGAAAAAACTACAGGGTAGTTTCGGACAACCATTTCTTGTAGGGTACATATTAATATCGTATGCGAATAAATCTTACCCACACCATCGTAGGTATGCAATTTGAAATAATTTGACTCCGCTATAACACGGAAGCCGCTTAATGAATTTGGTTTAAATTTAGTAGACCGATAGCATATATTCCAGATTAAAACAAAACGGGCTCTCAATTGTGTCAAGTTTAAGTGTTTTTTTTTTTTAAATTAATAGTTTAATGGCATTTTAATGCGATTTTTCTCTTTTAACGTCGGGTGGGTTTTCGCTTCTTACGCATCAAGTCTAGTTTTAGACTATACGGTGTCTACAAAATTTAATTTAATTTATTCTTACGGCCATACCTAAACAAGAGCGGCAAGCGTTTTTTAGCTGTCAAAAGTTCTCATGCCCATACAAATTGTATGGAGCATCCCGAAATAACGCGGCGGCAAAATTTTGCAATTGGAAAATCCGATTTTGACAGCGCGTTTAATAGTGAAGTTAGCTGCAAAAGACAAGCACTCATGATACAATGACTATAAGGTAGTCTTACAAGCCCAGCTGACAATTCTTGTAAATTACTTGTTTTTTATTTCAAGTGTTAAATTTTGATTTGTATTTATTTTTTCGTATTTGAATGAATAATTTTTATTTATATTTTTGTCACAGGTTGAAACATACACACATACACATTTATACTTTTGACTTCTGAGAAATTTTTTTTGTTGTGTTTGTTGTAGAGATGCATGTATTATTCGGTTATGAGTATATTATTATAATCAGGGGGTAGATTCTGGTTCTGCGATAACGTGAAATGTAAACATTTTTCTCGTTTACATTTTGTTTCTGATTCCCGTTCTGTGAAGAAATTAAACCAAATTAAAATCTTTTCACAATGAGAGAAACAAATGGAATGAAACAATTTTTTTCTCAGTTTCACAGCATAACTGATTCTCGTTTTATGTAACTGCGAAAACAAATGTCAAAACATTTTCATATGACGCGTTTTTTTTTCACTTAAAATTTGTCAGCGAAAATGGAAAAAGCAGCAAAAGGCACGCGCACAAGCATAAATCGAAAAGAATTTTTATTAATTTTTAGAACATAAATGTCGATATTGCAAACGATAAATATGTAAGTATGTACATACATATGTACTTTGTATACAGTTCAAAAATAAAAAAAATTATTTGAATAATTGATTTATGTATACATGCGTATGTACATACATACATACATATGTACATACATATGTATACATATGTATTTACAGATTTGTTACTGCATTTAAAAAAAATAATGCATACATTTTCAACTTTTATACATTTATCCCAATGTACAACGTAATTTATTTTTTTTTTTGACAATTGTGCAGACCCAAGCAGAGGGAAAGTTGGTGTCGGCTTGAAAAAAATAAACTAAGAGGCGGCTTAAACTTATTTTGGAGCCGGCTGCTTAAAAAATACATAAGGCGATAGAAAATCGAAAAGTAAAAAAAACTTATTTTGCACTAAATCTCGGAAACGCATAAAATTGAATATCTAGCACATTTAGATAAACTCAGGCCAAAACTAGAAAGCAATTAGCATATGTTATGGAAAATGTATCAATAAATAGAAATAATTAAAAAAAAAATTGTATTCGACTTAGTGCTATTTTTTCTGCTAATGATTTTTCCGATTTTACTATCGCGGGTCTTGTGCAATTTTGTCAAAAAACAAAAATATATATGCCTTTGACACTGTTTATACACAAAAATACCAGAGCATAAAATTAACAAGTATGCGTGTGCTGCCATCTTTTTACTCATTACACTTCGATACAAAACAAGTGACATTTTCTTTGTCAATCACAATTGGAGACTATCAAAGTAATATATCACAAGATTATGGTTTTCATAAATCAGAGCCGACAACGTATACGTGTACCCGAAAAAGCACGACTGCACGCACACACTTAGAACGTTGATGTGTTTTTTATCGTCTCCAGAGAGCACAAGAGAAAGGTTAAATAAATCATTTTTAAAACATCTAGAATTAATCCCGTTTAAAAATTTGTTGCTCTTTGCAACATGCATACATACGAGTATGTAATTTGAAATCATATCATTTTATTAAAAAAAATAAAAAGTAAATAAATAGAATTAAACTAAAGGAACGGTCAAAACTGTATTTTAAATATTATCGATACCGATATTTATACCTATCTATATTTTCGATATTTTTAAACTATCGACTTTGATTTTCAGAGTTTTTACCATTTGAAATTATAGTATAAAAGTGTGATTATACACTATTTTTTTATTATATTTTTTTGCCAATAAGACATTAAATATCTCCGATTATATATACAAATATATATATATATTTATTCCTTATTCAACTTGTAGGATTAACTCAGTATCTGTAATGATAGACTATTAATAAAATTGCCTACTTATATAATTCATACAATTTCTTCACCACCGCTATAAATATAAATTTCGTTTTTTTAATATTTTCTAATTTTTATTCAATTTTCTATAACATAAGCTATGTACATATATTATGTAATATATGTTTAAAAATCAACTTCAAAATTTCAATGAAGAATATATGCATGTTGTAAAAGCCACAAAAGCTAATAAATATTTGCATGCGGCCTTGCACCGCATCGAAGTAGTTCAACTTCGTTCTCTGTGTGTGACATTTCAAGTTGAATAACATGGATATAAAGTTACATTGCAACAGATGGAATGAAACACTTTTTCATAATATAAACGGGAATCGCATTTTGTGCAACTGCGAAAAGATATTGCGTAAAGCTGTAATGAAAACGAAAATGAAACATTGGGCCTGTTCGTAAATGCATCACTGCGCTGCATAATATGATTAATTTGCACTGCCAATATAAAATAAAAAATTTCCGTTGCATCAGCCATTTTTATGATTAGTGTTTTGTGTTTATTTGCGCATAATATACTGCAGCGATGCATTTTTGAACGCATACCTTTTGCAGAGTTGCCACTATTTGCATATATGAACGTACTGCGCACAATATGCAGCGCAGTTTTGCATTTACGAACAGGCCCATTTTTTTACATTTCACGTTATCGCAGAACCAGAATCTACCCCCAGGGTTGTTATATATTTTGTAATAACCCTGTTTTTATGACAAAGCGTTGACGCTCTTGTTTAGGTATGGTATTTCAGCGTTAACGCCAGGCCTTCGAAAACGTTCCGCTTTCCGCTCTTGTTTAGGTATGGCTGTTAGAATTTTATGTATGTATGTATGTATGTATATATAGGTTATCACAAAGGGACCGACGCCACTCAAAACCTAATCTACGCTATTCTTAGGATAAAATGCAACTTAATGCTTAAGATAGCTTATAATAGTAAAATGTTGATTTTAGCTGTGATTTTGTTCACATTTTACTGTAGGCAGTAAACTATACATACATACATACATACATATCTATATAGAAAATTTCTCGACGAGAGAAAAAGTATTTTTTTTTAATTTTAGCTCCAGAATTTACCTATACATATACATATGTATGTATAAGATTTATCAAAAAAGAAAAAGTGTCGGAAATACCCTATAGTTGAATCTGTTTCATGTGCACGGATAGTAATCAGATTTTATACAAATCAAGCTTCATCATTTAGAATATTAATAGGATAAATAATAAGAAAAAATTTATAAAAATTTCGGTGTTCGACACCGAACGTTACGTCAGACACTAATATTGGTACATATTAATAACATATTTAATTTAGATGTATCAAATGGAGTTGATAATAAACCTCTTATATCAACTGAAAACTCGTCAAAAACTGAAGTAACAACAGCAAAACCTACGGAAACAAGCACTTCTACAAAGACTGGTACTACAACTCTGGAACCTAATAAGTCGACTTCTTCAACTGCAAATGCCGAAGATACATCTACAACAATAGCTGGTTCTACTGTAGAACCAACCACTAAAGTTGCAGATGTTACAACCACCTCATCAACAACAACTACTGTTGTTCCTACCACAACAAAAACTACTGTTGGTCCTACCACAACAACAACTGTAGCCCCAAATGGTACAACAACTACCCCTGCTCCATTTCCAACAACAATTGCACCTAATACTACAACTGAAACACCTTCACCATCACCAAATCCCGCCCCTATTCCACCTTGCGGACATTTTGATGGACCATCTTTTATTGGCGGTATTGTATTAACACTGGGTTTGTTGGCAATTGGTTTAGTTGCTTACAAATTTTACAAGGCCCGCAATGAACGTAACTATCATACCCTCTGAGCCGCCACAGCATTTACGTCCGCATTTAATGCGGCCTCCACAGCGGCAGCTGCTGCCTCTAATTCATCTGCTACAGATGCAGAGCGCGTACGATTTGTACAACCATCAATACCATTGCGATCTCCGCCTTCGCCGCCCCCCCCACCACCAAATCAGCCACAACAGCAGACATCCCCTTCATCACGCCAAAGGCTACTTTATACATAAACTGCAATTTTCCTAAAAGCAACATAAACATTTTAAATTTGTTTCTACTCTTATTTCATAAATGAACATCATAAGAAAGTATGTATTGTTTTGTGGAATTATTCAAGATTTGCATATTCAAGCAATTTAATGTAAAACAAACTTTGTCCGTTCATATAATTATCCTATAAAAAAACCAAAAAACAAACGCTAACAAGACATCATGGGCCTTTAAATTTGTATTTTTTATTAAACATGTATACATAAATATTTATCAAAGAATAAATGTATGTATGTATGTATAAACATAATCTACAATTCATACATATATGTACATACATACATACATAAAAGTACTTTAATTAAATTTAAGGAATAAATACATATGTATGTAATTGGGAGTGCAACAGAAAAATATTCATCACGTGATGATCAAAGTACACATTTGATACTGTTTGTATAAATAAAATATTACGAAGGAATATAATATGCTTCTACTCCAGAATTTTTTTCATGCAAAATATTATTAAAATAATAAAAGCGTAAAACATAATCTTATCAATTATGACTGAAAAAAATAAAATGTATCTATTCAATAGCTAAACTAACAATAAATTTAAATAAAAAATACATAAATATAGCACCAGTATTGCAGAAAGGCCTGCAAATTTAATGCTTAATTGAGAATAATTTCAAAAAATAAAATACAACTGTATACATACATAATACTTAATTCAATTAATTTACATACATACATATGTAATTGCATATGGATTAGAATTGCTTTTATTTTTTTAAAAATTAATTAGATTTTAAAAGTATGTAGATGTACGTACATGCATTCTAAACAATATTTTTCTGCTGAATACATATTTTTTGCTCAAAAAATAAACAACTCTAACACAAACTAGAATGGAAAAATTTCTTGAATTTAACTTTTTGGTTTTTTAAGCCGATTTCTGATAACAAAATTCTTGGTTGAATACTGAAAACCAGGGTCGGATATTCGAAATTTCAATTTAAAAATCAGGCGATATATATTTTCAAAGTCATCATATAGACTTTTTATACAAAAAAATAACAGAATTGAAAAAAAAAAACTGTTACGCTTTAAGTTTTATTGATGACCGGATTTATGAATGTCGGTAAATAATGATTATTTGAGTTGATATTTTTGAAAGTGCTACAAAGACATATTATGTATGTCCACTTTTAGGATCATATGTATATATTAGTAAACCGAAATTTTACTAAGATATTAGCTAATAATAATAATAATAATAATAAATTTTATTATATACATATTTATGTAGATAGATTCACTGGACAATGCTTCATTATCTATCTATATAATTTTTCTTATTCCTTATGATTTTTGAAAGCAAATTACAGCATTTACATTACATTGAAATTTGAGAGCAATTGCATGTGATTCTAAATACAGAGTAATCTCTATTTTTTTAATAGTGTTGTTAGTCATGAATTATGCGGCAGTAATTTACATTCTTATTTGCAAGTAAGACGTACATACATATGTATAAATGTAGAAAATATCTTATTAAATATGTATACCTCAAGCTATCATTTTCAAAAGTTGCAGGGCATTTGTTGAGTTCGTTTTAATCACAACATTTCCTATCCCTGCTGGAAAGGCAAAATAATTGTAAGAAATCTTCCCTATATAAACACTTGTTAATTTTGTATTTAATATATGAGATTAAATACACAGCCACTAATGTATTCATACATATGTACATATGTATGTACATATGTATGTACATTGCAATTGATTAATTTGCTTAACAAGCGATTATTTTTGTTGAACTCAATGTTTGTTCTCTAATGAAGAATATCTTTTTAACTTTTAAATATTATTTATAATATAGCACACAGATCCAATACAAAAATATTAAACCTTATATCACTTACATACAAGTATGTATGTATGTACATGTGTATTAATTGACATTCTGCGAAAATAATGCTTTATGTTATCGCTAAAATGTATTATATATAAAATAAGCTATCAAACAATATAATTTTCTTTTCTAAATTTATGAAATAAAATTGAATCACAAAAAACATTTTCTTTAGTTTTAATGCTGGCATTCATTATATTGCCTCTTATTGAGTAAGGTGTACACACAAACAAAAAAAAAAATAAGTTGATTTTTGCAGTAGGTTAAACAATACAGATTGTGTGTTACTTTAATCCATAGCTTGGGAATTTCGATTAGAATTAGAAATCATTACGATTAGAGAAATAAAATAATCTAATCATTAGAATTGAATTTTGATAAAAATTTCAGATTACTAATTGATTAGATTAGAAATAATCAAAAATATAATCACAATTAATGACGATTAGCATTTCTAATCAAATCTAATCAAAAAAATAATTGATTAGATTTCTTGATTAGATCCACTATTTTTGACGTCGTCAGCACCCGTTGAACGACTATTCTCATTTGCAGGCATCATCAATACTCCAAGACGAAATTCATTGTCAGACTTTTCTTTTGAAAAGTTGGTATTAATGAAGTATAATGTAAATTTTTTTTGAATTATATATGAGCAGAATCAGCACACATGCACCGTATGCAATTTTATGCAATATTCAAAAACTGTTACATTATGTAAATATAGCAACAAATGTGATAAATAAATATTTTCTTTTCACAAAAATAGTGGATCTAATCAAAAATAATCAAGAAATCTAATCAATTATTTTTTTGATTAGTTTTGATTAGAAATGCTAATCGTCACTAATTGTGATTATATTTTTGATTATTTCTAATCTAATCAATTAGTAATCGTCTAAAATGGCTAACTAATCATAATTAATCAATTTTTCAGCACAATTAACATTTCTAATCCAATTGCTAATCATTAGGATTACTAATCATTATTCCCAAGCTATGCTTTAATCTAATACAAAAGAGGAATTTCGCATTTACGCCAACGGGTTACACAATTCGATAATTGAAGTTGGTCAGTTGGTAGATACAATACAATTACAGCAGCCCGATGGTGTGTCATGTTAATCATCGAATTCATAAAGATTAGATGTTCCGTTGGTGAGGACGTTGCGTGAAAAATATTTATGTTTCGTGATCGTGCGTTATCACGAGCGTAATTTTTCACGCGCACATCTCTACTTCAAACCATTAATTTTATTTATTTGTTTAAGTTAAATAAAATCGGTTAGCTAGATTTTTTACATCTAAAAATCAAGCGATCGACATCGTTCGAAATCGTGCCAGGCAGTTAGTATTTTTTTTTGTGGAAAAATAGCAATATTTAGCGTAAGTAATGAATCTACTTAAAGTTAAATTGTAATTATCTGTCTATTTTTAGGCAAAAAGTATTTTCCTCACTTTAAAGTTTCTTGCAACATAAAAATGTTAAAATTTTTAATGATATAAACACACATTTATTTGTATACTTATATACAAACTATCAAGTCTAATCTGAGAATTATAAAAGTAAAAGCACAATATGTTGTTTTTTTATTCGATATGAATCTGATTATTTTTTTATTTGTGTACGAGTTTGTAAAAACAAATTTTTAAACCATCAAAACAATAAGAAATACATAAGTAACAAAGATAAATAACAAAAGTAAGAAAAATAATGAAAAGTAACAAAGAGAAATGGAAGAAAAGTCTTGAAAAACACAAATCAATACTTTTTGTTTACCCCTCTTTCTTCCCTACACCGCTCACAAACAAGCAAAAAGAGACGTCGAAAAAGCGACGTCGCAAAAGTCATCATGTAAATCACAGCACATGATAACTTTTGCGACGTCGTTTTTACTGAATTCTCTTTTGAAGTTGCTACCAAAATCTTTGTGTGTTCAGACGATGTCTTTTAGTTTCATGTCTTTTTTCCCATTTTTTTTTAAACACGCGAAAAAATATATGTACATATGTATGTATATGTATAAAAAACTTGAGTTGTATATGTATAAAAAACTTGGTGTTGGATGAAGTGGTTAGCGCGTTGACTACTAAGCAAACAATGACTTGGGGCCTGGGTTCAAACCCTGGCCAGAGAAAGTCAATCAACATCATTAATTTTTCTAATGCACATAAGTGAGGCATTGTGTGAATTGTTGTAGGACTATTTAAGTGATGAAGGCATAGCACTGATCACTAAAAACTGTTCCGACAGCGATTGATGCCATCCATGCTAATGTACACAACATCGCCCCTTCGTCGGTTAGCAGAAACATCGGCGAAGTAAAACAATTAATAAAATGCCTGCTAATACAGCTTAACAAAATTAATGCGTCTACTTAATACCGGAGGCGCTTCAACTCTGCTATTAAAATTAACATAACGCGCAAAGCAGAGTTGTGAAAGAGTTAAGTCTTCTAAATTTTCAACATCTATCTTCTCTACCCTATCCCTGAGTTCCGGCACAGTGCACTGCATACGTAGGGGTCATTCCCTGAGTGCTGGTCCTAATTAAAAAAAAATCCACTTGCGCGCAATATTCTAAATTATAGAGGTCACACTCGGCTGAGGAGGGATACTCTTTCTCTCAGCAGTACATGATAGATGTAACAAAAAGCAACCGTTGAAATTAAAAATTCTTTTTAGTATTGGCTAAACAACATATACATACATACATACATATAAAAAATTTTTATATTTAAGATTTCCATACTTATTGATGTTCAATCTACAAGTGATTCAATAATTAATAAAATTGACAAAAATAAAATATATGTACATCGGTGTGGATTTCGAACTTCTATTATTAAAGAATACGATATTTTAATTTGCACTAAGTATTCTTATAAAATGAGATATTTTGATAAAAAAATTTTTGTACATCCATGAAAAGCTTAACAAAAATTTAATGGATAGTGATTCAGCCAAATTACTTCTAACGTTACTTTCATTGTCAACCAAGTTTAGACCAATTTTATAAAGGTTGTAATAAAAGTAAACAGTTTCATATCGAATAAATGGTTATTTGTTGGGTTGTTTCTATAAGTTTTTGAACTACAGTGCTTGTTCTTTAGAAATTCTCATTTCCTACTTGGGAGTTTGTGTGTAAGTTAATGAGTTTGAAAACTTTTCAAGCACGGTTGTAAAGATTTACTGATGAGTTGTTATTTAGCAACCAATGAAATGCATATAGATTAGCTAGCCCTCAACAAGTAAATTTTTGAAAATATAAATTCTTAATACCTACTCAAATAAAAATGTTATAATTTTTTAGATACAATTTTTTTTAACTTTATTTTTTTTATTAATTTTTAGTTTATGTACAGGGCCTTCCTTCAACATATTATCTTCTGCGTTGATCTGTATCGGTTTCAATTTTTTAGTTTTTTTTACTTTTTGTTCCGATTCTTGATTTGATGCATCATTTGTTGGAAAATTTTTAATTTTCTTAACGTTTTTCTTCAGACTTCTATTATCAAATCTTATAACAAGTTGATTGCTTCCCAAAGACAACTTTCTCTTAATGGCACTTGTAGCATCCAAAGTAGTGGGAAATGTAACTGCGGCAATACTTTTGCCGTTGTTTAATTTTCCTTTACCAGGCTTTATATTAATGTCAACAGCTTTTGGGAACAGCTCCCTCATCTGCACCATTGTTGCGTTTTGCGGCAAGTTGAAAACAATGACACTTGATGTAAAGTTTTTTTCTTTTAAGGATTTTTTGGTAGCTTTTTTTAAACGCAGTTTAGCTTTCTTACTTTCCATTGATTTTATTTTACGTTCAGCCAATTCGTTAACGAAATCTGAACTTTCTGTGCGTGGTATATTAACTACATATTTTACCAAATCACCCTTTTTAATAGATTTTTTTATTTTGGTTAAAGCAATATCGCGATGCTCTTTACTAGCAAAATCAATTAAGCAAAATCGAACATGCTTTTGTCGAGGCTTGTGTACTTTTACTACAAGGGGTGCTAACTCCCTAATTTTCTCTACTAAAGCTTCCTGCGTCTCGGGAACTTTGTGAGGAAAACGTATATATAATTGTTTGCCTTGCCGTTCTTGATATCTTTGCAATATTCCTTCTTTTACTTGTTCCGTTTTTGACCTTTTTGGTTTAACATCTTCATCATTGTTATCCGAATTTATATCACTTTCATCCTCATCTGTATCCGTTGCGCTGACATCTAAATCATCGCTTCCTTCGACTTCATTGTCAACAATGCTATCTTCATCCCCTTCCAGGTCGGAATCTGGATTTGTTTTCTGTTGATCATCATTAGGAGATTCTTCTTCGAATATATCTGATTCCACTTTAATATTTTTACGTTTCATTTTGTTTTAATTCTCAAAACTGTAGAAACGAATTGATGCACGTGCTGCTGATTTTAACAGCTGAGCTTACTATTATTGCTGTCCAACATAGCTGCCAGATTTGACGATTTTGGGTCCTAAAAATGACATAGTGACGATGGGACGATTCATACCCTAATTTTGACGATTTTAAATAATTCAAATTTGCAACATTTATTTGTACTATAAAAGCAACTGAACTGCTGAAAATTTTAATGAGCAACTTTTTAAAAACTAGTTTGCTTAAAACTGTAAACTTTTATTTAATCTATATATATAAAAAATTGTTGCAAATGTGTTGTGACTTTATAACTCATGAACGGTCAAACCGAATTCGATTAAATTTTTAAGGTTTGTTCGTATGGTAGTGTAGATGGTTTATTGAAATCGGTCGACGCGTTCATGAGTTATGACTTTTGTGAAAGTCGTGATGTGCTTTGATAAATGGAAATTTATAAAAGTAAATAGCTTCCGTGCGAAGCCGGGCGCTCAGCTAGTTGATTATAAAAACAAAAACAATTTTTTTAATTTTGAAGAAATTTATTTAGGAATATTTGCCAGAGATAAAATTGAAAAAGCACAAATAAGTGCAAAAGAAAAATAATAATTGTGATAATTTTTATATAGAGCTTTGTGATCAGATATTATCCAGATTTGATTTTGAAAATAAATATATAAAGCTCTTGGCCAAATTAACCCATTTAATATTATTAATGTAGAAAAAAGTTGGTTTTCTGAAATTATAACAGAATTTTTCCTATTTTGTTGAAGAAAGTGAAAGCCAAGAGCTAGAAACTGAGTTCAGACAATTAAAATTATTGCAGTGATAAAAACTATTGGATTTTTGGAAAAAAAATATCAGAGATGAGGGATTCTAGTCTTTTGTTTCCGGTTTTGACTAAATTTATTACAAAAAACCTAGTTTTACCACTATCCCCAGCAAAAGTGGAAATAATATTTAGTCAGGTAAACATATATAAGACTAAAGTAAGAAATTCATTGAAAAAGTCTTATTTGGAAGCAATATAATTTACAAAAGATTATTTAAAGCTGCAATGATTAAACAGTTGTACCTGAATTAATCGATATGTTTAACTGCAATATATATGTATTTGTAAAATATATTATACATCTATGTATGTATGTATATGTATACAAGTCTATTTTCTTTAATAATTATATTTTTATTGTATAAATTATATTTTAGTTTTTATACATTTTTAGAAAATGTATTTCCAAAAATGAAATTTAAAATCATATTTTACTAAATTGAAGTAAAAATAACTAAAGGATTTGGATTTTTTTATATTTTTCCGTACAATATTTTTTCCATGCATGTTTTCAAAGTATTGAAAAACATGGAATCTAGTGACACGTGATTTTATCGTGAATTCTAATTGAAGTATCTGATCTCTGTATTCAAAACAATGCCTCTGTTTTGCCTCTAATAAAATATGTTTGTTGGAAAAAAAGCGTTTTTTTTCATTTGACGTTTTTATGACGATTTCAATAAGCTAAATTGACGATAATGACGATTTTTGCCCAAAAATATGACTATATTACCTAAAAAATCTGGCAGCTATGCTGACCAAGGCGATTTCATACTTTAATTGAATTCGCCTTAATGCTGACTATACTCCAGGCGAATTCATACTTAATTCGCCATATCTATATTCAAGTTGCACAAGGCGAATTTATAATGAATTTGCCTTGAACTATACTAAAGGTGGTTTCAAGGCTATAATAACAATTTTGTACTGGAATTTCGGCTTCATTACCTGCGCTGCCAAAATTCAACATGGATAAAAAATTACATAAGAGTGGTGACGGAAAAAATGTACCAAATTTGACAGTGTGGGTAATAGATAAATTCACCACTTCATCTACCTGATAATTGTTCGCCTTGCACTCTCTAATTGAAAATTTTTACACTGCAAAAGCAATTTAATTCGCCTTGGATGATATCATGGTGGAATAATATAAGGTGTGCACAAGAAGGAATATGGTTTTTTGTAGGGTTGTGTTTTGACCGTTAAATAATCTGCAAAAAATGGTAAGTCTCTTCGGTCTTGTCAAAAGTTTTTACATGTTTGGCCGCCATCATGAATATTTTTGTTTACGTTATGCTTTTTGTTTTTGCATAACCACTATGCAAAGTAAATTTATACCAAGTATATGCAAGTCTACAAAAACAAAAAACCTCATGTATTTTGTTTGTGTAAAAATAATGGCTGAATGTCAAAAACAGATGAGAACAACATAAAGAAAACAAAAACAATTTGTAGAATTATGTATAACAAAGCATAACAAACCAAAATGGCGTACGAAAATTGTAAACAGCTTTTGACGGTCAGACATTACCACTAAACGAGAAAAAAATTAATCAGCTGCTTAGATGCATATACTTGGTATAAATTTACTTTGCCACTATGTTTGTTATGCTTACAGCTTTTTTTTGACAACATTGGCTAATTTTTACACAAACAAAATGCATGTAGTGTTGGTAAGCGCACCTTATATTATTCCACCATGGATGATATCTTGTCAGCTGCATTTTTTCTGCACATTTCACTCGCCGGCATTTTTTTCCCGCGTTCTATTTGTTCTGTTTTCAGGTAAAAGAAAAATACTAAAGAAATATATAAATAAATACTTATTAAAGATTTTTTCTTAATCTTCATTAACAAATAAATTTCGTACCAGCCGCCAATAATATTCAAGGTAATTGCGAGGAAAACTCGTGGCGAAAATATAGGCTAAAAAAAGCTAAAGTGCGCTGAGCGAATCAAACAAAGAGAAAGGAAAATAAAGAAGTCGGTGATTATTTTTCAACACGAAAAAGGTTTTTGTGGAATTTGCAAATTTTGCTGTTTTAAGACAAATTAACATAACAATTGACAAAAATGTCACGCCATGCGGTAAGAAGAAAAGCTGATTCCACAGATGTTGACAATAACAATAAAGTCGAATCTGAAGCGCCAAATTCTAAGGTTCAAAGACTCTCTTTTCAACTACCGTTGCCACAAAGACCACGTGTTGCGGGTAGTGTTTTAGTTTGTGGTCAGGGTGACATGGGTCAACTGGGATTAGGAGATGACGAAACCAAATTTGAGCGCAAAAGACCAGCATTAATAGATAAAGTCACCAATGTAGTAGATGTTAAAGCAGGCGGGATGCACAATTTAGTATTGACTCAGGATGGCCGTGTTTTTTCATTTGGTTGCAATGATGAAGGTGCTCTTGGCCGCGACAGTAGTGAAGAAGGCTCAGAGTTTGAACCTCACGTTGTAGAAGTACCAGCCAAAGTGCTAAAAATTTCCGCTGGTGATTCTCATTCTGCGTGTTTGTTAGAAGACGGTCGAGTTTTTGCCTGGGGTTCATTCCGTGATTCCCACGGGAACATGGGCTTGACCTTGGAAGGCAACAAACGCTTGCCAATAGATGTTCTACCTGGTTTGAAATGCTGTGACATTGCCTCCGGAGCTGATCATTTAGTAATTTTAACTTGCAATGGCAAAGTGTTTACGGTGGGCTGTGCAGAGCAAGGACAACTTGGTAGAGTTTCCTTACGAACAGCCTCTGGTGATGGTCGCAGGGGCAAAACAGAATTGTTGCGACCCGGCTTAGTAATTGTGAAGCGCGGCAAACCCATAGAAGCTATATGGGCAACCAACTACTGCACATTCTTAAGGGAATCACAAACTGACAATATATGGGCTTTTGGTTTAAATAATTACAAACAATTAGCATATCCTAAAGATATGGCTACCGTTATTAATCCGATTAATACTAAACTTGAAAATATAAAACAGATAGCTGGTGGCCAACATCATACATTGTTACTTAAGGAAGATGGCTCTGTGTATGCAATTGGCCGGAAAGATTATGGACGTCTTGGCCTGGGATCATTGACCAAAGATATCACCGAACTGCAGCGTATCACGTCTTTAAAAAATAAAAACATAATTAGTGTTTCTTGTGGCGAAGCGCAGTCATTTGCCCTTACTGATAATGGAAAACTGTACTCCTGGGGTATGGGTTCTAATCATCAATTAGGTACGGGCTCCGAAGATGACGCTATGGAACCAGTTTTGATTGTAAGTAAACAGACGGAGCATAAACGTATCATAAGAGTAGCAAGTGGAGGTCAGCATAGCATATTTTTAGTAGAGGATGAAAATCAATCTGCAAATGAAGGTAAAGAAAATTCTAATGCTGTTGAAAAAGATAAAAAAAAACCAACTAAACAAGCTGCCACAAAAAATATTGTTGAAAGCAAACCAGAAGAAATGACAATAGCAGAACCCGCTGTAGCAGCAGCAGATAACAATGCTACATCAAATGGCGTGATAACAGATTTAGATACGAAATCAAATGTGGCAGATGACGATAAAAATGGAGAAGATTCAAAAGCTGCATTACCACCACCAACTAAGAGAGGACGCAAGAAAAAATAGAGATGTCAGCACGTAAGATCATCATAATACTATATGTTATTTTATTAATAAAGAAATAAAATTCGTCGTAAGTATTGGACATAAACATTAAAGAGGAACAACCTCAAAATATTTCATTTACTTTAATTTCGAATCTACATACACATTTTAAATTTGATTATATACATACATATATAATGGATTTATTTTAACTATTATAATAGTTTTTCTTTTTTTTTGTCTAAAGTGGGTTACTGACTTCAGTTTCAAACTAGTTTTTATGTATATTTCCCTAACAAAATCGGCTTTAAAAATAAATCAGCTTAAAATTTGTTTTGAAATCGTAAATAAAGTTACAAATAATTTTTATATGTAATATTTTCGTGTTAAACTTTATCGTTTCTTTTATATTTAATTTAAATTAACATTTGTTTCATTGTTTTCTTTTTAGTATTTGTTGCTAAACCGTTTTGGTTCCAAGTTTTGTTTAAATACATATTGAAGTATATACTAAATTTTAAGTTAAAATATTTCCTTAATAATATTTTACATGTATCTCGTGTATTAATTTTTCTTTTTGATAAAATAAATATATTTGCAAATACATGCTTTTGTTCTGCTATCTCCAATGTTGTTTCAGTTAAAATCTTGTTTCTTTTAAACTTGTAGATCATGGTACAATAATAATGGTTATTATTGTACTATGCTTGTAGATATATTGTCCAATTATAAATTTTTTTATGTAAATAAAATGGAAAAGTGAGAAATCTCATGCGGAATTTATATTCATAATAGGAGGAAAAGGGAAAAATTCCCACGGAATTATTATTCGTAATTGGGCTGATAATAAATACATATGTACATACATATCGCTCCTTTATTGCAACGTAGTCATATCTCAAACGTGGCAAAATGCATTTAAAGTTTTCAAAGCGTAAGCATTTATATGGACGGCTTGAGCATGTAAGCGGTTATAACTTGGGTTTAGATAGAGATATGTTTATGCAAATTTTTTTTACAAATAAAGAATGTATTGAGAAACTCTTTTTCGTCAGTAACTGAAAATTTTTGTTTTTTGAGATATGACTATGTTGCAATAAAGGAGCGATATGTTATGCGCATAGATTATACAACATGTCATCTTTACTTTTAATAACAAAGTTTTAGTTACCACACTAAAAACACTTATGTACTCAAAAAACAACAATTAGAATATAATAGAATAATAGTCCAAAAAATAAACCAAATTATATAAACAAAATAAAAATCCCCGAAAAATCTCATAAATTCCCCAAAGCATAAAAATTATCCTCAACGAATTCCCCAATCCCCAAACCAAATTTTTCTACACCATTTTGAAAAAAAATTTGGGGATAAATCCTCTAATCTGACAACACTGCTGACACTGTGCGGTCTGATTTTTGATTTTCGGTCTGCGGGTGGAGGGGCGGGGCAAAATCCAATTTTCATAAAAAAGTGGGTGGGACCGCGCCCCTTTTTAGGATAATTAAAAATCGTAAATCTTAACTACTAGACCGGTCGTCATTAAATTTTCAGAATAGGATATTCTTACGAAATAATAAATTCTTGACTATAACAAGGGGGTTCATCTAGTAAATAATAAATATGTGCAAATAAAATTATGAAAAAAGAAAGAAAATGACAGCCGGACAAATCGGTCGACGTATTGGAATAATGTCGTATGAAAGGAAATTAAAAATTGCACCGAAAATATACAGACTAGTCTAATACATATTAACCAGATAATATTTTAGAAAATGAGCGGAAACAGTGTCTTCTAAGCGAATATTAGATAATTCAGGATATTGTCTGTTAAGTTTCTTGATATTTTTTAGATCAGACAAAAAATGTTAACTGGGTTATTAGCAAGCGTTTGTTTAAATAGATCCCTTCTTTATATTCGGTTATAACGAATCGCATATGTATACTCTTTTTTTAATGTGCTGTTTCCATAATACAGCCAAATCACTTGTGTAGAAATTTTATGTGGGATTCACTCAAAAAACCGAGTGGTTTTATAAAAATTTTCTACTAAAACCAATGGTTTGTGTTATAGAAAACGCACATAAGTTTATATTATGCTAAAAATTATGTCGTTACGATATCTGATGATTGATGGTGGCTGTAATTTTCTAAACACTTGCATTCAGAAGTAATACCCAACAAACTTTGCAAAATTATCGAAAAACGGAGAAGTGTTACGTCTGTAAAAAGAAAAATCTTCGTTAAGCACAATTTTGTGGGTGTCACATTCGGTTTAAAAAAAAAATAATATCAAAAATATACATATGCACACCATAAATTAATGTGTCTATTTTTGAATGTATGTAATTAATCTTATTCCTACTTAAATAATTAAATTGAAAAAATATAACATCTAAGAACTTAGTTAAGAATTTATATATAAAAAGGGTATTTAGTCAGACGGTTTAGCCCAAACACGATTTATTCCGTATTTAATTTCGCCTCCCACTTTGTCTAGTTGTGTGAAAGCTTCGGCATTAACACGTATCCAAATGTCTACGCCATTGTTATTTGGTCTTTCACGTTCTTTAATAACTTTCCAATCTTTGGTGCTTATTGAAGGATTTTGTAATTTTATTAATGACATACATAGTTCCGTTTGTAGAGTAGGAGGCGGTATATAAACTTTAATTATATGGTGGTTAATATTAGATATAGGAAAAGCTTCAAGTTTGGCTCCACCCCATAAATTATCCAAATTGATAATAAATTTCATAATAAAATTAAAAGCATTTTCATTGTGACATCCAACAATTTTAATTCCCCGTTGCCATTTTGCACCATCGAATAGACCAATACTTCTATCATTAGAATGTAACATTTCACTGTTAAGAGCTTCTAATAAACGCTTTTCAACCATAAGCCATTTGTCAGTGTCAATTCTCCAAAATGGATGGCTACGATCAATTATAACAATTTGCAAACCAGGTGGACTCAATATGGTATTTAACGGTTTAAGCCATTGAAGTTTCGAATAATCATAATAATCAGGAGGTTTTTCAGTGCGGCTAGCTGATGTCGAAGAATTTGAACTAAAAGTGGGCTTCTCTTGAATAGGGTTATTTTGTTTAGTGTTGTTGGAAATATTTGGTTCCCTCTCTGTTAAAGCTTCTGCGGTGTGGTTGTTTTGGGCACTTTTCTTCCTTAATCTATAATGTCGCCTACGTTTTCTCCTTTTAATTATCGAGCTCTGCAAACTGGGGGTATGTTGGATATTAAAAGCGACATTACTGGAACCATTACTATTTGTAATAGGTTGTATTGTTTCATCTACCAAATGGACGCATTTATTTTCAACTTTAACAGAAGAGCAATAGTATCTATTTGGAGCTGTTGGCACATGTGTTTCTTGGTCGGAAACTTCTCCCAATATGCAAATATTGTCATCGTCACTTATTTCAATGATTTGCCTCTCTTCCTCAATTATTTCTAAATTGACGCAATTATTTTCAACTTTAACAGAAGAGCAATTGCTTATATTGGGAGCTGCTGGCACACGCGTTTCTTGATCGGAAACTTCTTCCAATATACAAATATTGTCATCGTCGCTTATTTCAATGATTTGCCTCTCTTCCTCAATTAGTTCCACATCTTGAGACATTTCCTACAATTATGCGTAATAAAGAAAGTTCATAAAGCTTTTTAATGGCCTCGTGATTGATTCTTACCACTACTTTTATAGAACTTTTGTTAACAATGCGTAATAATTTTAGTGGCCGATTTCTATTTGTGCAAAATTTGCAATAATTATAAATCTTATTAGACTTAAATTAGATACCTTTAACTGTGTAATATGTATTTACGGATCAAACAACAATTGTTTATTACAATCATGGTGGAATAATAAGGTGCGCGTATCAACGCAACAACAAAATCGACATGCATTTTGTTTGTGTAAAATTAATTCAACATTGTCAAAACAAAGCTGTATACAAAACAAAACAAAAGTTGTTTTGTATGTATTTATTGGTTATGCAAAAACAAAAAGCATAACGTAAACAATAATATTCATGATGGCGGCCAAAAATGTAAACAACTTTTGACAAGACCGAATTAACTTACCATATTTTTGCAGATTATTTAACGGTCAAAACACAACCCTACAAAAAACCATATTCCTTCTTGCACAGACCTGATTATTAGACCATGATTACAATAAATGCTTATGGTGTCCAAGATCCAATAATAAGGTCTGCGCAAGACGCAACACGGTTTTTTTTAGGGTTGTGTTTTGATCGTTAAATAATCTGCAAAAAATGGTAAATTTCACAGTCTTTTCAAAAGTTGTTTACATTTTTGGCCGTTATAAATATTTTTGTTTACGTTATGCTTTTTGGTTTTGCATAACCACTTTATTGTTTTAGTGTTAAGCAGACCTTATTATTATTGGATCATGATGGTGTCAAATAATTTGTAAATAGTTATTATAGCCTTTTTCCACTAGCATACATTTTAGAGGAATGAATGGAATATGTTGAAAATGTCAAATTGCATTTCCATTGGCAACATCTAACATCTACCATCTTCTCAGCTGTCAAAAATATAAAAATACTTAACGCTGCGTTTACACATGAAAGTAATTTCATGATAGTTCCCTATACGTATTATCAATGAAAGAGAAATAAAAAACAACAGAATTTCATGAAAATTTCTTGAAAGTTTTTATGAAACTGAAATTTTAGTTTTAAAATGTCGTCAAAGGGAAAGCTTAATATATTTCTTCCATTGCTGTTTTTTGTTATTTTTATTTTTCAGAGTTGCCAGTATAATTAACCAAGCCGAGTTTTAGGAAACGCATTAAAACTAAAATTTATTTTTATAATTCTTTTAATATTTTTAAATTATAATTAGAAAAATTGTTTGTTATATATGCTTAAAATGAAACTGTTAGAATTATTTGTTTAAACGCTTAAAACAAGTAGCTTTTGTACCTGCTTTTTAAAACAATCCTGAAATTTTTCATGATTATTTTTACCTGGCAACACACCTTTGGTTATTATCATTTCTTTCAGAAAGTATATTGAAAGTGTCAAAAAATTACTTTCAAGAAATTTTCGTTGAAAGCAGAGCTGAAAGTTGACTGAAAGTGACAAATATATGAATGTGTTTGTGAGGAATTGTGAGTGTATTGCGACTTTCATGAAATTACTTTCATGTGTAAACGCTATGTAAGCTGGAGTTACATACCACGCGTTATACGCGTTTCATGCGTCTGTCAGAAAAGTAGAATCACTGCATTTGCATGTGATAAGTTACACAGCACGACGCGTAGAACGCGCGCGACGCGAAAAGTAGATCTACTTTCTACTTTTGTACGCGTCAGACGCGTCATATAAATAAACACAGCTGTATTTGTTAGTCATGGATGATAAATAATATTCAATTTCCAATGTTATCGATAAATATTTTTGTGTCGTGGATAAATTGTTTAATTTTTTTTTTTTCATAAAAAGTGCTGAATATACAAAAATATTTTGTAATTAAGCTTGTAAATATTGAACACAATAATAAAATGCATTTTAATGCACATTTTACTACAATTATGTAATCAACAAAATTTGCATTTAATTATCGATAACTTTTAAGTTGTTTGTATCATCTCCATTGCATGTTTATTAAAAACAAAAAGTGTAAAATATTGTGTGCGAAATGGAAGAGCAATTAATAAATTCTATTAATTCTTTTAAAACATCGATTTCACTGTCCATTTTTGCCAAAACAATTTACTTTATTTAACTGGTATGTATGTACAAGTAAACAAGTTCACTTTACTTGAACAACAGCTGATCAATACGAACAGTTTGGCGCATAGAACGCGTTGCATGTAACTTGAATTTCAAAAAAGTGTACAACGCGTACAACGCGTAGAACGCGTGACGCGTAGGACGCGTGGTATGTAACTCCAGCTTTATAGCCTTTTTCCACTACGCAACATCTAACATCTACCATCAATTTGAGAAGATGTTAACATCTTCCCATAATAGCCTTTTTCCACTACGCAACATCTAACATCTACCATCAATTTGAGAAGATGTTAACATCTTCCCATAAGAAATACACAGCATAGAATACATAGAATACCTGTGATACACAGTACTAAAAGTCAACATCTTTCTACATCTTTAAAAGATGTTCCTATATCATTTTGTTCCAATCAACATCTTCCGATAATTTTAATGTCATCTCTAGCAAAATGTCAGATACATACATATTGATAGTTTCATTTTTTGTGAATGACATACATAAATGACATATGTACATGAATGACATACATACATAAATTATCTTCATATTCATCTTTCATAATGGGTCGCAAATTTTCTGCATTAACAATTGTGTTTGTTCTTGTAAAGCATGAACGAGTCCAATTATTAATGTTTCTTCAAAATTCATTTTAATTTAACATTTATTTTTTTTCCACAAAAAATTATGCTGTAAGTATTTTTATATTTTTGACAGCTGAGAAGATGGTAGATGTAATGGTGTTTTCTTTTCTGAACAAAAATGTTGCCCTTTCAATGTGAAACACTTTTTACAGTTTGCACCTACCTTTAAAAAGTGGTACATTTTTTATTGCCACAATGGTACAAAATATTTGAGGCTTAACATTACTTAACATTAATTAATTAATTATCGTTTTAATTATAAGTTTTTTCGCTTAAGTAAGTAGAATGACAAAAATACAAGTTCTTACTTGTATAAAAATATACTAAACAAAGTTGTAAAAATGGGCAGTATCTCACCCCGACCTGATAGTTGAGGACAAAATATGTTGCATATTTTGCCATTTATTGGTGCAACATAATTAGAAAGGAACGAAATCGCTTTTAAATATGTTACATATTTTTTAGAATGGATCACGAAAATTAAAGAATGTAGTAGAGGTGAGTAGCTCCTGAACGAACTAGTTCAACTGAACGATTTACACAAGTGAGCTAAATGAGCCGCTCACCTTACTGAGCGTTTTTAGCTCAGTAAGTGAGCGCTCTTTACAATCAATCAATTCAATTTCATGTATTATGACAATTGGATTTTACGTACCATAAGAGCTTTTATTTCGTATGGAATATGACATTTGGCACAATACAATACTTTTGCGATAGTATCTACAGTATTGTATTAAAAAAGGGTTGATTTTGATAGCCAGCGTTGCCAAATAAGCTAATTTATCTTTACTTTATAGTTTTTCTAAGCATTGATCAATTTTGAAATAATTTATTTAAAACATTAAATATATAAATACAGCAGACTGCAGGATTTATATTTCACCGTATTGGTCTGAATTTTGTTATATTAATTCCAATTTCTGAACCTATTATTCCTGCCCCATTTTGCTTATATCACAGTGCTAAGGTTTAAACTTACTTCTTTATACCTGCTAATATTGGGAAGAATAACAACCAAAGTATTTTTGAATTAAATCATTTAACGCCAAACGTAAATCATGAAACAGATGATGATGACTGATACTCATTAGGTTTAACGAATAATTAAAAAAAAAAGTTTATTGATAAGTTTTGGGAACAGAATTATTGGAATACCAATTATACTAACAACTTTAAATTTAGTATCATTATTTTCAAATAATAGAAACTTAAAAATATGTTTGGGGCAAAGGAAAATATTTAAGCAATTTTCCGAAAAATCACTCATTTATAAAACTTTTTGATGCATGAATATTTTTTCACAATTTTTTTACATAAATTAATTATTTTGAATTTTTCTTATATTTGTTTTTTTACATGGGTGTCACTTGATTAAGATTTGTTTCAATTTACTAAACTGTCACACATTTCAAAATTGACTATCAATTTTATATAAATTTTATTCTCAAGTTTTGTTTCAATTTTTCATTCAAGTAACACTGCAGTCAGACGTTCAAGTTTTTATTCAATTCTCTTTCAAGAAATTTACACAAACTGCTAGTCAAAATTCACAAAAATTGAAGGCTGTGACGTAGGCTGCACGCAATTTGCTTTCAAGAACACAAATATTATGGCGGCAGAATATATGTACTTATGTATGTATATGAAAACTAACGAGAGTTTATAATCAAATGGCAATCAGCTGCTTTCTTGAAAGCAATTTGAAACACTCAATTGAACGAAAATTTGAAAGCAAATTCTCAGCAAATTTTAAAAGTGTGACTGTATTGGTAAAAAAATGAGAGAGGATTGAATCTTGAAACAAAAATTAAATGAAAACTTGATCGTGTGACACCTATGTTAGGCTATGTCTTAATAAAAAATATATAAAATTAGCTGTATATTGGAGCTTATTTTTATATAACTAAAATTAAGCTGTTTTCCAAATTAGTTGTTTAAAAATAAAAACGTTATGGTAACGCTGATATAGCAGAAACATTTTTTGTTTTCGCTTTGTTTACTTTCGTAACAAAGATAGACTGAGCTGAAACCAATGGAGCTAATGTATTTTACTGAACTAAAGTGAGCTATTGAACTAAAGTGAGCTGTTGAACTAAACTGAGCTACTGAACTAAAGTGAGCTATTGAACTAAACTGAGCTACTGAACTAAAGTGAGCTATTGAACTAAAAGAGCGAACTAGTTCAGTTAACTGAGCTGAGCGGAAAAGAGCGCTCACTCAACTGAGCTGAAAAACCCAACTCTAGAATGTAGCATAAATGCAACACTTTTTTCAGAAAAGAAAACGCCATTAGATGTTGCCAATGGAAATGCAATTTGACATTTTCAACATTTTCCATTCATTCCTCTAAAATGTATGCTAGTGGAAAAAGGCTATAAGAAATACACAGTACTAAAAGTCAACATCTTTCTACATCTTTAAAAGATGTTCCTAAGCCATTTTGTTCCAATCAA
The DNA here is from genome assembly GCA_947311025.1 of Lypha dubia. Taxonomy (NCBI): domain Eukaryota; kingdom Metazoa; phylum Arthropoda; class Insecta; order Diptera; family Tachinidae; genus Lypha; species Lypha dubia. The sequence goes on from OX371263.1 coordinate 54,528,946, forward strand.
CATCTTCCGATAATTTTAATGTCATCTCTAGCAAAATGACAGATACATACATATTGACCGTTTAATTTTTTGTGAATGACATATGTATGTATACATAATTGTTTAAGAAAAAATAAAGAAAAATATATCAAAATGAGTGGCACACGTAAGTTTTTACTTTTTTTTAACTTTATTTTATATGTTGTACATATTTAAATATAATAATTTATTTTTGGTTTTAGTAAAGAAAAGCACTGCTCGTCGCATAGTATGGAACCAGGATTTGGAAAACATGTTGCTGGACTTATGGGATGATAAAATAGAAGAGTTGAGAGGCACAAGAAAGAACTCTCATGTCTTTCAGGAAATCGCTTTTTTTGCTATGCATACGGTGACCATCCGTCCTTTTTTTTAAAAGGACAGTCCTTTTTTTTGACACAACGTCCTTTAAAATTTAAACAAAATAAATTGTCCTTTTTTAATTGTATTGTCCTTTTTTTGTCCTTTATTTTTGATGGCTAATGTTCTTCTTTAGTTTCCAAAATTAAAAGTTTCATTTTCTCAAAATACCGAAATTTTAAACTCAATACAATATAAATTTATAACCAGGAATTGTCTGGCAACACTGAAAAGTCCAATGTGTCAAATTTTCAGTCGGCTTTCAAATGGACTGTGCAGAATTTAAATTGTTTTTAACAAATAACATTGATATAATAAAAAAATACATTCTTCAGAAAAATATCAATAATAGAAAATCCTTAAACTATTGTTTTTAGTTATTTTTATTTATTGAATTTTTTTATATTTGTATAATTGGCTAAATTTTATTTCTTTGTTAATTTTGATTAATTAATTAATTTTTTGTTTTAACGACGTGTGAACTTCTAGGCATATATAATTTCTGTTTTAAACATTAAAATAAGTACATACATACATATGTAACTACTTGTACTAGTCACTAATATTACATTGTTGTAATTATATTTTTATTTTATTGATATAAAATATATCTGTGTAATTAAGTTAATACCAATAATTTTTATTTAATTTTGGGTGTCCTTTGTTGTCGAAAAATATGGTCACCGTAGCTATGCATATAAAAACTTTAAATAAATAAAAAACCAAAGAATTCATATAAGAAGTTCGTGTTAATTCTTTTTTCTGAACACTGCATTAACAATTCTGTTTGTTCTTGTAAATTATGAACGAGTCCAATTATTAATGCTTCTTCAAAATCCATTTTAACTTTATTTTAATTATTTCCACAATAAATTATGCTGTAAGTATTTTTATATTTTTGACAGCTGAGAAGATGGTAGATGTTAGATGTTGCCAATGCAATTTGACATTTTCAACATATTCCATTCATTCCTCTAAAATGTATGCTAGTGGAAAAAGGCTATTACAGCATAATTTATTGTGGAAAAAATTAAAATGGATTTTGAAGAAGCATTAAAAAGTAAGTAAAAACTTACGTGTGCCACTCATTTTGATATACATATTTTTCTTTATTTTTTCTTACACAATTATGTATACATACATATGTCATTCACAAAAAATTAAACTGTCAATATGTATGTATCTGTCATTTTGCTAGAGATGACATTAAAATTATCGGAATATGTTGATTGGAAGAAAATGATTTAGGAACATCTTTTAAAGATGTAGAAAGATGGTGACTTTTAGTACTGTGTATTTCTTATACTACGTTCACACGGAACATGCTTCGCTCTCTATTCATGCTTCACACCCCAATCATGGGCGAAGCAACATGCTTCGCCATACAAAATTGTGAGAGCGAAGCATGTAGATTCATATTGAATCTACTTGTGAAGCATGGAAAATTGGTGTCTTATATAAATTTTCTCGGAGTTTATCGGAAGTTTATCTGAACTAGCTTCAAAAAATAACAACAAAAACTTTAATTAAAAGTGAAAAATTGATTTAAAACTATAAAGATAAAACAACAATGGAAACAAAATATATGTTTGTGCATTTTTAAAAATGCGTAATAATTTTAACTTATTTTTTTTGTCCATTTTAGATTTTATTTGTAATTAAAAAGAGAACTGTCAAATCGAAGCAAGTACATGAGTCGTGTGAACAGCTAGATTCATAAACATGCTTCAGAAAGCGAAGCAAGTGCTTCATCTTGTCGTGTGAACATAGTATTATGGGAAGATGTTCACATCTTCTCAAATTGATGGTAGATGCATAGCTGCCAGATTTTTTTTGGTAATATCGTCATAATTTTGGGCAAAAATCATCATTATCGTCAATATAGCTTATTGAAATCGTCATAAAAACGTCAAATGAAAAAACCGCCTTTTTACCAACAAAACATTTTTTTATTAGAGGCAAACCATAACAAAACTCTTAAATCAACAAATCTCAAATTAAAAAACAGCGTTATTTAAAATACAGAGATCAAATACTTCACTTAGAATTCACAATAAAATCACATGTAATAGATTGCATATTTTTCAATACTTTGAAATATATTTATACATTGTATGGAAAAAAAACAAAAAAAATCAAATCCTTTAGTTATTTTTTTCAATTTAGTAAAATATGCATTTTAAATTTCATTTTTGGAAACACTTTTTCAAAAAATGCATCAAAACTACAATAAAATTTATACAATAAAATATCATTTTTTTAAGAAAATAGTCATATACATATGTATATGTATAATATATTTTACAAATATATATTGCAATTAAAGATATTGATTAATTGGTACAAATGTCAGATCATAGCAGGTACATTTGTTTAGCTTTAAATAATCTTTTGAATATAATATTGCCTCCAAAGACGACTTTTTCAATTTCTTATTTTAGTCTTATTTACGTTTACCTGACTAAATATTCTTTCTATATTTGCTGAATAATGTGTTAAAACTAGGATTTTTGTAATAAATTTAGTCAAAATCGGAAACAAAAGACTAGAATCCTTCATTTGTATCTCAGATGGTTTTTTCCAAAAATCCAATATTTATATGTTTTTATCAGAACAATAATTTCAATTGTCTGAACTCTGTTTCTAGCTCTTGGTTTTCACTTTCTTCAACAAAATAGGAAAATTATCTTATAATTTCAGAAAACCAACTTTTTTTCTTCATTAATAATATTCAATGGATTAATTTGGCCAAGAGCTTTATATTTATTTTCAAAATCAAATCTTGATAATAGCTGATCTATATAATTATTAACACAATTATTGCTACTATCATATTCTTCTTTTGAATTTACTTGTGATTCTTCCAACACGTCTCTGGCAAATATTCCTAAATAAGTGTCCTCAAAATTTAAAAATTTTTTTTGTTTTTATAATCAGTTAAATAAAAGTTTTCAGTTTCAAGCATACTAGCTTTTAAAAAGTTTCTCATTACAATTTTCAGCAGTTCAAGGTTGCTCTAATAGTACAAATAAATGTTGCAAACTAGAATTATTTAAAATCGTCAAAATTAGGGTATAAATCTGCCCATCGTCACTATGTCATTTTTAGAACCCAAAATCGTCAAAATGACGATAAATCGTCAAATCTGGCAGCTATGGATAGATGTTAGATGTTGCGTAGTGGAAAAAGGCTATTATCGATAAAATGCTTTTGGTGGAAACAGTGCTGCCCTCTTGCTTTCAGTTTTTTTGTAAGCAAACACAAAATGTATCATGAAAAATTTTTTGACATGGTATAATAAAAACACATAAAATCGTCTTGCCACCTGTAGAAGAATATTTTTGTTTTACCAGAGCAATAATCTGATTAAAAATTTCTAGCATCGTCTAAGCAAAAATTTTATTTGGAAATTTTATATATTAAATAAAAAAAAAACTCCTGTAAAGAAAAAAGTCTAATATCACATAAGAAACTTAAACCTAACAATCAGCGTTGTCAACTTTGAAATTTCAAAACGCACCAAAATGAAGAAAAAAACGCGCCATTCAACAAAAAACGCACCAAGTTCAGAATTTTTTTTTTATTGAAAATTTTTATTGAATTAATTTTGCATCTTTACAACATTTAACTTAAGTGCAAAATTCTAAACACACGTTGTGATTCCCAAATCTTTTTGTATTTCGCTTATGATCTCCTTTTTAGATTCCATTATTGACACTAACCTTAAGTATTTCTTGTAGTAAATATAAATTTTATTAATTTTAGTGTTACAACACTTTATATAAACTTTTACGCATTTTATAAAAAAATAACAATGATGGCAGGTCTCAAGAATACTTTGTTTTTGCTAATCTCTTTAACAGACTTGACAGCAACTTTTACGACAAAAACTCTGAAAATCTAAAAGGGACAACCAATTTCTTATAATGAAATGTTACAAATTATCTATAACAACATGAAACGGGTTTTGTGAATGTGTTTTGGTACCTCTTAAACATCATTAATGGTTGCTCTTATAATGGTCTGTAAAATTGAATGTAAAAATTGTACACAATTAAATGAAACGGTATTGAAACAACTGTATTTTTTGTACAAAATTCTTTTTTCTCATACCGAAACAAAAAATTCTGTTTAATATGCTTTGGAACCAAAATTAAAAAAACGCACCAAAATTAAATAAAAAGCGCACCACGCACCAACTCAGATATTTTTCGCACAAAACCTTTAGAAAAGCACCAAAAAAGGTGCGAAACGCACCAAGTTGACAACGCTGCTAACAATGCATTTTTAACAGACGAAATACTTGTAAAAGCAGTAAAAAGCCGTTGTGTTTGGCAGCGGCTCGAATTCACAAAAGCAGCGATAATGTCCGGCTTCGAAACGATCTGATTTTGACACACAGAAAACATTTTACACTAACCATGGTGGAATAATAAGGTGCGCGCAAGAAGGAATATGGTTTTTTGTAGGGTTATGTTTTGACCGTTAAATAATCTGCAAAAATATGGTAAGTTACTTCGGTCTTGTCAAAAGTTGTTTACATTTTTGGCCGCCATCATGAATATATTTGTTTACGTTATGCTTTTTGTTTTTGCATAACCACTATGTATGTTATGTATACAGCTTTTTTTTTGACAACATTGGCTAATTTTTAACAAACAAAAAGCATGTCGTTTTTTGTTGTTGCGTTGATAAGCGCACCTTATTAATTTCACCATGACACTAAAGCTGGATTCACCCATTGTTTCGGAACAAAATTTTTGTCCGGACAAAATTTTTTTTATATGAAGTTTGGCGTTTCTCTTTTTGAGAGTGAGAGAAAAAGAGAATAAAATTTGTTCGGAACATTTTTTGGTTGAATTGGTTTAATTTTAAATTTTGTCCGGACAAAGTTGAAACAAGATGCCACCTATTTTATTTTCTCAGCCAAAGTTGAAGCGAGCTGCCACATAATGTTTTAAGTATGTATAATAAAAGCACATAGTAACTTATATGCAGTAAAATAAAAATAAAGAAAAGCTCAATTGCTAGTAAAAAAACTAGCTGATTTTGGAACAAATCTAGTTTAGTGACGCAGCTCCAAATGAAAAAAAAATTACATAGGGCGATAGAAAATCAAAAAATAAGACGAAAATTTTATGTGGTAACTTTCTCGGAAACGCATAGTTTTCGAGTTATTGGCCTCTGAAGTTTGTATATATATGTGCGATTTCCATTTGCATTTCTCAACGTATAAGGACAATTTTGGTATCATTTGAAAGCTTTTGACTAGATCTATATGAATTTGCAAATTTTCTATTTAAATTTTAAAATCTTTAGGTGTCAAAGCGGTTTTTTACATTGTCTGCATCGCCGGCCTTCGGCCGGGCTTAATGATTTTCTCCACCATGGTATATCCCGACACGGCGGTATATAGAATAGTTTTTCTGCATAGCCGGCCTTCGGCCGGGCTTAGTGATTTTCTTCACCATGTTATATCCCGACACGGCGGTATATAGAATAGATTTTCTGCATAGCCGGCCTTCGGCCTGGCTTAATAATTTTCTCCACAATGGTATTTCCCGACACGGTGGTATATAGAATAGATGTTCTTTATAGCCGGCCTTTGGCCGGGCCTAATGATTTTCTCCACCTTGTACACCAACACAATGATATAGAAAATATAATATTTATGACATCAGATTGTACGCTGGAGGAAGTGTTTGACAGATATTATCCACACTAATTTATTTTAATATAGGTTAGCAGGTTGCTGGAAATTATATTCTAGCCCACTTAAGTCCAAAAAACAATATTTTTTTTTAAATATCACAAAAATCTTCTGTATTTTAACAAATTCATATAGATCTAGTCAAAAGCTTTCAAATGATACCAAAATTGGCCTTATACGTTGAGAAATGCAAAGGGAAATCGCACATATATATACAAACTTCAGAGGACAATAACTCGAAAACTATGCGTTTCCGAGAAAGTTACCACATAAAATTTTCGTCTTATTTTTTGATTTTCTATCGCCCTATGTAATTTTTTTTTCATTTGGAGCTGCGTCACTAAACTAGATTTAAGCCCTGATTTTTATTAATTCTTTTTAACATGTAACTTTCTTATTAAGCAATAAAAAATAAGTGCGTTTGACATATAAAACACCAAATTTAATTCATCTGTCACTGTACTGCCAGCTTATAAATTTAATAAAACACATGTATTTCATACGGTAGCTTTGATTTTCCAGACAAATTGTTCGAAATGAGTGAATCGAGTTGCAAAAATGTTTCAGAACAAAAAATTTTGTCCGGACAAAAATTTTGTTCGGAAACAATGGGTGAATCCAGCTTAACAAAATGCCTGTTGTTTTTGTGACGTTGTATTTGTTTTCGAGAGAAGACTACCTAATATATTATATCCATGGTGGAATTAATAAGGTGCGCGCAAGAAGGAATATGGTTTTTGTAGGGTTGTGTTTTGACCGTTAAATAATCTGCAAAAATATGGTAAGTTACTTCGGTCTTGTCAAAAGTTGTTTACATTTTTGGGCTTAAATGCAGTTTAGTGAAGCTTCACCAAATTAAATAAAAATTAGCCTATGTGATAGAAAATTAAAAAATAAGAAGAAAAAATTAAATAAAAAAGTTGGCGGCAACGCATAGTTTACGAGTTATTGGCCTCTGAAGTTTTCATATATATGTGCGATTTCCCTTTGCATTTCTCAACGTACTTTAGTGAAGTTACACCAAATAAAATAAAAATTAGCCTATGTGATAGAAAATCAAAAAATAAGAAGAAAATATTAAATAAAAAAGTTGGCGGCAACGCATAGTTTTCGAGTTATTGGCCTCTGAAGTTTTCATATAAAGCTATGAAGAAAATCTAGTCTATATACCGCCGTGTCGGGATATACCATGGTGGAGAAAATCATTAAGCCCGGCCGAAGGCCGGCTATGCAAAAATTCTATTCTATATACCGCCGTGTCGGGATATACCATGGTGGAGAAAATCATTGAGCCCGGCCGAAGGCCGGCTATGTGGGCAAACTTTACAATTAAAAATAAACTTCTTCTTAATTATTAATACGTTTTATTAAATAAATATATTTACGTAATGCATAATTTAATTTTGAATTCAAATATTATTCGCTTTCTATCACATAGGCTAATTTTTATTTAATTTGGTGAAGCTTCACTAAAGTGCATTTGTTCCCATTTTTGGCCGCCATCATGAATGGCTGAATGGCAAAAACAGATGAGAACAACATGAAGAAAACAAAAACAATTTGTAGAATTATGTATAACAAAGCATAACAAACCAAAATTGCGTACGAAAATTGTAAACAGCTTTTGACAGTCAGACATTACCACTAAACGAGAAAAAAATTAATCAGCTGCTTAGATGCATATACTTGGTATAAATTTACTTTGGTATGTATGTATTTCTGAAACTGCATTTTTATTTGAACTTTAAATCTAGAGCATGGTCTAATAATCAGGTCTACGCAAGAAGGAATATGATTTTTTGTAGGGTTGTGTTTTGACCGTTAAATAATCTGCAAAAATATGGTAAGTTAATTCGGTCTTGTCAAAAGTTGTTTACATTTTTGGCCGCCATCATGAATATTTTTGTTTACGTTATGCTTTTTGTTTTTGCATAACCAATAAATACATACAAAACAACTTTTGTTTTGTTTTGTATACAGCTTTGTTTTGACAATGTTGAATTAATTTTACACAAACAAAATGCATGTCGATTTTGTTGTTGCGTTGATACGCGCACCTTATTATTCCACCATGATCTAGAGTTGACCTAACTTACATACTTATGTATGTATGTACATATGTAGCTAAGGTCAATTGGGATGCTTTAAAATTAACGTTTTTTTTTTTTGCCTTTATAATATGGGAAAGAATTCTTGGAAAAATATTGTCAAGCTTACAGGTTGCCTAGAAATGAGATGGAATTGTACCTATCAAGAACTTGCTCCTTATTTTGATCTCAGTACTTTTTACGGCCGAAACTTTTTGGATACGAACTTGGCCTTATTTTCACATTTATGTTTTTGTGTGGATTATTTCTTTTCTTGAAATTCATTAGGTATTTGTTTTAAAAGCATTTTTAATCCACTAACAATGTTTTAAAATTATTATTCGGTGTCCGGATAAGGGTCTGCAATCAATTAACCGGACTATCTAGTTTTTACTGTGTACAAATGATTAATAAATACACATTTTAATTTTATTTACGAAATTATTCAGTGTTTGGTTTATTGATATACCATTACATTTGTAATTGATTATAATTTACATATAATGTGTATGTATATCTATAAGGGAAATATATGTAAAAGCAATACAAATATTTCATAGTACAATTGTAAATAATTTATTGTATTTACCGCCAAACAGATAAAATAGTAATTTCTTTTAAAAAAGAAGAAAAAGTAATAAATTAATATAAGCATATAAAATATTGTTATGAATAAATAATCGTACATATTAAAAAAAAAATTCTGGTAATTTTTAAAACTAATACATTTTGAGCAGTAATTCGATATGGTAGGACAATTTGGAGAAAGCAAAAGATTCGCAAAAATATTATAAATTTCAAATATATAATTATTAAATTTAATAAATTATATTAGTTTAGTTAAAGAAAATAATTAGTGTCTTATTCATAATAGTTATGAAATACTAATTTATAAAAGGTTTATTATTTTTGTATAGAAATTTTGTGTTATACAGTTATGCGATGGAAATCGATATCGAAAGGAACCGACTTAAAAACGAAAACAGTGAAGATATGCTTAGTTTGAGAAAATTTAAACATATTTTTAGAAGATTTCAAATGTTTTATTTGTAGGCTTTTCACAAAGTTTTAAAAATTACAATTTTTTTACACCCGATAACCTTTTATAAACATTTCATAAATTCTTATGAATTACACAGCATACGACTTTGGAAGTAGTTTATGCAGTTTATGTTTAATGCTTTTATTAAAAAAAATTTATTTAATTTTTTTCAAGCCATATTTTTTTGTGTAAACATTCTAAGCGTATTCTAGGTTTTTGTATGTGAGTGTGTGTGGGTATATTTTAATATTCGATGTGCCCAGAAGTTGTCAAAAATTTATCGTCTATAACGACCCAAATACGCCTTGCAATTAGGGCACGTGTGATGTACATCCATACAGTCGTCAATGCAACAGGGAATTAGACAGCAACCCAACCAACATCTAAAAAAAAAAACAAAAACACAATACATATACTATGTAGTTAAAACGTTGAATGATTTTTTATAAATCAAGAAAATTTATTTAGGATGGAAGCTGAAATTCAAAAGCTCCAAATATAATTTAAACTGGATTTTTATTAATATGTACATATGTATGTATGTATGAACATACAAATGTATGGCTAAATTCCATTTTGAAATGTTGAAGGTCGGTCAACCGGTTTCAACCAGAACTTCCCTGAGTTGTTTACCCAGTCACTAAATCTAAGCAGCACTAGCATTTTAGGGTTCTAGAAGACGAAAACTAATACGAAAATGTTCTTTGAACAAATTTAAATTTGAATACATGATGGGTCTGGGACTCATCAAATCTATGTACATTTTACTAAAAAAAAACAATACCATTAAAAAGTTTATTGTAGTTTTGTATGTAGGTGTTTTACTTGTAACCTGCTGAATGAATTCTACTACTGAATTTATTTTTTTGGGATTAGCATATTGATTTGTTTCAGAACACTTATGCCATCATGAATGGTGCCTAATATTTAGTATGGCCGACCATTTGTATGGACATAAATGCTCGTTCGAAAATGATAAAAGTTGGAACATGAAATATATTAATACATTCGTTGTTATTTATGAAAACCATAATATTAAACTTACCCCAATAATGCAATTACAAAGCCCGATAAATATGCAATCATTCCTGGTTCAGTGCGTGTTGTAGTTTCAATTTCAGCATGACAAGATGGGCATATCATATGCGTAGCGGTACGGCCGATCGGTACCACTGTGGTAACAATATGGGCATTTGTGGTTGTTGCAGCATGTGTAGGGGCAGCAACGGGTGTAAATGGACCCACAGGTTTTACGCCACCCACTGCTTCTTGATAGGAAGGTGGAGCCGATGGTGGTGGCACATATGTGTATTGTGGTGGTGATGGACCAGCTGCTTTACTCATTGTGCTTTAAGATTTTATTTACTTATTTCTGTCAGCTTATTACTTTATTATGTTTTGTACATAAGTTGTTGCGTTTTCGGTTTTATTGTTGGTTTTCCTATTTTTAGTCTAACGTTGTTGTACAATATAGTATGTACCGTATTTGTGCTAAAGGCAATTTTATTTTCCAAGGTAAATGCAATATTATTTCAAGTCTTTTCACTTTGTGCCTGCAATGAAATTGAAAAAAAGAATTTCAATTGATGAAAAAGAGTTAAAGTAGTTGTTGTATTGATTCTACATACATACATACTTACATAGTATGTACATAGTACGTTGCACAGAAAATTAGATATGTATGTATGTATGTTCGAATATAATTTTTTTGTTTTTCATTTTTATTTACTTTATTGGCAACGTTTAATAAATGTGTATGTATGTACATATGTATGTATATAATATAGTATGTATTATACATACATATATAGTCTATAATATAGACTCTATATATACAATATACATAAGTATAAACAATTAAGCCTGACATTCTGGGAGACGTCCGATAAAATGAGAATAAAAAATTTTTTAATTTCTAAAAATATCCACTTTAATATCTGGTGTACTGAATACCCCAATGTAAAGCATTGACAACTATCGAGTAATTAAAATTATTAGAAGTTGCCATCAATAATGCAGCATATATGTACGTACATATGTATGTAAATATGTATGTATGTATGTATGTATGTATGTATGTACATACTTATGTAGCAAATGATACATCAACATCAGCATTAACATTTGTTTATTTTCAACAGATCCCATCTAATCTAATAGATGCGAGGAAATGGTGTGTTGGTTGAATATTCAACGCATTTGAGTGATGACTCATTTTACGTAAACTAAAACTGTTTTTTTGGTGTAAAACGATTCTATTGTTTTGCTGTAAGAATCTCATGGTTTGAAATTTTAAAATTTTTCTTTCAAACGATTGAAATTTAATTAAAATACTTTTGTATTGCCAAAGTCCTGGTTGCTTTTATATTAAATAATATGCAAAGTTAAAGTTATAGGAAGAATTCTCAATATTGTGCAACTAAGTATTTCTATTGCTCAATCGAAAAAATTAACTCTGGAAGATTGGCTAACAGTTGTACAAATTTACTTTAGTATCTGAAATAAGATATTTGATCACATTCTTGTAATTAACTAGATTTTACTAGTGATTTCGTTCACACCACATGTGAATGAAAAAAAGTACTAAAAGCAAAAAGCCGCAAAAGTACCAGCGTTTTCACATATTAACCCAAAGAAAGTTCACTGTGTTGTTGTAAAAAAAATTTCTAGAAAACAAAAAGTTCCAACTTTTTCTTTTTTTTTTAATTAGGACCAGCACTCAGGGGATGACCCCTACGTATGCAGTGCATTGTGCCGGAACTCAGAGAGAGGGATAGAGTAGAGAAGATAGATGTTGAAAATGTAGAAGGCTTAACTCTTTTACAACTCTGCTTTGCGCGTTATGTTAATTTTTATAGCAGTGTTGAGGCGTCTCCGGTGTTAGGTAGACGCATTAACTTTGTTAAGCTGTATTGGCAGGCATTTTATTAATTGTTTTACTTCGCCGATGTTTCTGCAAAACGACGAAGGAGGGCGATGTTGTGTACATTAGCTTAGAACATCATCAATCGCTGTCGGAACAGTTTTTTAGTGACCAGTGCTATGGCTTCATCACTTAAATAGTCCGACAACAATTAATACAATGTCTCACTAATGTACAATTAGAGAAATTAATGATGTTGATTGACTTGCTCTGGCTAGGGTTTGAACCCAGGCCCCACGTCATTGTTTGCTTAGTAGTCAACGCGCTAACCACTTCAGCCAACACCACCCTTGTAACGTTTTTACGCTTAAAAAGTACATACTCTATATTTTAATCTAGGTCACATGCACAGAACTTCTCAAGAGAGATAGTACCAAAAGTAAAAAAGCACCATAAACAAAAAAGTACCAGTTTTAATTATATTTTTTTTCATTCCCAGAAAGTATATCTAATTATAAAAAAAGCTATATAAGATTAGTACAAAAATATGTAGAAGGTACCAAAACTACAAATTTGTCCCTATATTTTATTTCCGGTCACATGCTCTCGTCAAACAAATTTCACCGAAATTATCACGAGATCCCAATTTTCGCGAGAAGTGTTTCTGTACTCTAAAATTGAGCAAATGTGAGCACAGTATGATTCATCTTCTTGGACGAAACAGCTCGAATTTTTTTTTCGGACTAGTTGGGGCAGGTAGTCAAGAAATGCCTCGGAACTTTGATACACTTTTGACATGAAAAAACTTTTGTAACTCATCAAATAGTTGTTGTATTAAAAACGGAGAGAATACATTAGTCAATGCTAACCAGTGATGGATTTTGAGTTTTTATGTTTTGGGCCAAATTGACAATTTAAAAGGGCCAAAATAGCTTCGAGAGGGCCAACAAAACTTTTTTGGAATATATTTGACAACAAGCTTTTTTTTAAATAAAAAAAGGAGTAATACTAATACAGTATATGATTTTTATTTTAAATAAATATAAATAAATATAAATAAATACCATTACTCAAAAACGACACGAAATTTTATTTTCCAATACAAATTTTATTCATATGGAATTTTTTCCCGTTAGACAGTCTACTTAGTTTTTTTTGTGTTTACTTGATAATGGTACTAGACAAGGCGGATTCATAACAGGTGATCGCACTAATAAAAAAAGTAAAATGTGTAACAAAAACCACAAGCATTTTGTTTTTGTAAAATCATTGTACAATGTCAAAGTCAAGAAGCACATAGTGTGACATCCGACAATGATGAAAATGCAAAAATAAGCTTAACATATTACGTAACGCTGTTTTCAGAGATTTTATACCCCCCTCGTAACACTTTTTAATAATTTTTCAGTGGAAAATTTCCAATCCGTAACAAATCTTTAACCCCCCACCCCATGGAGCGTTACGTAATATGTGCACAGCCACCAAGCCCAAGACAGGTTTGCAAATAAAAGTAAGGAGTTTTTTCTTGACAATCAAAACAATGTTGTAAACAAAAGTAGGGTTCGAAACAGAGAGAAAATTGCATTGAAAATGTACTGAACGTTGAATTTTGAGCAGAAAGGGTCAAAATAGATTAGAAAGTACCACAGGGCCATCAAACATTCAAAAGTGCCACAAATGGCCCAATTGTGCCACATTTTCCATCACTGATGCTGACGGCTATCTAATGAGAAAACAAAATTCAGAGTTTTTACTTCTCATATGTATGTACGTCATATAAAAAAAGACCTAATATAGAAAACGGTGTGATGTGTAAGTTTTAGAGGTATTCACTTCGTTTTACTGGGCACAACGTTCCTTCTCATGTTGTTGTTTTTATTAAAAAATCTGATTCGGGAAGATAACCATTTATTATTACAAATGAAAAGAATTGAGTTTTTATTTCTTTTTAAGTTTTAGATTTTTTCGTGGCGCTGTACGTTATTTTCAAATATGTTTTCTCATTTAAGCAGGTTGATAGAAATTTTAAAGTAAACTAAAAACTTTGACAGTAGTAAGTAGAAATTAAATCAATCATCTATGATATCAATTATCCCCTAATAATTCAAAGTAACTTAAATTAAGTATTATGTTCCTTTATATTCAAAATAATCTTCAAATGTTTATTATTTGCAATGTCATACAATTTCATATTAAGTTCGATATGAAACCTACATGTTTGCTGGGAGTTATATTGCATATGTATTTGTACACTTGTGTGAAAGAATAAAAAAATGTTTATAATTTTCTATTATGTGAACTAGTAATACTGACGTCATCGATATAATTGATATTTTTGAAATGTAAAAATTATGCAATTTAGCTTTTAACATTGTTTTCAAGTATATACATAGTTAATTCACCAATGTATGTACTATGTATGTTGTTAATTTTGAGGACTATGCATTTTGCTCAGTGTATGCCTGCTTTTTTTACACAATTGCCAGTTAATGGAGCAGACCTTATTTGAAAACCAACTTAGCTAACATTTATTTATTTTTTATTGTATGGTTTATTTTTTTTCAAATATAGGTACATATATGTATTTATTAATTCTTCACATTGTCTTACTAATTTAATGGGTCTAAAGGTTTATTTATTGCTAAATACATACTTTAGTTCAATGTCTTTTTAATTACGTATTTTAATAAACGAGTACGAATGTATAGTACAAATAGTACATAGCTATGTATTCATTGACACAATTATTTATATGATTTCACTGCACACAGTGCTAATTTTGCGTTATTATTTTAATAATTTACACGCACTTTCTGAAACTTTCAATACAAAATCGAACGACGGAAAATAATAAACTAAACTGGCTTTTTTGCACGATGAATTGTTGGCATTTTAGTGAATATTAAGTATAAAGAGAGATACAAAACAATAAAAGAGAGAGATGCAAATATAATATTTCTTGGCGAATAACAAAACAGAGTTGCAAAATATTTTATTTTTAGCTTCGCAGTGGATAGTGCTGTCAGATGCGGCGACCGTTGTCGGCAACAGATTTGTTTCACTCTGCACTGTTGTAATTGTTAAATATATGTATATTATATTGTGCAATAATATTGCTAAAATATATGTTTTAAGAAAATATAAAATACGGGATACAAGAATTTTCGAGTTTACTGTTACAGCACACAGTGGTGCCTACTTTAGTATTAGGTCGTCCATTTTGCAGCCCTGTTGAATTATATGTGATTGCTGTCTGAGCTAAAATATTAAACTGTAGAAACGCTACTGCAAATATACGTTAATTTTAAATTTATTTTAGGTGTTTTATGTATGAAAAGTCGCAAAACAAAATGAACGCAAAAATTATAAAAACGCCAGATTATTTGCTTTTAATTCATGTTATAGTAAATACTAACAAAAAGCCTGTTGTTTTTCTGACGTTTTATTTTAGCTTAAGTGCCCTGGAGACGATCCCAAAAACTTATCAATGTTCTAAGTGTGTGCGTGCAGTCGTGCTTTTTCGGGTACATGTATACGTTGTCGGCTCTGATTGATGAAAATCATCAACTTTTGATATTTTATTTGTGATTGACAGAGCAAATGTCAATTGTTTTGTAATCGAATTGTAATGAGTAGGGAGTTGGCAGCCCAGGGATACTTGTTAATTTTTTGCTCTGGTATTGTTGTGAGTAAACAGTGTCAAACGCATGTATTTTTGTTTGTTTTTTTGACAAAATTGCACAAGACGCCATTAATAATGATTCATCATCCGATGATATGTTCACAAACGAACGCCGCGAAGTCACAATAAAAATTATGATTGACGTAATTATTTGTACGACAAAAACACGACAGTCACACATATGCACTGATTGACGCATGGCGTAATAACCCGGTGGCTGCGTTACGACAGCTGACTATTTTTTCCCTACTTATTTTTTAGTTGAAAATGTCAAAGAGCTCTTTTCTGGCTATATTTCGACAACTTCAGTTATTTTGGCTTTACTTTTTCTCGTGCTGCCAAGTTCTTGTTTTCTCCCGCTACCAGCTGGTTTATTACGCCATGGATTGACGTGTTTTTTTTATCGTCTCCAGGGCACTTTATATTCGACGCTAGTTAATTTCTCAAATGATTTGTTTACATGTTTTTCAATAAATTTTTTTGACAAAGTAGCCGAAGGTATTTCAAAGCGAATTGAATTATGAATTTGCCTTGAAAAAGGCACTAAAAATAGTTATCAAAAATTTTTTTTAAATTTAGATTTACACAATTGAATTTGTTGTACACAATAAAATAATATTATGGGAAGAACGTGCAAGTCTTTAAAAGATTTATCTTCGCGGGGTTATTGGGACGATGTATTTGCTTGCCTAAATATTGATGCCAATTCAACCATAGAATTAGCCAGTTTGAAAAGTAAGTAGCAGGAAGGTACACACCTACAAGAATAAATGTGTATGTATGTACATATGTACCCATAAAATTCTAAAATTTAATTTTTTACAAGTTCCTGAGCAGCCAAGCGAGTTATGGTTGAATGACCACTGGGCCACCTTAAACATGTTGGAAGTAATTTTGGGTCTAATACTGTTGTGTGATCAAATTTTATACTTTATGTTGCTGCTATATTTAGTGTTATTTGTTGTAAAATTTGTGCGCCAATATGTATATTCCATTTTAAAAAAGTGTTATCTTAAGATGAGTTTTGTTTTCAACAAATTCAAGACTGGAATACATCAAAATATGTTGATGAATTGGAAACAAAATAAATAAACATATCAGTGGATTATTAAATACATAAATAAAAGTATTATGTATGTGCTCGAAGTAGCAACACAATTCAATTAAATGTTAATATAAAAGACTTAAGACACATACAAACATCTAGTATAGCAAATGAAAACAAAAGACTTAAGACTCAAACTCCGAGTAAAACATTCTGTTTTATTGGTTCTTGAATAAAATCTTAAGAATATTTTTTACAAAAATATCATCTGCTTGTTGAAAATAAATTCTCTTTATATTCTCTATTTCTTTTTTGTGTGGCCAAATTTTTATTTTATTCAAGGCCATCGAATCCATTAAACCATTAAATAAAATATTAATTTTTATTTCTATTCTTTATAGAATTAACACTTAATACGTAGACAAAAGCGCGAAAAAGTCATGCAATTTGATTGATTTGAAGCATTATTATAAAAATTAATCTTAAAGCCCTGAGCATTTCTAATGAGCAAGTTTTGGCTGAAAAGTTGTCATGTTTTTTTATTTTTCTGAGACAGTAAAGAATTATAGTCATGATAATTTGAGCAGCTAAAATTAAACAAGTCTAATTCAAAAAAATAGAAACAAAATAATTAAATAAATCATGCCCTACACGTGTAACATAGAGATAAAGTTAATGCGTAAAATTATGTGGAAGGGAAAATTCCACTCAAGTTGTGTTCTTCAGTTTGTTAAAGTGAAATGAAAAATGAGAGACAGTATTTAAGCAAAAAACTCAAATTAATAAAACAGCATCATAATATTGCAAAAACTCCTCCTAAAATGATAACAAATTTTAGTTTACAGTCGCAAAATATATTTTGTGTGTATGGTTTGTCTTTTAAAACAATTAGCCTTGAAAGAAACATATAAAAGTGATTAAAACTGTAACAAAAGCTCAAAAAAAAAAAAAAAAAAAAAAAAAAAAAACATAAATCGATTAAAAACAATTAAAAAACCAGGTTTGCCATATTTTTATCTTTCAAGCTGAACGCAAGATCATTTGACTTTGGCTTCTTGTCTTTAACACTGATGACGGACTTAAAACAAAGCAAAAAGTTACTTAAAGTTACGCACTTTAACATTTTTATCTGCTTCTAAAAAAATACACGTACACACACAAAAATTATATTATCAGCACAGCATATGCAACAGTACACAACTAAAATAATAAATGATTGTGTTAATTTAAATTAAATTTTTCTTTAACGTGCGTAAATGAATGAAATAAACGGATGAATAAACAAATGAACAATTAATTTATTCATGCTACAAATTATTCCCAATAAAAACAGGCAGGGCAGACAGACAGACAGACTATACAAGTGTTGACATTTGCACAATAATTTGGTTGTTTTTCATCTCGTTTCATTAAAGATTAAATTTGAAAATATTTTTTGAATGGTTTATATGAAAATAAAAGACAAATTTTATTATTATTTTAAAAATGCGTATAAAAATGATTAATGAATTTTGTATAAACTGAAGGCGCCCCCGAATGAGACTGTCTGAGGTGTCTGTCTGCCTGTGGCAAAATAATATTTTTGCTCAAATTTTATTGCTGATTGTTTGTGGAAGAAACAAAGATTTTTTTCTCTTTTGTATAACTTCTGCACAATAGGAATTTTATTTTTTTTAATTTTTTAATTTTGTGACATTATTTTTAGAGATGACAGTATGAGTGTATGTGATGCTGGACGACTATGATTTTTTCGATTACGTTTAATCATGCTTGATTGAGTATAAAAATATTATAACGATCACGAAAACTCACGCTAAATATTTTTAAAAAAATTTCCACCAAGGATATGCTGTCAATACACTGCCCGACACGAAAAAACTGAAGAGGATCATATTGGCTGGTCGGTGGCACCATATGATTTGTTGAAGGCATGAAAAATGTAAGTAAATGGATAGTTTGAAATTTTCCATCTCATGAAGACTCCCCTTTTGCCTTCTGTGCATTTTTATAGTGAATCAGCGTTCGAAATATTACAATATACTTGTTTAGTACTTTTGAAGGACATATTTGCCGAACATTGTAACTCTTCTTCGAAGTACGGTCGGTTAGTTTTGTTAATTTTTAAAAAAAATTATGATTTTCTTATCTTGTTTTTTTACCTTTAAATTATTATACATATAACTAATTTAATCACTCTTGTGGTCTTTTTTTAAACATTTATGGGGAATAAACTTCCTTTTAATACCGATGTATTGGACTAAAATATTATATGTCATAACATAGACTTGTCGTAATATTTAAAGATACCAAAGCTCCAACCTTCGTTTGATCGCCAGAAATTAATCAAGTCTTAATGTGCTCTTAAAGGTTAATTTCGTACTTATTCGAAAATAGTACTGAAATATCCCTATAAATCGGATTTTATAAGGCTAATTTGTCTTACGAAATAATTCACCATATGTAAAATTCCATCTACCAGAAGCACACATTAAAACGAATTGATTTTGGTTGGACAGTTTTATGAAGAAATTCTATTTAAATTTTAAGATTTTAGATTTCTTTTTCAATCCTTTGCAGTGACTTAAAAGTCATGCAACCCCAAGTGATGACAAAAAGTTGCTAATGAAAATAAAGTGGACATTCCCCAGAGCCGATCCCTACTTTTACAAGTTTTTAAATTTATGCGATCTTTTCATTTTTTTCTCTCAAATTTGTGCGATTTACACGTAACGGACAAATGGCTTGAGTAAACAATTTATATGGGAATCACTCAAAAAACTGAGTATAAATTTTCTACTCAAATCGTTTGTCCGTTATGTGGAAACAGCACTTTAATTTGTTTTAGTTTGCGAAACCTAAAACTATTTTCAAAAATTAGAGAATTGCAAGATCAGAGAATTCTCTGTTCGAAAACCGAACTTGTAATTTTCTATAAGTCAAGCTAGCGAACTTATTCGCCATAAATTTTGATACTCATGCCAAAATTTAAAAACAAATGTTAGTAAAATTATTAACTTTATTTAAAGTACGACTAAATTATATGATTATGTGATTTGAAAATTAATCACCTCTATTGTGAATAATTTTTTCCCTCGCAATTTTTTCACTTTTCACGTATTTGCAATCATGAAAAACTCCCACAAAAAATTTTATTCAGTCCAGAATAAACACGTGAAAAAATGTTCACTGAAAAACTCCCCTTATCGTGAATAATTTTTTCCCTCGGAATTTTTTCACTTCTCCCCTTGATATTTTAACTTTATTTTTGATGGGGAATAGAACAAAAAATGTATGTAATTCTTCTTATAATTATAATATTAAAGCTTACAAACTTTATTTTAAGAAAAAAAATCTGATAATAAGGCACAAACTCATGTATGGGTCAACAAAATGCAAAACAACAAGTCGATTGCCTGCGGACTTCTTTCGTTTTATTAGCTTTCCAAAAAGTAGCCGACTTATTTTACCACATAAAAGTTAGAATGCAATAAACAAATGCTGAAAATAAACTATCTCTCCAAAACTGAATATTTAGCTCTGCTTTTTTAGGTTTTTTTTTTGAAATATACTCTCCGGTTCACTTATTTAAAGGCACTAAAAATTCCATATTCAGCAGCCTGTATCTTTTGCAATTTTTAACCGATTGCAGAATTTTAATATGGAAATGGAAGCTAGACATCTTGAGATATAAAAAAATCATGACAATATTGGTTTCTTCAATAAAGAACTTTTTATAAAAAAAAAAATCCAAAAATGTGGTATTTTTTCTGGTTCACTTGAATAAAAACTTGAATCAAAACTTCTTTTATTTTTTGTTTTTTAATCCTCTTTCTGGGAACTCTCTTTAAAGGAACTGATAGCCGGAATTATTTTTCACGTGAGATTCATGATAGCATTTTTCACTTCGAGGGGAATAAAAATTACACGGGAACAAAAATTCCATTTGTTATTCAGGATAGGGGTGAATAATAAAAAAAATGTAATAATTGAAAGGAGATGAACTCGGAAGTCTTTTCTTTCTAAATTTTCTATACTGACGACGTCAGGTATTGTTTTAAAAAAACCGATATTTTTCCCTTCCTAAATCCCATGATACAATGAACATAAGGTATGTATATGCAGAAATACAAAAACAACCAAATCTATGTATTTTGCTGGCAGAAAATTTGATTTCGGAAGTCAAAATTATAAATATGTACATATGTGTGTATGTTTCTAACTGTGACAAAAATATAAATAAAAATTATTTATTCAAATAAAAAAAAAAAACAAAAAAAAACATTTGCTATGAAACTTTTTCTGAAGACTTCTTTCCACGAATTTAGTTTGATTTCATCTTAGGGAACTTTAAAAAAGGTTCCTTTCCAATAGCTCTAATCTGTTTTACATATCACACCTATTTTGCACAAATGCAAACTCATAATTATTTCGTATTCTTTTCCAAAAATTTTAAAATTTTCTTCATAAACGAAATTTTTTAATTTAAATATAATAAATAAACAAAAATCAAAATTTTGACACCCGAAATTAAAAACAAGTGGTTTACAACAATTGTCAGCTCTGCTTGTAAGACTACCGTCAAGGTATATTAATTATAAGGTAGTCGCATTAGCTAAAATTGACATCAGCTGATTGATTTTTTGCTGTCAAAACTTTGTTATGTTTTTATAAAAATATTGTGACATTTTTTTTATTTAATTAAAATTTAAAAAAGTGAAAAAACAAGCGTGAAAAATTTTTAATATTTAATTAAAATTAAAAATATCGGTTAAAATGCGTGTATGTAGTAGATTTCATAATATTTATTGATTCATAAGTCAAACTGAACTGAAATATAATGATTTGATGAAATGTATGGAACTTTTTCTTTGCTACACAGAAAAAAATATCTATTTTTTTTTTCAATTAACCCTTTAATTAAAAATATAAAACAATTTGATTAAATATTTAATTTATTTAATTAAATTTTTAATTGTAATAAATAATTTTAGTTAATAAATGTATAAAAATTTAATTGATACTATTAATTTCTTTACTGGTGCAAATTTAATTAAATTTTTAATTGATATCACAAATTTTTTAATTGAAATCAATTTTTATTTTTTTCTGTGTACCAAAAACAGTGAGCGCTCACTCAACATGTTCGCTCATCGCTCAGTGTTCAAAGCGTTCAGCAGATGATTGGGCAACAGTTGTGTAGCAAACTGTGTCTGCTGAACGCACCCATTGTATCATGCTTAATCCCTTCAAAGCATATGCCTTTTGCCAGTTTTTCTTTTTATTTCTAACTCGAAATTACTGTTTTATTGAAATCGAAATTTTTATAAATTGATCCCCTTCTATTTTTGTGTGCACCACTGTATGAATTTAACTACTAACATTTCTATTAACAATATGAAATTTTTTAAGTTTGTTAAAGTCCTAATTAATGAAAATGTTCTTAAAAAGTTTGACAAAATATTTGAACAAATTGAATCTATTACGTTCTTTTATGCAAATTATTATTTTTTTTTCCGTATTCTATAAAATGTTTCAAAATTTGTTTCTTTTAATAGATTTCAACAATGAATACAACCAAACGTACTAGTTCCATAATAATTTTTTATTCTGATTAAAGAAGAAGAAAAAAAAAATAAACTTGAAACTGAAATTTGTTTAGAGTTGGAAAGAAACCAGTAGAAACAAAGCATTTCATTATTATTAGTATTATTGCGTCTTATATAAGATTATAAAAGTATGTGTATAAAATAATGTAAAATTGTGTAAGCAAATGGAAAATAAACAAAAATAAAATTTATTTTTTCAAAATTTTGAACTGACATCATCATCTCATCATCTGTTGAGAAGTCAAATCTGAAGTATGACACCGAATTTGTTCTTTAATTAAGTCATTGAACGATATTTGACATCGCACATTGTAACGATGAAATATGAAGGAGAGTGTATGTACATGTACATACTTACATACATGCAATTGTTATTACGTTTACAACGATTGGAAATATATGGGGCATGCTGTGCCAAATTAAACACTTTTTAACTCGACCTTTTTCGTTGCTTTGAATGTTTTTTTTACATTTAGTTTAGGATAAAAGACTGAAAAAACATATAAAAAATTTATCAACATCGGAAGCGTATGATCAATATGGTATGGAATGCCTCATGTACATATATTCTGCACAATTGTTTATGGAAAAGTAAGAAGGCTGAAGATTCTATTGTAATTCCTTAATACGTAAAAGAAAAGAAAAAAAGATTTAAATTTGCATAAAAATTTACCAAACAAAATTTTGTATAAAGTCACAAAAATTTTTAACATCAAATTACATGCTTATATTTAATGCAAGAAATTTGCAATTTCAAGTTTAAATTAGCCCACAACATCTGATGAATATTCTGATTTGACATTTTTTTATTGAATTACAAATCAAAATAAACTATAAAAATTGTTACACTCTGTTGAATATATATGGCAACCCTATACAATGTCTACGTTGTATATTAAATATTTGCTTTCTTATACTTCTATTCTTTAACATTTCTCATTCTCATTTCAACCATTGTCTAGTAAACATCGAATACAAGAAATAAAGTTGTAGTGTTTTATTTCATAACCAAAAAGAATTAAACACACTCAACCAAAAAAGCAAATGAAATTCAAGGATAAAATTCGTTGATTCAACGAATTTATTCCTTATTTTTCATCCAAGGAACAGGTTCTCTGAATTCAACGTATGGCAATCATTGGCCTGTTGAATTCAA
Organism: Lypha dubia; assembly: GCA_947311025.1. Classification (NCBI taxonomy): domain Eukaryota; kingdom Metazoa; phylum Arthropoda; class Insecta; order Diptera; family Tachinidae; genus Lypha; species Lypha dubia. The sequence continues at coordinate 54,552,515 of OX371263.1, forward strand.
CGCATCAGTTTGTTGAACTTAAGAAACCATACGTTGAAGTCGTATGTTGATTTTTAGGAATTTATTCCTTGATCCAACGTATTCATACAACAAAATCAACGCATATTACTTAAAATCAAGAAACAGGTTCTTTGAATCAAAATATTTGTTCATTTAAATAAATAAACGAGTTTCTTAAATTCAACGTATTAAACGTTAAATTAAAAAACTAGTTTATTGTTTAATTCAACGAATGAAATCAAATAATGGTTTCAACGTTGAGTTCATAAATACATAAAATTGTACTTTTAATTTCAAGGAATATTTTACTGAAACAACGTATAATACGTTGAATTTCAAAGAATTTAATTCAAGGAATGAATTTATGTAAAACTGTTTTTTCAGTGTAGGGTACAAAATATTTGATCAAGCGAAGTAAAGAATTTCATTTGTAAAATAAATAATTTATTTATTTATTTTTTGTTCTTGGGATGAAAATCTAGCCAGGAGTGCGAGATTTTAACACGCTAAAACTACCCTATCTTTATTGAGCCTTTTACAAATCTCTTCCGATCTACGAAGTTGTAAAAGAACCAATTTTACAAAGTTACAAATAAACATGCGTCCAGCTATTCGCTCTAATGCAATGCCCTATAACTTCTTATAAATACGTTCTCGAACTGTCAAATCGTGGACAGATGAAAAATACAGATTCATAATTTTCCATAACATTTTCACTACATCTCGGACAAAACGGGACACTGTCATGTCCGAAACGGTTCGAGTTTGACCTAAAAGAGCGATGCCCACTCAAAAACTGTGTAATATAAAAATTTAGGTCACCGGGCCGCCTTGAAATCCATGTCCTGATGTCAGTTATCAGTAAGTAATGTGCTGTTTACACATGATGGACGAATGGTTTGAGTGCAAAATTTTTATGAAAAGCGCTCAAATTTTTGAGTGATTTACATGCAAATTTTACACTCAAATCATTCGTCTGCCATTTGGAATCCGCACCTTAGTCTGTCTTCTCTTGTCAGTTGGTTTCCATCGGTCTTTCCTGCCACTTCCGTATCCACGAATCTGTCATACCAAAAAGCACCAAAAAGCACAAACACATACACGTACATACGAGTATACACTATTTTTAAATACAGTTTGCTCGATGGGCAACAAAATTGTCAATTTTAATTAAAAAAAAATAAATAAAGAAATAATAAAAAATAAATTTATTATAATTTCAATTATTGTAGAAAAGTAAACACATTCATAATGAATGAAGAAAATTATTTGTTGTGATGTTTGTAAAGTTTTTGAAAAGCTATTTAGCTTGACCTTTGTAATTCGCAAATTGTTTTGGAACTTTTCAAACATAAATGGTAAACATCTACTGACGAGTTGGTATAGCAACCAACGAAATGCATTTAGATATTGCTAACCGCAAGAAATAAATAAAATTTTTGAAAACATAAATAATCTATATATAAAAAATTAATGTGAATAATAGTCCAAAAAATAAACCAAATTATATAAACAAAATAAAATCCCCGAAAAATCTCATAAATTCCCCAAAGCATAAAAATTATCCTCAATGAATTCCCCAATCCCCAAACCAAATTTTTCATCCCCATTTTGAAAAAAAATTCCCGATTTGGGGATAAATCCCCTAATCTGACAACACTGGTGACACTGTGTGGTCTGATTTTTGATTTTCGGTCTGCGGGTGGAGCGGCGTGGCAAAATCCAATTTTCATATTGCACCACCAATGACATATATATATATTTATCTTCCTGAAATTTTTACAGCATGTTACTGTGACTCTGGAAGGAATAATAGGCTATATGAAATTTTGATTGAACAAATAGTCGTGGCACCACCCATATAACTCAAAAATTTAAATCGCCATATTTTGGGAATTTTTTGACCTACGTCGATGATATTTGGTACATATGGTATTGGCGTAATTTGGAATACGTACCAGGAAAAAAGTGGGTGGGATCGCGCCCCCTTTTTAGGAAAATTAAAAATCGTAATATAGTCTTAACTACTAGACCGATCGTCATTAAATTTTCACAATAGGATATTCTTACAAAATAATAAATTCTTGACTATAACGAGGGGGTTCATCTAGTAAATAATAAATAATAAACAAATCGGTCGACGTATTTTAATAATGTCGTATGAAGGGAAATTAAAAATTGCACCGAAAATATACAGACTAGTATAAAACATATTAACCAGATAATATTTTAGAAAATGAGCGGAAACAGAGTCTTCTAAGCGAATATTAGATAATTCAGGATATTGTCTGTTAAGTTTCTTGATATTTTTTAGTTCAGACAAAAAATGTTCACTGGGTGAACAAGCAAGCGTTTGTTTGAATAGATCCCTTCTTTATATGTATTCGGTTATAACGAATCGCATATACTCTTTTTTTAATGTGCTGTTTCCATAATACAACCAAATCACTTGTGTAGAAATTTTGTGTGGGATTCACTCAAAAAACTGAGTGGTTTTATACAAATTTTCTACTAAAACCAATTGTTTGTGTTATAGAAACCGCATATAAGTTTATATTTTGCTGAAAAATTATGCCGTTACGACTCAAAACAAAATTAATTAATTTCCACCTGACGGACGAATGAATTGAGTGTAAGGTTTTTCATTTGGTTTCATTTGGCTCTCATGTGGAAACAGCACCTTATTGTTTTTTAATTTTTACTTAAGGCTTTTATAAAACGAAAAAAGGGTTTCGATAATTTTTTGAAATTTTATGCTATTGCATAGCTTCTATCACGGGCTTTGAGGCCAACGTATCAAGAAATTTTAAAAAGTTTGTTTCTTAAGTCTTTTGTTTATGAAACGAAAATACCTGGAAAAAATCTGTCATTTGTTTTTGAAACGAAAAAACCTGGTACTAAGTTTGTTTTTTTAGTCTTTTGTTTTTTGAAGTGAAAACTTCTTTTTTGTATACTCTATGTATGATGGCTATATGTTGCCGCTTTGGAAAATTTCACGGAATTTTGAGGGGATTTTTGTCCAAGTTTTTTTGGGAATTCTCGTCCGGTGTTGCCACCTTTCCCGGGAAATTTTACGGGATTTCTGGGTTTTTGAGGGGATTCTTATATATGTATATAAAAGAAAGTCGTGTTAGTTACACTATTTATAGCTCAAGAACGGCTGAACAGATTTGGCTAAAAATTGGTGGGCAGGTAGCTTAGAACCAGGAGAAGGACATAGAATACTAATGTAAGGAACTTTTTACCTGGGGGACTAGGATGCCCTTCTTTGTATGGGGCACTTCCAGTATAGCTAGATAACTGAAATTGATATTGAAATTGCATTAGTTGATAAAAAATGCTATGCAATAGCTTTACCGCGGCAGTCCCCGAGTGTCACACGTCTTTTTTTTTTTTTTATTTAGCAATTTTTCGGCGTTTTTTCCGGAGTTTTGGTAATTTTGGACCCAAAACGATATACATACATATTTACCGACACATAGGTGTAGCAAAATGTGTGTTATAGGTACTGCTTATGCTAAACGAACGAGTGATTTGAGTGTAAATTTTGTATGGAAATTTAATTTATTTTACGAAAGGCTTGATATTTTGACCACTCAAAAACAATTTTTTTTCCTGATCGTTAATTTAAATGGAACAGTTCATCAAACAATTCATTCGATCACACCTGTATATTGTAAATATTATTGCAAACGATATGACAAGTTAATGAATACAAACCCTTTTTAACTTTGGTGAAGGGTATTTATAAAAACAGTCTGCTCTGGGTCTTACTCTCTTTATAAAATTGTTTGTTTATTTCTTTCTTTGTTTGTTTGTTGCTTAGCTTTTGTTTATTTTAGTTACGAGAACCTGCATACATACAAACATTTTCAGTTTATTTCGTTTATTTTTTTAGCCAGTTATGTTGTGACTTTATTTTCCCTGACGTTGTTGTTGTTAATATTGTTTTTATCTGGTGTTTTTTTTATTTTGATTTAAAAGTATTAATTCGAAAAAAAAAGACTTTATGTTGAATCGTTTGCATTTGGCAAATTCAGTGTGGCTCGTGTCTTCAAAGTGTTCTGTCACGTTTGAGCGGTTTTCTTAACGTGTTTTGTAAACAATTTAAAGTAAAATAATTGTAAGAATTTTTAACCAAGTAAAAATCATTGAAAATAGAAATAAAAATGAATACATTTTAATAATTTACTAACAAAAAAAAATTAACAACAATCAACACAAATTTATTTTATTCTAAAAGCCTCATATTTTTGATGTGAAATAAAAGTAAAAAATAAGTTAATTGGTATCCCTTAAAGAAGTTTTAATCAGCAAATCTTAAAAGAATACAAGGGTGTGTGAAACAGTTTGGTTGAAAATAATTAAAATATCAAATAAATGTGATAAAATCTTGAAGACCGGTATTTTAGAAGATTTTCAAACAAAATTTAACTGAGGATTTATTAAACGCAAAAAAATTATAAACTAAGAATATTAGTTTTAAATAAATTGAATTTTAAATTACAAACATTTTTTCGACTTAAATGATTCAGTCTATTTTCTAAACTAAACATGTGTTGGAAATATTTGCGGAATAAGAAAAGTTTTCTTCAAATCTTATTCGCTTGCAAAGCTTGAATTGATTAAGAACTATTTTTGAAATTGTGTGGCTTAACATGAGGGATATGGTTCGATACAGGGCACTGGTTTTTAATAAATAATAATTATAAAATAATCTCAAAAGAATTAATTTTATAAAAATTTTGCTTTCTACTAGCTTAGACGGTATTTACATAAAAAACTTTTGTAAAAGAAATGCGAGTTTTTTCTTCCATAGGAGAAGTTTCTTTATTTTCCCAGGACTAATTTTACAGGACGAAAAAATATAGATATTTGCCAAGGTTACGTTAGGTAGGATTGTTTAAAGGATAATTTAATGCGGAGAGCAACTTGAATTTATTGTGATTCTCTTCTATAAATTACAAGTAAACACCCAAGGTATAAGGCGGGATTTTAACTAACGGCATCGGCACTGACTAGTCTGTCAGCCAATAATCAGCCACAAGGGAACCCTAAATACTTACGTTGGTGTTGTTGCTATTCAGGATACTTCACAGTTATGCACTCAACAATTTTTTAACAGATTTAAAACCGGATATTAAAGGGAAAATTTTAATGTGGAATAAGAGACGTTGATAACTCTGGTAACCAGCTGCGGTGATCTCACGTTGCAATCATGTAAAGAATTTTGCAATTAACGGTGTTACATTCCTTACGTGCGGGATCCAGCTTGGTTATTTTAGTTAGAAAAATAATAGAATAATAGAAAAAAAGACATCATTTCTATTAAGAGTTTAAAAGACATTTTTTAATGGTTTATGTTTCATTACAAATTTCCTTTTTACTGCCTGGTACTTCCGACACTTCAATATTTAAAATACCAAAGGACAAAGTGAATGTGGACATGAAATGAGTTTGAAAGTTTTTATACACAGAGAAAACAGTTCCTAATAAATACCTAATAAAATAGAACAAAATTAATAAGAAATCTCTACGGATTTTTTTCAAGAAGGAAGTCTTATTATTATATTAATAAGAAAAACCTTCTTGAAAATATCAGGAAGGAAACTTATGGTTTTTATTAGGTATTCTTAAGGTACGGTCACATCTGGCAAACATTTGCCCAAAAAAGCGTAACCACTAAATACGAATGAAAAACTTTTTGATTTATGCATTTATTTATTAAGTTAAACAGCATCTAATAAGATAAGATTCTATTACATTTTCTATAAATTATGTAGGAAACTGTTTAACGTAATAAACAGGTATCTAAATCAAAAGTGTTTTCATTCGTATTTAGTGGTTACGCTTTTTTGGGCAAATCTTTTCCAAATCTTTTTCTCGGAAAAATCTCTTCGGAAAAAGCTTCCTTCTGCTGGGATACCCCTTAGCCTAAAAACGTTTCATAGAGAAAATCTTCTTGATTCTATTAGGCAGTTTTGGCTCTGTGTACTTGAATTAAGAATTCCTTCTTCTTCTTGATTTTTAGAGTTTAACCATATAAACGAGAAATTCCTCACAGTTTTTTTTCTTATCAAAAATCTACTGGTATTTTGCTATTTTCCCAGAGAATTCCCGCAAGAAAACCCCCTATTTGTTATGTATGGGAATGCGATAATTGCATTGCTTAAGAAAGAAAACAAATATGTCTAAAATATAAAACAAAAACGAAAGAAGTAAAGAGGAAACAATTTGAATATTTAAATTATTCATTCGCAATGCAGTCTTTAGGAGTGAGAAATTTCATTACACACAAGTGATCTTAAAAGTTATGATTAAAAATATAGCAAACACTAATAAAAAGAAAAAGGAGAAGAAAAATTCACTTAGAAATAATAATTTTAATTAAAACGTGCAACCGATGAAAGTCTATGCAATTAAAATAAAGGGACGTTGAAGCTAATGAAAAAATTTCACTGTGAATAAAAAAAGACAAGGAATAAAAACTCCATTTGCCATCATCGCACCACAAGCTAAATGCTGACTGCCATCAAAGCTCAGACAAAGCAATCTTCACTCTGTGTGAATGAGGCTTGGTTAAGTAAAGAGTTGACTGAAATTTATCTGCCATAAATTTAAAAAAAAAACAAAAAAAAAAAAAACAAAATAAATAAAACGGAAAAAAAAATAATTATTGTTAATTTTAGGTTAAACTATCAGTATAAGCCCTCCTTTTAAAAGTCATAAACGTTTGAAAGTACATGTGATTTGTGGTCGAAAAGAAAATCTATTTATTTTATTTTTTTGTCTTTAAATTTAATGAACCTTTTTACTTAATTGTCAGTGAAAAGTTTATGAGTTTTCGGCTTTTATAAAACCGCAATAAAACTTCTTTGAAATATTAAATTAAAGAAAAATGACAAATAAATTTATTTAACTTTGGCAACAAATAAAAAAAAAGAAATACTAAATATTCAAGAAATGAATTCCATTGTAAGACCGTTTGAAAAGTTAATAGGCGTTCATGGAAAAAATTTGCAATTATTTTAAACACGTTCTGAAGTCATAATTTATAAATGCGTTACATACTAAATGTATATTTGAAGAACTGAAGCCACGTTGATTTCAAGTTTATGTATGTCTCAAGCAGTGTTGCCAGGTGTGGGGATTTCTCCCCAAATTAGGGATTTTAGATGGTTTTTTGGGACAGATTATCGTGGGGAGGGATTTGGGGATTTTTAACTTTCAGTATACCTATTATCAATGTTGCTTTATTTTACCATTATCTTTCATACATATATTTACATACATATATGTTTATGTATCTTGGCGTTTTTATCTCCATATTTCGATTATTTCAAAACGATGGTATTGAAGATGTTGGTTTTTATAACAATTTGTTAAAAATTTTTAAAACCAGAATTTATTGAATTCGATATTGCCAAAATGGATGTACTAATTGACGATAAGGAAAGTAGTTTGGTTGTTGCTGAAATTGATGTTGGCATAGAATGTTCAAAGGAATTAGTAGCAAAAGGAGTTAAACAAATTTTTTTAGATTATTTAACTGTACTAGCAAAAGAAATGCTTAAAATATTCACTGAGAGTATGGAACATTTTGAGTAATTTATAAACTTACAACTCGAAAGTATAGAAAAAAGAATAAATTTGACTCCGTGTATGGAATTTTAAAATATTCTATGGATTCAAAAGTTCCATTGAGCACATACGAATGCATTAACTTAAATAAATGTATGTAATAACATAAATAAAAAAAAATGTTTTTTATGATGCTTAATATACATATCTTTATTGGGGACGAAAATTGGGATTTCCAGTTTTAAAATGGGGATTTTTTTGGACAACACTCTTTAATTTGGGGACATTAGACCATATTTACCTGGCTACACTGGTCTCAAGTCTTTGATTATTTGCACGTCGCATCGCTTGAAATGGCCCAACACTTCCCACAAAGCTGATTGTTTCTTTTGTTTGTTTTTGTTGTCGTTTTGCATAATTTAGCCATTATTTTACTTGTGTGACATTTAAATGTCTTGTAAATCAGTTAATGCGTTACTAAATATTTTTCGCTTTATTTTTTATTTGCATAAATACGAGTGTATGCTGACTGACATCTGCTTAATTACAAATTAGAAAAAAAGAAAAATTAAAAATAACTGTTGAAAGATAAAAACTTGTTTTTTATTACCTCGGAAAAAAAATAATGCATTCACGAAATTGGGCTTAAAACAAGACAAAGTTGAAGATGCCTCAAAACCGTCCTACTCGTATGTTCACTTTGTGCTGGCGATATTTTAAATGACGAACTGCGAGGAAAAAGTATGGCAGCTGACTTCATTGACTCAATGGCGCACTGACTCAAATTGGATCGCGTTTCAGTGCTCTATCGTTATGGCACCCCGCAAGAGAGAGTACGATTCTGCATCTAGGTGACTAACCACACCTTGGCGGTGTGCTTTCCGGGAAAACAAATAATTGTGTTTTTCAACAGACAAATGACTTGTTTGGAAATTTTGTATGGGAATCACTCAAAAAACAGTGGTTTTTATAAAGGGTGTTTTTTATAGAGTGTCACAGCTGTGAGTTGACATCACTGCTTTATTTGAGCATCCATTTAACACCTGATAGTTGCTTTTTGTTTAGTTTGCTTTAAAATTTCATTATGAATCGACTTACACCAGAGCAACGAGTGCAAATTGTTAAAATTTTTAATCAAAATAATTGTTCTATTCGTCAAACTCGACGTGCAGCGGGCGCTACAATTGAATTACCCAAAGAAACTTTTGATGAAAATATAATTTCACGTAATGGCCCAATTAATTGCCACCAAGATCGTGTGATTAACCCGATTAGAGTATTTTCTTTTCAATTGAACACCTGGAAATCAACATTCGAAGAGTTATCGGCGAAATACGACCGCAAATGCTGCGAAATGTTGTTGAAAATTGGTGTTCAAGATTGTGCATTCTACGCGCCAGCTGTGGCGGCCACTTGGCAGAAATCGTATTTAAATATTAATTTCATAAAATTTTCGTTGCAATTAAGCCCGTTTCATTGATATTAAAAATATATTGCCTTGTTGTATTATGATTTAAACTTGTGTCACTCTATAAAAAACACCCTTTACAAATTTTCTGCTCAAACCAATTGTTTGTATGTATTATAGAAACCGAACAATTATGTTTGACCAATTACTCATAAAACGTGTGTGTCACTACTATTCAATCTCTGAAACAACAGAGTAAGGCGTGCATATAAGATATAAAAGGAAGTAGGGTGCAACCTCTACTAGTTTGGTTGAAGGAGAAAAGGTTCTTAAGGTGGTGTCCGCCCAAGACTAAAGTTAAAGGGATTTTACCTTAAGACTTGACCCACACAAATCACACAAAGGTGCCAATAGAGACTGTCTTCTGGAAGGTTATCGGCCACAAATGGATGTGCTCTGAATGAAGAGCGTGTGTTACGTGAAAAAGACGGCTTTCGCGAACAAGTTCTCTGATTTGATTAGATCACATACTGTTGCAGCAACGATAGAACAGAGAAATACACCCTACAATACGTCGATGCTCTAGTGAGTCAATAGAGTTGGCTACCGTACTGTCACCGAATAGCTTCTTCGCCCTCTTCTGTACGCAGTCGAGTAACTTCAAAATAGAATGTGAAGCACCGGCCTATACATGACAGTTGCATTCCATTTTTTGTCGGATAAAGGTGGCATAAATATTCAGGAGATCAGATGTTAAGTAGACGCATTAACTTTGTTAAGCTTTATTAGCAGGCATTTTATTAATTGTTTTACTTCGCTGATGTTTCTGCTAACCGCCGAAGGAGGGCGATGTTGTGTACAATAGCTTGGGACAGCATCAATCGCTGTCGAAACAGGTTTTAGTGACCAGTGCTATGCCTTCATCACTTAAATAGTCCGACAACAATTAATACAATGTCTCACCAAAACATCACTTAGATTTCCACTACACGGCTGAATAGAACAAACGCAGTTTTCGGTAGAAGTCACTGGATATTAAATTTTTCCTTTGTTGCTTGAAATATGTTAACAATCGGTCTAATTGTGTTTTGTGTTTTACGACTACACAATAAGGCCGAATGTCTAATTTTTTCTCTGATTATTACATTTCGAGCTTAAGCGTATATAAAATATCAAAAAATAATTAAATTATTGCATACATTCGAGATCCGCTGTTTTAAAGCGCCTCCGAAGATGCACAAAATAAGGAGCTTGTTAAAGTTTGTCGTAGAATAAACGCGACTTTAGCCCATTTTGGATGCTTCCAAAAAAATTGCTGTTTTATGTAAAATATAAGAGCTGCAAAATAAGATATCGCAAGTAAAAATCAGGCACTTTAAAAGCTCCTTTTCGAAGCATTTCTCGCTTATAAACCTGCTTTGGCCGAACCAGTTGTTTTTTGTTGGTGTTGCTAGCAAATTACCAGTAGATTTTAACCAGATATTAAAGGGTTACAAAACCTCACAGCTGATCCAATAAATTGCAAAAATTTTTGTGAGAGTTGTTTCGTCAAATAAGCGGTTTTAAAATTTTTCAAAATTTACTTAAAGTCTATCGAAAAAATGGTTAAAATTTAGAGAATAACTCAAATAATCAATTTATTAAATGATTTATTTAATGTAAATTATTCCGCATATATATGTATTCGTATGTGTGTACGTATCTATGTATGAACGTAAGTACACCAATACCTCGCTTTGCGTCGTTTCGTTTTGCGTTTTTTCGAAGTTGCGTCGCTGCTGAATTAGTACTTATTTTCACTGTGCGTCGTTAGATTTTCGAAGTTGCGTTGTTTTGGGTTCGAGTCTTTACTTTTTTTTTTGTAATTTTTTAAATTTTCGTTTTTTTTCTAAAAGATGGCGCGACTTTTTTGTAATTGCGCGATGCCATCAAAACTCGGGGATTCCCTTTCTAACTGAAAATCAACTCAATTTTAATACAAACATACATACAGTTTTATTTTCACTTTGTTTTGCTTAGTTTAGAGTTCAGTTTCAATTAGTGTGTTGTGCTTTTTTGTTTTTATAAATTAATTGAATATTTTATTTTGTTTTAATTGAATTTGTTTTTTTTTTGTTTGTATGTAATAAAATTTTATATTATTTTTGTTTTTTAGATGTTTACTTTGTTCAACTTTCTTTTAAAAAAGTAGTATTTTCGTAGCTAGTGAACCTATCTTCGATATTTACATGGTTGGCTATATAAAAAAATAATTCACTTTGCGTCGTTTCAATTTGCGTCGTGTTTTTTTGGAACGTCACCACGACGCAAAGTGAGGTATTGGTGTATATTAAATTTTCAAGATTGTTTAAACCGTTCTTGATTTAATGTACCCTTAAGCATATGGGTGCCGCCATGGCTGATAGGTAGCAATGCTAGACTAGTAGTCCGGCGGTTGTCGGTTCAATTCCGGCCAGAGATCCTGGTTGTTATCTGCAGACAAGCTAATCACTTGGCGGGGCTGTGTTTGTTTAAAAAAAAAAGAAAAAAAAACATGCCTGCAAATCATTGATGTTTTTATCAAATCAATGGTAGACTTTACACACATTTTGAAAAGTAACAAAATAAAATTTTGAAAATTAACCGGCCCAAGATCGTAATCAAATGTGAAATATCGTAATCCATTCATTCAATGCTAAATTGGTGGTAAAACGTCTGTATGCCGATGGCTTTATTTTGACAAAAAACATGTTTTTGACACAAACTGCGGAAAATTAATCTAAATTGAATATTATATAGAAAAACTTTATACTCAGACACAATTCAATATGATAAATATTTGAAGAAACAAGAGAAAAATCAACAAAAAATTAACAGAACTGGAAAACGTTGTTTTTCGGAAGCCTACATGCAGCCATCGTCGATGGTCATTTATATCCTGCTTTTAACCACATGTTAGCTGACTTTGTTGACTGTGGCAACAATAATTTAAAGTTACATTTCAGTCACGTTTTAATTCGCCAAGAGATTGAATAAATCAAGTTAAACAAATATTTGACAAAAGTTTGACTTCAAATAACAAGTGGTTTTTATTTTTCTACGTAGTTCTATTCTGAACCTTCTCTGTTTATATTAAATGTTGTGTGTCTACGCCGATAAGTCTAAAATACTACTATTTGTTGGTGTGTGAAAACACCAGAGACCTCCAGAGTTCGTCATAAGCGCGTATAATAATTAAATTTTTGGAAGTAGTAAGAAAATTGTATGCTTTCGAGATGCGAAGTTTTAAAGCACCTCCGAAGATGCACAAAATAAGGAGCTTGTTAAAGTTTGTCGTAGAATAAACGCGACTTTAGCCCATTTTGGATGCCTCCAAAAAAATTGCTGTTTTATGTAAAAACATAAGAGATGCAAAATAAGCAAGTAAAAATCAGGCACTTTGAAAGCTCCTTTTCAAATCGTTTCTCGCTTATAAACCTGCTTTGGGTGAACCAGTTGTTTTTGTTGGTGTTGCAAGCAAATTACCAGTCGATTTTAACCAGATATTGAAGAGTTACAAAACCACCCACTTGAATGATTCTTTTGAGACATGAAAAGTGTGATCATTCCATCGAACATCACAATGAATTTAAGAATGACAGTATTGATACGCTGCCATAAACATTGGATAGCAAATCCTTAGACGTCTTATACCCGCCCTTAATCAATCCTGCCCGATCAGGCCTAATAATGGCTAAAATTTAGTGTACGATCAATCGGTTTTTTAATCAAGCCATCATTATTTCATTAGTTTTGCCCCTCACTGCGGTTGAATTATGTGTGACTTCGGTTTTCTTTTTACGTTTGTTGTTGATAAAGTTTGACCATTTCCTTTACTAGTCCAATTATATTCCATACTTTTTTCTTAATCAAAAACTTTAGCTAAACATTTTTTGTAGCTTTTAGAAAAAGCATAAAGTGCAATTAAAAAGTTGCAAAATTCTAATTATCTTCGCTCGAGTTAAGATGTTTTACCAAAAGCCGCCAGTTACGTATTTGGTTTTTTTTTGCTCAAGTCATAAGAATTTCTCAAGTATTTTTTACAGCAACTTTTAAATTTGTAATAAACTGTAAAAATTTCAAGTTATTTTATTTTTTGTGTTTAATCGAATACTTGTTGCCAAGTATGCAACAATTTAATACAATTTATTTTTTACAGAGAATTTATTACAAAAATTTCCTCCATAAATACCGACTTGTTCATGTCAAATTGCATTTGTTTTTTTTTTGGCTTTTTTTTGGTTGATACGCTTTTTGTCTTTTCTAAGCGAAATGAGGAAAAAATTTTAAAGTAAAAAAGTAATTAGGTTGTGACTAGGTCATTTCTTGTCAGTGTATTATGTTTTCCTTTAAAACCCTTAAGCACTCTTGTTGGTCATTGTTGCCGCAAAACAACCAACCAATTAACTAACCAACACCCATTAAATGATTGCAATGAAATCATTATAAATTCGTGCCTGATGAGAATTGTGATCGGTTAATAAAAATTTAGCAAAATCAAACGATTAAATTAATTTATTAACTTGAACATGAAATTTATATACTCACCAGCAGCTTAGTTTCGTTAAAGTTTGTTTAAGCCATTTTTTTTTTGCAAACTTTTGTTTATAAACTTTTTGGCGAATTAAAATTTTGAAACAGTCGTCTCTAAATAAGACTTTTATTATTTTACGTGCAGCTGCTCCAAACATTATTTGCATATAAGGTATGCTGTTTGTTGAAAGCACTTGTCTATTTTAATTATCACCTATTTACTAAAATTTTGACATATTCGTATTTGATCTTTTAATTTTTGTTATTATACTTTTGTGTGTGTTGAGTTTAGAAATATTTTGTTTACACTATTTGTTTAATTTAATTTCGTCTGCCAAAGATAGAAAGGTGATAATAGAAGGAGTAGGTACTCGAACCAATTTCGATATGATTAAATTTAGAATCGATTTGTAGTATTTTAATTTTGCCATTGATAAAAAAAGTCAAGTGAAAAAAAAATCCTAATAAAGCAACGCAATACAATCTTTCATTGGGTGCAATTAAAAACCGGAGTCAAATTGAAGAACACTCAATTTTAAGACATAAAGACATATTTCCGTTGATTTTCTTATGCAACTCAACAGTATTGAATGAAATTACGTCGATTGATTAAAGCCCTTCACTTAGTTTAAAGATTCAAAAGCAATAAATAATTTCATTTCTATAACATTTGAACAAGAGTACAATTTTATCAATATTTGCTGCAAACGACACTGATCTGCTCAACACATCTTTAGAGTTTCTTAATTACATTTTGTATGAAATTTAATATTATTTTGATTAACAATTAAATAAGTTGCTATTAAATAACGTATAAAATTACAAAAAACATCGAAAATAAGGCTTTAGAAGTTAAAAGTTGTTTGGGTTGTGTTGTATGTTTATTTTTTTTTTTTTTTCAATTAAAACTAATAAAAATGAATTATGTTGCAACTTTAAATTAAATTTGAAGTGAGTGTCTCTTAAATTATAAAAAAAAACTGTCATTAGCCAACCAACAACATTGAGTTTAAATATCAAGGTGTTTGTTTAACTTGTCATTTTTAATTGTCATTATTGAAGTTAGTGGCGAGTGTGTTTAAAATATTGTGATTGCAATCATACTCACGTGTGTCTGTATTGCACAACCAGTGCAGTTGTATTTGATAAAAATTATAAATTGTTATTTCTTTTTTTTTTTGTAGTTAAATTTTCATTTATTGTCTCATTAAATTTATTTAACAGTGTCAAAACTTAAATATTCATTAATTGAATTGAAATAGTACGAGTGCCTTGTCGAAGCGAAAGGATTTTATTACCGGCAAGGAGCCCCTCTCAAGTATTAAAACAATGGTGAGTTTTAGTTTTTATTGTAATATTTTGTAAATTATAATTGATTTAAAAATTGAGTTGGATAACGAGAAAATATAAATATCTAAAAATATATTAAATTTAACATCGTTGTGCTACTAAAGGCTGTTTTTTCTAGAGTGTCACAACTTTGAGTTGGCATCACTGCCTTATTTGAGTACCCATTTAACAGCTGATAGTTGCTTTTTGTTTAGTTTGCCTTGAAATTTCGTTATGAATCGACTTACACCAGAGCAACGCGTGCAAATTGTTGAAATTTTTAATCAAAATCATCGAGCAGCGGGCGCTACAATTGATTTACTCAAAGAAAATTTTGATGAAAAAATAATTTCACGTAATGGCCCAATTAATTGGCCACCAAGATCGTGTGAGTAAGCCCCATTAGATTATTTTCTTTGGGGCTATGTTAAGTCACTTGTCTACGTCGATAAACCACAAACAATTCAACACCTGGAAAGAGTTATCGGCGAAATACGGCCGCAAAATGTTGCGAAAAGTTGTTGAAAATTGGTGTTCCAGGTTGCGCCTTCTTTGCGACAGCCGTGGCGGCCACATGGCAGAAATCATATTTAAACATTAATTTCATAAAATTTTCTTTCCAATAATTCCCGTTTCATTGATATTAAAAATATATTTCCTGGTTTTATTATGATTTAAAGTTGTGTCACTCTATAAAAAAAACACCCTTTATAAGTACAGTACAATACGCATATAAGAAACTCGCTTATAAGAAAAACTCTGCTATAAGAAACAAATTTTTATGAAAAATTACATTCCTTCCATAGAAAATTGTACGTGTATAAGAAAGTATTCTCACAATGAAATTTTTTTCAATTTTTATAAATTTTTTGATTATATTTTACAATTTACATCTGTGAACACTGGTCCAAATGTGAAATGAAGTCGTTAATTTTGGTGAAATCAGCCGGCTTCGCTGTTTTTTTTTTTTTGTACAAAATAATGTGTATTAATTTTATTTTTGACGCATATAAGGAAATATCTTTCCTAAAAGCGTGTTACATATATAAGAAAATATCTTTCTTATATGCGTGTTCTCCTTTTAAGAAAAACTCGCATATAAGAAACAAAATCTGTACATTTTCACACTTTCTTATATGCGTATTGTACTGTATATCTATGCTGTAGTACTTGTTAGTAATGCCATTAATTTTGAACTATTATTTTTGGTAGCAGGAACAATTCATAACCAAAGTGGACATACTTACTTTACTAAAATAGCATACATTCAGAATTTATTGAAGTGATACATACCATGAAAACTTATTTAATTTTCTTATGGTGTGAAAATGTTTTAATAGTAATTTGATTTTTTTTTTTGCTACTGGCTGTGCTACTGGCGGTAGTATTAATCGCTAATGGTAGTAGTACTCGTATTTAATGCTACTTACAGAAGTATTTATTACTATGTACTTGCATACAACCACAGCAGAGCAGCTTGCTTAACACTTATGGTGTTTTCTTTTCTACACACAAAATGATACCTTGTTGAAAGGTACATGTATAAAATGTCTTGCCAACCCTGTGATAATGCAACTTGTTATTTCACTAGAAAAAAACACAACTTATGAAAAAGTGGAACGCCTTGCTTTCAACAGTTGAGAGCTAAGTTTTACAGGGCACTATCATGATTTTCTTACAATCAAACACACCACCCTTTTAGAGGGCAAAACATATTTAAGAAACGAACAGCAAAGATTATTTTCTGCATAGAGATGTACCATTATTTTGTAGAAAAGAAAACACCATTACTTCAAATGCCCATACAGAGTCATCTATGTTAGCAGCTGTTCTCAGCGGCATATTTTCCGAACAATGAACACTCAATGATTTTTTGTATTTCAACCAGTTAATACGTGCCGATATAATCGGTTAATCACATGTAGATGATGAAGTTTTACGTGAATATATAGTGACAGTAGTAGGCTTCAATTTCCATCATTTCACTGGGCACTCCTTTTACTATTCCAAAGTTGAAAACATCAGGAATTTTTTGTCGATCTGTTGATCAGTTTGTTGGCTGTCTGACCACTTGAAGCTACCTTCAAACCCATTCCAGAAAGTGTGTCAAATAAAATCCGACCCTTAGGAGCTCCATAGAGTATGTTTAGCATTGTAGTCGCCAGCTGCCTTGAAAGAGAATAAACAGATGAGATCACAAGTTTTTGATAATAACTTTCAGTACAGATTTTTCTTGCTTGAAGATATTCTTCACAAATATCATTTAATAGAAAGTGTTTTATTCGCGTTGTTATTCGAATTCGTGGGCCATCACATGCTCTACCTCAAGGGTCCTTAGTATATATTATATATATTTCTTCCTTTTACTCCTACAAGGAGCATAGGGCCGCTACAAGGTTGTTCCAATAAATTCGATCTGATGCATGGAATTTGATTTCATTCCAACTCATGTGTAATTGGGATATTTCAGCTTCAATTTGCCGTTTCCATGTGTGTGATGGTCTACCTATACGTCTACTGCCTTGCGGATTCCATTCTATGGCTTGTTTAGCAATATCGTTGGGTTGTTTACGCAGTGTGTGTCCAATCCAATTCCATTTACGTTTGCGGATTTCAGTTTGGATTGGTTGTTGCCCAGTTTCTAACCAGAGACGATGATTAGGGATTGTTATAGGCCAGAATATATGCAAAATCTTTCTTAAGCATTTATTAACAAAAACTTGTATGGAGTGTATATCATTTGGTGCTGCATTCCACGTCTCGCAACCATACAGCAGCGTGGACTTTACGTTAGAATTAAAAATTTTCAACTTCGTCCTTCTTGACATAAACGATGAGTTCCACACCGATTTCAGTTGGCCAAATGACTGTCGGGCTTTGTTTATGCGACTAGATATGTCGGCTTTGGAGCCACCGCTCCCCAGGTAACAGAAAAGGGTCCTTAGTATCTCGTAGAAATTATATCCACTACGATTTCTAAAACATTGATTTGTTTTTCCATTAGAAAAAATTCTATTTCGTTTTTATGTTGCCGAATGCCGTCTGCGTTCCAAAAACAGATTTTTAATTTCATATTTTCTTTAATACAGCGCGCAATACAAGATTTGCTGCATTTTCAATATTTCCTGCACCATACAGGACATGTTGTGCGTAAATGTGAAAGTTGTATGTTTGTATTAAGCTCTTTATTGAGTCTTATACATGACTAAAATTAGACCTGAAAACTTCATTTGCTGGTGCGTTTTTTGGGCTGTAGTCTGGTTGGACCTTAAAAAATTAGCCTACTGGGAGGTTTTGTGAACAATTGTCTGGTTAGACTTCAAAACCTTCAAAATATTGATTATGTCTGATAGCCGTTTGAGCTAACTGTGGATAATTTAAAAGAGTGTCAGGCTGAGGGAGAGTATATTTATCTTTTCTATTCGACAAACGTTTAAAAAAAAGAATAAAGCACTTTTAATGTCTTTTTATTCGGAACAGTTTCGAAAGTGTTGCACATATAGGAAAACGGTATAGAAACAGATTAGAGAAATTGTAATTCTAAATTTTTCTAAATTTGTTTCATCAAAATCGGACAAGTGGTTCTCGAGTTATGTTAAACTACGTTTTTGCCAAAATGTTACAACTAAGCGAAAAAACATCAAGATAAGGAAAAAATTTAAAAGGTCATAAAAAAAATGACACATACGAACGCCAAACCCTTTGAGTGTTTTACTATACTGACCTAGTACCATCACCCTGACTTGGAATTTCTCACCCCCCAGACAATAATCCCAAAAATGTTCCATAGTGTTATTTATTATTTGTATATTTGTATATATAGTGAACTCGCAGAAACTTGCATTAAATTTTACCTAAAGTGTTCAAGTTTTTGATTTTGTTCACGTTTTGGATTGCATTTTGTATCACTTTTTTCAGTCTCTTTTGTCGTTTGTTTATATTAAAATAAAGTACTTGATTTTTTACCTATGAAACATTTTTCGAGTCTACTTTTTGTAAGAAAAATAGATAACTTTTTAAGATAAAAAAAGGGTCTATTAAAATTATTTCATTCAAAGGCTTTACTTATTTATTTATTGAATTCCTTGCATAACAAGACTTAGTCTTATAATTACAATGCAGGACGGTTTTTTGTACAATAAGTTCGCCAACATAATTAAATTTAAGATAAAAAAGATATTTATATAAATAATTTAAAATTGCATATTGAATAAAAGATTTACAAAGTAAGGGCATATGTATGTACGTAAGTACGTAGAAAACATTTAATCTAATCAAAATAATTAAGAAGAAATTTTTTAAAATTTGTTGCGTTGCTACTAATTTGTTGGCAATGTGGAAGAGAATTCCAAAGACGAACAGCATGTAAAAAGAACTACCATTCAGAAACATAATAATGATATCTAGGGATTATAATATTTTTGCCTCTTAAAGATCTGGCAAATCTAATCTTCTGATCTTTTTGGTGTATATAATTTTGTGGAGTAAAATTAATGTTCTTATCTTTAGTAGATTTTCAAATAATACACCATATAATGTTGTGACATGCAATGAAACATGATCACGCCTCTTGAGATTATAAACATGTCTTACTATATTATTATACAATACTTCGAGTTTCCTCTTACTAACACTATCGCATCTAGAAAACAATTCACAACCATATATGCTTTAGCAAGTAGCATTGTATAACAAAATAAAAATGATTTTAGTGGATGGATATTCACTTCAAAAATTCTTCAGTGGGGAACCCCAAAAGGTTTTAACCGCAAAAATAGCTTAAGCGACGTGGTTTTCAAATTTTATTTTATTTTTTTGTAATAAATGAAATAATTCGCAACACTTGCATAATATCTTACAATTTCATGGCCACACACGGAACCGCTACGAATTTATAGCAAAATCAATTTCTTTTAAGAGTGCATTGAATGATTCTTTGTATTTTTTCATGAAAGAGGTTTGTCACTTAAGCTAAAATTGTTTTTGTCGTTTAAGCTATTTTTTGGCGGTTATGACTCGATATATATGTTTGTATATATTTGCAAAATTTAACAATAATGAGATCTCACTAGTTAGATCAAATATGAAATATACTACTTCAATGCAAGCTACTTAAAACAGCTATTTAATTGATTTATATTGATTCTTTTAAAATGATCCTTTAAAAACAAGATACAGTTCAAATTTTTGAAGTATGTACATACAGTGAACTCGCAGAAACGTGAACATCCAGTAACGTGAACTACCCAAAAACATGAACATATTTTTTTTTCATTGACTAGTCTAAAACGTGAACAAAGGTTAAATAAAGGCTCTAAAACGTGAACTTTTTTCCAAACGTTTAAATTTAATTTTGTAAATATTTTGGCTTTCCCCGCTAAAGAAGTGAATATCCATCCACTAAAATCATTTTTAATATTTTATATAAAGCCTTTGAATAAAATAATTTTAACAGACCCTTTTTATCAGCGATGTCAACTTGGTGCGTTTCGCACCTTTTTTGGTGCTTTTCTAAATGTTTTGTGCGAAAAATATCCGAGTTGGTGCGTGGTGCGCTTTTTCTTTAATTTTGGTGCGTTTTTTTAATTTTGGGTGGCTCCAAATCATATTAAACACAATCTTTTGTTTCAGTATGAGAAAAAAGAATTTTGTACAAAAAATACAACTGTTTCAATTCCATTTCATTAAATTTGTGTACAATTTTTACATTCAATTTTACAGATGTTTAAGAGGTACCAAAACGCATTCACAAAAACCGTTAAACCGTCTTGTTGTTACAGATAATTTGTAACATTTCATTATAAGAAATTTGTTGTCCCTTTTAGATTTTCAGAGTACATAATTGTTTTTTGTCGTAAAAGTTGTTGTCAAGTCTGTTAAAGAGCTTGCAAAAACAAAGTATTCTTGAGACTTGCGATCATTGTTCGTTTTTTATAAAATGCGTAACACTAAAATTAATAAAATTTATATTTACTAAAAGAAATATTTAAAGTTAGTGTCAAGAATGGAGTCTATAAAAGGAGATCATAAGCGAAATACAAAAGGATTTGGGAATCACAATGTGAGTTTAAGCAATGGATTCGGCCTTGACCAAATAATAACACAAAAACAAGATGTTTTTATTGCAAATGCGATATCACGCTTAAATATCCAACCTTGTTCGGCATGCTGGAACACGGAAACACATTGCAGCTTTAAGCCCATTTAGCTACAACCGACATCAACAACAAGCATTGTACAAAATGTTTTATCCCATTGCAAATATGATATCATGCCATTAGCAGTACAATTTGAATCCGGTGTCAAAATATTATCTAGTACTGAAAAACGGTGTAAATTGATTCACTTCATGCATTGGCACAATATTATATCAACATTAGAATTTTAGACTAAAGTTAAATGTTGTAAAGACGCAAAATTAATTCAATAAAAATTTTCATTAAAAAATCTGAACTTGGTGCGTTTTTTGTTAAATGGTGCGTTTTTTTCTCCATTTTGGTGCCTTTTGAAATTTCAAAGTTGACAACGCTGCTTTTTATTTTAAAAATTATTAATTTTTCTTACAAAAAGTAGAATCGAAAAATGTTTCATAGCTAAAACACCACGTACTTTATTTTAATATTAAACAAACGACAAAATAGACAGCAAAAAGTGGTAAATAATGCAAGCGAAAACGTGAACAAAATCGAAAACGTGAACAACCTCGGTAAAAATTAGTTCACGTTTCTGCGAGTTGACTGCATATCTATTTTTTTTTCTTTTGTTTTTATAAAACTTGAAATCGAAAATGCCCTTTCACTTAACATGCTTGTTGGGTTTATGGAATACAAGGCATTAAGTAATTTTCAAGTCTTTCCAATCTCTTATGACACTTGTCTAAATAAAAAAATCTTCCAAAATGTTTGCATTACGATTTACTCTCAGAGAGACTTCTATTACGAACATATTTGCAATACAAATAAGGAAAATGTAAGCAATTGTACGTGTTTCAAATAACCGGTTAACCGTACAAAAATAACCGGTTTATTTGATATTCGGAAAATGCATATTAAAAAAAACCCGGCTGCAGCGAAACCTAAAAAACCGGTTAAAACCGGCCGAATAATATTCGATCGATCTCCCTACTTACGCCTGAACAACGTTTACAAATCGATCAACTTTATTACGAAAATTCACGTTCTGTGAGGAATGTGTTACGTGCACTTCGCTCAACTTATGGTCAATATAATCGGCCCACTGAGCGTACTATTCGCAACACCATCACCCATTTTCAGAACCAGCAACCTGAAGAGATTCAAGAACTGCCACTTCATCCAGAAAAAACAACGGTTTGGTGTGGTTTGTGGGCCGGTGGAATCATCGGTCCATATTTCTTTAAAAATGATGCCGGTGCGAACGTAACCGTCAATGGCGACCGTTATCGTGCCATGATAACCGACAATTTGATGCATGAAATTGAAGCTCGTGATCTCGGCGACATTTGGTTTCAGCAAGACGGCGCCACTTCCCACACATTGCATCAATCAATGGATTTATTGAGAGAATATTTCGGTGAGCACATAATTTCACGTTTTGGGCCGATCGATTGGCCACCAAGTTCGTGTGATATCACACCGTTAGACTTTTTCCTGTGGGGATATGTAAATTCTAAAGTTTATGCGGACGAACCCGCTTCGATTCAGGCCTTGGAGGAAAACATCACGCGTGTCACTCGCCAGTTACCAGTCGAAATGCTCGAACGACTCATCGAAAATTGGACTCAACGGATGGACCATCTGCGACGTAGAAACGGCCAACATTTGATAGACATAATCTTCAAAAAATAAATGCCAAAGAATGTTCTTTCAAATGATAATAAACATTCTCCATTAAATTTGAATTTTCTGTGTTTTTTTCTTTAAAAAAGTAGGGAACCTCGAAATGGATCACGCGTTATTTAATTTTAAATGATTTTGGACTTAAAGAGTTTAAAGATTCCACAAAACTCTTCTCAGTGATTTTTTGGGATGCAAGTGATAATCAATCCTTTATCGTAATCGTAAGAACTAAAATATTTCATGGTTTGATTCACTAAATAACAATAAAGAAAAAGACCGAGAGGACCTTACAATCTCATTATTTTGAAAATATTTGATTTTGTTGCACAGTGTAATGATTGTTTTTTTTTGCTTTTTTCTATTCTATTCTAAAACCCCTATAATTTCTCTTGAAATATTAAAAAAATGACTTTAATTAATCTGCCCGTATTGTATGAATTTATAAAATTAAACATTGAGATCAATTTTAAAATGTTTTTAGGTCATTTTTATTAATATATTTTTTTTAAATTTTTATAATATAAATTAACAAAATTTATTTGAAATCAAATTTATTTCAAAAGTTTTGGTCTTAAGTCTTTCGTTTTGTTTGATTAATGCTAAAAGCCAACAACAAAAAAAGGGTAACAATCAAATAAACAAAATTTATTAACCATAAATATTCAAAATTACGGATATTATTTCTTTAATTTTATTTTTGATAAATTATCAAAAAAAAAAAGTTTAAAATTATTTCTCAGGATTATATTGAAAGACTGAACATTTTTTTTTTGGATATTTGTTTTGTAATGGATTTCAATAATAATTGACTATATCAAATCAACAACAAATTCTTTGAATTTTTATTCATTCTTGCACATAATTATCATAAGATGGTATGATTGATGATTTTGGTTTCCCAGGCTTTCAATCGCACTTTGATGAAGAGCTGTTGTTGGTGTGCAGGGTTATATTAAACTCGTCTATTGCATCATTGTTAGCAATTTAATGTACAGCGAAGTACATACATTTTAGTTTTTGTTTTTTTTTTTTTTTTTGGTAAATATTTGTTTGAAGAAATTAAAAAATCATTTTGCCGTAACGCGTCTACGTAAAATGAGTCATAATCTTTTTAAGTTTTTGCAGTTTTGTTTAATGAGTTTTTGTTGTTGTTGTTGTTATTTCTTTATATGGCCAGTGAAAGATGTCTTAAGAAAACACTTGGGAGTACCGATAAGCAGTTAGCTGCTATATTTTATTCTAGATATCGCAGATAAGTGTGATTTTTTTAGTTGAATTAAATTTTGACATGAATATCCGAACCCTGCTAATAATTTTTCCTTGTTTTGCTAAACAAATAAGAGTTTTATTGTAAATGCACATTTGCAGTTTTTCATTTTCTGCTTTAAATATTTCCTGTAATCGAATGAGCTCTTCAATAATTAAATAATCAAATTGAATACAGACAGACTAGTTGAAAAGTTTTCTTTGAAATCAAAGTATAGACTATTTTGTAATCTTTAAGTTGTGGAGAAATTAAATAACACCGAGTATATATGTACGAGTACATACATATATTCTAAAATCTGGGAGGTTACTCTGTATTGCGATGCGAAAGCAAATGCGATGCGAACACAATGTAAATAAGATTGCTTTCGCATCGCATTTGCTATCGCATCGCCATACAGAGTAACCCCCTGGCATATTAAAGTAATCAGCAATAGATTTTTAAATTTTAATCAGAACTTTGCAAAAAATATCTTTTTCATGACATATACGACATCTTTTTCATAATAATTAATCAAAGTTTCTTGAATGAATCAGCTAAAGCAATAATTTCAATTTATCAATCATGTATTCGACTTTATGAATTCAAATATTTTTCTCACAATTCTTTTTAAATTTCTAATTAGATTTTAAAAGATGACTTGGCGTAATATAACAAACAGTGTCATAATTGAAATTTGACTTGCTTAAATAATTATGTGATGTGCGTGTGTGTGTGTGTGTGTCTGTGCGTGCGTGTGAATGAGTGTGTCTAATTTTTTCTTCTTCTATCATTTCAATTAATCATTTTTCTCTCCTTTAAATATATTTTTATTAAGTAACTTAATTTTCACACAAAATGTTATTCGTACGTAAGCAGTTGAAATGTTAACAACCTTTTGACTGTTTGATAGATTTGTATGTAAAATTTTTGCAAAATGTATAGAAACTCTTAATGAAAAAAAAACTAATTAATGAATATTATTAATGATCGATTATGATCGTGTTATTTAACGTAATCAATTTGGTTTTACCACAAAATTATTAGTGAAATACCTTTTGATACCACATGTTTAATAGTCTCTTTCATACATGGAGCGCATGTTTGTTTGTCATCTATTGCATTTTGCAATCAAACAAAACACATAATCGAATACCTTCGATAAAAATTGCCTATTCAGACTGCAATTAAATTAAAATCTTCTTGATTTTAACCGAAACTAAATTGATAACGATTAAATATTAATTAAGTTATTTTACGTGATATCCGTAAGTTATATTAACTTCACATTGTAACGCTTATCTGCAATTTGGTTTTAAAGTTTCTTGTTTAGAACAACAATTAAATATTTATTTTATAAAAGGAAATAGAAAGTTGTTGTATTTAAAAATCAGCTCAAATACAAAACGTACCAAATGATGAATGTTTTAAATTTTATATGTTTCTCTAATAAGAATCAATACTTATTTTCCACTTAAACTTTATACTCTGTGAGAGTA
This sequence comes from Lypha dubia, assembly GCA_947311025.1. NCBI lineage: Eukaryota > Metazoa > Arthropoda > Insecta > Diptera > Tachinidae > Lypha > Lypha dubia. Next base: position 54,577,946 of record OX371263.1, read on the forward strand.
TTCCAGCCCTTAAGTTTACTGCAATAAATGAAGTGTTGCTCTACTTCTCCTTGTTGAAAACTTTGCTGGTATTTTTATGCAAAATAAAAATAAATCCAATTTTTCATTCCACTATAAAATATTTATTGCATTTTTTTTCTAATTGCATATTTTCAAATTATAACTTTAGAAAAATTAAAAAAATTCCAATAATAAAATTTTATTCGAAATAAATAGATTTTTAATCATAGACTACAGAAAAAAGCTTTAAGCGATAAAGTGGCGATTAAAATTTTGAAATTAGATAATCTCTATAAAACTTTTAAATTTCAAATTAATGCTTTTAATGTTAATTAAGTTGTTTCAGAGTGGCACAATATTCTAAATATTTTTATAATCATTATAATCAAAGTAGGTATGATCTTTGATTTATCTCTTAAGAGTGCAAATAAAATTTAAGACTAAATTTACACTTTTGTAGAATTAAAATAAAACAAACTATGAGTGGTATTCAATGTCTTTTTAACAGATGTATTGCGAGATTAATACAAGAAACAAAAGACTTAGGAAGCAAACTTGTGTTAAAAAAATTATTCACGAATTCATTATGAATATTGATAAAAATGCTGATATGAAAATGATTTAATATATTTTTTTAAATCATATTCATCTCTAATATTATTTTTTAAGAAAAAAAAAAAAAAAACACAATAAATGGCAGGCAATAAAATGCAAATTTTTTTCGTATTTTTTAACATGTCACATCGCTGCGCAATAAATATACTTGTCATTGCAGGCATATTGGCGATTTGTTATCTTAAACTAACGAATTTAGTTTCAGTGCCAGATTTCTTTGATTGTAAACTGAAGATAACAATTCATAATTAAACATGTTGTTTGATCGAGTTTTTCAAATATTGTGGTTAGTGTCTGAACATGCGGTCTTAAAATTATTTCAATACAAGTTTATAATAAAATGAAAATTACTTAAATGGAGTTTATTTCATGCAAAAGAATATGAATACGAAAACATGGAATATTAACACCTACATTTCTTAAGAATATAATGCATTAATAATGCAAACAATTAACTTGATATAATTTTATGTAAAAAGAAAAAGAAAAAATGAATAAATCGATCGATTTTATAAAAGCATCCCAGCAAAAGTTTATCTTAAAAACTTTGCTCATTTTGATATGAAGCTAAGACTGCAAGACTACAACAAGGGTGGTGTTGACTACTAAGCAAATAATGATATAGGACCTGTGTTCGATTCCTGGTCAGAGCAACTTATTAAGATCATAAACTTCTCTAATGTACAAAACTGTGGCATTGTTGTTCAATTGTTTTTGGACTGTTTAAGTGGTGAAGTCATACCCAGTTTTTAATAAAAACTGTTCCGCTCTTAAAATTAACATAATAGCGAAATAGTAGAGTTATAAAAGAATTAAGCCTTCTGCATTTTCAACATCGATCTTCTCTACTCTATCAGTTTTCCTAAGTTCTGGCATTAAGAATTGCTTAAGTAGATAGAGGTCATCTCCTGAGTGCTGGTCCTGCAAAAAAAAGACGACAATGTTAAACACGATCTAACATTTTTTTAAGCATTTCAAAACATACTTTAGGGTTGTTCCATTGTCATTTAATACAAAAATAATTAGTAATTTTAAAAGATGAAAGTGTCATATATTGATCCATCAAAAAAAAAACTGCAAAATAAATGTTTTATAAAAGCAGAAAAAGCTTTGTAATTTAAGGAAAATATGTGGATTAAAAAGATTGGCGATTAACTAAAGGGTGTTTTTTATAGAGTGACATAAGCTCAAATCATAATAAAACAAGGAAATATATTCTTAATATCAATTAAACGGGCTTTATTGAAAAGAAAATTTTATGAAATTAATGTTTAAATATAATTTCTGCCATGTGGCCGCCACGGGGCTAGCGCGTAGAAGTCGCAATCTGGAACACCAATTTTCAACAAACTATTCGCAGCATTTGCGGCCGTATTTCGCCGATAACTCTTCGAATGTTGATTTCCAGCTGTTGAATTGTTTGTGGGTTATCGACGTATGCATGTGACCTAACATAACCCCAAAGAAAATAATCTAATGGGGTTAAATCACACGATCTTGGTCGCCAATTAATTGGGCCATTACGTGAAATTATTTTTATTGTTGCGCCCGCTGCACGATAACTTTGATGAATAGAATAATTATTTTGATTAAAAATTTCAACAATTTGCACCCGTTGATCTGGTGTAAGTCTATTCATGATGAAATTTCAAAGCAAACTAAACAAAAAGCAACTATCAGCTGTTAAATGGGTGCTCAAATAAAGCAGTGATGTCAACTCAAAGTTGTGACACTATATAAAAAAACACCCTATAATTGACGTCAACGGTGCAAAGTGAAGGCCATGTCAGCTAAAACTTTTACTTCATGTTACGTTTTAGATTTGCTTTGATACTTAAGATGAAATGTACAGACTTATACGAAACATGTCACATGAAAGTACTTTTAATGCGACGTGAAGCGTCTTTTTGCTCTTTTTGCTCTTTTTGCGCGCTTTTAACAATTGAAATGTAAAAACTATCAACAGGTTTTATATGTCAAACAACAATGCGTGAGTGTTGTCAACGTTTTTATTGTATCATACACCTTTTGCTTTACGCGTCTTCATCAAAGTTAGAAATGTCACGCAAAGTTGCTAAGTTATAACTGACGCTGTGGAAGCTACTGGTTTAAAAATTTATCAATTATACTAAATGATTAATTAGATCAACGAACTCAATCGGATTAGTCTGAATAATAAACAAGCTTTGAAATGAAAACAAAACAAAAAAATTAAAACTATTTCCAGTGATTTACTCCCAAAGTGTGTAAATATTCTTTTAATTTAACTGAAACACTTGTTTGTTTTTTGTTTTTTCTTGAACTGTAGCAAATTGATAAATAAATTCTATAAATTTTCAAGCCAGTTCTGAACTACTTAGTATAAATAAATATTATTGAAATTTATTTTGTATATTTCATCATTCTTTTTACAATTGAACTGCAAACATATTTTGATATATATGGATGCAGAAAAAAATTAAAAATCGATAAAATGCATTTGAAACCAGTCGAATTCTCGATTAAAGTATTTGAGTTTGTGACGTAAAAATCTACGAGTATTAAAAATTAACATCGTAAATTTATCTGCTTCAGATTCGTATTTAGTTATAAAAATATCTATTATTTTAATTAAATTTTTTTAGAGGCCCATTACCGCAGATTGCCAATGTGCAGGCAAAAGTTTCATGAAGTATATTTTTTTTATCGTAAAACTTGTCTATAATGCGAAACTAAATATTTTCTCAAATTAGTTTCGAACTTCCTAAATAGTTTTAATTAATTTCCTTAAAGTTTCCCAAAAATGATCAAATCTTTAACATCTTGTAAAAAAAAGCTTTAATCATCAGATTAGAAACGAGTTTTTGTCTGTTTCTTCAAATAACTAAACTAATGATTTGTTGTCTTTTTTTATTAATTTTTTTGAGGGTGCTGTTGGCTGAAGTAGTTAATGCGTTGACTACTAAGCAAACTAGGCCTTAGAGCCTGGGTTCGATCCCTGGTCAGGGCAAGTAAACGACATCATGAATTAATCTTGTGGACATTAGTGTCCCCCAGGTGGTACGTTTTGTCATCTTGGTGATGTCAACACCTTGATGCTGTGCCTACTGCGGAAAAGGGTAATTGTCTTTTTCAGACATTACCTTTGGCCAATTACCCATAAAACTTATGTTACTGACCAATCTCTGAAACAACGGAGCAACGGATCTACATATAGAAGTAGATAATCTATGTTAACCTGATAGAAGGTGAAAAGGCACCACACTTGTGTGCCCTCGTGCTGACTTGGAGTTGCTTGTGAGCACAGATGTATATTCACACGGTGCTAAAAGCATTGTGGGGTTAAGCCAAAAGGCAGATTCCCACATTAATTTGTAACACATCTGTACATGCATTGCATAAGTAGATGTCGTCCCCTAAAAGATGGTCCTATAAAAAATATAAGAAAAAAAAAAAATATTGTAGACTGATTTGACACTAAAACCCACCCAGCATTTAAGTGAACAAAAATATTAAAAAAATTTCATAACAACTCAACGTTGAGCAACATGAACTTAGATGGAAAATAAATTCTTTCAAAAATTATCTTAATTAAAAAGCAAATAAAAAAATACACAAACAACTGCTTGTTAATTTTAACTCTGAGGCTTAAATAAAATATGAATGCATTTTTATGTGAATTTTTATTAACAATTACTTAAAGATAAAAACGTATTTATTTTTATATGAACATAACAGACATACAAACTCAACACAACACAAATAAATTTTGAAAAACTAACAACAACAACAAATTAAAATAATAATAGACTTCAAGTAAAACAAACGAAACAGCAACAAATCATAAAATAATCAGTGAAATCTCAGCAAATACGTATGAATGTTGTGTATTCAGAGAAAAAAATAAAATAAAACAACAATTTGCACAGCCCACTAAAAGGTTAACAGAGGGGTCAAACTTATTTAAGAATTCATTGTATGACCAAAGCTTGATAGGGAAACTGAACAATAATTTACAAAAACAACAAAAAAAAATTATTATTACAAAATACTGTTTGTGAAAATTTAACGAGATTTTTTTTGTTTGTCTCTAGATAATTTGATATGTCTCAAATCTTTTATAATTTTTGAGTGATTTTCCTAATTAAAAAAATTAAAATTGGTTGGTTTTGTTTTCTTAATCGGAAATTAACAAAAAAATCCTTGGTGTTTCTTTAGTATTAACTTTTACGTACTTGCTTGTATTCCGGATACTCCTAAACCGGTCGAATTGTGTAACAAAAATGACTATTATTTATTATAAATAATACGTTTTCTAATCAAAATACATATTTTATCGCTCCAAAGCGAAAACGTCCAAAGATGTGAAAATAAATTTTTTCTTCAATTTAAAACAATTTTTAATTTTTCTTGTGTGTTGAGAACGTCAATATGCCTGCATGTCAGTGCTGCTTGAGCCGAATCTTCAGGTGAAATCTTATTTTACATTCGATTATTTTATATCAAAATTAATTCCATACAAATAAAAAAAAGAACACTCCTGAAATCATCAATGAAGTAAGAATATTTTTTATAAACCAATTTATACGAAGTGAATAGGAATGCTATTGGTTCAACTGTAAGTGACGCAAATGGGTGTACTTCATCAAATTTAAATAAATCGGTATTGTTGACTGCAGTGGTTATCGCGTTGACTACTAAGCAAACAATGACTTGGGACCTTAGCATAGCATAGGTCACTAAAAACTGTTTCGTCCTCATTCGTCGGTTAGCTGCACTGTTGGCGAAGTAAAACAATTAAAAAATTACACCAGAGGCGCTGCAACATTGGTCTAATAATGATCAAACAAAAAACTACCAATAGCAGATTTGTAAAAGAATTGAGTTCTATATTTTCAACATCCGCTCTACCCAATTCCTTTCCCTAACTTCTGGCACAATGCATTGTATAAATAGGGGTCATCCCCTGAGTGCTGATCCTAAAATTGTGTTTTAATATTAAATCAAAATGGTAAAAACGAAATTTCTAATGAAACCAATTGATTTTGAAGACGGCAGGAAAATGCGCAAATGACGTTAGAATCAAACAATGGGGCTTTAACAATTAATTACTTAATTAATTAACAATTTTTTCTTCCTACCAAAAACTTGAAACAATTTTATATCAAACCATACAAAAAACTCGATATACGAGTATAAAAATTTAAATATTTTGCTAAAATTTAAATTGTTTCATAAAACGACCCACAGTTAATTTTACATAAAATCAATATGTATTTAAAAAAATTTAATGACCCTCAAACCCGGTCATCATTATTCAACTAATTTATTGATGTGTTTGTCAATTTTTTCAGTTAACAAAACAATTTTATTTAATGAAATTCGTTCAATGAATTTATTAAATTAAAACAAACTCGTAATTTACAATCGATAATTTATTCGCGAAATAAAGAAAAAAACTAAAGTGTTATTTATAATTAAAATATTCCTTTTTTTTGACATATAAAAACTATTTATAACTTAATTTATAACTTATTAATGTGAAAACTAACAAACAAATAAACCGAATTAACATGAAATTAAGGTGGCCAACTATACTCATTTACTGAGTTTTGTACTCTTTTTTCGCAAACCGTACTCTTTTCAAATACTGTACTCTGAAAGTACTCATTTGTATAATTTTATACTCATTTGTTTTTCTAAAACATTTTTTCATTTTTACCCGTTTTTACCTTATTTCCATGGGCTCACAGTGGCATGATGTAATAAACAAGGTGGCAGCAGGAGAAAACAAGAACTTGGCAGCACGAGAAAAAGTAACGGCTAGCTAACTTAAGCTGTCAAAAATATAACCAGAAAAACAGCTCTTTGACATTTGAAGCGACCTAATAAGTAGAGCCAAAAATAGTGAGCTTTCGTAGCGCTGCCATCTTGTTTATTACATCATGCACATTACTTTTGATGTTTTCAGAGTTGGCATCACTGCTACGGCATGCCTGACAGCCTTGACGTATGCGTAGTATGTACGGAAAAGTTTTATGGGAATTCCCTTTCTGTTTAATTAATTTGAAGTTAGAGAAAACCATGGTCTAATAATCAGGTCTGCGCAAGAAGGAATATGGTTTTTGTAGGGTTGTGTTTTGACCGTTAAATAATCTGCAAAAAATGGTAAACTGCGCAATCTTGTCAAAAGTTGCTTACATTTTTGGCCTGCATCTTGAATATTTTTGTTTACGTTATGCTTTTTGTTTTTGCATAACCAATAAATACATACATATGTACAAACCACATTTTATTTGTTTTGTAGACAGCTTTTTTTGACAATGAAGAAAAATTGAAGAAATGGAACGGTGAGAATATAGAACTTGACAAAAGATGGGAACAGTGAGAAGTCGCAACTTTCTGTAAAAACATTATCTGCCGTCTTAACAGTCAAATTTAATATGCAAAATGAAAGTTGTTCGGATGTGGCTACATTATTAGACGAACATCCTCATTTAACAAAAAAAATCCACTCCGAAGAAAAATATGTTTTTAAAAGAAAATAAAGTTTTTATCGTTTTTTCATCTTTTTTTTCACCTATGAAATACTTGCAAAGTGTACTCTTTTTGAATAAAAAATAGTTGGTCACCTTAATGAAATAGCAAAAAATTAAATTTGAGAAAAAAAAAGAAAAAAAAACTTAAACCCAGCAAAAAGTTTACAAGTTGTTTAAAAATTGTCTTCATAAAATCTACAGCTAAACAGGTTTCTTTGGAAAATTTCAATTGAGTATGGAATAGTTTGCTGGGCTTTTTTTTGTTTACGGCATAAAGAAATAAAACTTTAATAAATTTCTATGATAACAAAAAGTTTACTTCGTTTAAAGTTTCATTGAGCGTAAAATTAATAATTTTTACAAAACCATGAAATGGGTTGCGACGACTCCAGTATCTCTGATTGTTGTTTGAACTAAAAGAATGAAAAAAAACCTGTTGATTCGTTTGGATGATGTTGGATTTGTTGAATTCATTGAAACTTTGTTGCTTTTCAATTTACTTCGCAAGGTAAAATAAAATATTAGTTATTCTAAAATACAAAACAATAAAAATAAAACGAAAATGTTAAAGTTTTGCAAACAAGCGGAAATGTGTTTGGCTAAGTATGTTTAGCATCTATCGTATTTATCTATACTTGTGTGTGTGTGTTTTTTTTTTTGGTTCCATTACCTAAAGATTGTGCAAGCGAGATAATACTCTTGATAAGTCAAGATTGGTTTCATTCATAATTTTTATTTTTTCCCGAATTCTTGACAAAATGTCCTGAAATATTTTATAGAAAAAAGAATCATGTAAAATTGCGTGCGTGACAAAAGTGATATTTTTCATCGATAGAATGTAAATTTTATTTCTAAAATCGTATTTAATGGAAATTTTTAGAAGTGAGAAAATTATAGGTTTGTTATGGTCCTCTAACTAAAAAAACATTTTAAATGGGTCCTAGGCTATGAAATATTATTCCTCAGGCGACGGACGTAAAGCTCATTAGTTATATCGTCCTTAAAATGACGTCCTATCAATTGAGCGATATTTATTTTAGCGCTTTATGGGCTGCCCTGGTTTTGAGTTCACAATTGATGAGCCATCTTTTGTACTCTGCAGAAAAGTACCAATTTTTTACATTCTCTAGTTAAACGTGTTAAGAGCAAGAGGTCAGCAATGAGTACTAAAAGGTAAATGGTTTTAAATTATTATTCGAAATTTCTTGCATTTCTATGCAGTCAATATACGAACCTCGTATCGAATCTTAAGTTTTTTTGTCCTAATAAAACTCATACTTTCTTTTTCTGGTATTATTTTTTTTATTTTATTGACTTTATTAGTTATTAGTGGTAATAAAGCATTTACAAAAATAAATAAAAAATTTGCAATAAGGATTAAATACAATTTAATGTTGCTTAATACTAATCTGCGAAGCTTTAAGGCTTGTCTGCAGAAGTGCATATATTTACATTCATTATATTTATTCATTGCGAATATTCTTTTATTTATATTGGTTTCTTTAATAATATCTATTGGTATCGTATTCATTATTGTTGGCAAGGAAACGTTTAAGGTGCTTTTTCCGTAGTTATTTTTATATTTTTGTACTTTGAATCTGCCTGCAGATCGACACCTTGTGTTGTGTGTGTGATCGATCAATCACATGCAAGAAGCGAGGATCATTAAAAAATTCATTAACTAAAGTTGTGTGCCTTTATGCCTTTAACATCGAGTATATTTAGGCTTTTAGCTAGGTTATCGTTTGCTTTGTAGGTGCGTGTTTTACTGTTACTGCTGCTGTTGTTGGTTACGATGTTATTATTTGTTTTATCTCTAGAATTCGTGTTACTGCTGTATGTGTTATTGTTGAAGTTGTGGGTGCTGTTGCATATATTGTTGTTGTAGTTTTGGTTATGTCGTAGAATTTTCAGTAACCTATTTTGGGTATTTTGTAACTGTCTTACATAAGTTGCATTTCCCCACCCTGTTATGCCATGTCTTTGATAGGATTCGGCCAGATAGCAGTATCATCTGCATACGCAAAGGTGGTGCAGTATTTTAATTGATTGATCATATCATATGCGTATACGATATTAAAGAGTGGACCTAGTTTTTTTGTTGCTATTTCTTCGCTAAGGTTGCTATTTATTTTAACTCTATATCTTCTGAAACTCAAGTAGTTTTTAAACCAATTCATGTAGTTTCCTTTTATTCCATTTCTTTCTAAAATATTTATTAGTTTGTCATGTGAAAGAGGGTCGAATGCTTTGCTAAAATCGATAAATAGTGCTTAACAACATTTATATAGAATGTTGTTGATTTCAGCTGACTTTAACTCAATGTTTATAGACAATGCATGTAAACATCAAACTATTCGTTGGCGGTATTCAGTGTTTGATGCAAATTGACTTGCATCAAACATCGTTGTTTTTTTTATTAAATCTGCCGGCAATTCTGAGTATTTTGTTGCTGGATTTGATCAAAAAGCTACGATATTTTGCATTTGCACTTTCGCAAGACCATTTGCACCAAACACTGAATACCGTCATTATGAAGTTGTGTGCTTCGATACATGTAAACATCAAACTATTCATTGGCGGTATTCAGTGTTTGATGCAAATGGACTTGCATCAAACATCGTTGTTTTTTTTATTAAATCTGCCGGCAATTCTGTGTATTTTGTTGCTGGATTTGATCAAAAAGCTACGATATTTTGCATTTGCACTTTCGCAAGACCATTTGCACCAAACACTGAATACCGTCATTATGAAGTTGTGTGCTTGGAAATTTTTATTACGGTTTTCTTACCAAAAATAATATCTAATGACTAATATTATAAAAATACATTAATGAGTTGAATGAGTTGAAACAGTTGTAAATATTACAAGTATTTTTCATAAAATTATAAATCGCACTCAGTTGACTTACTATGAATCAAATACATATGGAGTGGTACGAAAATGAATTGGAAGTCGTATTCACATTTATTACAACAAAGTTAATATACATGCATACACACATCATAAATCATAGTGTGAGTATAAGTACATAAGAACAATTGAATATCACTGAAGTCTAATCGAATAGCGAGAAAACGATGATTCAATTGCTATGATCTCTGGTTCGGATAAAATTGAGTAATTTTTCTCATACAAGAAGCTGTCAACTGCGTGGCATCATAATTTGACGTTCGACAATATAAAGTTTACAATTTTTACATAAAAAACTATAATGTTTTCTTATGATGCTCTGATTGCCGAATTCATAAATTAATTAATATTCAAAATTTTTAAAAAAAATATTTTAACGCGCGTTAAGTTTTGTGATAAAGTTTCTAATTAATGAAGAAATATGATATGAAATATTTTATGGGCATCAAAATACGATAGAATTTAAGCTTAATTTATTTCATACTGACTTCCGGTCTTTGATTTTGTCTTAATTAAAATTAATTTATTTGCGTGGGAGATGATTTTTTTTTATCAAACCCATCATTTCATTGACACACTACTTCACACTGTTGCGCTCGTTTCGGTGTTATTTGTTGTAAACTGTTTGTGATTTATAGTCCAATAAATAATCGTAACTTACTAATTTTTACAAGTCGGTGTGTGTGTGTGTGTGTGGTACGTGTCAGTGATGGAATTTGAGTTTTTTTGTTTTGGGCCAAATTGACAATTTAAAAGGGCCAAAATAGCTTCGAGAGGGCCAACAAAACTTTTTTATAATATATTTGATAACAAGCTTTTCATTGAAATAAAACAGTAGTAATACTAACACAGTATATGTCGAGCCTTTGCTGCAATAGAGTCATAACTCCAAAAAAAATGAGTTTAAAGTTGCGCATTCACTAACAACTTAATGGTAAACGAAAATTTAATATTTGTCTCAAAAGTTTAGTATGCAAGATATTTGAATGAAATTTTTACACATTCTGAAGCACGATATGAGAATTAATTCTGCATTATTAACTTAAAAATCTTTTTTTTTGAGTTATGACTCTATTGCAGCAAAGGTTCGATGTGTTTTATGTTAAATAAATTTAAACAAATACCATTACTCAAAAGCAACACGAAATTTTATTGTTCAATAGAAATTTTACCGTTAGACAGTCTACTTAGTTTTTTTGTGTTTACTTGATATTGGTACTAGTCAAGGCGAATTCAGATGCATATATGGTGATCGCAATAATAAAACAAGTACAACATGTAAGAAAAACCACAAGCATTTTGGTTTTGTAAAATCATTGTACAATGTCAAACTCAAGAAGCAAATAGTGTATTTTGACATCCCAAAATGATGAAAATGAAAAAAAAAGTTAACAGCTGTACTTACAAGTTCACCTGTAATGAATTCGCCTTGCATACTAGCACAAGACAGGTTTGCAAATAAAAGTAAGGGTTTTTTCTTGACAAACAAAACAATGTTTTAAACAAAACTAGGGTTCGAAACAGGGAAAAAATTACATTAAAAATGTACTGAACGCTTTCAGTACATTTCAAACCGTTCTAACGATTTGAAGCAGTTAGTTGAATTTTGAGCTGAAAGGGCCAAAATAGATTAGAAAGTAGCACAGGGCCATCAAACATTCAAAAGTGCCACAAATGGCACAATTGTGCCACATTTTCCATCACTGGTACGTGTATGTACATTTTTACCATAATCGTTTTGGAATTCAATAAAAGGACAGATTAAAACATTTGATATTTTGAAAATTTTTAATAATTTAGAAGCAATTACGTCTTTTCCATAACATTTGTGATCAGTTATAACATTTCTGTTAAAGATGTTCTCTTGTGCTACCACCTACAGAAATTTGAAAAAAAGTCTTTGTTATTGTTTGTTTCTTTGTTTTTTTTTTTGTATTTAATTAAAATGCTTCCGACAAGCAGCTTTTGTTAATCAAACCTTTTGTTTCACAACATCAAATAAAATTTATTAATTATTAAGTGTCTAATTGATGGCTAATTACGCTTTTGTAAAAATGCTTTAGGCCTTCTCCACCCTAAACAATATACTTTGAGATTGAAATAAAAATAGAAAAAGAACTACTTAAAGGCTTAGCAATTGTTGGTTCTTTGTCTTAAAACACAAGTATTTTGTTGTTCAAATAAATATAATTGAAACATATATTTTGCTACTCACACCCATTAAATATATAAAGTTTTCAATGAAAAGGCTTAAAACGAGCAAAAATGCTATTAATAATTAAGTTTGTTGTAGTTTTTTTTTTACTGTTGTTGCTTTTTCTAGTGCTTTTTTCGTTCGACCCTGAACTTGAATTAAAATGTGATTTCTTTTTGGAGTTTTTGTTTTTTTTTTATTAATTAAGCAATTTTTAGCTATTGTTAGTTTTATGTTGATTTATTGTTGTACATTAAATTAACAATTTGTATTTATCATGTTTTAACCATAAAAATAACGAAAGATAAATGTATATTTCAATGTAGTTATTTGTAGCATAAAAAATGGTGAAATATATCATGATATAAATTTGTTTTTATGCTTAAGAAATATATGTACATGGATAGCAGCACCATTGTTAGACGTACACACTCTCACATATACATGTACATAACTGCTCATAGATACGGGTATCAGTGGCGTTTTCAATAAATAGTGTATTGAACTTTAAGATTATTAAAGATTAAATTCTCAAATTAATTATTAAACTTAACTAGACCGGTGCTATTAACTGCTTGTGGCTCATTTTGAATATTTGTTTTATTTTTTTATGTTCTTTTTTCTTTCTGAATATTTAAATTTATATTTATGTATCGAAATTTTTCTTGCTGAGATCATTGTAATGTGAATCTAAACTTTATATTTAGAATTATTTTCGAATAGTAAAGGAAATAAAATCAATGAAATGTGACAGAATTTATGTTATAAATTAAGATTATCTTAAACAGTATGAGTTTGGGGAATTTGTTTTAATATTTTCAATTTGTTCGTTTTGATTTTGAATAGTCATTTTAGAATAGATTTGTAAGCGATGTTTGTAAAATGATGTCAGATTTTTTTTTGGAATTTTTTATTCTTAATGTGTTAAAGTCTAAAGTAGCATAGAATAATGCGCCACCACCGATGGTGATGCCAGCGCCACTGACGTGTGATAAGTTGGCGCCTAAAAGCTGATTTGTGAAGCCAAACTTTTTCTTTTTGTACAGCGCAGTGCTGGGAACTTTTTGACAAATAAAAGGTTTTCCAATAGGGATGATATGATTTTGAAGTGACGTTTCGGCCATTTATAATATGGCATGATCTGTCATTTGTTTTTCATTGTATTCAGTAGTGTTTAGAATTTCATCATGCAGAGATACACGCAAGAACAACGTTTACAAATGATTGAGTTTTATTGTCTAAATAATCGTTCTCCAATTGCAAATTTTCCTGTGCTTTTGCCATTTTATGGTCGCTATAATCGTCCAAGTGTGCTCGCTATTCGTCGAATTGTTAAAAATTGTGAACTTACATTTTCTCTACATACTGTTCAAGTGCCAATAAGACAAAAAACCGCTCGAAGTAATACAAATATTGCTGCCGGTCTCAACAATTGGGACTGTCTCAAACCACAACCTGGCGGATTTTGAGAAAGGATTTGGGTTTGCATCCGTATAAAATTGTTCTCACTAAAGAACTAAAGCCATTGGACCACCGTAAACGTCGTGAATTTGCTGATTTCGCCACACAGCAAATGCAACAAATGAATTATTGCGAGAAAAGTTTGGATATTCGATTATTTCAAGAAATTATGATATTGAATGGCCTCCAAGAAGTTGTGATTTAACACCATTAGACTACTCGTATTTCTTGTGGGGTTATTTGAAGTCATTGGTCTTTCGAAATAAACCAGACTCTCTTCAAGCTTTACAAGTCAATATTGCACGTGCCATTCACGACATACGACTTGATTTAGTGCAAAAAGAGCTCGAAAATTGGGTTCATCGAATTCGTTTCTGCAGAAGAAGTCGTGGAGGCCATTTGAATGACGTTTTATTTAGAACTTAATTGTATCGATTGCACTTCACATTAAATAAAAAACTTTTGAATTTTCTTAACAAAAAGTGTGTTTTTTTTAAGAAATCATATCACTCTTATTGGAAAACCTTATAAATGGTAATAAATCTTCAGTTTCTAAACTGGATTTAGATGAAATTCGGAACTAGAGGAGGACCGATGCCTTCTAACGCAGGTCTTAGTGGGATTATTGTGTTAGCATGAGAGGAGCTACAGTAGACCAAAGAGGATTACATGGAATTAAAAACAACTTCTGAAGCTTGTAAATTTTTTTTAAAGTGATTTATCCTTTTTGCACATTGCTGGGGACCTTTACCAAATAAATGGTAATAAATATGCAACTTATAAGTGGCTTTTTGGATTTAGATGAAACTTAAAACAATCAGGCCTTCTAATGCAGGTCTTAGAGGATTACAACAAACTTTTCTCAAGCTTTACAATAATATTGACTGCATTGTTGTTCTACAGAAAGGTTGGGGATTCAACAATTTAAATTTTAGAATATTGAAAAATAGATGAGAGAAAATTTTTCCTTCCCTGCAAAAATGATGGAAATGTCAGTCCAACAGACCTCTTAAGAAACTAACGCTGATTTAATATCCAACCTTTGTATTGAAGATATCACCAAAAAGCAAAGCTATACTATTTCATCTTCTATTATGAATCTTGGATTAAGAAGAATTTATTAAAATTCCTTACAGGAGTACATCTGATTGCCGGAGTTGACGTCATCGCTTTAGTGCTTTCGACCTGTCAAGCATAAAAAACTTTACTATTGTGAACTGTATTCCAACATCAGTGTGTTTTTTTTTTAATGGAAAATGTTAAATTGAAATAAAGCCACTAAAATTTGTCAAGTATTGCTTTACATGATGCGAAACGGATGTATGATTTTCATTAGCGGTATTCAGTGTTTGATGCAAATGGTCTTGCGAAAGTGTAAATGCAAAATATTGTACTTTTTCTTATGAAAAATAACGGCAACTCTGTGTGTTTAGTTGTTGGATTTTATCGATAGGCTACGCTATTTTGCATTTGCACTTTCGCAAGACCATTTGCAGCAAACACTGAATACCGCCATTGTTTTTGATCCACTCTCCTTGTTAGCTTTTATCAAGAAAAATATTTTATATCTTTTCATCTGACTAATTTTATTTTCAATTTGCATATTTATCTGTTTTTATGCTTCAAGTACGTACCTAAAGAAAATGTAAGCCCGGTCGATTTCTATACAATTTCGCAATAAAACTTTTTTAAGTTGTGTTTAAGTTCAAGGTATGGCAAAAAAAAAAACTCAAAAGAAAAAAAGGTTTCTCTTCTCAAGCATAAGATTTTACCTCCTCTTTTTGAAATCTAAACAATGTTTTTTTATAAATTATCGCCGTTAAACTTAAAATTTTGCTTAATGTTTTTTTTTTTGCTTATTTTTTATTTCACACTAAAGTCATCAATTAAAACCAACCTTGATTGTCGTCGTGTGGCAGACATGATACATGCTTTATGTCAAATTATGCGAATTGAAGTGGAGTTTTTGCTGCTACCACATCAGTTGTTGGTTGGTTTTTCTTTTTATTGTTTTTTTTTTTTTTTTTTTTGTCAAACGATTAACTTTAAGTATGTGCGCAGTCAGTCGAGTGGAGTTAAATTAAGACTGTGTGGATGTGTTTTTTTTTGTTTTTCATACATAAATGTTAATAATGCTTTTAGTGGTAACATATTTAAGTAATAATAATGCTAAATTTATACGACTGACTACATGTATTTATTTATGACACATGCTTTGTTCAAATGTATGTTAAGAATAATTGCTAATGATCGATAGATGACGAACAAGACGATGACGGCGACGTGGAAGGTGGAACCCAAAAATTAGCAATTACACTGTGGTTAATTCTTTTGTTTTTTTTTTTGCAAACTTTGTAATTCAAAATTCTTGAAATGAAGTTTCATCTTGACTAACAGATTTGCTGGTATTCAATGAATTTATAAATAAAAATATTTCAAAGTATATTTTATTACGCTGTGATAAATGTTTTAATATATTTTTTTTTTTAAATTTTGCTAAATTACAAAAGTTGTTTTTGTTAATTATTGCAATTATTCTTGAAAAATTAATAATATGATGACACTCTGTCAAAGGCAGTTTTTATAAGTTTTATTTTAAAATCAAGGCTAAATTCTTAAAAGACAAATATTTTTTAATGGTGTTAATTCTAAAATACATTCACTCATTCAAATGTATATTTTTTTGTGAAGTCTCGTCTTAACGGATGTTACAAAACAGATAAAACGGACATAAAAAATAAAAAAAAAAAACAAACTCATCTTGAAAATTGATAGACGTAGTCGTGACTATAAATACAGTTTTGGTCAAGACAGCACATGGAGCGGGCACGTTTAATACTCGTATCTGACCTTGAACATATTGTTTTTATATATAAAGGTTTTAATTGAAAAAGTAAAAAAAAAAAATCCAAATAAAATGTAGAAAAACTCATTAAAATAAATCAACTTGCAATTTTTTTTGCCATGTATGTGTTAAGCTCAAAGCAATAAATAATAGTAAAAAAATATATATATATATACATATTTTTTAAAGGGTGTTTTCTATAGAGTTTAGAAATTTTAAAGGCAATTTGACAATAATTTTGCATAGATATTTTGCTTTATCATAAATTTAGTATGAAAACAATGTGACATTTTGAAAAGTTCATTAGGTTAACTACATGTGCTCGCTCCGCCTCTAAAAAATTACGTTGTACATAAAAAAGAGGTGTTTTTCAATAACAGTCGGTCAGTCTTTTCACTATTGAAAGTGTAGCAGTTGTTTTGTAAGTTTTTTTTTCTAGAGCAGAGCATAACTGGCGGCTGTTTGACAAAATATTTTAAAAAAACATAAACAAAATTATTTTAAAAGCAGCATAAGGAAGAATGTGTGCGCTTGGATCATGCAAGCATATGTACGATCTATCACACACATTGCTGTTGCGCGCTCCATTTTATCTAATGAATTTAATTATAATTCATTAGCAGTTATATTTTTGTGCTTATTAAGAATAGATATACGAATATCGTTGAAATTTACGACTAATAAATAATTATGTACTTCAATTCAATCATATTTTCACTTCCGTGTGCATTTCTTCAATTTTTAATACGAAATTTGTTACGAATAATACGAAAAAAATGCAATAAAGAAATCGGTATTAATTTTGAAATTTTTGTTTGTTTTATTATTTCACAGTTTTTTTCTCTCGTCAGTTCAATGCAAAATAAACTTTTAAAATAATTATGATGCTGCGTTTATGTTTTTCCTGCATATGATTTTTTTTTTTTTTTAAATTTGTCTGCAAAACTGGTAGGCAAAAATAAAGCCAGACAAATTCAAATGGATTATTGAATAGCCTTTTGCTTCCACTTAAATTTAAATTTGGTTTTAAATGGCTGCTATACAAAAAATTGATTTGAAAAGTAAGTCACAATTAGCAGTGATCGGAACAAATGTTATTTTTGGCATGAAAGCCATGATGATTCTTTTAAATATTTTTTTTATTTAATAATTTAATTTAAATTGTGAATTTTTTATTCGAACTGAGTGATATTTAATCACAGAAATAATAATGTGATTGCAGCTGCTGTGGTGGCAGTGAGGTCTAAGCGGTAGACAACTCTGATGATGAGACTGTGGTTAGTCTCCGCGCAGTCTAATTTTTCTTTGTCTGTTCAAATATTAAGAGCCACTAGATTTTTCTTTCTAATTTAAATAATAATTTAATTTATAACAAAATTATATTTAGAGAAAACGAACTTAAGCCTGAAAAATTAAAAAAAAAATTTCTTTGATTAAATTTAATTTAAATTTAGAACTTGCAATGACAATGATAAAAAATACTGAATGGTTAAAATTTTAAAACTCTGAAAAGTCATAAGAAAATTTTACAAATGGTATCCTTGATGCTGGCAGCAACTTTCCTAGAGAGAAAAGAAACTATCACCAGACATGTCGAGTTTCGAAAGGGTTTCAACTAAATATTTTTGATTTGAAAACAAAAAATCTGCTGGTATCGTACTACAGTAAGGATATTTTACTAAAAGTATTGCGCCAGTTGAGTGGCATGCTTTAATCGTGTACGACTCAAGAAAATTTTGTACTGCTCTTATTTTTAACACTGAAAAAATGCACTACCTTGTTTTTATGTGATATTTTAATACTAACTAAGATAAATTATGAAATTTACCCTTAAACATGTTTTAAATTTGGAACAATATATTTATCGTTCAAATTTAGTTTGGAGCTTTAATTTTTTTGAAACAAATATTTTTTCAGGACATTTGTGGGCACTAGATTGCCTTTGAAAGAAACCATAAACCGAAAAGAATTAAATTGTTTTACAAAATTATTTCCAGCTGTTTTTCACATACAAGTCCTGAACACATGTCCGATACTGATGCACCATAACAATGTGCAAAATAAGGCGAAACTTAATTCCAACCGAAATAAATCCTAGAATTATTAAAATTTTGTGGAAAAAAATTATTTTGTTGTACAGTGTTATCTAATATATCTTTGTTGTATAAAATTATCATGTTGATTGTAAATATGTTGATTGAAAGAAATTTTAGGTTAAATTTTTAATTCAGTATTGATCTTTCTTTCATCATCAGATTCAAAAAGGAAATTTGAATCCGTTTTAAGAAAAAAATAAGTGCAAAGTGCTTCGTTAAGGGTGAGAAATATTTTCATGAACGTGACACACGCAGAGAAAAGACATGATTGTAAAATGTTCATGTCAACTAAGTATATCTGCCACAACCAAATAATTATGCTTTGATGCAAATATGGTTGCATTAAACATTCTTCAATTATTAAAATATTGAATGCAACATTAAAATAAACATTCTGGGTTTCGTCCCATTAAAAAATTATTTTCGCTGCTACAAGAGTAAAATTTGCAAATAAAATAATAATAAAAGTTTATTAAAAATTAAAGTTTATTGTGGCCATACATTGTTTGTGTTCTGAAAAGAAACAAAATAAAAAAATACTACGGAACTGCAAAAGATGGCAATTGGATTTTACTTAAATATGCCGATAAATAGGTTAATTATTTTGAATTTTATTAGATTTAATTTGTCCACAAAAGTTTACTTGATAAATATTTTCAAATAAAAATATTTCAAATATAATTTGATTTGGTTTAATTTAATAAGTAGTTGTTGTGTGTGCATTTTTCTTTTATCTAAGCAAATTGTTTAGCTAAACCCAGGAAAATAACATTTTCATAGTTTCTATAAGACGCTCAAATTTCTCAGCATTTGCAGAGCATACTATGTTCATACAATGGTATGTCAGAGGGAGATTTATGAATATATTATGTTCATTAGATGACAAATGTAATATATAGTAGCTGCAATCATTAATATGAACATGAAATGATAGTTTGCAATTATGATTCCATCAACCATGTGTTTTGTTTTCGTGAATCTCTTTTCAGTTATCGCTAAATTAGGATCGAAAATGGCTAGAAAAGAGCTAAATTTGAAAAATGCGTAAAAATTTAGCTATAAATAGCTAAAATAGCAAAATTTTTATTTATTATAGAATGTTGCAAAAATTTTAAGAAAAACAGTTAAATTTCCCAACATCTGTAGATTCATCCATTAATATGCTGTAATTAGATGATGAAATATTCTTCAAAGTTGTGCATGGAAGAGGATGAGACAACGGCACACATTCTCTGTGAATGTATAGTCTTATGTAATAATAGAAGGCGTGTTTTTCTTTCTGAATTTGTATGTTCGGATGATATTAGGCGGGCTTCTCCAAGCTCTGTGCTGACTTTCATAAGGAGAGTCATTCAGAGCTTGGTTTAATTTTAGAGATCCATGGCACAAAAGATCCAATAGGTGTCGCAGTGCCGGTCCTTGGACCAGATCTATCCACTTATCTATCTATCTATCTATCTTCGTCCCTACAAAAATTATTGGAGTACATGGCCTATTTTAGATAAAAGGAGTACTACTCCTGGACTACTCCTATGTTGTGCAGCCGTGGACCATTTGATTTGTACACACATTAATAGTTAAATACAATTTGGCAACACTAAAAATGTTTGGAGTTAAATTGAAAGTGTGGCAGCTCCCCTGTTGAAATTAAAACAAATTCATGCAAGCTTAAAGGAACACAAGTTACCTCCTGTTTTTTCAATTTCTGAATTTTATTTTGTATTTTTTATATAATGTAATGTAAGGGCATAGCTGCCAGATTTTTTTAGGTAATATCGTCATATTTTTGGGCAAAAATCGTTATTATCGTCAATATAGCTTATTGAAATCGTCATAAAATCGTCCAACAAAACATATTTTATTAGAAGCAAAACATAACAAAACTCTTAAATAAACAAATCTGATTAATAAAACAGCATTCTTTTGAATACAGAGATCAGATACTTTAATTAGAATTCACGATAAAATCACATGTAAATAGATTGCATGTTTTTCAATACTTTGAAAACATGCATGGAAAAAATATTGTATGGAAAAAAAATAAAATCCAAATTCTTTAGTTATTTTTACTCCAATTTAGTAAAATATGCATTTTAAATTTCATTTTTGGAAATACTTTTTCTAAAAATGTATAAAAACTAAAATAAAATTTATCCAATATAAATATAATTGTTAAAGAAAATAGACTTGTATACATATATATAAGTATGTACATATATGTTTAATATATTTTACAAATATATATTGAAATTAAACATATTGATTAATTCAGGTATAACTGCTAGATCATAGCAGGTACATTTGTTTAGCTTTAAATAATCTTTTGTATGTATATAACATTGCTTCCAAGGACATTTTCAATGAATTTCTTACTTTAGTCTTATTTATATTTACCTGACTAAATATTCTTTCAACAATTGCTGAATAATGTGATAAGACTAGGATTTTTGTAATAAATTTAGTAAAAATCGGAACCAAAAGACTAGAATCCCTCGTTTGCATCTCTGATATTTTTTTTCTAAAAATCCAATAGTTATATGTTTTTATCACTGCAATAATTTTAATTATCTGAACTCAGTTTATAGCTCTTAGCTTTCACTTTCTTTAACAAAATAGGAAAATTCTGTTATAATTTCAGAAAACCAACTTTTTTCTACATTATCACAATTATTAATATTTTTCTTTTGCACTTATTTTTGCTTCTTCAATTTCATCTCTGGCAAATATTCCTAAATAAATGTCTTCAAAATTTAAAAAAATTTTTTTTGTTTTTATAATCAACTAGCTGAGCGCCAGGCTTCGCACGGAAGCTATTTACTTTTATAAATTTAAATTTACCTAATCAAAGCACATCACGACTTTCACAAAAGTCATAACTCACGAACGCGTCGACTGATTTCGATAAACCATCTACACTACCATACGAACAAACCCTAAAAATTTAATGGAATTCGGTTTGACCGTGCGTGAGTTATAAAGTCACAACACACTTGCAACAATTTTTTATATATATAGATTAAATAAAAGTTTACAGTTTTAAGCAAACTAGTTTTTAAAAAATTTCTCATTAAAATTTTCAACAGTTCAGTTGCTTTAATAGTACAAATAAATGTTGCAAGCTTGAATTATTTAAAATCGTCAAAATTAGGGTATAAATCGTCACCATGTCAATTTAAGGACCCAAAATCGTCAAAATGACGATAAATCGTCAAATCCGGCAGCTATGTGTAAGGGCTGAATTCCCACAATTGTATGTACGAGGGCGGTTCGGAAACTTCTTAGCCTATCAATGAAAGAGAATAGTTAGTTTTTCAAAAATATTTTTATTTTTCAATATAATCTCCTGAAACTTCAATACACTTAGTGCAACGCTTTTCTAGCAATTTTATCCCTTGATTAAAATAGTTTTCCTCAAGGTCTTCAAAATAGTGGTTTACAACTGTAATTGCATCTTCATTTGAGGTAAAACGCTTGACAGCAAGGAATTTTTTTAGATTTGGGAACAGGTAAAAGTCACTGGGAGCTAAATCAGGAGAATAAGGTGGGTGGTCAAGCAACTCGTACTTTAATTCGTAGATTTTAGTCATTGTTAAAACACTCTTGTGCGCTGGTGCGTTGTCTTGATGAAAAATAATTTTTTTGTGTTGTAAGCCAGGACGTTTTTCTCGAATTTGAACATTAAATTGATCCAAAAGGTTGCAATAGTACTCTGAATTTATTGTTTTACCCTTTTGCAGATATTCAATCAATAAAA
The DNA here is from genome assembly GCA_947311025.1 of Lypha dubia. Classification (NCBI taxonomy): domain Eukaryota; kingdom Metazoa; phylum Arthropoda; class Insecta; order Diptera; family Tachinidae; genus Lypha; species Lypha dubia. The sequence continues at coordinate 54,600,342 of OX371263.1, forward strand.
TACCTTTTAAGTCCCAAAAAACCGTTGCCATAACCTTACCAGCCGATTGAATTGTGTTTGCCTTCTTTGAGGCACTTCCTCCAGCTTCAGTCCATTGTTTGGATTGTTCTTTTGTCTCTGGAGTATAGTGGTAGATCCATATCTCATCTACAGTTATGAAACGACGCTTAAAATCCATTTTATTTCGCTTAAAACGATCCAAACAAGCTTGAGAAATGTTCATTCTTATGCGTTTTTGGTCGACTGTTAACAAATGCGGCACCCATCTTGCAGAAAGCTTTTTCATCTGTAGTTCTTCATGCAAAATTAAATGGACTCGATCATTTGAGATGCCCATTATATTAGCTTTTCCACGCACTTTTATTCGTCGATCATATAATACCATATCATGCACTTTGGCTACAATTTCTGTTGTTGTTGCTGTTTTTGGACGTCCACTACGTGGTTCATCTTCAATGCTTGTACGACCACGTTTAAATTCAGCAACCCAATTTTTTACTGTTGCATATGAAGGAGCACTTTCACCTAACACATTCACCATATCATTATGAATTTCTTGTCCCGATAAATCTTTTTTATGTAAATATTTAATGACACCACGCATTTCTAATTTTTCCATTGTAAAAAAATCGCGGATGCGTCTTTTGTGAACAGCTGTTTCTATATTAAGGAGTTGCCAGATCAAAACAAAATTTAACATGTGTTCATAGCAGAGATGGAAGTTTCCAAAACACTTAACTTTTTTCTGTTTATACCGCGCTTTTTGTGCTAGGCTAAGAAGTTTCCGAACCGCCCTCGTACTTAAAATATCATTCAATTATATTAGTGACAGATACCACGTTTATACGCACTTCTTATTTGCAAATAAGATTGGAAAGCGTTGCCGTATTACTTTTTTATTGTAACTTAAAATGTTTCGAAAACTATTTGCAAATAACAAGCTATTTGCAAATAAGATGTGTGATGCTACCAGATGACTATATATTTACTACGTGTCATTACAAAATATATAACAATATTTCTGAATGCTATTTGCGTATAAACAGTGAATTAAGTTTTTGCAAATAGTTTTATTTGCAAATAAGAAATGCGTATAAACGGGGTAAGAGATACATACATATGTATGTATGTATAAATTTTTACCGGAGTACCCCTGTGGGTACTCCATGGAGTAGCAAAATAGAGTAGTTTTTGTTTTACGTAGTCCAGCCTTAGGACATCGCAATGTAAATTGGACCATGTTTTTCCCATACATTTGGATTAGTTTTGGAGTAGTCCTACTCCATTGTGGAGTAGTCCATACACGTATATATGGACTAGTCTCAAATTTTTGTAGGGGTAAGCTCAATTACGAAATGAATATGAATTTTGCCAGTTCCGTCAAATTTTTTTTTCACAAGTCACTGAGGTGGTCAATTGAATTATTAACAGATTTTCATAAATAACGTTATTCGACACTCACTTTGTGGCATTGCACAGCTAACAGGTACACCCATTTCCACAACAATAAAAAACTTGTAGTATAAATTACTCTGTAGCTGTCAAAAAACATTGAAATAGTGTAAAAAAAGTCAAATGCCGTAAAGAAGGGAATATTTATAAAGAGTTTGATAGTTGAAAAGCGGTAATGATTTGATGATAATTTCACCAATCGCTGTCAGCTGCTCTAGTGCGTTAACTTGCCAGATATATCTTGCTTGTAGCAACTCTTTGACAATGTTGACGAAAATTATATTATTAAAAACACGCTTGAAAATTAAGAAGTCATTAAACCAAAAATTGCTAGATTTCCCGCTAATATCTAAGTCATATTTTTTCCCACAAAATGTAATGAAAAATAGCTAGATTTGACGAGAAAATAGCTGAATTAGCAAAAGTGAATAACATTTATGGATTTGCGGAATGTTCAATTTTTACAAAAGCAAAATATCATTTTCGTATGTGAAAGCGTTTTCACACTGTCATGTTTTTAATCAATTGTGAATTTAACGTTAAATCCAACTGAAATACTTTTTTATTTGAATTTAAGTTTGAATTATAAAATGCAACCTTGTTTTCGCTGTAATAAATTCAGTGCTGCCAAGTTAAAATAGAGGCGGAAGCAGCTGACCAGCGTTGTCAACTTGGTGCGTTTCGCACCTTTTTTGGTGCTTTTCTAAATGTTTTGTGCGAAAAATATCTGAGTTGGTGCGTGGTGCGCTTTTTTTTTAATTTTGGTGCGTTTTTTTAATTTTGGGTGGCAAAGCATATTAAACACAAAAGAATTTTGTACAAAAAATACAACTGTTTGAATACCATTTCATTCAATTGTAGACAATATAGATAATTTGTAACATTTCATTATAAGAAATTTGTTGTCCCTTTTAGATTTTCAGAGTACCTAATTGTTTGTTGTCGTAAAAGTTGCTGTCAAGTCTGTTAAAGAGCTTAGCAAAAACAAAGTATTCTCGAGACTAGCGATCATTGTTCGATTTTCATAAAATGCATAAAAAATGCGTTTATGTAAAGTGTTGTAACACTAAAATTAATAAAATTTCTATTTACTAGAAAAAATATTTACTGCCTGTTCGCCGATGTCGAAGTAGTTCTTTCTTTCGAACAATTACATATAAAACAAAAACAAAATTTTTGAATTTGTTTTTGTTTCAAATGTAATTATTCGAAAGAAAGAAGTTCTTCGTTATCGGCGAACAGGCACTTAAAGTTAGTATCAATAATGGAGTCTAAAAAAGGAGATCATAAGCGAAATACAAAAAGATTTGGGAATCACAATGTGAGTTTAAGCAATGGATTCGGCCTTGTCCAAATAATAACATAAAAGCAAGATGTTATTGCAAATGCGATATCACGCCTAAATATCCAACCTTGTTCGGCATGCTGGAACACGGAAACACATTGCAGCTTTAAGCCCATTTAGCTACAAACGACATCAAGAACCAACATTGTACAAAATGTTTTATCCCATTACAAATATGATATCATGCCATTAGCAGTACAATTTGAATCCGATGTCGAAATATTATCTATCTAGTATTCAAAGTCGGTGGAGAATAATTCACTTCATGCAATGGCACAATATTGTATCAACATTAGAATTTTGGATTTTGTAAAGACGTAAAATTAATTCAATAAAAAAAAAATTCTGAACTTGGTGCGTTTTTTGTTGAATGGCGCGTTTTTTTCTCCATTTTGGTGCATTTTGAAATTTCAAAGTTGACAACGCTGCAGCTGACCCCTTTTTAGCATCTAATATATAAAAATCTCGTGTCACGATTTTTGTTGTCGAACTCCTCCGAAACGGCTCAACCGGTTTTAATGAAATTTTTTATGTATATTAGGTTTCAAAGTATATTTTAAACCGCTAGTGCCATGAAGTGGAGTGGGGGGAGGGAGGGGGCAATTCCTGTAGTTACTAAACTATTAACCCAGCAGATGGCGCTATGTCCGCCTCATAATTATTTTTGTTTTGTTGAATGACAGATGGTGCTACGTCCGACTCATGCAGGAGAATTGTCGTCGTTCGTATTTCAAACAGAACAAAATTATTGTTTGGTATTTTTTTATGGCGGTTATCGTCACACACTTACAATGCATTCGCTATTTTTTATTTAACACCTAAAATATGCACTAGAAATATTTTGTATGGCAAAACAACGGTTGCCGGGTCATCTAGTATTTTTATATTATTATGAATAAACGTAATTATTATTTGAACGCATATTAATGTACATATGAAAATTAATATTATCAGGCTTAAGTTTAGTTTTTTTTTCGTACTAACCAAAATTGTATCAACAAGTAAAAATAGAATAAAAATTAATTAAATTAATTCTCGTATTCTATTTCGTTTGAAAACTTAGTTAAATAGTTGATATTCTTTCCCAATTAGTATCCACTTTACGAAAATTGTAAAAATGGACAAATGAACGCTGATGAGAGGTGCAGCGGCCTTGAAAACGGCATACTGATACGTTCTGCTAAACTGATTGGATATACTAATGTCCCAGCAAAAACTAATCAAGTTTTTGGAAGCAGTACATACTTTTTCTGCCTTAAGAACATGCTTCGTATTAAGCACATATGTATTATCTTAACAAATGCAGAAATGTATGGCAGAAAATGTAAAATTTTTTGATAACTTTATTTAATCAATGTAGAAACAAAAACAAATAACACTAAAGCAAATAATCGCTATACATGCTCCCTTACACTAGTGCATACTAGAAAGCACTATTGTAAGGCAATGATTAAAATTGTAAATTTTACGAAGTGTAACGAACATAATAAGACGATGATGCAATAAAAAATAAAATATATATAATTTAGTTGATATTGTTTTCGTTCCATGAATTTATTCCATACTCACTGCTCTGAAATAAGCACTTAAAACGAAATGCTCCCAAAATGGGACATCGCGAACAAATATCATGCCATACGTAAGCGGGTTTGTAAGCTAATATCACCTGATATTCCCTTACAAACCTGCTTACGTCGAAGCAGTAATTTTTGCTGGGATGTCTGTTGTATAAAATTCACAGCTAAGGGCCACAATATTCCACTATTCTGTAAATTACATACATTGACATTAAATAATTTACAATTAATTCTGTGAAAAAAAAGAAAACAAAATTTGTTTTGATCTCTACAAGGTATACCAGTATTGACATAATTAATGAGAAATAATTTATTGTTCATACAATTACGATTTAGTAAAATATCAAAAGCAAAGTTATAAACTTGAATTTTAATTTCTTTCATTACAGATGCAAACAAATGTTTGCTTGTTTTTTTATCGCATTGTAATTAAATAAAATATTCATAAGAATTCATTGGATATGGAAGGTAACAAAATAAATAAAAAGCATGAAAAGATATGTAGAAAAATGCATCATTTGAAAAAATTTTATTAGATCAAAGTGTAAAACAAATTGTGGATATAAATTTTTTTTTCTAAAACAGACATGACACAACATTCAATGTAACATTTGAAATGGTTACATTTAGCTGAGGGGTATCAACACCATTTCCTTTTAAGATTGAGAAATATTCAAAACGACCATTTAAAAATGACATGCTGTAAATGTAAAGTTGATTGAATGATTGATAGAAATAGACTTGCAGTATTCTCTTCTATCACGATTTACTGGGAGGCACGTTTACGCATCTTGGTGACTCACCACACTTTGATGCAGTGCTCTCTGGAAAAAATTTTAATTAACTTCTTTCGTACATTATATTCGGACAACCACCCATAAATCTTATTTGTTACTAACCAATTTTTGAAACAACATAAGAGGGTGGTGTTTGCGGAAGTGGTGTTGACTACAAAGCAAACTATTACTTAACACTTGCGTTCAGACCCTGGTCAGACCAAGTCAATCAACATGATAAATTTCTCTGATGAACATTACTGGTGACATTGTATTAATTGTTCTGGCACTATTTAAGTGATGAAGGCATAGCTCTGGCAACTAAAAACTGTTCCGGCAGTGATTGATACTGTTACAAGCTTATGTACATAACACCGCTCTCCTTCTCCTTAACACCAGTGGCAACACTGCTCAAATTAAGCCTTCTGCATTTTCAACATCTAACCTCTCTACCCTATCCCTATATCCCTGTCTTTGCACAATGCATGGCTGGCATAAGTAGGGGTCATCCCTTGAGAAAAAAAAAGAAATATAAAAGATTTAAAAGGAAGTTGGATCACGTACCATAGTCTGGTAGAAGGTCTCCACCCACAACTGAAGTGCCATGGAAACCGATAAGCCCCACAGATGAAAGCCTTCTGGTAAAGTTTAGAGAAGTGTTTTTTCAATATTCGACTCACATTACGACAATGATGGGCGGCTGCATCTGATAAAGCAGGAGATGTTTCTTCATGGTTGTCGTTCCATGCTCCACTTCCTGTGTTCCTTGCAAGCCACACTGGCCACAATGCTCTGACTAGTTTTTCTCCTAAATACTTCTGATCACTTTAATTTTCTTCTCCATGAAAAAGTATGTTATTTGGAACATTAAAGAAATGGTGTTCTTCATATACAGTGACATGCGATGCATGAGCAAAACTTGCAGCAATACTAACAATGAATATTCATTAACAAGTTTTAATGCAATCTGAGCAAAAAGAGAGAAAAAAACCGCAAATACTTTAACACAACCAACAACTACTAACTTAATGCAATAGAAAAAAGGAAGATAGATATAAATAAAAACAATAAAATTTTTCACTGACATCAGGTTGTTACTGGTGTAACGTTTGCAAGTTAACATATTGTTTGCTAGGAGATATTGCATAAATTGCAGCCAACAACAATAAACTGCAGAAATAAAATATTAAAGGAAAAAAAAAACAAGCGTGAAGCATGAAGTTTTAAACAGAGAAAAGCAAACACGAACAGAAATGGTGGAAGATAAATTAAATAAAACGTTAAAAAAAAATCCAACAAAAAAAAAACGCAATGAAATTGTAGATGATAAAATTATGTGTTTGTTGGAATGCAATTTATCAATAGGTTATGATGTCATTGTTGTAATCGAGTGACTGACAAACCGATTGGCTTACTGCCAGTTTTGTACACGTTTTTTTTTCAATAAGATTTTTTTCCTCTTAACGTTAATCAGTAATTGTAAAATAGCTTAATAATTAAAAATTTTATATATTAAATAGTTTAACAAAACTAAACAATTGTTTATGGAAAAATAAATTACATAAAAATAATTGTCAATTAGTTGCAATAACCTGATTTATTGTGTCAAGTTCAATTAATGATTGAAATTTGTTTGGAAATTGTTTTCAATTAACTCTTTTAACAATTAATTGATACAACAACAAAAACAAATATAAAAATATATTTTAATTAATTACATTTCAAATAAATAAGAATTTATATGGTGTTCTTTTTTTCCTTAAGAGAAACTTTTAGAGTAAAAAAAATCAAAAGACTTAAGCGAGCAACTTGTTTTCATGAAGCTGCTTCACTGCCTGTTTTTAGAAAATGAAAACAAAATTGTGAGTGAGAATTTGAAAACAACAATAAAATACGAAAATTTGTTTTTGTTTTCAATATAAATTCTAACTCAATATTTTGTTTTCATTTTCTATAAACAGGCAGTCAAACACAATATTGACTTGATCAATTACTTAAGTGGCTCCAAGTGTTTGTAACAACTTACAAATTGTTGGAATATATCCTTAATTAGATTAAATAAATATTAAATGAATTTTTTTTTTTTTTTTTATTGGATAGGGAGAGAGAGAGAAATAAAGATAGAAAAGCAAGATAAGAAGGAAATGTTAAGGAAAAGAACATTTGAAAGTAGATTGATTGGAGAAGAGTCGTGACAGCAAAATGTTGTATGAAAATTATTATTGATTTGAACTTCTTTTTGTATAAATAATGAAGAAGAATTGAGGGAATTTATTAGAAGCGGCATCGCGATATAAATGTTATTCTAAATTGTGTTTAAGAAAATAATTATTTTGAACTGATCTATATTTTTAGTTATTTAATTTTTAAATACCATAAGATTAGAAAAGAAAACTTTAGGCCTCTTTGGCTAAACCATACCATTTAATATCAGGATCGAATGCCGCAGCAAGATCCATTTTCTTTTCTGATGCTTTAGTTTACTTAAATAAAGTAGTTTTTCCCATATCAAAAATGTTTTTCATGAACTCTTAAAACATATTTTATTAGTTTTACCAGATACACTTATGGTGTTTTATTTTCTACAAAAAAATGGTACATCTCCATACAGAAAATATACTTTGGTGTTCGTTTCTTAAAAATGTTTTGCTCTCTAAAAGGGCAGTGTGTTTGATTCTAAAAAAATCGCCCTCACTAATGCCCCGTAAAAATCGACAGTGTTGAGAGTGCCATGTAAAACTTAGCTGTCAAATGTTGAAAACAGGGTGTTCCACTTTTTCATAAGTTGTGTTTAGTTCTGGTGAAATAACAAGTTTCATTATTACAGGATTGGCAAGACATTTTATACATGTAGCTTTCAACAAGGTGCCATTTTGTGTGTAGAAAAGAAAATAGCAATGGTGTAGGGGTTTAATAACCACTAATACATACGTATAAATTGTGTACAGAATAAAGCTTTTCAATTTTTAATAAGTTTTTCATGTTTGTAAATTTAACAAAATTGCAAACAAGTTACTTACACCTTCTTCTTCGCTGGTAATGGCTTAGTTGAATCAAACAAATTTTCGTTCAAAAAGAATTAAGAGATGCTAAATAAACAATTTAAATGTAAAAATGTTAAAATTATCTAATAAAAGATATATCATTTTGTTTAAATTTATTTGTCCGTCAAATTTAAAAATTATCAAATAAATCACATGTAAACATTGAAAAACAATTTACTGCCTAACCCACGATATCGAACGATGCCGATCGCTTGATTTTTAGACGTAAAAAATCTATCTAGGCAGTTAAAAAATAACCACATGAACAAAAATAAACAGATGAACAATTAATGTTAAATAAAAAGTAGACGAATTTTCGAGCTTGAGGCCACTTTTAATGTGATGTTTTTTTATTTATTTATTTGCGATATTTCGATATCCATCGGATATCATCATCAGGCAAGCTACAAAATTTATAAATAAGAACAGGAAAAAAGATATACCCAATGTAATTGCTAGACGATATAAACAAATAATAAACTTACATGCAGTAACAATGTACATACATATATATGTATAAAAACATATGTCAAACGACTTAAAAATTGAGTTTTATACTGTTTACATTTTTTTACTTATTATATGCCTATAGCTATTAGCGCAATTTTCTATGTCTGTTTTGTAATTGATTCTTTTCTCGTTGTTAGTGTTAATTATGTGAAGCATTTCCAATGTATACCGTTTGTGATATTTATTTTCTCTCTGCAGTATTTTTACATGCTCCAAATCTGGTTTGTGTGTTTCTTTTGCACAGTGGGCCACTAATGCAGTTTTTGTTGTCAAACTTTTGTTAAGTGAGAGTTGTGACAAAGTATATGTTGGAACAACTGGTAACAAGCTAAAAACAAGAATAGCCGGACACAGATCTGACATAAAAAACATTAACAAAAGTTTGACAACAAAAACTGCATTAGTGGCCCACTGTGCAAAAGAAACACACAAACCAGATTTTTAAGTCGTTTGACATATGTTTTTATACATATATATGTATGTACATTGTTACTGCATGTAAGTTTATTATTTGTTTATATCGTCTAGCAATTACATTGGGTATATCTTTTTTCCTGTTCTTATTTATAAATTTTGTAGCTTGCCTGATGATGATATCCGATGGATATCGAAATATCGCAAATAAATAAATAAAAAAACATCACATTAAAAGTGGCCTCAAGCTCGAAAATTCGTCTACTTTTTATTTAACATAAGTTACTAAAGGCTGAACAAAACTATATTATATGATGAACAATTAAGTGAAATACTGACAGCAAAAATTAATCTTTTATTAATACTTTTCGTTTGATTTTAAAGTATTTCCAAGCCCAATTCAATAGTAATTTTTCTCATATCTGTTGAATAATATTTTGCATTTTCCTTCTTTTAGCTTTCAAATCTAAACTATTTACTAGTCACTGCTGCTGCTGCCTGTTTTGCAAATGTTTGTACAGCGATACGAGTGGAGTGGAATACAAATACGGGTCCAATAATACCACCGACACCAAGAACCACCATTAGACCAGTGCCACCATTTAGAGAGCCGGCACCTGTATGGGAGGACTTAAGTAATGATATACCCAATCCCAATCCATATATGTAAGTAGAAGCACACTTTCATTTAAACCTATGTATGTCAAATTCAAACAAAAGACTTAAGACACATGCATAAATTTAATTTTAAAAATTATTTGTTAAAACGTTTAAAATAGAATTCATTTTGTTTAACTTTTCTTAAAGGTTTCAAACAAATCGCACTTGATCTTCTAAAGAGCGTCAACACAAAATTTAAAAATTTTCAGAAGAGCAAAAAAAATCTTTTTTTTTTTTTGTCGGCAGACTAAGGAAAATGATGTAAGATTTTTACAGTGGGTAGATATGACCTCTGTACACCGATTTCTTGCAAAAAGTTAAATGGAAAAATTTCGAGTTGACTCTCTTTAGAGGAACCAGTGCAAAATGCAAAAAAATTTTAAGTTTTAATTTTAATTATTTAAAATTTTTAATTAATTTAATCACGAAGCAGTTGATTTTTTATAAAATAAGGCCAACAATTTAAAATTCTATAGTTATATACCTATGAAAAGTAATATTATTTAGGCTCAAGTTCAGTTTTTATTGAATTAATGAAAATTCAAAATTACTAAGAGTTTTTTTATGTTGAAAATATTATTACATCCAATTAGTTTTTTAGCAGAATGTATCAGTTAGTAATTTCCAACCAGTGATGGGCGAATTTCGTACTAACCAGCACTGTTTCAAGGTAGAATAAAATAATGAATTAAAAATTAATTCTCACATTCTATTTCTCTTGAAAACTGGTTAAATAGTTGATATTCTTCTCAATTAGTATCCACTTTACGAAAAATTGTAAAGAAGGATGAGAGTTGTAGCGGCCTTGAAATCGGTACTGATACTTTCTGCTAAAAAACTAATTGGATGTAATAATATTTTCAACATAAAAAAACTCTTAGTAATTTTGAATTTTCATTAATTCAATAAGAACTGAACTTGAGCCTAAATAATGTTACTTTTCATAGGTACATCAATATAAGTTCGAATAATAATTACGTTTATTCATAATAATATAAATAAAATATATTCTATAGTTATTTTACTCACTAAATGCTTAAAAGTTCAATTTTAAATAAACTAGTTTTTCATAACTATTAATTTTTGAATTAATTTGTCATTCATCAGTTATGTACCACCGCCGCCTTCACGTCCTAAACAGCGTCTCAATACAAATATCAACTATAATAGCAACGATGGTGGTAACAAAGACTATGGAACGCTTATAACACCACAAAATGCAAACAACTTCTATCAGCAAAATCAGTCGCCGCAAGTTGCAAGTTTGTCAGCTCAATATGTGCCAAATGTTGGAACTAGATATGTGGCTGTAGTACCAACTGCCATCGCAGCAAAATCCTCAACTTCAGCTAATAAGTATTCGCAAACAACATCATCGAATTCGCTTTCACCAGATGACAAAACCTTTTACAAGTTGCAAGGCAAATACAATGCCAAAACGAAAAAATACAAAGCATACGAGAAGGTCAAATATGTGCCACTTAATTATGTAAGACTCTATAATTATCGTTATTTCTAAACAAACAAAGAAACAGACAAACAAACAGACAAACAACAACAATATTTAGCTTTTTTTTATTTTCAACAACTTTTTGTTGGTGTATTATATGAAAAAAGAAAACAACAATAATTAAATTAAAAAAAAAGAATATTTCAAAGTTATAATATCGTTTCTGCCTCAGTGAAGCTTTTTATAAACATGTACTTATTTAATGGCTTTATTAATTATTAATTTTATAATAATATTTTCCAATAAAACTAAATTTCTAGTTTTTAAGTTAAACAACAAACACATCAAACAAATAATAAAAGACGAATTTTAATATGAATTTTGTAAAAAAAAAGAAAAATACTTTCCCCTGTTATCCCTTGGTGTTTTAATTCCTTAATCACCAATCAAATAATCATTTAACTCGTGCTAAGCCATAAATAACATCACTATCATTTTAATTCCTGCTTCCTTCGCTGTCATCTATATGATCATCATCTTTCAAAATTTTTAACGATTTCTTTTAGGATCTCCAACTCAAATCCAGCGATAATACAACAGCTGTCCCTTTATCGCCTTTAGGTGACAAGCAACTCTATCAGCTGAATTTGCCTGCCGAAGACATTAAAAAACAATGGAAGTCTCTTTTTGATCCCATCACTACTACAGTGACGCCAATGAAAACCACAATGCCTTTCAGATCATACATCAAACATGTGTATGCTAAAGATAAGGCAACCACAACCATCAAACCAAATGAAAAACTAATTGATTCTATGGATAAATCGAAGAAAAGTTGAATATTTTTATATAAAATTAATTTTTTTTTGTATTTCACTGTTATTACGTTTATATATTTTCTTATTATTCAAATAATATGCTTTACGCGCTCAAATAATACAGATAAAATATACGATAATTGAACGAAATGCGGAAAGGACGAAAGAGAGTGAGAGAAGTGTTAAAATTAACTTTAAAATTGCCATATTTTTTTTGGTAAATAAATGAGAATAGAAATAAAATGCAAATAAAAATTTGTTAAATAAATAAATTATTTAAAAAAAAAATTAAAAATTTCTTTGATTAAATAAATTATTTTTAAATAATTTTGTAAATAAAAACCGTAAAATATTTGTAATAAAAATTATGTTTAAAATTGAATTTTTATCTGTGGGAAATTCCCTTAAAAAATGTAAGTAAGTGTTAAATAAATCATTCATTTTGCACGATATCCCTCACTGCTGCTGCACAACTTTCGTGAGTTTTCAGAATCTTACAAAACAATTGGAAGTGTGTTGTATGAATTAAATGCATCGCCAGCAAACAATTTGGCTTGAACTTATTTATTTCAGACGTAGTATTTTATATGTATCTTATATATATGATTTAGAGGTCCATATGAAAAAAGCTAGACTCAGGTATATCTTTGACTGGTCATTGCTCGGTTAGAGCGAGGACCAGCATATGAGAAAATGGCACTCCGGATTTCTGTAGGATGTGTTAGAATGAAGAGGTGCCAGAAATTATAGAGCATATCATCTGTCATTGCCCAACGCCATAGGTAAAGATGGCTGAGCAGACGTTTCCATAGGGCATAAGTGATATCGTGAAGTGCAAACTTGAGTATATCAGGGGCTTTATCATGGGAATTAAGTGGCTGAATTATGAATGGTAAGGGCTCTTTGTTTCTCCTTGGGCAGTAAGGAGACTGTCTCAGTGGATGTGTGTTTCACACTACCCTTCCTAACCTAGCCTATATATTTGATCAGATCTTGGTCGTGGCGCTGTTAATAGGCAAGATTATTTGCTGGTACTTAAGCAATTCTGACAGCAGTGCTATTTTGTGCATGATTAAACTATTCTTTTACACTTTTGTATCGATTTCATTGATAATTTTTGAATTTTGACGGAATGTTTCTCATCGTTATAGTGTTTCTTTTTTCCGACAAATTTGAAATAATTTTGAAATTTTTCGATGCCAGAAATTTACGACTAGAAAAATTTAATGTGAAAATACTTGTAAAAGTACTTAAATCGATTAGGATGGTCTTAAAAAAAAACATATACAAAAATGGAAAAATTAATTTTCTTTTTACCAAAATTATAGAAGAAATATATGAAAATGAAACCATAGATAAAACCGAAACAGTTTTTGATTTAATTATTCACTTAATTTACATGCTTTTCTTAAATTCAAGAGCTTTAATTTATTATGATTGTTTTGAGCTGTATTGATCGTGTTACATTAGTTATGACTCCAGTGGTGGGATTCAGTAACTTTTATTACGATAATCGTATTGTTAAAATTAATGTAACGAAAATTTATCGAATTTGTTATTCAGTAACACTATTAACGATATTCGTTATCGGTAAGTTAACTACAATCATTTGTCGGTTGTTATGAAATAGATAAAAGTCAGATGTTCGATCGTAGCACGTTGGTTATGCCAAGAACAAAATTGTTCTTGTAAAACAGTGAAGGGCACACACATACTCTCTCATATGTGTTGGTGTGGGAAGCAGCAAAAAACGGACGACGGTCAATAATAATACACTCGAAAAATTTGTCTGTTGCCAAAAGTAAAATACATTTCTTGCCTTTTAGTATTTTCATTTAATTTGAAGTTTTTTTCAATAATACTTTTTATGTTAATATAATAATAACGAAAACAATATTCATTTAATAATAAACTAGTACACAACGAATGAAATGAAATATAATATTTAAAAAGTAATGAAATATCGAGAAATCATAATGAATAAAAATAAATGCCCCTATTGTCGTTCTCAACTCTACTCAGTTTGGTTGTGTACGAGTCGACCCAACTTTCACACCACCAAATTGTTTTTTGGTATTGTGATACACAACTATTTTTAGTTGAGATTGTTAAAGCGTTACCAACTTAAAATATCCAGTTTGACAGAACAGCAATTTAAAAAAATATATTAGAAGAAAAAAGTGTTTTAAGTGTTTTATTCGAAAGCAAATAATTTCAAATGGATATATGTGTAGATTTATTTTATGAAGATGGAAACGAAGATGGTAGTATAGATGTGCTACGCATAAGGAGGAAAATTCGTGATGAATCCAACCCTCTTGAACTACCAACTGCAAAGTAAAAATATTCAAAATATAAGTTACAATTTGAGTAAGAAAATAACTTTTACAGATTTATTAGCTATTCCCGACTGAGTAAAGAAGCCTTTTGCTATCTGCTGTCTCGTCAAGTGTTTTTATCATTTAAAAAATTGCTTATTATATTGTTCTGAATTGGAAACTCAAGTTGATACTTTAATTTTAATCGATTTCAAGATCATGGAATGCAGATAATGTTCAAAATTCAAGATGAATGCAAAAAGTAATTCATGAGTTGTGTGTACAAACACAAATATGTTCGTACATATGGAAGTAAAGGGTGTTTTTTATAGAGTGACACAAGTTCAAATTATAATAAGAAAAAGGAAATATATTTTTATTTTCAATGAAACGGGCTTTATTGGAAAGAAAATTTAATGTGTCCGCCATGGCTGGCGCAATCTGGAACACCAATTTTGAACAACTTTTCGCAGCATTTGCGGAGGTATTTCGCCGATAACTCTTCGAATTTTAATTTCCTGGTGTTCAATTGTTTGTGGTTTATCGACGTAGATAAGTGACTTAACATAACCCCAAAGAAAATAATCTAATGGGGCTTACTCACACGATCTTGGTGGCCAATTAATTGGGACATTACATGAAATAATTTTTTGATCAAAAGTTTCTTTGAGGAAATCAATTGTAGCGCCCGCTGCACGATGAGTTTGACGAATAGAACAATTATTTTGATTAAAAATTTCAACAATTTGCAGCCGTTGATCTGGTGTAAGTCGATTCATAATGAAATTTCAAAGCAAACAAAACAAAAAGCAACTATCAGCTGTTAAATGGGTTCTTAAATAAAGCAGTGATGCCAACTCAAACTTGTGACACTCTATAAAAAACACCCTTTATGTATACGCTCACATATACACACGGCGGCAGACAATAACCCCCCAGAAAATAACCCCCCAAAAAAAAAAAGGATTAATTAAAACCCCAAAAATTGGGGATTTATTTCATATGTAATAAAGCCCCAATTTTTAAAATGAAACAATACCCCAACGAAATGAAATAATATCCCAAACAAAAACGAAATAATTTAATATGAAATGCCCCACCTGGATAACAATCTTGTCGCGATGTGGTGGCTTAAGTACTGGCTGTGGTGTCTGCCTTTTGCTCGGAAACTATGGGTTAATGCTAAGCTTCCCTACAGTACCTCCGAGCCAAAGACACGAAGCTATAAAGGCCGGTATACTAAAGGTTATCCAACCCCCAAACCGAGGTGTTACGCGACCCGTGCCTATCGGATTTTTGCAGTCGGGGGCAAGATACTGTATTTTAACGGAGCCTTGCTGATACCTGGGCACCTCAGCAAGTAATGACGCCCTTACGACGTTATAGGGGGCTATGACGTGGTGGACCTACTGACCCCCACACTCGTGGGAACCTTATGACGAACAAACAAAAAACAACAAAAAACAACAACAACAAAAAACCAACAACAACAACTAACGACAAGGCACAACAGGACACAAATGACGGGACTTTGACGACGGCGAGCGGGGTGGCTACACCAGACCCTGTCAGCCAACGAACAACTGGTGTGGTGAGCAGCCAGGGTGGCACACCCAACCTGACTACTCACCAAAAGGCATCACAGCCAACAGGCGGATGCCAAAAAACCCGCGGTGAGGTACTTGTGGATTTCGGGCCCAGTACCTCCAAAGCCGCCAAAGCCCTTGCCGCCAAGGCGGCAAAACCTACCTTTTTAGGGACCAGTTCCGTCAAGGCAAAGCCGGACGAACCGGGCACCCTCAATGTGCAAATTGCAGGTAAAAAGACCGAGAGGAAAACCTCCGGCCCCAATACCCTGCCACCCCCTGCCAATCCCGGCAACAAAACAGGTCCTGGGCACATTACGCACTCAAAAAGGGCTGCAACAACAAGGCGTTCCGCCTTGCGTTTTATTTCGACCTTAGGGTCTTTACCTGCTGATCAGCTCACAAATGAGCAGACAGCTTCCTTAACATGGGCAAAAGCCCATATGGCTGCACTGCGCAGCAATCCTCCCCCTGCTACAGGGCCTAAACGGCAACGTTCAGAGGAGGAGAACGCGTCAGCCAACCCCTCGGGGACTAAACGTCCGAAACACGCCTCAGTCGGTAGTGGCTCCTATAGTGAGGTAGCCAAAGGCCACCTCGTAAGAGCCATCATAGACAGGGGTGTAGGTGACGGTGCCATGTCACACGATAAGTGGGACATGGTAAACAAGAAACTGGCGGGGGTTTTCTGGAAAGTCTACCAAGACAATCCGGGACCCCCCCCCCAGTGCAGTGATTTTGGCTGGCACCAAAATCATATTAAGTTGATGGCCTGTGCAGACGAGCGCTCAGCGACGTTGCTAAAGCAGGCCATTGATCGTATTGGTGAAGTATGGCAGGGCGCTAGGCTGGATGCGGTTCCTATGGAGGAGATTCCCAGATTACCCAGGGCCTTTACCATCATACCAGATGAACCATCGGCACCGGAGGAAATCCTTAAGATCCTTCGATGCTGTAACCCCGACCTACCAACCAGCGACTGGAAGGTAGCAAAGGTGTCAGCAGCCGAAGGGTGTAAAAGGAAAGTGATTCTGATCCTGAATCAGGAGTCGCTGGCGCTAGTTCGGAAGAGGCAGAACAAGTTGTTCTACTGCTTCAGCACAATTTTGTTGCGCGTCTACCGGACTGACGCCAGACGGAATCGCGACCCGGGCCATGAAGGCGTACCGTCAAAAGACGGCATGCTAAGTGTTGTTGCCGCGAACTCAACTGACAGAGAAGATGCTCAATCAACCTCCTCGTTGGTTGACGGCTTCTCTGAACGGTTGAACGTCGCGGATGATGACGAAGACGATCTGCTGGCCTCTGATGAGGACCAGGAGGACGTCGACGTCACAATAATAGAAAAAAAGGACAATGGTGAAGGTGACTCAAGTCAACCTACACCACTCTAAAGCAGCATCAGCTGCAATGCTTCTCCGAGTGGTAGAGAGGAAGGAGGAGCTGGTAATGGTCCAGGAACCCTGGATCCATAAAGGACGGGTTTGTGGACTAAACCTCAGGGGCTACAAGCTCTTGGTGGCCAATGGTGCAGGTAACATCAGATCTTGCATATTGGCTAAAAACTCTTTACGCATCTTCATTTTATCTGATTACAGTGATGAGGATACTGTGACTGCAGCTATGGAGACTGAAACCGGCAACATTTGGGTCGTCTCCAGCTACATGGCTCACGACCACGGAGAGCGTCCACCAAACAACTTGGTACGTGGGGTTGTGGCTAAAGCAGAAAGCACAAGGACGCCTATCATAATCTGTGCTGATGCGAACTCGCACCACATCACATGGGGCAGTAATGACACCAACGCACGAGGTGAGTCTCTCTTCGATTTTATTATCAATAATAATCTCGAAATAGTAAATAGGGGTTCAGAACCAACTTTTATCGTCTCAAACCGGAGTGAGGTTTTAGATATTACACTGATTAGTGCACACCACAACAGTTTAATTAGCGACTGGAAGGTTTCGGACGACTGTTCCTTCTCTGACCATCGTTATATTGATTTCTCCATAGGGTTTCGTGAAAATAGACCGAATCCTCTGATAAACAGAAGGAAAACTAACTGGGAGTTGCAGAATAATCTCCTCCGCAGCACTCTTAGCTCCGTCCCCATTATTAACAACACGACGGATATCGATACGGCAATAGATCTCTTCAACGAATCTTTCTGCTATGCAACAAATCTGTCTTGCAAAACCACGATACGCAAAGGCAAAAGCAAACCACCATGGTGGTGCCCTGATATCGCTCACTCGCGAAGCGAGTGCCGCAGACTCTTTAACGACGCTAAGCGAACAGGTGACTGGTCGCGATACAAGTCCTCACTTAACAGGTTCAAAAACCTTGTTAGAAACGCAAAAAGGAAGTCTTGGAGGAATTTCTGCAGTGGTGTAGAAAGCTCCTCCGAAACAAACCGATTGCGTAAGATAATAGCCACCTCACCGGTGGTACCCAGCTACATACAAAAACCATGTGGAAGCTGGACTCTAAGTAGCCAAGAAACGCTCAGCGTACTACTTGATACTCACTTTCCCGGCAACGCCCCGGTTCCGACAATAGGGACCGATGCAGGCGATATAAATACTTCGCCTGATTCAGTTATTATACCGCTGGACAATGACAGAATCAAATGGGCGATCAATACTTTCGATCCATTCAAATCTCCTGGACCAGATGGTATCATTCCAGCGGATCTACAGAGAAATATGGATCTAGTCGTGCCCTGGCTCTCTGAAATTTTTAAAGAGTGTCTGAGAAGGGCATACATTCCGGCTTGCTGGAATCTGTGCAAGGTCGTCTTCATCCCCAAGGGGTGCAAGACATCTCACACTAAACCTAAAGACTTCAGGCCTATCAGTCTGACGTCTTTTCTGCTCAAAACACTGGAAAGAGCTATAGATATACATCTCAGAATGTCCATACCGAAGGAACTTCTATCCCCCTCACAGCACGCCTACACAAAGGGCAAGTCTGTGGAAACTGCTCTCCACTCCCTGGTCAGCCACATAGAGAAATCTCTCGAATACAGGGAATTCACTATGGTGGCTTTCCTGGACATAGAGGGCGCCTTTAATTTTGTCAAACCGGACTCAATCATCAACAGCATGGTAGAGATGGGAATCGATATCAATATCTGCAGGTTTGTAAAAAATCTGCTAACTAAAAGGGTCATAAGCGCATCGTTTGGATCTGCCACTGAATACAGGGCAGTGAATCGAGGCACTCCACAAGGGGGCGTCTTGTCACCTCTCTTGTGGAATCTGACCATCAACTCTCTTCTGCTAAGCCTAGAGCGGAAGCTGGTTAAGACCGTAGCTTACGCTGACGACGTGGCAATAGCTATCTCTGGCAAATGCCTGAGCACAATATCTCAGTGTATGGAGTCTGCTCTGACGATCCTCAGCAAATGGAGTGTCAGCTGTGGGCTCGGCGTCAATCCGGCGAAAACCGAATTGGTGCTATTCACCAGGAGGCACAAAATCGAAGACTTTGCGCCCCCTAAATTAAACGGGACCACACTAAAAATCTCGGATAACGCTAAGTACCTGGGCGTAATCCTAGACAGTAAACTATCTTGGAACCTAAACACCCAGTATAGAGCAAATAAGGCCCTCGTGGCTATTTACACCTGTAAAAGAGCGATTGGTCGCAACTGGGGCATCGAACCCCGAGGGACCAATTGGATCTTTGAGACGATAATTAAGCCCATAATGTTTTATGGGGTTATAGTCTGGTGGGAAGCGACAGAGAAAGACTCCCACCGACGAACTATAGAAAAAATTTTTAGGCTAGCGGCGATCCTGATAACGGGAGCGCTCAGGTCTACTCCAACGAAAGCACTGTTCGCTATGCTGAACTGGCTTCCGGTGGACGTTCTGGCCAAACAGCTAGCTCTGTTCGCGGCGATCAGATTGAACGCTACATGCTCATGGACGAGAACCGATCTTGGTCACTCCAAGATTCTCAGGCAGCACCAAGCGCTCCATGACTTTACTGACTACTGCCCACCGGAACCTTATTTCGGCGGGCTATTTAAATCTATTGTTCCCAATAGGGAAAACCACTCCTTACCCCCTGCCATCGATGGAGCCACCAGAGTATTCACTGATGGCTCCAAAAGAGGCGTAAACACCGGGGGCGGTTTCTACGTGGAAAACTTCAATGTGAAGGTTCCATTCAGACTTCGGGATGGCTGTAGCGTCCTACAAGCTGAAGTCTCGGCCATTTCAAGAGCGGCAAGATGGCTTAGGTATTACAGGATATCGGGAGACATCCTTATTTTTACCGACAGCAAAGCGGCCATTGCCGCTATCAATGGTGTATACACTACATCTACGGTGGTGAATGAATGCCGGAAATCTCTAAACGAGATAGCGAGACATTCAAGAGTAACACTAGTTTGGACTCCAGGGCACTCAGAGTGCGCTGGAAACGATATTGCGGACGAAATTGCCAAAAGGGGCGCATCATTGAGTAACTCGATGATATGCCACTTCGTTGGCATTCCTCTATCTTACTGCAAGCGATTGATCCAGCAGGAATCATACAATCTTGCTCAAGAAAGGTGGGAACAAGAGCATACCTGTCAAATCTCCAGGTCCACTTGGCCCCGCTACAGCCTGCACAGAACTCGTGATCTGCTCAGGCTTGGTAAATGTCATACAAGACGATTAATAACAGTGCTAACAGGGCACTGGTGCTTCGGGACTCATGCCAGAAGGATGGGCCTAAGTTACAATGACTACTGCAGAAGTTGTAACGATGAGGAAGAGGAAGAAACAGTTCTTCATCTTCTATGTCAGTGCCCCGCCCTTGATAGCGTTAGGGCGAGTACTTTGGGCTTCAATACTCTGCCAGACCTTGACAGTCTGGCGAACATGAGGCTAATCAGCCTATCCTCCTTTTTACAACAATCAGGATGGTTTGATTAGGCGACAGGACAATCACAGGAAATTGAATAATCAATCGACTGTGCCCTGTCCGCTGTAGGGTATCACAAAGGGACCGAATTAACGGACCCAAGTGCGTCTCGTCTTGGACGTGACGGCCCTCGAAACCTAACCTAACCTAACCTAATATGAAATGACATGCCAATTTTTAAACTGAAATAATCCCCCAAAATAAATTTTGTATTAAAGGTGAACTTTTAATGTAAATGTTTCTGAACAAATTGCATGAAGGTTAATGAAATACTTGAATATTATCTTTAAATATTGCGCGGCAACATGGACAGCTGTAATTACAAAGATTCTTCGAAATAGCATCTGCCATTAGCTTGGCATTCCCCAAAACAATTAAAGGAAATAATACCCCAAAGTGTGAAATAAACCCCCAAAACTCGTTGTTGTTGGTTTCAATAAATTTTTTTGGGGTATTAGTTCATGTTTTTTTTGGGAGAATATTTCCTGGGGGGTTATTGCCTGCCGCCATCATGGCAAAATCATATGCCAAAGCGACCCCCCGATCTTATAAACAAAATGCTGTTTCTAATTTTAACAGAATTTTCGAATCCGCTTTGTGTTTAATTCATTAATTTATTTAATTTTTAGAACAAAAGAGAAAATGAAATTGAATCTATATATTGCGAACGTGAAAGGCTTAACAACATTTGAATAATAAAACAATTAAACCTGAAATCAAATATTTTGTAAGAAAATATTTATTCCTATTCTTATGCTCGTAAATGTGATCTTACGTCTTTGTACGTCTTAAGAGTTAACAATTAAGTTGCAAACGTGCTTAAATGAGTCCTCTTGACACTTAATTATTGCCAAAAAATCAACAAATTATTTAATGGTCAATGATCTTCCCATGTTTTTGTTTATATTTTCAGTCTCTTAACGCTTTTGCAATAATTAATAAAATTTATACCAGGCGAAACGCAAATAATGCGATGATTTAATCGATTTAGTAAAAACAGTCAAGAGTCATACTCGTATTTTAAAATTAACAACATTTTAAATTTTGTAATGAAAATAAAATTTGGAATTTATTATACATAAGCAAAGATGTTCATATAAAAATTAAAAAAATTCTCACACTTATCAAATGTAAGAAAAAAAAGGAAAAAAAAAGGTTAATGGATGATGAAATGAATTTATGGGCGTAAAAGTAATTTGAAATGTGAACAAAATAAAAATTATAAAATTAAAATGATTAAATTATAATTGTTCTGAACTTAATGTAGGTGGTGTTGATAAATCAAATAATTGTTGCCACTGGTTGTTGCACTATTATCGGTACTTTCGGCTGATGCCGATTTACCAGACGTATGTGTGTCATACTGTGTGGTGTTCTTGTCTGCACAAAATTCTGAAAGCCGTTCTTGCCAACAACTTGATAATGAACCATACGCACCATTCCATTGGGTTCGAGTAGACCATATTGACCGCTTACTTTATCACCTTGGCGTTCTTCCAAGTGCATCATGTGCACTTTGCTGGGAGGATGATCGATGAAATAATGAAATTTATAATTTGACTGGAATTATAAGAATAGAAATTAGTTAAAAGCGACGAATATGCCTGGTGATTAATCCTGCAAGAAAATTCGTTTTGAAATTTTTAAATTATGCTGGATCTTTTGAATTTAAAATCGTTTTATTAAAATAATGTGTAGAGAACAGGATAATTACGAGTTCTAATGACTCCTGTAGCAGAACGTAATCGTACTCATACTCTTTTATCAGAATTTGTTGGTTTTAGGAGGTACTTTTCTTATGCAGAAAGAAGGCTCATAAAAAGTGGTATACAGCTAAGTTGTGCACATGTATGAACTTTTTCTCGTTATCCTTTGTTTTCACAAATGATTTGATTGCAAGAGTGAAATTTAAATAAAGTCAACATCACCTAAAAACTGAAAATACACATCAACACTAATGTTGCACAAAAAATAAATGTGCTTCAATCGCATTGTCCTTAAACTTTCAAATTGCTTCGTTTGGTTACAAAAAAAAAAAAAAACAAATTTAGTCTGAGAATTTATCTCGGTTTTGGAGTGTAAAACTGAGTAAACATCGAAAGAAATTACAAAATTGGGGTGAATTATGACGGCCTGCTGTGTACTTTAATTTATTATTGTTTTTTTTTTATTGACATCCATGTATCTATTCAGCGTGGTATG
Organism: Lypha dubia; assembly: GCA_947311025.1. Lineage (NCBI taxonomy): Eukaryota > Metazoa > Arthropoda > Insecta > Diptera > Tachinidae > Lypha > Lypha dubia. The sequence goes on from OX371263.1 coordinate 54,623,415, forward strand.
GTATATCCTGTTTTTAATAAAACTCGATTTATTTCAAAGACAAGAATTGTTAAGTTGAAAATGTAAAACAGTTTTGTTAATGATTTTGATAAACTTGTTTTTTTTTTGTTTTTTTTTTGATATGAAATACGATCGTTGTGGAACCTACCTTAGCATCATCATCTGGGTGATTATGATAATTTGCATAGTATTCCGTATGTAGAGGATTGACCAACCCGAATGATTTCCTTGTTGCCAATAATAACAGCAACAATATTGTTAACGCTAACAAATTAAATTTCTCTGGAAGCATATTGAAGGTATGCTAAAAAGGCAAAATGAAAATAAAAAAAAAAACATTAGAAAGAAAATAAGAGATAAAAATTATGAAAACAATTTCAAATGGTCCCTTTTCTAGACATTAATAATTTTTATATCTATGTATGTGTATGTATGTAAGTAAGTATTTTAATAAATATCCGTCTATCGATCAGCTTGTGCGCTTTTGTTCAGTTTTTTGTTCATTCAGATTTGGGATTTCTTTGTTTAGTTAAATTTGCCCACATTATTTCTTAGTCACGTAAAATAATTTTCCATGAAACGTTTTACAAATTATTAACAAACATTTTTCACACTTGCTGCCACTTAAACAACAGAGTCAGTCAGTCAGTCAGCGGTTAAGAGTCAGTTTATTTTGTATTGTTTGCCGATTTTGATGTGATTTCTGTATCGAAGTAAACGAACTTAATCAATTTGTTTAAAGGAAAAGTCATACACACACACACACACACACACACACACTTCCAGACACCCTGTTGTCTATGTTTGTTGCAACGATTGCCACAATTACTATTTCTGGCTGCTACTGTTACTTTAACTTGGGCTCTTTCTATTCGATAATAATCTTAGAAAAATGTTTACAGTTTAAAATATTTCTTTCTTTTTTCTTGTTTCTTATTGTTTTTGTAATTTAAAGGTTCAGTTTTGTTAACCCTTTATTTCGCGTCCCCCTTAACTGTGATGTTGTCAATTAGAAATGTTTTTTGCAATTTATCTTAAGGTGTTTGCCTGAAAGTTTAAAAATCTTTACATTCATTGAATCATGTTTGTGGCACAAGGAAGAAAACTTTATTATTGTTATTATTATATTGCAACGATTGATATCATGATCATGATGTGATATTAATACGATTTTTGTTATTTTATTACAACAGACATGATTTCCTTGAAAATTTACATAAACTCTGTAGAAAATGGCATTAAATTACATCTTTAAAGGCAACGATGATAGAAAGTTAATAAACAATCAACACATTTGAGAAAAACTTGAAATATTTTTTTTTAATAAATTTCACTGATCTTAGAAACTAAATTTTGTGGAAAAAAAGGTTTGAGCTTAAAACAATAATCGAAAGCATTCTTCTTCATTAATTTCCAGATCAAGAAAAATAATTGAAAATTTTTCAGTTTAAGGTGAAAAAAACAAATACTGCAAAATCGTTATAAGTCTCTTTTAAGGTTTTGTTTCATCGCACTAATATTAAAAAGCACTATGAAATATTAAAAATTCCGTTTTAATTATTTCATATATTTCGTGACATATTTCTCAGATTTTAGCAAACACAATACCGAACAGAAAATTCATTATAAATTTTGTGATTTTCATTTCAGTTGAAATTTTAAAATAAGAATTCATTAAAGCAAATCACTTTAATTAAAACTTTATTTCAAGTTACAAAAAAACTGGTGTCTGTCTCACTTTTCTAATGCGATCGATTACACAACGAAATTCGTAAATAATTTTTAATTTGCAAATCTGAAAATTTTCTTTCAAATCATAGTAAGAAACCTGTTGATCAAATTTTCTCTGTGCAAAGAAAAGTTATGAAGAGGCACTTAAAATTTACGATGGTGTGAGATCTTGTTTTTGCATCTTACGTAAAATGAAAATAAATTTATAACTATTTTTAACACTATATGCTTAATTTTAAAAATATTTCAGAACACTTTTAGTTGAAGTTTTTGTTTTAACAGCCTTTCAGATTTTTGTGAAGGTGGGTCGCATTAGAAAAGAAACTAAAGGAAATCGAAATTATTTTGAGTCTTTAGTTTCATAATTTTATCGAAGTGTCTTTAGGTTTTGTAGAAACCTTAACCCCAATAATAGCTCAGAGTACCAAATTAGTCAGCTTAAACACAATTTATTTGATCTTGATATGTGAGTTATTAACAAAATCTTAAAAAGTTATTAGGAATTTTTTAGTATGAAAAACTCTCCCAAAAATATGAAAAGTTATTTCGAACGTATGTCCCAATTCACACTATGCAAGTCTTATTTTTAAGCTTATTAGCCTTTAGGCGAGAGACACCCTTTCATGTACTCATGACATTCGTTTTGTTTTCATATTCGTAGTGTTAAGTAGGTATACATACATACATACATTCATACAAAATGAAGAACAGTTTAAGCAATAAGACGAGTGCTGTGTGAACGCCAATGAAAGTTCAAAGAAGAAATCGTGATAAGTTTTGCAATAAGACTATTTGACTATTTGCGTGGAGTGTAAATATTTCACTTTGTCGGACTACGGCCCGGAGTAAGGATTTGCTTTTAAGGGCCAAAGGTTGAACTTTTGTTTTAAGAATTTTAAATAAATATATATTTTTATATCCGTTTTATTTATATTAGAATTTGTAGCAGTTAAAAAAAAATAGCTAAAATGCATATCCTTTTTGGAATTGTTTCAGGACCTTTTAAGTGATTCTTCAAATTTTGTAATTTAAAAATCTAGTTTAGTCAAAAGATTAATTCGTTTAAAATTTTAATGTCCCGGCAGTACCAGGGGGATGTTTTTAAGATCACACACAAACAAACGCATAACACATGGAAAGTAATTGTTTATTTTTTTGGCAAAAACTGCGAACTCGGAAAAATATTTGATTATTTTAGACTTTATTTCCAAAAAACTTAACTAATATTTCGATTTACCGATGTTTGAAAATATTTACGAATTACAAACAAAAACATTTGCCGAGTTTTTCATAATTTATCAAACAAATGTTTTGTTGCAGTTTGTAAAAATATATATGATTTTGATATCGCACATTTCATGACGTCGTTGAGATTTTATGAAACTTTATTTAATTGCAAAAATTAAAAAAAAAAATATGCACCAACAAAATATTTAACAATGGCAACGCTGTGATAAACATTTATTTAATGAGTATGTAATTCTCGTATGCTAACCATCATTACACATGGGAGATAGCAGTGCAGCAACTTGAAAAAGAAACGTCTGGTAGATATTTTTCTAGTTCTTTAATACAATCGGGTGCATATTGGGGGTTAAAAACATCTTTCGGAAGATATTTCAAAGTTTATTTTATAATAAAAAAATAATGTTTATGAATTATAAAAGATTTCCCAAAAAAAAAAAACTTGCAAGTTAGTCATTTCTTTTTGTATATTTTTTTTACTCAACCCAACAACTTCTATCAATACTCTTAATGTTTGCGTTTATATAAAAGCTTTAGTAAACATTTTTCTATTTGGCCTGAATAAACAAGTTACAAAATAAATTTATTTGCCAGCCTGCTCAGCTCCTTGCAGCATTGTGTCACTGGAAAATGTCAAAGTGGGTACAAAACAATTTTAAAATCTTTAATAAAACATCAATAAGAGAGTCTTACCAAACTGGACTTTGAAATATTTTCGTTTTTCGATTATTTTTTGTTTTGGGCTAAATTTGGCATGATTTCAGTAAAGAAGAAGAAAAAAGCAAGCGAAATTTCATAATATTGAAAAAATAAAATCAAACGGTGTTGTTGAAATTATTGTGAGTAAAAGCTATTACATGCTGGATCATTAGATATCTGTGGCTGGTGGCATAATTTTAGCCTTTTGCAGATAGAAATTGGTAGCAAATCAAATGAAACTACATTGTAGTAAATTAAAGACTAACAATTTAAAAAACTCAAGTAAAAAAACAGCGAAAAGTAATTTTATTGCAAACTTTATATCTACTTAAGTAGTTTATTATTTGATAGATGCATTTGCTTGCTTGTGCTTTAGTCAATTGTTAGACTTATTTTTTTTTTGGTCTCAATTATTCCACATTTATGATGAACGAACGGCATGCAGTTGTTGGTTGCAAATGAAAACTCGTAATAGTTTTATTCTCCAAAAATGGTTTTAACACCATCTTGCTAAAGGTGAAAAGTTTAATTTGTTAATTTTTTTCTCCTTTTAATTCATATAATTCAATAATTTAAAAGCAAAAAGAAAAAAAAAACAAATAATGTTTGATATTAAAATTGGTATTTGGCAGATCTTTGTTTGGTGGTGGAAAAAATGCAGTTTTGGAAACAAAGTTACTGGTGTGTAATTTTTATTGACATTTTTAATTTTTGGAGTCATTATTTCACATGAAAAATTTTGTATAAGGATTTTTAGTGTTTCATACAAAATAATAATGAAAACTCAGCAGCTGGTTCGCTATTCTGTGTGCGCTTGTGTGTGTGCATATGTGTGGAGGTACGATCATCAAGTCACTCAACTTAATGAATTAATTGTGATACCTTTTCTAAACGGAAATATGAGTCTACAGCAATCGAATACTTTTCATCATTTTGTTTAAAATTTATTAATTGTTTCAATAATGCAAACAATTGGTTTAAGTAGAAAATTTATATGAAAATCACTGTTTTTTGAGTGATTCCTATACACATTTTCTACTCAAGTCATTTGTCTGTATTGTGGAAACAGTACTTTAATTATTTTATGACTGAAAAATTAAAGTAGTTTGAAGGGGGGAGGAGGGGAGGGGAGTGGTGGATTAAGCTGCTCGAATGGCTTGGAAAAATATTCGCTATGTGTAATCTGAGCTTTCCTTGACTTAGTAGTTTCTGTGATACTGCAAGTTAAGCAATTGTAAAAACTTTTGAAGTTTTATTGGAATCTTCTTTACCGTTTCTTTTGAAAATATCATAAAAATTAATTAATAAAATTTTCTTTTCAGCGTTTCTAAGTGTCTATGATATTAATGGCATTTTTATAATAATTTTGGCAAAAGCTTTTAAAATATGTTCTCAGACAGATTAACAGACGTATGTATGTATGTAGATCGAGGGAACAAAGTAAAGTCATATACACCACACACATATCTATTCATGCTTTTCTCGTTAGTGGCTGTGCACATATTACGTAACGCTGTTTTCAGAGATTTTATACCTTACCCCACCCCCCCCCCCCCTTCGGAGCGCTTTTTACTAATTTTTCAGTGAAAAATTTCCAATCCGTAACAAATCTTTAACCCCCCGGAGCGTTACGTAATATGTGCACAGCCCCTTACCAGTGTATTGATTAGAATTGTTACCAATTTTCTGGTATGAACTGGTACTGAATCATTAGCATTTAGTTTTTCGAAAATACTGTTAAAGAATTTTTATCCAAAATTTTTATAATTACTTTGACAAATATGCTTACAAAAAAATTTTTAGACAAAATAGTCCGATAAAGCAGTGTAAATTTTGTTTTATTCCTTTAACATAACAAAAGTGTTTAAAAGCTACACAGAAGTTCATTGCCCTGCTGGATTTACTACCAATTTCGGAATTAACTGCTCTAGCAAAAACATAAAAACAAATTTTCTGTTGTGGAAACACCTTATTTTAAAAATTAAAGATTTAAATCTCAAATATTAACAAAACACTATAAAGTCTGAAGTAAAAATAAGCCTCTTAGACCTTAAAATAAGAAACGAATAAAACCAACCACAAAAATATTAATTAATTTATTTATTGATTTCAACACTTTAAGCTTCCCACAAATTGTGTGCAAACAGACTTTCAAGAAAACAATCGCATTTGTAAAACATATAAAAGCCAATTAAAAAAATACCCCATACACTTTTTGCATAAGTACTGCGGAAATTGATCAATGATCCATGAATATTCCGCAGAAATAGAAGAAATAAAAAATTGTATATTAAAAAATAACATGCTGCTAACAAATACAGTCAACCATCCAGCCAATCACGATTTAAATGTTTTCAGTGTAATAAACAATGAAATGACCAAAATATTTGTACTTAGAAAAAACGATAAATTGAAATAAATAATGCAAAAAAGCAAAAAAAAACTAAAATTTACATAAATCTTAAACGAAAAAAATAAACGAAAAAAAAAAAAAATATTGCACTACAACAATGACTTTGGTACTAAAAATCGACCAGTAAAAAAAATAAAAATGCCATGGAACTGTATGAAATGCAGCAGCAGCAGCAGCAGCAGCAGCAGCAGCAGCAGCAGGAAAAACAAATTTGTCCATGCAACAGTTAAAAAGGTCAAGTTAAGACGAATTGCTTGAGCTCTCTGTTCTTCTTTCTTTGTCCCAGGTGGGTGGTGTTCTATAATCATGGTGTTTTATCTGCTTTAACGGAAGGAAAGGCAAGACCTTCCGGGAATTCGTTTAATTTGTGCACTCTCTTGACAGTTTTAATTAAATTGAGAACTTATTTACACTCTTGTTTGTTTAATTAATTTCTACGGTTTTACAAACCCATTTTGATCGCAGCATTAGATTAAGAATGTTGAATTATCACCAGGAAGTATGAAGATAATGCAATTAATGAGTGTCATTAAGGAAACCATCAAAGATAGTTTGGATGAAAAAATCGGTAATTTAGCCACAAAGGCCGATATTGAAGATGTTAAAACTGAAATCGGTGTAATAAATAGCGAAGTAGGTGTTTTACGAGCTGAAAATTCACAACTTAGAGCAGAAGTGGAAAATTTGAAAAAGGAAAAATATCGGATGCAAGAAAAATTTCATCTGGCTGGAACGACAAACTTGTAACAGAAAATTAATATTTAAAGGCTTAACAAAGGAGAATAACCCACAGACTGCCGTTCAAAAGACTTGTAAAGACATACTAAAAATAGATGCAAATGTTCGGTCAGCAAATAAAATTTTCGAAAAAGATGGAAAAATGAATGTATCAGTGGAATTAGAATCGACGGCTGATATTTCTAAAATTTTTAAAAATACAAAAAAACTAGCGGGCTCATCCATTTATGTCGAACGTGATCTTATCCCATTGAAACAAGAGAAGAAAAAAGTATTTCTACAATTAAAGAAAATGCTGTTAAACTTAAGCCAAAGTTACAAAGTGATGGTCAGAGATGATAAGTTGAGAGTCAAAGACAAATGGTTTTCTTAGAACGCTGAGGGTAAATTAGTGTGTGGTAAAGAAAATGGATTACAAATATTAGAAGAACTATATGGGGCGAATGTGAAAGCACTAAATATTAACTACGAAACCTTGTTAAGTAAAACATTTTCAAAAAACTAAAAAAATCACACTCAAAATCCAATAATAATAAGGATAATATAGTTGAAAATCGAAATATTACGGTAGTAGCATATAATATCAATGGAATTGAAAATAAATTATTATTTACTTCGCTATTTAACTATCTAAGGCAATCAGATGTTTTCTTTTTAATTGAAACCCATTTAGTCGAAGAAAAAATTGACGTTATTAAAAACTTCTTCCCAGGTTACACAATATATTCCATTCCGGGAATTAAGGTTAGCAGATTTGGTAGAGCAATAGGTGGAAGTTTATATGGGTTCAAAAATAGCTTAAGACAATACGGCATAAAATTCGATATAATTGAAAACAATGTTGTTAAAATAGTAAAGCTATGTATACAGTCGACACAAATTACATTTATACCTCTGTATCTTAGAGGAAATAACTGGAATAACGATTTCAATAATGTTACGAAACTTTTTGAGGAAAATTTAATTACAAATCCAATTATAATAGGTGATCTTAATATCCGTATTGGGAATATGCAACAAGAGATTGATGACCTGTACAGGGAAGTATTCAAAGCTGGAAAAGATTTACGGAAGTCAAGAGATAATATTGTGAACTCAAAAGGAACGCAGTTTATGAAGTTTTGCTTGGATGAGAGCTTGTTTATACTAAATGGACAAACTGAAGGCGATGAGGAAGGCTCCCTGACATACTTAAGCTCTGTAGGAGAATCGGTAAATGACATCTGTGCGGTACATGTAGAGAATTTGCAATACATTAAACAATTCTATGTGGATAACAAAATATGGTCAGACCACTTACCCATAAAGTTAATGCTACAATTCAGTAAATCCGGGGAATCATCAAAAAATTTAAAATTACTTCCAAAACTAAGATGGAATGAAAAAGAAAAGCTACGCTACCAAGAAAGGCTCAACGAAAATATAAAGATTAGAAATAGTGATGATACCAATATCTCATCTTTAACTAAATTTATAAAATCTTCAGTTATACAAACAAAAGTTGCACAATTTGAACCAAAAAATAAATGGTATAATAACGAATGTAATAGGGCCAGAATAACTGTTATGGAGCACTTAAACAAGTACAGATTAACAGGAAACATAGTCGATAAACAATGGTTTTTAAGTAAGCAAGTAAAATATAGAGCCATATGTACGCAGAGCAAAGAAAAATCTTGCAAATAAAGTAAACCAAATATGTGATAGCAAAGAATGGTGGAAGTTCGCAAGAGAGGTACGAGGACAGAACCTTAAAATTGGGACTGAAATATCAGCTGCCGCGTTTAAGATGCATTTCTCAAATCTTCTGAATCCACCTCAATCTACATCTGAGTTTCTTTATGCGCCTATGCTAAATAAAGATGAAAATCTCGACAAAGATATTACTACAGAGGAATTAAATCTAGTATTGAAAAAGTGTAAATTAAATAAAGCACCTGGAGAAGATGGAGTCCCATATGAATTTTTTATTAACGCAACAGAACAATTCAAAACTCTACTGGTAAATTCATATAATAAAATGTATAATAGTTGTAAAGTAGATGAAGCATTTTCGAAAACTGTTGTATTTCCAATATATAAAAAAGGAGATCCTAACATGCCGGAAAACTATAGAGGCATATCTTTCATGAACTGCGTTGCAAAACTAATGATGGGTATTTTAAACATTAGACTGTATGACTGGGTTGACAAAAATAGTGCTTTGAACGAATTTCAGGCTGGTTTTCGTAAGGGTTACTCGACACATGATAACTTATACAACCTAACAGGAATTGTAAACATAAAATTAGCTGAAAAAAAGAAGGTATATGCATTTTTTGTCGATTTTAAAGCAGCATTAGATACGGTAGCCAGAAAGTCACTGATATATAAACTTTATTCAATCGGTATATCATACAAATTTGTTAAATTGATAGAACAAATTTACACGAACACAAATTATGCGGTCTGGAGTGGTAGTGAACTTTCAGAGTATTTTCAGACAAGTTCAGGCGTAAAACAAGGATGTTTAATGTCACCGCTCTTATTTTCATTGTACATAAATGATTTACATGAATGGCTGGGAGGAGGTATACAGATTGGTGATGTAAGTGTACGGCTATTAATGTATGCGGATGATATAGTGATCCTGTCAGACGATGTACACAAGCTTCAAAGAATGATAAACAAGTTGGAAGAGTACTGTAACTTATGGAATCTTGAGGTCAGCTTAACCAAGTCACAAATACTGGTATTTAGAAATGGTGGACGACTAAAAAACCAAGAGAAATGGAGTTTTAAAGGGAATGATATAAAAATCGTCAGTGAATACAACTATCTTGGTGTAATTCTTACCCCAAAAATGAAGTTTACCAAACATGTGGAAAAAAGAAATAATCTCGCAAAAACTGCTATGCACACAACATGGAAACAATTTATTTCAAACCATCAAATTCAACTCCAGCAAAAATGGAACGTTTTTCTATCTATATGCAGATCGATTCAGTCCTATGGAGCGCAGGTGTGGGGTTTCGGGCATTTTGAGGAAGTAAACAAGCTGCAGAGATATTTTTTAAAAAAAGTTTTAAGGCTGCCAGAACATACACCCAACTATGCCCTTATGCTTGAAACTGGTATTATTAGTAATAATTTTTACACCCTGCAATTGCACTTGCAGTATATAGAAAGAGTTATGTTTGAATATAATACCAATAGACTTCCGTTTCAAATTACACAAATGCTTTTGCGAAAACAGTTGTTCTGGGTTAAAGAGTTACAAATAATGTCGAACAATTATGGTACAACATGGTCGCATATGCAGTCCAACAAACATCGCTGGAGAGATCAGAGCAATCTACTTTTAAAAGCAATATGGGAACATCAACAATGTGAGTACTTGCACCACAAAGAAATAAGCTCTAGAATATACAAAAATTTGGACCATACAAGAGCGTACTACTATTTTAAAGGTCAAACAAATCTAGAGAAAATAACTTGGATTTTTAAGGCAAGGTGTGGTCTAATTTCTTTAAATGGTAATACTTTTTCGGCATCAGAGGCAGATAAGCTATGCAAGCTATGTAATCTTCGGGTTGTAGAGAATATGGAACATTTCTTAGGCGAGTGTCCTATCTTAAAAGAGTTTCGGTTGGCTTGTTTTGGAAGCACGAGATTGGATGAACGGAAAATGATTCAAATTCTAAACGGAGATAACACATCAGATTGGAAAAAATTTACCCAGTATTTAACTTCATCGCTAAAATATAGAAAACTTCTCATACAAGAATTTAATTAAAAGCTTTGTAAAATCGTTTTCAACAGTTTTTTTTTACGTTTAATTGACAGACGTTCTTTGTAACATTGTCAAACTATACTTCCTTTACTTTCTTTTCTACAATAAGATTTATACACACACATGTAATTTCTTACTTACTCTATTGTAAATAAAGAAAGAACTACTACTACTACTACTACTACTATACTAGTAGAGCATAAAAAATTTGGGGAGATATCGAAAAGAAATTAACTATTAAAGAAGCTCAAAATATGTGCAATAATCTAATGGAAAAAAATATATCTATGCAGGCTAAAGTTCGTAAATTTAATAATACGAGAAATATTAGAACGCACCGTTCAGGAGACACAGTTTGCTACACAACTGTTGTTCAACAATCTGCTGTACGTTTTGATGAGCGAACATGTTGAGTGAGCGCTCACTGTTTTTGTTAGCAAGGAGAAACTGCGATACAATTGATCAAATTACAATATCTCAGTTCAGTTTGACTTTTGAATCAAATTTCATAATATATTTCTAAATTTTAATTCATATAAATTCACAAATAAATATTATGAAATTTTTTTACATAATAAAATTCAATAAAAGACAAATTTTTTGATATTTTTGACAAAAAACTGAGCAGACCGTTCAGAATAATTAATTAAAATCAAAAGCTACATCTAAACTTTTTAGTAGCAGTTTTTTCTGCTGAACGCTCCGATTGTCAACATATTTCAAACAACAAAGGAAAAATTTAATATCTGAACATTCCTTTCGATTTCAACTACACGGCTGAATAGAACAAACGTTGTTTTCAGTAGAAGCCACCAAACCTTGTTAGTATGCATGTGGAAATGCTTTCAATACTTGTTAGGTAGCTCTGTTGAACGTGATCACATATCCCATTTATACACATTACGAATACAAATAGAATACGAGACTTCTCACTACTATTTAGATCTTACTTGTTGACGTTTTATTTTTCACCACATATTAAAAGGTGTCGCCCAATCTCCCGATTTTATTTGTTTTTTGTTGCTTGAAATATGTTAACAATGTCTTTCTAATATTTCTCCGATTATTAACTTTACGAACTTTAGCCTGTATAAATATAAACATATACATATTAATTATTATAAGCAGTTCGTAGTAATTTCAAAAACTACAATTAATATACATAAAAAATATATATTTCGACATTATTTGAATAAATTTTTCTGAGTAGAAATCCGCGATACCGGAAAATTTCATTATTATTTCCCTTTAAGAGATTTGAAGTGTAGAAGTTCAGTTTGCGACTTATTCCTTCATAAACTCAACATACCGGTTTAATTGTAAAACAAAACGAAGAAACAATAAATCTTAATAAGAAAAACACAAGGTATTCCATACTAGACAAACTGAAACTGAAGTTCAGGGCGAAAGAAAAAACTTTGTGCCACTAAATGCATGAGACGAGAATAGAGTATCTGCAGAGACCAGACCAGACCAGACCACTCTGTCTGGTTACACAAATATCGTAGACGGACAAAACTGCGAGCAAAAAACCGTTAAATAATTGCAAGGAAATATGTATCTTTTCTTGTTTTTTGTCTTTATTTTTTTTTTTATATATTTGGTGTTTTTTTTTGTGGTGAAATGAAAATTTTGTGTGAAATGGAAAGGAAGCTTTCAACACAAGGTAAAAGTTCAAAATTATATTTTTGCAAAGTGATAAAAAAAAAAAAACAAAAACCTTAATCAAAAATAACTTTTAAATTATAACAAAGAAAGCGATCTGCAACCAAAATACGGGGAGTACTTTACGAAAAAAAATTTTAAAAAATTGATTAATAATTAAACTGCTACTTACCTTTCCACACAAAAGTCAAAATTGTAATTGAAAAAGAAACAAAATTGAACAAAATGTTGTACAATTAAAAGTTGAACTTTCAAATATTCGAGGTTTTGAACGGATACAAAACAACAACAAAGAAAACAGCAATAAAAAATATTTGCATTCAGTTCTTCTTCTTTTTTTTCTCTAAATATATTGAGTTTTTTTTTGTTGGCAACATACAACAACAGTTGAAATCACAATTGCAGAAGTTTTATTTTAAATTTAGATCTTTTTTTTTTTGCTTAAGTTCGATTTGCTAAATACTCTTGAATTATTAAAAAAACATTGATCTCATTGATACAATTGCCAAATATTTTTGTACATCCAAGTGAACAACCAAAAAAACACACATTAGATTCACACACACATCACGTAGACGTAAGAGTACGAGACTGATCACCACATTTTGTAGGTACAAGCGAGCATGTTGTATGATTGTCTGATGATTGTATGATATTTATTTGTATATTTATTTATTTATTTCCACTAATTTTTTTGTTTGTTTATTATTTGTGTAATTCGCGGATTGTTTGTTTATTTGCCCATCCATCTATCGATTAAATTGTTTTGTTTATTTTTATGTGTCTCTCCGTCTGTCACTTGGCCCATCCACTGTACGTACACACATGTATGTATGTATTGGTGGAACCAATTTCAAATCGAAAATATTCTTCAATTGTTGAAAAATCATAGATTTTAGAAGAAAAATGTTGCGTTAGTTTTGTATGATGATGTTATATTAACGTATGCCAAACTTAAAATGTTTACGGTGAACGTTCAAATTTATGTGTAATACTGCAAAATCTAGGTTTAATACAAAATAGAAAAAAAAACAAAAAACAAAAGTTTGATTTTAATTTAAAATTTTTGTAGGTATTTTTTTTTTTTGTTTTGTTTCATGCCGAACCTTTAAGAAGATGTTGTACAATATTTTTCTTTTTTTTTTTGTTCATTTAACAATAACAGTGCAGTTCAGTTCAGATCACTTCAATGCGGCGTCATTATATATGTAATTGTTTTTTTTTTACATTTAGCGAACATAAAGAATGTAATCATTTTCATTTTAATCGAAATGCGAGCTAAGTTTAAGTGAAAACTTTAGAATATATTTTAAGAATAAAGCGACGATAAAATCGGAAATCTACACAGAGAAAACAGTGCCTAATAAATAGTTTATAAAATAGAACAAAATTGATAAGATATCTCTACGGTTTTTTTCAAGAAGGAAGTCTTATTATTTTAATAAGGAAAACCTTATTGAATTCTTATTGATTTTTTCAAAAAGGTTTTCTTCTTGATTTTATTAGGTATTCTTATTGTTTTTTTTTCAAAAAGGTTTTCCTTATTAAAATAATAAGACTTCCTTCTTGAAAAAAAACCGTAGATATATCTTATTAATTTTGTTCTATTTTATTAGGTATTTATTAGGCACTGTTTTCTCTGTTGTGATGTTAAGAAATACAAATTTGATGTCATCAGAACGTCATGGTATGTCCGGAATGCTTGTTTACAACATTATCTGGATGGAGGGGTGATGAAAACATTTTTATAAAACTTACCTATTCAGGGAGTTGAACCAAGGAACTTCGGCACTCTAACCACCTCACTTCTACACCTTACTATAGTATACGTGTTAGCAGCCAGTTTAAGAAGATGATTTATTGTAGCACAAAAAACTTATGAAAAAAATTGTTCCTATGTTGATTTATATGTATGAAATAACAAGCAAGCTAATATAATCAAGAAGATATTCTTATTGAAAAAATTAAGAAGATAATTTATACATGATCATGCAGGAACTTAATAAAATCAAGAAGAAAACCTTTTTGAAAAAAACAATAAGATGGCCTAATGAAATCAAGAAGATATTCTTATTAAAAACAATTCATATGAAAACCTAATAGAATCAAAAAGTTTTTCTCCATGGATTGTTTTTTTGGTGCCAAAAATAACGGAAATTGGGTAAAAAAAATTGTAAATAACAAGTTTTCTTCTTGATTTTATGTGTTTTCCTTATTGAAAAAATTAATAAGATTTACCACATAAAAACAATAAGGAATCTCTTCGAAAAAATCTTCGCTTCTTTCTGCTGGGATACCCCTTAGCCTAAAAGCGTTTCATAGAGAAAATCTTCTTGATTCTATTAGGCAGTTTTGGCTCTGTGTAATAGATCCAAAGTGATTCTCGCAACATCATATTAATATATACAAAAAATGTGAAATGTACAAGTTGCAAGGAGACATGTTTCCGTTGAAAGTTGTCATACTTCTTATTTATAGAAAATTTTACATTAAATTTGAATATGAGAATTGCAGCATTCATTGCAATTTCATACAATTCCCAGTGTTATGACCATTGAATAAAAATTAAAATAAGACTAAGCTATGAAAAATATCAAATTAATGACAAGATCTAATTGGAAGTCCTTCTTCTGTCTCTAAAGATTATTTTTATATGGGGCTGTGCACATATTCCGTAACGCTCCATGGGCGAGGGGGGATTAAAGATTTGTTACGGATTGGATTTTGCACTGAAAAATTAGTAAAAAGCTTTATTAAAGGGGGGGGGGGGGGGGGGAGGGTATAAAATCTCTGAAAACAGCGTTACGTAATATGTGCATAGCCCCTATGTTGTTTTTACACTATTCTAAAAGTGCATTTAGCTCCGATATTGTTTTACACCTGATTTCACAATGTTCGGTAAAATGTCTGTTAACAAAAAATTAACTAATTGCTGGTTAGGCTAACGGGCACTATTTAATCAACGGTTACGAATTTTCGTTTCACCAGCTTTCGGTTAACTAACAAAAGAATTTAATTAAAATGTGGCATTACTATCGGTTTGTTTACATAAAAAATAATATTAAAAAGACAGTTTTTGCAAATTTGAGAAACAAAACTTTATGATAATTGTACAATTCAGGTAAGTAATTATTAAAATATTGTTATTTGTACATACATACATATGTACATGCATATAAAGCATTAATATAAATTGTTTGTTTGTAGTATGTTCTCCGAAAACAATGTATTTGGGACATACATACATATGTAGTTGAAGGAATCTAGTTTGGATGTGTCCAGAGGATGGGGAATAAACCAAGAGACGGAATTTGCCATGGTAAGATGATGTAAAAATATGTACATACATAATCGTATTTAATGTCCAATACTGTTATCTAGAATTGAAAAATACCGACCGGCAAAATTTTATGAAATTGTAGGTAATGAAGATATTGTAGATAGTTTGTCCGAATTTGCTACGCAATGTAATGCTCCTAACATTATTATAGCGGTAAGTAAAATGATGTATAAAAAATTAAGCCAAAGCTGATTTTTTTCTTTTTTTTTGTGTATGGTATAGGGTCCAGGTTGTTGTGCGCAAAACAACAACTATTCAATGGATGGCTAGAATATTATTTGGTGACAGCTATAAGGAAGTAACATTGGAATTAAATGCTTCAAATGAACGTGGTATTGACGTAGTGCGAAAAAAATTTATAATTGTTGCTCAACAAAAAGTCACTCTACCCCGTGAACATCCTATCCTACTAGATGAAGCTGACAGCATTACTTAGGGTGTACAACAAGCAGTGAGGCGTACAATGGAAATTTATAGTAATTTCACACGTTTTGCATTAGCTTGTATTACAAGTGAAAATATCATCAAACCCATACAGTCTCGATGTGCCATGTTGCGTTTTACGAAATTATCAGACGCCCAGATTTTGGATAAACTTATTGAAGTTTTGTGAACAGAAATTTTTAAATTAAAAATATTACAAAATATAAATATCGATTTGTATATCTATCCATTTTGGTTTATTTTCCTCCGATTAGAGTGCTAACTGGCAAATTTCTTTCAGTTAAATTTAACATCAACTTTTCTGTTAAATTCTGTCAGTTAAGAGGTAATCATATATTGTGTAATACAATTTAGCCAGACTTTCGGTTAAAGTGTTGATTATATTTTAATCGAACATCGTGAAAGCGGGCGTTAAGCTGGATTCACCCATTGTTTCCGAACAAAATTTTTGTCCGGACAAAATTTTATGTTCTGAAACATTTTTGCAACACGATTCACTCATTTTGAACAATTTATCCGGAAAATCAAAACTACCGTATGAAATACATGTGCTTTATTAATTTTACGAGGTGGCAGTAGAGTGACAGATGAATTAAATTTGGTGTTTTATTTGTCAAACGCGCTTATTTTTTTATTGCTTAATAAGAAAATTACATGTTAAAAAAATGAATAAGTCAGTTAGTTTTTTTTTATTAGCAATTGAGCTTTTCTATATTTTTATTTTACTGGATATAAGATACTATGTGCTTTTATTATACATACTTATAACATTATGTGGCAGCTCATTTCAACTTTGGCTGACAAAATAAAAAAGCTGGCAGCTCATTTCAACTTTGTCCGGACAAAATTTAAAATTAAACCAACTCAACCAAAAAATGTTCCGAACAAATTTTATTCTCTTCTTCTCTCTCACTCACAAAAAGAGAAACGTCAAACTTCATATAAAAAAAATTTTGTCCGGACAAATATTTGTTCCAAAACAATGGGTGAATCCAGCTTTAATGTTTAAAAGAATCTTAACAAAAATATCTTCCATAAAGTATGCTATAAAATTTGCACAACAATTTTAACGATGAATACGTCGTCTTGTTAAATTTTAATTTTCTTGGGTGCTATTTCCACAAGACGGGCGATTATTTTGAGTGTAATATTTTTAATTAAATCACTAAAAAAACGAAGTAGATTTCATAGAAATTCATAGAAACAGCTTTTTATTTTCTTATAAGAGCGCGCTATAAAAAGCAAAACTGTAAATCGAAAAAATCTGTGAACCAATTTTTCCTAGAATCTTTTAATTCTCTTACTTACCTGCAAGCATATTTATAATAGAACTGTTTTCTTACAAATACATGAATAAATGAATTTTTTCTTAATGTTTGTTTTTTTTTTCTGTTTGGTTTTATTTTGTAACGCTGCATGTACAGCTGCTGTTGTGCACTCCATCGCACAAACATCCACACATGAGTATGTTGCATATCGCACTGCACTCTTTTTTTATTTGAAGGTAATTCGTGCAATTTGTATGAATTTTTTAGTGCAAAAATAACAAAATTAGTTTAAAGAAATACCGAAATATAAAAAGAAAAATATTCTGTCGTACAACAAACAATAAGTTTAAAAATATTATAAGTATAAATAAAAAATTAGAAGGGCTTTAACATTTTAAATTTCGAAATCGTGTTGATGATGGCATGCCCCAAATAGAACTTTTGCAATAATTTGTGTTTAGTGTTTTTGTTTTAAATGTAAACTTAATTTAAAGAACAAGTTATTTGCATGTGTGTTTTCGTAAATAGTATTCGTAAATTATATAAAATGCGGCAAAAAAAAAAAAAAATCCTAAATATAAATTGTGGTAAAGAATTAGCAGATAGTTTCTGGGTTTTCCCAGAAAAATTGTGAATGGATTTTTGTGGTTCCAATTAAAGATTATAATTTTTTTTTAGGCAAAATTTAATGTTTAAACTCAATTTAAATTGTTATTAATAATTTTCTGAATATTTTTAAAAAAATCTAATGCTTTAGACTTAATTATTATAATTCTTTTACTATTATTTTGAAATACTGTTTAGTATTTACTTATTCGGGAATCTGTTCCTGTAAATATATATTTTAATTGGCCTAAGGTGTTTTAATAAAAATTAGCACCAAAGGAAGTTACTTCTATGAAAATAATAATGATATGTTGATGGTGTTAAAAATATCACTAGTGTAATTTAAGCAGTATTATTAGAATAATTTCTATTAAATCCCACACTGTGCAAGTATTTAATAACAATTAAAATTTGTTCTACAAATCAAACATAATCCATCCATCGAACTTACTCACACATCTCAAATAAAATTCAAATAAAAATCATTGACATTAAGTACAAAATAGAAAATTTAAAACCGTGTATTAATTTATTAGTGTTGTAATTAATATGATCTGTTGTATGCATAAACACGATTTATAAAACATACAAACTTATAATCGCACAGAGAAAAAAATAGTGTTTTAATTTGTAATCTTTGGATTAACCAAAACGTAACGACAGAAAGAAATCCAAGCTGATCTTTTTTGATGATATGATTTCTTTTCAACATCCTCCATTCCACTTATCATTCATTCAAAGCCACATCATAAATTTAAATCTTTTGTATGGATCTGTCTGTTTGTTTGTCTGTTGACTGACGACTGTGTCTGCCGTTTTTTTCCAAAGTTTTCAATGCATCTTAAAAATTGAGAGACAAACCACAAAAGCTATTCGCTCGCTCAAGTACACGAGCAAACCGCAACATTTTCAGTGGGTGTTTGTTTGAAAGCTAAAATTATGTTTATTTCATATATTTTGTTTGTACGAATGGTTTTACTCTAAAGATATTTATCTGTGAACTCAATTTATACGATACAATGTAAAATTAATGCAATCAAATAAAGTGATCTGTACAAATTGCTTGAAATGAAAAGTGTTCAGTATGTGTGTCTATGTGAATGTTTTTGTGTAGCATGAACAATTAAACTTAGAAGTTTAATTAAAACTTAACTACGGTTATATAATCTAGAGGTTTTCAGTTGCTTTTTTAAATGGTGCGATCGATGATCAACTGATTACGTTAGTCTTAATTCTTAATCTCTTGTTTATTGTATTGATTATTTAGAGCAATTTAATCGTGTGTTCTTTGATTGGAAGATTATTACTCACATTCTTCTTAGAGTTCTCTTCTACTTTTGTATGATGATCATAGGAAATCTTGTTGTTGTGAGGGTCTCTTTCGGGAGATGTGGCGACTGGTTGGTAGATTCATAATAATAAGCTATCAGTCAGTCAAGAGTTCAACGGTTCCCGAGATTGTGTGGGCTTAACAAAGGAAATAAATGATCGTAGTAAAAATATATTTTGTATACTTTTTCTCTTTTGTATACTGTTTCGATGTTTGTTTTTGATTCTATGAAATACTAAAAATAATTCTTAATTAAAATTACCTTAATTATATGAAATTCAGAATATTTTCTAAGTCTAATTAGTTGATTGATGGCTCGATTATGGATCGTAACCAAATTTTAGTTGCATTGCCACCGTGGCTGAGAGGTAACTATGCTAGCATAGTAGGCCGGAGTTTGTCGTTTCTATTCTGTCCAGAGATCCTGGATGTTTTCTGCAGACAAGCTAATCGAGAGCTGCCAGTTTCAGTTGCTATTTACTGCTTTTCTGGCAACCACAAATTTTCAGTTGCCCCATCTTAAAATTGCATGCCATTCATATTCGAGCCATAAATAACTTAATTTTGACAATAAAGAAAGATGAAATCGATTTTTGTTTTGTGATTTATTGAAAAATAAAAGAAAAACTAAAGCCGAAACAGAAACTAATTTGAAGTTCTTTTGAAGTGACTACCATTTAATAGAGTGAGTGGGGTTTTTCAAATATTTACATTATTTATCGCAGTATTGTAATTTTTACGACAGCTGTCATTGCAAAATACCCAAAACTACAAACAGTTTTTTTAGTTCTTTTTAAGTTTTTGTCTAAAAATAACTCAAAAACATTAAATAGCCCCATAAAAACCCATAATGTTGTATTTTGTTACTTTGGGTGTTCTTGTTGCAATTTTATAAGTTGCTAACATATTTTATAGCCAATATTTAGTTTTTAAATATGCATTGGGTAAGAGAACAACTCATATATGATGTAGTCATATAAGTTTTTGTTCTCAATTGTATGAGGAACATTTTTGCTAAAGAGATTCATGTCGTAAATGTGTTCAATTACTCTTAAAGGATCAGGACGAAGTTTCTTAAGTTGCATTAAAGACCACAAAATATTATTGAAACCAATTCATTTATGTGTTAATATTTATACAGGCCAAAGTTCGAAAATGTTCATAATCAGAGAAATATTAGTTAGACATTGTTAACATATTTCGAGCAACAGAGGAAAAATTTAATATTTATACATCCCTTTTGTAGATTTTTCAACAGCACTGGCTGAATAGAACAAACGGTATTATGGGTAAAAGCCACTAAACCTCGCCAGTATTCATGTGCAAATGCTTTCACTACTAGTTGAACGTCATTACATATTATATTTATACACAATTACAAATACAAATAGAATACGCGACTTATTTCTACTAATGGATGCTAGCTGGGGAATTTTTTTTTTTTTTTTTTAATATCATATATTAAACATTACAGTGCTGCCAGCGAAATAATTCGCGTATTCTATTTGGAATTGTGTATAGCCTATGTATAGTATTAGCCTGTATAAATATTAACAAATATTAATAATAAACAGTTCGTAGTAATTTAAAAAAATTACGATCAATTTTTGCTTTCAAGTTTTGTAAACATAGTGTCTGTCAAAATTCACAAAAAAATGAAAGCTGTGACGTAGATCGCATTCAATTCAAGGCAATTTACCTTCAAGAACAAAAAAGTTATGGCGGCAGAATATACAAATGTCCTTCCTTATGTACCAGTATATGAAAACAAACGAAAGAGTTTATAAACAAAATGGCAATCAGCTGCTTTCTTGAAAGCAAATTGAAACCCACAATTTGAAATCAAATTTTAAAAGTATGAATGTATATGAAAAAAGTGCGAGTGTATTGAAATAAGAAAGAAAATTTGAAACAAAACTTGATCGTGTGAACCCCAGTTAAATAGAATAAAAAAAAATTCTCTAATTTCTTAGGATTACTTCAAAAATGTTTGATAACATATATACCGTACCATTTACAAGGAATGGAAAGTTGATTATTAAGTAGAAACTATCAAAACAAGAGAAAACAGCCATAATGAGGTCAAGAAATGATGAAAAAACTCGAGTGTAAAACTTGAGTGTAAAACTTGCAAAAAAACTTAGTGCTTTTCATACAAGTTTTACACTCAAAAAACTCGTCCGTCATGTTGTAACAGCTTTTGAGTAGATGATGTTCATTATGAAAAAAAATTATGGAACTTATTCTTGGACAGTCTCCTTTTTTACATATTTTACCTAATTTAATAGAATATTATAAAGTAATTGAAAATTTTATTCTTTAGTATTCGAATTTAATTGTAGGCGACGAAATGACAATCACACCAACCCAATTGCATGTTTCGTTTTAATTATAAAGCTGCTGCTGTTCGTTGCTGTTTGCTCATAATTTATATTATTTTCAAATGTTACCAATTAACCTTATTAATTTATCATAAATGTTGTTTAATTTTTATAGAGGTTTTAATACCTAAAAATAAAAATTTACATGTAAATAATGTAAATATTTATATATCGAATGGATACAAAGAGAATCTGAACTGCTACCGGTGGATTGTTTAGTTGTTTGTTTTAATCATGAAAAACGGTGATATGGAACACTGGTCATTATGATGTTGGATCAATATCGAAATTATAATTAAAGGAAAAAACGACTTACAAAGCCATTAAAATTTAATTCGTACTATTTGAGCGATAAACAAAGAATTTGTTTAATTGATTGTTTTTGTTTTTGTTGTTGGTTTTTTTATTATTATTAATTAATACAAAGCGGTATCGTGATGGAATAAATATTGTGTTTGTTTTTCATTTTAGGTGCTTTTCTTTTAATTTTGAATTAAATACAAAAATCGAACATTTGGTTATCGCATTTAAGATATGTTTTCTCTGCGACAATCTTGGTATTATTATTTATATTATTATAAGGCAAACCATATGCATCCATACGTTTTTTTGGAGGTTAATAAGTCCCCCTGCATATGTTGTCATTCAAGGGGCTTAAGCTAGTCATTTTGAGATCACATTTTCAGAATACTCATCATTTACTTCTCTAAACCTACAAAGATCGGCCAATATATTCTCTATAACAGATTGATGATGTCTTAGATGACACTGTCTTTTAAGCCACACTGTGCTTAATTTCAGCTCCTTACTTTTTGCCGAGCAGCATCGAACAAATTTACGATTATCCATGAAACAATTAAAAGAAATGCCAATGGCTAACGAATTCATAAACAGCAATCGCCAAGTATTTTCTAGTGAAAGAAAAAAAAATTTATAACAACTTATTATTAACGGATCTGGCTGACAAAATTATTGCCACTGCCTTTTTTAAATGAGTATTTATTTTTTTCTTTTAGCAAAATGTTAATTAATGATTATTAAAATTTATTGATCAATCATAATGTCTTTGATTTATGATCAGTTGTATTCATTAGAACTAAGAATCAATGACACATCGAGATCTCAACTGGAAAACCCCCACTTTAGGTGTTTAATTAAGTTGAAACAAATGAAGAGAGAAAAAAAAAACAAAACTATAAAACGAATACAACACGATCACTTATGGGAGTTAAATTGTAAAATATTTTTTTGCAATAATTTTACGATTGAAGTGATGGTGTTTCTTCTAAGACGAATTTATGTTGCTACTAACCTTGAAATAAAGTTTGATGTCAGCTTTATCTCGTAATATTTTTCTAGCGGTACAAGAAAACGCACAGTAACACAAACACCGCGAAATAGTTTATTGGCCGGACACTATTATCTGTCTGTCCATCGGTGTGGTCAGTTGATGTGTAAGCAAACACAAAACATATGAAATTAATTACAAATTACAAACTTAACCGCATAAAGTCAATTACAAAAGGTCAACAGATCAGTTAAACCGCTTACAGCTCACAGATCGTTAAATTTATTTATTTAACCAACAATTTTCATTTTGAGTTATTGATATGAAATGTTCACTAGCGTTATAATCTTTATTCACCGTACTAAATCACATAGAAATTATAGTTCAAATCATTTTATTTTAATTAAGTTGTGGAAAAATTAAACAGTAATTAACGATGCTGCAGGGAATTTTTGAAATCAAAATCAGAAAAAATAAATATAAATATACAAGTTTGACAACAACTTAAAGTTAATATTTGTTTATAATACGAGTATATTGGCTTTACTATTGCGTATGTATGTGCTTAGTTAATTATTAGATCTATTGGACATACGTGGGCTCTGCAATAATTTATTGGCCAAAATATAAAACTCTGGAACTTTAATAATTTTGAAACAGTTAATGTTTTAGAAGCGAATTATATTATATCTTCTAAAGATTTAATAAAGCACATATTTTTGTTTTCAATATAATGGGATTAGCTTAATTATCACTAATTTTATGAAAATTAAAGATGAAATTGCAAATCAAACTATTATTCTTGTTTAAATGTTCTGCACAGATCTACTGAATGATAAATCACTTTTAATAAAAGGTTTTCCAATAAGAATGATATGGTTTCTTTAAAAAAACACACTTATTGTTAAGGAAATTCAAAAGTTTTTTATTTAATGTGAAGTACAATCGATACAATTAAGTTCTAAATAAAACGAACGAATTCGATGAACCCAATTTTCGAGCACTTTTTTCACTATATCAAGTCGTATGTCATGAATGGCACGTTCAATATTGACTTGTAAAGCTCGAAGAGAGTCTGGTTTATTTCGAAAGACCAATGACTTCAAATAACCCCAGCAAGAAGTAGTCTAATGGTGTTAAAGCACAACTTCTTGGAAGCCATTCAATATCATAATTTCTTGAAATAATCGAATCTGCAGAATTTTCTCGCAATAATGAAATTGTTGCATTTTCTGTGTTGCACTTAGCCCCGTATTGTTGGAACCAAATGTTGTCAACTTATTTCAATTTCGGCCATAAACAGTTGGTTATCAGCGATCTATACCGCTCTCCATTGACAGTAACGGTGTTACCAGCTTACTTTCGAAAGAAGTACGGACCGATGATTCCACCAGACCAAAAACCACACCAAACTGTCAATTTAGGAGAATGTCATTGTTTTTCATTAAAAATTAAACATTGAAAGTTATGTAAAGAAAATGTAACGACAAAATTTTCAACAATTCGATGAATAGCGAGCATATTTGGACGATTATTACGACCATAAAATGGCAAAAGCGCACGCAAAGTTGCAATTGAAGAACAATTATTTTGATAATAAAACTGAATAATTTGTAAACGTTGTTCTTGCGTATATCTCTCCATGATGAAATTGTAAACACAACATGACATATTACAAATGGCCGAAACGTCACATCAAAATCATATGATCCCTATTGGAAAACCTTATAGTTGCACTACCAGTTCGCTTAGCTTTTTTTTATTGTTGAAAATAAAAACCACTTATCAAAATAATTCATAGGTGCTGTTTATACAAGACGAACGAGTGATTTGAGTGTAAATTTTGTATGAAAAGCACTTAGTTTTTTGAGTGGTTTCCATACAAAATTTACACTCAAATCACTTGTTCGTCTTGTATAAACAGTACCTTAAACATTTACAAAAGACCCTCGTTTGCACCAGTTAATTGAATGTAGGTATAAATTAAAATTTTTAATTTTGATATGTGTAACATTTTTTAATTTGACATTCAACTAGTGCAACAAAACAAACTAACAAACAAACCAACAAATCACAAATAAAATAGAATACAAATTTTATAATTTGCAAATTCTTTTATAAAATATCGTCTACTGACATGAAAATTATTTAGACTTGTTTGCTTGCAGTGTATTTAAATGAGATTTTAAATTAGAAACAAAGCGAAATTAACTTATAAATACATTTAAATTTATTACAAATGGATTATAAATTAATTGCAATTTAATGCAAAACTATTTAAAGTGTAACAGTTGAGCAATAAAGTGCGGTATTTACCCTACAAAATAGTTTTAGATACATAAAACTTTCTGTGTTTAGTTAAATGCAGAAGTCAAAGAGTGAAATTTCGTAGGAACTGCTTTGAAGATTTAAGGATTTAATACGACGAAAAAAATTCTTCATAACTAAAATTTCACAAAAGAGACTTTAAAAACCGCGTTTTAGCTACGAGTACTCTGCAGCTTATGATTGCTAATTAATTTAAAAATTTTTATTTTTATAATTACAAGGTGCGAAAAAACTTATTTAAAAAATACCGATATAAGTAATCGATACTTTAGAAATTTTGCATTTGAGACTAATTCTAAACAGAGTTTAATTTCTTAGCCGTTTTATAGTGATCTTGTTATCCTCAACAAAATATTTTTATGAAGCATTTTAATTCATTAACTTTTCATTATTCTTTCAGTCTTCCTATTCTCATCTTAAAAGAAGAAAAAAAAAAAAAAACATATTATAACATATTATTCGAGGAGGTATCCAAGAATTTATGTTTTCAAAAATTTATTTGTTTGTTATGCGTCAGTTAATCTATATGCTGCATTTCATTGACTACTAAGCCAACTCATCTGTACATCTTCACCACCATTAGTTTCAATGAATTTAAAACTTTTCAAGTTGGCCTAGTAGCCAATAAAGTGCAGCACATAGATAAGCTAAGTGGCTGTGCACATATTACGTAATGCTGTTTTCAGAGATTTTATACCCCCCCCTCCATCGTAAGCTTTTTACTAATTTTTCAGTGCAAAATTTCCAATCCGTAACAAATTTTAAACCCCCTTCCCACTGGATCGTTACGTAATATGTGCACAGCCCCTAACCAATAACTAATAAATTAATTTTTTAAAAGAGGAAAATCAAACTTCAACTGTATGGCAGCGGACTTAATTGTCCTACAAAACTATAAGTTAAACAAGAATCCATAACAAGATCAGAAAAAAGGTGTAATTCTGTACACTTTTTAAAAAATCTTATAAGTTTTTCAGTTACAACAATGTTGCAGCAAATGAACCATATATTCTTTGTAATAAATTAACTACAATTTGCTGACGTACATATTTAGAAAACTGCAATTTTCTGCATTTTGTTAAAGTTATTACAAACAACTTACAAGTACTTCGACTACGTGAATAGTGGCAAATTGATTAATAAATCAATTGCAATAAAATGGATTTTCAGTTAATGAAATGTTTTTCAATTCTGTTAGGGGTTCGATAATTAAAAAAAAGTAAGTGTTGTAATGGATTAATTAATTTTAATTAATTTGATTTTCTTTCATAAATTTCATCGATCATGTATTCATTCGTAATTAAGTTAAATTTAGCTTAACAATTATTAAGTTTCCAAGTATGTAGGCTGAGTATGACTTACGATTAACTTAAAAATATATAAATTTTATTAAAAAAAACAAGAACTTCTATTGTTCGCTCTGGAAAAAAGTTATATCGTTAATTTTAAGAAACCATATAAAAAAATTTCGAACATTCGCTATAACTTGTAACCAGGACTCCTCTTCAATCTACAATCCCCTTGTAATTTGTAAAAAGTTATTGTCAGCCCATTTTCATGGGTTTCTGTTGTTGTTTTATAAATGGGTTCAATTAATTTTTCCTTTATACCGAAGTGTTGTTATTTTGAAAACCCATGCAATTGGCAAAAAAAGGCTATTTGTTTAAAATTACAAATTATTAAGACTCTACTGTAGTTAAAAAAAAAAAAAAAAATACAATACACAGAAGAAACTTGATATTCGAGAATTTTTGATATTAAAATTTATTGAAATATGTAACAAATTTTCAGCTCCCCCTGTGTTATTTTGGACAAAATTCTACATGTGGCAACGTTTTTTTTATTCCATTATCCTACGCAAAAAAAAAAACTATATAAGCTTTTTCTAGCACAACAGTCTTCAATAAATAATTGAATTGTAAAATTTTAATCATGTGATTAATTCTTATAGAGATGGACGGTAGTCATGTGATAAGCGTGATTCTTGCACAGTGTCCTGTTCATTACTACGTTGGACAGTGGCAAAATTTTTTTCTTTTTCTTTCATGAGAAGTGTTCAAAAGTAATTAATTTTTGCCACATTCATTCGTGGTTAAAAAGAGAAAAAATATTATTGATTTTTATTATATTGCAATCCTGTGAATCTTATGGATTTTATTTGTTTTTTCGATAATTTAGTTTAATGGAATAACAGCAGTGACATTTTTTTTAATTCATATACATTTCTCCAACTTTGGCTCTTGACTATGAGTTCAAGTGATTGAGACTAATTTTAAAAACCCACATCTGAT
Organism: Lypha dubia; assembly: GCA_947311025.1. Classification (NCBI taxonomy): domain Eukaryota; kingdom Metazoa; phylum Arthropoda; class Insecta; order Diptera; family Tachinidae; genus Lypha; species Lypha dubia. The sequence goes on from OX371263.1 coordinate 54,650,954, forward strand.
ATCTTACAATCCCATCTCTATTAAAATTATAAATCTATTAAAGCAATAAAATTAAACTGATTAGTTTTGCAACATTTTAAACTGTTTTTTTTTTTGTTTTTTGAATCAATAGAGCGCAGTTTATCTATTGAGCGAAAAATTTTATTAGAAAGTAATTTCGATACATATTCCTTCAAAATTTTGCTTAGAGAATTCTTAATAAAAAATGCTTTTCAAATTAGGGTGCTGTTTCCACAATGCAGAGAAATGACTTGTGTAGAAATTTTGTATGGGAATCACTCAAAAACTGAGTGGGTTTCATACAAATTTTGTACTCAAACTAATTGTTTGTATTAGAGAAACAGCATATATGTTAATATTAGAATTTCAAATACATGTTTATATTATTTTAAGTGTTTTTTTTTGGATTTCAAAGGTAATACAGTTGGATTTTATGTTTGTGAAGCTGCTTTATTTATTAAAAAAATAGATAATGTCTTAAAAAAATCGAAGAGCAAATATACGGGATAATTAACCAAATTTTAAAATAGTGTGGTAATAATGAATTTCTGTGGTATTTTCTATTATTTTGTTTTACCAAGGTATTGCTGATAAATATATATGTGCGACAAATCCATAGCTATAACAAAATATATCCTTAAATACGTTCTATCAAAATTTGCCTGTACCACTAAACGTACGTTTCTTCTTAACACTGTCATTGTTGTTGAGCGTTTATACAGACTTTTAAAACAAATAGTGATAGAGTTGGTTTTGCAATGAAACCATAAATTTGTGAAAAAAAAACATAACTTTTATTTAATTGAATATCTTTTAAAACCTTAAATCTTGAATGCATTTTTCTAATAAGATTTAATAGTAATAGAATTCATTCAAAATAATATTAAATTTTAATTAAAAGAAATCTAACAAGAATTGGCTAAAATTTTGCTTAATAAAGTTTAAGATTCAAATAAAACGAACAAAATAAAAAACAAATCATATGCAGTATCAGCGCAGCCTAGATGTCAATTTGTATTTTCATTCGACATTAGAGAATGATAAAAAGTTTGTTGCTTCAGTCTTTTGTTTTATTGCGTGTAATAAACCCGCCGCAGCCTTAAGATATGCTTAGTTTTTTAATAATACACCTCATATCTTGAAAAAGGGTGTTAATCAAAATAAAAGTTTATATACTTTAATCTTACTAAAGCTTTATCTATCTGTTTAAGCTTTTAATAAAGCTTAAATTTAATATAAATTTGTAAATTTATATTTTTGGAATTTCTGTTAAAATATTTTTGAAACTTTTCTTTGTTTTCTTACACACACACACACACACACCCACACAATAATTTGTGTGTCAGATCAATGAATGTATGTATTTCGTATTGTGTAATTGATGAAAACCATTTATAAAAATAGTTCAATGTGGTTTATTATTTTCTATGCCATGATGTTGCAAAAACAAACAAAAAAAAAAAGCACAAAAATCGCGGACCATGAAAATAAAGTGGTCTCTTAAATTTCAGCCAATTAGGGTAGGAAGTTTAGAGAAAAGTTTTTACGTAAATTTAAAGATGCAATTTTGCTTATTTTTTTATTGCTACGTGGTCTCATTAAATACGTGCATGTGTGTGTGTGTAAATTTCTGTATTGGATGATATAATATTTGTGATTGACTTTTAAATAATTATGCTGCCCACGTACAAATCTAACTCGCTAATTGTACTCTTTTGTTTTTAAATATTATAATTTATTTTTTAATTATTCTTTTGATGCCCACTTGATGTGTTTTTCATTTATGGTTAAATAATAATTTGCATTCTTGCAAATAACTTTTAATAATTTCTCAGATTGATGTTTACAATATTGATAATCACATCTGGGTTGTGAGGAAAAACAAAACGATGGAATGGAATGACTTTAATTTCTATGGCAGACAACCTTGAAATATGAATTTGTATTAAGGAAAATGATTTAGTGAAATAAATATTTACATAAAAGTTCAATTGCAATGTTTTATTTTGAAATTATTCTGAAGTGCAACAATTTAAAAGTGCAGTTGCCTAAAATAAAAATTCTATATTTACTGCCTGTTTTAATATTGAAAACAAAAACAAATTTTCGTATTTTATTGTTGTTTTCAATATAAATTCTCACTCACAATTTTGTTTTGATTTTCTAAAAACAGGCAGTTACTGTTTAAAAATATGAGGCGTAATATTTTAAAAATATTGAATGGTAGCCCGTTATTAATTTATTGATTGTTTTGCCTGTAGTTTCTTTGCAGTTTTTTGAAATTCCATATTTTTTTAATTAATTAAATTAAATTTATTCACAATGGGCGCGTTCAGTAGAAAAGCCTGCTATTAAACAGTTTATATGTATCAGCGTTTGATTTGATTATTTTTTCTGAACGGTCTGCTCACTTTTTTGTCAAAATATAAAAAAATTTGACTTTTTAATAAAAATTATTGAATTTTTTTATGAAAAATAATTTCATAATTTTTATTTGTGAATTAAAATTAATTAAAATTTAAAAATATATTATGAAATTTGATTCAAAATCGCAATTTGAGCAATTGTATCGTATCACTCAACGTGTTCGCTCATCGGTCAGTAGTCAAAGCGTTCTGCAGATTGTTGAGCAACAGTTGCGTAGCAAACTGTGTCTGCTGAACGCACCCAATGTTTTTAATAAATTGAAATATTCTTATGAAAATTATAAAGCTTTTGTTTGGGATCATTCTAAAGTTTTTCAATCAATTATACGAGGTTTGATGTCATTATCTTCAATTTTAATTTCATGTCTAATATGAGAGGCCAAGCGATTTTTATATGCTGAGTTGTGCATATGTACGTTCATTATTGTGAAAATATATACAATATATTTGTCTGCTAATATGTATGGCCGGCCGTATGCTGTCCTCTAAATACATCACAAGAACGCAATTACGAAACAACAAATTAAACATTTACAAAGAAGTTTTTTCTTCGCAAATTTTCATTTTGGTTAATCAATTTAAAAAAATTTGCAATGCAACAACAATTTGAAATCAAACTTCCATTTGAAAATTTTTGATCAATATTTTGAACTCTAAATTATGATATACCGAAATAAGGACTTTGCAATAATGGCCGCTTAGTACAAAATAAAAATTGACGTTAATTTAGTGTAATTTTATTTAAACAAAATATAGGAGAGATTTCTTATTATAAATTATTATTTCCCCTTTACCCCAAAAATACCAACCAGACAAATTTTAGGAAAATGTACCACTATTTTTAAAATAATTCGAAACTAAATTTATTTTTTTTTTTTCAAAAATTACTTTGTTTGCTGTGGGTTAGCTAATCTGTATTCTGCAACTCATTGGTTACTAAGAGAGAGTTTTTAGCTTCAAACTACGTTTAAGTTAATCTGAATATAAATTTAATCGAGTCTAATTGTGTTTGCTGTTTTTAATTGATAGATTAATCCGTGCAGAATGGCCATAGTGAAGACTACAAATTGGCAACACTATTCATCAAATGGCAATGTTTTTTTTTCCAAGCAATACGAATTTTATGCAAAATAGAAAGAGATTCCAGCATTTTGAATTTTTTTTTTATTAAAAACCAATAATAAAATTTAAAAACAATTGTTATTTTTTATTGGTTTATAATATTTTGATAGTTGGCTTCTCATACAGATTGTTGTGTTACCATATTTCAGTAAGTTTAATCCACCAATAGTGGCCGTTTAAGCTTTCAAGTAAATGTAGTTAATTGTCATCCTAAAAACAGTAAATGCAGATTAAAATTGTGTAAATCTTTGATCGGCCACCTAAAAACTCACTCTAAGCCAAATCATTAAGTACACTCCCAAGTCTGACTTGAGAATCACCAAGGTACAAGTAAGAACGGTTAAAAAAAATATTTACATACAAACACAATAAACATTTTTTTTATTCCATATAAATCTGTTTATTTTTCTTACAAACTTTATATATTAATATTTCTTTATTGCTGAGAATTATTTACTAAAATATGCTTTGAATTTTAGCATAAATTCAAACACATAAACAAATTATTTACATTTGTTGTACATTTTTATTTTGTTTTTTCTTTTATTTTCTCTAATTTTCTTTAGACTTAAAAATTAAAATTAATTTTATTTAAAAAAGAAAAGCATTTAGCCATTTCTATACTTGAAACTATTGAAATTGGAAAATCCAAAAAAATATTTACATAAATTAATTAGGGATGTGAGATAATAAGAATATTTTTTTCACTTTATAAATAAGTAAACACTTGTACTAGAATTTTAAACTATAATTTCGTTCTTTCTTGCTGCAGCAAAATCACTAATAATGACCTGAATAATGAGATTGACCGGGATAGTGGGCACCACCACCATAAGAGGCATACTGTGGCACATATTCATACTGACCGTTGCTGTAGTAACCATCATCATAATCGTAATTGATGGGAGCAAGATATTGCTTTTGAACTGAAAAGAAGTAGAAAAAAGAGAATTTTCATTTAATTACTAATCATATTATGTTTAATTGAATACAAATTAATGTGTTATTCGTGTTAATTATGTCATATTAACAAATTAAAATTTGAAACACTGTCGTCATAAATGCTGCTGAGAAAATTTTAGTAAAAATCTTACTCAAGCATAACGCCGTAGTTGTTGATTTGAATTTATGTACATATGTGTGTGCGTATGTGTAAGAGTATTGAAACAACATAATGATTGTTTTAGTTTATTTGTCAACTGTTTGCAATCACTAACAATGAAGTCTTTGCAACAAACAGATCTTCTATGTTTCTTATCAATTTATTAAACAGATGATATTTTTGTTGTTGTTGCGTTTGTACTTTATTTTTGTGTATGTGAGAGTATTACGCTATAATTTGATTTAATTATAGTTTTATGTAAACAATATAAATTTATTTTTAGCAATTTTTTTACACTTTTGTAAACTTCATTTTATTTATTTACACAATATAAATTTTTTTTTTTTTTAATTTAATCGATTCTTAATGTCTTTATTGCATTCATACAAATTATTTTGCATTTATAAAAGTAGTTTAAATCAAGTATTGGATGTTGACTAAACTTTTGAAAAAAGCAACAGAAAAACATGATTAATAAGTCCATGCATAATTATTACACATTACAAGTTGCTTGAATTAAATCTGCAGTATCTTCATTTTTGATTTCGTTACAGCTCGTTTTTAACTTATCTTTTTTTTTGTTTTTCTTGATTTATATGTTGAAAAGTTAGTGTGAAAATTATATCAACTATTTGCATAGAAATAGAAAAAAGAAATAAAAACACCATGTGTATCATAATGTTTCTGCTTAAAATAAAGTTGTAAATAAATTCCCAACTCTTGCAATTTCTGTATGTAATTTAAGCTTTTGACTTGTTAGTTAGTTTTTCATTATTGTTGTTGTATATAGTGGGATTTTTTTTTTTCGTTTTAGAATACAATTAACCTAATTTTTTTCATTGTACTCTCTGTGTGTCTTAATGCGAATAATTTTACTATTGAATAAGAAAATTTTATTGCATAAATCTTTTTTATGTTGTTAATTATTTTTGGTTTTTTTAAATTAAGATTTATTAAATTTAATTGTAGATGTTAAAGTCTTATGATTCGTAAGAAATCGAAAAGTTAAAGCTTTGTTTTTTTTGTTTACGCAAAAGTTCGTTTCTTAAATCTTTTGTTTTAAATTGTTGCATTCGAACGAATTTGTCTTTCTTGTATGGTTTCATTGTCCGAAGGTATAGAATTATACAAAAGTTAATTATTTGAGTTTGCTTAAATTTTACTACATTTTTTAATTTATTCCAATAAGGTTAAAGTTGCTAATTAACAGATTTGTTATTAAAGTCAACAATTGAATAAATTTCAACAGCACGTCATTACATCAATTTATGAGATTCTAATATAATTAATTCAAATTTAATTAAAAGTCTGAACAAGTCAGATAAAAATATATATAATTTGAAAGATATTTCATTACAAATGAGCGCAAACTGTATGCTATGAAATTCCGTGCACTTTATCAGAAGTTATCACCTGTCAAATACATGAACCGATGCTACACATATGGATATTATTTTACTAAATAAATAAGTCACGGACACATGCATGCAATCGTATGATGTAGAACTATACTATAGAACCATATATATATTATTCCGGGTTGAATCTTAGACCTCTTGGAATAATTTGATGATTTTCATTTTAAACTGTTTCAGTTGAAATGAAATGAAACATAAGTACAGATTGAAATCGTAGAGATCTTACAAAAAAATATATAAAAGCCTTGAACCATTTAGTGAAAAATACCGATTTTATTTGTGAGCTAAAAATGTCTTTGAAAACAAAAACAAAATATTTAAATTTGTTTTTAATATAAACAAGAGAACGACATCGACTTCTCGACATTGTGAAACAGGCCGTTAATTTAAACAATTTTTGTATGAAAAGTTAAGCCAACCTTTTTCAATTATTTTCATCGCGTTGAAATGGTTTTAAGCTACCTAAAATCATCATAAGATTATTCTGAGCACAAATGCATAAATTTTAAATAAAACTAAGATTAAAAAAAAAAACATAAAAAACTTATAAGTAGTGAAAGAAATATTTTATAAAAAATCCCTGATGATGGTCGTCAGCAAAGTTGATTCGGAAATAAATTTATATAAAATAAATAATAATTATTCATGTTTTAATTAATTTGTTATATATGTATACGTATGTACATGATCTTAAGCTAAATTAAATTACCCTGCAAGTAAATAACCCAGGTCAACAATTACATATTCTCAATATTTCCAAATTTTATGCATTCTTTTTAGCCAATAATATCTATTTTTGTTTTAAACTATTTAAAAGTTTTCCTCAAATAATTGTTGTATATGAAATTATAATTTAAAACGAAATTTATGTCACCAAAAATTATCTTAAAATTAGTTTTGTTTCATATCGTCTTTTCATATAAAACAATAAGCGATACAACCAGGCTTGTGACACAGAAAAAAATTTTTCACCAATTAACTCTTTACTTAAAAGTATAAAAAAATTTGATTAAATATTTAATTTATTTAATTAAATTTTTAATTGTAATAAATAATTTTAGTATAAAAATTTAATTGATACAATTAATTTGCACCAGTAAACAAATTAATAGCATCAATTAAATTTTTATACTAAAATTATTTATTGCAATTAAAAATTTAATTAAATAAATTAAATATTTAATCAAATTTTTTAATTGGTGAAAAATTTTTTTCTGTGGAACTGAGCAATTATTTCTAAATAAACAAAACATTTACTGGTTCATTGAATTTGTTTAGTGATTGTTTCAGTGTACCAAGCTTTTGCTTAAAATTATTGGCAAAAGCAAAGAAATCTTTTATTACAAATTGCCTATGATTGTACTAACTTTAAAATCAAAACTAAACCAAAATCCAATCTTGTTTATTCATGCATCGAATGGTTTGTCAAATATATAAATTTAGTTATCAATCATTTTTAATGTAAATATTAATTACAAAAATATTTAATATTTCATATGTTACACGTTACGGACTACAATTATACGATGTTTACAATTCGAAATGAATTTGTTTTGCTTTAGAGATCAAGGTTGAAAAATTAAAATTTCAAGTTACATTTTAATAATAAAAATAAAATAAATTAAAAAAGAAACTGCTTCTCCATAAATAATCAATCTATATTCAATTCTTTTCTAAATCATTGTTTTTCAAACCTTGAATATAAAATTGTTTGAATTTAATTTTCACGTTGATTTTTTAGTCTGTTTTTATAACAAAAAAGTTATAGTTTTTATATAATTTATAAACTGTTTTTGCTTCTTTTAAGTTTCATAAGAGTGTCTTTTACAAATCAATCGCGTTAACGACGACTAAATGATTTTTTGTATAATTTTGTTTTGTCTTAAGTTTTATTACTTTTAGATTCATAAAAAAGAAGAAACAAAAAAGCCAAAACTCATTGTTTTTGCAACCTTTGTCATCAAATTTAACGGTGTTGTTGGTCAATTTTTGATGGCGTAATTGATAAAAAAACACGATTGGTTAAAAAATTTGATATAAAATTTATAAAAATTTAAATTCAGATCATACTGTCAATGATCTTACTGTCAAGTCTTCAAGCAAGGCCTTACAATGGAAAATCATTGAATTTGTTTTTGATAGCTGCAAGCAACATTTTAATTTAAAGTATGATTTTTTTTTTTTTTTTTGGTTGTACACAACAAAAATAAACCTTTGTTCAATATTATTATTGTCAGATCAGTATTCTTGATCATAATCTTCTTGATTGTCTAATCTATCAATTGCTTGGCCATAATCAATATCATCACCGTAGAGACCACTATCACCCTCATCATCGGCATCCTGCTCGCTATCGGGTCGCAGTTTAAGCATCTGACCATTATTGTAGCTGACATGTCGTCGAAATAGTTTCAACATACGATATGTGTCAATGCCTGCATTGTTGCATTTGTGAATGTGGGAAATTTAAAATGCAGCGATTAATATGAAAAGAAGAAGAAGAATAAGAAGAAAAAAGACAATGCATTTTTTCTGTTGCTGTTTGTTCATTTGTATGGAAATGTTAATTGTTTATTTTATTTATTTTTGCATTATATTAAAAAAAAAATACAATTAACATACATTTTGACAAAAAAACAGAAATACACAAACAAACAAACAAACACAAGACAATTGCTAAGTTGTTTTGATAATTTTTCTAACGAAAGCAGGTGTGAGTGAGAGGGTGGTGTCTAATATGGTGACAAGATCGAGGTACTAGGGATCTTTACATGGTGTATTGAGGCATTTGGTAGATAGTGACGCATACAGCCGCAGGGATTTTATTTCTTTTAGTGCTTTTTAATTATTTCTAAAGAATATTTATATTTTCAAAAAACTTACCATAAGGAGCTGGAGAAGCTACAACTACTGGTGCTGGTGCCACATGTTTGACAACCGGCTGATAAGTTAACAGTGGTTTTGGTGCAATAGCTATAACCGGCTTAGCTACCGCATGCACAGTGGGCCCTGATTTCGTAACCACAGCATTGAAACCGTTTATGGGATCAGCAGTATAATCGACAGTACGAATTGAACCATCGGGTTCAACTAGAGAATATTGTCCTGTAAAAACGTAGAATGGAAAACACAATAAATAAATTAATTAAAATATAATATCATGATAATGTGCGATTGATTGATGAATTGATTGATTGATTACCTTTGACCACATCACCATCCCGAGTTTCATGTTGGGACTTAACATCGCCAGTTGTATGATCAGCTACACCATAATTAAACGCATATTTGGGATGATCCTGTCGGTTATAAATTTTAAGTCATTTATTTTGTATTGCAGTTGTAAAATTTTTTATTATTAAACAAAAAATAATATAAATACAGTGTATCTGGCGGCAAATTTATATTTTCAAACTTAAATAAAAAACGTAATAATTGAAACAAAGTTTTATTAAGATCATTGAACGATAGAATGGAAATGCGGATTTTATTTTTTAAAGAGTATGTCATCCAGATGTCTTCCGTCGAGTTGAACACAGTGTTCAAAACAGAGCCTTGTGTTCTGCGCCACACGCTGCAGTAAACTTGGTCCAATTATCTCATACGTAGATAAGGCACACCAAACAGTTACCGTGGGGTACTGCAATGGTTTTTAATGTTTCAATCGAGGGTTGCGGTTTCTTGGAGAACAGTAACGGCAGTTTTGCTTATTGACGTAGCCGTTTAAGTGAAAATGAGCCTTGTCGCTTCAAAACCGAACTTTGAACAAAATTATCGACGAGCAATCACGTAAGAATCATTACTCTTAAAAAATGTCTCCACAGCAGTGATGCTAACTCTTGCAACATCAAAGGCACTGTGAGCGCATGGAAATAGGGTAAAAAAGGGTAAAAATGAAAAAAATTTCGGGTACAAAAGCACTAACCTAATTTTGTTTTGAGTCTGGTGGATCAACAGACAGCCTTGGCTGTACTGAAAAAATTGCATTTGGATCTATTGCTTTTTCATGTTTTTTTGTGCGACTTAGTCGGAGTAAATCGCTTTTATAGTGCATTTATTTCGCAATTACAACAAATGCAATATGCTTTTAGTTGATATTTTGCTGGTCTAAGCCGCCTTTTAAAAGTTAGATCATTCTCCCAAGCTTTTCTATATATTCGTTTTTCCGGCTGTACGAAAAATCGCCCAAGTGAAAATCGACCGAATAACAAATATGTAGGATCGCCCAAAAAATGTTTTAAAATAAATTGGGTGATCTTTCATCAACAGTTTGCGTGTACTAATCAAAATATAGATGCAAATAATACGCAGTTGGTTAGAAAAGTCTTAGGTGGGTTTAAAGAATATGTAGTAGGAAAATGCATTAATGCCAAAAATGTTGATTATTTAAAAAGCACTTAAAAGCACTGTGAGTAATTGTTAAAAGCACTATAAATACCCGCTTTTCAAAAACGGGTATTTAATAAAATTTCGGGTATTGCTTGAATAAAAAAGCACAAAAAATACCCGAAAAACACCAAAATGGCAACGCTGCTCCACAGCGAACGCGCAATGCTCACTCGACCACTGCGACATTGTGACTGACAAATCCGCACAATGGATTATTCCAACGGCGCAACCCTCCCTCCACAATGTTTATTACATTTCGAAATAATCGTATTTAAACATATAAATTTTCCACCAGATACCCTGTATCTTGTAAGTAAAAGTGATCAGTAAAAGAGTGACTTAAAGAAAAAGTAGAAATGATTTTTGGTAAAACTGCTTTTATATACAAAATTATTATTTTGACCTTTAACACCATAGAAGTGGTCTGATATATTCTATTTGGCTCTCAACTTGTAACCTTTAAGTTAAATACAATTTCCATATTTGCAGCAAATATTTTTTCATTCAAAACTTTTAATAAATTAATTGAATTTCTATTAAAGAATTTTAAAGTTTTCACAAAATATTATTGGATTTAAACTATTTTTTTTTATATAAAAAAAATTCTATTATATTTTTTGTACTTGTGGAGTGAAGTGCTGATAGTGCGCAACTATCGCAGGAACAAGCAGCTTTTTAAAAGGTTTTCGTCTAACGGGGCTAAACCAGAAATAGTGGGAAGTAGTTCTTTTGTTGGCAAAAGATGTGATTTGCTCAAGAAAGTCAAATCTTAATTAGAACGATTTCTACAACATTTAGTTGAAATTTAGGTACTCTTTGCATTTGAAATTGAAGGCAACACTTGTATTGATCAAGTAAAGTGATCGCAAATGTTCTGAAATTTCCATTCTTCCTTTTTTTGTAAAGCAAATCATAATTAAGACATAAAAAATTGATTTATTATTTGTTTCCAACATTTGCAGTTAATGTAAAATGGCACTAAGTTAAAACTTTTTTTCCAGCAAAGGTCCTTAATATATTTCTTATAAATTTATTTGAAGTATCCTTTATTTTAAATTTATTAATTTTGTAACAAAAGTCTTTCACAGCACTCACATAATAGTCCACAGCATAACCTGGTCGTGCATAAACAATACTGGCACTCAAGGCAACGAACAGGATAATCACTTTATTAATAGAAGACATGTTGATTTAATCGATATTAAATATCTTTTTACTGCACTAAAGAATATCACACAACTTTTAGTTTCAATTCGTTAAAAGATTAAAATCTGTAAAATTAAAAACACATCTAATTAAAGAAATTTTTTTGGAATTTATTAGAAAAATTTATACGAATACTTTTGGAATTTCGAAGGCACCGTTTTGAACACTTTGAGTTTGCCCGGAATACTGTAACAATTCTAAAATCAAGTTTGCATTTTATACGCAAAATTAGCTTCAAATGAAAAGCATTTGCAACCACCACCACCACCACTACCAACTCTAAAAATCATTTTTTTTCTTGCTCTTAAAATAAGTGTTTCAGAGAGAAGTACAAGTACAAGCAATTTGAGTAGTAGAGCTTTAAGCCATCATATACCTGGCTGGCGAATATAATCGCAGGCTAAGGGGTATAAATTTAACTACGACAACAACTACAACAACGATCTCTTCAGCTAAATGTTTATTGTTATTCTCTTTCAAGTGCTTTATTTACGTTTAAACAAAATATTTTCAAAAACGATCTCAAGTTTTGCGTTTGTTTTCGTTTAACCAAATAAATGTACGAGCAACACATGTTGTAGAAGAGTTTTTATGTTTCCTATAGTATCTATGCATTTTTTTAATTACGGAAGAGCAGTGGTGAGTTAAATTGTTTTTAAGTCAAAGGCGATTCATTTTTTCTTTTTTTTTTCAAACTATTTTGATTCATTATTCATCATGATAAGAACTTTTATTGTCCATTGTTTTTAATTTTCTTTCTGGTTTCTGCTTCCTATTCGATGTTTTGGAATAGACGCATATTTTTTCTTGACCGCGATGCAAGAAAGAACAAATTGAAATAATTAAATTCATAAAAATAACACAGAAATAAATAAGTGAATGTGGCAAACAATTCAAAGTAGAATTTTTTAATTATGCTTTTATTTATTAATTTAATTATTAGTCACTATACATCGTATCAGAGAAACATCGTTAACATCGTTGTTAATTGCAACCACAGTGGAAAATAATAAGAGGACCGACCACATATTAGGAATTTAACAGAAAAAAATGTTCCTTGATATTTTATTTGGAATTAAACTGAAAAAAAGCAATATTGTCTCTTTCGCCATCTCTAAATAGTGGAATAGGCATGAACGATGATTGCTTGGGGGGTACGGGTGGATGTGAGCAGCGTCCTTTCAGCATGTTATTCCGTACTGTTTGTGTTTTCGATATTAAAAGATTTTCCCTTATTTAAATAATTTCCCACATACAAAAACAAGTTATCTTGTAAAATTATTTAATTAATAAAATGGAAATATAATTTTATTTTTAGACAAATCAGGAACTGTGTTGTCGACAGAATACTCGGTTAGAGGAAAATTTTAGATTAAATTGAGTTTTAATAAAGTCCAAGAAATGCAACGTTTCGCAATAACAAAGCCAGAAATTTTAAATTCTTAATAAAAAATTTTATATGAATCTAATTTGTGTTACAATCTTCACGGAATTAGTTTATCTTTGATAGAAAAATTAATTTTTATATAGAAAATTTTTTAAATACGTCATTTGCCTCAATCAAAATTATTGTCAATCAAAAGTCCCCCGGAGGGTACTTTTTTGTCATCTGGGTGATATCCACACCTTGATGCTGTGCCTTCTGGGGAAAAGTGTAATTGTCTTTTCCAGACACTGTATTTGGCAACTTATCCATAAAACGTATGTTACTGCCCAATCACTGAAACAACAGAGCGAAGGATGAACGATACATTAAAAAGATGTAGGTAATCTTAAGCTACCTAAGGTCTCCGCTCAAGACCAAAATTAATCCCTAGGGTTTCTGTTTCGAGGCTTCACCAATAACCTAAACTGGTACCACAGGAGCCGGTAAGCCCCACCGGAGAGTGTCTACCGGCGGGTAGAGAGTATTGTTCCTAAATTGGATGTATTCTTTTTGGGATGTGTATGCTATTGGTTTACTCCTTCTCCTTGAGAATGACTATGCTGGCAGCCACCGCACTGCCCTTGTTGGTGGCGTGATTTCATGAAAGGTTGTTGGTCAGTGGCTGGATGGTCTTCGTTCTACCAATCGAAATTTTCTATGTGCTGTTGCAAAACAACAGATAAAAGAGATTAGAAAGCTCGACAGCAAAGCCGGGTGTTTACTCACGGTGTGTTAAATACTAATTTGGTCTTGATTTTCCTTTTTAGCATGGAATATTATTTTTTATTGCTTTAACGCCGTATCGTTAGTACATAAAATCAATCGGAAGATTGTAATGTAAATTGAATGGTGGAATTTATTAATGGTTGTTCGTGAGACAAACATTATTCAATGGTTAATACATTTACCATTTAAACTCTTACGTCACTTGAAAATCTTCGCACATGCGCTTGCTAAGCTAGCTATCGGGAAATGGGCAGGGTTCTTGTTTTACCCGTTACACTAAAAAAAAAATTCACGCGTGATTTTATATGCCCTTAAGTAAAGATAAGAGAAACTACCCTAATTTCCTTTCTCTAAGACCTTTGAGAACGAGATGGTGACGTTCTTGACCTCTGTACCCACCCAACCTATGGTTTTCCATAAAAACCCCATATGTAATTAGTTGCGATGTAAATGTTAAATTCGTTGTTTTAAAGTATGGATACTTATAATTTAGGGTGTTAATGCAGGGGAATTTTTAATCTACTAACATATTTTGGGAATGATAAAAATTTTAATGAATAGTAGGGATTTTATAGATTAAGTTGATAGATATACGAGTAGGGAGGGATATTAAATATTTTGTTTAAAAAAAATTTTTTTTAAACACAAGTTTAATTTTTTTATTATATTCGGGTTTTTTCAAACTCAATAATAAAAGCTTTAGAACACTGTTAATCGATATGTGCATCTCACTCATCATGTATGTTGATCACTTACATTAATTGAAAAATACATGTTATATAGAAATGGAGAAAAGAAATAAATTAAAATATAATTGTCATTATACGCACTTTTAGATATTGGTGGCTTTACGAAAATGAAAGGTTCGAACCTAGAGGGACTTTATTTGTTATATGTATGTATGTAAATTAATAAAAATACTTTGTATTTAATAAAGAAATAGTTGCTATGTGTGTTTTTTGAAACATTATTTTATAATTATTGAAATATATAATGTTTGCAAAATTCTGATATTACATTTCCATTAATTTCATTAATAGATATAATCTGGATATAATCTTTGGCCATCCTAAAGGCTTCGTCGCCAGATAACTTGTGATCTACCGCGTCTTCTACTATTTTGGTAGTTTCAGTCAATATTGTAAATATATTTTTTTTTTCTTTGAGGACCAGCACTCATGGCAGGCATTCAATGAATTGTGTCACAACGTATGGAAAGGTATAGATATAATTGAGAAGATATAAATACTTATCAATTACTAATATTGTTTCTCTTTAAAGCGCAATCTAGTATTAATTTGTTATAGTTTTCGTAAAATTAAAGTGATCTAACTCACAGCAGTAAGGCAGTGTGATCCCAAATTGATCGCAACTCTTATAATGACGAATACCTTGTGGCAACAATTTCTTCTATTCATTTGAACTATAGATTAAATTTAATATGCTGCTAAATATTAATTCTTTCTTAAGACTTGATTTAAGTAAAATTTTGCCCGGATTAATTTTTAATAATTTTACAAAAAAAAAAAAAAAAATTTAATTTGTCTTTGATATAAATTATAAATCAATGAATAGTGTGATATTTTCTTTAACTTAAATACGAAGCCATGGCTCATTTTTAATTGGCCATAAATGTATAATTAAAGACTTAAATGACATTCCAAAAACTTCTAGCAATTTAAAGTTTGTCGGTAGAAAATGCTAAAAAAATGTTAAACAGCAAAACAATTAATACTACAGCGCAAGTATTTTATCACAGACAATTTCTTAAATTTTTGTTCTCACTGTTTGTTGCTTTTAATGTAATATTTTTTTTTTTTTTTGCTAAAATACTCTTTCTGTTGTATTTCTGATCTACTTATTTTTTCTACACTAATGTTTGAATATGTACTTTGTCTCATAAACTGATTTCCATAGAATTACGTGCAACCTTGGCAAATATTTATAAGAGTCGTATTTATTTAATACCCTACACGCCACATGGTGACCATGGAAACATAGTGTCATTTACGAATACTGCGATGTGAATAATTTTAAGTGATTCAAAAAAAAAAATAACTAAAAAAAAAATCTATTTGATGTTTTAAGAACAAATCTTCGCCAAATGAAGTTCATTTGTGGTCATGCCCTTCAAAACATTTTGATTGATTAAATTTCGTGGTGGATCAATATTTGTTTTGTTTTTGTTTTTGGTTTTTTGAAGCCAATGCAAATAAATGAATGATGATGAAAATTATTTATAATACACGTTTATGTTATTCAAATTTCTTTTAATAATGTCAAAAATTATGGATTTAGATGTCGTCGGTGATGTACAGTGGGCTCAAAAGATATAAATCTTTTTATGCTGCAGGTCATAGTTTGGGCGATTAGCACATTGTAGGCACAATGCAACGCACTGTGCAGCTTAAGATGTATTGGTTTTTTCAATCCTTTTAAGATTTTTAAAGTGATGAATATTATTTTTACAATTTTTTTTTATAAAATTTGTTTTTTCAATTAGTTGGTGCATTAGCACCACAGGGCCTTTCTCAACATTATAGAAAATGTGTTGGTATTTATAAAACAAGATTAAACAATGTATGAGATATGAAATTTTTCGGAACGGCCTAGAAATCGTGCTTATGATCGCTTTTAATTTTATCTGATGCATGCAGTTAGAATGTAAATCGTTTTAGACGCGGATCATTATTTTAATTGACTGCCAATGAAAATGTGTTCAGTTCTTTTTCTCCCAATTGATATTATTTCGAATGATGTGTAAATAATTATAGTCGTGAAGTTCAAAGTTGCTTTTAATATTTTTAAAGTTTTTTAGATCATTCCATTTTTCTATATGACTTTTGCATTTATCATTTTGTTACGGCACTCGATATCGATCGAAATTTACATATAAATTGTATTAAAATTTCGATCTGCCTTAGTTTGTGGCCCCAGATTTATTGTACCCGTTTTATTCTAAATATTTTTAATAAATATTAACTTAATATTTTGAATAGAATAGAACTGCAAATTACAAAATGTTTTCTGTTTAATTTTTGTTGAATATTGAACGTCTGTGCTTTGCTGATTTTATGTTTAGATTCAGAAAAAACTTTTGAGAAAAATTTGTTGTTAAAGTTTTTTTCAAATTTGACCCTGTTTTATCAAGTGTGTAAATTGAAACTTGATTAATAAGAAAATTGAACGAAAAGATTAATTTTTAATTTAATGGTTAACAATTCAATTGTAATTAAGATGTGAAAAATTAGCGTTATGAACGATTTGGTTTTGATTAAAGTCATTTGTATCTTGAAATCTAAGTAATAGCAAAAAAAAACTAGTTGTATTGGCAGATTCGCAAATTTGTGTTAAAAATTATTTTATAGCAGTTTTTGACACCACATTAATTATGTTAAATATGTTTTTATTTTCAGTGACTTTAATGCAGCTCCATTTCTATGTGAAAAATTATTCTATACTAAATTTTATTATTGTAAATGGACAGATATTAAAATTTTAGGCAAACAAATTTATTAGATTTATAAATTTGTTTTATCAACAAAATTCCCAATATTTTTTTGTATTTGAAAACCGTATTAGATCAAACCTATTTAATGCACAACCAAAAAATATTGACAGTTTTTTTATAATCAACCATTTAATTAGAAAAGATATTCAAGTATTTTCCACCTTTTAACATGTGAAGATGTTGCCTTTTTAAACCCGAAAGCAACAAAATAGAAATAAGATATCTAAGTCCACAGCGAAACAAATATTGGATCCATGGAAGCTGGTGAGAACAAGGATGTGAAAAAGAGACACAAACTTTTTTATCCTCACTAATTGCCAAGACAAGAAAAAATCATAATTGCGCCTTAATTTTTTTTTTTTTTTGGACGATTAACAAAATTTAATGACCTTTTTTTTAGTTTTTCACTCCCTACGTGGGAAGAGGAGAAAAAAACAGTAGACTGAGTTTGTAAGCTTTCGATTTAAAATTAGCCAAAAAATTAAGAAGAATCTGCTTAAACCTTTTAGTTTTTTGTTTTAGTTAATGCTTTTTGTCTTATTTTTGGGCAGGCGCAAGGAAAGAAATTTTATCGAAATTAAGTTCGAAATTAAAATTAAATTGAAAAAATCTAGTTTGCTTTTCTGGAATTAAGTTCGATTTTTTTTTTATTTATTAAGTTCAGTAATACAAAGCCCTATGGGCCAAAATCAAATATATTACACAGTCTTAATACCTAAGTAATTACTAACTTAAATAAGAGATTAAAAAAAAAAATAAAAAAATTTATAAAGACAACAACATTCCATGTTCGTTTTAATGAATTAAAGTATATTGTATTCCAAACATCAATAAGCTATCAACTACATAGAAGAAAGAAAACAGGAGTAATCGGTCCAGTTAGGAAAGTGCCTAGCCCAGTATCCGGCAGGATAAGCTGAACAATAAAACAACAGGAAAAGAGAAAAAAGAGAAAAAAAAGAAAAAAAAAGAAAAAGGAGAAAAAACTCAGTCACGCCATCTGTGACACTAAAAACTTAAAGAGTTTGACCTTCAAAACGTTGTTGGAGTGCGTAAAGACTTGCAGCTCTAGTGCCAATTCATTCCAATAGCCGGATACTGGGACCAGAAACGATCTGCTAAAGTCCGACCTAAAGATCATAGGTAGATTAAGAAGAGGGTTTCTATTACGAGCCGAGAAAAGGAAGGAATTACATAAGGCGATAGGTCTCCCACTCTTAATCACTTTATAGAAAGTTAACAAATTCCGAAGTATCATGTACCCATTGAATACAAATCCTAGGAAATCGACCATTGTCTACAATATCCGTCGGATATTGTAGACAAAGCTGACAATCATACTTACTAGGCGCTTTAATCTAGTGAGATGGATGCCAACAGAACCAGCAATAACCTCGAATCCATAATAAACTTGCGACATCAACATACCATGAGCCATCATCTTCTTTCTCACATGCAGGGGTAAGTAAATATTAGATTTGTAGAATCTACGTAACAGGCTGACGATTCTACCTGATGGGGCATCAATATGCCAGCTAAACGAAAGTTTGCTGTCAAGTACAACCCCAAGGCATTTGTGACGATCAACAAAACCAATAAGATCACCACCCAATGAAATTTCAAGGTCATAAAAAAAAACGAGAGGTAGGGCCAAACATCATGACCTTGGTCTTCGAGGTATTCATAGTAAGAGAGTTAAGTCCACTCCAGTCGGCCACATATCTAAGGCACATATTAATACCCTGCTCAAAAGAGTTAATAGATTCTCTACTCACCGCAAACAGAAGCAACACATCATCAGCGAAGAAATATGAGGCACAACGAGAGTCAACAACTTTAGAAAGGTCATTCATAATAATAAGTTATGAAAATAATAATTTACTTCTTGTTTGTCATTTGTAAAAAAGCCGAAGAGCTTTAACAGTTGGCTCCTGTATTGATGTTTAATCGATGTTTCTGTTTCGAAAAAGCTTACCTCACACCAAATATCAGGGATCGTCACTTGTTTTAAAATAACTCATATGGAAAAAAAAACTCTAGCTGGTTTATTTTGGTTGATTTGTGATTAGAAATAAGGGTTCATTAATGTTTGAATCAGATAAACTATTTACTTCGTTTTGCACATACTTCCGAAGGATTTTTGTCGTAAAATTTGAAAAAGCACTTCCTTCTGTATAATAAAAGCTTTGAAAACCAAATTAATCTCTAGTATAAAAAAAATCCGTTATTTTTGTAATTTATAATTTAGTTGTTGTAAGGTATCTTAAAACTATTTTGCAAAAATAATAGTCGTAGCTTGTATTTATTTCAGGTTTTGTCACGACACTGAAAATAATACATAAATTGTAAAGTTCCCACAATTAACGCATTGTGTGACATGCAAGACCCACTTGAATTTAAGTTCAACACTAATTCGTACATTCTGCACCGCTACTTGAGAGTAATTTTTATTCTTATGCAAATTAAAAGATTTTCCACTAATGTTTTTTTTTTGTTATTTACCCCACCCCCGCAACTTTTTTTTTGTTACTTATTTTGTTTTATTTAGTTTTGTTTAGTATTTAGTTTGTTTTGTTTTTTTGGAACCAACGACCTTCAGGCTAAATTACAGCCTCAATTGTATGAACAAAATGCGAACAATATGAGAATAGGAAAAGAAACAATAAAATAAAATGGATTGAAAAAATTCTTTCCACCATGAGCGGTAGAGGAGAAAACAGAAATCAAAGCAGCCTCGGATTGAATTGATATCAAATCAAGTCTTCAACTGCCAGCAAGCTTAAGGGTTTTCTTAGCTTCCTACAAAAATAATTTTAAAAATTCTTTACACAAATGAGAATGTAAAAGAAAATGTATTTAATTAGTGTGTGTCCCCACCACAGATCTAATTAAACTTTAGGCGGAAAATGTGTGTTAATTAAAAAAAAAAAAAAAATGACACTGACATTGGGAATAGAATTAAAATTGCTCAAAAACATAAAGTAATTATTGAAAAAAAAAATAGACTTGAAATTAATAACAATAATTACAATTAGACCATGACTCTTAGTTAACTGTTAAAATTGACAAACACTCGGTCAGTCGGACAGTTAGTTTTTGTTGTGACATTTAGCAAACAGTTTGTTTTTTGGCTAAAGTTGAAGTGGTTCACTGAAAATGTTGAAACTTTTTCGACTTGGATGGCTAAAACTGCCATTTGCTAATATAAGTTTTCTTATGCGTGTGAATGTGTGTCTTATTTTTTTCTAGTAGTTGTTAACACATTTCTTTTATCAGTCCAATGTTTTACAAAAAATGCACTTGACATCAAAATTGTCTTGTATGTAGTTGTTTTTTTTATTAGCTGTCGCTGCTTAGGGTTTGCTGTTGTAACGATGAGCACCGTAAGCTTACAGCGCTGTTTAAGTTTCAACAATGAAAATGTAACAGCTTGTTAAACATCAGTGGCTATAAATTAATTGTTATCGCCACCTTAAAGCTCAATGACCAGATGAATAGATTGTGTTAAAAGTGAACTTTGCATTGAAATTTGAGAACAGGTTTTTAAAATTACAAAATATATCACAAACATTAATTTTAGTTTCGTTTGCATAATCATTGGAGTATCGGCATAACATTGCGATGGTAGATGTAAATTTGTAATATTTGCAAATTAGAATTTCTCTAATACCAAAATATCTTCTATAATGATGGGCTTTTAAATTAGCTGAAATATTTTATTCAAATATAATATTTATTACACTGTTAATTAAAGTTTTAAATTTATATATGACGCTGTTATTTTTTTTTCTAGGACCAGCACTGAGGGATGATTCCTACTTAGCAGCGTTGCAGAGCCTCTGGTGTTAAGTAGACGCATTAACTGTCTTAAGATGTATGAGCAGGCATTTTATTAATTGTTGTACTTCGGTGACGGTTCTGCTCACCAGTGAAGGGGGGCGATGTGGTGTACTTTAGCTGGGAGCTGTATCAATTGCTACCGGAACAGGTTTTAGAGACCAGCACTATTGCATTCATCACTTAAACAGTCCAACAAATTAATACCATGTCACACTAATGTACATTAGAGAATTTAATGCTGTTGATGGACTTGCTCTGACCAGGGTTTGAACCAAGATCCTAAGTGGTTGGTAGTTCGCTTAATAGTCATATGCTTAAGATAAGTTCAAGCTAAAAGTTTTTTGTGTCGCAACTCTTATCTAACTTTTATTTACTAAAATTGCAACGAAATAAAAAAAATGTACCGCCACTATTTTGTAAAGAGATGCAAATCATACGAGTTCAATTATTTTTCATTGTAAATAAAATCGGTTTATGTGAATTTAAATTGTAAAGGAATTTCATAAATTTTTATTATGTGATAAAATTTTTTTGATTTATTTATTGATGGTGAAGCACTTTTTGTCATGCATTTCAATATTAAATTTCAAATATTAAATTTTACAAAAACAAATGTTTATTATTATTAAGAACTTTAAAACTTAATTTAAGTTAAACTTAATATTTGTTTAATGGCATAAAATCACATATATTTATGGTTTGAAAATCTACTAAGAGTATAATGTATTTTTTAATTAAATTAGAGATTTTATTAGGAGACGATGTATAAATTTTACTGTGATGCTTTTAAAATAAAAAAAAAAAAAAAAAAAAAAAAACATAAAAGTTATGAAAACAATATATCTACATATATCAATATCTATTTACACCAAACATAGTGAAGTTTTCTAACTTATTCCTGTGTTACAAACTCTGCAACCGTCCTATCGATTTACTTCAAAACAGTTTTATTCTTTAGACAGTTTTTGTAGACGTTAGTAGACACCTAAAACACTGAATGCCTAAAACATTAGGTAAATTTTTTTAGTGCTCCTATTTTCGAATTTTTCAATAACTAAAATTTTACCCCAATTTGGAACTTTAAAAAATTTGAATATCTATGGAAACTCATAATTGATATCTCGGAATTAATTAAACCCACACCAACTTAAATTTAATTTATGCACAAAATAAGTGGGGCCGGTGTGTTACTTACTTACTTTTTAAAGGCATAAAAGGGCGAAACCTAAATTATCAATGAAATCAATGGAATCAAATGGAATTTCAGTCCTTAAAAAAATTCAATTGGTTTTGATCCCTGCTTTATGCAAATTGTTCTACCACTTACTGGTCTATTTAAAAATTACTTTTTTACTGGCTTAATTTTTTTTACAAACTTCCACACATATAAAAAACTAAACAGAAACTAAAATGTAAACTTCTTTTAGCGCGGTACGCATATTTGTTTTTAATTAATTATATTGAGGCAACCTGTAAGCTTGGCAATAATTTTTTGCCTTTCTAATATGGGAAAGAATTTTTTGGAAAAAATTGGCAAGCTTACTGGTTGCCTAGAAATGAGATGGTATTGAACCTATGAAGAAGTACTTATTTTGATCTCAGTACTTTTTACGGCCGAAATATTTCGGATAGGAACTTGGCCTTATTTTCACATTTATGTTTTTGTGCGGATATCACTCCTTTTTTCTAAGTTGTTTTTGTATAAATATTTATATGTATGTATATATAATTTGGGGTTTTTAACACAGTTAACGGTTAGGTTATTTAATGTGAAGCTTTCTAGCTATACTGGAATTGCCCCATATAAAGAATGGGCATCCTAGTCCCCCTAGATGAAAAGTGCCCATATGAAAATCATTTTCGTTAATTGCTAATGGGGAGCTACCTGTGTACCAAATTTCAACTTTTTAGCAACACTGGAAGTGCCCCATACAAAGAAGGGTCACCCTAGTCCCCCAGGTAAAAGGTGCCTTACCTTAGTATCCTATGTCCTGGTTCTAAGCTACCTGCCCCCCCACCCCCCCCAATTTTCAGCCAAATCACTTCAGACGTTCTGGAGTTATAAATAGTGCAACTAACACGACTTTCTTTTATATATATCTGCTTATTCGACGACAATTGCTAGTTTGGAAACACTTAGCCAAGACTTGTGTTAGTCGAGACACGAACCTTATCCAAGGCACAAACCGCCTTCGGGAATTCCCAAAAACTTGGACAAAAATCCTCGCAAAATCCCACAAATCCCGGAAAATTTCCGGGGAAAAGTGGTAGCACTGAAAATTAAAAAAATTTCCAAAGCCGCAACGCATACATAGACTATACAAAAAATATCACGCTTTTTTTTTGTTATAAAGCGTCTCGGTGTCGCGAGTTCAGAGAATTAGAGTCTCTTCAAACAAGTTTAAACACAGTTTAATTTAATTAAAGATTTCTATTTAAGTTCTGTTTAAAAAATTCCATTTTCACCAACTTCTATAATAAAACACCAGAAAGTATGGTAGCCCTTTGTTATTTAATATGAAATTTTTTTTTATGTATGTATGTGTCGCTAGAGACAGCTGTTGTGAGAGAGATGCAAAATCAGTATTTAAATGGAGATTGCTACCTACTCGTATTTAAACAGCTTTTAAAGAGAATATGTTGGTGAAAATTAATAACTACGTTTAAATATGAATTGATATTTAAATAGAATTGGTGAAAGAGAGTCTTAGTCTCATCTAAAATATGCGTACCGCGCTAAAAGAAGTTTTCACTTCAAAAATCTAGTTGGCTTTGCCAGGAGTTAAACTTCTAAACATCACAACGATAAGCAAATATACTTCTAGACTGTTTTGAGAAAATGGAAATGAAATAATTCTGCGGCACCACTCAGATGAAGAATAGAATGTGGGAATAAATTTGAAAACTATTCGAATTAGAATTCTTCTCAATACTGTGAATGCGGTCCATTGTGCAAAGTATGCTTATTATTATTATTATTATTATTGTGAAAACAAATTTAATTTAAGCCAAAACTTATATTGTGTGTAAAATTACAAAAAAAAAAAAAATACTTCTTGCAACTCTTTATTATCACATTTTGTTAAAAGAATCGCCCAGAAATATATCAAACCATTAACCACGCAACAATAATTCTGTCACTACTAACAGTCTCAGTGTGTGTTACACTAGTAGTGGTGGTGGTGATTAGATCTGCAAGATAAACTTTAATGGAGAGTCAAAAATTGTTGCTGAAACACAAATTTAATTAGTGAAACTTTGAAATGTTTATTTTATGACTCGTTTAATTAAAAATTCATTTGTAGCATTTCCTTATTACATTTTTAAAAGCATATGTGTAGCAGTTTTTTTTTCTCAAAATTATGTAAAAAAAATAATATTTCAAGCAAACAGTTTTAAAAGTTTAAAATTCTAATAAAATATATAAAAAAAACCCTTCCTAATTCCGGCATTCAAAGTAACTTTATGCTAATTTAAGTTTTTCTGTTTGTTTGTTTGTTTATTTGTTCGTTTGCATTCTTAGGATTTTAATAATTGAAAATTAAGAACTCAAAATGTTTTAGAAAACTCTTCCTAGTTTATATTTTCCCACAGTCAACAGCTTCAAATTGTATCATGTATTAAATATTTTTGTTTAACAATTAACTGAAGAGTTGAAAAGTCAACGAGGCGTTAAATGTTTTATTTGAATGAAATTAAATGTGTTAAAGAAAAAAAAAGAACTTAATAGACATCAAGCTCAGAATGTCAGAAATTTCAATTCAACTAAAAGCTTTATTTGATTAATACAATTTTTAATTTTTGTAATAATTAATTAAAAATTAATTTCAGAGTAAACAAATCCATTTGATTCAATCACAAAGAAACATACTTGTCATACAAAAAACCGTAAATCAGTGAAACTTTTTAAAATAAATGGCAATTAATCTTCAACTCATGTTAAATGCTTTTATTACGAGTATTTAAAGCTGCTCCATTAACCTTTCGGTTTTTGTCAAGTAAAACCGCGTATAAATTCAAGCAGCATATTCTTTATTAAAAATATCAAATTTTTTTTCATTCCTACTAAACATCTTCTTTACTTGCATTGAATCTTTTTCTAACGATCAAGAAATGGCACTTGGTCATTCGCTTTACATTTTTATTGCGATTATTAAGTTTTTAAATGTTGCAAACATTTTTAAATATATTTTCTATTCTTATTTTTTGTAACAAAAAGTCAGCTAGTTGACATTCAAGTCTGTGTTGGAATTTATCGTTACTGTGGCATATTTTTTTTTTTGTTTACTTGTTATTTTGGTATTGATTTGAACTGATTTATTTCATTGTTAAGTTTTATGAAACACAAATGTTTGACACGTTCATCTAAATTCGAATAAACGAATAAGTTGCATTATTTATATCAGAGCTCGGTACAAATATATCACCAATTACACATAAAAGTATTATTTTATTATCTGAAATTTACTGTATTGAGTGTTACTTTTTCAGATGTGGACTTCATATCTCATTTTAAGTGATGAATTTTTAACAATTACAAGCATTAATACCTGATTTTATTAGAGTAGAGTATTTAATTTTATATATGAAGTTTAATGAATTCAAACCAAAGTTACTTTATTAACCGTCATACATAACATGAATACAAATAAACGCATTCTAAAATGTTTAAATTGTTAAAGTAAATAATTTCAACGTTTGCTATTCAAAAAAAAAAAAAAAGGTTTTTATATTCTTTAATATTTTCTTAACAAAACTAGATTATTTTCTTCTAACAAATACGTTCAATTTTAAGAAACATTTATCAAGTTGCTTTTTTAGCAGGAAATGACTCAGTTTTAATTAATGTATTAAAATCAATTATGACTTAAATTGTTTGCGAATAAGAAATGCTTTATTTTATTGAAATTAATTTACAAAAAAAAAAAAAACAACAAAACTAATTTTAAAGTAGCCTAAAAGTATGCCATTTATTTATTGTTAAAAATTGTGTTTGGGGATGTAATAAATTGTTCAATACATTAAAGAGGCGGTTAATAAACAAAACAAAAGACTTAAGCCACAAACTTTTGAATCAACGCAAATGGAAACTAAAAACACTGCAGATATCATTTGAAATGTTATTTGAAAAAAACTATAAAAAGCAAAATATCTGAAAATAGTAACTTTATTTTCCTTTCTTTAAAATTATTTAATCTAAATACAGACATATTTAAGTTTGAGCTATTGCATAGCTTCTATCGCGGGCTTTGAGGCGATCGAATCAAGAAATTTTGAAAAGTTTGTTTCTTAAGTCTTTTGTTTATGAAACGAAAAACCCTGACACTAGAGATGTGCAAATGTCGTGAATTTTTCGTGTCAAGCGTGGCTCACGCGTGAATCACATGATTCATGATTACAAATTGATAAAATCACACGTCAGGCTCACACTAAGTTTGTTTCATAAGTCTTTTGTTTTTTGAAGTGAAAACTTCTTTTTTGTAGTCTATGTATGATGGCTATACAGTGTTGCCGCTTTGGAATTTTTTTACATTTCCAGTGCTGCCACCTTTCTTCGGGAAATTTTCCGGGATTTCTGGGTTTTTGAGGGGATTTTTACATACATATGTATATAAAAGAAAGTCGTATTAGTTGCACTATTTATAACTCAAGAACGGCTGAACAGATTTGGCTGAAAATTGGTGGGCAGGTAGCTTAGAACCAGGAGAAGGATATAGGATACTAAGGTAAGGCACTTCTTACCTGGGGGGACTAGGGTGCCCCTTCTTTGTATGGGGCACTTCCAATATAGCTAGAAAGCTGAAATTGAAATTGAAATTGCATAAGTTGATAAAAAATGCAATGGAATAGCTTTAGCGCGGTAGTCCCCGAGTGCCACACGTCTTTTTTTACTAATAAGCAGTTGTTGCTGCTTATTTTAGAGCTAAAGCTAATAAATTTGTAAGTTACATGTGTGTGTCTGTATGTATGTATGTATGTTTAAATTAATTAGTCTATTAGAACCCTGTCACCACCAAAGTAACGTGAGTGGAAAAATTTATTCAAAGTTAATTTGGTAAAATTCTTCAATATAATTTAGACACAAAACAGATATGAGATAAAGAAATATTTAAGATCGATAACACTTGTCATGACTTATTATCAGCTAGAGAAAAATTTAGATAATTATGTATTTATGACAAAATTTCTTCAAACATTTTTGGGATTATTTACCGAAATAAAATATGATTCAAACGAAGAAAATTAATGCAAATATTATAATAAATTAAATAATTAAAGAGAGAACTAAAACGTGAATAAGTGGGAACGTTTAATACACAAAAATTTGTAATAATCAAAGAATACATGAAATGCCACCTTATTTTTCTCAGATTATTTTTATTTTAAAACAAAGAAATTAAATGCACAAAAATATAAAAAAAAAGAATTTATATATTGATAGTGATGAATTTTTTCTTTTCCAGTAACATTTTTTTACGGAAAACAATTAGTCTTTTGGGTCATATTAATGGAAAATAAGACAAAGATATAAGTAGCTCCGAACTAAGGGGTACTCGTATACTGCCACAAGTGGGCTTTAGTTAAAAAGAAGCAACAAAACTGCCTTTTCTAACGACTACAATTTTCCTTTAACTATTATAAAATTTAAAATTTTCAGTTTTATTCAAAACCATTGTTATTTTTATTGAATTTTGTATTTTTTTTTTCTTGTAATAGTCGGGTATCTCAGATTTTATCTTAAGCTAAAACCATTTCGTTTTATTTTGTAAAATTTTTAATATTTGTGTGGCTTAATAGTTTCTTACAACTAAAATTTATTTAAAGCACGTCGCTTAACTATTTAACTAAAAACCTATTATATTAGTAAAGTCAGAGATAATTTTTAAAAAAATCGAGGTTGAGATTCCATCATCATTGCTCTCTTGTTTCGAACAGCTCAACCTAAATCAGTTCGTTAAACAACTCGTTTGCAACAGGCTGCGTATCAATAGCAAATTTGACTTTAACAACTTTAATTTTAATGTTGTATAAATACAAACTCTGCTATTCAAGCAACACTTAATGCTTCTATTAAGGAGGGGTTATAAGCTTTCCATCGTTGCACGGTGTTCATGTCAAATAGTTAACTACCCATAAGTTTTCTTAAATATCAAATATGATGATGTCTTCTTTTCTTGTTTTACCACAGTCATTTCTCAACACTTTAATTGTGGATCCTAGAAATTTCTCCCTCATCCTTAAGGTTTTAAGTTTTGTTAATTCTTAGTGAAACTTATATCTTGTAATCATTTTGAAAAGTTTTTTACTTTGAGGGTAGTGTTGACTGAAGTGGTTAGCGCGTTACTACTAAGCGAACAATAACTTGGGGCCTGGGTTCAAACCCTGGCCAGAGCAAGTAAATCAACATCATTATTTTCTCTAATGTACATTAGTGAGACATTGTATTAATTTTTGTCGGACTATTTAAGTGATGAAGGCATAGATAGCACTGGTCACTAAAAAACTGTTCCGACAGCGATTCATGCTGTCCAAGCTAAAGCACACAACATTGCCCTCCTTCGTCGGTTAGCAGAAACATCGGCGAAGTTAAACAATTAATAAAATGCCTGCTAATACAGCTTAACAAAGTTAATGCGTCTACTTAACACCGGAGGCGCCTTAACACTTCTATAAAAATTAATATAAAGCGCAAAGCAGAGTTGTGAAAGAGTTAAGTCTTCTAAATTTTCAACATATATCTTCTCTAACCTATCCCTCTCCATGAGTACCGGCACAGTGCACTGCATACGTAGGGGTCATTCCCTGAGTGCTGGTTCTAATTAAAAAAAAAAAATTTCAAGCTTTTTTTAACGAAAGAAATATGTGTGTATGCTTCTTTTTAATAATTTGCACAATGATGGTGATATGATTTGATTTACATGCGATGTCATACATATTTGAGCCGTTTATTTTGAAAGTGGCATAAGTCACTTTGTTTTTAAGTCGAGATATTTAAGGGTTTGCGTTTTAACACGTTTAAAAACAAAGTGACTTATGCCACTTTCAAAATAAACGGCTCATCTCATAAAAACTACATTTGATTAAATTTCTAAAAACTCAAGATCATATAGAAAAGTGCAGAAAAAATAAACGGGGCTTCGCTGAATTGGAGTTTTAAATTAAAGCAATAACACGTACACGTAGAATTAACCTACACGAGCAAAATTTTTTTGCAATTTTCTTCATGAAAATTTTTTTTATTGTGCTCATCACTGCAAGTGAGGATACTTCTTGCCTGACCATTTATTGTTACAAATAATGAAGGTTTAAAGTTACAAATTTCATGTTTCTTGTGTTCGTGTAAATTAAATCATAGAAATGATTTCAATAAAATCAATATGACATTGAGTATAACAAAAACTAATTAAATTAATAACATTCCATTTGCATGTCTCATGTAACAAGTGTTGTTATTTAATTTATTGCCGATGATGATGATGATCGTGATGGTGATTCACATCGTTTTTAAGCATTTTAATTGTGCAATTCGTTACATATGTTAAAAATTTACCCAAATGCAGACAATTGAAAAGGTAATACAGTTATAAACTGTAGATTACTAATTGCTTTAATTACCTTCTGGCCAAGATAGTGCAGCTGTTGATAGCCTTCATCTATTAAAAGTTTTTAAGCGAACAAAAACAGAAGAAATACAAAACACAAAAATCTTTAAAGGTTTTTTTTCTTTGTTTCATCAAATTTACTACATTTTTTCCTTTATTTCAGAGCGTTTAAACGCAATTCATTTAATCGTAAAAAATATTTAACTTAAAAATAACAAAAGTATTAATAAAAAAAAAAACATAATTAAATACAATACTCATTTTAATGGTTGTTTCTTGTGGATTTTTTCTTTCATTTAATATCTGCACTAGAGGCAATTTTGTGCTGCATTTATGATGGATGAATGGTATGGTGTGGTGTGGTTTGTTGGTGGCATAAAGACGTCATTATCAAAAACAATAAACTAAAAATTATGTTTTAAATATTTAAAATATTTAAGAGTATTTAAAGAAATGAACTGATGATGGCAGTGACGAACAAATTAAAAAAAAGAAAATGAATAAATCGGCAGGTTTTTTTTTGTTAATTTAAGTAACAGAATTAAACACAATAAGTTTGTATAAATTAAAGAATATAATACAAAAGATACGTTTGTATGTTGTATTTAAAGACGAGTTAGAAAGTATTTTATTGAAAGGATAAAGACGGTGTAGAGATACAGAGATCGTTTGATAAGAAAACTATATACAAAAGTATGTGTGTATGTATGTATGAGTTGAGTAGACTTTGCCATATCACTGCTTTATAACCTTCTTCTTCTTCTTCTTTTTTATAATATATCTTCTTTGTTTGATTTTTTCAAGTTTGTATGCCTTTTAACAATAATCCTTTTAATATCATTGCGGTCGTCAACGGAGGGAAAGTATTTAGTGGATTATTTGGGATGGAAAAATTCTGGGAGCTTGTGGGTTAAGTTTTTCTTACTAAACTAAATAATTTACAGAGATTTTCGATTTTGTTCTTGTCTACGAGGAATTAAAAATGGCTATTTAATAATGACCATGAGCACCGTGACCAGCATAGCCGGCATAACCACCAGCATGACCAACAGCAATGGCAGCTGGAGCATGATGCGCCACAGAGGCATAAGGAATGGCTGGAGCGGCGGCAATATGATGGGATATAGCGGGACCAGCATGAGCATAAGTTGCTGGTGCAGCATGAGCATAAGCAGCTGGTGCAGCATGAGCATAGACTGGAGCGGGAGCAGCATGAACTGTTGGGGCAGTCTTGTGCACAACAGCGTTGAAACCGTTATGGTCATCGGCAGTGTATTCAACGGTACGCACCGAACCATCAGGTTCAACCAAAGAGTAGGAGCCCTTGACTACATCACCATCACGTACTTCGTGCTGAGATTTGACATCGCCAGTATGTGAATCAGCAACACCGTAGTTGTAGTGATATTTCGGGTACGACTGGAAAGCAATACAAAATTATGAAACAATTAGATTTAAAATATCTTTGTGTTTGGTTTTTTATTGTAACATTTTTCCATAATTAAGTAATTTTTTGTGACATCTTTTATTTGAATTTTGTATCATCATTTAAGTATAAAAATTTACATGACCGCTTGTATGATAAACAAAGTCTTAACATAAAAGCTTTGAGCATTCATTATGTGTGGCTTAAACACAAAGAGACTCAAGCTACGTTCACATTTATCAAATATTTGTCGAAAAAAACGTAACCAAGAAGAAAAATAATAATTTATTTCCTTTAATTCTAATATTTTTTTAATTTTGGGTTCGAATTTTTTAAAAACTGTATAAAAATACTCTTTTGGAGAAGAATTAATTTTATTTTATAATATAAAAACCATGTTAAATGCCACTATCCCTAAGCAAAACTATTGGTTACGTTTTTTTGAACAAATATTTGATAAATGTGAACGTAGCTTCAGTTGAAAAATAAAATGAACAAAAAAAAAAAAAACAAAGAAACAAAAAAGATGTTGTCATAGCGTCACAGCACTTACAGCAATCGACTGCAATGGCAATAGCGGCAATTGTGCCATAAAGCTACTGGCTTTGAAAAAATTTCTGCAAGATTATGTCTGCGATATATGCCGCAAGTTACATGTTAACATACTGACATACACACACCACACACACACGCATACATGCACAAAAACAAATGGATGTGCTGCATTTGATAACAGCTTTTATTCGTCTAAGTATGTCAGTTTTCATGATTAAACATTGAATACGATTATAAGTAAAGCAGAAAGAAAAATTAAACAAAAAAATATAAAGCAAAGACTTGCGGAGAGTATACAAAATCATTTTGCAAAAGCCAGCCAGCAGGTACTTGGTTGATGAAATGCAATTAAATTAAAAAAAAAAATTATATGAAACTAAAAGATAAATGAATCATTGGCAAAACAAAAATTATGCTTCTTGATTACAAATATACAAATTGTATTTTTCGATAGCTTTCAGACTGCATAGCCGAGCAGAGAACGTATATTCTGTACAGTTGCAGATTTAATTTGCAGTAATAGTGTCTTTGATTTAAAAAGGATCCATATTGTTACTAATGTAAGTTGAGGGCATTTTCACAGCCAAGCCAAATAGTTTTCAGGATTGCGTGTGTTAAAATTAAATTCGAGTAATTTGGCAAAAAAAAAAGAAAAAAACATTTCAACACACTATTTAATAGTTCCCATCAGTTGTGAAATTTGTACGTATAACGAAACAAAAGACTTAAGAAGCAAACATGCTTTCGTTTTATATAAAGAGAACTCACAAATACACAATATAAAACATTTTTCAGAATATAGCGGTATGGTGGCTGATAATTGGCTACAAAAGAGACAAATGTGATTTTATAATAAACCCACTAACTCACAAAATTATTGCAAATTATCTGAAACATGTCTTCTTCAGTTCGTTCGCTCGCTTAAAAGCCCACGTCATACCACACATTTTAATTTATTTTTTACAACTTTATTGTATTAATTTGCATGAACGATCATGCAAGTCTTACTAATTCAACATTTATTATTTATTTATTTATTTTCTATTGTCTGCGAATAATTCTTTTACAAGTCACAATTGTCATGTATTAAAATAGTAAAGTTGCTAAAATATTGTTAATGTTAATGGAAGTTGTCATAAAAAAATAAATTCATAAAATCTTTATTATGGTTTAACACAACCAAGAAATCTAATCTTCTTTGGCAAAACATTTGCTGTTGCAACGATTTGTGGGAGAATTTTTTTATAGTGACAAAAATGTTTGCTGTTTAAGTTTTATTTTTTGTTTTTTGCAAAATCTATGGGAAATATATTTTTTTACTCAGTTTAAATAAGTAATTTTTATGAATTCTTTGCATCATCACACGTACATAAGTATATTTTTTTTTTATGAAACATAACATTTTAACAGACATCCTGGTTTAAATACCTTAATCAAGCTTAAACAGGCATTTATTATCAAGCCTTTTATTATCAACTCTGAACGCTTTTATAAAACTATAAATAAATATACGAGATCTTAAGCAGAAAAAGGTTTAAGCTTAGAAGTAATTTCAAAGATTCCATTAAGATTACTTCAGAACTACTGGATAATTAATAACGTTAGGAAATAATGTTGTTCTCGTTTTAATACAATTCTTTCAATATCTTCAAAGCCACTTCCTTTGTTAGATCTATAATTTGTTTATCAAATGTTTGGTAAAGAATTTAAGTCATACAACTTTGGAATGAAAACCAAATGCAGCATTAAATATTTATTTTTTTAAACTATGAAAGCTCATAGAAACATTTAAATACGATATTTACAATATGATCTATTTTGAATAACACTCCATTTAAGTGATTCCAATGGAAATATTAAAATCACCACTTAAACTATTTAAAGGAGATCAAATCCTCTGCCTATGTTTTCTAACACTTAATTTGATTTAAAACTGTTTCCCTGACATCCTTTTCCAAATTAACTTACATGATAATCCAAACCCTCGTCACCATGACCAGCGTGGCCGTATACAGCTGGAGCAGCAGCATACAAGGCGTGACCAGCATGACCACCATGTATCACACCAGCGGTGGAAATACCAACAACAGCCAAACAGATCAAGGACTATGAAATAAAATAGAAAACACACTCTCATTAAACACAATTCTTGGCGCACTCGTTTAAAACTTTTATTTTAAATAAAATATTTTCAATTAATTTCCGACAATTTCAATCAATTGATCCTTTTTTCAGTTTATTGATTATTGAGCACTTGTTGTCTTTTCTTTTTTTTTCATTAGCACTCACTTTGAAAAAAACCATTTTTTTTAAGGAGTTTTATAAATTATTGTTTTTGTTAAATTAAAATGTCTAGACGACTCAATGTATTGCAGTCAACTGATAGCTAGAACCAAGAAGGAAATTGCTTTTATACACAAAAATTATTTCGACAAAACTAAAACAGAAAAGTCTTAAAGTACTCTCGTCGCATACAGATAGCCACACAACCACACATACCAACTCCACCCGTATTAAACAGTAACAAATTAAATTTCAAAAAAATTATATACAAAATATATATGAAAAACTTAATAAAAGACAAAAAGCTAAACAAAAACAAAATACTGATCATTAAAGAGGGTTAAAAGCTAAACAACAACAGCAGCAGCAGCAGCAACAGCAGCAGCTGAGACTGCAACTACAACATATTATTTTAAATACAAAATAGTGCTCAACAAACAATATAAAGAAATATACAAACAAAAACAACAGCAACAACAAAAAATAAACATTGTCATAGCTGGCAGAATTGGATTAAATAATAATAGACAAAAACAACAACAACAACAATTGCCTGAATAAAATAAAATTGCAAACGTACGCGAACGAACAACAAAATTGTGTGTGTAAAACTGTTGCTCTTACTTATTGTTGTTGTCTGTTTACAAGACGGGGTGTGTTTGCATTTGTATGTGTGTATTGTATATTATATTTTTAGTTTGTGAAATAGTGAAACAGTGGTTTCGAAAACTTAAATAACTTCACATTGTTTCTTTTTCGATACAAAATTTTTATTCCAAAGACTCATAACTGATGCAGATCATTCATCGTTCAGCAGATGAGAAGCTAAGCCGAAAGAAGAAGCAACCGTCAAAAGGGTTTGTAAGAGTCATTGACCAGTTGGACTTAACTTTATTATTGATTGAGAATTAAAAATTTGGAAAAAAGAGAGAAATTTGAAGCAGCAAATCACATTTGCAATATATCAGCCCTGATTACCGTAGGACTTAGAAATATGTGCCAATACATTACAAATATAAAGTCCTCAGACCAAGTAATTGTGGGAGACAAGAATCAAAGGCTATAAACTGCAGTCGACTGCTAGAAATAACAAACATCTACAAAAAAAGGTTGTAATGAGAAGTATCATTGATTAAAGAAGTTCACTGATTGAGATAATGCCAATAATGATTGATGAATGTGGGCGAAGTTAGTTCCTCTTTGCGTTAATTGTCACATAAAATTTGAATAAAGTTAGAAAATTATAAAAGATTTTTATGAAAACGGATGAAAAAATTTTAAATACTTTAAAACGGCGAAAACTGAACGAAAGTCGGTATGAAAACTGCAAATGAAATCATTTAAATGCCATTTTTCGATGTCGAAAGTTACAAAAGGTATACAAATTTTTTCGGTTTAAGTAAAAGAAATTCGATGTTCACACATTATATCAAAATTTTATATTTAAACTAAAATTTTCTAATGTACCATAAAAAATAACATTATAGATATTTGTAGCCTCCAAACCACTGTAGTAATTCATTGTTAAAGTGACGGTGAACCAACCTAATTTTTCTACAACAATTATTACTACGAGTACTATAATTTTGAGTATAATTTTCTGTCTAAACTATTGAAAGCGAGAGCATTTGTTTGAATAGAAGTTAAATTAGTTTGTGATTAGAGTTTGATTTGTTTGGTAGCAGACAGAAAAGACAAAAGAAAAAAAAAAACCCAAAATCAAAATTGGTGTTTTTTTAAACGATGTGTGTTTTTTTTTTCATTTGTTTCTTTCGTGTAATTTCGATGACTTTGTGTCTTAATTTGTTGCATGATTTCTTCTTGTGAATGACTGAGAATCTAAATCAAATTGTAACTTGCAACAATATTCCTTCATAAAACTTTAGCATGCAGAATAAATATTAAACAATAAATAAAATTCACACCTTTTTTATAGTTGTTGTTGCTCTATTGTCATTAGATCACCTTTTTCTTTTGCTTCTTCTTCTTCTCAAATTCGATGTTAAATTAATGGTTAATTAAAATAAAAAAAAAACCTGGTTAAACCTGCTTAAAACTCGCAATAAAAGTAAATTTAATTTTTAAATTGTGTTATTGTGTGCAGTTCTTATTTTGAAAGGAGTTTCGGTAAGAATTTGCTTGCCAAAGTGATTGTTTTGTTACGTTGTGGACATTTTAGTTTTATTTGAATTTATTAAATTCAAGTGTCATAAAATGCAAACTTTACACTTTTGCAGAAGTACTTAATAGGCGTCTCAGATCTAGCATTTGGCGGTCAGTGAAAAACTTTGATGTAGTTTTAGTCTTTTTCACCCACCTTTTTTTGCATCATATTTTTGTTTAAGTTTTATTTTTATTAATAGCAAAAAAAAAACGATTGTCCAACAAACCAAAATAGTAATTTTTAATACGTTTGATTGAAATATGATGCATTTAGTGTCTGTTTAATTAAATCAGGCATAAAATCAGAGATTTTTTAATTAAAATTTTTTCGTTAATGTATAAGTTAAGTATTCAAAATGATAATCCATAATTTTATTTTCAATTATTTAAATGCAAATGTGGCCAAGTAATAAAAACAATGTAAGAACTCGTTTGGGGTTTATGCAATAGAATTTGGCAAAATTGTTGTTGGTTGTGTGTTTCACACGTAAATTTCGTATAAATTTTTTTCCTCAATATAATAGGAAAATTATCTAATGATTGCATTTAGATTAAACAGACAATTTTCTTTTTATTCTGGTTAGTTTTAGTTCCAGATTTCTCTCACATTTTTTTTTTGTTTCGAGAATTAATCAGTGTAAAACTTAAACAGACAAGGATACGAGGAGATGAAACAACGCATTAGCGAAAACTGTGTGTAGGGCTTTAAAAACTTGCCAAAAGCAACTATATTCTCTTAAACTTTAATTAAGTTTCATAACTTGTAATCAGTGGCTCTCTACCAACAAATTTAAATCAAAATGTTTAAAATATTTTTGAGAATGTCTCATTTAATTTCTTGTTTTCTAACAATGTTTTAAAATAAATTTTCAAAGTTTATAAGAATATTTTTTCAAATAATTCGAGCGTGATAGTATTCAATATGTATTTAAAAAAAATTTATGTAAAAACCCAACCAGAAAAACCATTTTCAATTTATCTGAATCTAGCAAATCCTGCAAATACAGAAAATAAACAAAAGACTTAAGCAATAAACGTACAGCAAGTTACAGTAACAAATACAACAATTAAAACTGTTGTTAATCAAACTGATGGAAAACATTATTTTTAACAGAAAACTTGCTACCTTCGTTAATCTAATCATCTGCTTTATAACGAGTCTTTCCCTTCCATAACAGAGATAAAATTGTTTTATGTTTAAAAATAAATAAACATTAAAAAAGAAACATACACTTTGAAAACATACAACTTTTTCGTATAAAACATTTAAATTAACAATTATATTTTATGTTTTAGTAATTAATTGTTATATTTTTTGTTCTGAAATTGAACACAGCCCAGTGAAAATTTAAAAAAAAATGGCAAAAATAGTATTTTTGGAATATTTTGCTAAATAAAAGTCAAACGGCTCTAATATTTGGTGTAGACTATTATTTCGAATGGTTTTTACAATTTCCTGTGTTGCTAATCGATATTCCCATTTGAAATAATAGTCCACACCAAATATTAGAGCCGTTTGACTTTTATTTAGCAAAATATTCAAAAAATTAGTGCATTAGTGAGGGTGGTGTTGGCTGACTTGGGGCCTGGGTTTAAACCCTGGCCAGAGCAAGTCAATCAACATCATTATTTTCTCTAATGTACATTAGTGAGACATTGTATTAATTGTTGTCGGACTATTTAAGTGATGAAGGCATAATACTGGTCACTAAAAAACTGTTCCGACAGCGATTGATGCTGTCCCAAGCTAATGTACACAGCATCGTCCTCCTTCGTCGGTTAGCAGAAACATCGGCGAAGTAAAACAATTAATAAAATGCCTGCTTATAATGCTTCACAAAGTTAATGCGTCTACTTAACACCGGATGCGCCTCAACACTACCTTAAAAATTAACATAACGCGCAAAGGAGAGTTGTGAAAGAGTTAAGTCTTCTAAATTTTCAACATCTATTTTTCTACCCTATCCCTCTCCCTAAGTTCCGGCACAGTGCACTGCATACGTATCCCCTGAGTGCTGGTTCTATTAAAAAAAAAAAAAAAAAAAAAAAAAAAAAAAAAAAAAAAAACTAATGAAAAGAGAGAATAAATAACAAAGTCCGCATTCATCTAAACAAAATCATGACTTTTATTGAAGGTAGAATAAGAAAAAAAAAAAACAAAGTAGTTTCTCACCTGCAAAATATTAAAATTTGAAAACTTAGATATGAAATAATTAATTATTCAATGGAAACAAATTTAATTGTGTTTTATTTTTAAAATTAAAATTTCAGTTGTCGTTCACCAGTCGTCTTGAAAGAAGTAAAAAAAACTTCTTGTTCGCCTCAATTATGTTAATTCATGCTTGAATCCATTTTTTTTTTTTTGTTTTCTGTAACCGCCATTTGACATCTGTGCTCATTCTCTTTCTTTATGACTTGATTACCGTTATTGCTGTGCATTATTGATCCGTTACATATCGTGATAACCTTGATGTGATTACATGAATTTTCTTATTTAAATAAATTTAAAGCGGAAAACATGATAATAAAAATATTGCATTTTTGTTTTTTTTTTCATTTTTATAACAAAATGTTTGCTTAACAGTCAGCCTTCCGTCCGTCCAACTTTTTTAATGGTTTGAAGCCAACAGAATAATAAATAAAATTAAATAAAATGACAATTAATATTTATTTATAACAAGTATTTGGAATGATTTTTTTTTTTCGTAAAAAAATAAGTGAAGCAGAACTTAAGGTTTCTTTATTTTTCTTATTTGAATTTGCTTTAAGCCAACTTAACTGCTTGGCATTAGGCGGCTTATTACTTTTAATGCTCTTTTTGTAAGATTTTGGTTTTATGGTTAAAATTTCATAAAAGAAATAAATCATTGATGAAAAAAACAAGTATATGGATTTTGTGGTCTTGAATGACTCCCACAGTTATTTTTTTTTATTGCAGCAATAAAATTGTGCAAGAAACGTAATGAACTCTATTTTTTTTTAACAAAACATATAGAAACTTCATAAAGAAAATTTTTATTATTTTGAAAATCATTAACCAACTAATTTTTCTCTGTGGTTGTTTATCTTCTTTAGTCAGACTTTTTGAATCAAAAATATACTAATTTTTTAAAAAGAATTTTTTATGTCCTTGTGGGTTTCTGAAATATTAATTTTAAAACAAAAACCAATAGTTCTGCAAATCGCTTAATTAAATTCTAGCTGCTCGCGAGAAATTAAGTGCCACTTAATAAAACTTAGCTGCTCTTAAGATCCGAATTGCAAGCAGCTTTCAGGTGGTGTCTTGGGTTTCGTTTAGACCTTAAAATAATTTGAATAGGAAACTCTAAGGTCACTTTTAATTAAAATCTATTAATTTTTTATGCCCATATTGTATTTTATGATCCTAAGAATACAAAACAGA
Organism: Lypha dubia; assembly: GCA_947311025.1. Classification (NCBI taxonomy): domain Eukaryota; kingdom Metazoa; phylum Arthropoda; class Insecta; order Diptera; family Tachinidae; genus Lypha; species Lypha dubia. The sequence continues at coordinate 54,690,553 of OX371263.1, forward strand.
ATTTGTCTTTATTACTCAATAAAAAGCTAATCACCAAACAATAGTAAATACCACAATTTTAATGTTTGCAACACAAGTGGTGCTACTGGAAAAAAAAAACCAACTAGAATAACAAGAACAACAAGATTAATATATTGTGCAAATTGACAACATAATGAATGGTACATAAAAACTACATGCATACATATTTCAACAAAGCAATTAACAACGAAAAAGAAAAAGAAACAATAAAAGTTGCACGTATAATTATTAAGCGTCCAATAGCTGTTTGTTTTATTTGTATACGCTACAAAGAGTGTAGCATGCGTCTGTTTTAATAATTGAACAAATGGGAGCTTAAGTTTTTTGTCGAAATATACAAAATGATTGAAAACAATGTCCAAGAACAGTGTTTTTGAAATTTTTTTTTAAATAAAAATTTCTACTTTGCTTGCTTTCAGCTACGCTTACAGATTTTCTCCTTTGAGTATTTCTAATAGTGGCTTCACTGAGTAAAAGTTTTATTGGCGTTGGCATTGGCGTCTGCTGGCCGGACTTAATGTTGCAAATGAAAATCTTAATAAATTAATTACAAAGTATTTTTGCTTATTAATTTTGAAGCTGGAGTTCTTATTTTAATCCTACATTTTTTTTTAGGTATTGCATAGATTTTTTCGCGGGCTTTGGTGACTAAATCAAGAAATTCCGTAACGAAAAAACCTAACACTAAGTTTGTTTCGTAAGTCTTTTGTTTTTGAAGTGAAAACTTCTTTTAGCGTGGTACGCATATTTTAGATGAGACTAAATCTCTGAACTCGCGATACCGATACGCTTTTTTGTATAGTCTATGTATGATGACTATACAGTGTTGCCGCTTTGGAAATTTTTTTAATTTTTTTCCAGTGTTGCTACTTTTCCTGGAAAACTTTCCGGGATTTCTGGGATTTTGAGGGTATTTTTGTCCAAGTTTTTGGGAATTCCCGTCCAGTGTGCCACTTTTCCCGGGAAATTTTCCAGGAATTTTTTTTATATAAGAGAAAGTCGTTTTAGTTACACTATTTATAACTCAAGAACGGCTGTACTGATTTGGCTGAAAATTGGTGGGCAGGTAGCTTAGAACCAGGAGAAGGACATACGATACTAAGGTAAGACACTTTTTGCCTGACGGGACTAGGTTGCCCCTTCTTTGTATGGGGCACTTCCAGTATAGCTAGAAAGCTTAAATTGAAATTGCATAAGTTCATAAAAAAATGGTATGCAATAGCTTTACCGCGGCAGTGCCCGAGGGCCACACGTCTTTTTTTTTTGTGTGTGAAGGTCCAGCACTTAGCGGATGATTTTTACTTATACCACGCATTGTTCCAGAACGAGAAAGCGAAAGGGGTAGGATTGAGAAGATAGATGTGGCAAATGTAGAAATCTTAATTGTTTTACAAGTCTGCTATTGCGCGTTTTGTTAATTTTTTAAGAGCAGTGATGCAGCGCCTATGGTTTCTTAATGGTAGAAGGCATTGCACCTTATGCGGCGTAAAAAACGACAGTGTTGATAGTGCCCTGTAAAACTTAGCTGTCAGCTGTTGAAAACAGGGCGTTCCACTTTTTCTTAAGTTGTGTTTTATTCTAGTGAAATAACAAGCTGCATTAATACACGGTTGGCAAGACATTTTATACATGTACATACCTTTCAACAAGGTGCCATTTTGTGTGTAGAAAAGAAAACACCATTAAATAGTACGACAACAATTAATAAAAAACATTTTCCATACCAGGCTGCTGCCATCGCTGGCCAAAAAATGGGTTTGTACGAAAATAAAATATATTTTATTTTTAAATAAATATAAACAACACGTTGTCAAGCCTCAGTATCATGATGAGTAGTGTGTTGAATTCTAAACTAAGATTCAAGGTTCAATACTAAGACACCTTCATGTATTTATAAATTTAAATATGTGAATTTTAAGCTAATTTGCAATACGAATCGTCTTAAGACAAATTCTTACACATCAATTCAACACCCAAGTCTCTAACTTTTCTGGCGGCTTGGGAAAACCGATTTCACGTACATACAGACGGACGGACGGACGGAAAGACAGACATTGCTCATTCAACTTCCGTATCTAGAAGCATCCATAATATATATCTTTTACGGCTCTCATATTAATATTTTGAAAATTACACACGATATGGCAAATACCCTTACGATTTTTGGTGATGGGTAAAAAAATTTCATGGTAATGAAATCATAATTTGTACAGTGGATGCTCATAAGCTAGAACTCCTGGGAATTCGAATTCTTCGAAAATTAGAACTAACCCAGGAACATTAGTCTAGGAACGAGTGTCTACTGTACTCGGCGAATGCCGAGGTAAAGCAATTGCATAGCATTTTTTTCATCTTATGCAATTATATTATTACGTTTTGTTTAATAACTCGGTTTTTATTGTTTACCCAAGGCGAATTAAACCAGGTGGCATCAAGAGAAAACAAGAACTTGGCCGCACAGTGGTTGGTGTGGTTGTTGACTAGGCTGATTAGTTAACATACATTGGGCGATTCAAATACTTAAAATGAAATCAATAGCATACTTTAGGTGTTAACATACATTGGCCGATTTAAATACTTAAAAAACAAAAGACTTGAGAAACAAACTTAGTGTTAGGTTTTTTCGTTACGGAATTTCTTGATGCGGTCGCCTCAAAGCCTGCGATAAAAGCTATGCAATAGCTTAAAAAAAATGTATATCTAATTTGTTTGCTTTATTATCCACCCACCACGAGTGTCGCAAATTTTATTATTGCCGTAATGAATTTTTTCCATAATACAGAATTACACTAAACAGAAATAAATTATAACAACGACATCCAAGAGACTGATATGTTAAATTTCTATTTCCTCGGTTCGGTGTAAAATTTTATAATAAGAGCTTAGTTGAACATGATCATATATCCATCCCATTTATACACATTTCGAATGCAAATAGAATACGAGACTTCTCGCTACTACATTGATGATAGTTACAATATCATTTGTTTGTGTACATAATATCAATATCAAAATTTTGTGAAAGCAAAATGCGTTTGCATTGAAAATTACAATTTTCGCATCGCGTTTAATTTATCATCGCTGAAATGTATTGTTTGGAATTTTAACATCACTACAGGTATGTGCACATTTCAAATGCAATTGAATCCAGTATTTTAATAAAAAAAAAAAACGACGGAATACAGAGACTTGAATACTCGACCTCAAGCTAATACATTTTTTTATAATAATTTTTTATTATTTTAACTCATTTAAATTTCTATTTAATGGGTGGGTATGAAACAATAATCAAGAGGCTAAGAAAACTTTAAGTGGAATTAATTAAAATGTTAGCATTCTTTTGATATCTTCAATTCTTTTTTCGCGAACTTTTACGAATTTTATTAACCCTTTGTAATTCAGTAATACAAAACTTCTATGTTTTTCCTACATTTTACAAATATTTCATTGAATGCCAAAGAAAGTGCTTGCGGTGTAGGGTGCAAAACGTTTAATGCGGTGCGACCAAAATGTTTCATTTGTTTCATATTTTTTCTTGCTATTATTTTAACAATGTTTTAATGTAATAATTTAATTGCAGGTCATTTAAAGTGGAGTGTTGTAGTTGTTTTTTTTTTGTCTGAATATTAACGTCTGCATGATTTCATACACTTTGTTATGGAAATTTTACAAGACGAGTACAAAAGTTGTCTAAAGTAGTTCAATTTTAAAGTGGCTTAGATTTACTCGTATCCATTTAAATGGGGTTTTTATATACAAAATAATTTACAAACATTCAAAAATTTACTTGTTTTAAATTGCGGTAATTATTTTCTGCCTGCCAACAACCAAAAAAAAAAAAAGAAACAAAAAAAATTATTCAATAAAATTTTTTGTCATGATTTATTTAGAAACAAACAGAGCAAAATTATCAATCAATCTAAATATTCAGCCATTATTTTTTTTCTATTTTTCCTTAAAAAAAGATACGAAGAGTGTAGCAGTTTAAATAGTTTTTAATTTTTATTTATTTTAATCTGTTTTTTTTTTTTTTTTTGTAAATAATTTCTTGGCTTAAAACCTTGACTTGTAACCAATAATCACTTGTTTTTTTCTGTTTTCTTCTTTTTTTTTGTTCATTTACCAAAAGGGATTTTTTTCAATTAATTTTATTTCAAAATTCATTCAATTTTGCGGAGCAACAAAACTTGTGGTATTTATTTGACCACAAAAAAAATCTTGTTTAAATTGTTTTTAATTTTACTTCAAAATATTTTTGGTTCTCTTTTATTTTTCATATTTACCGTGAGCGTGAGGAAGGTCATTTAAAGGTTTTCTTTTATAATTAATTTTTAAAATTTTCGTTTTTATTGCTTTGATTTGACAAGTAGGAGTTACTATAATTACAATGGATTTTTTAATAAAGAAAAATAACTTTGACTTTGTTAACTTCAAATAATAAAATAAAAAAAAAAAAAAAAAAAAATAAAAAATATAATAGAGAAATATTTGGAATCTGTTTTTTACTTATCACGCTACAATTTTGTTAAAGAACAAAAGAATTTCAATAAAAAAAACCAACAATTGTTTAGAAATAAAGACTCGTATTTTAAAAAGTTTCACGAGAAAACATCATGCAATGAATTCATTGCAACACAGCAATTCTGTAAAATTGTTACGAAGAGGAAAAATTGTTTAAATTTATACAGATTTTTATAAATATAAAAATATTAATAGAATAATTTATTGTAAACCAAAAAAATTTTATATAAAAATTCCTTAAGAACCTGTGCCTTGTAAAAAACAAGATGAAAGAGAAAAAAATTTAAAGTTTCGTATTCTTTTTAGATTTGCAATGTGGCTCATATAGTTATTCCTTCCTACATATATTCTGTGAGTCAGCCTACAATAGATCGGGAGACATAATATATAATAATTTCACATGGATTTCTTCGATGAGAGAACTTCTCACAAGTTACAGAAACAAGTTACTGAATTCAAAATAACCAAAAATCCTTCCAGCCAAAAGGAAAGATTACGGACAATTGGAATAATTAGCCATAGAAATTTTGGAACAAACATGAAAACTGATACAAATGAATTAAAGTCTTCTGCCTCTTTGAAGTGAAGTAATGAAAGAGTGATTAAAGAGCAATTATTTTGTATTAAAAACAAGCAATTTTTAGCATCATATACCAAAAAAAATTCATTTGGATTTCATATCTCTTCTGACCAATTCATATTCTTTTGCAGGTACTGTGGGCTGTAAACTCGTTGTTGGTAGTTTCCACAGAAACATCTACTTAGAAACATGTTTTTTTTTCCCGAAAATTATCAACAACATTTATGCGATATATGATCCCGTTTATATTTTCAAACAAGATCATAATATGATATACAGTCAAATCCCGATAATTCATACCCCGATAAATCGTAATTCCGGATAATTCGTAATAAACTGTCGGTCCCTTGAAAAAATCTCGTTAATTCGTAAAAATTTCCATACATTTTCGTCCCCTCGCTAATTCGTAATATTTTTTTTAAATAAAATCTTCTTTACCACTTTATAATTCGTAATAAGCACAACAGAAACATGGAAAGAATGATTTTTTCCCGCTTGTCCGCGGATACATTCCATAAGTAATTATACCATTATGCACAAAGCAATGACCTATACTTGCTCGGCAATACCTACGCAGTGCGTTTGAGTGACGAATTTAACATGGGGATGTCATTGGAAGTATACAATCGCCACCCTCTCGCTGACATTCCGTTGACGAAAACAGTGACGAATATTCATCATAGTTTTCATTCACAAAAATACTATGATGAAAAGAACACTGAAGCCGGAGTTAAATAATGATCGGTTTCGTTAACGTTGGATAATCAACGTAAACAATAGAATATGACAGAAAAAGAATTTTGCTCGCTTGCTTATATACGATCAACGAATTCATATAATATATTGGTACACCAAGTAGGTACTGGCAATTGTGAGTGACGAATTTATTACAGAAAAAACACGTCAATAGCAGTTTTGCCGAACAAGCGGGTTGTTTACCGATATTTTTTTTTTTTTTTTTGCGTGGGTTTCTGCTTTTGCTTGTGTGTGTTTTTGTTCTTAAGATCAGTTTGTTACATGAATAATTAAGAAAAATGTCAAAGCGCACGCACAAAACTCTGTCGGTGTTACAAAAACAATAAATTTTTGCAGCCATTGACAATGGAGAGAAAAAATAGACGTTGCTAAGCGATTTGAAATCGCTCCATCAACTCTTACTTCAATCCTTCAAAAACAATTGTTTTTTAAGTCTTTTTTTTATCGTTTTAATAAAAACCCCGTTAATTCATATTTATTTTATTTTAACCCCGTTCGAAGCGTAATCGAAATCTCGCTAAATCGAAAATCCCTATAATTCGTAAGAAATGGTAGGTCCCTTGCGATTACGAATTATCGGGATTTGACTGTATATTATATTTTATTATTATAGGAAAACTATGTTCAAACAAAACATCATATCATTTTCTTTTAAATATTTGTTGATATTTTTACAGGGTAAGATTGGTAACGTTATGATTAGAGAAAATTGGAGGTTTTTAATATATTAAGCAACGAAGGAAAATTTTATATCCGATTTCCATATATACGGTTGAATTAGAGATACCAGTCCCGAAATCCCGATCCTGAAAATCCCGGAATATTTGAGATTCGCTTAATCCCGAATCCCGGGATTTTCGGGATCAGTCAATCTCGAAACTGTTTACTAATTTATTTTCTTTAATATATTTTTATTCATATCTACTAATATATTATTATTATTCCCCTATAATCACATAAGCAAGTTCATTGTCGATGCCATTGCTCTTGCGAGAGTCAAATGAAAATATAATTGCCTTCCAAATTTAGCAACAAAATACACAGTTGTGCTGTTTATTGCTTTCTAAATTGCGTTTACAGCACGGACACATGAACAGATAACACCCTTAACAGACATTGGATTTGTACACATATATAGCATGGATATTTTCATTTATATTTTTTTTGGACACGTACATATCTAATTTCTTCGCTTTTATAAAACAAATATGCCGTTAAATACTTTTATTTAAATAATTTTATTTTGTTACTTTGCTTTTTAATGAATACTTTATAATTTTGTTATATGTTGGAATAATATAAAAAACATATGTAATTTTATTTAACAATGCGATATAAAATGAATTATAAAATATACATAAAATTTTATTCGAATAAATGTACTCAAGAATTTATGTTTTGAAAATTTTTATATATTTGTTGTGGGTTAACTAATCTATCCCGGGATTGAAATTTTTGAAATCCCGAAGCCCGGTATTCACAAATCCAGTCCCGATTGGCATCTCTAGGTGGAATAGAACAATCGTTGTTTTCGGGTTTCGGTATAGTGGCGTATAAGGCTTTCCCTACTTTTTAGGTTGCTCGCTTGAATATGATCAAATATTCCATTTTTTTTCTCTTCACTTAGAACAGGCGGGGAAAAGTAATGATTCAGATTTTCGTATAACTTATATAATCGTATATTGAATAATCGTTTGAATGTAATCGCAATTTTTTTTTTTTTATTTAAGAAGGTACTTCATTATTTTCTCGGTTTGAAATAAAAACGAAAATAGTTGGAAAGTAATATTATCAGGCTCAAGTTCAGTTTTATTGAATTAATGCAAATTCAAAATTACTAAGAATGAATTAAAAATCAATTCTCATATTCTATTTCTCTTGAAAACTGGTTAAATAGTTGATATTCTTCTCAATTAGTATCCACTTTACAAAAATTGTAAAGATGGGCAATTCATCGCTGATGAGAGGTGCAGCGGCCTTGAAATCAGTACAGATACGTTCTGCTAAAAACTGATTGGATATAAATAATAATATTTTCCAACACAAAAAAACTCTTAGTAATTTTGAATTTTCATTAATTCAATAAAACTGAACTTGAGCCTGATAATATTACTTTTCATATGTACATCAATATAAGTTCGAATAATAATTACGTTTATTCGTAATAATAATAATATAAAAAAAAAATAATAGTTGGAAACCTAATAAAAATAATATCGATTTTGTAGGCTTGTCGATTTGTATTAGTATTTAGTCGGTTGTTTTTTTTTTTCACCAGTAAAATCTTGAAAAAATACAAAATAACATTTAATAAAATATATTACAATCACATGATCATTCACGCTTTCTAGAAGCACTTTCCAGGAAGTAAAACACAACAAAGAGTGCTGTTTTGATCGATACAGTTTTAAAAACTTATGAAAATGCTTCCAATTGTACTTTTTGTTGCATAATTTTTATGTATAAAGGGTGTTTATTATAGAGGTATAGAGCTTTGAAATAGAATAAAACAAGGATGAACTTGTTTCAACATTTGCGTGTATATCGGCAATAACATGGTGGTCAATCTTTTCGGGGCTTATCGTAAAGACTTCACGCAACCGCATAGAAAATAGTCAAGCGGCGTTAAATCACACGATCTTGGTGACCAATTCACGGGTCCGAAACGTAGAACAATGCGGTTACCAAACGTTTCCTTCAATAAATTAATTGTGGCACGAGCTGTGTGACATTTTGCGTCGTCTTGTTGAAACCGCAGCTCCTGCACGACGCGCTTGTTCAATTGATAAACGAAACAGTCAGTAATCATGGCTCTATACCGTTTTTACAGCAGTACGGACAAATGATCGTGCATAAAAGTTTGGTTAAGTTTTTATTTTATTAAAGCAAAATGATAACGGGTAGATGCGTTTGCTTAATTTTTGCGCATTCGTTATTGAAATAAATCCAAAAAAAAAGAATAATCAGTGTGAAATAAATTCCCAAAAATCGTTGTTGTTGACCTCAATACATTTTTTTGGCGGTATTAGCTATAGAGTTGTCAATTATTCGCCGTTCAACTTTGTGCGAAGAATTCAAATAATAGTTTTTGTTCGTTGGATCAAACGATTAAAGCTAAAAAACTATTCGATTAATCGATGAGAACAACGAATAAAAAAATGCTTAAAAAAAATTATTTATTGACAAAAAATAAATGTTTCTCATTAACATAAAAATGCATAAGTATTAAACCAAAATAAGTTAAAAACAAAATAGTTAATATTTTTATTAGCAAATAAAAAATACATAAAACAAATTTAAAAATATAATAACTGAGATTACTTTGAACTGATAAATGTCGATTATTTAGTCATAATATGTACATATATCAAATGATTTATTTTTGTTTGCTAAATCAGACAATTTAGGTTGTTCTTAAGCAATAATCTTTTAAAAACAATTTTTTTGCTTTCAAACGATTTTTGGTTTTATTAAATTAGATTTTGAAAAAAAAACTCTCTTGCTAACTGTCGAGGTAGGTGATATAGTGAGAAGAGCATAAAATAGTTTACATATCTAATTTTTCTATTCTTTTTTTAGATTTTTCCAAATATACTATATCGTCTAAAAATCGCTGATTTCTTTTTTGTTATCTGAATTTTTAATACTCTGAATAGAATTATTTATTCGCATAAAATACTGTTATTTTCATTACTAATACCTTCTTCTATATCATTACTTTTAACTGAATTATTGTGGTTACTTTCAACATAAAGTAATCTAGAGGAGTATAATATATTTGCATATTCTTTAGTTTAAATTTTTGAAGAATATTTTAAAAACTTTCGTTGCTCGGAAAATTCCAGAATTTAAAAAATATTATTAACGTATTTTAAAGTTTTATACGTCTCTTATTTATTCTTATACGTTTTAGTAAATCTGTTGCAAAAGAATTATTAATTTTTTTGTTGTTGATTCAACAATTTTGTATACTTTAGAACACTTGTTATATGTGACTTCGTTTTTTTTCTTTTTTTGTTCATTTTTGTTCTTGGTAAAATACTTCCAAACCGAGCTCATTCTGAAGGACAATAATATAATTTAAAAAAAAAAATAGAATATAATACCAACATTTTCTACTTACAACGTAGGATTTATATAAAGCAATTGTTTCTTTTTTGGTTTTTAGTGTATTTCTAACTTATTCACCTGAGAGTGAAAAAACCCCATTCTTGAAAATTAATTAACGTTTCATTTAAAACATAGCACGACAACTAGGTATGTGCAGATCGACAATAACTACAAACATCCAGAATAACATGTATTTGGTTGATATAAAGTACTCGCTTTGTTTCAAATCATACAAACAAATTTAACATATTTTTTACGTATGCAAAAATTTGTTCGATTAATTGACAGTAATTAATCGATTTATTCGTTATTCGAAAATCGGCATTTTAAATTATTCGAACAAGAGTTTGGTTTTGTTTGACCGATTAATCGAATTATTCTTAATTGGTTGACAACTCTAGTATTAGCTCATATGTTTTTTTCGGGGGTTGTTTGCTGGGGGCCATTGCCAGCCTCCAATCTTTTCACTTTAAGAAAAAATTTACTCCTTAAAATTTATCTTTAAGTTCTGCAAAATAAAATTAAGAGTGAAATTTATTTGAGACATATCGATCGGTATTTCCATTTAAATTATACACCCATCTCGATTACAATCTTTGGCTTGAATTCTCTTAAGACGTAAGTAAGCCTTGTTTAAAAAAAAAAAATTAAAAAAAGATTTGAAAATTTAATATTTCGTGTTTTTTTTTTGGCAAATTATCAAAATTTTGTGTCTTTCTTGTTTTTTCTGTATTTTTTTCATTTTTTCATATCAAACTTGGGTGTGTATCGCAAAATATTTTGATAGCGGACCGTTTGGTATTAAACGTACGTACATACATACTTATGTACGAGTACGTACTTATGAACCATTTCAATTGTTGTACAATACAATAATTATTGTTTTGAATTTGTTTTGCATACACAATTGTTTTATTTTGGCTCTATTTATTGTTTCGCTTTGACGTAATTATGATTTATTGGATACAAATCAAACAAATAAATCAATAGCTGAGTGCCAGCCAAAGTGCAAACAGTGGGAATAAAATATGTCTGCTTGCGGTTGAAATCAAAACCTATTTGTTTAACTAACGAAAATTAACCGAAATTAGCGCAATTTTACAGAAAAGAATAATAAGTATTGTACGTTGGACTTTATCTGTACATATATATACACCAATACATACAGACATGCGTTCATTAGCTGTCATTAGTCAATTGTTTTATTGATTTCGAAAGCGGATACAAGTTTTGCAAAAAACTTCCTGATTAATTTAATTTTATTACCAAAAATTTCAAAGAAGTTCTTTTTCTACTAAAATCAAAAGAACTAATAATTAAAATGTTATGACAAAACAATTTTTCAAGGTGATAGTAGTTAATAGCAAAAACTATCTTTTATAAAGTTTTGGCATATTAAATAATAATTATCAGCATGTTTTTTGAATTGATATTTTTACTACACAAAAATTTATTTAATTATTGTTTATTTGCAATCAACCGCAATCCAACGATAGAAATCCAAATACTATATTTTTTGCAGACAGACATATTTAAAAGACATCAGGAAGACGACAGACAGTATAATAAGCCAACGTCAAATGAAACATATCAAAAATCAAAGAAAATTACTAGTGTGTTGTCAGACACACACACACTTGTTAACACACCAAGAAATGTTCATAAATATTAAATATCATTTGTGATTAAATAGCAAATGTTGCGAATAAAAAATATAAAAATATTTTAAACTAAAGCAAATTTTGGATTTATTAAAAAAAAAAACTCAAAGTCATATAAAAGTCAAAATGAAATCATATAAATATTTGATTCTCTTACAAATTTCCAAAAAACACTTGTCGCAGGCAGCGATTTTACTGCCATTCCCGACAAATGACTTGTGAAAACGAAAGACTTAAGCAACGAACCTGTTTAATAAGAATGGAATTTTTTAAGTTTTATTTTGACAATTGAAATTATTATATTTTTTACTACCAATTTCATATTATGTTGCAAGATCTTAATGTGTACGTATGTGTGTGTGTAAATTGTTTAATTGTAAACACACGAATTTTTTTCTTATGCGTGAACAAACATTTGACGAACATGTTTAACCAGTTTGTTTTTATTTTTTCTTTTCTTAAAATACAATTGTAAATAAATTTTACGCATTTTACGGTTATAACACTTGAGCTGTCTGGTATGTTTTTATCTGCTTGTGTTTTTTATACTATTTTTCTTGCTGAAATTGTTATTTTTAATTCATGATTTTTAAAGCGAGGGAAATACGCAAGCAAATGTCATGTGCGTAGTTCATGTTAAACGAGTTAAATAAAAAAAGAAATATTATATAAAAAAAAAACATAAACTTAAAATGTTGTCATGATAAATGTTGACATAAGTGACAGCAAACGAGCAGCATTTAATGACCTTTAATTAATCAAAAGCTTAAAAACACATGTGAGGAAATATTGGTTGGACACACACTCATGCTGTATACACACGGTATATAAACTGCAAGATCGATATCGCTAACAAGACACTTAAACTATATATATTTTATTTTTTAACTGTAAACTTAATGAGGAAATCTAAAATAAATATTTTCTGGTGATTTGATGCTTAAGGAAACAGTAGCCACAAAGTTTTTCATTTAAATTTTTATTACTCGGTGTGCTTTACAATTTAATAAAGCCAATCCTGTTTTCTTATAATCTTCTCGTAAATTTAATCTCTCAGATACTGCCCATAAATCAGATATTAAACATTTTAAATTTTTCAATTGACTTTAAGAAATAAAAATTAGTTCTTTAAATTCAAGTCAAATCATATTGTTTTAATGCTCCCTATATGTATGTACATATATACAATTATATAATTACTTAATCTTTGTAGTTACGTACATACTTTGTTGCACAAAGTTCCATAACTGGATGGTTTTTTTTTTCTTCAGTTAAAGTGCCAATTTTTATTTGCATCTAAACATTTTAGAGCCTGACCAATAGTTGGCATTGTTAGAAGCTGAAAGAAAAAGTATATTATTTATTTTCGGTCTGTATTCGAAGATAAATATTCGTTGATAATATGAACTCATTCATTTAAGACAAATACGTGTTTTAGCCCAGCTGTTACAGATATTTTTTTAGTCTGTTTAATTTGCAATTTTTCATTGTGTTTTATTTCGAATAGTTAATCGTAATAAAAGAAAGGGGAAAAATGTCGTTAAGCCAAAACGTGCTTTATGCAACTTTAGCTTAAGTTGATTTTTTTTCTATTTTTTTAGTTTCCTTGTGGGAGATAATGGCTGAAAAAACACTTACTTGAGTAATAAAAAGCAGTGGTAGAGTAACTTTTTCTTACTGTCTTCATTTTCGATTTGGAAAATTATTTCACATGTTCAGTAATAATCATTTGAAACTTGTTTAAATTTTATGTCTTTTTTGATTGTCTGCTTGTAGATCCTTAGAAGAGTGAGAACCAGAGTCTTGTAGCCTGGTTCAGGGTGTACTATTTTAAGTGTGGCAGGTACTTATTTGTGGTTGAAGCTCGAACTGGGCTCATGTTTGGATAAAAACTGTTACGGAGTGTTAACTTGGCCAGTCTTGCGATTAAAGAATGGAAATAAACTGAATTAACAGTGTTATGGCGTAAACGCTGAAGATGTTGGTCCCCGAGCATACTTCATGTGATAACTGAAGATAGGTTTTCTAGTTCAGCAACGATTCGGAGTCGTGTAAAGCTCAGACAAAAGGGCAACCGGACTAGAAATTCTTGCTGACAAAAAGAAGACATTTGAAGGCGAACGCTGTCTACAATAATAACAATCTACAATAAAACTTAATTATAAAAAATAACAAAGTTTGTGCAACACTGAACCAGTGGCATGTCACGATCACCTCATATACTCTTATAAATTTAGATTTTTCTTATTTAGTTTAGTAAGCCAATGGAGAAGTGTCACAATGGGTTATCATTATAATAGTCATGTTTTTCTTTTTGAATAAAAATTATTTATCAACTGAGCACTGACTACAAAAGCATCAAAGTAAAATAATTAAGTTTTAAAAACTATTTTGTAGAGCTTTAACTAAATATTCTAAGTATGAACATTGTTGCATCAGGGAATAACAACAGATCTGTATATGATACGAGAGCTTAAAGCACAAGATATTGAGAACTTATGAAAAAAATATGTAAAAGTTTTTGCAGAACTTCCAATTTGTTGTATGTAAATCGAATGTCTCTAAAGCAGATTGCGAGACACTCAAACCTGAAATAACTCTGAGTACAAGGCACTGCAAAGTATCCGGAAATGTTGTTGTGAACGAAGTGGCCAAAACCGAAGCACGAATGCATATTCGAGAAACGGATCTAATGTTTGGCGTCCCGTTGAAAAGCAAATCTATTTGAAATTGCGCAGACCAGACGGTCTAAGCTGATTATCTGCTCAATATCTAAGTGGGCCAGATCCATAATAAATAAAAGGTTTTCCAATAGGGATGATATGATTTTGAAGTGACGTTTCGGCCATTTGTAATCTGTCATTTGTTTTTCATTGTATTCAGTAGTGTTTACAATTTCATCATGGTGATATAAACGCAAGAACAACTTTTACAAATTATTCAGTTTTATTGTCTAAATAATCGTTCTCCAATTGAAACTTTTCGTGCGCTTTTGCCATGTTATGGTCGTAATAAACGTCCAAGTGCGCTCGCTATTCGTCGAATTGTTGAAAATTTTGAGCATAAATTTTCTTTCCAGACCGCAATTTGTCGATTCCAAGACGTTCTCAACAATTGAGATAGTCTCAAACCACAACCTGGCGGATTTTACGAAAGGGATTAGGAAGAACTTGATTTTGACAACATTTGTTTTCAACAAGACGGGGCTATGTGCCACACAGCAAATGCAACTATTGAATTATTGCGAGAAAAGTTTGGAGATTAGATTATTTCTAGAAATTTTTATATTTGATGGCCTCCAAGAAGCTGTGATTTAACACCATTAAACTACTTCTTGCTGGGGTTATTTGAAGTCAATGGTCTTTGGAAATAAACCACACTCTCTTCAAGCTTTACAAGTCAATATTGAACGTGCCATTCATGAAATACGACTTGATTTAGTGGAAAAAGTGCTCGAAAATTGGATTCATCGAATTCGTTCCTGCAGAAGAAGTCGTGGAGGCCATTTGAATGACGTTTTACTTAGAACTTAATTGTATCGATTGTACTTCACATTAAATAAAACACTTTTGGATTTTTTTTTTTTTTAATTAGGACCAGCACTCAGGGGATGGCCCCTACGTATGCAGTGCACTGTGCCGGAACTCAGGGAGAGGGATAGGGTAGAGAAGATAGATGTTGAAAATTTAGAAGACTTAACTCTTTTACAACTCTGCTTTGCGCGTTATGTTAATTTTTAAGGCAGTGTTGAGGCGTCTCCGGTGTTAAGTAGACGCATTAACTTTGTTAAGCTGTATTAGCAGGCATTTTATTAATTGTTTTACTTCTCCGATGTTTCTGCTAACCGCCGAATGAGGGCGATGTTGTGTACAATAGCTTGGCACAGCATCAATCGCTGTCGAAACAGGTTTTAGTGACCAGTGCTATGCCTTCATCACTTAAATAGTCCGACAACAATTAATACAATGCCACACTAATGTACATTAGAGAAATTAATGATGTTGATTGACTTGCTCTGGCCAGGGTTTGAACCCAGGCCCCAAGTCATTGTTTGCTTAGTAGTCAACGCGCTAACCACTTCAGCCAACACCACCCTCAAAAAGTGTGTTTTTTTTTAAGAAATCAAATCACTCTTATTGGAAAACCTTTTATTTAAAGGTGACAAATGTATTTGGCAAAATTAATTAATTAATAAAATTTGAATTAGCCGAAACGTAAAACTTACTCCAGTGTCCTTTTAACTATAAAATCATACCACTGATACACTAAAATTGAGAGAAAAAAAATTTTAAGAAAATATTTATTTTCCAATGGAGGAGGCGCGAAAAGAAAACACCACAAGCAAATAAGTTTCTTAGTATAAAAGCATATTTTAGTTTTATTATAGTACGAACGCTAATAATAATTGTGATACTAAAATTACGTATTTTTTACAGCCATGTTGATGCCAGCAAATTATTACCAAATGTTTTTTTTTTTTTTTGTGCTGCCGTTGTTGCAAAAGGTGTGGTTTGTATTAAATGTATTGTTTTTCTTAAGTTGCCGCAACTATTTATTATACTTTAATAAAACGTGTACACAAATACAAAATATTAATCTAAAAAAACACACACACACACATTCATGAATTGCAATTGTATATGTTCGACTGCAAGTGTGACTGTCTATGCATTGTCTTAGAGACTGAGCGAATAGTAACAAATAAATATATATGTTTGTTTTGCCTGAGACGTTTAAAACGACATTGACAAGGCCATTTACAGCCTGCCTGCCTGTAGTTTCATTTACTTGATTGAGTGCATTGGTTCTACAAACAAAGACCATTTATGCTGATTTTTATTTCCAAGCTACAACTATGCTCGTTCAAAAAGAACAAAATGATTACATACGTACCTGTGATTCATTGGCAAACTTAAGTTTTTTTAATATTCTTATTCACTTTTTTGTAGATTTTCACCCTTTCAAATTGATTTAATGAAAATTTTCAACCAAATTTATTTAATGGTGTTTTCTTTTCTACAAAAAAGTGGTACATCTCTATGCAGAAAATGTATTTTGGTGTTCGTTTCTTAAAAATGTTTTGCTCTCTAAAAGGGCAGTGTGTTTAATTCTAAAAGAATCGCCCACACTAATGATGGAAGGCATTGGACTTTATGCCCCGTAAAAATCGACATTGTTGATAGTGCCCTGTAAAACTTAGCTGTCAGCTGTTAAAAACAGGGCGTTCCACTTTTTCTTAAGTTGTGTTTTGTTCTAGTGAAATAGCAAGCTGCATTATTACACGGTTTGCAAGACATTTTATACAACAAGGTGCCATTTTGTGTGTAGAAAAGAAAACACCATAAGTTAATATTAACAAATATTGCATTTTAATAATGAATGTGTTGAAAAATTAAAACTTTACAAAAAACTGCTTAAATACATTATTCAAAACAAAAGACTTAAGACACATGCGTTCACTCAATAACAACTGGGATGTTTACACGTCACTAAACAAATTTGAGATGTTTTGTATTCACAGAATCTATGAACTTGACCTATTTTAAATATACAACTGCCAACAACAAAAAAAAATAAATAATAGATTTGATGTTGTCTGGCTACTTAAAAGCACAAATACATTCATTCGCCTTTGAAACTACTCGCGTCGTTTGTGTGTGTGAATTTTGTTTTGTTTTGGTTTTTTTTTTTCTTTTTTTCTAGCAAAGATGTTAAAAGATAAACTAATGATTTTTGTAAAAAAACAGAAAAAATATCTTCATCAAATTTCTAATACCAGTAATATGAGCGTCTGTCACAACAACAAAACTGTAGCAAAAGTGAAATTAATGATTATTTTAATGCTCTTAAAAATACTGTCGCAAAAAAGGCAAATAAGAATTATATTTTTCATAACAATGATTTAAGGTGGCCCCGACAAGACAAGTTATTTTGGCCTAGTTTGCCTTTTGTATTTTGTATCACCTTCCGCAGACGAAACACTAAATTTTTTCAATAAATTTTTTTTAAAGGTGAATTGGGTTGATACATGTGTGTTGCTGTCTGCCTATGTTCAACAAAATTTATAGATCATACTTTTCTTATTAACCCAATACTTCTTCCAAAGGTTTTTGCGGTGTCACTCCGTCCACTTTAAAGACATTTAAAATGTATTATTATTATTTATTTGCTTAAAATTATTCTTCTGTCTGTCACACATTATCCTGAGCCATATGAGTGATATCCTGAGCTTCATGCACAATACACTTTATATGCTTTATCTTTTTGTAATTGTCAGTATATTAAATATTTAATTTCTATCTCATCTTTTTGTCACCTAATTTTAAACAAAATTAGACTCATGTCTGCCTGCAGCTGAAAAGAAGGACAATTATTTCGTTCAAATTAAACAAAATTTGCTGTAAAACAATTTATTAGTTATTAAAATATTAAACAAATTATTGTTGGTAAACTCTAATAAACTAAACAAAGATTTATAATATTTAATTCATGTGACAAACTTTTCTAATAAACATTTAATTTAAATTTAATTTGTACTAAAATTTACATAATAAATTCGCGTTGAACAAATAGAATGCCTTCGTTGTTGTTGACTACGCCTACTCCTGAGTTGTTTTCTTTTTTGTTTTTTTATTTTCTGTCATTTCAGTAAAATTTGTCTTTTAATTTATGGATAAAATATCAAATCAAATGCAACCGTAGCCTCGTGTTTCTCTGTCCAGCTGCATTTTGCCAATTCATTTGTTATATTTCAAAATATTTGTTTTTGGGGGGGTTGTGGGGGTTCATGCTGTAACCGAATTTCTTTATTTTATTTTTTCCTGTGCCACACCACAACAACATGTTGGCTCATGTGAATGAATGTCTGTCACTATAAATGTAGAGCAAAAACAAATAAACTGGGTTAAACTTTAAGATTGAAACATTAAACGAAATTAAATTAGCAAATGTAGTAGAGAAAAAAACAAAAAAAGTAAAGTGAGAAAACTAGACAAAAAATACTTCTTTTAACGTTAAATTTTTAAAGTTTTTTAATCTTCTTTTTATGAGAAGAAATAAAAAACAAAATTGTAAGAAATTTCAATAAGAGAATGCAGCTAAAATGTATTTAGAAACACATGGATTCTTCGAAGTGCTTAAAAAATGTTTTTTTTTTTGCGGCAATCCATTCGTCGTGTTAGTATGTTTTTCCACATTTTGTAAAAAAATAACTCTGCTATTTGGCTGTCGCTTTAGTTACAAGATTACTTCATTCATTGGCAACTCCTTATTCATGTTTTAGACCCCTTCAGAAAGAAAAAAAATTACAAATAAATTGGAGTGTGTAAGCAAAAAAACCCCTAAATTATTTAAACAGATTTTTTTTTTTTTACTTGCTGTTGAGTAACTGAAAGTAACCAGTATCTGTTAAAAAGAATGAAAAAAACTGTGTTTTGTTTTCTGAAAACAAAAGTTTTTTTTTGCATTAAAAATTGAATTGCAGTCCATTCTAAAAACTCGTGATATGGAGACCAACGAACAACGAAAATAAAAACAATGATCTATAACTTAAGATCAGTGCGGATTTGCTTCTTTTGCGGCTTATCGCAAAGAAATTAATTTAAGCTGAAAAGTAAACGCGAACTGATCACTTGTTTAGGCTGTATTTCCTGTGTTTTATTTCAGTTGTTTCACACTTCCGACGTTTCTTAAAGTAGTTCTTAAGTGATTTTTTTAAAAAAATCTACAAAAATTAAATTTTTCATAAATATGCAGACTTAACTCATACTCGATACTCACAACTTATTCATAAAGCATTGATAAAGTGCAAAAGTTAACCCGAAAAAAAAAATCGTTTATGAAAAATCACTCAGTGTTTTAAGTCATGGCAACAATTGGCTCCAATTTGCCATTTTCGCGTATTCAGAAATCATAACCAAAGTCGGAACTAATAAAACAGTAACTTAAAAATAGTTAATTGATAGTTATAGATCTTATTCACAACTCATAACTAGCGTAGCAACTGCTCTCAGATGGTAAAAGAAATGCAACTCTGCCTATTGGCAACTAGAGAAAACAAAATATCGATAATTAAAACGATTATAAAGCTATTTAAAACAATTTTTGTTCATCAAAAAACTCATATAATTTCTAAAAAAAATAATTATTTGTTTAAAGTTTGTATATAAATCATTTAAAATAACGGCGTGTAAAAATGAAATTATTCAACAGAATTTTGTTGACCAAAACACATCTCTAGTTAATTTTATTTTTTGGACGCAGGCAGCAATCACTAGTTGGCATTTAGTGACAGCTGTACCCATAATTAAGGGGAAACTTCTCTTGCTGAAAGTAACCAACTGTGAATAACTTAAATTGACACTTAAAAACGTTACCACTCAGTGATGATTTAAGAATATGCGCCAATGAACTTTTAATTGATTGAAATTATATAGAAATATTTTTAAAATTTGTGTAGCAACCAAGCATTTCTTATAATTTTATTCATCACCAAAGTTCTCTAGATTTCTCGGATCGAACTTCCATGTTTTGGAAGGGAATAGTTTTCTTTCATAAAGCCCAAGTTGATTATCTTTGTTTTTGAGTTATTAATGCTAAAAGCTAAAATTCAATCGTCTTTGCCATGAATGTGACTCTATGAACTTTTTTCGATTTCTGCAAAACAATTTAACTTCTACACTATTTTCTCATATTTGGAAATAACATAAAATATCGTTTTGAATATAATAGATAATATCTGACTGCCTTCCCGGAACTGCTGTCTATATTACTTCGGAAAAGCCCAGAAACAACGTCCTATAAAAGGACCCTTCACTATTCGCCCACGTCTGGGTCCGTCATTTATAGCCAGCCTGATCCTGCTGGTTCTTCTTCCTCTGTTCACAGAAAAAACTATTTAATTTTTTTTTTCAATTAACCCTCTAATTAAAAATATAAAAAAATTTGATTAAATATTTAATTTATGTAATTAAATTTTTAATTGTAATAAATAATTTTAGTTAATAAATGTATAAAAATTTAATTGATACTATTAATTTGTTTATTGGTGCAAATTTAAATAAATTTTTAATTGATATCACAAATTTTTTAATTGAAATCAATTTTTATTTTTTTTTTGTGTTGATGAAAGTTCGCTTTACCGCGATATATCGAGATCTCTCTTTTTCATCAGTAGAACGTATTCGATGTAGTTCCCCACAGCGCTCCATTTGTTCTCACATTCGAGCATTTTGTTGACTATGTTGTTAATGTTAAACTCGCCGATCTGATTCCTTAATGTGTTTCTTTCCACGTGCCATTTGATGCAGTTGAAAAACATATGTTCGGCTTCGTCTTGCGTCTCGCTGCAGTAGATGCAACAGGGGTCGCCTATCTTACTTACCCATGCGGTACAGATATTTCTGGAAGTATCCATGACCTGAGATAAATTGGGTCAGAAAATAGTTTACTTCCCCAAATTCTCTTTACGTCCACCTTTCTATATTGGGGATGAGCTTTGCCGTCTATCTACCAGTCATTTCTGCGGTTCATCTCTTTTGCCATTATAAAACTGAAAGTACATATTATTACTAAACACGTCTTATTGAATTGAGGGTGTTGTTAGCTGAAGTTTTTACTGCCTTTACTACTAAGCAAACTATGACTTAAGGCCTGGTTTCGATTACTGATAGGGGCAAGTCGTCAACTTCATCAATTAATCTAATGTCCATTAGTGCGGTATTATATAATTATTATTGCCGGACTATTTTAGTGATGAAGGCATGTTCTGTACCATCGCCCTTCTTCGTCAGTTAGCAGACGCGTCGGCAAAGTAAAAAAATTAATAAAATACCTGCTCATCTCAGCTTAAGAAAGTTAATGCGTGTTGTAAACTAAAGATTCGTTGCAACAGTGCTTTAAAAAAATTAACAAAACTCGCACAAGAAATAAGCCTTCTATATTTTCAACACCTATTTTCTCTACCCATTCCCTTTCCCTAAGTTCTGGCACATTGCATTGTATTAGTAGGGGTCTTACCCTGAGTGCGGAAATCAATAATTGGACGCTCACTATTGAACCATTCCATTCTTATATTCTATGGTTTGGAATTATTTTTAACCAAATAACTTAACTACTTATTCTCAATATACGACAATCGATGTGTATTAATTTCAATTTTTCAAGCATTCCCTTTTGTACAGTCTAAACACTTTATTTCTTTACAGTTCATATTTGACGACAAATAATATAAAAAATCATTAATATTATTTCAACTACTTTAACAAAATTGCAATTATTTTCATACAAAATTTATATAAATTATTGACAAATAATATCAGCTAAACAGATATTTACACAATTATATTTCTATTTAATAATCAAACGATATTCGTGGGAAATTCACCTTTTGATCAAACATATCAATATTCAAATTGTTATTAATATTTACTGATGCCGTGTTTAACAACTGCTATTACAACATACACATACATGCAAATAAATAATTAAATAAATAAATATATAAGTGGCACATAAAAACTCAACTAACAACTCTTATTTTAAATAAATCGTAGCTAATTTAAATATTCTCGCTAACAATTCCACTTACGATTTCAATCACACTCTATTTGTTTAATAAAACCGAAAACCGAAAACCGAAATCAATATTAAAATATCAAAATTGAAAAAAAAAACATTTACATTAAACTGCATATAATACGATAAGTGTCTCGTTCTCAGTTTTAAGTAGGAAAAAAAAACATCGTAAAATAAATAAATCGAAATGCATTAAAAATTCAAGTTGATAATTGCAATTGTACTTTTACCTAGACTTTTTTCAATCAGTGTAATAAAATTTAGTGCAATGAAATAAAAAATTTTTTTTTCTCCCCCTATTAAGTCAAATGAACCAGAGAGAAAAATCAAATCAATTTTTAAAAACTTTAGATTCATGTGAAACAATTTGTCGTTTAGATTTTAAAATATGAATCATTTTCATCAGCATTGTAGTGGCTGCTAGTTGTACTTAAGGTGTGTCCACACGATGCAAATAAATACGAACATTTATTATAATTAATTTTCATTTAAATTTTAAGAAATTTCAATTAAAAGTCCTTTTTTTTACATAATCAGTTAACAAATACTGAAAACACTATTATTTTTCAAAACAATAAATTTTATCGATATTTATAGAAAATCTGGAAAATATGACTTAAAAATTTTATTTAAATTAATTAAATTAAGTTTCTTATTTAGCATTTAGTGTTGCTTAGTCCCCAACAATAAAGAGATCTTCCAGAAGTCTTATTTTAACCTTGAAAATTTTCTTTAAGCTCAAAACAAAATTCCTTTAAGACACAACGTGAAGAAAATATAAATAAAAAGTGAAAATAATGGCATATTTACTTCCAAGGAGGAGAAAAATTAATTTTTTTAAAACATAACAAAACATTCTTTTAATACAAGATTAAATTATTCGATTTTTATAAATGATTTTGTATTTTGTAGACCTTTTATTTTACTTATTATTAAATTATTTGTTCAGCTTAAGGTCTGAGGATGAAGATGAAGATGTTGATCGAAATATCGGGAAAATAAAGATCAAATGAAAGAAATATATAAATGAAAGTTTATATCCCCAGACCTTAAGCTAAACAAATAATTCAATAACTATTCTATTTTCTATAACGAATATACTTCATTCAAAATTTAATATTGAATAAAAAGAGATGAGAAATAACAAATAAAATTTTGCCCAAAGATAATTTTAAATATGTCGTAGCCGTAGTCGTAGCCGAACTTTAACGACTCCAATGTAAGACATACAGCGAACGTTGCCACATTTTATAGTTTTCGTCAGGACAACGACATTCGTAATGAGGCCAAACAGTGCTTCATTAAACAAGCATTAAACTTCTTTCATTTAAACGTAAAACTCTCTTTGATTCAGTAAAAAAAAACACATCAAAACTATGATGAAAATTAACTTACGGCAGCACGGTCGCACTTTTTTACTCCCTTTTATCACATTTCTCCAGTATTTTTCCACAATATGGCAACCAGCTTGCAACAATTTGTTGCAATGCTCATAATTAAATGTACTTTATATTTTTATGATTGAGCAAATTTTAAGAAATAAAAAAAATATTTGAGCCATCTGACCTTAACATTTCAATTACAATCTAATTTTTATTTTATAACTTGTTTTGTTTTTTTTATATACACTTTTAAAAAAGGTGGAGCATTCTCACAGATAATGAATGAATGAATAGTCAGTCGTCTTTGTTGTATTTCTATTGTATTTCTGTTGTAGTTGTTGTTCGTAATTCTAAAGAAAATCAATCTAAATTTAAATTTACAGAGTGAATGTGAATGACTGATTGCATGAATGATCTTTTGATTTCTGTGTCTTAATTTTTCAACTTCTGCTCGTATTTACGATACATTGTGCTTAAGTACAAGGTTATAGGCGGCTAATTTTTAATATCTTAAATAATTATAAAACACAGTAGTTCGAATGGAAAAAATATATGCATGACTTTTGTTCAAAAATAAACAAAAAAATTTGTTTTCATTTATTTGCGTGGAAATTTCGAATAAAAGTAGGGCATAATATACGAGTATAGTGGTAATTTAATTACTACACTATTTATAGAAATTTTGAAAAAAGAGAATAGTTCTTGAAAATATATTAGTGATGTTACGAATATCAATTTTTAGTATTCGCGAATGCGAATATTGAAACAGTATTCGCCGAATACGAACACGAATATTACTTTTAAAGTTTAGCGCCACATAATATTTCAAATTTAATTTGAAAAAATCCCTCCCTTTGCATCTGTAACAATAAATTGAAAAGAACTGTCACACTACGAGTACTTTAGGAATTTGAAGACCACTTCTGAACATTTTTAAATTATTTTACCTAAATACATACTTTGAGATTTCGTTCTTCTTACTCTGCTTGCGCTTTTAATTAGTAAATCACTGATGTTTGGGAGAACATATTTTCGCAGATTGCGCAGCCACATGTATCGGTGGACTTTCACATATTAAATTTTATTTCTTCCATTTTAGTCCAAGATTCCTCTACTGAGAATTGATTTTTAACTTAACATGATATGAATTTACATATAAGACTTTAATTTTTAAATCATAGTTACGAAATATAATTTTCGTTTGTTTTTGAAGAAAATTATTATCTAAATGTGTTGTATGGTAGACCATTTTTGTAATTAATAATTTTATTACAATTAGAAAATTGTTATCTTGCGTCAAAGAAAAAGGTCTTTCTTTCTTTAAATAAAAATTATTATAAATTAATATATATTTGTACTTTTTTAAACTTTTTGTATGATTTTCTTTTGGAATATGTATGTGCAAGTTATTCGAGAAATATTCGCTTGAATTTGGCGAATACGAATACGAAACGAATATCTTAAAATAGCCGAATAGTCGAATAATCGAATACGAATACGAATATTCGTAACATCACTAAAATATGTTTTAAATTTTATTTATTTGTTGCGGGTTAGCAATATCTAACTATATATTTCGTTGGTAGCCATACCAACTCATCAGTAGATGTTTTACCCTTTATGTTTAAAAAATTTTAAAGCTCATCTATTTATAGAAAAACTCACAAATATATTTTTATGAGTTACAAAGCATAAAAACAGCTTTCATCACTAAAATATATATAAAATCATTCCAAGAAATTCTGGCAAATGATTCGAAAAAAGTCAAATTTCCAACAATTATATTTAAAACAAATAAGAATTTGAAAATTTTGCTTTCGTTTCACTTATACTTGGACGAAAGAGCGAATTCTTTCGATATAATAAGGGGCCAGGCAGTAAATCCAAACTAAGACACAAATATGAAAAGTAGTTTGGCGGAAAGAAATTTAAATCTAAATAAAATTTAAAGGCTGATACTTATTAATACAAAAAACTGTATTTAAAGAAAAAGAAAATACTGAAATTTAGGTTGACAAGCAAAGACCATTAATTGGAATTTTATTTTTAAGAAAATATTGCAACTCTGTGGCCACGAAATATTTTAACATTTCTCCTTTCAAATATAGATGATGCATTTCTATCACAAAATATCTGCAAAATTAAATAAGTTTTGTAAGAATCGCTTATTAAATGCCACCGTTTAATTATTAACAAAAAACTTTCTTGCCTATTAGAGAGCTGCATGAAACTTAATAATGATGATCATGAAACTTTCATCATTATTTTTTATTCATTCGTTTCTATTCAATACAGATGAATAACTATGAACAGAGAACAATCAACACACGATAGTTAAGAGACGAGTGTAATGAAGTTTGTGTGTTCACTTATACAAGAGCGAACGAACATTTACATATTATGTGAAACCGAACATGGCTTGAATAAATATCAATAATGTTCATGCAAAAACAATATGCTTTCAAAGATCAGTGTTGCCAGTTGTAGGAAAAAGGAAAATCATTTAAGAAACACGTTAAACATACACAATGAACTAAATCGCAAAAAAAGAATGCAAAAAACTCTAAAAAATTTACAGTTTAATCATTAATGATTTATTTCATTTATTAGCGTTTATTGAAGGTTTATGTTATTTAGAAATGCAAATCTATTACGTATTAATAAGAAACTGTGGACAAATGAACAAACTCTTTGTGTTAACGAAGTGAAACAAAATGTTCTCACTCATACTATGAACAAAGCAACAGTTTGTTTGGTGTTCTGATTTTTATTGGAAATAGAGTTTTATTCAATGAACATGACCACGTTCATGCAGCCCTATATTGCCTATTAGTTGTATGCATACATAGAATGCAATGTTTTTTAATCTAAATTTAAATAAAGAAATAACACCATTCATTAATTGACATAATTAATAATTTAAATCATGTACAAACAATTAAATCAAATTTATGATTGAACAAAACTACTGTTATTCTTGTCTTTGCTAATAAAAGCAAACATACAAATAAACCACGAATATCTCGTATCTAATGGAAAAAAATCAATCTATTGTTGTATTAAACAGCAGCTGTGGTTTGAAGTTTTTTTTTTGTTTTGGTTGTTGTTAAGAATAATATTAATAATAGCCAACAACAACTACAACAAACGCTAGCTCGCACTCAAATAAACAAATGAATTTTACGTACAATTTGACTAGAACACATTTGTTTTTTTTTTTTTTAGTTTATTATTTTATGTGATTGTTGTGTTTTGTTTTTATTTAACTTTTTTTTTTTCAAACAATTAGATTTTTCCCACAACCGTCAACACTTTTATTACGTTTCAAATTTTTTTATGTACTGTTTTTTTTCAAATTCAAATAAAAATAAGGCGGACATTTATATTTGAATATTTTTATTGTTGTTGTTGTTGCAATCTTTATGTAGGAACTTGTACTCATATCACTTGTAATTGTATTCTATGCACTCACTTTATTCGTCATAATTTTTTATAAAAAAACTGAATGAATTTGGAATTTTAGTTTCACAAATAAAACTGTATCAATCGCTGCAAGTAAATTTTATGCGATTTTATCATTTGCGGTATATAAAAGTTGTCGTTCTTTATGTAACTCTTAAATTTTCCGAATAATAAATTTTTTTAAATTCATCATTGTTGTTTCTTTAAAGAAGGGATAAGGGTGTTAAGCTACAACATTGTTACAAAGAAAGCTGCTGCCACAAACATGTTTAATAACAAAAATAACACTGTGAAATCGTTATATATCCATTTTTCATGGGTATATACCGATTTTTCAAAAACTGGAGCCAATCTGACACTTCCAAATGTACTTTCGTACTCAGGGGACTCCCCCCTAATAGTTCGATAAGGATTCATCGAAGTTAATTTTTTTTCGGGTCAAAAACTATCACAGTGTAATTTATGTAAAAATTCCAAAATTAAACAAATCGAACAGTTGATAACCTTAGACCATATAGTGGTCACATTACGAAAATATTATTTTAAAAGTAGTTAACTATTTTTCACAAGACGGACAGACATATGATTTATGTGTAAAATTTGTATGAAAATCGCTTAAAAATCTGAGCGACTGTATGATTTAAGTGTAAAATTTGTATGAAAAGCGTTTAGATTTTTAAGTGATTTTCATACAACATTCGTCATATGGAAACAGCACCTTGCTTTGATAACATATACATATACGAGTACTGATGAAAAAAAAATATGTTTGACCTTTCGGTTAATATATAAAATTAAAGCACTCAACAATTTTTCACAATTTAAAATAAGAATTTATATAAAACTTATGCTTTCGACAACAACTGATCTTCAATAAATTTGCTATATTCTTATTCGGAAAGTTTTAAAATTAGTAAATTTTAATTTTTGCAAAATGTTTTCGAAAATAAAGAAGTATAACAGCTTAACCCTTTTTGTGTTATTTATTGGTCAAGTTTTAATTATAAAAAATTATTGACGTGCTCTGCACAAGTCAAAATTAAATCGATATCTAAAGAAAAGTTGAAAATTTCTTTACGATCGAGGTTAAGCTTTTCACGAGTTCATAGTGACTTACAAACTTAGGAAGTGAGAAATTTAAATTCTAATAGAAATTATATTTTTGAAAGTCAAATCAAATCATGAACTTTCCATAATTGGTTGATGGTGTTGGGAAAAATTACTTGTCTAAAATATTTCAAAAACGTCAATTGAAGTAAGTTAGTATAAGTTGGTAATTAGGTGTAAACGTTTGTAATGAAATCGCAAAAATTACACAAAATTTCGACCAATGTTTTTCGTGTACACCACGTTTTCTCTCTTAAGCTCGGATTAAAAATATCAGTTGTTTCAGTGGTACAGTTTGAAAAAAGCTGACACCGAGAATTCTCGCTTTGTTGAAATTTAATGCGTTTTTCTCAAAAAAAAAAATGTAATAAAAAATTAAAAGCCAACATTTCTTTTACAATGCTTCGAACCGGGTATACTGGATTCCACACCTTTATTAAATAATTTTTCATCTTTTGAAGCAACGTTCAAAAATTTTTTAATTTTTAAAAATCCATTAGCCCATTCTTTTTTAATAAATTTCAGTAAATGATATAAAAAATTATAAAATTTTAATTTTTTCCCACAATATTTCCCTAATTTCCAACAGAGAATAAATATATGGCCTTGAAAAGTTCGATCAGTGATCAGTGATTTACTGTATTCACAAATTTATAATAAAAAATATATTTTTGCTACATTTCATGATCATGGTATGACACTTTTGAGACCATTGATATTGACGTCCAAAGGTATGTCCGTTTTTATATGTTCATTATCCAAACTTTCGCT
This sequence comes from Lypha dubia, assembly GCA_947311025.1. NCBI lineage: Eukaryota > Metazoa > Arthropoda > Insecta > Diptera > Tachinidae > Lypha > Lypha dubia. The sequence goes on from OX371263.1 coordinate 54,719,499, forward strand.
GGCGTATTTCAAATTCCGAGACAAACATAGGATATTATTCATTGGCAGCAATGTAATGTTTAATATATGGAGAAAATAATGGAGAAAAGTCACCAGCCAACATCAGTTTAATAGTGAGAATTCTCGTATTCTATTTGCATTCGAAATGTTTATAAATGAAATATGTAAGTAATCACGTTCAACAGAGCTACCTAACAAGTAGTGAAAGCATTTACAAAGGAATTCTGACGAGGTTTTTTTTTTAATTAGGACCAGCAATCAGGGGATGACCCCTACAGTGCACTGTGCCGGAACTCAGGGAGAGGGTAGAGAAGATAGATGTTGAAAATTTAGAAGACTTAACTCTTTCACAACTCTGCCTTGCGCGTTATGTTAATTTTTAAGGCAGTGTTGAGGCGCCTCCGGTGTTAAGTAGACGCATTAACTTTGTTAAGCTGTATTAGCAGGCATTTTATTAATTGTTTTACTTCGCTGATGTTTCTGCTAACCGACGAAGGAGGGCGATGTTGTGTACAATAGCTTGGGACAGCATCAATCGCTGTCGGAACAGTTTTTATAGTGACCAGTGCTATGCCTTCATTACTTTCAGGCTTAGTGGCTTCTATCGAAACAACGTTTGTTCTGTTCAGCTGTGTATCTTGAAATCTAAAGTAATGTTTGGATATTAAATTTTAATTTTGTTGTTTGATATTTTTTGTTCTACAGAAAAATATTGCCTATTTTTTTGCTTTTGAATTGAATTCATAAGTACATGTTGGTTGTACCATCGCTTGTGCTTTAAAGATTTAAAAAAGAAGTATAAACAATGTCGCATATTTTTTTTTTTTTTTTTTTTTCAAACTAAATAGTCTACACAATGCTTCGGCTTAAATAACAAAAAAAAAAATTGAATGTTACAATTTTTCGTCTCAAATTTTGCAATGATTCAAAGGTTTCTTTGTTTCCAAGAATTCTGTATTAATTTTTTTACCACATAACATTTTTTATGACTAATAGTTTTAGTGACTTAACATGAGTTTCGGTTTCATGTAAAATTATTTGTTAAATGTTTAAAAAGGTTTTTGCAGCTTTATTTTCTTTATGTCTTGATTACAATCAAATTCATTTTGAATGGTTGAGCTGAAGGTAGAGCGCAAAAAAATAAAATTCACACTCATGCTTTGTGTCATGTCATGATACTTTTGTTTGTACTATATCCTGAATTTGACTACTTAACACAACAGCGTTGTGTTATTTTAGTTATTTTTTTTATTTTGTGTTGACGCAAATCGACAAATCCGCAAATTGTTAAGGCGTTAAAAACAACGCCCACTAATTTTCTTAAGCAAAAAAAAAAAAAAAAAAGAAAAGAAAAAACGAAAATTATATTTGGTGCAATTTTCCAAATGTCAATAGGCTATTGGCTATTTGCTGTGCATTAGATACTCGTACATTTTGAATTGTACCCCTTGTATCGTAATTTTATTTGGGTAATTGTAACATGACTAATGCAAGTAATTATTTCGTATTCATTATAAACCAGAAGGAGGCGTATAAATAACCTTTCTAAATCCATTAATGCTACTCGTGTCTTGGTAAATCTGTAAGTAAGATTAAAAATCAATAATTAAAAATTAATTATTGATATTTAAGATCAAAAAATTGTGTGTGTATGTTGAAGTGACATTGAAATATCGACGTGCATTTGAAATGATTAATGTTTGTGTTTAATCTTGTAATTGTTAGATTTTTGTTAAATATTTTGACAAATTCTTTACACACCCATATTGAAAAATTGGTTTATTTTACGTTTATGTTTTTATGTCAAGATTAGTTATCAATGTAGGAAATTATCGTTGTGTGGTTTCATTGTAACTGTGATACATTTCAAACTTGTCATGTCATGTCGACTATTTTTCTTGCGATTCTTAATTACTTTGCATTTAATGGACATCAAGAAAAATTGGAATAAAGCTTTTCCTAATTGAAACTGTTGGCTGAAATAGAAAATTAATGTGAAAAATATTCTGTGGTTTGGATGCATTTACTTTTTTAGTTCACCGTCGTGTGTACTGGGGAAACTGCTCTCATACATATTTTATCCACTAAAAGATTATATATTAAATTTAAAATGCACGTCGTTTTTAAAAGATGTTAACATGAGATCAACTGCATGATAAATTTTCAAGGTGAAATATTAATGGCATAAATCTGGCAAATTACAAAATATTTTATTACATTTAAAGTAAAATTAAAGCACTAAAATTAAACTGTGATTTAAGAAATTAATGTGGTACAAAAGATATGAAATTAAAAGATGTTCATCAAACTAAAAAAAAAAAAATAAAAAAACACAAAATGCAAAATGCAAACATTTCGGTCGTCTTAGAAAAGATATTTAGTCTCAAGGCTGCGCAACCATAAACATACAACAAACTGAGCCAGAAAGTTTATCCTACAAGTGTTCTTTTAAAAACTTTTATGTTTTATTTTGCTACAAGTAGATTTTTATTTTCAATTTGGTGCTCTTCTTAATTTTTTTGAACGAAAGTCTAACTAATTTGTTACACATTTTCTTTTCATGTGAATTCATTGGCAATAATAGGTAGTGAAAATTTATTTGTTTGATATTTTTTAAATATGAAAAGCGGGAGTACCTCCTATTCTTTGCCGATATTCGTCAATCTTCAATGTGTGTGAAACATACAATTTTCAAAAGATTTCCTACAGGGTCTACTAAAATCTTTAAATAAAATTCACAGCATATCTCTAAAAGCTGTGCAATTGCAAAATTTCAGCTAAAAACTGAAGCATAACTTTAGGCTTTATTTAGAAAAAAAAAAGTTTGTTGCTTAACTCTTTTGTTTTGCTTAAGAAAATATCGTATTTCCATTAAAAGAAATCTATATAAATTTTTAATAACGACGATAAACAGCAACAAATAGGATTTTTTCTTGATTTTTTTTTTCTAAAATATTTCCGTTTTCTGCCGTTTGCGTTCTTCTTTTAAATTTTTAAATTTCTGCATTTATTGCATTAAATGAATAAATAAATAATATATTGTTGTATATTTCAGCAGGTCTAATAACAAGTTTAAATTTTTGTATGCGTTTGTAAAATTTTTGTAATTTTTTCCTTGGCTACGCTGCAAATGTGTGTGTCTGTGTGTGTGTGTGTGTGTGTGTGTGTAACATAAACATTTTGGTTGTTGCGTTATTATTTTATTTTCAAACTCTTTTTAAGTTTAAGTTCAATAACCATTCGGTAAATCTTAACCAGTTGAACGTTTTTGGTAATTTATTGAACAACTTGGCTTTTGTTCAATGAATATGTTGTAGTAAAAAAAATTTGTGTATAATAAAAACAAAATGACAAACTTGATTGTATGCTTAAGGTTTATTTTTTTTTTTGTTGTTTTTTTTTTTAATAAGTTGGCAGCTTTTCAGTTTAGTCTTGAATATCGTTTTTGATATTATTTACACAATGATTTTGTTGGCATTTTTTGTTATTAGTAATAGAGAACTATTGAATTTCTTAATTGGCAGCATATCAAAATCAATTTTAAAATTGTTTATTACAAAAATAACCAGCTAATATGAAATACTTACCATTGTGGACAATTACAACTAAATCAATTTGATTGCTTCGTATATTTGTTTCGGTTATTCTGCTGAAACATTATTGTATCTTCTTTTCCAAAATTATTTTACAAGTTTATTTTTTAGGCTCTATTCAGAAAATAATAAGGCTGACTTTCAAAACGTTCGTGTACAAAATTTGTATACAGTATAGCTACTGTATTTAAATCACATACACATGCTAAAGTTCCGAAACAATGCAACAACTGTAAAACCGATGCCGTGTTTGCTTTCTTACTGCGTTAAAAATACTTGGCGCCGGCGTTTTGAAATGTGATGCTTTGTTCAAACACAAAGCAATTGACGTTTTGGAAGTCAGCCTAAATGTTGCAAGGAACAAAAGAAATGCAAACATCAATTAAATTTTTAACGCATAACGCAAAAGAGATGTCAACGTTCTCCCATCAGAAGTTAACGTTCTCCCATCATTAATGCTGATGTGAGTTACGGCCGAACACAATGAATTTGAAATTTGATAAGAAATTACAAAAGGCGAATGAAATGCTTTTATTCTTATAAAATTATTGCAAGTCTTAACATTTTGCGGAAGTTTTTCAGTTCAGTAAATTGTTCTTGAAATAGAAGACATCTGTATTTAATAAAAAATTCTAAATTTGGAAGCATTAAGGATGCTTTAGCCGACCGTAACTCTAGAAATGTAAATGCTGATGTGTCAGCTGATTGCTTCTGTTATATGCAAAAGCTATGAAAATACTTACTTGACTGAAATGAAATGTTGCCGTAACGTAGCAACCTGCAGAAAATAGAATTTCATTACGAGCTTACGTGACAATTGTAGACAGTGATGGGATGGTTGTATTTTGAATTTCAATGGGGCACAGAAGTCCTTTGCTAGTACTTTTTTTGTTTTGACTAGTTTTAGTTGTTAAATATGTACACATGCATGCTTTATTGAGTAAAGAAAGTTTTCTAAATAATTTTTTTTTCAATATCTAGCAAGAGACTGTACCGATCGTTTGTGCTTATATATTTTATTGTAATGAATTTGATAATTGTTTAAATTATAGTTTAACATTCATATCTATGTATGTATGTACATCATAGTTTTGATTATTAGTGTTACTTATTATTTAAAAGATTTTTTGTATACTTGAATGTATGTATGTATGCACATATGTATGTACATAGGTACAATATATATGAAATTACAAAGTGAGCATATCAATATATGTACATACATACATATGTACATATGTACATACATTCAAGTATACAAAAAGAAATCCTTTAAATAATAAGTAACACTAATAATCAAAACAATGATGTACATACATACATAGATATGAATGTTAAACTATAATTTAACCAATTATAAAATTCATTACAATAAAATGTGTATTAATATGATTCGGTACCTTTTAAATAATATCGTACTATTTCCGAACAATCACAAATATTGTAAACATTTGGAACTTCCATCAACGTTTGGAACAGCTGTTTTGTATTTTATTTATAATTTTCAAAGTGATAAAAAGTTGTAATGGACGACAAGAAATTAATACTACTGGTGAAGGAAAATGAACAATAACAATTCTGCGGGGCACAAGATTTCGGAGAAGAACAGAAAAATATGATTTAATATGTTTAATAAGAATTTCTGTTCTTTTTATGTATGTATGTACATACATATGCATGTCTGCACATTCATGTGTCACGTGACACGTTTTTAAGCATTCTATAACTACAAAAATGTTGGCTCTTACATTACATCAACATTTAGCTTACATCTACGATTTCAACCGTCGGCTAAATAGGCCTTTATTGTGTTGCTGTGATAACTGGAATACGCGCTTATGACGAACTCTGGAGGTCTCTGGTGTTTTCACACACCAACAAATAGTAGTATTTTAGACTTATCGGCGTAGACACACAACATTTAATATAAACAGAGAAGGTTCAGAATAGAACTACGTAGAAAAATAAAAACCACTTGTTATTTGAAGTCAAACTTTTGTCAAATATTTGTTTAACTTGATTTATTCAATCTCTTGGCGAATTAAAACGTGACTGAAATGTAACTTTAAATTATTGTAGCCACAGTCAACAAAGTCAGCTAACATGTGGTTAAAAGCAGGATATAAATGACCATCGACGATGTACATGCTTCCGAAAAACCACGTTTTCCAGTTCTGTTAATTTTTTGTTGATTTTTCTCTTGTTTCTTCAAATATTTATCATATTGAATTGTGTCTGAGTATAAAGTTTTTCTATATAATATTCAATTTAGATTAATTTTCCGCAGTTTGTGTCAAAAACATGTTTTTTGTCAAAATAAAGCCATCGGCATACACACGTTTTACCACCAATTTAGCATTGAATGAATGGATTACGATATTTCACATTTGATTACGATCTTGGGCCGGTTAATTTTCAAAATTTTATTTTGTTACTTTTCAAAATGTGTGTAAAGTCTACCATTGATTTGATAGAAACATCAATGATTTGCAGGCATGTTTTTTTCTTTTCTTTTTTTTTAACAAACACAGCCCCGCCAAGTGATTAGCTTGTCTGCAGATAACAACCAGGATCTCTGGCCGGAATCGAACCGACAACCTCCGGACTACTAGTCTAGCATTGCATAAGGGTATATTAAATGAAGAACGGTTTAAACAATCTTGAAAATTTAATATACTTGCGTTCATACATACATACGTACACACATACGAATACATACATATGCGGATTTCAATTACATTAAATAAATCATTTAATAAATTGATTATTTGAGTTATTCTTTAAATTTTAACCATTTATTCGATAGACTTTAAGAAAAATTTTAAAACCGCTTATTTGACGAAACAACTCTCACAAAAATTTTTGCAATTTATTGGATCAGCTGTGTGGTTTTGTAACCCTTTAATACTGGTAATTTTCTAGAAACACCAACAAAATACAACTGGTTCGGCCAAAGCAGGTTTATAAGCGAGAAATGCTTCGAAGAAGAGCTTTCAAAGGTTTTTTTACTTGCGATCTCTTATTTTGCAGCTCTTATATTTTACATAAAACAGCATTTTTTGGAAGCATCCAAAATGGGCTAAAGTCGCGTTTATTCTGCGACAAACCTTAACAAGCTCTGCCTTCTTTTTGTGCATCTTCGGAGGCGCTGTAAAACAGCGGATCTCGAATGTATGCAATAATTTAATTATTTCTTGATATTTTATATACGCTTAAGTTCGAAATGTAATAATCAGAGAAAAAATAAGACATTCGGCCTAATTGTGCTTGGGGTAGTCGAAAAACACAAAACAAAATTTGACCGATTGTTAACATATTTCAAGCATCAAAGGAAAAATTTAATATCCAGTGACTTCTATCGAAAACTGCGTGTGTTGTATTCAGCCGTGTAGTGGAAATCTAAGTGATGTTTTGGTGAGACATTGTATTAATTTTTTGTCGGACTATTTAAGTGATGAAGGCATAGCACTGGTCACTAAATACTGATCCGGCAGTGATTGATGCTGTCCAAGCTAATGTACACAAACTCGCCCTCCTTCGTCGGTTAGCAGAAACATCGGCGATGTAAAACAATTAATAAAATGCCTGCTAATTCAGCTTAACAAGTTAATGCGTCTACTTAACACCGGAGGCACCTCAACACTGCTATAAAAATTAACATAACGCGCAAAGCAGAGTTGTAAAAGAGTTAAGTCTTCTAAACATTCAACATCCATCTTCTCTCCCTGAGTCGTGGTACAGGGGTCATTCCCGGAGTGCTGGTCCTAATAAAAAAACATTCATATTTGATTTTTTTTCAGACTTACTTTTCAGTTTGGTCGGTGCATGAGCGTGATTTAAAAAATTTCTTCTTAATAGTATTCGATGCAAATAAAAGCAAACAACGAAGGGATGGACAAATTGTTGAAATATTTAAAGAAATACATATGTATGTGTAACTTGCCTTGTCACCTGCTGCAGCTGTCAAATAGCCTTGAATTTGTTGAATTGCTTACTTCGTCCCATATTTGCCTGGTCTAACCAAGAGTCTAAAATTATTTGAAATGTTTGAAATAATTTTGGATTCACTTGTTTATAGTTTTTTCTTATTTCTTTATAACTTTCGATTTCTTTTTGCAATTCGTCTAACATAAAACATGGAGTAGAATCGTAAAATAAATTTAACAACACATTTCGTCAGACTTGTTTTTTTATGTTTTTTTTTTTTTTTAATATAAATTCATTATTATTTTTTTACACATTTATTATATTAGGAAAATATGAATTTCAATTGCAATGCTTTTGAATGAATGTATAAACGAAAATAAAAACAACGAAACAAATTACACAATAGATTAGTTTTGCTGTGTAAAAGTCTTGCAAAAATTGGGTTAGTAAAAGTTATAAGTGCGAAAAATAAAAGCAATAATTAACTAAATACAACGTAGTCAGTCGTACTCACATACACAAATACACAATATTATTATAAAAATTGAAAATTACAAAAGTTAAGGAATATACTCGTATAGTAGTGGAACAAATGCTTAACCATCCATCCATTTATCCATCCAACCAACCAACCATCCATCCATTCATTTCATTTCAAGTGAACGCAAAAAAGGCGAAAGAAAATCAAGTTGTTATAAAATAACTAAATTAAATCAAATTCATTCAGGTGTTAACATTAAGTAACATACAGAAATACACTCACACACATACACATCCCCATCCACGTATGAGTATTAGTATTAGTGCTACTTAAGTCTTAATTTATTTAGAATGTTATTAATTAAAGGTAGTTGTTTGGATAGAATAGATCAGATTAGATCAGATCAGATCAGATCAGATTAGATTAGATTAATTAGCCAGTTTAATGCTATCACAGAAGTAAATAAGAAATTCAAAACTACAACACATAAATTATAATTACACATAAAATTATTAATAAAAGAAAACATAGAGTACATACATATAAACAATTTTACTAAATTACATAAAAAAAATATATAAAAGACAAGTTTAAGTTGACACACATGAGAGAGAATGGAGGGAGCATCGCTTGTTTCACATTAAAATTGACTTTCTTTTTGGCCTTGAAAATTATTTAGTTTTTTTTTTTTTTTTTTTGTTTTTCTTTTTTGCTAATTCATGTTTTTCATTTAAAAATTATTAACAATTTGGCTAAAGATTCTTTGAAGTGTTTAAATTAATGATGCTAAAAAACATCATTTAATATTTCTTACTCATATAACTTCTTTTTCTTCTTTCTTACTTATAAAATACAAGACAAAATCAGTTTGTAGTGGCAAATGTTTGGGGGCGGGGGTGGCGTTTAAGATGTTTCTCCTTTTTTTTTTTTTTTGTTTCTATAGTATTTCTTAAGTAATTTAAATTTAATAATGATGTTCCTGATGTTCTTCGTGGTGATGGACGGGAGCTGTCTTATGGACAACAGCATTAAAGCCATTGTGTTTATCAGCGGTATAATCAACGGTACGAATAGAACCATCAGGTTCAACTAAAGAGTATTGGCCTAAAAAAAAAAGAAAATTTATAATAATATTTGTTAGATTTATTTAGAGTTTTATGGTAAAAATAACTTGCACGAACTAAACTAAATGCTACAATTTATTATATTAAATGGTAATAAAATTAATAACTGTAATAAAAGTGAATTTGCGCAAAAAAGCGATTACAAAACAAGTTGTTCGAATTGCACAAAAAAAAAACAAACAAAAACATTATGCAATTGACGTCACTTCGTATTAGTTGCAAAAAAAATTTTTTTTTTTTGTTGTTTTCTACAGAGGAGCTCTTTCTGCAAAAATATTTTAATTAATTTAATTTTCATAAAATGTTGTATTTGGTTTTACAGAAATCTTTCACCGTTTTGTTTTCTTTGTTTCCATTTATTTTACTGATTGTGGAAAATATTTTTTTTTTTTTTTTGGTTTTAAAACAGTAAATCTTTTTGTGATAAAAACCAACTAGATTCGCATGAAATAAAATGTGTTTGTTTGATTTTTTGTAATTCCTTTTTAATTCTCTTTTAATTATTTTTTAAAGTTAGTGCATAAAGTTAGAGAGCCTTAAGGTGTAATTCATAAATGATTCATAAAAGTTATCGTGGCGTTATTGTACAAACTTTGTATGGGAAATCAAACTTTAACTTTATGAATTGTTTTCGAATTAAACCTCTAGTAACTTTTAAGATTTTCGTTAAGGTCTACTGATGATTTAATTCAAACACAAATGAAATGCAGGCATAAAGAAATTTTTAATATACAACAATTGAAAACTTTCTGAATTGTTTACTTAATGGCTGACTTCCAAAACGTTCGTATACAATGTTTGTATACAGTATTGCTACTGTATTTAAATCACATCCATATGCAAAGTTTGGAAACAATGCAACAACTATAAAACCGATGCCTTGTTTGCTCTCTTACTGCGTTAAAAATACTATGCGGCGGCGTTTTGAAATGGTATACATTGTATAATTATTGTACTGCGGCGTTATGAAATGTGATGCTTTGTTCAAACACAAAGCAATTGACGTTTTGGAAGTCAGCCAATCTAATATAACAATACACTTTTTTATCACTGTGCATTCAAAAAACTAAAGAATAATTTCTTTAACATTGATTTACATTTTTTACGTTGAACTTTCCATTTACGTCTGTTTTAGTAAAAAAAAACGTTTACGCATCTCTCTGAATGATTATGATTACTTTTAGGAGTCCCTGCAACAAAACCGATCAAAAGGGAGATTTATTTATTGCTTTGCCGTATAAATAAATTTATTGGCAACGAAAACTTGACTAATCGTGTAAAAAGGTTTTAAGAAAAATAAACAGCTTCATATCGAATAAAAATTATGAGTTTAAGATTTTGCTTTTTTAGTCCCCAGCTCTTGCTTAAGAGAGATGAGCTGATATTAGCAACTAACGAAATTTAGCAGCATATGGCAATTTTCAAAAACATACATTTTTAAAAATAAATTGTTTTATATTGAAAAACGAAAAAAATAAATAAATTGATATATAAAACAAATTTTTAATCTCATCTATTGCTAATCGCTGTCTCTATAGAAAAGATCAATTCACATCAAATAAAAAGTCTCTCTATGAAGAGCGGGTGTACGTGGGATCAAGTAATTTTGGAAATTAAGTTCAAATTTCCGAAATTTAATTTGAAACTTTAAAATTTCTAAATACTAATCAACAGTCTGTTTTCAAAAAAAAAATCGAGGATCCCAAAAAAAGTATACAAAATAGTTTTTAGTTCACAAACGGTTTTTATTGAGATTTTTAAAAGAACTTTTCATCTTCTGTATGATCAGCATATTATAGCTGATTTGGTTTGACACTAAAAAGACATCAGAATTGATTTTTTAAATCTCCTTTTTAATAATTTCAATTTCTAAATTTAAATTCTTAAAGAATGAAAGGTTGGTTAAAAAGGCTTTGCGTACTAGAGTTCTTTATTAAATTATCACTATCACTATTATAAAGAGTCCTATTGTCCACGGGCGGTAGTGTCATAAAGTCCACGGACATTAGGACACAGTAAATAGTATATAAACATGTTCACGGCTCTTCGGTCACTACACATTTTGAAATGCCACAAATTTTAAATTAATGCATTATTACGTTAAATTAATGAATTATTTCATTAATGATGTTAAAGAAAAACAACAAGGGGCGAACAGTTCCACATTGTACTTTAATGAATATTTTCATTGAATCAAAATATTTTCGTTTATAAATCACGATTCACTGAAATTTTTATTCATTAAAATTAAGTTAAATAATTTTTTCAGTATTATATATGTCGTCATTTGTTGATAAAATAACTGTAGATTCAAAGTTTTATCATGGGCAAAATTATCAAAACACACATTTTATAAAAATTCTAATAAAAAATCATGACTAAAAAATTTTAAAACTTTCGTAATTTTAATGAAAAATAAATTGTTGCTGTCTAAATTCTTTATAAACTTAATCTATTTTTTATTTTAAATTTTACGATCTCTTCTTGTTTTTTTTTTTAATTAGGACCAGCACTCAGGGGTGACCCCTACGTATGCAGTGCACTTAGCCGGAACTCAGGGAGAGCGATAGGATAGAGAAGATAGATATTGAAAATTTAGAAGACTTAATTCTTCCACAACTCTGCTTTGCGCGTTATGTTAATGTTTTAAGGCAGTTTTGAGGCGCCTCCGGTGTTATGTAGACGCATTAACTTTGTTAAGTTGATTGACTTGCTCTGGGCAGGGTTTGAACCCAGGCCCCAAGTCATTGTTTGCTTAGTAGTCAACGCGCTAACCACTTCAGCCAACACCACCCTCAAATGTTCAACTCAGTTATATAATGAGCCTGAGGTCAGTTTTTGTGAAAAAAAAACTTTATAAAAAAATTTATTATCAAAATTTCACTATTGAGAATTTTTTTGTTATTATTAGAATTATTTTTTTACCAAGTTTTTGGGGTGTCCATTGTACCCTCACAGAAAAACTATATTCCCTTTGGCTGTTCTCATGGTTTTGTAATGTCACAACATAGCGACCAGTATCAACTAATATTCGCTTTTCAATTATCAAATAATGATCGTGCTAATAATTCACTTTGCTTATGGAATTCTAATAATAAACACAATAATATTATATACGATCATAATATGATAACTAGTAATAAAAATAATCATACTTTGTCTAATATATGATTAAAAATAACAATAGCAGAAGCCAAGAAAAATTTTAAGATCTGCTACTGATATTAACGTGTTGTTCAAAATATCACTGATCTTATTTATCTAACAGAAAATGTTATCGAATTCGCAGATAGTAAAGATCCTTCTACTTTTTTATAAAGCATTTTTTGTTTCAATATAAACTAAATGAGAATTCTATCTCAAACATTCGATAAGAAATTAACAAATTTTTTTTATCGTAACGCAATCACTACGCCGCACGATCAATTTTTTATAGTGTTAAATAATTTATTCTAGGATCACTGGGGACACTCCAAAAATTCATTTAAATTTGTTTGCCCCCAGAACACTTTTCTGCTCTATTTCCGAAATAAAGAATTTAACTATTGAACTTGTTCTCTCTATGCAAACTTACCTTTGACACTGTCACCCTCACGAGTTTCATGTTGCGATTTTACATCACCGGTATGGAAATCATTGACACCATATTTGAAAGCATACTTTGGAGGAGCCTAAAAAAAAGAAGAAGATGCACGAAAGATAAGCACACTCGAAATAGTCAATATGATGAATTGTTTAAATTTGCACGAAATTTTAGTGAAAAATTACATTAAAAACTCTTTACTTACATAATAGTCGACATGTTCATCTTCATGATGTTCTTCATGGCCATAGCTGCTGTGATCATCTCCCAGTGATACGCGTTCGAGTTGATGACCGTGACCATAATCATGGGCTACTTCCGTTTCATAGCCATGACCATGACCCTCGCTTTCATAATAATGTTGTTCCAAAGGATAAGCCAAAGTTAGACATAAAGCCGAGGCGAAAATAACAAACTAAACGAAACGATAGAAATTATAATTTTAGTTTAAAAAAAGATGCGTAATTATTTTGCTTCTTTTAATTTAATTAATTTTTTTATTTAAATTATTGTGTATTTATTTCAACGACGTTTCAACAGTAAACTTTGAATCGATTCCGCAAAATTCTTTTCATAAAGCTGCTTGCGTCTTAAGTCTTTTGTTATTCTTTTTTTTTTTTTTTTTTTTTTTTTGTTTTGCATATTTTTACACATTTTCTAATTATTGTTTTGAATACGTTTTAACACTTTTTTTTTTTTTGCTTAATTTATTTAATTTTTCCATTGTTTTGTTTCATTATTTTAATTTTTCAGTTTTCATTTTATCCTTATGACTGAAAAAGGCTCACCTTAAGGGCCATTTTATTGTGAAAATTTATTTATTTCTATATATATTAATAACACAAATTAACTCTAGAGATCACTGTATTAAAGCTGATCTTTTTTTCTTATCGTTTTTGAAACGTATTAAAGGAAACGTTGTTAACCAAATGAATTTCCACCACGGAATAATATTGTTGCATTGAAAATTTGTTGCTTTTATATATTTAGGAAGAAATTGTGTTCGGCTTAACCATAAAGCCAACTAACGTTATGGAGTATTCAGCCAGCAGACGGTCATGCAGGCAAAACAGTAGGCAACAATATTTGCTGTTGCAGCAGAAGCAACAGCAACAATTCTACACATATACAGTCAATCATAGACAGTTAGACATACACAGACACATACTTGTTTATAGTAGAGAGCAGCAGCAACTAAAATTTTTATTTAACAACATTCACAAATGAAGCGCAGCAAATGCAACAACAACTTAAAAAAATTCCAAATACGAAATGCATTCAAAAATAAATAAACTATTTTAAAATCGTTTGTGTTAAAAAATAAACAGCACACATACACACACACACACATACCCATTCGTACTCTATTGTGTTTTATAGTTTTTTGTTTTTTTTTTTTGTTTTTTGTTAATAATAATGAAGAAAAAAAGTATCATAAGAAAAGTCCATGTTTATGAGAAGGGGGGCTGGCTGGCTGGCTGGCTGGCTGGCTGGCTATTGCATATTTTTGAACGTCGTTTTCTTTCTCGTTTTCTTTAATATATTTTTTTTCTCTGCAAGTTTTCAATATATAAAACCGATCTCCTTTCATACATACATATGTGCTTCTTGCATATACATATCTATGTACAACCATATATAAAACATTTATTCCATGTACAATATTACACATTGACCATATTTTTTGTATATAGAGTAACACCTATATTTGTGCAAGAAATTAAACCAAAATTATAAAAAGCTTTTTAGAGAATTTTATTCAAGTGTTTGGGCCATAAAGATAATCGTACATATCTCTCGCTGTTTACACTCGTTAAATGTGTATCAAATAAAGCGTCATTGCGGTGGTATAATTAATTTATAAGTGATTGGCTTTTTATGCAAGAATGATCACATTTCTATATCGTTTGTGTATGTATGTATGGAAGTTTGTATGAACAATTATTAATAATACATAATTGCAATATACTCGTCTATGAGACTTAGAAAGTATACTTCGAAACACATACATACATACCAATAAAATTTTAGGTGTTCGTACTAACAGCTCACTATTATTATCATTTATATTGTTTATAGTGACTGCACCAAAAGACAGATTGTTATATAAATTAATTTGGGTATTAACATTAAAATTTATTAAATGCAAACATTTTATGTCAATTCATGTGTAAAATTATAAAATTAACAAAAAGTTGGGGTTCAGAAGGAAGTCGACGATGAATCTAAATGTTGCACACAGTAAAATAATTAAACAATTTGTATGTTTGTTCATTTTTTTCTTTACGAAAAATGCTCGATAAGAAATTTAAATAGTTTCCAACTTAATATCACTTGTTTTGTCAAACAATCAAATCACTTTTTCCAAACTTTCTCATCACTTTTAAAAGGTGTTTATATCAATAAAAACACACAAACCTTAAATAATTCTTTAGCTACTTGAGGTTAGAAAGAAGAAACTGATAAAAGCGATTATAATAAAATTAGTAAAAAATAATAAATCACTATTCATTAATTAAATATTTAAAAATGGAAGTATGTATTTCAGCAAAGTTTATGGTTTAAAAATTGATATTTCACTTCTTGTCGTCAACACCATTCTAAGTTGGAAAAATTTTAAACAGGAGAACTGCGGCGATGACTTCGATAGTGTTGTTTTTGACTCTTTTCTGGTAAATTTTCTGTTCAATTAAGTGAAAAAATATTAAAGTAAAATTAAATTAGCCAAAAAGACTCGCAAGAAAATTTACTTTAAAACGAATCTTATAACATTATTTTATCCAAAATTATTTAACAATTAAACTTAAAGTTGCATCCAACGCAAATAGTAAAAAAAAACTTTAGGAAATGTACAAACAGAAAAATATTGAACATTCAGTTCTTTTCCTTCTGTGAATCCTAATTCAGATTTAATTGAACAATTACGAATTTCAGATATAATTGCCGACAACTCCTGCAAAGATTGTGACTTCAATTGCCAGACAATATTAGCAAAAAAAAATAATAGCAATAAAAAATATTTAACCTTAAATTGCAAACAAAAACATTGTGACAAACTGGACACGAATTCCCAAAATAAATGAAAACTAAAACAGCAAAAAACACAAATAAAAATCTGCAAAATACATCCAACAACATTCAGCCAGAAAAAATTGTGTGGGAATTAAAGGTAAATTATTTACAACAAAAACCATCAAAAACAACAACAACAACATTAAAATCGATGTGATTTTACAAATCCCTTCAATTTAGGTCAAACGTTTGTGATAAAAGAAATTAAAAAATAATATGAATCAAACGCCCAACAGTAAAACTGAGTCACTAAATGAAGTTAAACTGTAATTTATGTATCTCGATTGTTAATGCTGGCTGATATTTCATCGATACAAAAATGAGTTTCTTTTTATCTTGTTGTTTTTTCTAGCCAAGGTCTCTTTTAACAAATTGCACTAAATTTGTGCTGCAATAAAAATTGTTAAATAAAACAGATACAAAAAAAAAAATAGAAAACAATAGCAACCATAATTACCTAAATAATATTAAAGACAGATGTGTAATAAACTAAACAAAATTAAAAACTTGTTAAATAATTAAATACAAAGTTACTCTGAATGGTTGAATATTAAAAATGAACGAATGAATAAATGAATGAATGCACTATTTAGCGGACAAGCTAATTAATCATTAACGTCTTTTATTGTTTTGCAAACAATTGTTGATTTATTTAGGTATGAGTGTATGTTTATATGTGTTAACAATTATGAGTGTGTGTGTATGTGATATATATTACATATATCTTATATCTTGAAATTTTTTGGCTGTTTTAACTGACTGGTTTTTACATTTCTTTGTATTTTGTAATCTGAGAGGCAGGCAAAGTTGCTGCCTGCATTCGTTATGAATTTGAATGATAATAAAATTTCAATAGATTTCAAATGGCGTCATTTTGCTTTTCATTTATAATTTGATAATATTTGAATTTCCGAGTAAAAAATGAACAGTTTTTCCAGCAAATTATTAAAAAAATTCCAGAGATTTTAAAAGAAGAAAAAAAAATGTTTGTGTACTAACGCCGCTATGCATAATAAAAACTGAGCATGAGGTTAGCAAACATAACAAAACTAAACTGGATCTTTTGGAGTTTTTCAACATGTCGATTAAATCAGAATAAAGTCATGAGTACCAACTAAAATCTACAGTGATATTCAGTGTCAAATTGTATAAGAAAATTCGTTAAACTTCAGTTCAATTTCGTTACTAATTAAAAATTTAGTGACAACTAAAAATTGCTGTTGTTCTTCCATCATTTTTATTTAGAAAGTTTATTTCAGTTGTGTCCTTCCACCCACCCTACTTTTCCTTGCACGAACTCTCGCTCTCGCTCTCTCTCTTTTTCATATTTAAATTAGTTGCCACTAATTTTATATTACAGTACAGTTAAAGTCAGTCTTTGTTAAAAAAATTTACCTCACAGTTATTTTATATATAAAATCTTTAATTGCATTTTCTACTGTTCTTCAGTGTCCAACAACAATAACAACAACAACGTCATAACGCAATCTTATAAAATGTGAAATATAAAGCCATACTCTTATATAGTTTTTGTTTTTGTGGTCCTTTAAACGACAACTTCTTTTAAAAATTAATTTGATGTTTGTTTTCATGCTGTTCATCTTAAGAGTCAAAAAAATTTAAATCCTTAATAAAACAGTTTGTTGTTTGTCCGTCTGTAAGTTTTACATTTTGTCCATCTTAACGCATTTGATACAATTGCAGGTGCATATTTTCATATTAAGAGCAGCTTGTTCGTACGATCTACAGTACGTATTTTGAACATTGTAGCATTTTCATGTTTTTCTTCTAAAATAAAAATTGAAGAAAAAAAAAAACTTAGATAAAAACATTAGCATTCACATACATAAAGTTTGCTTCACATCAAATATTGCACTTTTTAGTAGTAGTAGTTTTTTTATTAAGTCTTGTAGCCCACACAATTTTACCCAGTTACCCATATTTTTTTTTCGTTTTATATTTATTAAGTCTACACATCTGTTCGTTGGTGGTTTTCTTTGGCAATTTATAGCATAAAAACGAAAACATAAAAGTCACCGCAAATTTCAAAAGACATTATGATCGCATGTATATGAAATACACTAAGAAATATTTTTAATTGAAATGGATTTTTTTAAATCCAGAATAGGAAACTCTCGAGTCCTTTTCAGTTCCGAGTGTGTGGAAAAGTTTTAATCAGCAAAGCAGATCACAGCAGAAATTAGAGAAATTTTGTACGATGAACTATTAAGATGTTGCAGTGAAAATGGACACTAAGAGAAATTTCCAAAAGCTAGAATTGTCAAGGACGTTGCAACACTATTTTATATGCCACAACGTCTATTGTTGTTATAACCTCCATCATTCGGATGGACACCGTCTTTAATGTTGCAGTTATGATTCATTACATTCAGAATAATTTTATTTATGAGTTGTGATTTTGGGAAAATGTACATTAAAAATAGTAAACAGTTTCAAAATCTATATGAGTGGCTTATCCAGCACTTCTCTGTTCAAGACATCGAAAATAATTTAAAAAATTCTTCTGAATACTCCATAAGTTTTTCATAATCTTTGTGTTGGAGACCAAGACTGAAATTGCCGTGGTACTGCTGGTAGCAAAAATTAGTAATTTGTTTGCAAACACCGTCAAATGTTCTATTCACTTTCAATGTTTAATTTCTAACACAATTTCTTTCACTGCATTTCAGCTTCTGTTTAAATCATTTTGGGCCATTGTAAGTCTTTTACGAAATAAAGTAAAATGAACCAAACAAAAAAATATATTTTCACCCGATGACATGAATGAACTGCTTGCTTGCTGGCTGACTGGTTGGCTGGCAAACATGCCATGTTATTATATTCACATTATACACACTGTGAATATTATAATTTTAACTTTTTTAACAAGTGATCGCACCAACGCTTGTCAGACTCGAACGACAAAAAAGAAAACAACATAAAAGGGTCTTTATATGCTTCAATGCAACATGATATGCAACATTCAACATCGAAAAGACACAAGCAATTGCAACCGCACATTTGAAGTGAATGCATGGGAAACTATTTATTTGAACAAGTGGATCCACTCTCACACTATTGAGTGGTCGTCGGTTGTCGACAACAATTGCAACAATTACAATTGTGTACAAAACCAGTCGAACAATAATAATTGTATCCTTATATGCTTATTAAATACAGTTAATGTTGCAAATATCTCAAAGCAAAAGAATCAGCAGCTTGATTTATGTTTGGAAATCAACTTGTGAAAATTGCTCCAGTTAAATTCAGCTGCATTTTGTTGCATTATTTTTGCAACAACAAAAAAAGTTAGTTTGATCAACAAAAAAAAAAACTAAATTGCAGTTAAAATTTTATTTAATTTAAATAACTTTAAACTAATTTATAAGACAATTACTGAAAGCTATTTATTGAACACCGTCCCAAAATTACTGACTGCTGCAATGCGACTTTTCATCACAAACCGGAATTAATTGTTTCGCATGACGTTCGCGTAATAAATTTGTGTCTCAATTTCTAAATTTTAAGCAGGTTTTTTTAATTTTTTTTTTAAATAAAATATTGCCAATTATGGTCAAAGAAATGAGTTTGCCATGCGTGTGTACATGGAATGTGGTTTTCTGAGGATTTATTCCACAAAACTTGACATTAAGTGTGTAAAACAAACTGTGAAATGCTGCAAAATCAGTAAAATATAAAGAAATTGGCACTCGATGGGGGGAAGGTACAGCATCAGAGATAACTGAACGGACCATCTACGTTTAAAAGATGCTGTCATTGGAAGGGACCAAGTGGACAAATTTTAAAATACTCAATGACTCCAAATTTTCTGAATCTTAGTAAATCAGCAATTTTTTTATAGTGTTCTGATCCACTTACCAGTGTTTATTTCCACACTCTTAGTGCGAATCTTAAGTTTAAATTGGCTTAAAATTTGGCAATGTACACGAAGTTGTTTGGCTACATCAGACCAAATGTACCACAGATCGGAGTATGAAGCAGGGTGGTCAGACTCATTTTGCCCCTTTCCGCCAAATGCAAAGTCAAAAATCGCCAAAATCGCCACAGCCATTTTTGTTAGTTTTTGATAATAAAATATATTTTTTAATAAATAAAATTTTTTTTATAATCCAAAAAAAAAATTGTTCTGAATGGTTAAAATTCGTCAAAAATGGTCTTAACACACCACCTACACGAGCAATCAATTTGTTGTCAAACATATGAATATCTCAAATTTCATACATAAAAATACCAGAATGAAAAATATACTATTTTTTTATATTGATTTGAACAATTTTAAAAACAAACTCATGGCTCATCAAAAATAGCCAAAAACATCGTCAACTATTTTATAAAACGCCACAAATAGCGCCATGTCACCAAATCGAAAATTTCGACGCCAAAGGGGGTTTTAAATGCGCCATGTTTGGCCAGAAATCGCCACTTCTTACAATTTCTAGAAAATTGCGAAAATCCTCTAAAAAAAATTCCACAAATTTAAAAGTATTGGACCAGCCGGACTTGGATTTAGTGCAATGAAATAATTGTAGACAGACGGGTTTGGTCTACATGCACAGACCACTTTATAAATATTATGAGTGACAGTGCTATCGAAGAATAACACCTCTCCAACATAAAAAAAGTAATTAAAAGTTTTTATTTAAAGTTTAAAGGATCCTCAAATTTTTAAAATGTTTTCTTGGAAACCTTTCCCCAACTATCTTTCATTTCGAGCGTAACGTATGAAACGCAACAATATTTTGGTGTAACCAATTAAAATAATAAAGATTGCGTAAATCCAGTCAATCACTGTTTAGAGGTTTCAATTTCTCCACATCTAAACATCCAAAAAAAAAAAGAAAAAAATTATGATCAACATCATTAACAATTTCTGTTACATATTTTGTTCGAACATTGAACTTTTTTTTTCGTTTTTGGTCTTTGAAAGGCATGTCTTTTTCGATATAAAAACGAAAGACATGCCTTTAAAAATTGCCTGATTTTTACAAATTAGGATCTTGACAAGATAGACTGGTTTAAACATACTTTTACTGATCCACAAATTATTTATAAGGTTTTGAAATGTGTAAACTACACTCTCTCTCTCTCGAGTGTATGTATGCAAGTAAATAGTGATTGTTTGTGTGTATGATTGTGCTTAAAACTCTAAACAACATAATTAGTTTATAATTATTTAATGTCTCTGTAAAATAAAAATCAAGCTTTATGATTTTGTCACCCGAATGCATTTCGACTCAGTGCAAATGGATTTTGTATTTTTGACACATATTTTTTTTAAATTGGAATTTTTTTTTTTAATTTTATTAATATTAGTGTTTGTAAACTGCTGATGATGGTTGTTTAGTTTTTGTCTATCAAACAATTCACTTCCTAGCCGCCAAGGCAGTTTAAGATGTGTTTTTTTCTCTTCTTACTTACGAGCATTTTTAATTTTGCAATGTGGTTTTTATTTTGGCTGCTGGCTCTAGTGTTTTTTTTTTTTTTTAATTTTTTATTTCTTCTCTTAGATAGTTTTGTGGCAGCCAGTCAGTTTGTGTTTTTTTTTCTTTTGTGAGTCCATACAAGTGAGTGAGTCTGTCTGTGTGATTATTTGAGTAAAATACTTGTTTATTTGCCTGATTAATTAACGTTAACATATGGCGAATGTGAATGAGATATCATGCCACATACATAATATTGTTTTTAGTTTTAATTTTATTCGTATGTAGTAGCTGCCATTTCAGCTGCTCATGTATATGGGTTTTTTTATTTTATTTTCTAAGCAAAAAATATCACAACTACTTCCTTGGTATTAGCAAACAATGGCAAATAAATATCTTGTTATGAATATTTAAAATATAGTATTTAAAATAAAAAAAAAACCTCTTAACAATTTATGTGATTATTGAAAGTATAACTAATTAATTGAATTGATATAAAAGAAAACACATAGAAATAAACAATCAAAGAGTTACATGAACAAATAAAAATGGGTTTTATAGCTAATGGATGCAGACTGGCTTGTTATCCTTTTAATTTCCAATTTAAATTGTCTGTGTATGGATTCTTCTCTGTTATTAAAATTTTATTTGTGCTGCACAAATCTATTTTATTTATTTAGAAATGATTTTAGTGCAGTAACGAGCAACAGTAACAAATGGATGCCCTACAGTCAGTCACCAATGAACTTTTTCATTATCTCCTGTACGTTGTCGAGTAACTGCAAAATAAAGTTTTAAGCATCGCCGGAAAATAAATCAGAGTTCTATTTTATCGCTTGAAAGATATTTTCTTACAATTATCTTCCACGTATTTCTTCTCTAATTACTGAAAATGTCAGTGATACATCATGTTCAAGAATCGTGAGTGGTAAAAAGAAAACATATATGTTTTTTAACAAGAATTTAACACAGATTTTCCTTAAAAATATTTCTTTGAAGTACGTGTCACTACAGGATACGTACAGATGTGTTACAGATTAATGTAGGAACATGCCTTTTGGCTTAAGCCCACTGTGCTCTTAACACCGTTTGTATATATGTGTTTAGCATCCCCGAGCCATCCCGTGGGGCGCACAAGTGTGACTAATGGTGATTCCCATATAGGATCATCACTCCTTACCCCCGGTATACACTCTCCTGAATGGGCTTAACGGCTCACGTTGTACCAGTGTTAGGGTACTGGTCAAGCTTCGAAAGAGAAGCCCTAGGAATTAACTTTCTATCAATTTTGGTTTTAGACAGAGACCTAAGGTACCTTTTCAAATTGTACTAGACTAACATAGATTCCTACTTACTTTTTCTATCTTTGAATTCAACGTCTGGCAATCATTGGCTTGTTGAATTCAACGTACCAGTTCGTTGATGTTAAGAAACCATACGTTGAAACCGTACGTTGATTTTTAAGGATTTATTCCTTGATCCAACGTATTCATACAACAAAATCAACGCATATTACTTCAAATCAAGAAAGAGCTTCTTTGAATCAAAGTATTTGTTCGTTGTAAATGTAAATGAACGAGTTTCTTAAATTCAACGTATTAAAAGATAAATCAAAAAACTAATTCATTGTTTAATTCAACGAATAAAATAAAAATAATGGTTTCCACGTTGAGTTCATAAATACATAAAATTTTACTTTTAATTTCAAGGAATATTTTACTGACACAAAGAATTTAATTCCAGGAACGGTTGTTTATTGAATTTATGTAAAACTGTTTTTTCAGTGTTTGCGATCAAGCGAAAAATTTCTTCACATCTTTTTTTAGAATAAAAACTATTTTACTTTCATAAATAGAGAAAGAAAATTAATGAAAAATTTTCACACATTACTTGATTGTGCAATCAATTCGTAAAAACTTCCCAATAAAAAATGTAATTTTGCGAATGTTCCAACATGGTTTTTTTGCAAAGTTGTTTTAAGTTTAATTATTTCATAATTAGCGAATGGTTTTTATTTTAAACTTTGACATGGTGCTGCTGAAAATCAATAAAAAAATTTATAAAAAAAAATTTTAATTTTCATAAACAAACATAACATTAACGAAAGACTTAAGAAAGAAACTTTGTATACATTCTATCACTTCAAGTTGTTTCTCAATTTCCGAATTAAATTTTTAGTATTTTTATATGAACGTGTCAGCAACGAGATTGTTTAATATTTAAAACTTTTTAGCAATTAAATTTACATATTTTGCTGCTTCCGAATTTCGTTCAGTTTTTTTTTTCTTCAATAATTTTTTTAAAAAATTGTCACCCTGTTATTTATGTGAAGGAAACAAGCAGCCAGAAACAAAAAAACTATTAAACAAAATATACAGAAAATTGTATGTGGTATCAATAAATCTCAATATTTTCCCCCTTTAAACCGGATATTATGAAATTATCCAGTTTGCAATTTTTTTTACTTAATTTTTGTTTCTTTTCTTCACCAACAACT
Organism: Lypha dubia; assembly: GCA_947311025.1. Classification (NCBI taxonomy): domain Eukaryota; kingdom Metazoa; phylum Arthropoda; class Insecta; order Diptera; family Tachinidae; genus Lypha; species Lypha dubia. The sequence goes on from OX371263.1 coordinate 54,743,217, forward strand.
GCAGGTTGAATGTGTCTGTACTAAATTTTATTATGCCAGTTTTTCAATCAGTAGATTTTCGTTTGTTTGTTTGTTTGTTTGTTTTTCTTAACTGAAATATTCAAAAAAAAAAAAAAAAAATGCTGTTAACCAGATTTTTTTCATGTTTCTTCAATGAAATCAATAAAATGTAGAAACCAGCTTCACATGTGATGTCATATGAAGCAGAAATAAAAAACTTTCGTTAAAGGAAAACTATTTTATTATGTAACTTAAAAAATAAATAAATAAATAAAAGTAAAAAATTTTCTGTGTGGTTTATTGCAAAGGTTGTGGTCAAGGCTGTTCAAATTTTCCGTTAAATATTTATAGTTTTCCTGAAAAATAAAAAGCAATATTTTATGCAAAATAAAAACAACAACCAAAAAAAAACGTCTTTATAACACAACTGTCACCAAATCAGGCCATTGTTGGTAGTAATGAAGTTCACTATCAGAATGTCTAGATGATATCAAAAAGCTGGCAGGTGTATTTATTTTAACTTCCACCCAACACAATTTCTTTACATTGTATTGACGCCAGATTTTATCGAAAAACTTTTCCAAAAATTTTTGGGAAATGAGCCAACATACGCACGCACACACACACACTGGCCAAAGCGCATTTAATATTAGGTAACCGTTAAGACTCACCAGCATTTAAAATACATAAAATATTGTTTTTAATTAAAACTTTTTGCCATATCGAATTTTTTTATTATTTAGGAAAGTAAATTTATATTTATTTTGCTTGATTTATATTCAACATTTCATCACAATAAACACAAATTAATTATAAAACAATTTAAGCAATTCATTTAGCTGTTAAATGATAAAACGCACACTCACACAAACTAACGCAAAAAGAGATATGAAAATTATAAATGCCCGTTTGTGTTCCGTGCGTGTGAGTTTGAGTGTGTGTATGTGATTATTTTATTTCATTTTGCAAATTGCTATAGAAGTGAAAAAACTATCAGCAATGTTTGTAATTTATTTAATTTAGTGTTTAAAAAAGCGTAAAATTGAAATTCAAACAAACAAACAAACAAACATTAGAAAAAATTGCATACAACCAAATTTGTACGAAATAGTTGCATTAAATATAAATTATGAAAAATTACTAAAAACTCTTATTATTATTATTATTTAAGTATTTTTACTATTTAAAATACTAGTGAGTGAATTTTTAATTCGGCACTTCAATAAAAAAAACAAAATTTCCAAACAACAAATATTTTGAGTACTGCCAATCATATCCAATAAAGCAAATATGTTTACATGAACATGTGTTGATTAACCACTTACCGCAATTGCTTTTGTTTAAAATGTACCGATTTCAAATTTTCAACTACAAATGATAATGTTTACCACAAAACTAACACACATATAAAATTTCATAAATATTTGCAACAACATGATTGAAATCAAAACATAATCGGGATACCTTTTTCTAAAGTAATCCGAAACAAAAAAGAAACCACCACAGCAAGTTTTGAAATCTGCATTTAAATCTTGATTACATACGTTTTTATAGGGTTTTCTCATATGAAATGAAAAATGTAAATAAATTTAATGAATTTATTTGAAAATAAAAAAAAATCCTTGGAATTTTTTACTCCACTGTTTGTGCAAATCCCAGTGTAATTGTGTCATCGTTAAAGGAAAAGACAGTATACAGTTTTTCGCTGCAATAAAATGCATATCAATTAATGCAGCAGCATCCAATTATACTCAGAAAATAAAAGTCTAGTGAAAAAAATTGTAAATGCCCGAATATTTTGGTTTCAATCACAGGTAAATTCAGTATTTCGCCATGTCGGTTGGAAAATGAAAAACGGCCTTAAACTATTGCATTGAAAACAACAATACATTCCTTGGGGCCATTTTTCCTTTTCCACCGACACGGCCAGATACTGAATTTGCCGGTCATTGAAACCAAAATAGTCGTGCATATACAATTTTGGGTATTTATTTCACACTTTATTTTTTGGGGGGGACTTAGTTTATTTCGGTAACTGTTCGGCGCAAACACTTCTAACCTCATGGTGATTCTAACAGCGGCAGTCGTTTATTAAAGGTTTTTTGCATTGCCGGCCTTCGTCGGTGATCAAGATTTTTTTCCCTTCCGTGGAATCTTACTTATAATATAGTCAAAAGATAGTTTTTGATATAAAGTGTTTTTGGGATATAATTTACTTATACGGTTTTGGGACCATTTTGCATTTGATAAAAGGCCACAAACCAAAAATGAAAAATTGCCCCAAAAATATTTATTGTTGTTTTTAATGTAAAAAGTTTGGGGCCATTTTTCCGTTGGGGGCCATTTTTCAGTTTGAGACCATTTATCATTGGGGCCATCTTTTATTCTTGAGGCAAAATGGCTTCAATGAAAAATGCAAAATATAAGGAAATCGGAGCCCACTTGTACATATTTGAAAAATCAAGCTCTAGGCATTGCAAAAAATCCAAAATTTTGCAATAACTTATCTTAGAATCCTAAAATATCGAATGCAGGTCAGATAGTCAGCTTCCTTAATATTAAAATCAATTTAAAGAAAATGTTCTTAAGAAATTTTGACAAGAAGCCAAAATTTCGCTCGCCCCGAAATCTATTTCTAAAATTTTCAGATGCACTCTTAAAAGTATTTAAATATTAAAACTTAAAAACTTTAAAGCAATCAAGCATATCATTAAATATGAAAAAAAAAAACTGAAGCAAAAATTTCCTTACTCAATACTAAAAAAAAACCAAACTTACAACAATTCCTAATAATTTCCAAAAAAAAAAAGAAAAACAAGAGCTTTAAAATAACAAATAACACAGAAACACCTACAATTTCTTTCACTTTTCATTTGTTTTATTTTGTTTTAAGCCATAATCAAAAAAAAGAAAAATTGAAATTTATGTAGGCTATAAAAATATAAAATAAAGTAAAAATTAAACAAAAAGGAAAAAAAAATCAAATGCAACAAAACTGTAACAGCAATAAATACAGGGTGACCAGATGTATATTGAGAGCTTTTGTTATTTTGCAAAAACTCTTAAAGTTTCCAATGCCACAATCATTCAGTTATTCGTTTCATGTCTTCAGCACACATACACAATGTACACACTTATGGATGTATGTATGTATGTCCATCCAATTGTTATGTAAAATTCCATTTCATTTGTAAGTATAAAAAGTACACTTCGTAGTCATTATGGCTTTAGTGACCAACTTAGTTATCAGACTCTGTTTGAGGCTTAAGCCGAAATGAAGAAAACATAGCTGAAGTGGCAGCTAGTTTTAAAGAATACCCAAAGGATCTCTTGATCGCTACTAGATATACATCTATGTATGTAGTATACTAATCTATAGATCCGTAGAGTTGGAAATTTATTTATACGAAATAATATTATATTCCATAGATAATGACACCAAAGGAAACTTCAAAACAGAGCCCCAGAATCAATTAGATTTGATCTCACTGTTTTAAGTTCGCTTAAGATTTTCCTTCTATCGTTCATATCTTCTGTTCACCCTGTTTGTGCACAGGCTTTCATAAAAAAAAACTATTTTAAAATACATGTATGTATGCGTGTACATATCGATGAATATATTAACACGTTTAAAGAGATTTAAAACTTCATTGTAGCTACAAACACACACACACATACATAGAAACGTAATAGAGGAAAGATATGCACACAAGCAATTTGCAATCAAAGAATTGGCCTCAATTCGCGTGAAAATTGTGAACACTTTTAAAATAAAATAAAATAAAACATAAAATAGTACATCGGTAATCTGCAATCAAAATGCTATCAAAAGTATGCGAAATATTTAAATACTTTATCCAGACTGTAGTGTTAACCCTCGTATGAACATATATATATATTTTTTTTAATTTTTTTTTTTAATTTCTTTAGCACAGTAGTGGAACATTACAAAATTTTTTTAGCGTAAAACTTAGTTGTTTAAAATTGTTAAAATATAAATATAAAAAAATTTTGCATAATACAACAAAAGAATTTCGATGTAAAACATTAAAACCCCCCAAAAAAAATGCAAAAAAAATATATAAAATTATAATTTCTTTTTTTTTTTTTGCATAAAACAAATATACATATAACGATCCTTAACTGCGAAAAAAGGTTAAGCGACATGGTTTTTATTTTATATTTTTTTACAAATGAATTCGTTTGCAACATTTGCATCATATCGTGCAATTTCATGGTCACGCATGGAACTGTTACGTATTTTGCATAAAATCAATTTTAGTTTAAAGCCTAGTACTCTGTTCGAATTTGTGGAAAATTTATTATTTTACTTGGAAATATGATATTTAAAATGTGGTGTATAAATTGATATTGTATGTTCAGTATGAAATAAAACCATCTTGCTCTATCTCGCAGGTATTTTAAAATGTTGCCATGCACATTTCATATGTTTATCCACGAAAAAACAGAGTACTACTATTGCAAAATTTTTTCACGATTTAATACAGAATATAATACCGGGCTTAAGAGTGAAAAGTAGCTTGTTGCTTAAGGTAATGTCAGATCAAACTTTTCCTTTACGTTGCGTTACAGATTCCCTTTGACTTTTAAGAAGCAATGTAGAGACTTATAGGTGTTTCACACACGAGACTATTTATGCTGGCATAAAATGACAGTTTTTAGGCGAGAGGGGTGAATAGAGCGGTTTTTCTTTGGTACAATTTTTCAACCAGCTACAACCCCGCATTAGCAGCACAAAACCAATACATGCACATTATGGAAAAAACAGGTTCGGATTTTATTTTTTTAAAGAGCGAATTTAATCGTTGGTTACCTATCGTCGAGTGAACATGAATTTCAAAGAAGAAGGGGGTTGGTCGCGCCAACAAACTTTATGCATTTGCAATTGAAACTAAAACTATATCACAGAATTTTTTACTTTTTGTTGATCGCTGCGGAGTATTGGAGCTTAGTTTGATCTTCCGCAGCGATCAACAAAAAGTAAAAAATTCTGTGATATAGTTTTAGTTTCAATTCTGTGATATTTGATTATTGGTCAATTTACTATTTCTAATTTTGTGTTGTACTGTCCATCAAATTTTATAATAATTTTTTGACAACAATAATGTGATGTAAATCGTAAGTTTAACTTTATATTTTTATGCTACCTTTTAGTTTAAAAATAATTTTTACAAGAACATATTTCTCAACATGTTTGTATATATATGTATAACAAAAGTGTTTCCATTTAACAGAATTTAATTTAATAAATCCGTACTCCTGATGAAGTCGACAAACATAATCGACGAAACGTTGAGTAAAAGATGAAATAAATTGTAATATTTGCATCGATAATAAATACCACTGACCAGAATAGCCCATAAGATAACTATCTTAAAAACATATATTAATTTTTATTAAAAAAACCCATTGTATTTCACGCAAAGTAATAACCTTCTTAAAAAACAAACAAAAATATATATAAATTATAATTTAAGTTGTCTCAAATGTATTAATAAAATTAAAAATGCTTTCGCAGCAGTGAATTGAACAAAGTAGATCATCTATCGGCAATAAATTGGAATATACTCGTATAACTTAAATGCATGATATTTAAAGAAACTCGGTGAGATGTTTTGATTCTGTTTATATGTAAATGTATAAGGGTGGGAAGCTACAGGAATCAAACTAAAACTTTTTAAATATGAAATTCCACTGACACAGGTGGATGCGCCTTCTGCAAAAATATGTTCGCTAAACAGCACTGAATTATTAATTAAAAACCCAAACAGAGTAAGAAAAACGAAATCTGAAAGTATGTAAGTAAAATAATTAAAAAATGTTCTGTAGAGGTTTTCAAATTCGGCATCTTAATGCAATAATAATGTTAAATCACTAAATTTTTTTTTTCATTTATAGTTACTAACGCAAAGGCAGGGATTTTTTCCAATTAAATTTGAAATATAAACCTCAAAAAAAAATATTCGTATTCGGCGAATACTGTTTTAAATATTCGTATTCGTATTCGTATTCGTATTCGCGAATACTAAAAATTCATATTCGTAACATCACTATTACATACACAATTAAATTAAAAGCTTTGAAAAATGTCGGCTAACGTTTTTTTATTAGTATAGAATTTGTGAAGCAATTTAAAAATTTTTTTATATTGATGTTTAAAATGTTCCCTCATTGCAAATCTATTCATTAAATTCTCTTCTTATACTTGAAATTCCTCCTAAAATAATTGCCAATTCATCATCATTTATTCTGGCCATATTTCTGCCAACTTTCCGTAATGGATATAATGAGAGACAAATTTTTTTTTTTTTTTTTTACAATTTTATTATTTATTGAATCTTCAATTATAAATTGAAACATCAATAAGTTGTTCAAATCTTAAATCTAAAAAGTAAAAATAAAGTTTAATATATGTTTCGCCAATGCTAAACAAAATTTATAGTTTCAGCGGTTAATTTTTGTAGTTTTACATCTCTCGTGTTCGGCTGAGAAAAAGAGTATCCCTTCTTTTCAGCCGGGTGTGGCCTCTATAATTTAAAATATTGCGCGCAAGTACATTTGGGTGCACCTCAAGTTTTTTATATATTTTTTAGCGTTTTGTCAAAATACTGTCTTCACCAACAAAACGCCAAATTAATACAAAAAACACCATGCAAGATGGATTAGTCTCGAGTGTGAACAAAAGAACTAAAATTGGTCCGCTTAAAAAAACATCCCGTGTGTGAAACCTCATACGAAGCATTTCACATAATACGTGTTTGGTGTTAAATACAAGTTTTCCTATACATTTTTCATATGAACAAAACACCTCGAAACATGTTGAAACATGTCAATGCGACACTGCATTGCTTCTATTTATGATTACAAATGCATATCTATGTCATCCATTATTAGTGATATACAAATCCGAAAAAGTGAAATTTAGCTACGAATAAAACATGGCGCACATTTAGTTTGAAATACAAAAGTAAAGTTATAAAAAGAATTACTTAACTATTTTTTGTCAACATTTGTTTGTTTTTTTTAATTTCTTAAAAAAAATATGGAGCGCTTTTTATTTTCAAAGAATTTGCAAAACTAATGTAAACAAACGTCAAACTGATTTCGAAAATTGGAACTTGAAAAACTTTACAACAAAATAGAAACGTTTCGATACATATTTTGCAAAAAACACCATTTTTGCTCATAGTGGAAACGTACTATAAAGTTCTTTTAAGTCAGCGCGATGCGAAAAGTTAGGAAACTCTCGACTTTTTGCGCGCTTTGACAATTAAAAGTCAAAACTACCACAAGCTTTTATAGGTAAACCAACAATGCATCAGTGTTGTCAATGTTTTTATTGAGTCATACACCTCTTCCTTTATGTTTTTTCATCAAAGTAAGAAATGTCACCCAAAGCTACAATACGACTTTTAAACTAAAATTGTTTTTGTCACTTAAGCTATTTTTGCAGTTAAGGAACGATATTATTAACATACTTAACCGAAATATATATGAACACGCAAATATTAAAAAGCTACATTATTATTTAATTTAATAAAACTTCAAACAAATAATTTATGCACTAATAAGTCTCATAGAATATACTCGTATAACAATTTGTTGAACTGTGTTATAAGAAAGGAAAATACAAAAATAAGAAATACTCTCGCAGATGCTAAAGATGAATTAAAAAAAATTTTGATGTAAAAAAAAATGCAGGTGAATTATTTCCAACATCTTCCGGGTGGTTCAAGTTGAATCGATGATTGATATTCAAATTGAAAATGTAACACTTTACATTGTAAATTGTATATGCAAAAATATTTAACACAATTTTAGTAAATAACTTTTCCAATTTTATTCACTGTGTGTTTGAATAAATTTTCAAATTGCGACAGTGGATTAAGATTTTTAAGCTGTAAAAGTTGTTCTTTTTTCGTTCAAATAGAGAATTAGGAAATCAATAATAATTTATGCAAATACATACTTAGTAAAACTTTCAAGCACAAGAGTATAAATTATCTCTTATTATTTTTAATGTTAAAAGTAAAAAACGAAATAAACACCTTTTTGTGTCTTAAGTCTTTCGTTTGTTGCTTTGATTTCGATTCGTTTAAGTGTTAAATTAAACTCAATTACACTTATTTTTGCTTGTTTCAACAGGTCGATTATATTATTTAAGTGTTTATGAATTGCATACATACGAGTACATGTCTACTAAATAACTTAATCAAGCTTAAATTTCTAAAAGTTTAAATTGCAAAAACTTTTATATCTGTTGCAAATTTCCATCATAAATAAAAAAAAAATAAACAAAATAAAAACTTCAATTACTTAATGGACAATTTCCAAATACTCTTGGCGTGTTTGATTGATGAATTTATCGTACCAGTCAGTGTTTTTATCGGTAGAAGTCGATGTGGCTGTAGGGAGAATAACTGAATTGCTCTCATTAGAAGCAGCTGCTGCTGTTGGTGGTGGTATAGAATTTTTTTTATTGTTTTCTTTAGACTTTATATATGTTGTTGTATTAGAAGAAGAGCTAGTCTGAGATGGAGTCAAAGGTGTCTTCAAATCCCCTGAATCACTGTCTTGTTCTTTAGTTTTGTTAAGCACCGGTATAAGATTTTCTCCTAATCCTTCGTTTAAATATATTTTTTTCAAATCCTCGCTAGGCAACTCAAATGGTACAATTGGAAATTCTGCAGGTATAAATTTGTTAATGGTTTCGAAACCGACAGAATTATCCTTTTTTTTCGGATCACTTATCAAGGGCGCTTCACCATTTATAATTTCCAACACAGCCGGATTAATTAATTCCTTCTCCAGTTCAGGTGGATTTAAATCGATACCATGCTCTTCTCTAACTGGTTTTACTGGCAACAGAATTGAAGTTAGATTTGATTTCACATCACTGACGACATCTTCCGATTCCATTGAATGTAAAGGTTTGTCCTTTAATATATTTGGTTTTCTTGTTGGCCAATTCTCTTGCCATTTTGGCTCATCTCCGGGTTGAAAATTTTGCGTTTGACTTAAATAGCCCACCTCACTGTCGGCTAAAAAATGTGTGACCATCAAACTGCCATCCGGCCGTACGTAACCATACGAACCTTTTGTGGTACCATTCATATAACGACATTCATCACGAAACTGTATGTTACCAGAGGCTTTATCATTTACTTCAAAACCAAAAGCATAAGTATTGGGACCTATTTAATGCCAAGCAAATTAAAATACAACAGAAATGTGGTTTGCAAGTTGTTGTGGCATAAAAACTTGCTAAATCGAATTGAATTGTTAAAAGCTTACCGAAAATATTGTGGCGGTAATAAGATGTTGTAGGGCTTTTACGATTCACATCATTGTTAGTGCTGTTAGTTGGCAACGTTTTGCTGGCGATGAAGTAAACTTCTTGTGTTACCACAATGAGCTTAAAGCAAACAAAAAATGCAGCATGATTTAAGGCGTTTTGTTTATTAAAAGATAAAAGACGTAAGAAAGCAGCAAACCCCAAACTTAACACATGAATGTAAAAAATTGTTAATTTAAATTTATTAGCAAAGTCGTAATTCTTTCTTTCTAAGCCTCAGTAGCGCGATGGCTCGTGCGTTGAATTATAATCGAAAGATTTCATATTCAATACTGGGGCACCTCATGTATTTAAATTTTTATTTCTGAAAGGGTAATATACATATATATCTTCATTTATTTGTATATATAATTCAATATCAGACCCGATATTTTATTTTTGTTGATTTTCAATACGAATCATCTTAAGAAAAATCGATTTCACGTACAGACAGACGGATAGATGGGCAGACGGACATTGCTCATTCAACTTCTCTATCTATAAGGATTCAGAATATATATACTATATGGACCTCATATAAATATTGTAGAAATTGCACACGTAATGACAAACCTATTTGAAAGTTTATATCTAATTTTATAGGGAACTAAATTATTAAAGTAAATCCTACAAACTTTGATTAATACTTTTTCATAATTAGTATTAAAAACTTTAGGAACTCAATTTGTTTTACATTGACTTTTATCACATCGATATAAAATTTCCAAGAATTTTATAAAAATAATCAATTTGAACAATTTTTTTTAAGCTTTCGCTATAGAATTTTAAAATAGAAGCAAAATAATTTTAAAACAAACAACAAAAAACTAAAACCAAAACGCGCCCTTTGTATTTGTGGGCGAAAATATAGCTGTTTATTTCAATTTTAAAAAATTTCATAATCTTTAAATGTTGCTGGGCTTATTCTGTCTATTCAGAATTTTGTTTTTATGGAAACCGAACTGATCTGCCGTGACATCACTCTAATTTTACTTGAAAATTTTTTTCACCAATATTTTCCACTTATTTTACTTACAACAGCAGCAAGTATTTTATTAAACATTTTTTAAATATTATTCTATTTATAAATAATTTGTAGTTAGTTTTTTATTTTTACTATTTATTTCTTTAGCAGGTCTGTTGTTTTCTACACTCTTCTGTTTAACAAATAAAACTAATTCGAAGATGTTCTAAGTGTTTATTGCGGTTTCTTAACTAATAAATTAAATATATTTGATTTCATATATTTTACTACGAATACTTGGCTTGTTACTTTATTGAAAAAGGCGTCAATAAAGTTAATTTATCGTAATTGTTTTTGCGAAAGAGGAGATGGTACTGAGAATAACTTTGCACCCAAATAAATGCACGTTGTTAAACATTTTGGTCACGCTTGATCACCGACAACTTTGTGTTTTGGATCATCTATAATATTTAACTTGAAGTGATTCCAGAAATACTATCGTCATAAATAGAATTAAATAGAATATAAAGATGTATGTGTGTACATATGTATACCTCGTTGACAACAGTAACAATGATCTTCTAAACTTCGCATTTATTAGCAAAAGAAAATATTTATAAAAAAATAATAGTAATTTTTACATTTGGACTTTGAATAGATAAAAAATATTTTTGCTTTCATTTTGAATCATTTATCGGTCTTGATCGGTTGAAATTAAATTATTGATGCACCCAATGATTTATCGTTTAATAAATTTTTAATTTCAAAAACTGCAGAAATGTTCATTTTTTGAATCATCATTCCTTAAATGGTGCAAAAATTATTCGAATCTCGACTACATTTACACTCGGTCAACTCCGCTTTCAAGCGTAAATGAATTAAGATCTTTACAGCTGCAACACCAGAAGACATCATACCATGCAATTCTCTTCGAGGAAGGCTAGAAATAAGTTTATTTCTGTTTTCAATACAAGAATGGGAGGATACGCTTTCTTTTAAATTACAAGCCAGCCTTTGTCTTTGTTTTAAAACAATTTAGTTACAATTTTGAAATGTTTAAATTTGACATTACAAATCGTTATAAGCTCTTGAGCAAAATAAGAGAGATTAGTGCTGTTTAGCAAAATACTAAAAGAATTATTGAAAAATGGTTTACTACGGAAGTGGCAGAAAATACGATCAATTAAAGCTAAGTGACTGGTTTTAATGGTGATTTACTTAATACAAAATCAAAAAAAAAAAAAAAAACAACTGTAACTAACTAAGATTCTCTTTGCAATTTCTCTTTCATTGAAAATCTACAGTATTTTACGAAGTCAAAGCTACCCAGAAAAAAATTATATGTTCAGGAAGCAGTAACAAAATTTCATGCTTTCGAGATGCGCAGTTTTTAAGCGCTTCCGAGGCTGCACATAAAGAAGGCAGAGAGATCGCTCAACTTATTTTTAAGCACGTTGAAGTTGGTCGGCATTTAGTTGACACGTATAATAAAGTAAATAGGAAATGGAAGACAAAATTTCTTCCTCTCTCTCTCTCTCTCTTATTTATTTAAACTTGTGCATTTGCCTAGAGATGAATTACGTATGTTAGTAGATGATGCAGTAAAACGAAGGCATAATTCAAACATGATTTTAGCGCATTTTGGATGAATAGAAAAAAGCACTCTTTTATGTAAAAAACAAAAGCTCCAAAGTGGGACATCGCGAAGAAAAATCGTGCATGTTCGAAACGCTTTTCGCAGCAGGAGGCACAACAGCAAACATCTCTCCCTTACAAAACTGCTTCCGCCGAAGCAGTAGTTTTTACTGGGTATTCACATTTTTTTTTTTTTTTTTTTTTTTTTTTTTGATAATTTTATTATTTATTGAATCTTTAATTATTTATATTAAATTATCAATAAGTTTTTCAAATCTTAAATCTAAAAAATATTAAATGTAAGTTTAGCCAATGCTAAACAAAATTTTTAATTTCAACGGTTAATTTTTGTTGTTTTACATCTGTCGTGAACGGCTGAGAAAAAGAGTATCCCTTCTTTTCAGCCGGGTGTGGCCTCTATAATGAAGAATATTGCGCGCAAGTGGAATTGGGTGCAAGTCAAGTTTTTTTATATATTTTTTCGCGTGTTTTGAAAATACTGTCTTCACCAACGGAACGTCTAGGTCTTTATGAATTCGATGGTTTCTGACATACCAGGGGGCTGCTGTTATTGTACGTAGGATTTTATTCTGTCGCCTTTGAATTCTTTCGACATTCGATGCTGAAGCAGTGCCCCATAACTGGATTCCATAGGACCATATTGGTTTCAGGATCGCGTTGTATAGTAGAAGTTTACAGTCTAGGCTCAGTATAGAATTTTTTCCCATAAGCCAATTAATTTGGGCAGTTTTTAATTTCATTTGCATCAACTTTGCGTCTATATGCGATTTCCATGTTAAACGGCGATCAAGGTGAACGCCTAGATATTTGACTACAGTATGTTGCGGAATAGTCTCGGTGTTGATTTGTATAGGCGGGCATGTTTCCCTTCGCAACGTAAAAGTGACGTGTACATATTTCTGCTCGTTAACTTTTATACGCCATTGTTTAAGCCATTTTTCCAATTTGGATATATACCCTTGTAAGTTGATGGACGCTTCTACTGGATTTTCATGGACGCTTAAAAAAGCTGTATCATCGGCAAATGTTGATGTATGAATGTTATTGCTTAACGGTAAGTCAGAGGCATAAATTAAATAAAGTAAGGGACCGAAGATGCTGCCTTGGGGAACTCCGGCTTCGATCGACTGCGGAGGGCTTAAAAAATTGCCTTCCCTAACTACAAATTTTCGTTCCTCTAGAAAGCTTTTTAAAAGCTTGACGATGTTTGCGGGGAGATTGCTTGTTAATTTGTGGATAAGACCTTCGTGCCATACTTTATCGAAAGCTTGAGAAACATCTATAAAGAGCGCAGAGCAAAATTTCTTTTTTTCAAACTACGTTCACAAGTCTGTGAGTTTGTTCAATAGTGCTATGTTGTCTGCGAAAACCGAATTGATGATCTGGAATGCATCCACTTCTAGTCACTATAGGCATCAGCTTGATCATATACAGCTTTTCAAATAGTTTTGAAATGTTCGGCAATAAGCTAATAGGCCGATAGGATTCAACCTTCGTATGATCCTTGCCGGGCTTTGGTATCATAATAATCATCGAAACCTTCCATTCTGCAGGATAGTATTGCAGCCGTAGAATACTATTAAAAATGAAGAGTATAACTCTTTTTGCAATATAAGGCAGTTGTTGAAGCATTTTGTTGCTTATTTTGTCGACACCTGGGGCTTTTCTGGTGTTAAGACTAGTAATAGTATTTTCAATCTCAGTCATGTTAAATCTCATCGGTATTTATGGTAAAGAGACGACTGGTGGCAGTTCAACAATATCAGCAGAAATATTCGGGGTAAATACTTTTTCTAGGTGCGTAACAAATAGATCACCTTTTTCAGCATCAGTTCTTGCCCAGTCACCATTAGAGGCTCGTAATGGTGGTTTGCAAATCACTGGCCTTTTAAGTCCTCTGGCTGCACGCCATAGCGAATAGTCTGTTGATGGTGTTGCATCGAGTTCTAGGAAAAATTTTTGGAGGGAAGCTGTTTTTTGTGTTTGTAAAACTTTTCTAAGCTGCTTGGTACACTCCTTAAGCCTTAATTTTAGCTGGGGCGATCTGTAGCGCTGCCATTCTCGTCGAGCTCGCCGAAAAACACAGAAAAAATATTGTTAAATCTCACTGGTTGGTTTATTTCATTTGAAGTAGCATTAAAAGCAGCTTGTTTAACATGCGCTTAAAACAACCTGAGAGAATCGTCTATGTCTGAAGGTGTTCTCAGCGGCATTTTTTCCGAGCAATGAGCACTCAGATATTTTCTGTATTTCAGCCAGTTAATACGTGCAGATGTCGTCGCTAAATCACATGTTGTGTGTGAGTAAATAGTGACAATAGTAGGCGAGTGGTCTGAGGATAAGTCCAAAGATGCTTCAACTTCAAACATCTCGCTGGGCACGCCTTTCACAATTCCAAAGTCGATAACATCAGGAATTTTTTGTCGATCTGTTGGCCAATATGTTGGCTGTTCACTTGAAACTACATTCAAACCCAGTTTTGAAATTGTGTCAAACAAAACACGACCCTTGGGACTGATTAAACGTGAGCCCCAAAAAGTGTGTTTAGCATTGTAGTCGCCAGCTGCTAGAAAACGGGACCCCAGTGTTGTATAAAATGCGGTATATTGACTCTCTGAAATTGAAAACCTGAGAGGAGAGTAAACAGATGATATCACAAGCTTTTGATAAAAATTTTCAATGCAGATGTTCGTTGCTTGAAGATATTCTTCACGAAGGTCGTTTAGTAGGTAGTGTTTTATTCGAGTTTTTATTAGGATTCCAGAGCCACCACAAGCTCTACCTTGAGAATCCTTGGTGTCGTAGAAATTATATCCACTAATTCGAAAATAGCTTCGGGACGTCAAGTGAGTTTCTGAGATAAGCATAACATCGATTTGTTTATCCAGAAGAACTGGGTATTCACATGGCAATGTTATTTCGTTAAATTTCCCTATTAATAAACGGATCGCTAAGGAGGACAACCAAATCGTCCAACTTGTCTTCCAAGTAGAATCCGATACTTAATTTAATTTCATAATAGGCATTTTCACCACTGTGCACAGTGTGTTTATAAAAATTTGTTCTGTTAACAAAAAAAAACATTGACAGACTGTTGATCAAAATATCGTAACAGCAGTACAGCTGTCATCCGGCTAAATTTCCCTCAACTAGAAAAGTGATCACTATTTCTATCATTCTTTTATATCAGGCGAGTAAAGCTTCGATCACATTTAACAAATATTTGTCCAAAAGAAAAACATAACCAATAATTTTGCTTAGGGATAGTTTCGTTTAACTTGGTTTTTATATTACAAAATCAAATTAATTATTCTCCAATAAAGTATTTTTATACAGTTTTTACAAAATGCGATCGCATAATTAAAAAAATATAGGAATTAAAGTAAATAAATTATTAGTTTGTTTCTTGGTTACGTTTTTTTCGACAAATATATGATACATGTGAACGTAGCTTAAGGCTTTTGTTGAAAAATACCGAACTACAAACTCTGTTATGAACCCTAATTATTCTGACATTCACGTAATTCAACCATTTATACATGATCACCACTTGACTCACGCAACCGTCTTTAAATTAAAAGTGTATAATTATCAATGAGATATAAATTAATGGTCATGGCAATTACAAATGTAGCAAATAGTTTTAGCATAAATACGTGATAAAACCTTCAAACTAAAAAAGCTTTTTAGTAACATATCGGGCTTTTTGCTTAAGTCTTTTGTTTCCTAAAAAAATATGGACTCCGAAAATTTATTTAATTTTTTTATATTTATTTTTTTAATTTTTTTATTTACATAAACATTTTGTTTTGTTGCAAATGATTTGTGAAATTAAACGTAAAAACATATACACACATAAGTATAATACAATAATTATAAACATATTAAAAGAATATACAAAAAAAAATAGTTTAAGAATTACACACTTAGAGAGAAAGAGCAAAATATTAGTATTTAAATAATTATAATTTAACAAATTACTCTTACAACTTGTGTTTTAAAATTTATTTACAATAAGAGAATTTCTTATTAACATTTAGTTAGGAGTGGAGTAAGAGAGACAGAGATAGAGAGCGAGAGCGAGGAAGATAGTTAAGAGAGAAGTTATTCACAGAAATTAAGAAAAAATTCTAGTAGTTAAAGTCAAATAGAGACCATAATATTTACAATTAGTTTAATAAAGTCTGAGCTTAAGTTTCCATAAGAACTAAAATTATATGAGATTTGAGAAGTTCTAGTTATAAAATATAAATGCACATGAAACTAGTTTCAAAAGTAAGTTTATTTACACCAGAGTAGAACAAACGTTCAGTGACAGCCGAAGAAAGAAATTGAAAATTAGAAATATATTTTTTTTTTTTTTATTGAATGAAAATATTAATAATGCACAGTGACCGGCTCTGTTGGAATTGAAAAACTTTTTTTCTTTTATTAAAAAAAAAAAAGTTACACATAAAGAAGGATAAAGTCAATAAGAATATTATCACATTATCACACATTTCCCAAAGAGAATTTAATTTAATCGTTCAAAAAACAACACAAAACATTATAAAGGCGATCAATTGTCGTTTAAAAGTAGAGCAGTATTTTATGCTCATTAAATGGCACCTTGAACTTAAGCAGCATAAATATTATGCAAAAAAACAACCAAAAGTTTATTTAAAACAAAAGAATTTTTAAAAGAGTAAACGCAAAGCTTTTTATGTCTAACAGACAGAGTGACATTTTTAATCAAAGCAAAGTTGTTTGTTCTCACAAAAAGCAAGAAAGTTCACTAGATAGTAAAAGATATACATAAATAAATATTTACAAAAGGGAAATATAATTAAAGTTAAGAACAGACTATGAGTATTGAGAAGATAAAATTAATAGACGGTGGTTTTCTTCAACGTTCTTCAAAGATAACAAACACACTTTGCTTTTCTCTTAAATATCTTAAAAGCTTTATCTATTCTTAAGCCATTAGAATCGCTTATATAATGCTAGGCATTGCATACAAAGGAAATGAAAAGAGAACCAGTTAAAGAGAGAGAAAAGTAAAAACGAATACAAAAGAAAATTTTGTTTTTGTTAAAAAAAAATATATAATAATTGAACATAATGAACTTAATGAAATCGTTTGTTTCCTTAAATACGCGAACATAAAACCGGAAATGGAAAAAAACATTTGAAGTTTTCTAAAATGTTTTCTTCGATTCCGCTTTTCCCCTACTTTTACTTATTGTTTTTTTTTTCTATCCTCATTGTTTCTTTGTAACTTAAATATTTAACTTTTTTCAAAAAACAAAATTATTATTATGATTATTATTAATATTATTAAAATTCTAGGCCATTGAATATAAAAACCATACCGTAATCCAGTTCATAGCAAATTTGTCCTTACTTTCTTCATTCGTCGTCCCTATCAGCATGTCGTTTCGTTTCGTTTCATTTCTTTTCAGTTTTGTTTCGTTGCATTACATCCCTGACATTCCTTATTTTGTCTTCTGTAATTAGATTTAAAATTTTCTTTTTTTGTTGATCATCTTCTTTTTCTTTTTCTTTTTCTTTTTGGAGAACTTAATAGTGGTGCAACAATGGAGCTGGGCCATGTGCATAGATGGGAGCATGTACTGGAGCATGAACGACCTTGGGTGCGGTCTTGTGTACAATGGCGTTGAAACCGTTGTGATCATCGGCAGTGTAGTCAACGGTACGCACTGAACCATCAGGTTCAACTAAGGAATATTGACCCTTAACTACATCACCATCACGTTCCTCAGCTTGTGATTTAATGTCACCAGTATGGGGATCTTTAATGCCATAGTTGAAGGAGTATTTGGGATAGGCCTGAAAAAAATATTTACCAAAAAATATATATATAATAAAAGCATGATGCTGTATTTTATTTTAATAATTACCACAGGTTCTGGATGAGCATGTGCTAGAATGGGAGCAGCATGTAATAGGGGACCATGACCATAATGACCTAATTCAATTGGAATCGCTTGAGCGGCAGCAACAAGTAAAGTGATAGCAATGAAGTACTGTGTGTGTAGGCGGGACAAGAGGCGAAAAATGTTGTTAAATTAGAACTAATTCACAAAATTATCTTTAAGTAAAAAAAAAGTTATTAATTGCTGGCGAGTTCTTCTGCTTGTCTAATGTCAAACATACATAATTGCAATCTCATATTCTTACATGAAAATTCAAACAAATTAATTGAGACTTACAGAATGCACTCAACGAAGGCATGCAAAGTTTTTTTTTTTAATCAACAACAAAATAAATAACTTTTATTTGATATGAGGCTATTTCTACCGATCGGTTGACATTAGTACTAACGAAATGCTGGCATAAATAATGGATCAATTCAAACTAAATAAAGGTTTTTTAAAATTTAATTGGAATAATAACTCAAACTAGTTAAATTATTGATATGAATGAAGTACTTTTAAAGACGTTTAATATTTTCTTTGGCAAATAACATAAATAATATTTCCACCAAATCGACAAGTTGGAGAAGAAAACTTAATAATGATAAACCAACATAATTTGAATTAATTGAAAACAAGACTTAAACTTTGGATAAGAAATGTTTTATTTTATTTTTAAATAATTTAAAATACTTGTATTCCTCTTAATAAATCAAAAAGTTTAGCATAAAATTTTCAAGTATTTTTTTTAAGAAATAGACATAATTTTGTATATCGATGGCTTAATATAAGAAAGGCGTAACTCGATTTTTTTTTCTTTAAGTTTGAACAACAATTCGCAATAAAATCCGTAAATTTTAAAGAATATATAAAAATTTTTTAGTGTAATTTTTCTAAAAAAAAGTCAACAAATCTTATGTTTCAATTTATTTTAATTTGAAAGCATTGTGTGTTTCACATTTATCTAACAGAAAAAAAATCGAGTTACGCCTTTTTTATATTAAGCCATCGATATATAGAGCTTCATGTCTGTTAGCTTCACTTCTATTTCATTCATTTAAATAGTTTTGTCGAACACCGTTTGGCATAAATACCCTGACTCTTACAAGCAGTTTAGGGCCCTAAAACTTAAACCTCTGTCTCACAACGCTCTATACATTATTTTTAAGGGATTTATTTTAATTATTTCTAGTAATAATTATAATAACTGCTACAACTGCAATAATGCAATCATGTGGTTCAATCCCTTAAAAATTTTAAAACTTTTAAGTTTCTATCAAACGCTTTCTCAGAGCAGTGATTCTTTAGAGCCATAATTTTTCAATTCAAATTCACTGTGTTTTAAGGCTCTACAGTATATTTTTTACTTCACTTTGGACTTCATTTCATATCATTATTGTAAGAATCCCTTTGGCAAGCATTAAACTTATTTTATATCGGACAAAATGTTCTTTAAATGCTTCACATGTTCATAAGTCTTTTCGAAATTTAGAAGAATTTCAAATGATTTTCCTTCATTTACCTTCATTTTTATACTTTTGATAATTTATTTAGTTTTTAATCACAAGAAGAAAAGGACACGCACGCACACGAGATCTTTGCGAAAGATTGAATAAAGATTTTCTATAAAAATAAACAAAGATATTTAAAATGTATTTGTTTAATCTTTTAATACAAATCTTTTTAATCCGAAACCACAAAACTTTATGGTATCGATTTTAATTATAATTTGTGGTATTTAATACACACCGTTTGCAAGAAAACGTTGAACTGATGACTGTTCCAAATGACCAAAACTATTTATATACGTTACAATTGCTATTCCAAATACTGCAAATAGCGACTGCGGATCCAATACCTTTAAATAAGACAAAAACCACGACAACGAATACGAAAGCTGCTCCTGCTGCTGCAAAATAGAAAACAAAACGACAAAATTAAAAGAAACCAACCAACATTAGTCTAAAGATGTAAACAGATATGAGCTCTCTAACAATGCAACAAAAAATACTAGACATCTATGAGTTTGATGTCTGAGTATTGCACTGCCACCATACATAAGTGCTTACTAAATAGCTTACGATGCTTTATTGCGTGTGTGACTGTGTAGCTGTGTATTTGTGTTACCAAAATGCAGTCATCAATATGGTAAAACTTTATCAACAATATTTTGTGTCTATTATTTACCATTTCATATACCAGAGATACCCCGACCACATGTGAAAAGCACCACCAACTTTATTGTTTTTGTTTTTGTCTTTTATCTGTTTTTGTGTTGAGAGTTATTCTTAAGACGTGAGCCTAAAGAAAACCACGCATGCGCAGCAGCAACTTCAGTTGACTAAGAAAATGTGTTTATGGCCGCCACAAAATATTCACATAGTTTCGTGTGTGTTTTTCTTTACAGATGAAAATTATGAAACAGTGGGACGAAAACACGAGATTTTTTTATTTTATTTAACATTTTTTCTCCGCCACAATTTTTAGTTTAAAATTTATAATTTTTTAAGAATTACAACGCCCGTAATAAAGCGAATATGTGAATCGGTTTATATAAATTATTAACGAGCAGCGTCTTGGTGCTAAAGTTTTTGGTGCACTTCGGGATAAGAAGTGTTTTTTTTTTTTTGTAGGACCAGAACTAAGGGTATGACTCCTAATTATGCATTGCCCAGGACCTAGGGAGAAAAGGCTTAGATGGTGAAAATCTAGAAAAAGGTTTAATTTTTTTACAACTCTGCTGTTACGTGTTTTGTTATTGTTTTTGAGCACTTTTGCAACGCTTCTGGTGTTAAGTAGACACATAAAAAAATTTTAAGCTGTGTGAGCAGTTATTTTATTAAATGTTTTACTTCACCGACATTTCTTTTAACCAACGAAGAAGGGCGCTGTAGTGTAAATTAGGTGGAAACTGTATCATTCGCAGCAGGAACAGTTTTTTTTCTGTGACCAGTGCTATGCCTTCTTTACTTAAACAGTCAGAGATTGATTGTTGATTGACTTGGTCTGACCAGGATTTGAACACTGAACGCGATAACCAGTTCAGGATAGTGGTAAACCTTTTTTGGCTAAATTATTTGCGAGTAATTCTCCCTTGCCGCTAAGATCTCACTCACGCAGTCGTATCAAATTAAAATAAAATAAAAAAAGTCTCCCGATCCAAACACTATCCGTCCGAGCGCTGGCATCAAAACAGTACTTTTCGCAACCCTCTTCAGTACATTGTGTCATACTGATGACTTTTGATCCTGCTAAAAATTCCTCAATGTAAACTTTTCTTTGGAAAAATGGTGGCACTCCATACGTTATTTCGGCAAAAGTAAGTTAATGGCTCCAGATATTCCTAAGACGAATGATAGAATGTCACATGATGCTCTTTTATCACACCTAAATATGCTTTAAAATATCACAACGAAGATTGTAGTTTGAGTGATAAAAAAAAAACCATGATCGGTAGGAAATAACTAATAATTTTTTTGGGTGTAATTAATATCCTACAATGCCGACATGATCTACCCTTAAACGAAGAGTTTTCAAAAAAGTATATCCCCCAAGTAAACCAACTAGATACAACTACTCGCTGGCAAATCAATTTAAAAACTTCAAACCTCAGTGCTGCTCGTAAAACATCGCATGAATCTGTATTCAATGGCAAAAGAGCTACTGAATTATTTGCTCATTCAAAAGTTTTGCAACCACTGTGTGACACAACGCACTCGTGCATATAATGGCACAAATAAATAATCTTTAGTTTTTTTTTTTTTTTGTTTTTGGTTTTTAACTTCAAACTCT
The DNA here is from genome assembly GCA_947311025.1 of Lypha dubia. Lineage (NCBI taxonomy): Eukaryota > Metazoa > Arthropoda > Insecta > Diptera > Tachinidae > Lypha > Lypha dubia. Next base: position 54,764,899 of record OX371263.1, read on the forward strand.
AAAGGTGCGCCTTCATGAGATCTTACAAGCTGCATTTTGCGTTGCTGCAATTTATGTTTAGGTGTCTTATTTTGTTTGTTTTTTTATTTTTCTATGCCGTATTGGCAATTTAACGTTGCATTTGAAGGTGGAGGTAAATTCAAAAACGAACAACAACAGCAAAAACGCGTAAGGCTTTTATTTTTAGCTAAAAGTTTGATTTTTTATGATTCTTTTTTCTTGTTTTTTTTTTTTATTAAAAGAAAAAGTGATTAATTTGGGTTACTAAGGCTTAAAGGTGGAGTTTTTCTGTTACTGTCTAACAGTGTATGGTTTGTATGCATGTATGTATGTATGTATGTGCGTATCTGGAGTACGGTGTATTTATTTTTGTATGTATTTATTAACAATATAATACTGAATAAAAATTACTAGATTCAATTAGACTGTTTCGCCTTACGTGTTTGCACCAGCGAAGGCCATTTGGGCACCAGGGTGCCGAACCTCATTTGGATTCTTATATTTATATATAACTACTCACCAAAATGTAAAAAAACAATAAACAATATTTTCTATATTTATATTAATTGTAATTTTTTAAATTATTACGAACTGCTTTATTATTATCAATATTTGTTAATATTTATACAGGCTAAATTTCGTAAATGTTAATCAGAGAAATATTAAATAAACATTGTTAACATACTCGTATTTCGAGCAACAAAGGAAAAATTTAATATCTAAACATCTCTTTAGATTTCAACTACACTGGCCGAATAGAACGAACGAACGTTGTTTTCGGTAGAAGCCACTAAACCTCTTCAGTATTCATGTGTAAATGCTTTCACTAGTTGTTAGGTAGCTCTGGTGAACGTGATTACATAGTCTGTAATCTGGTGAACGTGAATACGCGACTTCTTACTACTAATTGGATGCTAGCTGGGGAATTTTTTATTTTTTTTCACCATATATTCAGTTGAATGATAGCTTTTGCATAAGCAGGTTTATGTGCATAGCCTTTTCATATTCTCTTTAGGTTTTATACCCTACACCAAAAATGGTAAGCGTATTTATAGGTTTGTCATTACGTGTGTAATTTCAACAATATTTATATGAGGTCCATATAGTATACATATTCTGAATCCTAATAGATAGGGAAGTTGAATGAGCAATGTCTGTCTGTCTGTCTATACGTGAAATCGATTTTCCGAAAACACTAGAAGAGCTAGAGACCAATTGGACTAAAATGTAAAGATTTTTCTTAAGATGATTCGTATTGAAAATCAGCAAAAGTAAAATATCGGTTCTGATATTGGATTATATATACAAATAAATGAATATATATATATATATATATATATATGTATATAACTCTTTCAGAAATAAATTTATATATTCGCACCCTGAAAATTACGAAGTAATTGTTAATGCACCTCTTGATAACTCGGATCATTGTACCATTTCCGCCACCTTTTCGTTCTCTAATCTTCGCAACGTCTCCCAATCAGCTACTAGACGCTTAAAATATATGTACGGGAAAGGCGCGTTGGGCTGAGCTCAAAGAATTTTTCCGGCATTTCAATTGGAAACCGTGCTTTCTAGACAATAACATCGATGCCATGGCGAAAATGGTAGAAAATATCATTTTGGTGGGAATGAATACTTTCATTTCATGTAAGCAAATTTTGATTAAACCAAATGTTAAATCTTGGGTCAATCAGACATTCAGAAATGCAATCAGATCCGGAGAGCAAGCATTTAGTATCTGGCGTAATAATAAAAATGCCGATACTAATTCGCCGCGCAAAAAGGCGATATCTTCTTGTGCCAGAGTACTGAGGCTCGAAAAAGCTTCGCACTAAAGTTCTTGATGCTCCACGGGGTAGTAAGAGCTTTGCGTCATTCGTTAAAAGAGTCAAGGATAATGCTAGTTCTTCAATTCCACCTCTTTTAAAGGACGATCATGTATTCACTGACCCGGTTAATAAAGCTAACCTTCTGGCTAAAATGTTTGCAAGAAATTCTCACATGCCAGTGAACCACAACCCTGAAATTTACCGCCCAATTGCAATTTGTTCTGCACTTTCCAAAGTAATGGAAAGTATGTTGAATTTTCATCTTGTGAAGTATTTGGAGCTCAACAGTTTACTTAGCGACCGGCAGTATGGCTTTCGTAGGGGCCGCTCTACGAAGGACCTACTAGCTTTCCTTTCGGAAAAGTGGTGTAACACTCTGGCAAAAGCGAAGTGGTGAATCTAGATATTTCCAAGGCATTTGATAGAGTGTGGCATGGAGCACTTTTGTCAAAGCTGATTGCTTTTGGTGTCGGTGATGGCTTCACTCGATTCGTATCGAGCTTTCTCAGAGATCGCACTATACGAGTTGTTGTAGATGGGGTCTCATCAAACGAGTTCTAGATAAATTCAGGGGTACCACAAGGCTCCGTTCTTTCTCCTTCTTTCTTTCTTTCTCCGTTCTTTCTCTTCTTATTTTTTTTTAACGACCTTCTACGTTAAACTTCCAACCCTATCTACTCTTTTGCAGATGACATCAGCTTAGTTCATTTGTATTCATTCAGTAACAGGCCAAACGCCTCGGAGATCCGGGCAATACGGCAAAATATGAATGATACACTAAATCTCAATCTCCTGACAATATCAAATTGGAGTCGTGCTAATAGGGTCAATTTTAATGCACGAAAGACCCAATGTGCCATGCTGCTCCATCTGTAAACATGGATGGTATAGATATTGAGGATTCAGAAGCTCTTGATGTTCTTGGCATGAAAATTCATTCTGATGTTCGATGGAATGTCCACATTTTTCATTTCTCAAAAGAAGCATTCAAGTTCCTCGGCTTTTTAAGACGATGAAGGACATACTTCACTCCATCTGATCTTCTTAAATGGAATGAAAAATGGAATACAACTCTCATGTATAGGCCGGTGCTTCAAAATCTATTTTGAAGTTACTCGACCGGGTACAAGATAGGGCGAAGAAGCTTATCGGTGACAGTAGGGTAGCCAACTCTATTGACTCACTGCAGCATCGACGCCATGTTGGGTGTGTTTCATTGTTCTATCGCTAATACGAAGGTATGTATTCCAATGAAATCAGGGAACTTGTTCCCGAAACCCGTCACCTTTCTCGTACAACAGGCTCTTCATCAAGAGCGCATCTCTTTGTGTTCCATATGCCAATGAACCGCACTACGCATTACAGAGAGAATTCGTTCTTTAGCCGTACTGCTCGTATGTGGAATAAACTCCCCGCAGAGGTCTTTCCTTCCACTTTCAGTGTGTTAGGGTTCAAATCGAATGAACACAAACGCTACTCACTTTATCCTCCTTCCCAAAACCTATTTTCCAAGTTCCTGCTCAATGCTAAAAAAAATACATGAGGTGTTGAATATGGAATCTTTCGATTATAATTCAACGCACGAACCATCGTGCTACTGAGGCTTGTTAGTGTTGTCTGTTGTACAAACCCCCGTTTTCTTCACTGATGGATGGAAAATTGTAAAATATCTTAAACAGTCTGTATTTTTTCTACATATCGTCGTCGAAAATCCAAAAGTACGTAAGATCACTTTTTCTAATTTTACAGGAGAAGCAAAAAACGTTATAAAATGAAAAATATTTCAGATATAGAAACGTACATACGTTATTTTGCATTATGGATATAAAAGCGTTATTTTTGGTCGCAAAAATCTAAAAATTGGTGGAGACATGTAAGATAACCTAACGAATCATCATCAATCAAAAATTAAATTTGGTTTTTTTGATGATACGTACTTTTGAATTTTCGACGACGATATGTATATAGCGCTGAAGAAAATATGAAAGTGTGTTCAAGTATGCAGTTAAAACTTACTTTTTATATTGTTTGAAATGTGATATTTATAAGAGAAAGAAAAGCCTGTATTATATTCAGTGAATCACATATTTATGCATTGGTGAAGGGTATATAAGATTCGGCACAGCCGAATATAGCACTCTTACTTGATTTTATTAGATACAAAGCGAATATTTGCAACAACGCACAATTACTTTATTTTATTCAAGCTTATAATTTATAATCTGATTTTCACTAAAAATAAAGTAATAATAAGGATGATTGTAGAAAATTAATGTTTTCATTTGTTCAATAACTTTTTTTTAATTTCTGCAAACATACCAATATTTAAAATCATTAAACGTTGAAGTTTTTTAAGTTTTGAAATTTTTATATTGTTTTTGATGAAATACTTGTTTGATGGAATTTATTAACTAAAAAAAGTTGTTCATTTATCTTAAAATTTATACAAAACACACAGAAACATATTCAATGTCAGTATTGTTTAATGTTCATGTATTTTGTTCACTGTATTTACATACACTAATACATACTCACAAACACTACCCCTGTCTAGATTCTCTTTTTGGCCATCACTGGTTTGCAGTATTATCTCTGCGTACTAGTGAGTGACTAAATGAGTGTATGTGTGCGTGAGTGCGTTTGTATCTGGTAATTTATCCTCGTGGCGTATGTGATACATTTATGACGTAAACAGAATATTTACGTTCATTGACTTGTGTTTCCAACTTAATTCAAATTAAACTCTTTTGTGTGAATGTTTGTGATTTTTATTTATTTTTTTTTTGTTTTTGTCGGCCGTAAATTCATTTATTTTTTTTTTTTTCAAATGCTTTTTTGCATTTGACACTCTAAATTGGACCGAAGTGAATGTAAATGATATGATAAATATCTTTAACAGTTTTTGTTGAGGGCTAAAGGTTATTTAATTAAAATAATGCAGAAAATTTAAATACCAGAACATGGCCAATTTAATTAAGTGTTTAATTTGCTTTTTGTTTATTTCATAATTGACTTAATTATGAAATTTTTTGAAAGAAAAAAATCGATATCGGCATTAAAGTAAATATTTACATACAATGTAGATCAAGGCAGTGCAAGTGTCTACAGTAGGTCCTGCTTCAATGCGCCCTGCTTACATGGGTTTTCCGTTTTACGGATATCTGGCGCTAGAATGAGTCACACAGTCTACCAGTTGCAAGCCAGAAAGGTTAGGTTATCCGGTTGCTGTGAAAAGAAAACAGATTCAAGTCTACTGGGGTCCTAATGTGGTTCCATTGTGATACCTGCAAGAAGACCAGGGAAGTTTAATAGAAAAAGACGCCAGTGTGGGTTTTTTGAGATTATTTACAAAAATTATGACTTCCTTTTTCGATTGGCAACAATGACTGCATCATCATCGTAGAAAAGGATATTAGAAGAAGCGTTTTCATACTGTGAAAACCTTTTTAGATACATACCGTAGAAAGATCTCATTAAGAACTTTATTGTGGAGCTAAAGAAAATATATTTTGACTTTTTTTGTTGCATAAATTATTTGCATTTTAATGTCATTAAATTTAATCGGATAATATATTTTGTGTTTGTTTCATTAATGCATTAATTAAAAAATTTCTGGAAAAATGCAATATCGACATTAAAGTAGATAGAACGTAAAATTAATCGTCTTTATTAGAATTCAAACTTTAAACCCTAGTTTTAGCCCGAGTGAAATGTTTTAAAAAATTTTTATTCGAATAACTTTTAATTCGCATAATTTAATTTTAATAAATTTTACATTCACTAGATTAGTTTTTTTTCCAAGATTTACAATTTTTGTTCTAATAATGTTTATTCGAATAATTTTTAGCGAATACATTTATCTAATTACTTTTCACTTCACTTTGAAAATTGGCATTCAAGTTTTCATGAGATAGCATTTTCAGTTTTATTATTGAAATAGATTTGTTCAATTTATTCGATTTTAGCACTTTTTATTACATAACTTTTTTTCAATTAATTTTTATTCGAATTTGCAGATAATTCCACTAGAATAATTTCATTGCAAGAAAAACCTTCCATTCGCTTTTAAATATTATATTTCAAAATTTATTTAGATATATATATTTTTATTTATAATATTTTTCGAATACATTTTATTTAATAATTTTTATTCGAATAATTTTTGATCAACTTTATTTATTGATTTGAATAATTTTTTACAACTTGTTAATCGATTAATTTAAAAATAATAAAATATTCGCATAATTTCTATTCGAAAAATTCCATTCGAACATCTTCTACTGAAATTATTATAATTTCAAGTGTATGAGATGAATATATTTCTTCTTATTTGATTTTAATTTGTCTTTTTTTCATATAAAAATAGAAAAAGTTTTTAAAATAATTTTTAAGCTTCTTCAAGGATATTCAATAAAAACCGTTAATATTATTAAATTTTGAGTTCCATATCACAGCGATTACTGTCTGTGCCGTTGTGAATTTATTTTTCAAAAATATTCATGACCAAGAAATTTCAAATCGGTTCTTCTACGCGTAAAAATAAGAATTAGCCTCAAATCGAAAACATACAGATTAAACATGTTTAAGTTTTTTAAAATTTTGCAATTTAAAAATTCTAACTTGAATGGTGGTGCTACGCATTTAAACATAATTTTGCACACTTTTAATTTAAAATAAAAATACAAAATCAAACTACGAAATTTTAAATTTATAATCGCTAATAGCTTCAACTATATAAACGCCTACAATAATTAAGACGGAGGCTGAAGACACCTTCCAAATCAAATTAAATGCAAAAATATTAAAAATGCAAATATTGTCAATTTAAAAAAAAAAAACAGTCAAGGTCTAATGTCAAACTGATCGTAGCTCTCAGGAGTTTTAAGTTGTTATTCCAAATATAATCAAATTAATTTGTGGCAAATTAAATTTTTATTTTCCATAAAGTTAATATGAAAAACTGTATTTTTAGCATTTCGCAATGTTGTGTTTTTCTACAATCAAGATATGAAACAGATATGCAATAGAGATATAATTGATTCGTTCGTGTAAGATTAAAAACACAACAACAACACATTTGTAATATAACGAAAAAATAGCACAAATATTTTAAACCCACTCTTTAGTTATTCAAATGCGAATAAACGTTTACACTCATGCAACATTTAGTTGTACGCATTTAAAGGCCGATAGATATAAATTAAAGTATGTAAATTTTTTTATCATAAATTATGGAAAAAACGCGAAAAAAAAATTAATACATCTGAATACGAAATGTTAAAAGAAATAAATAAAAAACCATATCGAAATTTGCAACAAATAGACACACAGAGTTTGCACAATTTTTCATTGTAGCAATTATGACACAATATTTATTTAAACGATTGATTATGTTGACAATCTAAAAATACAAATCAAAGAAAGAGATATTTTAATAAAAAAAAAGGCTTGTTCGTTTTTGCCTAACGATTTCTTGACTAATTTTTAATTATATTTTATTTTATTTGATTCATCTTCCAGTTATTTAAAAGAGGAGCTTTGGCAACCAAACACCAGGTGTACTCACCCTTCATAATCATCATTTCCATCATTTATTCCCAATCTACTGAACTATTTTATTGCCATTTTATGAAAAACAAAAAAAAAACTTAATTGGCCAATTGAATAAATAATTTTCTAATCGGCAAATCTAAAATGAACACTAATGAACGCATTCATTGATGTCATTTAAATCATCAGGCATGTTGCACTGATTGGCTACGCAGACTGGTGGTTTTTTAAAGCACTAATTGTATTTTGGTCGTCTTGTTTGTCTATATCTCTTGATAGTGAATCGATAAATATTGTCAACTGAATAATCACGATACTAATCGTTAAATAAAGATTTTCTTTTTTTTCAAAATAATTGTAAGAAAAAATTTTTATTAATGAATTGGTCATTGAGCAAAAGAAAATATTTGAAAGAATTTGAAATTTTATTTATTAACATTTTCTTACGCTGCATATTTTGAGCACAAAGTTTTTTTTGCAACGAAAATTTAGCAAACAGTTTCGTAGAAATTGATTTTAATAAAAATACATTCGTAAATACCATTCTTAAGTATTAAGCTATTTAATCTCTTTTATCTGTTGTTTCCTAAGAGCACATAGAGGCTTCCCATCCAGCCACTAGCACAGGACGAGCATCAGTCGTTAAACCAACACTAGCTTTTGATAGCAGCCACAGCTCTCCTTCAGGAGTACAAAAGGAGACTTTACCAACAACTGTTGATGGAATCATGTCACAAGCGAGGATAGTGCGTTATCTGCCATTATATCCATGCATCTCACATCTTCACATCGCATGGTGAGTCCAGTATAGGAACAACACTATCTACCCTATGCGCTCTATGTATAAGAAACTTCCACCTGATGTGATTCTCGATGTCACACTTGGGAGCCCTCGAAGTGACTTGAGGGTGCCAGTGAAAACATATATTTAAACGGTGTTTAGAGCACAGTGCGAGTTTAAACCATGAGGCAGATATGCCACATTAATCTGTAGCACATCTGTCAATTAGGTATAAAGTTGGAAATAATTTTAACCATTATTCGAATAGAAAGAATATATCGCCATTAGAAATTCTAATATATGAAATTCTCGTGTCACGATGTTTGTTATCGAACTCCTCCGAAACGGCTCGACCGATTTTAATTAAATTTTTTATGTATGTATATTTGGTAGGTATGAGATTAGGTTTTAAAGTATATTTTAAATTCGCTAGTGGCACGAGGAGAGGAAGGAGAGAGCAATTCCTGTATTTAGTAAACTATTAACCCAACAGATGGCGCTAAGACCGCCTCATAATTATTTTCGTTGTTGAATGACAGATGGCGCTATGGCCGCCTCATAATTATTTTCGTTGTTGAATGACAGATGGTACTACGACCGCCTCATGCAGGAGAATCTTCGTCGTTCGAATTTCAAACAGAACAAAATTATTGTTTGATATTTTTTTCATTGGCGGTCATCGTCACACACTTACAATACATTCGCTATTTTTATTATTCGAATAAATCCATTATTCGAATAAACCCATTTTAATTAAATCTACGAAAATTTATTTATTCGTATAATAACTGCGGGAGTGGGTTAAAATGGTGTTTTTAAAATAAATTTTTTTTAACAAAACTTATTCGATTACATACTAAGAAATCGAGTCGTATTACAGTAGAATCTTAAAAAAGTCCCAAGGGGTGTTAACATTTCTAAGCGCGTTTTTTTAGGCGAAAAAGGGAATTAATAAAGTATGTATGTAATATGTAAACAATTGTTTTTTAGATACAAAATTTTATATTTTTATTAAAAGACTTAAATAGTTTTCATTATTACAAAAAAGAAACTTAGGTTTAGTTTATACTGGGTGTTCAATTTCACAGTCACGCTCAGTTTTTTCGTGCGCATAAAAATATTAGCTTATAGTGGTTTAAAGAAGCAGTCAAGGAGGGCTTGGTTGTTTCTTCTCTTTTGTTGCTCATGATCATTTTCGTGCGCATATTGATTAGGTCTGCCACATGATTTGCATCTTTGTTGTTCTCAAAGCATTTTATAACGCTATTGATACTTTCAACTGCTTTCGAGAAAATTACTTTAGATTGTTGAACATCTTTCTCGATAATTGACATGTCGTTTACATTATCGGTAACTTCGGAATCATCGTTATTTTCTGAAATTTGGTCATTGTTCCAATTTATGATTTCACCAATGCTGATGTCAACATTATCTCCAACATTTGACATCAACGATTGAACTTCTCCAAGTGTATCGTTGTATGCACTATTTGATATAATCATTTCAGAGAGAGGAATTTCGTCTTTGCTGTCATATTGATCGTCATGTTCAACTGTACACGCTCTACACGTTGATTATGACTTTTATGCGAGTAAACTTTTCTAAGATTCTACTGTATCTGTAAGAAGTTATCCGAATAGAAAAGCTCAAATGAAATATCGTCTCCTTAAAAACGAAATAACTTATATGCAGTTTTCAAAAGTTTACAGGAGAGGGAAAAACGTTATAAAATTGTAACTATTTAAAATATATTTGCTGATAGGTTATTTGGTAATTTGGTAATAACTTGGTCATTTGTAATATTAGATGTTCAAAATTTTGCACACATATGCGTTATGATATAGGGAATAATAGTCCATAAAAAACTCAATTTTTGAAATTTTTGCATTTTAGGTTATTAGGTCTTTAAGACGACGATATAATTAAACTAAACTATTTTTGCAAATACAACATATAGACTACCTAACCCATAACAAATAAAATTTTTTAAAAACAAAACTGTTTTTATAAGATTAATTAAAGATACATTTTTCAACGGAAAAATTTACTACGCGAATAAAGTTATTCGATAAAATATTTTTTTAATAAAAATTATTCACAAAATGCGCTCAAATAATATTAACTGAAGGAACTTGTTTTCAGGCTAATTATTCGATGTCTATATGTTCGAATCATATACTTTTAACAAAATTTCTTTTAGAAAAATTTTTAAAATTTTACGAATGGCAATTGTTCGAATAAATATGTTTAAATGAAAAATATTACAATGATCAATCATACTTATATATAAATAGTTTGTAAATACTTGGTAAAATCACAAATTTCAATAAAACTTATGAAAATTAATATATTCTAAAGCTACGTTCACATTTATCAAATATACTCGTATGTCGAAAATAACGTAATTACATATAATAATTTATTTCCTTTAATTTCAACATTTTTTTTTATTTTTGGTTTGGTTTTTTAAAAAACTGTATAAAAATAGTTTTTTGTAGAAAAATTAATTTTATTTTGAAATATAAAAACAAAGTTAAATGACACTATCCTTAAGCAAAAGTAGTGGTTACGTTTATTTGATAAATGTGAACGTAGCCTTAGTATTGCAAGAAGTTAATCGAATAAAATTATTTAAATGAAAATTATTACAATGCTATATTCTATACTGCGATAAAATCACTTGAAAAGCAATTGTTCGAATAATTTTTAATCGAATAAAAAATTCGAATAAATTTTAATCGAATAAAAAATTGTTCGAATAATTTTTATTCAATAATAGTTTATTTATTACAAATATTGAAATTAATTGAATAGAAACTATGCGAACAAAATCTATTGAAAACGAATATATTCACAAAAAAACGATCCAATCTTGTAAGTAACTTATAAGTAGCATTCATACAAACTAGTACAATTACAATTAGTTGCAAACGAAATGAAAAAGAAAAAAATGACCTTATGAAAAATAAGATTAAACATGAATCTTCCTAGAGCAATTTTCTCCATCTTTAAAAAATTATTACAAAAAATAGTAAATCAGAATTAAGTCTTGCAATAAAATCTCTTAAATTGTCTACTTCTTTTTGTTCATTAAAAATACAATAACACGATTATTCTCTTCACTTCAATTAATGATGAACACAAAAAATTATATATTTTTTTTTTGCTCTTGCAACCACAAATTAGTTGTAAAATTTATTCAAAAACATAAGAAAAGTTCAAGAAGCTAAATTGAAGCGCCATTCAGACAAGTTTCGAAGTTGTTAATGTTTGCAAAAAAAAAATATCAAAACAAACAAAAATCGTTGGTAATAAACATAAAAATAAAGAATCTTATTAAATTAAATAAATATTTGTTTAGAATAATTAACGCCTACACACACACACACTCGTTATTAGGTAAACGATGTCAGTTAAAAGGTTGGTAAGAAGACAAAAAAAATAAAAAGAAAAAACAAACACAGATTGATTGAAAATTGTGTTAACAACTTTTAATGTTTTAATGTTTAATGTTTTTTTAATGTTGTGTAAAAATTTTTTTTGTTCCTGCAGTTTTTTTTTTTCTTGCCACAATGCAAAATGAATTGTCGTCATCCAGTACAAAATGAAAAGAATAAACTGAACAGATTTATTGAAAAAGTCATGGAACGCAAAAAAAAACTACACAACATCACGACTGTTTTTTTTTTCTCCTCATATTTTGCCTTTAATCTAATGACTGTTGTCCATACTGTTGGTTTAACATTTTTGTCTTTGACTGTCACAGAGCATTTTTACGGTCCATGCTTTAAGATCTGCTGGTGTCTGTTTGATGCCTTAAGTCGGTTTGTCTAACTTTTCTTAGACGTTCGTTAAAATGTTAACAAAAACAAGCCGCTTATGGTTTTGTTACCCATTTTTCTATTTTTGTTTTTGTTTTTGTTTTTGTTTTTGTTTTTGTCTCTTATTATTGTATGTGTCCAACTGCTACAACAAAAATTATGGATTTTTTGTTAGTTTTTCTTGATATTTTAGTTGTGATTTTTCTATTTATTTTTTTTTTTCACTTTGATACTATTATGCAATTGTTACCTGTTTGTTATTGTTGCTGCTGCCATGGACTTTGTTGTTATTATTGTAGCTTATAGTGTTTGTAGTTGTTGATTTGATAGCTTTAGAAAATTATTGGAAAATTGTATTTGCGGTTTTTTTCTCTTCTTGGCGATATATTTTTTTGTTATTGTTGTTTTGTCGGGGTTTTATTGTAAATATTCGTTTTGCAAATGCCAATGGTGCCTTTAATTTTCATTGTAAGATTTCCAAATTTTATTAGAAGTCATGCAAATTCGAAGGTGTTTGTGTAATGGCCGATTTAATTTAAAGTGTAAATAATTTAAATAAATCACTTTAAAAAACGGAAAAAAAATTCAAACACTCTTCGCAATCTATAGAAATAACGGTACGATCACATTTGGCAAATATTTTCACAGAAAAGCGTCCCCACTCAATAAATTCCAATGAAAAACTTTTTGATTTGTACACGTATTTATTAAATTAAATAGTGTTCAATAATATTGGATTCTCTGACATTTTCCGTAGGTTATGTATGACACTGTTTAAACTGTTTACTCGTATTCGTATTTGATTATTCGATTATTCGACTATTCGCTTGTTTTAAGATATTCGTACTCGTATTCGTATTCGCCAAATTCAAGCGAATATTTCTCGAATAATTTTCACATACATTTTCCCCAAAAAAATCATACAAAAATGGAAGAACTAAAATTTAATATGTGAAATTCCACCGACACAGGTGAAAATATGTTCTCCCAAACAGCGTGGAATTACTAATTAAAAGTGTAAACAGAGTAAGAAAAACGAAATTTCAAAGTACTCGTATGTATGTATGTAGGTAAAATAATTTAAAAATGTTCAGTAGTGGTCTTCTAATTCGATATCAAAATGTCATATTAATGATATATACCTAAAGTAGGGTGACAGTTTTTCTCAATTTATTGTTACTGACGCAAAGGGAGGGATTTTTTCTAATTAAATTTGAAATATTAATTGGCTCTAAACCTTAAAAGTAATATTCGAATTCGTATTCGGTGAATACTGTTTCAAAAATTCGTATTCGTATTCGCGAATACTAAAAATCGATATTCTTAACATCAGTAGTCTGTAGTGTATGCAGTATGTCTATGTAGTGGTTACTTTTTTTTTGCTAAATGTTTGCCAAGTATGATCGTACCTTAAGACAATATCTTTTATATTAGAAAAGGGAAATATAAATTTCAGAAAAAGAAGAAAAAATCTAAAGCCGAACAAAATTATATGCAATTCATAATAATTTAATAAATTATAAATATGATCATGATAAAGCACAGTCTGCGTGTGTGTATTTGTCAAATTCTGCATTTTCAGTTTATTGCAGTTCCAAGCAATCAACTATTTCTTCACAAAATGGTTGAAAACTCATAATTTACAATTAAAATACTTTTGATTTTGTTTTTTTTTTTTTTTTTTTTTTTAAATTCAATTTAAATTAATTTTATTTGGTTTATTTGATTTTTTTTTTGTATTCTAAATACTGGTGCCCACTTATTTTTCGGAAAGATAAATGTGTTGCGTTGTTTTGTTTGCTTGTTTTTCTAGTGGTCGATATCCGTCTCACTTGTCCATTCAATTGTCACAATAATCACGTTCCCCCATGGATCACGCTGTTTGTTCTAGTCACAATAAAACCGAAAACACAGATAAAACAGAAAAACACATTAAATGCAAAAAAAAATCAAATACACACATACACATACACATACACATACACATACACATACACATACACATACACATACCAAGCCACCTAATAAAACGAATAATTTTCAATCATTATTTTACGCATTTATGTATGGTGGAATACATTTGTAAATATATTCATTACTTATATCGAAAAGAATGTATTAAATAATAATTAAAACAATTTAACTTTCTTTATAAATTGCCAGAATATACACGCATACATATGTACGTATGTGCAGATTAAATTGAGTTTGAAGAAGAAAAAACGCAAATGGCACATTTTAAGTATAGAACACAATGTTCCATTAAAACTTACACCTTATAAGAGAAGCGTATAGAAGGCACTAATGCAAATTTTATATAGAAATTGTATTATGATATATCGTTCAGTTTTTATATATCTGCTAATAATTTAAACTAGTGTGCACCAACGGTCGACCCAATCGACCGTGTTCTAGTCATAGAAAGAAAAATCATAAAAAATCTCTTATAAAACAGTCATACAGTAACCAAAACTAAAATTATTTAATGATTTGTACGAATTCACAAAAATTAAAAATAAAAAAAGAACGGTTAAATACAAAAACAAAATACTTTCCATTGAACTAAATCAATTTACTCAACTCTCTTTCCTACAATTCTTCCACATCTTAGTATGTATGTAGTGTTGTATGTGTTGTTTGTTTTTTGTTTGGCTTCACCCTCGAGTTTTAAAAGTAGAAATTGACTCCAAATCGTTAGGTATTTCGCTAACGAAAAATCGACTAACTACTTCACTGGCTACAAGTAATGCAAGAGTTTGCCTTTTGACTCTCTCACTCTTGTCATTGTACACGCACTCAGTACATGCATAAATGTTAATGCCTTCAGTCCAATTTTTTTTACGAGTTGAAAAAAACTGTGCCCTTATTCCAAAGATAATCAAAAAAAAAAAAAAATAAAAAAGATTATATGTTATTATGTGTTATGATTTTGTGTTAGCGTACAATTAGAATTTTTAGTAAAAAAAAGTGTCATTTTTATGGCCAATAAATGAGTGGATATTTACTTATAGTTTTAGTTAATTTTCATAAAAATTTAACTTTCATTTTTTCAGTCAAACTTAAAGTTCTTATTTAATTACGATGAAAATATGGTAGCACTACGTAATTTGAAAAATTTCCCACAAATTTCCCAAAAACAGCTGACTAGAGCAAATAAAGAAAAATCTTTAAAAAATATATTATTATTTTAGCTTTTATTTATTTGTTGCGGGTTAGCAATATCTAAATATATATTTCGTTGGTAGCCATACCAACTCATCAGTAGATGTTTCACCCTTTATGTTTAAAAAATGTTAAAGCTCATATATTTATACAAAAACTCACAAATAAATTTTTGTGAATTATAAAGCATAAAAATAGCTTTCAAAATTTTTTAAACACACAGAGAACAAATAATTTTCCATTATGAATGTGTTTACTTTTCTACACCTATACAATTAGACAACCGCTGGTTGCCATTAAAAGTATTTATAAGGCAAAAAATGAAAAATAAATCTCTCCTTTACAAAAAAAAATTTTAGCTATAAATACGAATAATTAAGAACTGCTGAAATGTTTTAAAAGAATAGAGCAACTTTCAGAACGATTAAAAGGGTAATAGCGAAAAAAGAGGCCAAAATTTTATGCAACTTGTCAGCAGCAGCCACAAATATTTTATTTGCTTTTTTTCAAACAAGAAGAACAAGCAGTCGAAAACATATGGAAATTCGTAAAACTTATGTAGTGTTTAAATACTCAACATTGGCTATTTAATGTTGATTAAATGTTGATTTAATATTGCAATGAAAAACAAAATTTTATATTTAAACGAGTCTTAAAAATAAATGAAACATCCATCCATCCACCAATTCATTGGCCCTTAGAAAGGTAAAATGAACATAAAAACAGAAAACAAACAATTAATTGAAAATTTTATAAATATTGAAAAAGAAATTTGATAAATAAACAAAAATCCAAAAGATTTAAATTTCTGTAGTATTTTCATTACGGAAATATCATTAGTGACATTATGACTAGCGAAATAGTTGGGTTTTGCTGACTAGTGATTTCACCGCTCTGACCGTGTCAATTGATTACCGTCATCCCCATGTTAAAATCGTCTGTAGAGTGAATTGTTAGTAGTTAGTCTGGAAGTTAATGATAGTCATTCGCTAGCTACGCCGACTGCAGGGAACTTACATGCACAAGTAATACGTGTAAATGTAGTTGTAAGAATTTTAAAGGGTTATAGCTCCCAAAATACTGAACCCAAAAAAACCCACAATATCTCGTTTACTTCTGTAAGAAAAATGTCTTTAATATACGAGTAGTAAAAGTCTTGTAAAAATCGGTTGTATAATAGATGCATGAAGGGCAGCACAAAAGCAGCAATTGTCTGTTAATTATAAAGATATTAAAAAAAATTTGCCTAAAATATTCGCTGATGAAAAATAATTAAAGACATGATTTTTTTTATTTTGATATTAAAATCTATAATGCTTTACAGATTACAAAACATTTGCTTTAAATTCAGAATAAAGTTACTTATGAAGTAAAATTTTTAATAACAGTTTTATAAAAAAATATAAATTTTTAGTGTTACCGTTTACACGTTGATTTACACCGTCTAGATCGCTGTGATCGTTAATGGGTAAATGTGTTGAAATTTTTTTTCAAACTGCAATGAGACAACAAGAAAATATGGAAAAAGCATGCAAAGTTGATTAAGAAGAAAAGACCAGATCTTTCATGTCTCAAAAGAAGCATTCAAGTGTATCGGGTTTTAAGGTGGTGTAAGTATATACACGTCCTTCACTCCATCTGATCTCCTTAATAGTTATACCACCTTTATCCGATCTGAAATGGAGTTATTTTCTGCGTACAAGGTAGGGCGAAGAAGCTTATCGGTGAGAATAGGGTAGCCAACTGTATGGACTCACTAGATCATCGACGCAATGTAGGGTGTATTTCATTGTTCTATCGCTAATAGATCGGAATGTGTTCTAATGAAATCAGGAAACTTTTTCCCGAAACCCCGTCATTTTTCACGTTCAACACGTTGTTCATTAAGAGAATACAAAGTGAATTAGAAGCATTTTTACGTCATGCCCTGAGTGCTGGTCCTAATAACAAAAAAAACACATTTACCTTGTTATCATAGACTTTTTAAATGCACCATTTGAATGCATTTTTGGCGATATTCACTTTAATGAAATTTAGCTTTTATGCATTTAAATGCTTTAAAATATTGGCCAATTTTAAGATTTCATATCGTTTTCATAATTTCATTTCTTTTAATTCTTTTATACATGGAAACATCCATATTCTAGACAGCCACTACAAGTAGAGCATTTTAAACAAATAGTTATTTATTTTATATGACACAACAATAATCAACTGATTTAGAGATAATTTTTACAATTTTGGTAGCTTTGATTTTTTTTCATTCCAAATTAATTTCATTCTCTTGTGTTTGTTTGCATGAAACTCTTGAGAATAAAAATTTACTTTTTGTAAGAAGAAAAAATCAATAAAAATTATTTCTTGGAAAATACGCAGGAAAAAAAAGAATTAAAAAAACAGTCGTATAAATATTAATTAATAAAAATAAATTAATAAATAAAAAATAATTTAAAATATCTTATGATTTATTTGACAAAATTATTGGTTGTGGTTGGTTGGTTGACAGCTGAATCAAACAACGTTTGCGGCTTAAGTCTTTTGTTTGTGAACTACTTATTTAAACAATAAAAATTGTGTGTTAAAAATGCCGTCATTGTTTGGCAAAAAATTGTTTCAAACCAACAACAAAAAAATTCTCAAAAATCTAGAGGAATTTCTTCATGACATGACAATGGCGCAAAAGATTTATTTATGCAGATCGTTTTTCATAGTTTGATATCATGACAATGAGTGATATTTTTTATTTGTTATTTCTTCTGTTTCTACTGATTGTCAAGCATTAAGGTCATGTACTAATAGTTTTGATATTTAGTACTCTAATATTAATTATAAACATGTTCTCTCTCATGCGCGAACATCTAAGGGAATGGCAAACTTGTCCGCTTATGAGAAAACTGAGAAAACAAAAATTTTATTTTACGTTTTTGCCAAAATTAACAGAATTTTCATAAATAGGAAGTAATTAAGATTCAATGAAGCATTTCAAGAATTCAAACATTCAGAAGTTAATTTCTTTAATTTTAATATATTGAAGATATGTACCCAATTATAGCCTGTGTGCACACACATACAGGGTGTTTTTATAGAGGTATAGAACTTTAAGTTGCAAACACTTTTTAACGGGGCGCCTTTTTGTCAGCCGTCAAGTCATTTATGTTTAATTTGGTTTGTCATTTCAAAATGAATAGACTGACGCCTGAACAAGCCTTCAAATTTTGCAGATTAATTTTGAAAATTATGGTTCTGTTCGAAATACGTAAATATGGTTTTCATAAACGAATTTTGTGTGGCGATGAAGCTCTCTTTTGTTTGAATGGAATCGTCAATAAACAGAACTGCCTTATTTGGAGTGATGATAATCCTCAAATGTATGCTGAGACACCGTCATATCCAGAAAAAGTTACTATTTGGTGTACTTAATGGGCTGGAGCAATCATTGATCAGTAATTCATTAAAAACAATGCTGGTCAGAACGTTACTGTCAATGGTGACCGCTTAGAGCCATGATTACTGGCTTATTTGTTCACTAATTGAAATACAGTGAACTCGCAGAAACGTGATAATCCAGTAACACGAACTACCCACATGAACATATATTTTTACATTGACTACTTTAAAACTGAACGTGCTAGTTATACGACGATAAGGCCCGAAACGACTGAAAAACTTGAAGGACGGCATTCGCCGCGTTTTTGCCGATATGCGGCCACAAATGCTGGAAAAAGTAACAAAATGGGATCTCCAGATTAGACTACGTTCGAGTCAGCCATGGCAGTCATATGCCACAAGTCATCTTTAAATTATAATGCCAGAAGATTATCTTTCGAATAAAGTATGTATATTTCAAGTCAGTTTAAAAAATTCATCTTTGTTTTATTCCATTTCAAAGTTTTATACCTCTACAAAAAAAACACCCTTTATTACGCACAACAAGAAAAAACCTCGTATTAAATTTAAAGTATTTTAGGATTACTTTGAGTACTTTAATCCGAAATATGCTTGAATCAATCCCAAAAGTAATTAAAAAAAATTTTTAACTGCCTTCTGTTCGATATCAGAAATTAACTAAAATAAAATAATAAAAATTTTTGTTTACTTGGCTTTTATTTTATTCTTTTAATTTATTCTACTGTGGCTGAGCTGTCTAAGGGGATGTGTTACAAACATGTGACTCCGTGTTTCAATTGTGTTCCAGTATAAAAATTAATATAAATAATCCCGATTCTATGCATTCAATCTAAAGCTGTTAATTTTCGCTTTAAATAAAGCCGGGCATTGTTTTCCGTACTTTAATCAAAAGATACTTAATGCAGCAACCCCGTACTTCAAGCATTTTTGACACTGTTTAAAATTGGGATAATTTATTTACTTTTTGCTCTGTGTACTTAAGTGTAAAAAATAATACCGAAAACGTTTGTTTCAAGTAGAACCGAAAAGTATAAAAATCTGCATGAAGAAAATTAAGGTCACAATAGTTGAATTGTGATTTATTAGTGATTAAACAACAACAACAAAATTTATTTAAATGCAACTTTTTAATAAAAACAACTTTAAATACTGTCTGTCTGTCTTATGTGCAAATATCTCGGACTTTAGTTTAATAAAAAAAATTAAAATGCAAAAAACGCAGTTGCGAAGGAATTTAATTATGAGTTCGAAAAAGTGATATTAATTTAAAACATGTTTTTTTTTCGTTATACAAGACGCATGCATATCTGTTTTAACTAAAATATTTATCAAAATCAATTTGCTTTTTTTATCAGCCATACAATTCTTTTATTAAATTTCGCGAAGAAAAATAAACGTTTATATTCCTTAATATGACATGTGGTAAAACTAGATTAAAAACAACAGCATTAGAGACTATTTTTTTCATACAGCATATTTTGGTTGCATGTTGCAGTGCTCTTGTGCAAGAGGTGTTGTTAGTGAAAGGTTTCTATGTAAATTGTTTTACATACAAGACACCAACTGTTAACTTTGTGTGACGTTTAATTATTTTGAAACTAATTTTTTTCTATAAATTATTGCAAAACAAATTTCAACGCAATTTAATATCGAAATTGTTGTATTAGAAACATCAGTATCAGTATTTCATATGAATTAAGAGGAACCATCTTTTAATTTAATATGAAAATTTCCGATCAAATGTTAAAATCGTTAAAATCAAACAGACAGAAGATTTCACTGGATATTGAAAAGTATGGCTAAGAATGTAAGTTTGCTTCCTGCCCAACATTATGAATTTTCTGTTGTAAAGGGTGATTTTTATAGAGTGACACACGTTTAAATCATAATAAAACAAGGAGATATATTTTTAATATCAATGAAACGGGCTTTATTGGAAAGAAAATTTTATGAAATTAATGTTTAAATATGATTTCTGCCATGTGACCGCCACGGCTGGCGCGTAGGATTGTGGAACACCAATTTTCAACAACTTTTCGCAGCATTTGCGGACGTATTTCGCCGACAAGTGACTTAACATAACCCTAAAGAAAATAATCTAATGGGGCTAAATCAAATGATCTTGGTGGCCAATTAATTGGGCCATTACGTGAAATTTTTTTTCCATCAAAAATTTCTTTGAGTAAATCAATTGTAGCGCCCCCTGCACGATGAGTTTGACGAATGGACAAATATTTTTATTAAAAATTTCAACAATTTGCTCGTGTTGCTCTGGTGTAAGTCGAATCATGATGAAATTTCAAAGCGAACTAAGAAAAAAGCAACATTCAGCTGTTAAATGGGTGCTCAAATAAAGCAGTGATGCCAACTCAAAGTTGTGACACTCTATAAAAAGCACCCTTTATATTAGTGTGTAGCATTGTCTTATAATTGTTGAACTGTTTGAGAAGTGATGAAGGCATATCAATGGTCATTAAACTGCACTACCAGTGATGTATAGCTTTCTATGCTAATGTACACCGCAATGCACTCATTCATCAGTAATGTTCACCGCATTGTCGACAAAGTAAAAGTATTAATAAAAAAAAACAGACACAATAACAGCAGAATAACGAGATTTCTTCTATATTTTTATATTAACTAGAGGGCATATTAATTGCCCTTTTTTATTTGAGAACATTTTTAAGAACACTTTCCCGCTTCATCTTTCCCGCTTATCACGAAATATGATTTTGATCAAATTCATAGCAAAAGCTGTCTAAGAGATTTCAAATCATACACACATAGAGTCATACAAATATTATTGTGAAATATTCATAATAGGGCTCTAAAGATCTGAAAAGGTCAGGACGTGACGAAAATTTCATACAGCGAAACTTTAATATAACGATATTTGATTTTTGGTAGCTATTGTTTCGTTTTACATGCTTAACAGTCAAACTTTGTTATAAGGAATAATGATGATAACGAAAAAAAATCTTTTTAAATATAATTTTTATCCAAATTATATATTAATGGATTAAGGTGTGTGTGATAGCAATCAATATTCAATTTGCTTAAAATTTAATTTGCTTTATTCGTACTTTGTTATAAAGAGGCTTTTGAATGAATACATACGCACTTGTATACAAATTTAGACTTCGTTGTTTTGACAACGGGGTTTTAACATTTTTCTTTATTTTGAATTCGCAGAATTTATATTTGTAGCTTTCTTTTGCATAAAAACTTAGGCATTTTTAAAATCGTCTTTAATTTCATTAAATTTTATATATAAAAATACATACATATATAATAATGACATTGGTGGCAAACATACATAATTTTAAAATTTGTAATTGTAAAAAATATAAGTTTTACAGTTAAATAAAAATCTTTCAATTCAGTTTATGAAATGTGTGGCCAAGAATCAATTCAACTCAAAGACTCAATTGACAATTGAACTGAAGCGTGGCTTTTGCATGAATATTTCGTTGTATATAAATTTTATAGCTCAGAATTTCTTCGTTATAGCTGTAGTGTATTTTGAACAATGAATGAACAATTTTGGGTTGTATGAAAAACTTTGCAATAACGAGGTTTTTTCAGGGGACCCAGAAAAATGCGTACATTGAGGTTTTTGTTATATCGAAGTTCGTTATATCAAAGATTCACTGTATTTGAAAATTTAAAAAGCTTTAATTACACTGTGATAGGTTTTGACCCGAAAAAAATGAACTTGGATGAATCCTTTTCGAACTATTAGGGGGGAGTCCCCCGAGTACGAAAGTGCATGTGGAAGTGTCAGATTGGCTCCAGTTTTTGAGAAATCGGTATATACCCATGAAAATTGGATATATACCGATTTCTCAAAAACTGGAGCCAATCTGACACTTCCAAATGCACTTTCGCACTCAGGGGCCTCCCCCCTAATAGTTCGAAAAGGATTCATCGAAGTTCATTTTTTCGACTATCACAGTGTTATTAACTCGTAAATTAATTTAAAAAAAAATCACAAAGTGCTGGTTTACACACATCAAGTTTCCTTGATCAAGTTTTAATTCAGCTGGGAGGAAAGCAAAGAAAGCAAAGAAAGCAATCAGCCCAATCACGAATATTCCCTAGGAATTTCTCTCCAACGGAAAATACTTTTCTCGAGAAAAATTTCCTCCAATTATAAATTCCGCGGGAACAAAAAATTTAAAAAGTGTCATCACTGAATTTTGAAGCCAGCAGTTTTGCTTATTGACATTTAAATTTCTTATGTTGTTGTTTCCTATTTGCGATTTGCAAACATAAATTAATTTGTTTTACATAAAAAATTTAAAGAAAAATTAGAAATTAATAATTTAGCTATCCGAGCACTTGGGGAGGAAATTGGTGTTGTAGAAGAACAACAACGAAATAGCCAACGGATATTGAAATTTCACTTTACTTGTGCTCTTCGACCTGAATGAACATTTAAATATTTTTTAATTTAAACTTTATTTTATAAAAAATTACTTACATTTTTATGTAAACTCCCTTCTGGTTTCTAAGTGAAATATTTTTAGGGAAAAAACCAAATTCAAAGGCATTCAGAATAACACCTTTTTTTCCACCATTCAGTTTTATTCCCTTTCAAACTGTTGATAAAAATGGTACAAATATGAAGAAAAGGTATAGTGAGAAATCTTATGCGGGATTTTTATTCATAATAGGAGAAAGGGGGAAAGGGAGAAAACTCCCGCGGATTTATTATTCGTGATTGGGCTGAATATAAATTTCTCCGTCTTTCTCTCAGCTGAATTAAAACTTGATCAAGGAAACTTGACGTGTGTAAACCAGCACACAGCTAGAAGCAATCGTAGAAATCTTTATTTAATTACAGCATAATCTCGATTAACGCAACCCTCGTTATACGCAACAATCAAATTCTTAACATTGGTGACTCTATTAACGCAACTTTACAAAAAAAAAGTTCTTTTTTCTCTTTCGGTTTGATTTTAACTTTCGTTTTTCTATAAATGAATTGAAAACTACAATCTTACGCGCTGAATTTGCTTTTGATTTTAAAATCAACTTATTTTAAAAAATTCTTTTTGAAGAGTTGTTCTACTTAAATAAGCAAAAATAGCTATAATGACAAAATCTTTTAAACTTGCAATATAAAGCAAAGGAACGAAATTCTTATGAAACTTGAAAGAGGCATACATGTAAATGAAAATTTTGTTTTAGATCCAATTTCAATAAAATGTCAGAATGCTATCGAAAACTTTGACGTTTCTCTTCCAGTGGGCGAAATAGGAATAGCAGCTTTTACATAAAATCTTTACTCAAAAAAAGATACCTACAGAAAGTTTTGACTCGGTTTTAGCAACAACTCAGTTTTCGCAACGGCCCGAAATTTTTATAGGTTGAGTTAACCGTGGTTGCACTGTAATTTCGATCCTTTGCTGCAAGACCGTCACAACTCAAAAAATTTGATTTTTTAAGTTAAAAATATTATCTTAATTGTCATGCCGTTCTTTAAAATGTGTAAAAACTTCGAACAAATATCGTAAACTTTTGAGAGCAAATTAAGATTTTGTTATCGAATTTAATTCTTTATACTGTGTTTTTTGCAAAATTAATTTTTTTTTTGTTTTGAGTTATTACTGTATCACATCAAAGGCTCGCTTTATTTTTGCATATTGCAGAGTAAAAAAGGAAAAACAAAAAAAAATTATATATTCTGATGCATGACAAAACAAAAGACTTAAGGCACAAACACTTTTTGTCTCTTTCTCCAAATTGTTTACACTTAAAAAAAAAGAAAAAAAAAACAATTATACAATCTTTAAGAAAAAAGAAAAAAATTAGACAGAAAAAGCTAAACCATTTACTCCCAAACTCTTTTGCACAAATTGCTACTTACATGCTGGATAGTTTTTCAACAACAAAATGAAAACCAAAACCGAATTTTTCGAATGAAAATGGATCAAAACTAAATCAAATGCAAGTGTCTGTCTGTCTGTCTGCCTGTCTCTACATATACAAAGTATGCACTCGCTGCATGTATACTGGTCAGGCTCTATTGAGTGAGAGGAGTATGCATACAAATATTTATTCGTAATCTACAAATATGTACTCGTACATATGTAGATATGTATGTATGTGGTATGTGAATCGTATTATGAACATGTTTTTCAAACAATATTTACCTACCAGCTGTAGGTAGCTGCTGCCAGTTATATATGGCAGTTGTTGTTAATGTTGTTGTTTTCTGATGCTTGTGTGTTTGAGCACAAATATGTCTTGAAACCATTAGGAAAAGCTTTAGAGCCATTTTTAAATATAGACCAATAAATTAGACAATCTACTAAAGCAAATATGAACAAACCAAAAAAAAAAAAAAAAAAAAAACTTGTTGGAAGAAACTTTTGTATATTAAACAAATATTTTATTAGAAAAAAAAATGTGTTGTTCGAAAGAAAAACAACCAAAATATGTGTTGTTTAATATACTTTAAATATTTGGCGCATAAAATAAATATTTTTAATATAATGTTTTCATTAAACATAACAATGATTTTGAGACAATACGAGTTTTTGCAAATTGTGTGTGTTATTTTTTTACAAATATTTACCTTCACTTTTCAAATACGCTACTTAAGCGGTTAAGAATGATCCGTCAATTCAAGCATGCTGGTTTAAAAATCTATTATTTTTAATTTGTTTTTTTTTTATTAAATCTTTGTTTGTTTAATGAGTCTATCTTTTGTTGTAGTGCTGCCAGAAGAGAGTCTTTGAAGTATATCGTTGTCACAATACCCCGACAGACGGGATAGGGTGCATGTGTGTGTGGCCCATACTTTCCCTTTTACTCAAATCAATTATTGTTTAATTTAATACTAAAATAAATTTCAATAAAATGCATTTGTTAAATTTTCATTAAAATTATTTACTTGACCATTCGTCCACCCACTTAAAACAATTGTTGGTCTTTTCTGCAAACACGTACAATACTTTTTTATATACTACTCCTATTTACTTTCTGCAATCAATTTAATTTATAGCACATTTGCTTAAATCGCACAATATTTTTATGTTTCTTTCAATAATTATGCATGTATTTCTTTGTATGGATTATACCAGAAGACAGACAGACAGACATGCATTCTCTTAAGCAATTTACCTTACAACGAACGATTGCATAATCTTTTTTTCTTAGTTTAATTTCAGCTGAGAAATATTTGAAAAAGTAAGTTTATAAATAATTACAAAAAAGAAATAGAAGTGTAAACACTTTAGGCTAAAATAAATAGATACGATGAGTTTAAAAAAATTTCTTAGCTCTCGTCTCTCGTCGATACCAACGAGTGAGTGAAAACAAAACCTAAATGTAGGCTTTGCTAAAATTTACTACATCCAGTGCAAGTTGAAAAGTTGATTACGATTTGAGCAGAAAAATTCAATGAAAACAAATAAGATTTATTGTAAATTTAAATGTATTTCTTTTGTTGTATGAGTGAGTGTTGTTATTAATGGTTTGTCAAGGAAAGCCAAAGTAATTCAAATAAATATTACTGGCTCTTAAATTGTGTTGAATATAAAAATATAAATTTATCATATGATTGGCATAAATAATTTACAATTATGATGTGTTTTGTTAAGCTATTGCATAGCTTTTATCGCAGGCTTTGAGGCGACCGAATCAAGAAATTTGGAAACGTTTGTTTCTTAAGTCTTTTGTTTTTGAAACGAAAAAACCTTACACTAAGTTTTTTTCTTAAGTCTTTTGTTTTTTTAAGTATTTAAATCGCTCAATGTATGTTAACCCCTAAAGTATGCTATTGATTTTGATTTCATTAACATACAATATTGCCAGAATAACAACGAGTTATTAAACAAAACGTAATAATATAATTGCATAAGTTGATAAAAAATGCTACGCAATACATAGCTTTACCGCGGCAGTCCACGAGTGGCACATGTTTTTTTTTTTTTGTTTTAATGTGTTGCACAATAAGCTAATGTGGTTGCACATTTTATTAGCATAGAATAAAATTATGAAATCAATTGTAAAAAAGTTCATTTGAAGACCCCTTTCAGACACACAAAGTTTACTTTGCAAAATTTTCATTCAGCTGGAAAAAATACAGAAGTATAAAGTATTCTCCTCTCTGTCTTTCTCCCAGCTGAATTTAAACTTTGCAAAGAAAACTTTGCGTTTCTGAAAGGAGTCTAAGCAACGAAAGCGATTTTTTTTAATACTTTTATTATTTATTGAATCTTCAAATATAGATTGAAAAATCAATAAGTTTTTCAAATCTTAAATCTAAAAATACATTAATATATGTTTAGCCAATGCTAAACAAAATTTTTAGTTTCAACGGTTGATTTTTATTGTTTTACATCTCTCGTGTACAGCTGAGAAAAAGAGTATCCCTTCTTTTCAGCCAGTTGTGGCCTTTACAATGTAGAATATTTCACGCAAGTGGATTTGGGTGCAACTCAAGTTTTTTAATGTATTTTTTCGCGTGTTTAGAAAATACTGTCTTAACCAACGGAACATCGAGATCTTTGTGAATGCGATGATTTCGGATATACCATGGGGCTGCTGTTATAGTACGTAGAATTTTGTTTTGTTGCCTTTGAGTTTTTTCTACATTTGATGCGGAGGCAGTGCCCCATAACTGGATTCCATAGGCCCATATTGGTTTTAGGATCGCATTGTATAATAGTAGTTTACAGTCCAGGCTTAGTATAGAATTTCTTCCAATAAGCCAATTCAATTGGGCTGCTTTTAATTTTATTTGTGTTAACTTTGCCTCTATATGCGATTTCCATGTTAAACGACGATCAAGATGAACGCGTAGATATTTGACTACAGTGTGTTGCGGTATAGTCTCACTGTTAATTTATATAGGCGGGCATGTTTCCCTGCGCAACGTAAAAGTGGCGTGTACACATTTCCGCTCGTTAATTTTTATACGCCATTGTGTGAGCCATTTTTCCAGTTTGGATATATATTCTTGTAAGTTGCGGGAAGCTTCTACAGGACTTTCATGAATGCTTAGAAAAGCTGTATCATCAGCAAATGTAGACGTGTGAATGTGACTACTTAACGGTAAGTCAGAGGCGTATATTAAATAAAGTAAGGGACCGAAGATACTGCCTAGAGGGACTCCGGCTTCAATCGACTGCGGATGGCTTAAAAAATTGCCTTCCCTAACTTCCTTTAGATAGCTTTTTAAAAGCTTGACGATGTTTGCTAGTAGATTTTGTGTTAATTTGTTGAAAAGACCTTCGTGCCATACTTTATCAAAGCCCTGTGCGACATCAACAAAAAGCGCAGAGCAATATTACTTTTTTTCAAAAGTCTCTCTAACAACATTCACAAGTCTGTGAGTTTGTTCAATTGTGCTATGTTTTCTGCGTAAACCGAATTTATGATCTGGAATACATCCATTACTAGTCACTATAGGCATCAGCTTGCTCATATACACACAGAGAAAACAGTGCCTAATAAATACCTAATAAAATAGAACAAAATTAATAAGATATCTCTACGGATTTTTTTCAAAAAGGAAGTCTTATTATTTTAATAAGGAAAACCTTATTGAAAAAATCAATAAGGAATCTTATGGTTTTTATTAGGTATTCTTATTGTTTTTTTCAATAAGGTTTTCTTCTTGATTTTATTAGGTATTCTTATTGTTTTTTTCAATAAGGTTTTCTTCTTGATTTTATTAGGTATTCTTATTGATTTTTTCAAAAAGGTTTTCCTTATTAAAATAATAAGACTTCCTTTTTGAAAAAAATCCGTAGAGATATCTTATTAATTTTGTTCTATTTTATTAGGTATTTATTAGGCACTGTTTTCTCTGTTATGATGTTAGGAAATGCAAATTTGATGTCATTAGAACGTCATGGTACGTCCCGAATGCTTATTTACAATATGTATTTGAATTATCTGGATGGAGGGGTGATGAAAACATTTTTATAAAACTTACGTATTCAGGGAGTTGAACCAAGGAACTTCGGTTTAGTAGATTGGCACTCTAACCACCTCACTACTATACCTTACTATAGTATACATGTTAGCAGCCAGTTTAAGAAGATGATTTATTGTAGCACAAAAAAATTATGAAAAAATTGTTCCTTTGTTGATTTATATGTATGAAATAACAAGCAAGCTAATGAAATCAAGAAGATATTCTTATTAAAAAAATTAAGAATATGATTTACACATGATCATACGGGAACCTAATAAAATCAAGAAGAAAACCTTATTGATAAAAACAAAAAGACGACCTAATAAAATCAATAAGAAATCCCTTTTATTTACAATTCATATGAAAACCTAATAGAATCAAGAAGTTTTTCTCTATGGATTGTTTTTTTGGTGCCAAAAATAACGGAAATGGGGTAAAAAAAAGTTGTAAATAACAAGTTTTCTTCTTGATTTTATGTGTTTTCCTTATTGAAAAAATTAATAAGATTTACCACATAAAAACAATAAGGAATCTCTTCGAAAAAATCTTCGCTTCTTTCTGCTGGGATACCCCTTAGCCTAAAAGCGTTTCATAGAGAAAATCTTATTGATTCTATTAGGCAGTTTTGGCTCTGTGCAGCTTTTCAAATAGTTTTGAAATGTTGGGCAATAAGCTAATAGGCCGACCGGATTCAACTTTTGTATGATCCTTACCGGCCTTTGGTATCATAGTAATTAGCGACACCTTCCATTCTTTTGGATAGTGTTCTAGGCGTAGAATACTGTTAAAAATGAATAGTATTATTCTTTTTGCAATGTAAGGCAATTCTTGAATCATTTTGTTGCTTATTTTGTCGATACCTGGGGCTTTTCTGGTGTTAAGACTAGTAATAGTATTTTCAATCTCCGTCATGTTAAATCGCAGAGGTATTTCTGGTAAAGAGACTACTGGTGGCAGTTCAACAATATCAGCAGAAATATTCGGAGTAAATACTTTTTCTAAGTGCTTAACAAATAGATCACCTTTTTCAGCATTGTAGCATGTTGCCAACAGTGTGTAGTATACATTGCGATTCAATAGTACCGCAACATGCAAGCATTGACAAACTGCAAGCAATATATTTTGTGTCGGCAATTTGACACTTGTACGGTTAATCAAGTGCAGCAGCACAATGCACTTAAATGAATCACATTTATTAACTGCATTTTTTTGATTGTAAATATAGGCAACACAAAGTATCTGTAGCTTTTAAGTATGCACTCGTTGAACTTTAAAACTGTTGAACACATGCCATACATAAATAGTTGAAAGCTAAATATGCTTACCCAACAGTAATATATATTTCTATTCTTTAACTCTTATGTTAAGGTACCCCTAAGAATTATTCTCATAATTAGTATATAAGCCCATGTCATTTAATTAATAAAACAATTAATAAATCAACAGTCTTATGAGATGCAACAATTAACGCTGCTCTAAGACAAAATTAAATAAAAATAAAATCCATTTTATTACAGCATCAGTTCTTGCCCAGTCACCATTCGTAGCTCGTAACGGAGGGCGAACGAATTGGAGCATTCGCAAAATTTTGATTTTTAAACTCCCAGTTGCCAAATTATGACCAATTAAATGCTGCTTTTTAAGTGCTTTCTTTATTCAAAACACTTTTAAAAATTCCATAAAAAACCCGATCTTTAATTTAATTTTTTCTATTTTTAAAATTTTCTGCTTAATTTACTGCACGATATCTTTCAAAATACATAAAATTTAGCTAATAATTTTAACAGATTTACTCGTCCTTCATTCATGGATTAGTTTAAATTTTCCATCTTAGATTAAACCATCAACATTCGTTAACTAAAGATTGCGAATTCGAGCCTAATTAGCATTAAAATACCCTCGTTTACGACTTTATTTCACTCGGATGAGATCTTTCATGAAGATGCATTTGTGCGGAAGGCTTATTGTCTCCCATCTACTTGGCAGTGGCAAGAGACGATTCCTTTATTTTGTATTTCACATGCACCGTACTACTTCCGGCTTTACACCAAGTTTCCCCTGGTAGTGTTGACAAGAAGGCTCTCATTTTATCTTTGGTTTTTTTATTATTTATCTACTATTTTAATTACACTAGAGCCCCGAATTGTATCGTTAATGTGGAGCGGAGAAATTGATGCAAAACAAACGCTTCAAATCGGATCACTTGTTTCTTTATAAATATAAGTGCACTGATTTTTTTATTGATTGCGTCAAAAATTTAAATATTTAGCAAAAAACTTGCAAAAAATTTTAATAAAAAAAGGCATATGGTATAGAAATATACACACAGAATAAACGGGGAAATCCCATTTTTACATGCAAATTGATAAATTCTTCACTTATAATTATGACTTCAGTTAGAAAGTTAATTCATAAGTAGGTATGTAGCAACGCAAATCGGAATTAAAACGACGCAAAGCGGGTTGATCCAAATTTTAAAAACCAACGCAAATCGAAACGACGCAAATAGGATTGACGGAAATCGGTGCTTCATAAATCTGTGTAAAGTTCCTAATTGCTTATACAGCAACATTTGGTCACCAGCTAACAATTTAGCTATAACTTGAGCTTTTAGAAATATTTGCGAAAAAAATCGATTCTCGTATTCTTTTTTCATGAAAAAAAAATATATATAAATTTACAAAAATTCTGCACTATAAAAGGCTCTTTACCCGAAAATAATTTACCTTTTTCCTTGTTCATTTGAGACCACTGTCTCATATCCTCTTCTAAATATAAATTACATGAAAACGAGTAAGTGGCCAATAGAAAAAAAATTTCCATTTCAACACTGGATATTTAAAGACCTCAAGCAGTTTAATTATATGAAGCATTCAAGTGATTTACAAAATTTTGCTATATTGCATTTTTAATAGGATTTCATAGAGATTTTAACATTAAACTTGTAGAATTAGTTTTACTCAAATGGATCCAGTTTCTTTCGAAGGTCAATTTTATGATTATGATGATGTTTTTTATTTGGAAAATTAGAGTGGAGAAAAATAAATCATCAAAACTAATCCGCGTTTCACAGAGAGAGTAGTTGTAGTTATTTCTTGCACACTTAGGCACACACACACACACACACACAGCAGCAGCAGTGAAATAGATACGAGTGAAAAAAATGTTATGTAAAGAAAGCCAAAGAAACAAAATAAAATATTTGTAAAATAATTAGCTCATACTCAAATTAGAAGGGAAAATATGTAACACATATTTTACATGATTTTAATTGATATTTGATTTCTTCTTTTACATATACATTTTCATTCATTAGATATGATGTCATATCAACTCTCTTTCTCAAAGTAAAAATTTTGTGTATTGCAGACAAATTATTTCATATTTTGCCTCTTTCTTTCTGTCTGTCTGTCTTTCTTTTAGAGCTGCCTGCCGTTTAATGAATTTTATTGCTCCATAAGCAAATCACTTTTTAACATCAGCATATAAAAACAAAATCAAAATTAATAAGTGAGTTTTATTATTTAATATTAAACAACAACTTCGCACTGAATATGTTTAAATTGAAAATTAACATAAAACCATTTTGAAAATAAACAAAAAAATATGTGATAAACATTTACAGAAAATTGCAAAAAAAGAACAAAATAAATATTAAAAAAAATGTAATTAAAAAAAGTGGACTGTACAACTTAAATAAAAATATCAATATTAATTGTGTCATTCCCAGTTGTCATTATGTATTTAAAAGGATAACATTTATAAAATAATGAGGGGCTGATCGTCTAACAGGACAACCATTTTGCACTATTGAACTTTAAAATAATAAATTCTTTGTTTATAAATCTAAATCATGCATTTCACATCCAAAACTTTTTAGTTTGCAAATAAACAATAGAAAAAGAAAGCATGATGTTCAAAGGTTGCTGTTGACTTAGGACCTGGTTTCGATCACTGGTCAGGAGGGCAACTCATCAACATCAGAGTTGTAAAAGAGAATTAAGCGTTCTACAGTGTCAACATTTATCTTCTGTACTCCATCCCTTTCCCTAAACTCTATCACGATGTATTGTATAAGTAGGGGTCATTCCCTGACTTAATTACTCAAGAAGAGAGTTTTTGTAAAAATTTCCAAACATAAAAATTGCTTCCTTAAATTTGCAGAAATATTGAAATAGAAAAAAAGCAGAGCGAAACTATTTTATTTTACACATTTAAAATAATTCGAAACAGGAAAAAATTTCTGATTAAAATTGTGGATTTTGGTAAATTTTAACTTATCCTGTAACTGATATATATATATATATGTCCTTTATTTAATTAAATATAATATAAATACAAATTGTAGCATAAAATATTTAAATAGAATGTTCACGAAGAACATAGGGCGTCCTGTAACTGATACACCAACAATATTCTTATAAAGAACTCGAATGGTATTTTTCTTATTCCAGTATAATTTCCAATTTCTATTTAAACTGTTTTCTAAAATTAAAATGTATTTTTAAAAAAAGATATTTATTTGTTGTGGGTTAGCAAATAAATCTATATGCATTTCGTTGGTTGCTAAATATAAACTCATCAGTAGATCTTTACCATTTATGTTTGAAAAGTTCCAAGACTGATTTACTCATACATGAACTCGCAAATAAAATTTGCGAATTACAAAAGCGCAAGGAAAAAAGCTTTTCAAAAAACTTTACAAACACAAACAATTTTCTTCATTGAATATAAATGTGTTTACTTTTCTACAAAATTCTTGAGTATTTGCTCGAATAAATGTCATATTTTATTAAAATATATTTTAGGCAACTTCTTTTCGTATGACAAAAATATTCAAATCAGTTTTATGTACATATGTACATACATATTTAACAATGGGCGCGTTCAGCAGAAAAACCTGGTACTAAACAGTTTAGATGTAGCAGCTTTTGATTTGATTAATTTTTCTGAACGATCTGCTCACTTTTTTGTCAAAAATATCAAAAAATTTTACTTTTCAATTAAAATTATTTAATATTATTTTGTAAAATGATTTTATAATATTTGTTTGTGAATTTAAATGAATTAAATTTTAAAAATATATTATGAAATTTGAATCAAAATTCAAAGTGAACTGAAATATCGAAATTTGATTAAATGTATCGTACTTTTTCTTTGCTACCTAAAACAGTAAGCGCTCACTCAACATGTTTCCTCATCGCTCAGTAATCAAAGCGTTCAGCAGATTGTTGAGCAACAGTTGTGTAGCAAACTGTGCCTGCTGAACGCACCCATTTTATTGAGCATTCGCTCAATGAATGAATAACAATAAAATAACCATGAAATTTACTTTATGTTTGTTTTTTCTATAAAACTACATTTTAAATGCTTCCCAGGCTTCAAAATCAAAAAAAAGAAAAAAAAAATATTTGCTACTGTTGCATAATATTGCAAATAAATATTCCAAAGCACGCCTTTTGGCTTTAAAACCTTCATGAAGTGAATCATCCTCAAGCACAATTGCTAATAGAAACTCATATTAAAGGCTCATTAATAGTGCGTTTACACGATGTGTTGTTAACCGTGTATAATTGCGAAATATGACAGATGTTAAGGAAGAGTTGTTTTTGCCAAGTGGTAAAAATTCATTAAAAAAAAACAAAAGAGTAAATAAAATAGCCATACGTCTACTTTAAAAAGTAGATTTAAGAAAAACAGCTTATAAACATCTTGTGTTGTTTAATTCCTCAAATATATTAAAATTTTTAATGTGTTAATCAGCATTTAACTTCAAATCTATACAAATATATTTATTTGCAGATTTTGTATATAATTTTCAATAAAAATTTAATAAGATTTAATCAATAGCAATGCTAAAATGTTATATAAAACCAGACAATATGAACGAATTCATATCGTGTGTATACACTTTAATACCTAACAGATACAGCATATCTGTACTCGAAAATGAAACACCTTACTACCAAAAACTCGGACATTTTAAAAGCCATGTAGCATTCGAACAAAAAGAAAAACACCTAATCTGGCAGCAAGTAAAACAACAAATGTGCATGTGGTTCAAATAAAAGCAAAAACAATTTCAAATAGTCGTCATATTATGCAGCAAACATTACCAAGACCCCTTAAAGGTTAAAGCATCAAGAAAACTTAGTACTCATGAATATTCAAAAGCAAACACACTCACAATTTTTCTTTTTTTTTTTGTGCAAAGAGTAGTAAAATATTGTTTGGATGCATTGTTGAACACAGATACACAAACCAAGCCACCAAGCAACCAACCAGACAATCTTTTGTTTTGGGGAACTTCATTCTCAAGTACACACTGGCAAAAAAAAGAAAAAAAATCAAGATAAAAACATTAGAAACATAAAATATGCAACTAATTTGAGCCACTTGCATGTAACTTATTTAAAGTTTGGCAAAGTTTGTTGTACAGCAGTGAACATATTTTTAGCATTTTTAAACGGAAATTTCAAGTAACCACTAATTGTATAAATAAAAAATTACATTTGCTGAGTTGTTTGCAATACAACAGCAAACAATAAAACATAATAGAAGTTTGCTATAATTTCCCACATTTGAAAATTAAAACACCAACGCCATCAGCCAGTATGTAGAAAACAACAATTGAAGCAGCTGCAATCTTATATCTGTCTGTGTGCATGTGTGTCATTACCCAGCAGTTGTAAGAAAAAAATCATGCAGTCAGGGATGACCCCTACTTATCCAATGCGTTGTGCCAGAACGGGAAAGGCTAGAAAAGATAGATGTAGAAAATGTAGAAGATTTAAATCTTTTACAACTCTGCTTTTGTGCGTTATATTAATTTATGTTAATAGAACAGTATTGCAGCGCCTCAGGAGTTTAGAAGACGCATTAACTCTCTTAAGTTGGTATGAGCAGGCATTTTTATTAATTGTTTTACTTCGCCAACAGTTCTGCTCACCGACAAAGTAGGAGTCTGAACACAATGTTCGCTGTGCGTTGCGATTTCTCGTTGCGGGAGAGAAATATAAACATAATACAACGGAAGACGGTGACGGCAATACTTACATTTCGCTTTCCTTTTTAATTAATTTATTTGTGCATCTTCAAAATCGTATGAAAAACCGCAGCGCAATAAGTTATCACTACATTGTGTTCAGACTCAATGTTGTGAACATCGCTAATTATTCAAAAACTATGGCAATATCAGAAAGAGTGTCAAAAGTTGACAGAATAAGAAAGTCCGCAATGAAAATAAAATTGATTTTAATTTTATGCCGTTCCGCACATCGGTTTTTTACTTCAAAATCATATGAAAAACCGCACCGCAATAAATTATTGCTACATTGTGTTCAGACTCTAGAGCGATGTTGTTTAAATTAACTGGGAATAGTTTTTAGTGACGAGTGACAATTAATACAATGCCATAGTAGTGTACATTCGAAAAATTTATGTTATTGATGACTTGCGCCGGCCAGGGATTGAACCCATAGGCTCTAATTCATAGATTGTCAGCAAAATGTAATGAAAATTTCTTACAACCGTCTAAACTTAAAACTTTTGTCTGACAACGTTGGCAGAAAAACCATTTACAGTGAATTGTAATACTACAAACTGACAAAAACTTGTCAGACAACTGACAATCGTGTGAACACAATTTGTTTTCATTGTCAGACAATTTTTAATTGTCAGATGAGGAAATTTTCTGCATCTAACAATTTTTTCATTATCAGTAAATAAACGAAAGCTTTTATTATCTTCCTCTTAAAAGATTTACTATACATTGGAGAGTGTATATGCTCTCTGAGAGAACCTTACAGTTATTGTTATACACTAATCTAACAAGCGTGTGAACAGACAATTTATTGACTGACACGTTGCTAGATAAATTTATTGTCTTACAATTGTCTGACAATTTTCTTACAACCGTGTGAACTGACAATAAACATTGTACTGGCAATTATTTATCGTCAGTATGTTCTTGCCAGCAAATTGTAAAATCTGACAATATTGGTAAATCTTACAATCGAATGTACAGAGTTTAACATACATTTAATTGATTTAAGATTTTTGTTTTTAAAAGAATTTTCACAAATATTAAAAACAATACATTTCTTATTATTGTTATGATAAAATTAACAGTAAGATCGGAGCTCTTAAAGAGCAGAGTGCATGCCAACTTGTACTGACACTTTGTCTTCGTATTGATGACAATTCGACATGAAGGAGTGCAAACGTTTTAAAATAAAATTGCGAGAATATCTTAAATAATAAATTTTAAAAAGAAACAAGTGAAAGTTAAAAAACTGACATCAATTGTTTTCGTAATTTCAATTGTCATCATTATCAACGATGACAAAATGAACTAAATATGACCGATATAAAGATGACAAGTGTCACAATATTAAAGAGGAATTCATAATTAATGGATTTTAGAATTTACGTCAAATTACGACATACTATTCTCCTACAAGATAACTGATATTGAAATAAAACATATTTTTCCACACTGTGCTACAAAGTAAATTCTACTTAAGATTTTTTTTTTAAATTTCTCATCACTTTAATCGTACGTTTTTCACTATCAATAAGTTGTTAAGATCATTTACTAACGAAAACTGCTGGGTATATTTGTAACTTCTTTAGATGGCTTTGATCTTTTTGGCCTGCAAACTTCGTCATCAATTTTTTTCAATTGATCATATCTGTAGGAAAAAAATATTATATAAATAAATGTATTCCGTTTTAAAAATGTTTTATTACTACAGGTAGTTCTTGTGCATTGTATGGAGTTTATGTTTGAAAATGTAAGCAACACATTTTATTTAAAATTAAGGCTCATGCTTTAATCATGGTTTTCTATAAATATTTTTACATTTTAAAATAAAAGTGGTCAATTGTGATGTACGTCTGCTTTGCCGCCCTGAAATCATCACAGGATATGGGAAATTGTGGCCAATACAAACTTTTACGTACTACAAATAAAATTGCATTAAACTTTTAAGGACCCTTTAAGAAAGTATAGAGAATTAATTACTCAGTTTGATAAAATTTATTAAATCCGCGATATACGCGGTGTATCTGTAAATTATAATTTAAATGTTTGTGGGGAAATCGCTTTAAATGTTATTCGAAAAATTTTTAAAGAGCTTTAAATTATTTTCTAATATTTTTACAACTTGAAATGACTCCTTGAGGGTGGTGTTGGCTGAAGTTGTTAGCGTGTTGTCTACTAAGCAAACAAGGGGATACAATAGATCTTCATGGTCGCAGTGTCCTGTTTTTCCCGAGAACCAATCAAGCAAACAATTACTTGGGGCCTGGGTTCAAACCCTGCTCAGAGCAAGTCAATCAACATCATTAATTTCTCTAATGTACATTAGTGAGACATTGTATTAATTGTTGTCGGACTATTTAAGTGATGAAGGCATAGCACTAGTCACTAAAAAACTGTTCCGACAGCGATTGATGCTGTCCCAAGGTATTGTACACAACTTCGCCCTCCTTCGTCGGTTAGCAGAAACATCAGCGAAGTAAAACGATTAATAAAATGCCTGTTAACACAGCTTAACAAAGTTAATGCGTCTACTTAACACCGGAGGCGCCTCAACACTGCCGTTAAAAATGAACATAACGCGCAAAGCAGAATTGTGAAAGAGTTAAGTCTTCTAAACTTTCAACATCTATCTTCCCTACTCTATCCCTCTCCCTGAGTTCTGGCACAGTGCCTTGCATACGTAGGGGTCATCCCCTAAGTGCTGGTCCTAATTAAAAAAACACACACAAATTCTACAAAATACTTAATATAGAAACTAAAAATTATATCAGATCAAATTATCAGGCAATTTATTACCAAACAGGAATAAACAGTGCATACAAGTATCTACAAAATTGATTGAGTGCCTAAAATAGTGATGAATTGTGTGAATCATGTGCGATTGCGAGTGTTCCCACATACTCTAGCAAGTAATTGTTGAGCCATAAATAAATTTCATGTTAAGCTAGATTTACACGATTGAAGGTATTTTGAAGTCTTATCAAAATTTTGAAAATTTATTTTGATGTTCTATTTACACGTTTCAAAAATTTGATCAAAATATTCTTTCAATATATTTCAAAATCTTTTGATAAAAATTTGATCAAAATTTGTTGAAGCTAATTTACACTATTGGTAAACTTTTTATATTGAAAATATTGACCTTGATCAGCTGTTTTGTTTCTTTTGTTCAATAATTTATTATTATAAAAAATAATGTATTATTATAAAAAAAACAATTAATAAGTATGGACGACTACACAATCATCATAGCATCAACATTTTTAATATTGGAGGAAGAAGTAGCTGATAATAATGCAAAAAAAAAAAGAAGAAAACAAAAGGAATATTAGGTTCGACCTTTTCTTTTGGAAGGTAATGGTATGTATGTCTCTTTTAGGGAGCGACTGAAAAGGAATGATCCTGACCTATACAAAAACTTTGTGGGAATGTCACCAGACGATTTTCATTATTTGCTTAATCTCGTCACCCCATTAATAGAAAAGGCCAATACTAAGATGCGATATTGTGCCTGAAGTCTGCGCTGCATTATATAAAGTATTAAGGGATGAATTTGAATGATGGAAAACACATCGATATTATAGCACCAGCACACTGTGGAAGACATATTTCAATTATAAAAAGAAAAACAGCATTGTTTTGATGGCGCTTGTGGACGCGAACTACAATTTTGTTTACATCGACGTTGGTGCAAAGGGTAGAGAGTCCGATGGCGGAGAAGTTCCATGGCAATACAAGCATATTTATTAAAAATTAATTAAATACCCAATAAACCGAAATAAAAAGTTCAATTCATTTATTTGGGAACTTAAAATCACATTCTGTTTCTATGTACATATATAAAAAATAAAATTAAAATATTAAAAAGAAATCACATTCTGTTCACATATACATACAGACATACATAAAATATTGAATCAAAAGAATGAACATGCTGTCAAATTATTTATAGTTATCAATATTGCCAGATGCGATTTTGATGCTTATTTACACGGCATCAATAAAATCTTCAAAAGTTTTGTTCAAAAAATTTTGATCAATAAATTTTGAAGAAATTTTGCTGTTTACACGAGTTTGAAGCATTTTGAAGGGAAATTTTGAAGAAAATATCAATCGTGTAAATCTAGCTTTACTTAGCATCCATCGGTACGAATTGCTCGTAATTTCTTAGTGTTTGGAAAGTTATGAGATGCAATCGGAAGCATCTGTCTAATGGAAATTTGTTAAATATCAAATAAGTTTTCAGATTTATTCAGAATTTTTCAATGAAAACTTAATTTAAAGTTTAACGTGAACGTTTTTATTTTTCATGAAGATTTTTTTACCTAAACTCTGGCCACGAAAAGAACTTAAGCTAAAGTCAATTTTTTGTTTCTTTTAAGAAGAGATTTAGCCCTGTTTCCCCTGCGAACATCAATTTCGAAATAAGTATTCGTTAAGTTATTTTCGAATTTATACATACATACTCGTAGATAAAATGCATTATTTCCGAAAAATTAAAACAAACGAAAATTGGTTGCTAATTTGATTTATTTCTTTTCTTATGAGTTTCGTGCTCAAGAATATTTCCATATTTCTTATCGTAAGGCTCCATGAACATAAGAAAAAAAAAAGAAAACGATCATGAGTTAGTTACATAAACACTCATCATTTTTACCGCAAACGTGAGTGATCGTGAGTGCAAAGTTATGCACAATCCCATCATTTATACAAATAAAAAAACACAATCTTTAAATTATAAACATAATAAAAAGTCATTGAACCGTAATAATAATAGAAAAATACTTAAGAATATTATCTTGCAAAACAAAAAACTAATACACATACACATACATAATAATTTACAGGAAATGAAATATAAATGTCTTTTCTGATTGATATTGTGGTCAACATGACCGCTTCTTTCTATGCCATTTACTAAAACAAAAAACACTTAAGAAATATTTTCCATGCCAATCTAATCAAAATACCTTTTTGTTTTGCATGTTTTAGTTTTTTTTTTTCAAACACTTTCTGTTGCAAATAACAAGATGATGATCACTATCGTCATTCAAGTGTAAGATTGTTGCGGTTTCCGTGAGTTTTTTTGTGAAGTTATCACTTCAAGAAAAATCTTATAAATAAACGAAAAGTGTCACAAATCATATTTAGTTTAAGAAAACCAATACCGCTGTTACGATATTGAATTACAAACTACATTTGTTGTAGACAGACAGTGGTTAGTGTTTCCTTTTCTCTGTTGAATTTTTGTTTTATTTCCTAAACCGATATAAATATAGTTCCTGCATCATCATCACCATCATCTTAATAAGAATCGCCTACAAAATCGCAACTAAAAATGTTAATTAAATTAACGAATAAACAATTAACAAAAATAATAAACAATTGTCATGATCATCAGTCTCAAGTTTTGTTTAGTCAAAAGATGAAAACTTCTCTGCCACTAAAAAATCTTCAACTGTCTCATCTGCTGCGGCAGGCACATCATCGTTCATTCATTATGGTTTTAGGTGTCATGTCAATGATGCTGCTGGTGTTACCATTGTGTGGCGTCGATGCTGGCGGTTATTCATATACACGTTTCATTGGACCCGTAGCTGGTCCTGAGCATAAAATCTTTGTAAATGATGCCAACTATGCTGATGGCAGTGATGGTAAAAAACAACATCGTAGCAGCGACGCAAGTCGGTTGGATTATGTTGCCAAACCGGAATATGATTTTGCATACGGTGTGGAAGATGCTGATGCACATGTTTTACACAATCGTAACGAAATGCGTGATGGTGATGCTGTAAAAGGAGTTTATAGGTGAGTTGTTCAATGATTTATAATTGTTTGTTGTTGTTGTTGTTTCTGTTGTTATTGCTGATGATCATTGCTGTTGGTGTGTGTTATCCATACAAAAATTGTAACAAAAAAAACGGAAGCTGCAATTGATTGATTGATTTTTGCGGAATGTTGTCTGTCGTGTGTGAAATCAAGACCAAAAAAAAAAAGCAAGAAATAATAATAAACCCACAAACATGTAAATGGAGTTTGAAACAGTATTTATTGAAAAAATAATGTTTT
Organism: Lypha dubia; assembly: GCA_947311025.1. Classification (NCBI taxonomy): domain Eukaryota; kingdom Metazoa; phylum Arthropoda; class Insecta; order Diptera; family Tachinidae; genus Lypha; species Lypha dubia. The sequence goes on from OX371263.1 coordinate 54,806,504, forward strand.
TTTTTCTTGTTTACGGTGTCTAATTGCGAAATGTAGAAAATGAAATTTTGAATAAATTGCAATAGAAAACGATCACTTTGTTGTTGTCGTTGTTGTTTTAAAGAGTCTTTATTACATGTTTGTAAAAAATACAATAAAAATCTGAAATAATTATTATTATTTTCTGATTAATATACAGAATAGTGATGTTACGAATATCGATTTTTAGTATTCGCAAATACGAATACGAATATTTTTAACAATATTCGCCGAATATGAATACGAATATTATTTTTAAGGTTTAGAGCCAGATAATAATTCAAATTTAATTGGAAAAAAACCCTCCCTTTGCATCATTAAAAATAAATTTAAAAAATGTCACTGTACTTTAGATATTTAACACTAATAAGATGCCAAATTTAAAGACCTCTACTGAACATTTTTAAATAATTTTACTTGCATACTTTGAGATTTCATTTTTCTTCCTCCGTTTACGCTTTTAATTAGTAATTCAGTGCTTTTGGGGCATATGGCAAAGCCACCTGTCGATAGACTTTCACATATTAAATTTTAGTTCTTCCATTTTTTAAGTCCAACAAGCCTCTACTGAGAATTGATTACTAACTTAACATGATATGAATATACATATAAGGATTTAACTTTTTAATGCTAGTTGCAAAATATATATTTATTTGTGTCTGTTTTTAAAGATAAAGGGTTTTCTTTAAACAAAAATTATTAAAAATTAATATATTTTTGTACATTTTACGTACTTTTTCAATCTTTACATATTTTTTTCCTTTGTAAAATTATGTGCAAATTATTCGAGAAATATTCGCTTAAATTTGGCGAATACGAATACGAATACGAATATCTCAAAATATACGAATAGTCGAATAATCAAATACGAATATGAGTATTCGTAACATCACTAATACAGACAGACAAACACGACGACAACAATTCCAACGACAATTAATGAATGATTGTGTCGGGATCAGATGCCATAAAAATTTTCAAAATCAGTCTTTAACATACACACACACACACACACAAGAATATATAATTATCGGACCAGTGGAAATATTTAGCATAATTTTTCAGATCGCTGCAGCATCTCATTAATGTTCTTTTTTTTAGTTTAAATTTTTACCAATTCTTAGATGATGGAGTATAAATTATTTAATCTCATATAAATTTTAATTTGGTCGGTTAATGAATTCACATAATCAACGAAAAACTTAAATGAAGTAGATTTGAAGGAAAGTTAGTGGGGGGATAGCATATGACCCAGGTTAAAATTTAAGATTTCTTTTGACTGATAAAAACGAGACAAAATGGTACTTTTCGTACTTTTTAGGTTTTCTAAAAAAAATTTTTACATTAACATACAGTGTACTTTCCGGGGCTCAATCTTTGAGGCCGTTTTTTCCATATTTTGGAGCCATTTTTCCTTAACTTAGGGCTCCAAAAAATGGAAAAAACGGCCTCAAAGATTGCGCTGTTGTTTTTAATACAAAAGTTTGGGGCCATTTGACATTGCCGCCATTTTTTATGGCGAATAATATTATAAATATTAAAGTTAGTATGTTTGGATGTCTGTTTCATTATAACGCGAAAATCACCTAATGGATTTGGATGAAATTCAGTAGACAAACAGAAGATGGACCAGATTAAAAGAAAGTGTAGAAGGGATGAAAATGGAACAAAATTGATACTTTTGTTACTCTTTGAAAAATTTTTTTACACACAGTGCTTTTTCTTGTGACATAAATGAGAAAAATCTGATAGTTTTAGTACTCTTTCACTTTTGGTACTTTTTCTCTATTCGGATAATTTCGCTCCACACGTACGAAAAGTCGCGGGCAAAAAAAAGTTTTTGAAAAAAAATTGTTAGAAAGAAAATATGCCCCTCTTATTATCTGACTCGTTTTTCTTTTGAATCTAACTTTTTATGAATTCAGTCTTTTTAACGAAATAAATAATTTTAAAACTAAACAACACAAAAATAAAAAAGTTGCAGTAGACAAAAATCAATTTAAAAAAATAAATACTAAAAATTTATCAAATAAAATCTTTACATTCAAGTAATTTTAAAATTCACAGATAACTTTAAGTTTTCTTATTTTTTATTTTGCCATTTAACAGCCTAATTGATCCTGATGGAACACTGCGTGTGGTTAAATATACAGCCGATGAAATTAATGGTTTTCGAGCTGAAGTCGTACGTAATAGACTCCCAATATTGCAGGGTCAAATACAACATGAACCTCCACCAAGAACCATCATCTATAATCTTGATGACTATCAAAATACAAAAAATTATGAAAAACAAAAACACCAACAACAACAACAACAACAGCAGCATCAATATCCCCAGACATCACAAATACATTTGAAAGGCGATAGAATTGTATACAATCCATCATATATTGCACGCAAACCAAATTTAGGCCAATTTGTTCAAAATACTTATGTGCCACCCTCGGAGCCGCACGTAATCTATCATTACAACAACAACAACAAAGATTATGGTGGTCATAATGATGCAAACGATGAATCTGATGATGATGAAAGTGTCAATGGATATCATGACGATCATAACTATCAACCACACTACGAAGTGCATGAGAGACCCGATGATGATAGTGATAGTGATGATGCTGATGCTGATGATGGTTGTAATAAGAATCAAGATCAATGGCCACAATATAAAGTCCATGAAAAACCCAACGAATATCATCTTTACGATGAAGATGGAAATGTCTATAAAACAAAAATTTCTGTTAAAAATGCCGCTTATAAAAAGAAAAAACCACATCATCGAATTGCTCACGATTATGATGATGACGATGGCGACGACGATGAGTATTATGGCGAAGATGATTCAGAGGAGTTGGATGATTTTGATGATGCCGTTCCATCTGCCCACAACAACAACGACAACAGTGACGAAAGCAATGAATATTATTAAGATTTTTAATTTGTTCTCCTTAAAATAATATTTTTTTTATTTAAGCTTGAGGTATTTTTCGATAAAATAAAAATGTTTAATATAATTTCGATCTTAATTGAATACTCATTAGTAATTATTTTATACAATTTATGTCTAAGTTTTGTAAAATATAATTAAGAAAAAAAAAAAACTGAAAATTATTGCAACATTATTTATTGAACAAGTTGAATTTTATTCACACTCTGCAGCTCGCGACCACTCATTCAGTTTGTTTGCAAGCAAGCTTTAAGTTAATTCTGGAGCCGAAATAAAATGAGATCGTTTTTTTTATATTATTTTTTTGAAATATTTTGTGAAAAGTAAAAAAAAAAATTAAAACTGTAAGAGATTTTAACTTAAAGTAGATACGAATTCAGTTGCATTTTATGTCTTTATGTTGCCTTTATTTAGTTTTTTGCCGCTCGTTTGCCCCAAGAGTCGTTTAGTCAGCCTGTCTATCAGTCAGCCGGTTATTTATTCGGTCATTTGGTAATGTTTCATTTTTTAGTCACACAGTTAGTCAGTCTATCATTGATTACATGAATTCCTTTGGCTGGCTACTTTTTTTCTGTTGTAATAATAATTGTATTCATATGTGGCTTTTGTTGTTGCTCTTTACTAACGTTTTAGTTTTTATTGTCAACTTTGCACCCTACAACAAGATGCTAAACATCATCAAAACGATAAAAAAGGAATATGAGATCTCTTCTGTTGGAAAACATGACAACAGTTCACGAAAATTCATGATGTAAATAATTTTATTTCGAAGTTTCTTAAAGAATTTAATAGAATTTTCGATTTATTGTTAACTTTGCACCCTACAACAGGTGATAGATGCTAAACATCATCAAAACGATAAAAAAGGAATATGAGATCTCTTCTGTTGGAAAACATGCAAAAGTTCACGAAAATTCATGATGTAAATAATTTTATTTCGAAGTTTCTTAAAGAATTTAATAGAATTTTCGATTTATTGTTAACTTTGCACCCTACAACAGGTGATAGATGCTAAACATCATCAAAACGATAATAGAGATCACTTCTGCTGGGAAAATTACGAAAGTTCACGAAAATTCATGATGTAAATAATTTTATTTCGAAGTTTCTTAAAGAATTTAATAGAATTTTCGATTTATTGTCAATTGCACCCTACAACAGGAGATGGATTCTACACATCATCAAAACGATAAAAAAGGAATATGAGATCACTTCTGTTGGGGAAAATGACGAAAGTTCATGTTGTAAATAATTTTAATTCGAAGTCTTTTAAAGAATTTAATACAATTTTTGAATCAATAAAATCGATCTTGGAAAATTTTGAAAATGTAACCAATCGATCAACTGAAATAAAAACCTAATCACAAATTTGAAAATAATTATACAAATTCCAAACACATATCGACTAAATGTATACTCGTATGTTGTATGTTACACTCGTATCTGCTATTTGTTGTCTCTATTGCTGTTGCATTTTTGCTGCATTTTATTTTTCTTGTTGCATGCAACAGCAACAAACTGCATACATATTATTATTATTATAAGTTTTCTTTAACTACAATTTAAAGCGTAAAGAAAATCGTTAACTATTTAACAGAGTACAGAAAAATAAACAAAAATTCACATAAATAAAATATAAAATTCAAATAAAATAAAGAAACGAAACGAAAACAAAATCGAAATCGAAAACAAAAACAAAAGTATTACAACAAAATTGGGTCAGTAGTAGAAGAAACAGTGAATAACCAGACCAGACCATTGAAACCGACCACTTTTTATTAATTGACAGTTTAATCTAGTTTAAGTTTTTTTTCTTTGTTTTTACTTCTACTGCTGCAAGCAACCAACTAAAATAATTTATAATTTGATCGATTTTTAGTTATACGATTTAATAACAAAAGACAAACAAAAAAAAGAAGTTTTTATTAATGAATAAGTTAGTTTGTGTGAGTGATACTTATGTATGAATGTATGTATGTATAGATATGTGATTTAGTGTAAACGTGGTGTTACTATAAATGCCTACAAGTATGCGTTTATTTGCTTGCGCTCGTAATTGTTGTCATACACTATTTTAGGATGCTGACGATGATGATGATGATCATGATGATGATGATGAAAACGTTGATGTTGTAACCATCTTTCAGCGGCAACAAGACTACAACAAGTTAAAGATATAATAAATTCACATTAAATGGGTTCTGGTTATGTGGTGGCATTTCAATAAAAACAATTTTCTTTTATTTTTCAGTATTTCTCATTTAATCTCGCTATCCGGAGTGTACAATTGTTTTTAAAGCTTTTTTTACAGTTACAGTAAAAAACAAAATGGTAGTGGTATATCTAGGCCTCATTAGCTTACGTCATTATTAGCTGTGCAACCCTGAACTGTCAAAAATTGCATATGTTATGTTCTATAAGGGCAATGCTACACGTTCAATATTTGTATATATAACGTGGTCCAGTATCGCGATATTTATTGAACGTGTAGCATGAAGTATTAATGGATCGCGATCCATATCGCAGATTGCGCTTAAATATGAAATCTGAATTGCGGATCGCAGATTGGATGCTTTATTTTTATTTCCTCCCATATCTGAAAATTTTATCACCACCCTCACAGCACGAAAATATGTAATTACTGACGTGATAAATATTGAACACGTTGCATACACGTTCAATCCATTGAAATGGATCACGATCCAAGTATCACAATATATATTGAACGTGAAGCATTGCCCTAAGAACGTTGTTGCATATGCTTTGACAGTTGGAAGAATATTTAGGGGCAAATATTATTGTTTTAGAGATAATACTATCTGGTTAGTTAAGTTAAGCTAAGTTAACGGACCATTTTTAGAAGCCGCTACTAAGGTGTTCGTGAATGGATGGAATGTGTGAATTGAATTTTCTAATTGTACATTTCCGCTTGGTTTTTTTTTGACAAATTTATGCTATTAAGGGCCAAAAGCTGTCCACCTCAGGTGTGCGTAACAAAAAAAGGAAACAAACAATTATTTACATAAAATACGGTAGGCCAATAGCTAAATTTATAAATAAAAAATAACAAAAGGAATTACATCTGGCCAATAATAATAATACAAACAAAATAAGAAGCGAACACTTTGAAAAATAATTGTCGTTTAATAATTTTCTTTAATTTATAAAAGAAAAATAATCAAGAAACAATTTCAAAACCATTAGCACATCATATACACAATTAATTTTGTTTGTGTTATTTTAAAAAATATCCCAGCAAACAGTGTTCGATCGGTATAAAATTTTAATTGTAAAATTTAATACAATTATGACTTAAGTCACATCACCCTTGTGGAATTTGGTTAAAAATTCAACCAAACTAGGCAAAATGTGAGCCGATCTTGCTATACACTAAAAATTAACGAAATATATTCGCTATGTTTTCTTGTGAAAATTCAAGTTTTATAAATTCTCGGCAATATCGCAAACGTTTCGGTTCGTAACTGTACTGATATTTCGGATTTTTTTTACGGTTTTTTCTATCGAAATTTTGTGAATTTTGTGAACATTAATTTATTTTCTCGCCCACCAGGTCATGTGGGTAAGGACAACCGGCATAACATGCATGTGTATGTATGTTGTGTATAAGACTCGTAATAATCAATAACAATAATAATCCCAGCGGCGAAAGGAGCACTAAGCAGGCCTTCTGGAAGGCCTTATTTGGCCTCTTGCCCCACTTCATACTCATACATATTTTACACACAATGTCCCAGCCAGCCAAGGCCTTCTAAGTTCCCTTCTTACACAGGCCTGGTAGAAGGCCTTATTCAGTCAGAAATTTATTTTTAAATTACCTTTATAAATGCAAAAACGTAGTAAAAATCCATGAAAATTTCAACTCTACAAAATAGTAATTGTTGAATTTCTTGGATTTTCTTTACATTTGATGACATGTTGTTGTTAACTATTTATTTATTTATTAATATATATACGAGTATACACATAATTGGGATATTCACACTGTAGTTATAAGTCATATGTAATAAAATAAGAGCACGCCAAAATATGACAAGTGTGAACACCCCGTCATAAATAAGTGTGCTATGTCATAGTTGTGCCAGCTGATAAACATTTAACAACACTCAATTTTTTAGTCGATTATTGCGCATACGTTTGCATTTTAACTTAAATGTAAATGGTTTTTAATTCAGTCCGACTTGTTAATAAAGAAAACAATAAATTTCCTTTAAATCTTCTAAAATGTCCCTTATCAATTAAAATTTCCACATTGTTTTTTATATATACGAACTTGCCGAAATAAATGTAATCAAAAGCAGCTCTTGCCGGTAACATAAGCTGAACTATTTTTTTGGACGGCGCCAAGTGGAAAAACGTTCACACCAAATGGAAAAACGCCAGGCAGATCACTTACACAAACACATATTTTTATTCTTGTGTTATTTATAAGTAGCGGCGGCTTGTAAATATTATCGCCGGCTCGACTGAAGAGTTTCAGCTGCTCGCCTAAGATTTCTACTGTTATTTTATGACAAACCATGAACATACCTCAAACTGTCTTATTATTATATGACTTTTTTGCTTGAAGCACAACAACAATTTTTTTAAACTATTGTAGAATAATAAGACATTATGACTGATATGACTGCAGTGTGAACACCCCAAATAAAAAACACATTTTTTGAAGGGAGTAGGTAGGCCTTCCATGAGGCCTCCTTGAGAAGGCAAGCGAGCATGAGTACTGGATCTAAAAGAAGCTCTAGGAAGGCCTTACGGAGGGCCTTATAAATGAAGGCCTCCAAAACTTCGCCAATGGGAATATATTTTTAGTAATTATGTATGTATGTACATGTATGTATTTATAAAGGGTTTTCCAATAGGTACATGACAACTTCGAATTTAATTTGTGAGCGCACTATTTCACTGATCATCTAACTGTTACTTTCCTTTTATAATAATAAAATTCATAAATGTTTTGATTGTATTTCAAGTCGATCATAAAGTTTTGGAAATATTTCAAATGGTTTGCGTTTTATTTAAAAAAAGAAGTCAAGTCCTTATTGGAAAACCCTATGTACATACACATATACAATTCATTTTAATTTGTAACATTTTTAAGATTCGTAATTAAATAAATAAAGTTCTTAAATGGAATGCATTACAAAGTGCATGTTTCAAATTAAAACATGATGCAACATGAATGGATATGGAACTTTTATCACATGATTTGTGATTTCGAAATTTTTTCCCTAATTAATTATTAGACAATTGTTTACCACCCGCTAACATTTTGTTGCATTGACATGTTGTTATATGTTGTAGCAACCACTAACGAAAATGCAACACTTTGGTACATGTTGCACGCCATTAATTACTTTAAGCCAGAAATAACACACATAAACATACAACCAAGCTGAAATTCATTTGTGTATTGATCGATATTGTTTAAATCTTTTCCGTCTGTCTTTCTGTCTGCCGACCTATTGAATGGTCGTTAAATTGGCAATTTGGCCACCAAGTGCATTTTCTTGGCTGCTCCACTCACTGTTAGTTAATCTGCAAAATAAGCTCGTACATTAGCAAAAATAAGCAAACAAACAAAAACCAGCAACAACAAAAACTAGACAAAAAAATCCTAATTAAAAATCAGTATTTGAACAAGTTGATATACATATGTATGATGTTGTTCGTGTTCGTATTCATGTTCGTGTTCAAGCATAAAGTTTTGAAAATATTCCCAATAACATTTCAAAAACAAAAAACAAAAACTGACACATGTATAGTTTCAGGTAATTTATGAGAATAATTTCTAAAATAAATAAAGAATTTTTTGGATGTGTTGAGAATGACATTTCAATGCATATAAAATTTGAATTACGACAATTTTGCAACAATCAAAAATGAAAATCAAGAAGTTAAGATTTATTTAAAATTTATAAAATTATGTTGACATTAAGTAAATTTTGCACTTAAACTAGTGAAAAATTCAACAATTTTTTTGTATTTTAGAAATGGGTGTTACTAAAATATTTTCAATTGACACTCATAAATTCTTGCAGAAAGTCCAAATAAAGGGTGTTTTTTATAGAGTGACACAAGTTTAAATTATAATAAAACAGGGAAATATATTTTTAACATCAATGAAACGGGCTTTATTGGAAAGATAATTTTATGAAATTAATGTTTAAATATGATTTCTGCCATGTGGCCGCCACGGCTGGCGCGTAGAAGACACAATCTGGAACACCAATTTTAAACAAATTTTCGCAGCATTTGCGGCCGTGTTTCGCCGATACCTCTTCGAATGTTGATTTACAGTTGATGCGATATTGGTGTATATACAATTAATTCTTAATTTTAGCAACTTTGGTCGTTTCTAACGGTTTTGTAAGAATAAATATCCTGTGCATTTTTGGTTGAGCTTTGCAAGAGTTACAAAACTAAACTAAACATTTTTTACTGCTTTTAAAGCTTTTTCGGAAGAATTCTATATATTACTCTTTTACATGGAAGGACCATAAAGATCCATACTATCACAAAATCGTGACTAGTAGTGTTTTACATAAAAGTTTTGAACACATTTTCTGCCTAAAATTAAAGAGCTACAAGATTTCCAAAGCCGACAGATACACACTGTAACAATGTGCAAAAGTGGAGAAACTTTAACATCGCAGGTGTAAATTTTCAAAAAGTTGTTGTTTTTATGGTCTCCACTACTCGGATCGGCCATTGGAACCCAATTGCATATATTTTTTTACTTACTGTACAATTTTATTAAAATTTTAGTTTCTAATTTTTATACGTATGTGTACGAGACCACCAACTGCATCAACACCTTAAAAACACACTGATCAAGCGCTAAAGAGTATGTGGGTCCTTTTTTTAACGTACACGCGTATTTTGCTTGCTTACAACTTTAATTAAGACATTATCTTGATTATTTGTATGTGTGCGTGTGTGTGTGTTTCTGCCACTTTGGAATGTCTAATGGGAAAAATCCAAAAATAAAATGAAAAATTAACAAGACTCAAGTACGAAAAATTCTTTAGCAATTAACAACGTCAACCATATTTAAGTTTAACTAAAACTCAGCCAGCATACATACTTACATACATACGAGTAAATAGACAAACAGAGTTACGAATACTTACTGCAACAGCATGTTATGATTTTGGTCGTGAAGCACTCTAGTGTTGCACAAGATTTTGAATCTTTTTGGTTCTTTTTTGCCGCAGTGTTTTATTTTATTTAAAATTTTTCTCTTAATGAATGCCCAAAAAAGCGGAAAAATAGTCAAAACAAGACGTAATTAATCTAACGAACAGATGGCTCAAAGAATAAGTCGTTAGTGGTAGAAAAATTTCAGATGCTTAATGAATTAAACAATCAGACAGACAAGAATAACGGAAAAACGTGTTGGTGTTCGTTACGATTTCAAATATTTAAAATAAATAAATTAATTAAACTTTTTACCAACTATAGGCTTTTAATTTCAATGCAGACATAAATATCCGTTTGATAAATTAAAATAAATGTGATTTAAAGTGGAAAGCAATTATTTACTTATTAATAATTTAATTAAAATGAACATTCAATTCGAATGGCTGGGGACTGACCAACAGCAAAACAAAAATATAAAAAAAACTAAATAACTTTTTGTTATTTCGAAACACACACATTCGTACAAATTACAAACAAAACTTTACTGAAATAAAATAAAAAAAAAAGAAATAATTGCAAATTTTCAAGAATTTATTCTAAAAAAAAAAAAGAAATAAACAAATATTTTAGCATTTAAAACATGTTTGTTTGTGCAACTTCAAATCAACTACCCCGTAGACCTCAACATCCTGCCTTAAACTGGCGACATATGCAACACTTAAGATTAGGTTTGTTTTAAATAAAACGAAATAAATGCTAAACTTTTCTGAAAAGCCTGGGAACTTCTAACTTAATATACATATAGACTCTATGCCAAGTGAGCATTTTTACGGGAAGTTAAACTGAATGAAAAAAATATATACGAAATAAAAAGCAATTTTCTTTATTTTGGAGGAGGAGGAAAGAAATATTGGGAATAGAAATTTGTCAGTAAAATTAAAAAGAAAATTTATTAAAAATTTTATCAAATTAATAGTTTATTCGCTTCTAGAAGAATGGAAATTACAGGATGTACCTAGTAACTTACTCGTAACTGTTGCATCGTTTGTACATTCTAATGCTGTTAGAAACTTTTAAAAATGTTGCTAATATGTATATACATATATGCTAGTATGTATAGTTATTACACTTTTGCGAATTCCTCTGTATGTGTTTTTTAATACATATATTTTTCAAAAACAGTTAATGCAACTTTTCTTCTCGGTAATTGTAGTTTAATCGTATGTAGAATACATTTAAGCTGTTCTCCATAAACAAACCGCTAAGACAAGGTAACATTTAATCTATTTGAATCAATTTTAGATCTATACAAACTTAAATTTGCTTAAAATGTTTACGTTTTCAATGTTGCTTATTGTTTTAATACTTTTTTCTAGAGCTTGCCACAAAAAATATGTTAAAGATATTTAAATGGCCATAAACGAACAGAACGACAAAGTTCAACTAGTTGGCATCTAGTGTATTTAGATAAAAATCATTAACAAATAAATTAAATTGAAATCATGTTTGTTACTAAATGGAAATGTTTGATATGTAATTCTTATAGTTTAAGCAATCCAATATGAACAACTTTTCATAAAACTTCATGTTACATTTTAGAACATTTCATTCTCACAACAATCATTTCACACTGATATTCACGAGCTGACAAATGATCATGAAGAAAATTTATACGAAGAACAGAGCTAACAAACAATATAAATTATAAGAAATTTAAAAAGGTAAAACATAACAGTTCTTTTAGGGTTTTTCATAAAGCAAATTACATACATCTGTACACATGTATATATATATTTTTTGCATATACATATCTCCGAATATGTTAAACTCAATTAAGAAAGCTGTTTTTTTTTACTTTAGTGGAACTAGAAAAATGATGTCATTGTTTTTTAAATATACCGTTAAGCTCTTACATGCATGTACTGTATAAAACAGATTTCCTAACAGTTGATAAAATAATTATTTAAATTAGTACTAAATTTTACATCACCGAAACTTAAATAATTTTTGTTTTCGATTGCTTTGATATGTACTTATTTTGGTAAAAAATCTCAAAAATATTATTAGTAGAAATAAAAAAATAAAATTGGAGCTAAAAGAATTATGTATGAAACTAGATCAACAAGATTAAAGAGTAGAACTTCGCAGAATATTGAAGCTGAAGAGAATTTAAGTATTGGAAGGGAGCAAAAGATCAAGATATTTGAAAGTAAAACACGCAGTGGACGTTCGCTGGGAACAGTTCTCAAACAAATAAATTTCGAAAAGGAAAGTAATATTGTTCACAAACGTATAGGGAAGCATACAAAAAGAATGGTAGGTGGTGAAGAAAATACCCAACCGGAGGGAACAGAACCATCCAAAATATCTGAAAGCACTGAAATTATTCCGAATGAAAAGATTGAAGAAATGCAAGAAGAGCAACCAACTGCTGAAGACCACATGGACGTTGCTGATGTAGTCGATACAGAACAAAGTGAGGAATGTTCTACAAACAAAAAACAGAAAATGTGCGCTAGCGATGAAGATGGCGGAAATGGTGAGATCGAATGTAAAGGCAATGAAATTGAGAAGCCGAATAAGATAAAACAATATCAATTACCAGAAACAGATGCTGTAAAACAAGATAAATTACCAGAAACAGTAGCTAAACTGAATGATGAACTGGATAAACCCAGCACTAGTAACGCTACAAAGACTAAAAGTATTTCGCTAAAATCACAAAATTGTGCCGCTAAAGATGCTGCTGATGAATCTACGTCCAGTAGCTCTAATTGGCCCAAACAACTGCTGACAGTTATTTCCAATTTATATTTAAATGTAGGGGAGCGATTGCATTTAGATTTTCCCCCCAGATGTCTTGATGATTTGGCTTTTTGTCATCGACATCATTATCGTTCGGATCTACCGGAAGCTCCAATGACTTCACAAGCTCACAGTTTACGTAGTGCTCTACAGCACTATCGTTATGTTTTATTTTTAAACGGTACAACTGATATGTGCCATCGCGGTGAATTTCCTGGTAAAGGAATATTTACAAAAATTATAGAACTTGTTTTGGTAAGTTTATAATAAAAATAATGGGTAACTTTCTCAGCGATTTTTTTTTTATATTTCTTCGGGCAATCTTCTTATGCAATGGCCAAATTATTTTGGTTAAAATAAATGTTATTATTCCATCAAAATTCCTGAAAGAAGGTTTATTTAGGAAACTACTTTTACAGTAAACTCTCGACATCGATACTCATTACATTTGACAAAAAAATTATCGACGTTTGCTGTTTATATGCCCAGTACGACTCCTTTGATGTGCTGTAGAGTATTAATTTACTTTGCACAACATTGATCTTGCAAAACACATTAACTTAATTTTATGTTAATGAAATCGTAATATGGTAAGTGTACCAGTAGTCGGCAGTTTAAGGCTTTTGCTTTTTTTAAATCTAGCGCCTTTGCACGTGTGAATAAGCTGTTGGATTGGTAGCTATTTAATACAAATCATTAATTTGTATTGTTTTAGATCAATTATCTTAAATTTAAATATTTTTGTACTAAAATTGAGAAATTTACAGATTTTGTAAAAAAGAGCACATTTGCCTATAGTCGGCACCAATTTTCCACTTTTCGGCATGTTATGTTCCTATTGTCGGCATATCATATTTAAGTGAAGAAAAAAATACATTGAGATAGAAATCATACTGTTATTGATATAAAATATATTAGCAACGCTTCTACATTTGTTATGAGATCATGCAGGAACAAAGGATTAATTCATATTCGACCAAAAATTAAAAATATTAATACTAAATAATATATTTGCATATTTCAGTCCTTGGAATTCATTGTTTGTAGTTAACTGATATATTAAAGGTAAAAGCTAGGTATTTTATACCAATATATTTGTGCAATCGAGGAGTCTAATTCTATTAAAAAATATAGGAAGGTACTTTCTAATTTCATAACGTCATCGTATTGAATATTTTTGAATTCGGTGCATTTAAGGTGATACCACTGAGTAAGGTATCACACCCAACATTTCTTAGCTGATCATCTTCGGTATCCGAATCCAACACTTCAGAACAAGTGCTACATTTTTGCTTTTGCTTTGGGGTTCGGCTGGCAACTGTAAGGTTGGAGAGGAGCACGAAATGTTTAGCTTTGCTTTGTTTTTGAAGAAGTTGGTGTTGAACAAAAGAGAGCCGATGATATTGTTTGTATGCTCTCCATTTCCAAAACTCCATCGTCATTAAATATATATGTCCCTGAATAATCTGTAACGTTGCCTGAAATTTCGATATTTTAAATGTTTTCTCCATTTTTTAAAGCGTGAATCTCTTTAATAGCTACATTGAATAAATTCCTATTTCAAGTAAGCTACGGCTCATTAGGTTGATAATCTAAATGTCTTTATCATAATCCGTTTCTCTGAACATTTTAACATTTTTAAGACCGTTTGCTAATTCGGCTAACGATTAATAACACATTTAGTATAATCCGCACTATCAGGGTTAAATAGGTAAAGGCCACACTTTCGAAACCCGTTCTGAATCGTTTCTTCCATTTTAAGATCCGAAAGAAGCGGATAAAAAGGATGGTGTAAACTTTGCAGTATCCCTTTGGTGACAGTACTTTTCCAGTTTTGGGACACATGGAAACAATAGTTTCGTCCCTCATAGCTTCCAAAATGTAAAGTTTATTTTGTTCGCTCAAACAGTTTTTCAATTCAGACAACCATTTTCTAAAAAACCAGACGATCGCTTAAAACTGGTGTGGCTCGTTTGTCTTTTTTAATAATTTCTTGAACTGTAAATCGTCCATTTTAAGTGGAAAACTACATTTCGCAAAATCATTACACCATTTTTCTAAACAATTTTTTTTCAGCATTTCATAGAATAGTTTGTGGGCCGAATCTTCGGGGACCCTCAAGAACGCGAACTTGTAACATGTCTTGTGAAGTTGAACGTGGAACACCATATTTACCACTGGACCCTAATATGGAAATGCCGCCTACACTTATTTCAGTCAGTGCATCTTGTAGAGACTGTTCCGAATATTTTTCTTTTGGTATTCATATTTTAATTCAAATTATATCTGAGACTAGTTAGTATAAATCTCAACATATTTTTGGCATTATAGTTAAACAAAACTAGTACAAAAAACCACTGCCGACATTAGGCTAGCTATTGTCCTGTAGTCGGCAGGTTGTAAATAACTAATTTGAAACTATGCCGACTACTAGGTAAACTTGTTTTAAACTCAATTTTTATATATACAATGGTTTGCAAAATGACGAATAAACAATTTTCTCAAGTTTGAGTTAAATCGGAAGAATTTGCTTGTTTCCCAGTAGTCGGCATTGGGGTGCTAACGATTTTTTTGTTCCTAATGCCGGCATCCCTTAATATATCGGATAAATTCATTTTTTTTTTTAAATTTACACTATTATTTGAGCAGATTTCAGCCTTTTAAAACCTTTTCCGATTAAAATTTGCTAAAATTGAGCTTTTTACATGCCTTACAAAGTCGGCTTAGCCACTAAATTTTTACTAAGAAATAAGCACTATCACACGTGTTGTAAGAGAGTCACTTACTAAAGCCAACGAACTCAATAAACTATGCAAATATGCTCAGTTTTGTTTTCTCATATATAATTCTGGGAGTATTTGTGAAGGTTATGTGTTCTTACTTTAATATATTATCACTGTTATTCTTAGTTATTTGAGTTTAAATTTGAAAACTGCCGACTACTGGGACATGCCGAACTTAGGAGCACTTACCCTATCACTTCTTTAAAATTTTGTATATTCGTTCGAATTTCAAAATACGTTTTTCATTAATTTGAGAGTAGATAGCCTAATCTGAGTCATATACTGTCTAACAAATTTCATTCAAATCCAATGAGCGGTTTTGAAGTTATAGTGGAACGACCATCCGAAGTGAAAATTATAATTTTGAATGTTTTTTTTTTCTTCATTTTGATTCTTCTATTCCCCAGAGCATTAATTATGTGACGAAACAACCGAATGTCAATATATCAACTTACCAGCAATCGTATCACAAGTCTATAGCATTATTTTCAATGATTGTAAGAACATTTCCACCTTGTTGGCATAAAATGCGTCCTTATTATGTTGGTTTTTTGGAATACGGTGTTGATTTTAATAAAATTTCCAACGTCAAAGCAGAAATATCTCCGAAATCAGTAAAAATCTTTGATGTATTATTAGATTTATTGGACGAACTTTTGAAAAATTCTAGCGCAGATGATCTTACAACATCAAAAAGTGAATCATTACAAATCAAACAAAATGCTAATTTGGATGTTACTTCGCCACTGCTCAATTCAGAATTAAGTGTTTGCAGTGAATATTGGAATCAAAATGAATACGAGCAAAGAGAAAGGCAAAAACAAACATTTGCTGCATTGCCTACCGACCAGAAATTGGAGCGAATTTTTACTGCACTTAGATTGTTATTACAAATTCTGGAGAATGATTTAGCCATGTGGATGTTGCATCACAACAAAAAAACCAAAGAATGGATATTTTGTGCAGAAAATCGACCGTTAATTGTCGTACTTTGTGAACTGACACAGTACACCAGAATGACCCGGGTGGCAAGAAGAATTTTTAGCACTTATAGTCAATGTGCAGCCAAGAATTTGTGTAAAAAACGTTTAAAAGTTTTAGAGGTTTGTTACTGACACTTTTTTTTATAAACTTTATAAAAGATAAATCTGAACTCAATTACATTTTTATAGCGTTTTATTTCGCTGATAATGGTGGCCAGTAATACTGCTGATATGGAAAATACTGCTATTGGTGTAAAATATCCGTATTTAGGAGACCAAACCAAAACTTTAATAAATGAATTTTTTAAAACCTTTAAAGGTGCGAACAATATTGTGCTGTTGTAACGTAATCTTATTATTCAAATACCAATATTTTTCTTTTTTAGCTCATAATCGTGAAGAAATTTTAAAATATATGGAGACCATAGAACTTTTACGCATACCATATGTACGTTATGAGTTTATCGATAACGTTTTAATAATGTTTCAATTTACAAATACCGAAACGCTAACACCTCAAAAAATAGCATTGGATATTGCTAAAAAGCGCTGGCTTAAATATAAACCAGCTACAGAACTCACTAATAAAGATGAAGACATCTCTCGAGAACAGTATCTACATTTATTACTAGATGCATTGCGAAGTTATTGCGAATTTCATGGCTCAAAAACATTTCTTCATGTCATCACTAACAACATGGAAATTTCTCATCTTACAACCACCACTGATACAGTCCATCGTTGGCCAACTCATGATAGTGGTGTGATGGTTTTAAAGAAAATTGCTAAAGATATTAAACTGTTGGAAAGCAAACTCCGAATGACTGTTCGGATGTCGAAACCCAAAGTAGATTTACCCTTAGCCGATATATGCATTGATGAGGATATTATTCTAAAATATCGTACTGATTTGAAGTTTACTGTGAGCTTACAAAATGTTTTGCTTAAACAAAAAGAAGCCTATCCCGATGTTGACTTTAGCGAATGGCTCGAATTTCTAAATGATTTTTCGCCTAAGAAAAAAGAAGAATCAAACTCGTTAAAGTGATTACATACTTATCTTACATCTAAAATTTATATTTGAACTAATTTTTATATTCATACTCACATACTAGTTATGTTACGAAATTTTATTTGAAAAAAATCCCTCCCTTTGCGTCAGTAACAATAAATTGAAATAAACTGTCACACTACTTTAGGTATATATCATTATTATGACATTGAGATGCCGAATTTGAAGACCACTACTGAATATTTTTAAATTATTTTACTTACATACTTTAGGATTTCGTTTTTCTTACTCTGTTTTTAATTAGTAATTCCATGCTGTTTGGGAGAATATATTTTCGCAGATGGCACAGCCACCTGAGTCGGTGAATTTTCACATATTAAATTTTAGTTCTTCCATTCCTCCACTGAGAATTGATTACTAACTTAACATGATATGAATTTACATATCAGACTTTAACTTTTAAATGACAGTTACGAAATATAATTTTCGTTTGTTTTTTAAGAAGATTGTTATCTTGCGTCAAAGAAAAAGGTCTTTCTTTCTTTAAATAAAAATTAAAATAAATATATTTTTGATTTTTTTATACATACATACATAATTTTTTTTTTTTTTTTTTTTTGAGAAAAAATGTATGAGCAAATTATTCGTGAAATATTCGCTTGAATTTGGCGCATACGAATATCTTAACATAGGCGAATAATCGAATACAAATACGAGTATTCGTAACATCACTATCACATATGTACATGCATACATAAATATGGTTGGTATGGATTTTCATATTCCAAATAAAGTTTTTTCTAGAATAAAATTTCATTCTTTTTTTGTGTGGAATTTAGCGAAATGTAGAGTTGCAAGAAAATATATAAAATTTTTTAAAAACACTACAATTTTTCCAGTAGAATCTTCTTTGAAAAAAAAAAAAAACTTCATATAATTGTTGTTTTTTTTCATAATTGCCATCATCACTATAGAATTTTATTCAACAATTTGTATTATTTATAAATTTATATTCATTATTTATTATTCTTCTATTTTATTCGACCTTTTTAAAATTTTATATTAATCTATTTATGTTAAGATTTTAGGTCACTTTATTTTATAATAAAAAACATTAACAATATTTATTTAATTCCAATATTTTGTAAATTTTTTGGTTGTAAAATAATTTTTTAATAAATAAATTATATATTTACAAATACATACATATTAATTCTGGGTTTTGAATTTTTTTAAAATTGTTTGTTATAAAATAAAGTGTACCTAAAGCCTTGAATAAATAAATTCATAAATATTCTATATTTATAATATTCGTTTGATGTTCTTTAGTTTTTGTAAACTCCAAAAAGGTACAGTTTATTGATGTTTAATTGTTTAATGTTTATTTTTTTTTATCCCTAACAATATATAATAATCATTATTTATTATCATTTACATACATACCCATACATTAAATAAATATATATGTATACGTATTCGTATACATATGTGTGTATATGCTTACATATATATATAATTTTATATTATTACAATAATAGTTTATTTTGTTATACGTATTTTTTATGACTTTTTTTAATTTCATATTTAATTATATGAATTCTGTTTACATATTCACATAGTATTTATTGTTATTATTTATATACATACGTCTTGTATGCCGCTATATATTATTCTGAATCTGTTTTGAATTTAATCCTGTCTATTTTCAATATTTTACCTGCTTTTGATTTTTCTTCACATTTATACAGCAAGAACTTATTTTTATGTACGGGGGGTTTTGCTTGTGAGTGTGTGTGTGTAGTAGTAGTAGTATGTGTATAAACACCCGTTGTTTGTTTTTAATTTAGTTTTCGAAATTCCTAAATAGTATTTAATTATTTTATTTGTAAATGCTTAACAGCTAATCTCACTACGTGTGTTTTGTTTGTATTCAATATAGGTTTTTTTAATACAAAAAAATCTATAGAAAATTTAATTTTTTTTTCTATCATTAACTACAAAAATAAATACATTTATAACAATTTTTGTTTTTTTTTTTTATATAAAATCGAAGAAAGTAAAAAATACCAAAAGCAGTTTTTAACATTTAAATGGCCCTGTAATATGTTTTTTTTTATTTATTTATTTATTTTACTTAAAAATTATCTTATATTACTTTATAAAGCAATAAGTAAATAAAATTTTAAGCTTCCGCGATTACAAATAATTTCAATCTGGATTGAAATAATTATGTACTCAAACCAACAGTTTAATTTCAACTTGTCGGCACATACAGAATCCGAGTTGGCAAGTAAAAGTTTCCTAACACACTTTTTTATGACGCCATTTCGAATTCTAGCAGTTTTCGAATCAAGTTTCGGAGTACAGTCCCATATATTTTGTGAACTTAAAATATTCAATATATATAAAAAATTTCTGCAAAAAATTACGTCATGAAAACAGTTCAATTGGAAACTTTTTTAAAAAATGCTTTGAATTTATAATTATTTTTTTTTTTCTTGTTTCATTGTACTGCTGCGATCAAACTTTTGCTGCAATAGAGTCATAAATCAAATAATTGTGGGTTTTGAGTTGAATAATGCAGCACGATATTTTTTGTAGGTCTAGCACTTAAGGGATGACCCCTACATATTTAATGCATGTGCCAGAGCTTAGGGAAAGGGTATAGAGTAGAGAATTAAATTTTTTTAAAACATCATATCGTTGTTCATAATGCATAAAAAATTTATACAATAATCTTATGATTATAGTAATTTTGTTATCAAAATTTTCTTTTAAATTTACTGCCTATTTCACCACGTCGAAAGAATTTTTCCATAGGTTTTCATTCGTATAATTACATTTGAAGAAAAAACAATTTCCAAAATATTGTTTTTGTATCAAATGTATTTGTACGAATGAAAATAAAATTCAAAATTCTTTCTGTAAACTCAGTTTACTGCATAAACTTTTTCAATTCTTTTTTTTTTTTTTTTTTTGAGTTATAACCCTAATACAGTAAATGCTCGATATATAGAATATATTTCTTGAGAATAGTCACAAGAATCATAAATTGTATGCGAGGGATTAGAACATGCCGTGCAATAACGTACATATATTTTGCAATTTGAAATTACTTCTTAAAAAGCAGAAATCCAAATCCAGATTAAAATTCCTAATGTGATTATTTTGGAAAAATATGCAGCTTTTATTTTAATTTTTTTCACTTAAATTTTTGTTACTAAGATATTTAATATTTTTTTCCTTAAGTCGATTTAATTTAAATTGTTTTAAATATTCCTGTAGTTTAGTTTTCTTTTCATTTTTATTTATACATATGTATGTATGTATGTGTATGTCATTCATACATACATACACGTATTTATTCATCGAACAACACTTATATTTTGTTTCTAAATCCTAATTTATCATTTTTTTTTTTTTCATTTATTTATCTCTTTTTAAAAATCGTATACATTGAGTTAGAATAATAGAAATTCTTCATTCTACAACTCAAAGTAAAGTAGAAATTATCTCGAAATTTATTTAATAATTTAAAAGAAGAATAATTAAGTAACATATGCAAAAAAAAAAACAAGGAATTCAAACATCTAAATTTGTCTTAGGAACTACATATTTTCACTGATATTTGTGGCACACGGTAAAACTAAAGAAAATAAAAAAGTAGAATTGAAAATATAGTAAATAAAAAAAAATTGCCAAAACGATTTATATGCAATAAATGCACAATTTAAAGCATCATTAGTTTTATGAATTAATGCAAAACTCATAAATTTCTTGCTGTGTTGCTGTACAATTTATTGCCAACGAATTCGACGTATGTACGTTCAATGATGGTATTTTCTGCCTGGCTCACGATGTCGATCGCTTGATTTTTAGACGCAAAAAATCTAGCTTGCGTTCCACTAATAACCGATTTTATTTAAAGCGCCATGGCCACGTATCAAATTGGCATGACAAACCAAGGGTTTTTTGATTGTGTTAGTGAAAAAAAAACTCTCACGTATATGTCCATGTGAGTTTGATGAAAATCAAAACAATTTAGATATTCAGTGCCGTCGATACTGTAATTTGAAGCAAATTTGATGTGTTGATGCGTAATTACATCAAATCTCATTTGTATTTAGTTTGCGCAGCGACAATATCGTACGCGGAAAATTTGATAGCGCAATAAATAAAAAATGGATGAAAAAAATTTCATACTGGAATTAATTAAATTTTATCGCTGTTTGCCTGCTTTATGGAGAGCAATTAAAAATAAACCAAATGTTGAAAAATGTAAATGTTATGAAAATTTTTATATTTATTGAATTAAAATTAACAAAATATATTTAATTATTTTCATAATAATTTAATATAAAGGCTCTGTAAGTCAATCGCATATAAAAATATAAGGTAATTGATATTATAAATATTAATAAATAAAATTAAGAAAATTTTGTTAGCAAAAAATATTTTGCGACCAAAAACATCACACGTTGTTATCATTCAAAAATAACTTTCAAATGAAATTTGACGGCATGAATTTGACACGTTGCTGTGTTAAGCAAAAGTAATATTTACCAACACATACATGTTATTTGTCAAGCCAATTTGATACGTGGCCATGGCGCTTAAAACTTATTAATTGTTTACTGGAAGAAAAGCTAAAGAAATAAACGAAATGGATGGTTTGAAGGTCACAAATCATTTGTTTTTCATAAGCCAGGCAGTTTATTTTTTATTAGTTTTATTGTCTGCAGAATTTTTTGAGATAAGATTTGATTACTTCCCAGCAAAATATTTGGCGATGTTCTGAAAAACGCATATCCCTTAAAATTAGCGTTTTCCTTTTGAAAACGCCAGTGTTGTTCTGAGAAACGAAAGCGCTAGAAATTTGGCGTTTTCAAACCGCCAGTGTATACAGAAGTGATCTGGAATATTTTACATAAACTGTAATTTGAAGAGAATATTAAATGATCCACGGATGAAATTTAATGTTTTCTTTTCATTTGAAGGAAACACGATACAAAATTTTACAATTTTAATAAAAAAAATTGCAATTTTAAAATTTCCTTTGAGTTTGTTTTTCTTTCAATATACATAGAAAGTTGTCGGCATTTTAAATTGAAATTTATTTTGTTTACTTTTTTATTTTATTTAAGAAAAAACATACATATGTTTTTATTGTTCGAATACAGTTTCGAAAAATAGCAAATCGTAGCGTTTTCAGAACATGACAAAATATGTTTTGCGTTTTTAAAACAGTATGCGATTTGAAAACACTGCGTTTTTCATACCATTGCCGAAGCAGTTCCGAGGCTGCACAAAAATAAGTTGAGCGATCGCTCTGCCAATGTTAATGTTGGTCGGCTATTTACATTTAGTTGACACAAATTTCATTTAGATGCTCTCTGCCTCTCTTTCTCTCTTATTTATTTATAATTGTGCCTACAGATGAATTATCTATGTTAATAGATGATGCAGTAAAACGAAGGTATACAGGTATGTGATAGAAATCAATTCGATTTGAAATGAAATCGAAGACGTAAATCGAATCAAATACTTTTAGGTGTAATGGAAATCGGATCGATTTCATTATTCATTTTTGTTTCAATACCACACATGTCTCTAAGAAAAACTTTTATTCTTTTGTTTACAAAATCTAGGCGCATGGTAGTGCGCCAGGCCAAGTTCGGCCACACAGTGTGTATATAACTTTGCTCCTCTTGATCATAATAGAATGAAACTTGAAACATAAGGTCGCCCCACAGACGTGACCTCACAGGTTAATTTTGAAAGTTCTACCATAAAAGCTTCCCGAGATATTAAGGTGTGAAAAGTCCATATTTTAGTATATAGTCACTCATCAATATTATTGGTAAAGCTAGAGAGCTGAAACTTGGTACACAGGTAGGTCTTGGTGTGAAATTAACCAGAAAAATCTTAAAACGGCACTTTCTTCCCAGGGGGACCTGGGTGCCCCTTCTTTGTATGGGGCACTTCCAGTATAGCTAGAAAGCTGAAATTTGGTACACAGGCAGGTCCTGACGAGCAATTAAGAAAAATTATTTTTAAACGGGTTTTTTCCACCTGAGGGGGACTAGGGTGCCCCTTCTTTATATAGGGCACTTCCACTACAGCTAAAAAGCTAAAATTTGTACACAGGTAGGCCCTGATAAGCAATACACATAAATATTTATACAAAAACAACTTAGAAGAAAGAAGTCAGATCTGCACAAAAACATAAATGTGAAAATAAGGCCAAGTTCCTATCCAAAAAATTTAGGCCGTAAGAAGTACTGAGATAAAAATAAGGACCAAGTTCTTGATAGGTACAATTCCATCTAATTTCTAGGCAACCTGTAAGCTTGGCGAAATTTTTTTGCCTTTCTAATATGGGAAAGAATTATTGGAAAAATTATGCAAAGGACATCGCGAACAAAAATCATGTTCTAACCAGCAGACACAACAAAAACAACAAGCACCTCTCCCTTACAAACCTGCTTCGGCCGAAGCAGTAGTTTTTGCTGGGTTATTGTAATGCATATCAATAAATAATGAATGTAATTATCTACATACTATGTATGTATGCAGGTCGAAAACCTTAGTTAGAGCCTTCTTTCTTAGAAATTTAATGTCACGATAAAAGGTAGTGTTATTAATATTGTTTAAAAATTTATGAAATCAGCTGTGCACTTAACACTCCATACCTGGTAAGTAAAAAATCCTTGAAATCTGCATACATGCGTAAGTAATTATGGATGCATGTAAAAAGAAATTGAAATTTTGTTTGTGGTTGCACATACATACTGGTACGTAGCTACAAATTTGTTTACAATGTTCGACAACGAATATCAAAATCTCAAACCAAGAATTCAATCATTTGATTTAATTTTTCTTTCGTACCATTTTTTTAATATCAAGTGACGATATGATGTTGTTGGACCGCTGCAAATACATACATACATACATACATATATAAAAATGTAAAAGGCGTTGCTTAAAAATATAATTTGCACGTTTCCAATCGAATAAGATGGTTAATGAGTGGCAAATAAGAACAGCGAGCCAGCAGCAATGAAAAATTTATATTTGTCCAACACTGACATTCGGCCTTATTACGAGTGTCGTTGACAGGACGTAATCTGTAAAATGTGACAACGTTCGCTACATGTTTTACATTGGTATATTTAAAGATCGACTACGAGTACGACTACGACAGCCGTGATAAGGGCAATTATGACCCAATTTAGACACGTAAAGTTAACTTTGACGTTTGGTGTTTAGACACAAAAAGTTTCGATTTACAAAATCTTTTGTTTCCTTTTGTTTGTTCGTTTTTAATTTTTTGACGTTTAGCAGTTTGTTTTGTATATGACGAAAGAAAAACAAGGCGAAACTTTGCGAGTATTTCAATATTCTGTGCCCTCTGTCACTCTTTCGACCTCTTGCCTATAAACTCAAGACTTTTGCAAAGTAATCTTATCGTGTCTAAGTGCGGTCTATCTGCATGGAGAACTTATTGTTAATACATATTACATACAAACATATGTATATACATAAATATATATGTACATACATATGTACATATATACTTATACATTCTGAAGATACAATAAATTTTTGGATTAACTTAAATTAAAAGTCTGACTATTTTTATAATTTTTTTTTTATTTCGTTTTGCATTTTGTTCAATAATTGTTCTTTATTTATTTTTATATAACTTTCTCATAATTGGTTTGTGGTTTTATTGAATTTTCGACGAAATTAATTTTTTAACGTATTTATCTGATTAACAGCCTTATTTTGGCACTTTGGTAATAAATTACATTTTTTTAAACAAACTTTTATTACCTACTCTTTTTAGGCAATATTTTTCTTCACTTTTGTAACAATTCAAAATTATTACCGTGCCAGAATAGGCATGCCAGCCATTAAAAAAAACAGAAATAAAACAAATATGTAATTTCTAAAACTTAAACACTACTTTTGTAATTGTTAATAATGTGATTCTGCGCAATTCGATTAGTCAGGAACTTCAAAATTTGTATGAAAATTAATTAAATTTAAGACAGTTTCAATAAAAAAAACAACAACCACTCTGATCATTATTATTGTTTCTAAACTGATTTCGTTTCATTCAGAGCTCTAAAGTTGTGGAAATAAATTCTTATTTCACGTATCGCACTGGTTCCTCTAATATCTCAATTTTCACTTTTTGCAAGAAATCTATGGACAGTGGTCATATCTACCCACTGTAAAAATCTTACATTACTTTGTCTACTCTTTCGCCAAAAAATAAAAAAAAAAAACATGTTCTGAAAATCACTTTTTCGTAAAGTGATTTCAAATCACTGAAAAGGTGTTCTGGGCGCACAAATGTTGAAAATTTCGTGATTTAAAACCGCTCAGCTAACAGCATAACGATTTCAAATCACTTTAAGTTTTTTTTTAATAAATTTTCTTTAAAATCTGCAATAAAATTATCACGCACACTTAAAATGATTTGTTCTTTATCTGTTTTTTCAATAAAGTTAATTATTCTACTTAGAAGAACCTACAAAATTTACAAATTTATGGAAAATTTTGCAGTTTCTTTTTAAATTTTGCTTTTAGATCAATTATTGCTAACGAACTTGCTTCACGCATTTTTATCATATATTTACAAAAACTTTAACTTTAATTCGTAAATCTACATACATATATAATTTCCGTAATTTTTTTTTTGTCTTTCCAGAACTTTCTGAAGCCACCAGTTGGCCTAGAAAGCTGAAAATTGGTATACTTATAGTGCTAACCGCGACGGTTTCGGCCTGTGAGCGGAACGGTGCGCCTGGCATGGATAGTCTTTTCAACTAGTTTATTATATTTTTTGATAATTTTTTTAAAGAACCAAAAAAAAAAAAATAATGTTTGTTAACAGAAAAAATCAGCTGTTTGCTCGTGATTTAGAACAAAGAAGCCACCACTAAAAATTAAAAATCTCGTGCTTTTCAGAATACTTAATTATCATTTCCGTGATTTTAAAAATGTTCGTGATTTGATATCACCGTGATTGCAGAACTTGCCTGTATTATATCTCTCTTTGTGATACAAGAGTAGTATCAAGGCGAATTCCCTTACCAGGTGAAAGTCAATTCGCCTTGAGTAGTATATGAGGAAAAAGTTTTTACTTCTACTGAAAATTTGTAAATTTTGAGTTGACCCTCTTTAGAGGAACCAGGCGATATATATTTTGTATTTCATATACAAATTTCTTTAAATAAACCAGTGATAATTTACAACGTCTCAAGTCTAATGCAGTTGGTGTGTTTAGGAACATGTGCCATTGTTGGTTACACTGCAAAGAAACATGCGCTTAGGAAGTGAAGCCCATATTTTATATATTTCACAGTGAAATACTTTGGAATTCTTATTTGAAATAATTCGTAATACATACTTACATACATACATACATATGTATGTAATAATGTCTCACTGCGTTCGTTAAGGCTAACCTCGTTCGGCTAACTGAAGTTCGGTTGCTATCCATCAAAGTATATGTAAGTATGTATTTATACAAGTAGATTCAAGAGCACATCTGATCATATTTTAATTGACTATGTATTGTCAAAATATTTTCATTTTTCTTTCTGCACAATTTTCTTTAGGGTTCTGCTGTGCAGAGCTGTAAAAGAATGATTAAAATTTGGTTTTTAATTCAAAATAATTTACAAAAAGTTTAATTGATTAATTTTACACAAAATGTGAATTTAATTAAAATACGGATGCATTCCTCATGAATTAAAAATTATCGCATGCATTCACATCACTAAAAAGATTAATTGAATTAAATTTTGAGTGAATTTATTAGTGATTTAAAGAAAAACAATATTTTAATTCACTGTTTTCACTAGAATTAGGATCATTATTAAAAAACTCTCGAATGTTTAAAAAAGAAATTCAAAAGCGTTTATGATTCGTAGATTCTTTCAAAAAGGAATCATTCCTATAAAGCTCTGCTGCGGAGCTGTTTTTGACAATTGTAAATTTATTTTACACAAACAAAAAGCCTGTTGTTTTTTTATTTTTTATTATGTTGTTGCCGAGATGCATGTACTTGACATTGATATACTTTGACCATACACGCTTCAATTCAATTGTCAATTGAGTCTTTCAATTGAATTAATTGTTAACCACACACTTCATAAACTGAATGAAAAGATTTTTCATTCACTTTTGTAACTAACTTTATATTGTAACAAATTCTTTAGAAATTCTATGATGAGAACTACATGAGTTTTTCAAAATTTCTGTGAATTTTCGGCAACAGTAAATTCGTGATTGCCAAAAATAGCAAAGAGAACCAGAAAGCTCGCAGTTTTCTCTCTATCACTCAGAGGTTTGGATGCCAGCCATAACCGACCCATTAATGTATTTTAATTGCGCAGTTCTGTGCTTGTACTGACGAGCTTTCTTCTTTTCGATCACATACGATCGTACTTACATACATACAAATTATACATCGAAAGATATTTTTCTTTTCGAATTGCGCTTAAAATAAGTGTTGTTTTTTTTACATAAATATTTCTTAGTTATTTTACATACAGTTTTTTTTACAAGTAGACATACATATGTACATGCATTCATATTTTTTTACACATTTTAAAGCTTGCAATCAATGAAGTCTCAAAATATAAAAATGTTTTTTTTTTCGACAGAATGAAAATACGAAATTATTTTGAAATTAAAAAAGTTCTTTAGTTCATTGCCAGCTTATATTTTGTAAAACCAAATTCAGATGAAAAGAATCCAAAAAATTTGTTAAATAGTAAAATAGTGCAAAAGCAGATCATCTAAAACAATGACCTCTTTTAATTCTTCATTATACATTGATGCAGCAAGCATTGTTTGTATGACTACAATATAAGTAGACAGACCACTTGCAAACATCGCTTTATATATATATTTAGTGAAATTAATTTTCAGAACTCCAGGACTAGAAGTTTTAATAGATTTTCTCCAAATTCCTTGCTATTAATTAAGCGGTGCTTGCAAGTGGACAAACTGACTACTCACATATTAATTATTTTTCGAAAAAAATTTCGAATGCACAATACGAAAACCAAATCAGCGTTCTTTTACATTTATGTATATGTATGGTAATGCAAAGTATTCAACGATCTCGAAATCATTTAAGGCTTTCGACAGTTAATGAAATTATCTTTAAATTATACTGAAATTCCAATTGGTGTTGAACACCGTTATATCATTTTTTTATGTTTGAGCAAAATTTTGATTAAAAAAATTTTTGTTAATACATTAAAAAACATTATATTTATTGAATTTAAAAAAACTTTCATAAGATAAGATAAAAATAAAAATCCTAAAAATAGATTGAAAACATAAATTCTTGAGTACTTGTTGCTCGAATTAAATTTTATATTTTATATAATTATCTAAGTTAAAAAAAGATTTTAAAAGAACAAAAAGAAACATAAAATGGAAAGGGGAAAACAATGTAAATCCATAATAAATATATATATTTTTTTTTTAAATTGTTTAAGAACTTTCCATAACTGTCGGTAGTACAATTAAAAACTGAGTTTATTTTGACAATAAAATTTATGCTTGAACAAAAACTTGGCGTGAAGTAGCGGATTTTTTTTTTAATAAAATTTTAAATTAAATATCGCCCTAGAATGTATTCATCTGTAAGGCCCCGGTTAAATTTCATCATTTATGATAATTTCATGCCGAATTTTTGTTATGCATACGGCTGGCTGTGTTAAGGTCTACTTGTAAATATTTTTGTTTTATAAATCATATTTAATCAGTTTTCTGTTTTCTCTCTTATTACTATTTTCTCCTTTTTCTTTATGTAAAATTAAAAAACAAATTTTTTAAATTTGTTTAACAAACGTAATTATTTTTTAAATAATAGTTTTTATGTTTCAAAATTGACTAAAAAAAAATGTAAATAATAAACTAAAATATAAGAATAAAACAACTTTATTACCTAAAAGAAAATACAAAATAAAATGTGGTTTTGCGGTTGCTTTAAAGTTGCTTTATAGTAGCATTAGTTGTAGGTTTGTGTTTTGTGTTTTTTTGTTTTTGTTTGATAGGATTCATACGTTTTGCTTTTATAAGTATATATACATATATACATATGTGTGTATGTATGCATATATTTATAAATATTTTAACTATAAATTATTGAGTTTCCTATTTTATATTGTTTAAATTAAAATTATTCTTAGAGGAGATGATTGGTTGCATGATTTAGCGACTTATTTTTTTTTTAATAAATATTAGCAGTTTTCTTCGCATCTCAATGCAAATAAATAACAATTAAACATCCATTGTCTTTTTAGTTTTCTCTTAATTCATGTAACAAATCAGTAGTTTAATTTGTAGTTTTTAATTATTTTTTTTAATATTCTTTAACAACAAACATCAAATATTTCGTTTATCATTTAAATATTTTGATGATCATAACAACAACTAACAATATTTATTTTTTCTTGTTTTCGTTTTATTTTGTGACAACATTTTAAAAACAATAATAGTTAAATTTCTCCTTTGCGGAATATTTTTTAGTTTTTTTCTTTTTAATATTCTAAAATTTTTTCCTTTTCGAAGATCTTTATTTCTATTATTTCGTAATCAAAATTTCGACAGCCACGACATACGCGATAAGGGGAGTTTCACTTTAATTTATTTTGTAAATAAGTACATACACCCATATAGAGGATGTTTTGTTTAATAACCGAGCGCCCGCCCTGCCCTTGTTTCATTCAGTAGCTGTGTAAGCAAAAGTTTTATTAAAATATATTCAAGTGAAACAATTTTAAACAGAAATAAATACGGCGCAATAATTTCAAAAATTAATGGCCTATTTTGAGTAAATAAAAGTGAAAAAAACATAAGTTACATAATATCTTTGTACAAAATCGCTTTAGAATGATTTTGAAGCGGAAAAAATTGAATTGAAAATATGTGTTCGGCGAAAATGTTTTTCAAATTACTTTAGCAATGAAAACGAAGCTAAAATTAAAACAATTGTTTGCCGAGATATTTGTGCACTTTGCTTGTGCTTAAAAACTATTTATATAAAAAATATAATTTTAATTTCTTTAATAGGAAATAGAAAAGAATTACATAATATATTTTTTTATTCCGAATTGTTTTAGAGGAGTATATGGCGAAAAATATGAACATACGCAGTGCGGTTATTGTTATAAATAAAAGATGATGGAAAAAATGCTACGACTAAATAAAAATTTAAAAAATAAAATTATGCTAAAAATCTCAATGATTTTCTTTAAAAAATTATCATTTCACTTAACTGCTACGATAAGTGTTTAGTTTCAGCAATTTTGTTTAGAAATTATTAATGAAATTAACAAAATAAGATTTTTGGTATTATTCAAGCCAAACTACTCAAATTTAAAAAAGAAACTTTGTAAACTGTTTAAAATATCTGAATGCTATTTTGTTTTTTTTTTTTTTGCTTACACGTGTACATAAGTTTTGTTGTCTCTTATGTTTCTTTTATAGTTTTATTTTCAATCGTTGAGCACATATTCCAATAGTGTCTCATAGTCGGGGACTCATCCTTCGTTAACACTGTTTGTGTGCGCCGTTGAATTATTGTTACCGTTTGGATTGTTGTTATTGTTGTTGTTGTTGTTGTTGCTGTTGTTGCTGTTGTTATATTCGTTAGCATTAGGCGATGGTTCCATTTTTATAACGCCTAGATGTGGTGTATGTATTCGTAGCTGATGCTGAAGAAAATGTGTATTTCCACCTGGAGCAGGATGTAAGCGTCCAACAACAACACCACCCATAGTAACAAAATTACCATCGGTCGTTAAATGTCCACCGACCAATTGGGCGGCGTTTATAGAACTTAATTCGAGTGTTTGTGCTGCAGTTGCAATGTTTGAAAAAGCTTCTAGATTGGACGGTGTTGTTGCGGTTAAGTTATTATTGGTTTGTTGTTGAGTTTGTTGTTGTGTTGTAGCTATAATTGTAGTATTGTTATTTTGAAGTTGTTGTTGATGTTGTGCAAGCGTGGAGGTAATAATTTGACGATGTTGATGTTGCTGTTGCTGATGCTGATGCTGATGCTGATGATGATGCTGTTGTTGTTGTTGAGCATGTAATTGTTGTTGTTGTTGCTGCTGCTGCTGTTGCTGTTGTAAATTATGTTGCTGCTGATGATGTTGCTGCTGTTGTTGAAGACTATTATTAGAGCCTTCTGTTGCAACCACCATCATATCCTCTAGTCATCCTTCCTCTTCCTCAGTTTTGATCTTCACGGGTACGTAGACTTTGTCCATAACATGGATTTTTATGTGGTTATTTAGAGTACTAGATTGACGGAATTGTTTTTTACACACTGCGCATTCAAAAGGTTTTTCGCCTAAAAAATATATGGATATATAATTTCAGAATAGAGCTGAAACAACTTTTATGTATACATCGCACTTGATGAAAAAGAGGGTATTGACTCGAAATTTTTCAAAATTTCACTTTTTGCTAGAAATCCCCTAACAACAGCAGTATCTATCTACTGTAAAAATTTCAACGCATTCCGATAACTCTTTCATCTCTAAAACAACATTTGAAACCATTTTCGTGATTGTGCAGTGACAACAAAAAAGTATTATTTTGAGTAATACAAAAGCTAAAATAGAAATGCATCGTATATGTTCATAAAAATGGTATTATTTTGATTTGAGCCTTTATTCAAGTTAAAAATAATCAAATTATTTTACTTAAAATTGGTTTTATTTTGTTGATAAAAAAAGATTTGGAAACTTGACTAAAATTTCAACTAAAGCGTCACAACTCAAAATAATACAAAATAAAACCATCGAGAAATTTCAGAAAAATGGTATTAACTCCAAAAATGGATTTTATTTTGCAATAATTGCACAAATTTAAGGGAAAAACAATGTAAATATATTTTCTACTGGACTTTACTTTTATGATGTATTCGGATTTTCAAATTCTCTTAAAATGTAACCACAAGCAGTTTTTCACCTCTACTGAAAATTTTAAAATTTTGAGTTAATACCCTCTTGTTGATCAAGTGCGATATGTAGGTTTATACTGACGAATGCATGCAAAATAAAACATAGCATATTTTGGTTTAGCATTTAGCATATTATTTCCATAGTTTTAGTAGTTTGTTTGCACACATGCATATTTATATCGCTGAGATATGAACAATTGTACGGACATTTTTGTTTTGACAACTGAGGCTTATAAAAATACAAGTGGCGAAAATTGGCGAATATAATCAGCTGGTTGGATATTTTTATTAAAATTTTAATATAATAAAAAAAAGTTTTGCGGCAAATTAACCACTCACCTGTATGAATTTTCAAGTGATTTGTCAATGTACTCAATTGACGAAAATGTTTTGGGCAATATGTACAATTAAATGGCTTCTCACCGGTATGTATTTTCAAGTGATTAGTCAAAGTGGACGATTGACGGAAGGTTTTATCACAAACATTACATTTGTACGGCTTTTCTCCAGTATGGATTTTTACGTGGTTTGTAAGAGTACTCAATTGGCGGAACCGTCGATCGCAGACGTTGCATTGAAATGGTTTTTCAGGAGCGGATCCTCCCGATGCAGAGGTTGAGTTGCCGTTATGGCCATTAGTCAAGACGGTAGCATCGCGGGTCATGAAATGTTGTTCGGATAGAGCAGGACTGTGAGTAGCCGTCGCTACCAGGTGGGCCAAGGGATGTTGCTGCAATATGGCATGATGATGGGCCAGCGTACTACCTGGTGGAGGCTGTGAACTGGAACCGCCTTGTTCAGCTGCAGCGGCCTGAGCAGCTGCTGCTTGTGCAGCAGCCATAGCAGCAGCTTGTGCTGCAGCATGAGCCTCGGCTGTAACTCCAGCCAAATGCATAAATGGTATTGGAATTTCAGTTGGTGTCGGTGCTGACGAACCATGTTGCTGTTGTTGCTGCTGATGACCGTTGCTAGCGTTACCTACATTGCCGCCACTGCCATTACTCGATCCCCCATTTGTACTTTCATTATTATTATTATTGTTGGCATTATTGTTATTATGATTAGGGGAAGAAGAAACGATTACAATTTCACAATTTGGCATTGCTGCTGCAGCTGCAGCAG
Source organism: Lypha dubia (assembly GCA_947311025.1). Classification (NCBI taxonomy): domain Eukaryota; kingdom Metazoa; phylum Arthropoda; class Insecta; order Diptera; family Tachinidae; genus Lypha; species Lypha dubia. The sequence continues at coordinate 54,840,348 of OX371263.1, forward strand.
CAGCATGAGCATGTTGCAGACTTTTTATATGCATTATAAGAATGCCAAAATGTATCTATGTATGTATGTATGTATGTGGTATTTAAAAAGATGTGTAACGTATACAACTTCCTGCCTAATGATAACTTCCCATAGACTTTAAAATATGGTCTCGATTCGTAATTTAAAATGTTGTTTATTTATTTTTTTTTTTAATTTTATTAAAAAATTAAATATAAATGTTATCACGTTTTTAGGAAATGTTTGCAATTATGTAAGTAGAGGTGGTATCATCTGGTTCTTTCCTCCTATAAAGATAAAAAAAATACCATTAAATATTTAACGACATTAATTATATTTAAAGGTGGAAAAAAATCACATTTAAATTTTTTAGTAAAAGTAGTAGAAAAATATTTCGTTATTCTTTAAATTAAGTGCTTACATAAATTGTATATTGGGTATTTTAAATATCAAACTATTTGTACACTATAAATACAACTGTGCTCTAAAACACGTTTTTTGTTGTTGTTTTCATTTTTTGTTGTAAAAAGCACACATTTTTGAAGTTTTGTACCGCACTGAGCGTTGCCAAATGCGCGGATTTACCAGTAACGCTTTTACACATTTTTCAGTGCAAAATTTCCAATCCGTAACAAATCTGTAACACTCTCCCCCTTTGGAGCGTTACATAATATAAATTTATATTCATTTATTGCTCACTTTGGGGGCAATTTTTCCTTTCCGATTTTTTATATGAAAAATGGACCAGTTTTTATTACAAACACCAATATACATTGGGACCATTTTTCATATTTGATTTGGTGGCATTTGTCATGGAGTCGCCATTTTGTATAAAAATATCTAAAAATTGTGTCTTATTCACCCCTATCGCGAATAAACATTCCCATGAAAAAACTGCCAAATTTTTTGTTTTACTATCGTGAATGATTCCCAAAAATTTTTTTTGGGAATGAATTCCCATACCTTACAAATATGGCATCGCAAATGTTTACTCCCGCGAATAATTTGACTAAAATTATTCACAACCATTGAAAGTGGGAACAAGAAGTGAACATGTAAGTAGCAATTCGTTTTTTAATCCAGAACTTCATGTAATCATTTTTTTATCTTATTTATTAACACAGGAGTGTTAATAAAGAACAAATTAATTCTCTGGTTGATGCAATGTGTGCGAATCAAGACTATGGCAAAGGTTAAAAAAGGGGACGTGGTTAAATTTTGAAACGAGTTAAGCTTTTGTAAATGGTGTTAATTATTAGTTTAATAAGCGTAAGGGACTGTACACATATTACGTAACGCAGTTTTCAGAGATTTTATATCCCCCACCCCCTGGAACGCTTTTTAATAATTTTTCGGTGCAAAATTTCCAATCTGTAACAAATCTTTAACCCCCCTTGGAGCGTTACGTAATATGTGCATAGCCCCTAATTTAAATTTTTTAAGCATATGTAGGTGTGGTTCGACCAAATATGGAACGTAAGAAAAAAACTGACTGAAAACAAAAAAAAAACCGCAACAAAGCAAAGCGGATCAGATTCATCACGTATTTGTCTTCGCTGCAGTCGTTTTATGGATTGATTTTCCTTTTCCAGCAACAGAAAACGCAAATAAACGCTATTCATAATTTTTACCTTATTAGCTGTAATTTCTTTTATTCATACACCACAAAATAAATTCCGCAAAAATTATTTGTTAAATCAAAACAAACAATTCAAAATAAAAACTTTTATTCCCAAGTAATTCACAATAGAGACTTAAACTCCCAAAATATTCGCGATAGCAATTTGTTTGGGATGGGAATACAATTTTTCTCCCAAACAACTTACTCCCATAATATTCGCGATAGGGGTGATTATGTTCCCCTAAAGCACGATGGCCACGTATCAAATTGGCTTGACAAACCAAGGTTCTTTTTTATTGTGTTAGTGAAAAAAAAAATCTCACGTATATGTCCATGTGAAGTTGACGAAAATCAAATTATAAATGTTAATAAAAAAAAATTAAGAAAGTTTTGTAAACAAAAGATATTTTACGACCAAAAACATCACACATACTTTCCCTTCAAAAACAGCTTTGAAATGATATTTGATGGTATGAATTTGACACGTTTCTGTGTTAAAGGACACTATACAATCGTCAAAATCACATCAAGCATTTTTAAAGTTGTATCAGTGAAAATTTGTGTGTATGTGACACCGACGACGCTTGATGAAAAATCAAAAAATTTAGATACAGATTATGTCAAGCATTTTGGCAGTATACCATCCAACTCGTGTTTTTTTTTAAATAAATGCGTGTTTGTCAACTTGGTTGGATGGTTTTCAAAAATTTGGATATTTCCTGTTTGTCATCACACCATCATACTCGTATAATAGCAATTCCGTCAAGCTCAGTGCAAAATTTATTTGTGTGTAAGTAAGCGAAGGGTAAAGATGGCTCTCTTAGAGCGCACATTTTTAAAGGAGTTACTTGAAATTTATGAAAGTTTCCCCGAATTGTAGCAGATAAAAAGTAAAAAATTATTAAAATAATAAAAATAAATAATTTAGTCTTAAATGAGAAAAATAATTATTAAAATAATTTATAAATATATAAAATAATTTTTATAAAAATAATTAAAATTAATAATATAAAAAAATTTTCAAAATTTCGCAATTTTTGAGTTTTTTTTTTTTTTGCCATGTAAAATTTTAAAAAATTGGTAAATTAATATTCTAAAAAATTTTTATATAATCAAGAGTGCAAAATTTTTTATTCAATACTATACTAGAGTGGATTAATATTTGTGTTTTATTTGACCTTTTATTTATATTTATTAGAATGTTTACTTTAAGCAATAGGTCTTTTGATTTAATATAAATTATATTATATATTGTTCTTTATTCGCTAACAATTTGTTAGCATCCTCAGGAAAATTTTATAAATTACGCAAAACCAAATTTTACCAACACATATGTACATGTTATTTGTCAAGCCAATTTGAACGTAACCATTGTGCTTAATAGAAAATTTATCAAAAATTTGGAGCAAAGAAACATTTGTTTGACAATAATTGTCATACGTTGTTGAAGTTCTTTTGCAATTTTTTTTTTTTTTTTTCAAATAATTTTCTTTACAAAATTTTACATTTAGATGTAGAAAAGTAAACACATTCATAAAGGAAAATTATTTGTTGTGTGTTTTTGAGAAATTTTTTAAAGCAATTTTATGCTTTGTAATTCACAAAAATATATTTGTGAGTTTTTGTATAAATAGATGAGCTTTAGAATTTTTTAAACATAAAGGGTAAAACATCTACTGATGAATTGGTATAGCTACCAGCGAAATATATATCTAGATATTGCTAACCCGCAACAAATAAATAAAATTTAATTTTCTTTACTATATTTATTATTTTTTTTTTGCTATGTTTTGATGTTTTAAAAAAAACATACATATGTATGTATGTATGTATATATACATACATATAATTATATAATATATATTTGTACGTATGGTTGGGCGCATGGGCAATAATACAAAATATTTATTTTGTTTTTCTACCGTAAGACATTTCTGTATTATGTCTGAAGTTATACCTATTTGATGTTTACAAGTTTTAAATTGAGTTTGTGAAGAGAAACATTTTTTTAAAAAATTTAATTATTAAGTAAGTATTGCAAAATCAGGTAAAATTCGTTAATACAGTCTTTTTCGGTTAATTGCACATCAAAATTTGCACAACTTTTTGTTCAATTAACCGGGGAACCAATTAGCCGATACCCGCTTAATTGAACAATTCGTTCAATTACAAGAATCCCGTTTAATTGAACAATTTGTTCAATTACAGAAATCACGCATAATTGGAACTACATACTAATGAATTAAAATAAATCGCATATGTGCACTTTAAGTTTTTCAAAATAATTTTTTTTTACCTTAAACAAAAAAAAGGCAATTAACAGAAAAAAATGTACATATATGCGTATCGCAGGTATTTATTATTGCAGGTACATATGTACTATTAAATGCACTATTTGTGTGCACATGAGTTTTACAAAAAAATAAAATTTATAAACTAAATAAAAAACAATTCATATATTGGTTTTACAAAAAAAACATAAACTTAAACACAAATTTTTTCACAAATGATGTCAAATATGTATGTGCAAAAATGCCAGATTATTTTTCAATAATAATGCAATTAACCGATGACAAAAATATAAATAAAAATTATTCATTCAAATACGAAAAAATAATACAAATCAAAATTTAACACTTGAAATAAAAAACAAGTAATTTACAAGAATTGTCAGCTGGGCTTGTAAGACTACCTTATAGTCATTGTATCATGAGTGCTTGTCTTTTGCAGCTAACTTCACTATTAAACGCGCTGTCAAAATCGGATTTTCCAATTGCAAAATTTTGCCGCCGCGTTATTTCGGGATGCTCCATACAAATTGTATGGGCATGAGAACTTTTGACAGCTAAAAAACGCTTGCCGCTCTTGTTTAGGTATGGCTGTAAGGACTCAGTCACTTATTTCAGAATATTTTACTTAACTGTAATTTCTTAATTACATATGCTTGTTCTTTTACATTCTTAAGTATGTATTTTTCCATTACAGGCTATTTTAAATAAAAATACATAGTACAAAATCCTTTTATTCTATTTTGACAAAAAATTCTGTAACTCGAAGTCTCCATAAATCGAAGTTTTTTTTGGGATAATGGTCATTCGAGTTATGGAAGTTCGACTGTATATAAAATTAACGATATATTTTTTTACTTTATGTGCGGTTTTTTCACTATAAAAACATTATTTTCTTTTTTTTTTGTAAAAATTGTAGTTCAAAAATTTATGGCAACGTTGACCGCACTCAACCAATCTCTCCCGCTCTTTACATTTCACACACACAAATCCTATAATTTTCTTTTTGAACTAAATAATTTTTTATTGCACACCAAATTAAAAATGTTTATAATCCTTAGCAACAATTAAGGTTCAATCCTGTAAGAAAATGTTGCTAAAATTTAGGGTTTTTTTTCGTAAATTTTTATATTCTCGTTACAAATTCAAGGCAAAAGTATTTAATCAGCTGTCGCGACCATGTGTCTGGGAAGATAAAAAAGTATGCTAACATAACAAAAAAAAATTTACAAAAAATAGTAACAGAAATTTAATGTACATACATTTTAAAATATTTAGTAAATATAAAATGTCCACTTTCTTTAAATTTTTGTCCAAGTTGATTTTTGAATAACAATAATGCCAACGTGTTTCGTTTCGTTTCTTTTTTTTTTTTTTTCTAACGTCCACCAGTTTTGTATTGAATATGAAAACTGACTTTCTCCCTCCCTGTTTACCCCAAAAACAAGTGATCAAAAACCACTAGACAATTTTTGAGTTAACACGAGCCGATCGAAATATTTTCATACTATTTTTATGTGCGTTACATGCAAGGTTGCCAGCTTTACATTAAAATGCTTTATTTGAGTATACGATAGTCATAAAAAATTCATCTGCATCTAACAGGTAGGTATGTATCTTATTTTTTAATAGGCCTTATTACAAGTGTCGTTGCCGTAGCCGAACTTTAACAATAGCGTAACAAATGTAACACATATAGCAAACGTTGCCACATTTTACACATTTCGTCACGACAACGGCACTCGTAATAAGGCCTAATATTATCGAATTGACATTAGCAATTCATATTTTATTATTTTATCTTCTTAATCATATAAAATTATTTAATGAAGGTTCAAATTTACTAAGTTGACAGTAACAACAACGAAAAGCACCCACAAATAGTTAATTTCTTAATTCATATAATTAATTTCTGAATCTTCTCAAATACATCTAATAACTAATATTTTATAATTCAGTAAAATATGTAGCTGTTTTAAATGTCACATTACAACTTATTATTGGTATGAATGTGTATTTAATATAAAACCTAGAATTAAACGTTTGTATATGACATTGTTGGACCACATTTGTTTACTATAGAAAGAATTCTACTGATCGTCAAGTTATAATTTTAAATTTAAAGATCAGATACATATACATATGTTCCTAGTATTAAAACAACATATAGACACGCGATCAACTTTTCTTATGATTTGTTTACTTCAGAACTTCGGTTCCCTAAATTGAAACAATAATTTATATGTAGTATATGTTAGAAGTACTTAGTAGAAATATAATTCAAGAAATTGATTATATCATACTGTAACAGAATTTTCAGAACAATAGTATTCAGAGCGTGAAACATATTTTCTAAATAGAGTGATCAAAATTATTACTAGAAAGAGGCCAGTGCAAAAAACGTAAGAACTCGTAACAATTTATTCAAGGAACTGAAAACGAGTTTGAATTTAAAAGTCCAATACTTTAAATACATCGGAAGTTTTTCTTAAGAAATTTTAAAAAATTATTGTTTTTTCAAAACCAATTCTCTTTTCTCTTAATAAATTCAACAAAAACGGGATTTTTTTTTAACTTTTGTAATAACTTTTAATTTCTTCTAACAGTTTAGTCAGCAAACTTAGTAATACTTTAAAAACGAGCGTCTATCAGACTCAACTCAACTTATCTTGTTCTTCCGCACAATATTTTCCTTCATTAACCAGTCTGTCGGTACAAATTACAAAAAAAAAATCACCAAGTTTTTCCATAACAGAGACAACACACACATATTAAATTTTGAGGTTAGGCTTTACTCTTCTGACTATGCCATGAAAGAAATAGTTTTTAGAAGAATAATATTTTATTTTTATAACTGAAATACTCTCAAGACTTATTTTTTTATAAATTATCATTTAACTTCAATTTCGAACAATGATTACGAAAAAAAAATGTCACGTCACACCCGTTTCAAATATTTTCACTTTTTTCAGTTCTGCCACACAACAGTCACATTCGCTTACATACACGGAGACACAACAAACACACATATTTTTAACATTTCATTCATTTGCACGTTTGTTTCAACTTTGACCTACCTTACCACCGTTTTTGCGAGGCCGTTCCACTGGCTGTTCTATTATTTTTAAATTAAATAGTTGGAAAACTTGCCGTCCAAATCTTTATTTGCCAGTGATGCAGAAATTAGTTAAATTATTATTCCGTAGCATATTTACTCATTTTTGTTTGAAATGCTTTTTTGCTTCCAAATTGTTTGTATCTTATTTAGAGGGATTCATATTCCTTTGGCAAACTACCTATACACGTTGCTATCCTTTAGCGTCCTGTTTTGTATAACTTTCCATGAATAGATCACTGCAAACTTTACGTTTTATTTTATAAAAATATTTTTGAATTGTTAAAGTCGGTTAAGAAAAAGTGTATTTGCTTTTTCGGTTTTAGAAAAAATAAAATTAAAAGTTGTTACAAAAAACAATTTTGTCGGATTTCTCTCGCGAACACACAAGTTTTGACATTTGTCAGTCTCGTAAGCCTCATTCCCAACGCATGGTTGCACGAACTAGTACCAAACAACCAATCGCAAAAAAAGAGATGCCAAGTTTTACAAGCCGTATTTGACAAAGTGGCCTCTCTGCAGTATTTTAGCAGATTTCTCACAGGGCTGTGAACTATTACAATTTTCTCAGTATTACAGTAATGCTAAAACCATAGTAAAACTGAATATTTTAATGTCCAGTTTTTGACTTGATATTTTAGTTGTAATTATTTTTAAGCTTTAATTAAATACAAAATTTTGTTTTTGAGTGCATATTTAAATAATTTATATATGCTTAACGTTGTGTATTTAAATACTACTTAAGTTTACGAATTTCCATATGTTTTCGATTGCTTGTTCTTATTAATTAAAAAAAAGGCAATAACAAACTTCGCTGAAACGCTGGGCTGTTGCATAAAACTTGAGCTTGTGCTGTCGCTATTAACTCTTTAATAATTCCTTAAGTTGTTTTTATTTATTTAAAATATATCAGAAGTTCTCCATTGTTCTTATTTCTAGCTTAAAAAATATTTTTTTGCGGATTTTTTCTTTATATGTTCCTGATCTTTTGGAAAATTTGTGGGAATTTTTTGTATAACGTTTTAAATATTACTTAAATTTAAATGAAAATAAGCTAAATGAATTTTTATATAAGAACTTTTTGATATCTTTGCAAATATAATATAATAGAAAAATATGCCAAATACGTCATATTATGATCAATAACAAAATTAAAAAAGTTTTTCGAAAGTTATCGAGTTATTGAGCATATTTGGTTGCAACAATATTCTGCACGTTTCTCAAGGCTGCGTATTTTTTGCTTTTAAGAACACAACTTCCAAAAATATATTAAACACTTAGCAAAATGTAAAGAAAACCAGTTGTTTCGTTCTGGTCTGTTCAGAGTTTAATTTTTTCACATTCGGCTGGTAGGAATTCGCCTTGCTATAGACAGCTGAGCCAACGAGTTCACCGCGCAATTGGAACCACAGGTATAGCTGCCATATTTGACGATTTATCGTCATTTTGACGATTTAGGGTCCTAAAAATGACATAGTGAGGATGGGACGATTTATACCAGCGGTGTTCACATGTTCCTTATGGAAGAGCAAACACCAATACATTTAAAGAAAAACAAATTTTTATTTAAATTTTTTTTTGTAAAAACAAATACATACAAAGAAAACACAAAAAATATATTTCATATATTTATTTCATATTATACCTTAAATAAAAACAAAATGTACATTGATGATCGCTGTCGTCAATGTTTACCAGCAAAGCATACGAAAGTGTTGTTGCTTTGCTCTTGTGAGTATACAGTGAAGAACGACAAAAAAACTAATAAGACAAAGTTGGTTGTGTATTTCTCATTGAGGTTGCTGAAAGATGTATGAGTATATTAAAACACACAGCTAAGAGTATTACAAATACAAATGAGCATGAAGAGCATAGGGCCTGGGCACCAATGATTTATACCCTAATTTTGACGATTTTAAATAATTCAAGTTTGCAACATTTATTTGTACTATTAAAGCAACTGAACTGCTGAAAATTTTAATGAGCAATTTTTTAAAAACTAGTTTGCTTAAAACTGTAAACTTTTATTTGAGCCGTTCATTTTGAAAGTGGCATAAGTCACTTTGTTTTTAAGTCGAGATATTTAAGGATTTTCATTTAAAAACTGTTAAAAATATGGAGAAATACTGAGAAAAATATCCGTATCATGAGATAACAAATACAAGAAAATCTTCTCGAAAATCTAAACGAAAGTTAGCATCCATATTTTTAAAAATAAAGTGACTTATGCCACTTTCAAAATAAACGGATCATGTAATCTATATATATAACAAAATGTTGTGTGTTGTGACTTTATAACTCACGAACGGTCAAACCGCATTCCATTAAATTTTTAGGGTTTGTTCGTATGGTCGTGTAGATGGTTTATCGACGCGTTCGTAAGTTATGACTTTTCGTGAAAGTCGTGATGTGCTTTGATTAGGTAAATCGAAATTTATAAAGGTAAATAGCATCCGTGCGAAGCCGGGGAGCTCAGGTAGATGATTATAAAAACAAAAAAAATTTTTTAAATTTTGAAGACATTTATTTAGGAATATTTGCCAGAGATGAAATTGAAGAAGCAAAAATAAATACAAAAGAAAAATAATAATTGTGATAATGTAGAAAAAAGTTGGTTTTCTGAAACTGAGTTCAGACAATTAAAATAATTGCAGTGATAAAAACATAACTATTGGATTTTTGGAAAAAAATATCAGAGATGCAAACGAGGGATTCTAGTCTTTTGTTTCCGGTTTTTACTAAATTTATTACAAAAATCCTAGTCTTACCACATTCAGCAAATGTTGAAAGAATATTTAGTCAAGTAAACATAAATAAGACTTAAGTAAGAAATTCATTGAAAAAGTCGTCTTTGGAAGCAATGTTATATACAAAAGATTATTTAAAGCTAAACAAATGCACCTGCTATCTAGCAGTTATACCTATGTTATCAATATGTTTAATTTCAATATATATTTGTAAAATATATCATACATATACATATTTATGTATATGTGTACAAGTCTATTTTCTTTAACAAATATATTTTTATTGTATAAATTTTGTTTTAGATTTTATACATTTTTAGAAAAAGTGTTTCCAAAAATGAAATTTAAAATGCATATTTTAGTAAATTAGAGTAAAAATAACTAAAGGATTTGGATTTTTTTATTTTTTTTCATACAATATTTTTTCCATGCATATTTTCAAATAATTGAAAAACATGCAATCTATTTACACGTGATTTTATCATAAATTCTAATTGAAGTATCTGATCTCTGTATTCAAAAGAATGCTGTTTTATTAATCACATTTGTTGATTTAAAAATTTTGTTATGTTTCATCTCTAATAAAATATGTTTTGTTGGTAAAAATAGCGGTTTTTTCATTTAACGTTTTTATGACGATTTCAATAAGATATATTGACGATAATGACGGTTTTTGTCCAAAAATATGACGATATTACTTCAAAAAATCTGGCAGCTATGACTACAGCCAGTTTCAGACCATAGCTGCCAGATTTGACGATTTATCGTCATTTTGACGATTTTGGGTCCTAAAAATGACATAGTGACGACGGGACGATTTATGCCCTAATTTTGACGATTTTAAATAATTCAAGTTTGCAACATATATTTGTACTATTAGAACAACCTTGAACTGCTGAAAATAGTAATGAGAAACTTTTTAAAAACTAGTTTGCGTAAAACTGAAAACTTTTATTTAACTGATTATAAAAAGAAAAACAATTTTTAAAATTTTGAAGACATTTTTTAGGAATATTTGCCAGAGACGTATTGGAAGAATCACAAATAAATGCAAAAGAAAAATATGATATCAGTAATAATTGTGTTAATTTTTATAAAAAGTTTGTGATCAGATATTATCATGATTTGATTTTGAAAATAAATATAAAGCTCTTGGCCATATTAATCCATTTAATATTATTAATGAAGAAAAAAAAGTTGGTTCTCTGAAATTATAAAATAATTGTCTTATTTTGTTGAAGAAACTGAAAACCAAGAGCTAGAAACAGAGTTCAGACAATTGAAATTATTGTCCTGATAAAAACATATAACTATTGGATTTTTCGAAAAAACTATCACAGATGCAAACGAGGGATTCTAGTCTTTTGTTTCCGATTTTGACTAAATTTATTACAAAAATCCTAGTTTTACCACATTATTAAGCAAATATGGAAAGAATATTTAGTCAGCTAAACGTAAATAAGACTAAAATAAGAAATTGAAAAAGTCGTCTTTGGAGGCAATATTATATTCAAAAGATTATTTAAAGCTAAACAAATGTACCTGCTATGATCTGAATTAATCGATATGTTTAATTGCAATATATATTTGTAAAATATATATACAAATGTATATGTCTATTTTCTTAAAAAATTATATTTTTATTGTATAAATTTTATTGTAGTTTTGATGAATTTTGAGAAAAAGTGTTTCCAAAAATGAAATTGAAAATGCATATTATACTAAATTGAAAAAAAATAACTAAAGGATTTGATGTTTTTTTTTGTTTTTTTTTTTCATACAATGTATAAATATATTTCAAGGTATTGAAAAATATGCAATCTATTTACATGTGATTTTATTGTGAATTCTAAGTGCAGTATTTGATATCTGTATTTTAAATAATGCTGTTTTTTAATAAGATTCGCTGAATTAAGAGTTTTGTTATGTTTTCCCTCTAATAAAAATATGTTTTGTTGGTAAAAAAGCGATTTTTTCATTTGACGTTTTAATGACGATTTCAATAAGCTATATTGACGATAATGACGATTTTTGCCTAAAAATATGACGATATTACCAAAAAAAATCTGGCAGCTATGTTTCAGACACGAGACCAAGGCGAATTTATACCAGGTGACCTCATGGCTACAATAAAAAAAACAATATGAAGAAAATATGAATTTCGCCGCAAATAATCTACAAATGAATAAAAAAAATGCAACACAACACAATTAATTTGTTTACAACTACGTGAAAAAAATTGATTGAAAAGAAGATGTGTTTGTCCATCAAAGCGCTATTATTAAAATAACATAGACCATACACTGTTCTGTGGTTAATAATAAACCCAAAAAGAATTGATGTAGTAATTGGTGAAAAAGGCAACGAGGCTGCAAAAGTTACTGGGCCGTCGGGAGAGCCAGTACGTGGTAGCCAATCCGCAGCCCATAGACGTCGCAATCTTCTATATGTATCTTGTATATGAAGATTATTATTAACACAATACAATAAAAGAAGTTACTTTTTATTAAGCAATGATAATATAACGAAAAAGATAACAAGTTTACTTCGATGTTTACATTATAAACAAAACTTCTTTAAATAATTCTTGTTTATTATTTTGCAATATTTCACATACAACTTATAAAACTAAATATGTAGATTATTATTAATACAATACAATAGACAATAAAAGAAGTTATTTTTTATTAAGCAATGATAATATAACGAAAAAGTTAACAAGTTTACTTCGATGTTTACATTATAAACAAAACTTCCTTAAATAATTTATTATTTTGCAATAAAAATGTTGTATCGAAAAAGAAATCTTAAAACGTTTTGTTTCGTTTACTAAAGTAAAAAATATGCTTTCATTTCCATTAAATAAATAATTAATTTGGGGAAAATTTTTAGCAATTTTGTAAAAAAAACAAAATCAAGCTATTAGGATTTCGAAGCACCAACTAAAGCTGGCCTTATGACACGGCCATGTAGTTTGTAGCCCAATTTGGTAACTTCAACGACAGTATCGGGTGGAACAGTGGTATCGGGCTGTTAATATTGAAAGAATGTTAATAATAAATGTTAATACGAAATTATTTATTGCGCCAAAAAGTCTACCTTTTGAAATAAAGCTTCATGCAAATTGGGATTGCATTTTTTATTTAACGGATCCATGGGCTCAAGACCATGACGCTTAAATACTTGCAGTAGGGAAGCATTAGTCATGGTCAAACCTTCATATAAATTTTTTAAATGCGGATTACTATCACTTATTTGATCCTGTGGCACTGCTTTAGTTGCATGACCCAATATATCGGCAACTTCGAGTAAATCTTTACAAAATGATTTACGATATTTGTCTAACAATTCATTGTTTTTCTCCTTCAATTCTAAGACTTCTTTGTTTAAATATTCCACATCGCTGGCCAATTTTTTTATATGTTCAATTTCGACGGTAGCAGTATGTTCTGTTTGTGCGTCTGCATTTTGAGCTAATAATAAATAATAAAAAAAAAAAATTATATATTTATATAAACGGATTGTGTATACATGCATATATTTAGATTGTACTTACAGTATAAAAGAGTTTTCCATAAAATCATTGGAGACAATTTCAGTCCCTTGCTGTTCAACTTCTTGGTACAAACAGTCATCTCTACAGGAATGGAAGTATTAATATACATGCATACGGATTTGTATATACATACATGCATACATATGTATATTCAATTTGTACTTACCCTGTGATGGAAGATTCAATAAAACAACTTAAAGAAACTACAGCCTCTTGTTCCACTGGGCGGTCATTTCTAAAAAGTGTGTTATAATATTATTTTGCTTTGAAATTTCCAAACTCTACTTACTGAGACAAATGTTCGAAAAACGGCTCAGCATTTCGCATAAGAGACAGTCTGTTTCCAGCCTTAACAATGCTCGAAGCCAAGAAATGTTTGGAGCAAATACGAGCTGTTGCACAAAGGCTAACGCAACAAATATCACTCCACTTCTTTCTCTCATTCTTGTCTCTAGGAACACTGAACAAACTTTCAAACCCCTTCGCATATTTAACTTTACATACCGCACAAACTCGAATGTACATATTTAAAAATTTATTTTATTTTTATTCAATTTGATTTTATTATAACTTGTATATTTTCACAACCACAATCAGATTAAAACATAAACAATTTTTGACAGTACTATAGGTAAGTAGCCATTTGTATTATGCACAGCTGATCACGGCGAATCCTAATGAGGTCACCTGGTATAAATTCGCATTGATACCATATGTAATAGTGTCGTGTGTGAACAACTGAACAAAAATAGAGCTATTCAAAATTCATATCGTGTGCGAAGCTCCATTAAATATCAGCTGAAGTGAAAAAGTGGGAAAAAATAAAAGTGAATGCTAATTTAACAATAAATTGTTTTAAGATTTAAAAAACGAAAAAAAAATTAATTAAAAAAGTTAAACGTACGCAAAGAATACTACGCTAAGGTGGGGAGATTTTATTTAAGTATATTTCTGATTAAAAATAAACAAATGCAACATTTTATTTTCAATAATTTGTTCTTTTGTTATTGTAATATAAAACTTAATAAACATAATTTTATAAAATTGTGCACACTTTCGAGACGTTGGCATTATCATTAGCCGGCTGTATGGCCAATTCATCTTCTACGCTGTAACGTGGAGGCTGATCTGAATTACATTAAAAGTAAAAATTATTCTGGTTGCTGGTGAAGTTTATTGCAAATACATTTCCTACCTTCAACAGTTTTTATAGATTTCTCATTTCTACAAGATAGATTTTTGGATTTTTCCTTTAAATCTTCCAAAAATTTGGAAAATGCACTCTTTTCTTCTTTAACATCATCGACCACTCGTTCTATTTTGTTGCCGCCTGCCACACTAGCAGCTTGTAGCTCTTCCCGTAAGGCTTGTTTGCCTCTTTGCACCATAGCATCTAATTCGGGATCAAATGGATCTGTGCTTTCGAATGGGTTGCCAGCAGATACTGTATGATTTGAATTTGCCGAAGCAGTAGTAGCTTCATCATCTTCATGTAGGCCCGTAGTTGTATTATTGGACTGCGTTGTGGTATTTGATTTGCCCCCACCGCTATCTTTAGATGTGGCTTCTGATTGACCATCATATTCCTGTTCGATAGGTTTTAGTACATCAACTTTGTTCTTTTTCCCTTGCAACATAGAACTGAGACTGTTTTTTGCATCTTGCACTTCGGTGGATATTTTAGAAGTAACTGAGCCCATTGCATGCTTTGTATCATCTGCTATTTTTCGTAAAGTATTGTTCATAGTTTCTTTAGCATCTCCAGTTGCTTTGGCTACATTGTCGCTCATGTGACTTACAGAGTGACGTGCATCATCGCTTGCGCTTGAAATCGAATTGCCCACGTTTTCCAACGATTGCTTTGCGCTTGCCGCTAATTTTTTACTATTGTCTATAGCATTTTGCGCAACTTCCATTGCGCCAGATGTTGTTTTCATAGTAGCAGTCTGTAAACTGTCCTTGGCCTCCGCTAGCTTGGAATCTATTGTCTCTGTAGCCTCCTTTGCAGAATTCTCAATTAAATCTTTTGTTTCGTTAAGCTTGGACTCAACTGTGTGACCAACATTTTTGGTGTTAGCTTTTTCCTCAATTTCGACTTTATTGTCAATTTCTTCCTCAAGTTCTTCTATAAAATCTTCCGCTTGTTTTCTAATCTCTACTTTTTTCTCAGCAATATTAACCTTTTCATTTTCGGCACGTTCTTCTTCTTCTTCTTCGTCTTCTTCTTCTGTGACATCGAGGGAGTCGTCAGAACCATCGGATTTTAATTTTTTGACATTTGCTGTAACATCGATTCCATTGTTTATGAATCGTATTTCATTAACGGTCACCGTATGATCTAAAGGATCAGTCGTTTCACTAATTTCCAATCTTAATTCTTCATCTGCTTCGGTAGGTGGTGTTGGCATAGAGAGAGTCATATCTGGTAAATTCGCTAAAATTTGTTCGTATTATAAGAATTATTTTAAATTAGTTTTGAAAACTTACCACTTTCTTTTGCTACAAGTTTGGGAATATTCTTCGAATTTTCGCACAAAACGGGAGATGTGTTCTCTATGACATTGTTGCCAATAGCTGTTTCATAAGAAACATTTCGCATTGGTGTTCTTCGGATTGTCGATGATGGAGAAACGCTAGGACTGCTTTCGGGAAAGGGAGTCCTAGGACGTAAAGATTTAACACCTGTTACTGTATTTCCTATTTCCTTTTTAGGAGAACTTTTGCTGCTTGTACGTGATCCCATAGAGTATGCAGGAGAGTTTTTATTCACAACTGTGTTGCCAGTTTCAAAAGATTTTAATGACTCTTCAGAATCTTGAACACTTTCAGTCCGATTAAAGTAGTCTAAAGCTTCTAATTCTATTTCATTTTTATCGGGAAATTCAATACTGCTGACAATACTGGCTTCTAGTTTGTTATCTTCTACTTGCACGTTTTCCATTGTATCGATGTGAACTGGAGCACTTGTGTTTAGCTTATCCTTTACATATTTTTCTGAATTAACATTTTCCGTGCTAGTTTTTGGTTCATCTAATGACATACCGGTGTTATTCCCTATTCTATTCGATATATCGCCTGTAGTGTTTGTCATTCTCATATTTTGTATTATATATCGCTGTTCATTGCCTGGTCCTATTGTGGCAGCCAATGGAGATGATCTTGGTATGCCATGTACCAAAATGTGTTTATCTCCCAGTGTCATGTCTAGTATTCGCAGATTTTTAAATTTTGATATTTCTCTGAAAGTCTTCAAATGATGGCCACTTTCGGAAAATGTGGTATAAAATTTATTGGCATTTGTGAGTACCGCATAAAATGATGTACCCTTTAACAGCTTCCAAATGGGACCGTTTTCTTCACTATCATAATCATAAAATCTCTGAAATATTAAACTTTTATTACGCACTGACTCGTAGCTGCGGTATACGCTGCCGGTATTTGTGACTATAAAGATTTCACTTGCTTTCGAGATATTCATAAATGTAATTTGTTCATGGGACGAAAGATTCTTTTGTAGTTCAGTGAAATCGGAAAATACAAATTCATTTAAACGTCCGGTTAAATAAAGTTTTCCATTTTCGGTTAGAATCAATGTGCTCTCTGGACCACAGGTATATTGTTGTATCGAAGAGTCCAAAACTATTTCATGGGGCTTTAGTATTATGGCCCCTTCATTAGATCCGCCAAGTTGATGAAATTCATTAGAGCCCCAACCAATAAGACGGCCAAAAGCTAAACAATTTAAATACAAATTGTAAAAATATTGTTATAATTCTTTTCAAAATATTTCCTTAAAGTTTTAAATTTTCGATATTTAAAAAACATTCGTTTGTTGCTGAATGTTTGTTTGTTTGCTTTACCATTTTTTTTTAGCTTTCTATTTGTGTACATATGAAGTATTCTACCTGTCTATCATTAACATCATTAGTACACTATATTAAACAAATACTGTCATTAGTTACAGCCTGCGTTTGTAACATTTCTTTACGAAATGTTCATAAATAGTTTCAGGTGTCTGCTGTCCCAGTTCCCAGTTGGATTTCGTCTTTCAAAAATGTTTAAAAAACGCAAACCTAAAGTCATCGACTGTACAGCAGATGAAAATTTCAATAAAAATCGTTCCATTGTTTATATCGAACATTCTCTGGAATGTCCCATTTTCACCACAAAAGCTGATGAATTTTTAGGATATTTAAATGCGGAAATACCAGACCGGAAGTTTGGGTTAATACGAAGTAACTATGGAAAAAGTGAGCCGAGATCGAAATCTTTTGAATTATGCTTTTCCCAGCATGCACGCACTTCCAAACACAATTTGTGGCCGGGTTTAGAGAAGGGGCCACCTAGACGTGATAAATTTCCTGTATTTGAAAATGCCTGACGTGCAAAAAGTTTTAAAGAAATTTTATCCAGATGTATCCGTATGTATGTATTATAATATGTGAAATTTCAGCACATATTTTATACACCTCCAATAAGTTCGTAACATCGAAATATAATATTTATACTTTATATCTATATCTTTACAAATTTAGCACATAACAACAAATATAAAACAAAAAATTGAATTATCAGTTCAAAGCGTACCCGAAATTTTGCCACTCGTATAATGAATATAATTAAATGAAATTACGTCTAGTCCTCTAATTTGAAACAACACTAAAACGTGTGTGCATGTAGGGTATCAAAAGTGCATGATAATTGTAATATTTTACTATCAAAACGTATCAAAATGAATGAATAAAAACTAATATTGCATGTCAACAATAATCGATACATTGAAAACCTGTTGTTGGTTTTATGCAATTTTCATGTTTTCGAAGTTCTAACAATGCAAAATATTGCAAACATTTACATTTATTAGATAGACAGGCAGGCAGACAGACAGACAGACAGAAATAAACAAGCATACTTACATGTCAATAGAACAAAATGTTCATTTCCTGATAAAACATTTATAAAGTTTTCGGCTTTCTCGTTGTTCGACAAACAGTCATCGAACTCATCCAAACGAAAGGGTTTTCGTATAATTTCACATAATTCCTGATTGACTGTTGCTTTTGTAAAATTGCTTGATACACTACAATCGCTGGCAAATATATTGCGACCCGCAAAATATAATTCATTTGTTACTGAAAAATATAATAAATTTTTTTATAATATAAAATTGTATTGAAACAAAATTAACGCGCTTGTCCGCGGATACATTCCATAAGTCATTATACCATTATGCACAAAGCAATGACCTATACTTGCTCGGCAATACCTACGCAGTGCGTTTGAGTGACGAATTTAACATGGGGATGTCATTGGAAGTATACAATAGCGACCCTCTCGCTTACATTCCGTTGACGAAAACAGTGACGAATATTCATCATAGTTTTCATTCACAAAAATACTATGATGAAAAGAACACTGAAGCCGGAGTTAAATAATGAACGGTTTCGTTAACGTTGGATATTCAACGTAAAAAATAGAATATGACAGAAAAAGAATTTTGCTCGCTTGCTTATTTACGATCAACGAATTCATATATTATATTGGTACACCAAGTAGGTACTGGCAATTGGCAGTGACGAATTTATTACAGAAGAAACGTCAATAGCAGTTTTGCCGAACAAGCGGGAAGACTTTGAAATGTAAACACACACACATCTGCTCGAGATAACCCTGTCGGGATTTGAGGTAGCTAAAATGTAACTCATCGTTAATCAGATACAATCGACAGCTGACTCAAAAGCTAACTCAATGTCTGTGTTAACCGCTATTCAGTTTTTCAACGTAATGTCATTGCAATGAGTCAGTACTCAATCATACTGCATAAGTTTGCAATAACCACAAGCTAGCTCATTTTGAGTTAGCTTACGGCTGATTAAATTGAAGCACACTCAAGCTAGTTGAATAGTTATCGAGAAGAAATTAATTGTACATCTTTGCATCAGATTTGAGTTAAGTAAAAGCTAGTTCAACACTTATCGAGAACAAGCCAATTGTACGCAAAACTTCTGACTCACATATGTATCATTTACAAGTTAGTTCAGAAGTCAGATGTAAATGATTTATCCAAGAGTCAACAATATTTGAAGCTAGCTAACAAAAGTCCGACAGGGAATTGGCGCGTACTCCCAATAAAAAGATCCACCCCTATCGTGAATAAGAAGTGAAATTTTTGTTCACGTGAAATTTTAATTCCACTCGAAGGGAAAAATGGTATCGTGAATCTCTCGTAAAAAATTATTCCCGCTATCAGTTCTTAGTGAATGTAAAAAAAGGAAGAAGATTAAAAAAATTAAAAATCATATAACTTTTTGTTCAAAAATATTCACGGACATATTCAGCCTTATCGTGTTTGGCGTTTTTCGACTACGCCAAGTACTAGATTAAAGACAAACGCCAGATTTTTCATTAATCTAGTACTTGGCGTAGTCGAAAAACGCCAAACACGATAAGGCTGATTGTTTGTGAAATGATTTCGTCGTTAGAGTCAAATCTCTTTCCGCCGAGCCATTTCTTCAGGTTTTGAACGGGAAATATTCCGTTGGGGTTAAATCTGTAGAATAGGGCTGATAAGGGATCAATTTGTAGCCCAATCGCGGAAAGCTTTCTCATACCCAACTGATCACTTAAAATTGTAAATTTTTTCCAAAACATAAAGACCTAAAAACATCGGTAAAAATCGCTAAAATGGCAAAAATTCGCAAAAATTTGCTAATCTTCTTCTAAAAGGGGGACAACTTGCCCCCCGATCTTAAAAAAAAATTCTATGTGGCTAAAAACTTAGGTAAATCTGTATCAAAATCGGTCCATAAAGTTATGCAATAAACAATATATTTCGGCGAGGACAACTTATTCCCCGATTTGCAAAAAAAAAAAAAAAAACTATATATGAAACCAAACTGTAGGTAAACCCTTAAAAAAAACTATCTTAAAATAACAGTTAAATGGAACAGTTAGGTAATAAACAACATTTTTATGGGGGATAATTTCCCATCCACCCGCGCCTTAAATTAAAAAAGAAATTCAAAGTGACCACGATGTTAGCAAACATGTTTAAACAACAAATGAATTTTGAGAAACGGTCCATAAATAAAGGAGTTATTCGATAGCGAGGAGAACAAAATGCCCCGATTTTCCAAAAAAACAAAAAAAAAAATGGCAGCTGCAGGCAAACCCCAGTAAAACAAAACAAAACTTAAAATTGATTCATAAATGATAAAGTTATAAGTGTGCAAACATAAAAAAACCCATTTCGAGGAGAGCTTTAACACGACAAAATTCGCACAAATGAGAGATAAAGCGATTCTACTGAAAATATTTAAGTACTTGTTTAGACAATGACAACGACACAATCCTCCGTATTCTATATGCAAATAATATATTTTATTGTCGATAGAGAAATTATTCAAACGTCATAAAAAAAATCTCCTAAAGAACAGTCACATAATATAGATAAATATGTTTAGCTAAAATGAAAAAAGGCGTAACTAACAAAAAACAAGTAAGAGTGCTATATTCGGCTGTGCCGAATCTTATATACCTTCACCAATGCATAAATATGTTATTCATTAAATAAAATATAAAAGTTTTTCGTTTCTCTTATAAATATAAAATTTCAAACAATATAAAAAGTAAGTTTAAACTGCACACTTGAACAAATTTTCATATTTTCTTCAGTACTATATACATACATATACTCGTACATATGTAGAAAAAATACAGACTGTTTAAAATATTTTAGAATTTTCCATCCATCAGTGAACAAAAAGGGGGTTTGCACAAAAAAATACATAAAATTATTATTAAGTTAATTTGCACACCACACTAACAAGCCTCAGTGCGTTGAATTGAATCGAAAAATTACATATTTAACACTGGGGCACCCCATGTATTTATAAATTTATTTCTGAAAGGGTTATATATATACATATCTTCATTTATTTGTATATATAATTCAATATCAGAACCGATCAATATCAGAATCGAAAAACGAATCGTCAACTTTTAGTAAAAAGCGATTATATTTTTATCAAACCACTTAAACATTCAAAACTGCCTTTGTAGATAACTGTAAAATATGACTTAAGCACTTTTTCCTTATTGCCATAGAAATATATGTTTAGTCAATTCTAAACAAAATTTTTAAGTTCAGCGGTTTAAACTACATGTCTTTGCAAAATTTTACACTTCTGCGATCAAAAATTATCCTTTTATTAACAAAAAAAAAAAAAAAAAAAAAACAAAACAAAGGGACGTTTATTGTTTTATTAAAGTTTTTTGCTTCTCCTGTAAAATTTATATTTTTTTGTTATTCACCCCTATCGTGAATAGCAAGTGAGATTTTTGTTCCCGTGAAATTTTCATTCTCCGCGAAGGGAAAAATAGTATCGTGAATCTCCCGTGAAAAATTATTCCTGCTATCAGTTCTCAATGAATGTAAAAAAGGTAAGAAGATTAAAAAAATAAAAAATCATAGAACTTTTTGTTCAAAAATATACACGGACATATTTATTTTAAAGAAAACTTCAAAAATCAAAGCTAAATATTCAGTGTTGGAGCTTTAGTTTGGTTGCTCTGTTTCTTTATTGCATTCTAACTTTTATGTGGTAAAATAATTCGGCTACTTTTTGGAAAGCCACCAAAACGAAAAAATTTCAACAAATAAAAGCTTCACAAATCTACAGACAATCGGCCTGCATTTTGTTGAGCAATACATCAGTTTGTGCCTTATTATCAGATCTTTTCATTAAAATAAACTTTTTAACCTTTAATACTCGAAATATATATAAAAAGAAATACGTACAAGTTTTGTTATGTTCCCCATCAAAAATAAAGTGAATAAATTGAATTGGCGTGAAATTATTCACGGGGAATTGTTTCACGATTGCAAATTTAGGGAAAGGGGAATAGTTTCGAGGGAAAAATTATTCATGATAAGGGTGAATTACGCCTTTTTGCATTTTAGCTAACGATATGTAAGTATGTATGTAAGTACACATAAGGCAATTAGAAATTAATTAATAAATTCGCTTGTATTAAAAATATAAAAAAAAAAAAAAAACACCTTCCAATCACATTAATTTCACATTAAATCAATACATTTCTCTCCCCCTCCCTTTTTTTTCCATTACTATTCGTACAATTGTCCCACATAAAAGAATCGAAGAAAAAATTGTTATTTTCCTTGCAAAACCAATTGGATAAAATCTTATGCATATTTTATTGGCTTTTTTGCTAAGATACAGACATAAAAATGGACATGGGTAATACGTGTGTATGGACGTTTATAAACTCTGAATTTATTGAACCGATTTTCAACTGAAAATCGACGAAAGTCCTTCAGTTCACTTCTGTGAATAAAAATGTTTTTATTTTCGTTTCAAGTTCGCTCAAAATCGGTTAAATAATGTGTGCATAAATGTCCATAATAAAAAATGCTCTTGCCCATTAATTATATAGTGTGCATGAATGTATGTATGTATGTGAGTGTAAATAGGTATAGACGAGTATGTACTTACGTGTCAGAATAACAGACCAATCGTTACCAAATGTTATATCGGCTATTTTCAGGCCCAGTGTTTTTAACGTTTTAACACATGTGGGTTTTATAATAATGTCTTCATTATTGCTGTTGTTATTAAACGTGTTTGGTGAGTGTTGGCCTCCAATACCCAGTTGGCCATGATGGTTTTCGCCCCAAACAAACAAACGTCCCGATTCTGTTTTATAAGAAAATAAAAGTAAATTAGCATTTTTGTAATGATGTATAATTTTATGATTGATTGTTTTTGTACATGAATAAAACAATTTATCTTGGCAAAATGCATTTCAAGTTTTTACATCGTTAGAATTTCAGGGTGGGTTTTTTTTTGCTTGTTTAGCGGTCAACGCAGGTGATTTAATCGTAAAACGGCCAAAACATTTAACAAAGCAACTCAAAAAGAGTAGATAAAATATTAAATATAACTTACTGCCTGTTCGCCGATATCGAAGCAGTCGAACAATTACATTTAAAACAAAAACAAATTCAAAATTTTTTTTTTAGTTTTACATATATGTATGTATGTAATTGAAGGAAATAAAAAACTTCTTCGTTATCGGCGAACAGGCAGTTAATCTAACTTAACTTCGGATTAGATTAATGGCTCGATTATGGATGGCAACCGGACTTCAGTTGCGTTTGCCAGCCGCTAACCGTTGTTTCGAAGCAGCCTATAAAGGCTTTCTATTTGGAGACTGAAGTTCATTCAGCCACTAGCACTGGTCGAGTATCAGCCTTTAAACCAACTCCTCGACCAGATTTTAGTAGCAACCACAGCCACAAGGTGTACTCCCGAAGGACACCTCACCAATGCCACCAACGAGGGTAGTGTGATGGCTGTGAACAGATATGCATCTCACAATATCACATCGCATGGTGGAGTCCAATATAGGAACAACACTCTCTACGACCGGTAGACACTCTTCCGTGGCGTTACCTGCTCCTGTGTTATTAGTGTTAGGTTACTGGTCAAGCCTCAAAAGAGAACCCATACGGGTTAACTTTCTAGACTTTAATCTTGAGCGGGGACCTTTGGCACCTTCCTCCTTCCTTTCTTTCTTTTCAACCTTATGTACACACTTCATCCTTTGCTCTGTTGTTTCAGAGTTTGGGCAGCAACTCAAAAGTTTTATGGGTAATTGAGAAAACGAAATGTCTGGAAAAAACAATTACCTTTTTGTCCAGTAGATACAGTAACAAGGTGTTGATATCACCAAGATGACAAAGCGTACCCACTAAAACTCTAAACGAAAAGTTGTGCGATGACGGGTTCTAAAGCCCTTGTTTTTACTATCATCAGCTATGACCGACCAATTTTAATTTCTAAATATATAGATCTTTAAAAGCTTTAGGCTGAAGTGCTTCGCGGGTTGACTACTAACTAAACAATGACTTAGGACCTGGGTTAGATCCATGGTCAGGGCAAGTTATCAACATCATGAATTAATCTAATGTACATTTGTGTGCCCCCCGGGGGGTAGATAGTTCATCTTGTTGATTCTCAACAACAAGATGCAATACTCCCCGGGGTATAGGGTAACTGATTTTTGTAGACAACGTTTTGTCAGTTACCCATAAAACTTATATGCTCGGACCAATCTCTGAATTAACAGAGCAACGGAATGTGCATATATTTTATAATGAACGTAGTGGGTTGCCACGTAAGTCTACATAGAAGGTGTAAGGGTACCTAAGGTCTAGCCCATGACCAAAACCAATAGAAAGTTAATCCCTTCTGGGATTTCCTTTCGAAACTTTACCAGTAGTTTGAACTGGCACTACGGGGCCGGCAGCCCACATGGGGGAATGTTTAAACCGGGAAGTAGAGTCCTCCTCTACTATACCGGTTACAGGATCCCATGGGCCGGTTGTTGGTTGAGGTCTCTTTCGAGAGTTCACGTAGTGGTTGTGGTTGTTACCAAAAGCTGGGAGAGGTGTCGGTTAAAGACTGATGCTCGCTTAGCGGACTTCGTGTCTACCGATGCGAAGCCTCTATGTGCTGTTGTGAACCAACAGGATTCCAGAGTTTAGGTAGCTCGCTCACTTTAGCAAGGTGTTTGGACATGACGGGCCTTGGTCGTGTCTGAGAAGTTGCTACCTGTTGTCATCCCCTCGGGGATGCCTTCGGGTTTCTTGAGTGGGGTGGCTCAGGGGCGATGGTGAACGCTTAATCTACACTAAGTGTTTAAGTACACCGTCAGATAAGCCGTAAAGGCAGGTGCTGACGTATACTCATTCACAATCTGTACATTTGTGTGGCATTGTATAAATTGTTGTTGGTCTGCTTAAGTGATGAAGGCATAGATAGCACTGGTCACTAAAAAACTGTTCTGACAGCGATTGATACAGAGGCGCTGCAATACTGCTCTAAAAGTTATCAAAACGCTCAATAGCAGAGTTGTAAAATAATTAGGCCTTCTACCTTCTCTCCTTAAGTTCTGGCACAATGGTAAGGATCATCCCCTAAGTGCTTGTCCTAAAAAACAAGTTTTGATTTAAATCAAATTAATTTTGAAGCTGCTAGCATTCTCATTTGTATGTTTTTTAACGACAACAAGTTTCAAATAAAAGTTTTATTCTAAAAATTTTAAGAAAAATAAAAACTGATTATTCGAAAAAACTTTAAATATTTTTCGAAACCGGTATCTTATAATAATTGATTATTCGAATAACTCCTAACGAAATAAAACCTTTAATCGATCAAGAGCTTTAATCGTTTCAATGCATAATTTCCAAACTTCGGATTTTAATTATTTAATTAATCACTCAGTGAAAAAGCTGATATAAAAAAACACCCACTCTAGTGTTAAGATTGCTTCCTCACAAACACAAAATTTTCAACGCGAGAAGTTGAATGAACAACAGGGATGCATTGCGTACTTCTGGTTTTAATTGTGTATTTCCTGTATAATTGAATTTTTATAGAAATACTAGATATACATACCTGGTGCGCTTCGCTACCCACTCGTTATAAAATAAAATTCCTATTGTGAAAATTTAATGACGATCGGTCCAGTAGTTAAGACTATATTACGATTTTTCATTTTCCTAAAAAGGGGCGTGGTCCCACCCACTTTTCTCCTGGTACGTATTCCAAATTATGCCAATACCATAGATATGTACCAAATATCATCGACGTAGGTAAAAAAATGCCCAAAATATGGCGATTTAAATTTTTGGGTTATATGGGCGGTGCCACGCCTCTTTTTCCAATCAAAACTTCATATAGCCTATGTCACTCGCCGGAATATTCTGAAGATTCCCTGAAAATTTCATCAAAATCGGTCCAGTAGTTTCGGAGTCTATTCATTTCAAACAAACAAACAAACAAACAAAAAATCAAACCTTTCCTCTTTATAATATTAGTATAGATGTACATATATTAAAGGCCTCATACGTTTATAAAAAAATATGCTTCTATTTCGAGTTTAAGAACTTTTGCCGCCAATTTCTTGTTTTTTTTTTTCTCTTTTACTTTTTTATATTTAAAATTTTTAAGCACACATATCAAATTTGACGGTGGCAATCAACAGGACCCTACTTCTTCACTTCAAAAGAAAAATAATTTTTTAGTAAATAAGTTACACAATCTAACACTAATTGACGCAAAGTTAAAAGCGATATTAACGAACAGGACCGCGACAGCACCCAGAATTTATGGTTTACCGAAGATACACAAGCCAGGTGTACCCCTAGACCTATTTGTTCTTACATTAATTCCCCATCACATAGTCTTTGTAAATTTATGGCGGATATTTTAAAAAACTTGACGAAAGATTCGAAATACAATGTTACAGACACAATTCAGTTTAAATCCAAGATCAATAATATCATCATCGAAAATAATGAAATATTAGTATCTTTTGACGTCGTATCCCTTTTTCCGAGCATTCCGGTAAACTTAGCCCTTAAAGCTATAGGGGAAAAATGGAATATTTTAAATAAACACACAAACATACCACAACAGCTGTTTATGGAGATTTTAACTTTTTGTATAAAAGAAACCAGATATTTAAAATTTGACGATAAATTTTATGAACAGAAAAAAGGAATGCCCATGGGGTCACCAATTTCCCCGGTTGTAGCAGACATTGTAATGGAAGAACTTTTGGATTCAACATTAATGAATATGGAAACAAAACCGAAAGTACTGGTGAAATACGTAGACGATATCTTCGCCATAGTAAAATCAAACACAGTTGAGGATGTACTTGCTAAGTTAAACTCCTATAATAGACAAATTAAATTTACCAAAGAGTTAGAACATGACAATAAACTCCCATATTTGGACGGTATAGTAATACGAGATGGCAACATTCTTAAGCTGAATTGGTATCAAAAACCCACATCATCCGATAGACTTATTAATTTTTACTCAAAACATCCTAGACGAATAAAAATAAATACGGCAACCAACTTTATCCGACGAGTACTGAGCATCAGCGATGAGAAATTTCATGAAGAAAATGTAAAGAGAATAGTACAAATACTTAAGAAAAATGAATATCCACAAGGAACCATACTGGAACTTATAAACTACGTTAAAAACAATAACAAAAGAAATTTGGAAGATGTCAATTCTCAGAAAATTTATAAAACAATTACATATATATCAGGATTATCTGAAAGAATTAAAAACTCAGACACTTATGATAATAATAAATTTGAATTGGCGATGGAAACTAATAACTCATTGAATAAATTATTTAGCAAAACAAAGGATAATATAAAAAAAGAGGATAAATCCAATCTCATTTATGAAATTAAATGCAGTGGTGACGAGCAAAGTGTTTGTAATAAATTATACATTGGCACTACTAAGACAAAATTGAAAACCAGAATATCATCTCACAAGTCGGACCTAAAAGCTGTTAAGAAACCAATTGAACAAAAAACTGCCCTCGCGGCCCACTGTACATTGAGTGGTCATAAACCTGATTTTAATAACGTAAGAGTATTACAAGAAGAGAACAACAACAGAAAGAGATTTACGCTAGAAATATTACACATCATGAATGTACCCTCTGAGAAAAGACTTAATTATAAGACTGATATTGACAATCGTGCTCAATTATACCGGCCGATAATAAACAAATATAAAATAAGAAAACAAAACATAAACAATGGTTAGTTCAGGACTTGAAATTTTGGTGAAGGACTACTGTTAAATATTGTTTAGCGGATAATTAAATTCTTTAATGTATGTATTTAATATGTTTATTGTATTTGTTTTGTACATCTATTTTTAATATTGTTTTGTTTCTATATATGTATGCCCGTTTGCATATAAATATTAATAAGGAAATATACTGTAATTTTTTTTGTATTTTTAGTTTCTTGATAATGGTTATCGATGATAACCGAAATATCGGATTAATTTAAAATAAAATAAAAACTTAAAAGATTTTAAGGAACAACACTTCTTTGGTTTTTATTTTTATTTCTTCTTAATAAGACCTTTCAGCCGAATTAATTAAAACATTTTTACTCAAATAAATTAACACAGGTCTACTATATCAAACATTCTATATTCTTAGCTATTGTTTTTAATAATTGCTTGAGCAATGGGTATTTTCCTAAGGTCTGGAAAGTGGCTAAAATTTGTCCATTATTAAAAAAACCAAATAATTTCCAAATCACCAACTCTCGTCCAATATCTATGTTGTCAAACGTAGGTAAGTTATTTGAGAGAGTTATTAAGAAAAAATTGAAGATATCTTTGACATCAGAAGATATGCCTCCTTATCAGTTCGGTTTTAAACGTGGTCACTCATTTGTTGACGCTTTATTATATTTGCACAACGATGTAATTTGTAATTTAAGGGAAAAACAATGTACTGTCGCCGTTTCGCCGTTAGACATTAAAAAGGCATTTGACCGAGTATTATATTCAAAATGATTAGTTTAAGATGTGATCCAGTTTTTGTAAAGTTGTTTAAAAACTATTTTCATAATCGGAAATTTTTTGTAGAAATTAATGGCACCAAATCAGATTTAGGTAACACTTATTGTGGTGTTCCTCAAGGGGAAATTATGGCGCCAATGTTATAAAACATTCTTGTGTACGACTTTCCCCATATTATTAATGGTTCTAAAAGTATTCTATACGCGGATGATTCACTTATTTATGCACACGATAGCTCCCCGGAAATCGCGTTAATTAGGGTTCAAAGACATCTTCAGGTTATTGATAAATTTTACAGTGATTGGGGTATTAAAATCAATTCACAAAAATCAGAGGCCATTTGTTTTCGAAATGCTTCGGGAAAAGGTTACCGTAATATAGCGAAACAGAGCAAAACACTGAATCTCTCTTTAAATGGTTCAGTTATTCCTTTTAAAAATCAAATAAAGTACCTTGGGGTAACTTTCAATAATCTTTTTAAGTTTAATCAACATGGAAGAATTTGTAAGGCAAAAACTCTCTGCGTTAAGGGCATGTTTATGAATCTATTTGTTAATAGACACTTAAGTCAGAAAGCCAGGCTCTTAATCTATAAAGTTTGCGTTCGTCCTGTAATGCTGTATGGTTTTCCCATTTGGTTTTCGATTTCTCCAAAAGTAATGATGGAGGCTGACTTCCAAAACGTTCGTATACAATGTTTGTATACAGTATTGCTACTGTATTTAAAACACATCCATATGCAAAGTTCGGAAACAATGCAACAACTATAAAACCGATGCCTTGTTTGCTCTCTTACTGCGTTAAAAATACTTTGCGGCGGCGTTTTGAAATGGTATACATTGTATAACTATTGTACTGCGGCGTTATGAAATGTGATGCTTTGTTCAAACACAAAGCAATTGACGTTTTGGAAGTCAGCCGGAGTTGGAGATTTCAGAACGCAGCTGTTTGAGACTTTGTGTTAACGCGAACTATGAAAGTTTTATTAAGAGATTCTCTAACACGGTTGTTTATAAAAAAGCAAATATACAACCGCTTTCTTCATATGTTCTAGTTCTAATTACTTAGTTTACTAGATATATCCGGTGCGCTTCGCTACCCCCTCGTTATAAAATAAAAGTCCTATTGTGAAAATTTAATGACGATCGGTCCAGTAGTTAAGCCTATATTACGATTTTTTATTTTCCTATAAAGGGGCGTGGTCCCACTCACTTTTCTCCTAGTACGTATTCCTAATTATGTCAATACTATATGTACCAAATATCATCGGCGTAGGTCAAAAAATGCCCAAAATATGGCGATTTCAATTTTTGGGTTATATGGGAGCTGCCACGCCCACTTGTCCGATAACGCCCATTTTTGTCGTGATTACTCACATTAGTAACATATGAACTATTGCAATGTTTCAAAACTCTTGCTATCACAATAGTCAAGATATATGATGTTATTCAATTTATGTGGGAGGGGCTACGCCCACTTGAAATATTAAAAGCCTAAAACCATCCTCTATAAATTGAAAATCATGACAATTTAATGGCTTTAGTTCTTCGGTCACAACCTGGATTTAATTGGTCTAACAGTCTTTATATTTCTCCGATTGGAATTTTGCAGGAGAACTTTAACTCCTTTTCTCGCTTTACTGAATACCGCCTACCAAAATTTTATTCCCATACAATTATAGGGTCTAACAGGGGTTAAATATTGTTATTAATAATGTTCCCTACAAGCATTTTATGAAAAAAATTTATCATATTCGAGTCATTTATGACTCCTCTGCGCGATTAAAATAAGCATATGGGCATTTCCAGGATCGCGAACGGGACATTCGTACGCACTCAACTTGAAAAAAAAATATGAAAACTCAAATTTTTTTTTAACTTTTTATAAATATTTAATAGCATTTTAGTAGAACAATTTTTGAGAACAAAAAGAAAATTATAAAATATGAACGTTCTCCAAATATTTTGGATAAACTTGCGATCGCGAACGGGACAAAAAATGTAAGTCATTTTTTTTCGGTGTGTGGTTTTGTTTAAAACTCTGCGAATTTTGTCAGTTTATTAAAAGGAGATTATTTTTTAACTAAAGCAGAGATATAAAGCTTTCATTTAGCATTTTGTTTTTTTTAATTATCCTTATTATTATTTTTTTTAAATATTTTTTTAGAATCGCGAACGGGACATCGCGAACGGGGCAATGATTCCAAAGGCATTTTTTAGGTTTAAAATTTTTTATTTATAAGTATAAAAAATAAATAAAACAGGATATATTCCAATGATAACAAAAATAAAAGAATTATTATTTAAGTTAATAAATTATAAAAATTTAGACAGTTCTCTAATTAAATTTGATAAAGAAAATTTTTTTTTCCGGTTTTTAATATTTCTGTCGCGGTTGACCTTTTTCTGGAAATGCCCATATATGAGCTCATTTTCTGATCATAAATGTTTGTTTTCTCGGGAGAAAATGGTACCCTACCCGCGACTCTTCTCGCGGAGTCTTTTATTAGCCGCTTTTCTGATCAGTTTCGAGTCATTTATGACTCATATTTTTAATGATTTGCGAGTCTTTTTCGACGCATTTTTCAGTCCTATTTCTAATCGTTAGCGAATCGTTTATGAGTCGTTTGTTAGTCGTTTTTCTGATCGTTTGTGAGTCTTTTTTGACTCTTTTTTTCCGTCATATTTGTAATCGATTACAAAAAAAAATATTTTTCGATTTAAATAATAAATAATAATATAAAAATGTTTAGTAAAAAAAATAACAGTAAAAATGGGAATTGAATTTATAAAAAAAGTAATAATAATAAAAAGTAATAGTAATAGTAATAATGGTATTCATAATTCGTCGTAAATTTTGTATAGTGTGTAATTATAACAACATAGTGTTAGAAAAAAAGCTTCCACACCCGGTATGCTTATTTTACAATTTGTTGTATTTTCAATTCGTTTGTTTGAAAAACAAACAAATAAAAAAATATAAAATAAAAAACGAATTGTAAAATATACATACCGGGTATACCGACACTATTGTGTTATTATTAAAGACTATACAAAATTTACGACGAATTATGAATCCCACTTATAATTATATAAATAATCCATTTTAAAATAAACAAAATAATTCACAGTTTTCCGAGATTTCAGACTTCAAAGATTTAACTTCTTCGAGCAATTGAAGTACAAGATTCTGAAGGCTATCGGTGTGAGGAACATAAACATTTTGCACTAGAAAAAAAATATTTTGCTTAAATTAAAAAACAATTGATTTAATTTTTTACTTACAAGTTGTTAAATTTCTAGTCGGGGTGTACTGAAACTCTCAGAGTTAAATACATTATGCTGCGACATTTTTAAGTAGGGGTTTGAATAATAATATTTGAATAATAATCTTATTTAAAAAATTAAAATAATTGAAAATTCGTTTTGTTCGGCTTAAGGTCTTCTTTAATAAAAACAATTAAAATTTTTGTTTCATAAAGAACTTTTTTTAATTTATTTTTATTTTTGTTTTCCGATTTTTACAACAAAACGAATTTCCCAACTCAACCATAAAGAAACTTATAAAACACGTAGTTTCTAAGCCAAACAAATCAAACAATAACAACACTGAGAAGATATACAAACAAATGACTTATATACCTGGACTGTCGGAGAGGATTAAAAACACCGACATATATGACAATAATAAATATGAATTAGCTATGAAAACAAATAACTCTTTAAAGAAAATATTCAGCAACACTAAAGACGCCCTTCATAAAGAGGATAAATCCAATCTGATTTATGAGATAACCTGTATTGGTGATGATAAAAATGTTTGCAATAAATCGTATGTTGGTACAACAAAAACAAAACTAAAAACAAGAATATCAGCACATAAATCTGATATAAAACAAAATAATAAACCGCTAGAGCAAAAAACCGCACTTGCTGCCCACTGTGCATTGAGCGGACATAAACCAGATTTTGATAATGTGAGAGTACTACAAGAAGAGACTAATTATAAGAAAAGATTCATATTGGAAATGCTACACATTATAAATGTACCAATTCACAAACGTCTCAACTACAAAACAGATACAGACAAGTGTGCACAATTATATCGACACATCATAAATAAACATAAATAGCAGCGTTGTCAACTTTGAAATTTCAAAAGGCACCAAAATGGAGAAAAAAACGCGCCATTCAACAAAAAACGCACCAAGTTCAGAATTTTTTTTTTATTGAATTAATTTTACGTCTTTACAAAATCCAAAATTCTAATGTTGATACAATATTGTGCCATTGCATGAAGTGAATTATTCTCCACCGATTTTGAATACTAGATAGATAATATTTCGACATCGGATTCAAATTGTACTGCTAATGGCATGATATCATATTTGTAATGGGATAAAACATTTTGTACAATGTTGGTTCTTGATGTCGTTTGTAGCTAAATGGGCTTAAAGCTGCAATGTGTTTCCGTGTTCCACCATGCCGAACAAGGTTGGATATTTAGGCGTGATATCGCATTTGCAATATCATCTTGCTTTTATGTTATTATTTGGACAAGGCCGAATCCATTGCTTAAACTCACATTGTGATTCCCAAATCTTTTTGTATTTCGCTTATGATCTCCTTTTTTAGACTCCATTATTGATACTAACTTTAAATATTTTTTTTAGTAAATAGAAATTTTATTAATTTTAGTGTTACAACACTTTACATAAACGCATTTTTTATGCATTTTATGAAAATCGAACAATGATCGCTAGTCTCGAGAATACTTTGTTTTTGCTAAGCTCTTTAACAGACTTGACAGCAACTTTTACGACAACAAACAATTAGGTACTCTGAAAATCTAAAAGGGACAACAAATTTCTTATAATGAAATGTTAAAATTATCTATATTGTCTACAATTGAATGAAATGATATTCAAACAGTTGTATTTTTTGTACAAAATTCTTTTGTGTTTAAAATGCTTTGCCACCCAAAATTAAAAAAACGCACCAAAATTAAAAAAAAAGCGCACCACGCACCAACTCAGATATTTTTCGCACAAAACATTTAGAAAAGCACCAAAAAAGGTGCGAAACGCACCAAGTTGACAACGCTGATAAATAGGATAAAAACATATAGGAGAGTGTCATTGGGAATAAAAATAAAAAAAAAAATAAAAAAATGTATGTAATAATTAATGTAAATGATTTACTATTTACTATTACAAGTATTATATGTTAAATAAACATTGTTTTTTAGATTCCTTGAGAATGGTTAACGAAGTTAACCGAAATATCGGAAAACAAAAATAAAAATAAATTAAAAAAAGTTCTTTATGAAACAAAAATTTTAATTGTTTTTATTAAAGAAGACCTTAAGCCGAACAAAACGAATTTTCATCATATTAAATCACAGGTCAACTATACAAAAATCCAACAATTAAAATAATTAATAATAATAATTAATTTAAAATCAATGAAACATAGTTTATTCATTTTTTAACTCCAATGTAGAATTGTTTAAAGTACAAACATTTGTAACAATTATTCATAAATAACTTCAAAACAGTCATAATTCAAACACCTGTATGATCCATTTTCGATTGCTGTATGTTTTGTTATTGTATTTTCAATAAATTACTTTTTAAGCATAAGCACGAATCATTTTCGAGTCTTTTTTCAAGCGCGCAAGTGATTAATCAGTTTTTAATTGTCAAAAGTACTCGAGGAAGACTCAGTTAGGTGATTTTGTTATAAAACAATCTTCCAAATGCTAGTAGGGGAAGTCTCAATAAAATAGAAATTGAAATTGAAATTGAAAAATATATACGAGTATGTAAACTACGTATG
Organism: Lypha dubia; assembly: GCA_947311025.1. NCBI lineage: Eukaryota > Metazoa > Arthropoda > Insecta > Diptera > Tachinidae > Lypha > Lypha dubia. The sequence goes on from OX371263.1 coordinate 54,874,955, forward strand.
TATGTATGTTCTTGTGTTTTTTCCCAAGTTGTCTGATTTATAGTTAAAAAACACGAGTTGATTTTCCTTTAACATTTCTTTAAAAATGAAAAGCAACAAAAAGATTGATTCTAAGTCAATCAACAAGTGTTTTTATGTCTTTCTTTTAGTTTTACAAACTGGTAGCTGTTGTTGTTACCAGATATTGAGTATGAAAAAATTAATCCTTCATCAAGAATAATAGACGGAAAAATTAAGTGAATCTTAAAGGTACGGTCACATCTGGCAAACATTTGCCCAAAAAAGCGTAACCACTAAATACGAATGAAAAACTTTTTGATTTATGCATTTATTTATTAAGTTACACATCATCTAATAAGATAAGATTCTATTACATTTTTTATAAATTATGTAGGAAACTGTTTAACGTAATAAACAGGTATCTAAATCAAAATTGTTTTCATTAGTATTTAGTGGTTACACTTTTTTGGGCAAATGTTTGCCAGATGTGACCGTACCTTAAGTATTTCGACCAGTTAAAAAAACACAATATTTTCAAATAACCGTAAGTGTATTAATTTAAAAAAGAAAGAAATGATAAAAGTTAATAAATCGAATTATCTATTAACTGTTTCATTAAACCACAATCAGTTCTGTCCAAATGTTTTGCACTTTCACTTATGAACTTTTTGTACTCGTGGTTACTTAAATATCTCATATTTAGTTGTAGAATAGAAATGTCTGTCTGTCTGTGGCACTTATTTCTTCAACATGCCTTTTGTTGAAGAACAACAACAAAAAAAATGTTAAAAGTTAAATAAGAATAGCAGCAACAAATAATAAATGTTATAATCCTGTCAGCGACGCGCTACTCGTATGATTAATCAAAAGTGAAAGTTCTTGCAATTTTGTACTCAATTAAATAATTGCCGACAACATGCAACTCAACGTACCGTCGTACCTCGTGTTGAATTTAGATGTCTTGCTTGTTTTTCTTGGAGAAATTTAAAGGAATTTCTTGCAACTTCTTTTTTTTTTATAATAAATTTATAAACTAAAAAGAATAAAATTAAATATGTAAAATAAAAAGTAGAGAAATACAGTTTATGTACGAGTGTTCGTAAATGTAAAACAAAAAAAAAAAAAAAAAAAAAATGATTTGAGAAGCAAAGCAATTCACTGGAATATTACAGAGACGGCATCTTATTCGGCACCACGAAATAAGCCCCAATGAAATAAGCCCCAAATCGAAAAATGAAATAAGCCCCAAAAAATTTTATGAAATAAACCCCAAAAAAAATGAAATAAGCCCCAAACAAAATTTACGAAATAAGCCCCAAATAAAATGAAATAAGCCCCAAAAAATTTTATGAAATAAGCCCCAAATTTTTAAAAAATGAAATAAACCCAAAAAAAAATGAAATAAGCCCCAAATTTGTTAACTTTATGATGTAATACTATGTTCACACGACAAACTGAAACACTAGGTTCGCTCCGTGAACCTCGGTGGCGAACCCATGTGTTCTCATGACATATTCTATGTTGGTTCGTACTTTGACATTCTTTTATTGTTTAAAATATAATTGACTATTTATTGCTTTTTCATTTTATTTAATTATTTACATAAATATTAATATATGCTTTATATTTGTTCAATGTTTTTATTAAATTTTAGCACTTATCAATTGTTTTTCTTTGTTAAAATAATTTTGCACAACTAGTTCAGATAAACTAGCGATAATTTGTTATCAAAATTAGAGATGATAGTAAATTATACGGGTTCGCAACAAGGTTCAAAATGAAACACGTAGGTTCGCTCTCAAAATTTTGTATGGCGAAACATGTAGGTTCAATCAAGGTTGGCCCGCGAACCAAGAATGAGAGCGCGAACCTTTATAATTTCTGTCCGTGTGAACATAGTATAAGCTTAAGAAGAAATCATAAAATGCAAGAATTTTATCCTCAAATTATATCGAACACCGGCTTCGCGTTCAAAGTATTTTCTGCATAACCGGCCTATGGCCGGGCGCAAGGAATTTATCCTCTATGGTATAACGAACACAGGCTTCGCGTTCAAAATTATTTTCTGCATAACCGGCCTACGGCCGGGCGCAAGGAATTTATCCTCTATGGTATATCGAACACAGGCTTCGCGTTCAAAGTATTTTCTGCATAACCGGCTTACGGCCGGGCGCAAGGAATTTATCCTCTATGGTATATCGAACACAGGCTTCGCGTTCAAAGTATTTTTTGCATAACCGGCCTACGGCCGGGCGCAAGGAATTTATCCTCTATGGTATATCGAACACAGGCTTCGCGTTCAAAGTATTTTTTGCATAACCGGCCTACGGCCGGGCGCAAAGAATTTATCCTCTATGGTATATCGAACACCGGCTTCGCGTTCCAAGCATTCTCTGCATAACCGGCCTACGGCCGGGCGCAAGAAATTTATCCTCTATGGTATATCGAACACAGGGGCTGACTTCCAAAACGTCAATTGCTTTGTGTTTGAACAAAGCATCACATTTCATAACGCCGCAGTACAATGATTATACAATGTATACCATTTCAAAACGCCGCCGCCAAGTGTTTTTAACGCAGTAAGAAAGCAAACAAGGCATCGGTTTTATAGTTGATTCATTGTTGCGGTACTTTGCATATGTATGAGATTTAAATGCAGTAGCAATACTGTAAACAAACTTTGTATACGAACGTTTTGGAAGTCAGCCAGGCTTCGCGTTCAAAGTATTTTCTGCATAACCGGCCTACGGCCGGGCGCAAGGAATTTATCCTCTATGGTATATCGAACACCGGCTTCGCTTTCAAAGTATTTTCTGCATAACCGGCTTACGGCCGGGCGCAAGGAATTTATCCTCTATGGTATATCGAACACAGGCTTCGCGTTCAAAGTATTTTTTGCATAACCGGCCTACGGCCGGGCGCAAGGAATTTATCCTCTATGGTATATCGAACACAGGCTTCGCGTTCAAAGTATCTTCTGCATAACCGGCCTACGGCCGGGCGCAAGGAATTTATCCTCTATGGTATATCGAACACCGGCTTCGCGATCAAAGTATTCTCTGCATAACCGGCCTACGGCAGGGCGCAAGGATTTTAGATCTATTTTACGGATATGAAATAAGCCCCAAATAAAATGAAATAAGCCCCAAAAAATTTTATGAAATAAGCCCCAAATTTTTAAAAAATGAAATAAGCCCCAAAAAAAATGAAATAAACCCCAAACAAAAAATTTGAATTTTTTTTGGGGCTTATTTCATTTTTCGATTTGGGGCTTATTTCATTGGGGCTTATTTCGTGCCACCATCTTATTCACCCTCTTTGGAAGGAAACACAGCCATGCACATGTACATACTCGTGCATACACTTCCTTATACAGAGGTATTAAAATAGAAAAGAAGGAAATATGGAAACATACATTTGGTCATTTACGTGGATTTAATTTAAAGGTTCTCAAATAGTAGATCGAGTAAACATTCCAGAGGGACCGTAAAAGACGGTCTAGGAAATATATTTTTAGAAAATATTTACATATCGCCATATAAAACGTAAATCCATGCAAATACAACTTTTTAAATTTTGCTGGAGAAGAAAAACATTTCATAAAATCTGTGTGGCAATAAGGAAAAAGTGCTTAAGTCGAGATAACATAATTTTGGATTAATATCACAATTGTATTCTACATATTTAAAATTATATTGTACGATTTTTGAATGATGTTCTGCAATAATAATTTGCAGCTTTTTCCTTTTTCTAACTAATTATCTTATATGGAGTACGAGTAAATGCTTAAGTGCTGATTCCACAAGACGGACGAATGATTTAAGTGTAAAATTTATATGGATAATACTCAAAAAATTGATTGCTTTTCATTAAAAAATTTACGTTCGCTATTTGTTAATTTAACTTAAAAGGAATTTTAAAGGGTCCTCCAACAGCGACTTTTGAACTTTTAACAGTTAAAAGCGGCCATCTTGTTGAAGCTACATCTGTCAAATTAATTGTGCTTTATTCAGCTTGTGTTGCCAAATCACCATGAACGGATAAAATATATGGATGCTACAATATGTGCAAATAATATTTTTTTTTTTTATAAAAATCGTTGTTCTATTCGGGCAACGTACCGGCCGAAAAATCATCTTCAGCGATGAGGCCCAATTCTAGATGAATGCGTACGTAAACAAACAAAATTGTCGAATTTGAGGCGACACCAATCAACATAAAATACAAGAGCGTTCAATGCATCCCAAAAAGTCATTATTTGGTGTGGATTTTCAGCTGGCGATGTCCTTGGTCCACATTTCTCTGAGAACGACGTTGGCCAAGCCATCATTGTCGATGATTACCAACTTCCTTTGACCTGAATTGAATGATGTGGACACTTTGGTGCTACAGCTAGTCTTCCCACCCGTATTTTATAATAAAGTATTGTACGTTTTTTTTATTAATTTTACTCTATACTTTATAGAAACAATAAAGTACACCAAAATACTTTATATCGCATGATTTGATTTATCTACAATTCAAAATAGATTCGGGTTATATTAGTCATTTGTTGACGTTTTTTTACAGTGGCGATTCTTTCTTAAGACTATGTCATGGCAATTTGGATATTTGGATATGAAACAAGCAAAAAAATGAACCTTTTGTCTGCACCGGAACTGACCAGGGAAATTCAAATGAATTTTTTATTATTTATCGATAAAGCCTTATAGTACCTTATAAATCTGCAAAAACTTAATATAAATATGGATGATCTTTATGGAGAAATTGCGTCATTAAACAAAATTTATGATCAGATATACAGTTCTGAAGGTTTTGCGGAATTATCTACAGCAAGTAAATGGCAGCTATTATTTAATAAGACTGATGATAATTTATCAAATTTGTATAAAGTAATTTCATTTTTAATTTCTATTCCTGCCACGTCAGCATTCACAGAGTTTTTCTGTAATGAAGAGCAAATGGCGAGACGAAAGGAACAAAGCGTCTATGAATCTGATAAAAATTGAATTAATTATTTACTTTAATTTAAATATGATAATTATTTGATAAAACTTGCGAAAAGCAATAAAAAATACGTTTTCAAATATCACAATAAAGAAAAATAAATTGTCCTTTATTTTTATACTGTGTACTTTTTTTTCCTAACCTTTAACAACCAATGTACTTTAATTGCAAAAAAAAGGTGGGAACCCTAGGTACAGCTCATGTCACATTTTATAATTGATGGCATGGCCATCTCAGCTCTTGCGATTTGACTCTGTTAGACTTTTTCTTGTGGAGTTTCCTTAAGACACAGGCGTATGCGAATAAATCAGAAATCACAGTGGTCCTCAAAGCCAACATAATCCATGCCATCGGTAAAATTCTTCCTGATTTAACGCCAGAGTCATGGGAAATTAGACATTTAGGAAGCGCTTCATCCAGAGCAGACGTGGCGGACATTTGAACGATGTGATATTCCACACCTAATGGCCGCAATAGGTCTTTCAAACGAATGAAAAATTTCGATGATATTTCTCACACGCACACTTTGTTGTATTTAAATCTAAAAATAGGAAGCGTTTAATGAAAAACCCTTTATAACACATTGAAAATCTTGTTTGTAGTTGGACAAAATCATTTTTCAGTAAATCAAAAGAACCAAAAAACGAATGATCAACTTTCAATTCAATGGGAATACATTTTTCAAAACCCACTTAAATATTTAAAAGTACTTTTCTATAAAACCGATATTTGCTTCTTTGTTTTTGTTTTTTTCTTTTCATTATAATGTCGCCGAACATAACAGTTAAAGAATAAAAAAATTGTAGCGACACGATATTGAAATTTTTTCACATACATGGTTTTACGTTTCATGTGACGACATATATTTGATCAAGAAGTATTATTTTATTCCAACTATATTTTCCGTATAATTTTGCATTAAAAGCAAGAGCAAGGCGAATTCATACCAGATAGCCTTATCACTAAAACAATAACATTCACCGTTAAATTGTTCTTCAACTGTCAAACCAAATGCAACAATGTTCTTATAGAAATATATAAAGAAAACTAACCTAACTACTAAATATACGCTATTTTTGACAGTTCAAGTTTGAACAGCTGATGAGGGTACCTGGTAATGAATTCGCCTTGGCAGTGAATTTTAAAATCAAATTTTGTGGAAATATTCGTTAAGAGCCATTTGAACTTTGTATAAGTTTTGCTTTAAGCTACATTAAGCACGTATTATTCGCATTCGTCATGAATTAAACACATTGACGACAGCAGGCTACACGACTGCAAATGTAGCTAGCTGCTATTGTCGTCCTGTAGCCAGAAACTTAAATTATTTTAAAAGCGGGAGTGCGACATCATAAATAAAATTAAAAAAAAATGTCACAGGAAAAAAAAATAATTGATATTGACGACAGCTGGCGGCTGTGTGTTGCCGGCAATCTGGTCGTTTTCATATAACTCCTGTAGGCCGCAGCCTGCTGTCGTCAATGTGTTTAATTCTTTACGAATGCGAATAATACTAAATTGATGTCACGTTTCATTTTAAAACAACACGGCTATAACTGAACACATACATTTACAAATGAATTCTTATGATGTGATATAATGGCGTCTGAACAATGAATGGCATGTTTGTGTTTGCAAATTTATTTTATCCTTTTAAGAATTTTATATGCCATAAATGTTGCTAAATTTATATATTTATAAAATCATTCAAAAATTATAGAAATATATTTACATAATTTTTATAGTCTGTGTTTTTAGTAGGAAATTTTTATTTACTGCTTGACGAAATTTGCGATTAGCATAGTGTAAATATCAAAGGAACCAAATTATTTTATATAGAATACAAGATAATGTCGCCCTCTATGTGTTTAATACTTTATATCCAAACTCGAAACAATCATTTTACAAAAGTCTCACGCATAAAACCAATTTTTTGAAACTATGTTGATAAACTGCAGACTGCACTCACTGGTAGGTAAACTATGATTATTGCCAAAATTAAAAACAATCTAGTATGACAATACAACACCATGTAATGGGTGCTATTTTAAGTTTTAACTTTTACAAATAAATTTAATAGTGAACGCCCTTCATTGAACTGCAATTTTAATTTTGTGTTTTTATACCCTTCACCAAAAATGGCAGGGGTATTTATAGGTTTGTCATTACGTGTGTAATTTCCAAAATATTTATATGAGGTCCATATAGTATACATATTCTAAATCGTTATAGATAGGGAAGTTGCATGAGCCATGTCCGTCTGTCTGTACGTGAAATCGATTTGCCGAAGATACTAAAAGATCTAGAGACGTGGGTCTTGAACTGAAATGTAAGGAATTTTTCTTAAGATGCTTGGTATTGAAAATCAGCAAAAATAAAATATCGGTTCTGATATTGAATTATATATACGATATAAATGAGGGTGATTATTTAACCCTTATAAATACATGAGAGGTACCCCAGTATTGAATATGGAATCTTTCGATTATAATTCAATACACGAACCATCGTGCTAGTGTTGTGTGTATATTAACTTAATAACCAATTTTCAACAACTTTTCGCAGCATTTACGGGCGTATTTCGCCGAAAACTCTTCGAATGTTGATTTTCAGGTGTTCAATTGTTTGTGGTTTATCGATGTAGACAAGTGACTCAACATGATCCCAATGGGGTTAAATCACACGATCTTGGTGGCCAATTAACTGGGATATTACGTGAAATTATTTTTTCATCAAAAGTTTCTTTGAGGAAATCAATTGTAGCGCCCGCTGTACGATGAGTTTGACGAATGGAACAATTATTTTGATTAAAAATTTCAACAATTTGCACGCGTTGCTCTGGTGTAAGTCGATTCATAATGAAATTTCAGAGCAAAGTAAACAAAAAACAACTATCAGCTGTTAAATGGGTGCTCAAATAAAGCAGTGATGCCAACTCAAAGTTGTGACACTATATTAAAACACCCTTTATATAGCACTGAAGAAAATATGAAAGTGTGTTCAAGAATGCTGTTTAACATTACTTTTTATATTGTTTGAAATTTTATATTTATAAGAGAAACGAAAGTCTGTATTATATTCAGTGAATCACAAATTTATGCATTGGTGAAGGGTAAATAAGATTCGGCACAGCCGAATATAGCACTCTTACTTGTTCTCTTTCTTTTTTTTTTCTTATTTTTTCTTATTTTTTTTTGCGCGTACATACAACTAAATTGGATGGTTATTTATATTTTTTGTAGTAATACAGGTCAAACTTCCTTCCCAAAGATTTAAAAAAAAAAAAAAAAAAACACAAAATCAAACAAAAACAATGAAGAGAAACTATGTTGTAAAATGTAGGTTAGCAATAAGTTCACCCCCACCCACCCATCCATCCATCACCACCAACTACAAAACACTTTTAAAACTAGCTAATTATTACAAAGAAACATAACCGTTATTTATGTATGTACAAACTCGGACATACGATGTAAACAAGTCGATACACCCTTTGATCGATCGATCATAGAATTCAACAAAGAAATAAAGAAAATAATAATAATAATAATAAAATTACCACAAATCACAGCACTTTGATTGGGGCCGGCTATAAGACATTTAATTGGATCATTTTTTATATAAAAATAACTTTGGGTATTTTCGGCCAAATGAGATTTGCCCAAAGTAAAAATAGCTCCTGTATTTGGTATATCCATGATGAATGTGTGATGTTAATGGGGGTTGTCCTTTTCAACGTTTTATTTTCTTTAATTTCCGTTTGATAATAAAATATTTAACCTTTTGACATTTTACGCAATAAGTTTAATTGCACTTTCATTTATAATAAAATGCTAAAACAAACGAACACAATGAAATGTGAAATGAAATATTTCCACTAATCGTCACACTTGTTTTCTTTGTTTAATTTGAAACATTTTTCTTTTTATTGATTTCTATTTTTTAGTTAAAGCGACGCAACGGATATTAAAGTAGTAAATCAAATATTTCTTTTCTTTGTTGTATTTTCAATCTTTTTTTTTTTTTAATTTAGTTTTCTTTTGTGTGTGTGTTTGTTTTTATTTTGTATTTTCATAGAAAATGCGTTTAACCACCGCGCTTGTTTTGTGTGGTCAACACGACGTTTTTACTCCAACTGGACTGGACTGGACACTCAATTTATTTCAATTCAGAAATATCCTGCAACTGTTTGATTGTTGTTGTTGTTGGTCTTTTAGTCTACTCTAGTCTAGTCTAGTGGAGTCTAGTCCCTTTTAGTACTCGTGTACGTACGTGCAGCCTAAAAGTATGCTAAGCATTAAGTGCTAGTCTCAGTATTCGCTTGACCGTTCTACGGTTGTGTTCTAAAAATTTCCTTTTATTTCTCTCTTTCCTTTAAAAATGGCGGGTACTAAAAATAGTTTTGTATTTGTTGTTGATATAGAATGCAAAAAGTAAAGAGTTTTTGTTGTTATTTTTTTAATGATTATATTCAAGTGTTTTGTAATTTGTATTATTTGTTTGATTATTTGTGTGCTGAAATTGTAAAGAAAAAAGAAATAAATTTGCACTGAAAGTAGAACATTTTTAATATTAAACAATTTGATGAAAAGCACCAGCAAACAGTGAGTTTTTTAATGAAATTTGTAAAATTTAAAATAAAAAAATTATTTGTGTTTCAGAACTTTGCTAAGAAAATGTTTTATTATTATTTTCAATAAATTTAACTGATTTATAAATAGATTTTTGTTATGATTATACGGATGTGCATACAATCGTACATACGTGCATATGCAATGCCAACATTTCACAGTTAAACATCTATAATTAATTCATTGTTATAAATTGCAAATTTTTGTTAATTAAAAATGAAATATGATGTCGGGCAAATGTCCACGTCTGGCACGTCGGCAGACGTCTGTTATTTTCACAAAATTTTTAACCACATTTTGCAACAAAGCTTCGTTTATCTCGTCAATGCAGCGCCGAATTTCATCTTTCAGAGCGTCAGTTGTTTTTTGGTTTGTTTACGTAACTCCGATCTTTCAAATGGCCCCATAGAAAATAATCCAGCGGTGTTAAATCACAAGAACTAGGCGGCCAGTTTACACCGCCAAATCGATAAGTTATGCGACCGGGAAATTTCTCATGCAATAACTGAATTGTTTGACCGGTTGTGTGGCTTGTGGCTAGCGTTCCCACCTTTTTTTTTTGCAATTAAAGTACAGTGGTTGTTAAAGGTTAGGGAAAAAAGTACACAGTATAAAAATAAAGTACAATTTATTTTTCTTTGTTGTTATATTTGAAAACGTATTTTTTTATTGCTTTTCGCAAGTTTTATCAAATAATTATCATATTTAAATTAAAGTAAATAATTAATTAATTTTTTATCAGATTCAGAGACGCTTTGTTTCCTTCGTCTCGCCATTTGCTCTTCATTACAGAAAAAACTCTCTCTGTGAATGCTGACGTGGCAGGAATAGAAATTAAAAATGAAATTACTTTATACAAATTTGATAAATTATCATCAGTCTTTATCGATAAATAATAAAAAATTCATGTGAATTTCCCTGGTCAGTTCCGGTGCAGACTTGTTTGCTTGTTTCATATCCAAATATCCAAATTGCCATGACATAGTCTTAAGAAAGAATCGCCACTGTAAAAAAACGTTAACAAATGACTAATATAACCCGAATCTATTTTGAATTGTAGATAAATCAAATCATGCGAAATAAAGTATTTTGGTGTACTTTATTGTTTCTATAAAGTATAGAGTACAATTAATCAAAAAAACTTACAATACTTTATTATAAAGTACGGGTGGCAAGCCTACTTGTGGCGCCTTCTTGCTGAAACCAAATGATGTCAATGATGTCAACATTAGCCAATTGTGGCCACAAAAAAATCTGTTATCATGGTTAGGTAGCGCATGGAATGCACGATGACGGTGTTCTTGCTCATTTTCGAAAAAATAGGGGCCAGGTAGATAATGCCGCCTGACCACAAACCGGACCATACGGTCACTTTCTTTAGATATAATGGGGTTTCAATGTTTTTTTGTGGATTTCTGAGCCCCATTTGTGAAAATTTTGTTTGTTTACTAATTGAATCTCTAAAAATGATTTTGTTGGAAAATGAGTTGTTTTCGTTCAGTTTTTCATACATCCAATTCACAAACGTTCGAAGCATTCTAACGTAGAGGGTGGTGTTGGCTGAAGTGGTTAGCGCATTAACTACTTAGCAAATAATGACTTGGGACCTTTGTTCGATCCCTGGTCAGGGCAAGTCTTATACAACATTATGAATTTCTCTAATGCAAATTAGTGTGGCATTGTATTAATCAAATATGATGATGTCTTCTTTCCTTGTTTTACCACAGTTATTTCTCAACACTTTAATTGTGGATCCTAGAAATTTCTCCCTCATCCTTAAGGTTTTAAGTTTTGTTAATTCTTAGTGAAACTTATATCTTGTAATCATTTTGAAAAGTTTTTTACTTTGAGGGTAGTGTTGACTGAAGTGGTTAGCGCGTTACTGCTAAGCAAACAATGACTTGGGGCCTGGGTTCAAACCCTGGCCAGAGCAAGTAAATCAACATCATTATTTTCTCTAATGTACATTAGTGAGACATTGTTTTAATTTTTGTCGGACTATTTAAGTGACGAAGGCATAGCACTGGTCACTAAAAACTGTTGCGATAGCGATTGATGCTTTCCAAGCTAATGTAGACAACATCGCCCTCCTTCGTCGGTTAGCAGAAACATCGGCGAAGTAAAACAATTAAAAAAATTCCTGCTTATTAGAGCTTAACAAAGTTTAATGCGTCTACTTAACAGCGGAGGCGCCTCAACACTGCCTTAAAAATTAACATAACGCGCAAAGCAGAGTTGTGAAAGAGTTAAGTCTTTTAAATTTTCAACATCTATTTCTCTACCCTATCCCTCTCCCTGAGTTCCGGCACAGTGAGTGCTGGTCCTAATTAAAAAAAAAAAAAAAAAAAACAATGGTCGGCCGGCTTTAATTTTTGGTCCATGGTGAAAACTTACCAACTTTTTACTAAATAAATGTCAAAGCATGACAGCTCAGTTATTGATATTTACTCATTTGACAGCCAATTTACTTTCTAACCTCAAATTTGCCAACCCTTTATAATAATAAATAATTTAATCGATTTTGTTATTCATTAGAGAAGAGCTTTTAAAATATATTTTTTTTACCATTTGTCACTTACATTTCTTTAGCCAGTCTGGCACCTGAACAAGTTTTAGGTCTATTACAAAACTTATTTGAGTACTATTTGTACTGTAATCTATTTTTGGAAAAAAATATCGGCTTTGAATCGGACACTAGTAATTCCGTACGGTTATTTTTTGCTTGTTTTTACAAAATGAAAAAAAATTTCGCCAACAAAATTTTTTTTCTCTTGTCAATTTCATTTCTCACACGAATTTTTCGTTTTATTTTATACAGACGGGCGGCAATACGACATTTATGTACTTACATATATATTTTTTTTAGGTTAGCTTAGCTTACGAAGGGTAGTGTGGAATATACATCCACTTGGAGACCCTATTGGATCCATTGTGATTCTCTTCAGTTTTAATTAATTGACTAATTAATCTCCTTTCTGCCCAAGGAGAAACTTCCACTTAAAGCCCCTGATATCCTCAAGTTTGCACTTCGCGATATCACTAATGCCCTCATGGAAACGTCTGCTAAGCCCTCTTTGCCTATGGCGTTGCAGCCTTGGGCAAAGACTTCATCCCTCTTCAACCAACCACATCCTACAGAAATCCGGAGTGCCATTTTTCTATATGCTGGTCGCTCTAACCGAGTAATGGCCACTCAACGCGCCTACTAAGACTCTCAAAACCTTATATTTTTTTTTAAGTTTTTTAAAATATTTTCTTGTTTTGGCAAAATTTTCCTTTTTGGCGATTTTGTCAGTATATTTTTTTTATTATTTGTTTGTCTTGACAATTTCGTTTCTATATTTTTTGTTTTGGCGGAGTGTTTTATTTTCATTTTGACACTTAGTCCGATTTTTGACAAATTTATGTTTGTCAATTTCGAATTTTTTGTCAGTTAGAATGTTTTGCGTGTTATTTAACGAAATACCACGTGACCTCAATTATTGTGTGGGAATTTATTTAACATTTTTTTTTTATTGGACTTGTCATAAAACCAGCAAATTCCCTTAACACAATTATTGTCTCCTTCGTAGATCTTTGCAATAAAATATATTTATGTGGAGTACCCAAATTTATTTGTCCAAAATGTATATGAATAAAATGAATGAACACGAAAAATGAGTTAATAAAAATGGTAACGCATGGCTCGTGTTTCTGCGAAATTTGCATATTGAATTGAATGTATGTCGCCAACCAAAAGCAAAAAGAAAATCCATCATAAATTTTCTATGCCACCGAAAAAAATAACACTTTCATCAAAGTTAAGAAAACATGAAAATAAGCTAATTTCAAACGAGCCAATTCTAGAAATATTTTTATAAAAAGCTTTTTATTATGTCTCCCCTCCACTCCTGAAATATTTAAATATTAAAAAAAATATATAAGAAGGTCTTGTTTTCCTTGGAAACACTAAAAGCAAAAACATTAAGTTGAAATCTAATTAAAGTACGCTAAAATCCTTTTAATCCTTTATATTTTGCAAAAAAAAAAATAACAAGTAAACGCATGTACACGCAAAGAAAAAGAAGTAAATAGTTTTTAAAAACGTATACTTTTATTAGTGTTTATAAACACTCGTCTATCAGTGAGAACACTTACAAGAATAATAACTTGTTTTAGTTTTATAAAATATATCAAACCGTTTGTCTTATTTCAACTCATGGAGCTCAACAAAAATATGAAATATGAGCCAAAAATCAAAATAAAATCATAATAATTTAATTTACAATTTTGTGATAGCAAATTTAAATTTGTTGCTCTTGGTAAAGATGAGTTTGCTTTAGATTAATATGTATATAATTCTCGTAATATACACTCCGGTTCACTTATTTAAATGCACTAAAAATTCCGTATTCAGCAGCCTGTATCTTTTGCAATTTTTAACCGATTGCAGAATTTTAAAATTGTAATGGAAGCTAGACATCTTGAGATATAAAAAAAATCTTGACATTAGTGGTTTTTTAACTAAAGAACTTTTTTTAAGCAATTTATCAAAAAAAAGTCAAAAAATGTGATTTTTTTCTGGTTCACTTGAATAAAGGCACTTGAACTAATTTTAATGAAAAACAGTTTTTCTTTTTCATAAGACTCAGTGTTGCTTGGAAAAAAACATTGCCATTTTATGCATATTGCTGCCATTTTTTAGTCTTCACTATGGCCATTTTGCACGGCTTAAGCTATCACTTAACAACAGCAAACACAATTAAACTCGATTAAATTTGTATTCAGATTAACATAAACGTAGTTTGAAACTACGTTGAAACTCTATCCTAAAAACTCACTCTTAATAGTAAAAGAAAACGAGTTTAAAATATTGAATTTACTTACAAAACTTTATGCGTCTTTAAATAATCCTTACTTGCAATTTCAGGCTGTATGAGATTTTCTGTTTAATTTTCATATTAAATTTTGTAATCGGAAAGTATTCGTAGGTAATGCTTCTGTAATAGTTTTCTTTGTAAATCCACACAACATCACCATTTTGTACGAAAATGTTCTTTTTCAAAATTAAATTAATGTTTTATTTAATCATTCATGCATTAATTTATGCAAATAGATATTCGTTTTTTATACCAAAAATAAGAAAATCTTCAAAAATTTAACTTTTCCTTTGTGCTGCATGTGAAAAGTTTCTTTTGCATCTGTTTGTCTGTGAGTGTTTAAACACTTGTGTGCGTATGAGTGTTTTGCTCGGGGCCAATTGTCTCCAAGTCACCACTTTTGTCTACTTGTTTGGTGACTTCTTACTGGGCTTATTGCTGACAGGTCACCAATTTGACGACTAGTGCTGACTTCTTGATGACGTTGTCAACGATACGTTTACACTTTTTAGTTTGCTTTAACAGGTATAGACTAAAATTATAGAAATGTACTAGTAATTTTCTGGTTCGAATGTTTCTATGTACTTGGTCCCATTAGAACTACGTAATCTCTACCTAGTCAACACTCTCAATGTTACTAGTACATTTTCAATGACAAGCACATGTTAAATGTCTATAGAACAAAGCATTGTATGGGGGGTAATAGAGAGTAGTACTGGTGACGAAGTCAAAAGCGAGTCAGTATAATTTCACTAACGACATTTCCTGCAGGGTATGTATGGCCATACAATTTTGTATGATTCGACATAGAACGAACGATTTATTGTTGTGTCGTATTTATTTGCAGGACATTGTCCTACAAATATTGTATTTGTTGTTGTTGTTGTTGCTAAACAAACATAAGTCAAATACAACATGAGTTGGTTTTTGCGGGTTTTAAAATTTCCTATGACTTAAACAACTGACTGTATGTATGTCTTCAATACACCATGCCTGAATACTACATCAAATATGATTTTAGATTGTTGTTGGTTTGAGGTTCATGTGTGTCGTGGGGGGATTTTCCTTTAAAGTGCAAAAACTTGAATTATAAAAATATGAATACAGAAACAAAAAAAAAAAAAAAACAGAAAAAAAATCGGTAGTCGTTTTAAGCAGTGTCGGCCACTTGGCTTATTTCGAGCTAAATTCAGTTCGCTTTTAACTAAACAAAAGACTATCTCTTTTGCAAATGAACGAAAAATTGGGAAGATAAAAGACTCATAATTTTGATTTAACAATGAGAAATTATTAACGCATACTGGCGAATCCAATTTGGCTGCATCAATTTACTTGGGAAAAAAAAAGAAAATCGATTATTTCCAAATTTTTTTTTAATCCAAAAGTTTATAACGTTCTATTCCGAAACAAATCAACTTGGTTAATATTTCGCGAAACGAGGAGAAAATCCAGATCAATTTACAAGGCAAATTTATAACAGGTGTAGACTCACCTTAATTCGCTTTGAAAAACCTCCACTTACTTTGTCAAAAAATGGGCCTGTTCGGAAATGCATCTCTACGCCGCATCTGATGCACATGTGTGATTAGTTTGCTCAGCTGATAGAAAACACCATATGTAGTGTTACCAGCCGTTGATTTTCAGAACGTACAACGCATCAGATGCGGTGCAGTGATACATCTCCGAACAGGCCCAATGTTCCGAACAATCTGTTAACAACGCATTTGACAGAGCAAGTGGGTCACAAATACAAGAGGCGAAACAAGGCGAAATACATACTAACGAATTTTTTTTCGAATATCTTAAAATTTCGTTATATTAACAGTGTTATTCACAAACGTTTTATTAGAGGCTAATAAGCAAAATGCGCTAAAGTAGTATTCACAAACGTTTAATAGCACTATGACGAGGTTATTACACGCTAATAAACTCGAAAATTTTATTGTAGGCATCACGCTACTTTAGCCGTTTAATAAGTTGACATTTGCATTTTTTTAAAGTAAAAAAATCACTATTTACTTCAAAAAGTATGGAAAATAAAAAAAAGATTCGAATAAAGTAATGATTGTAATAAATATAATTTCGACATTCGTTAGTATTATACAAGATATATATATATAAACTATAATTTTTTTATTAAATTAAATATTTTGCAGATAATGTATTTCAACTCTCCCGATTCTTCCAGTCCTTCTTCAATGTTTACATATGTACATATGTATGTATGTATGTACGTAAAATAAGAAAATTCAAGAAGAAATACATAAATGTGAATATATGTATGTAAATATGTACATATGTACATACATATGTATGATTGTTTACGTATGTATGTATGTACACAAATGTGTCTGTATGTACTTATATGCATGTACATGCATATTTGTTCACATGCGTACATAAATTAAATTCTACATGCTCTTTGAAATATTAATATTATTACATCTTTTTTTCATGATTTTGTGCATAATTTGTCACATTTCAACCACAACAAGATTAAAAACATTTCCAAATAAATAAAGCAAACATATTAGTGGTGTGTAATCAATTGCAACGAACTCGGTATTTGAATACTTTTGTAATAACTTATGAAAACACATTGCTAGCAATATCAATACAACACATATTAAAAAATTTTAATATCTTTTGAAATATTATAAGCAATACTCTATTACTCTAACTTGTTTAAATAAAATTTATATGACATTATTTTCACATTTTCAAACCATTAGAGACTACTTGCTTATCGAGTATGTTATTGTACACAACACTAATTATAACTTGACAATTAAAATGAAACAATGTTGGTAACACAGAATCACAAAACTGAAAAAATCACACAATAGTTAATTTGGCTTTATTAAACGTTTGTGAATAATGTCTATTATTACCGGGTAATAACACAAAAACTGATTATTAACTAATGTGTACATTATCTCTACAATAAGAATGTTTTATGAATAACACTGTAAGGCTTTACTAATTTTATCTATAGCGAATAAATAGCTATAACGAAGTACTTTCGGATCCCCTTGGAGTACGTTATATCGAAGTTTCACTGTACTTTTATTTTTTGTAGTGAAAATGATTTGTGAAACACATCAGTTCCTTTTGAAAACAGTTTTTTTTTGTTTTTCGATAATTTTATTATATATTGAATCTTAAATTTTGAAACAAGCTGAAAATGAAATTTTACTCTTAATTTCACTTTAACGAATTTAAGAACACAAAATTAGTGAAATTTTCACTTTAATTTCATTTTACGAATGTATGTATGTAGAACACAGGCGAATATAAAATAATTTATACAAAATTTGCTGCTCACGTTGAAGTTACATTTACTTGCACAAATATTAAAACAAGTATTTTATTGTTGTTTCTGCCTGATCCTGTCAAAAAAATTTTACAAGTTTTTTTTTCACTTTGCTTTCCACAACAAGAACTTGGTACAATTATGACAGGGTCAGGCAAAAATTAATTAAATTAGTTGTTCTATCAACACTATCTTGTAAGTAAATCTACCTTGGCCGCTTCATTTTTATCAAAGCCTCACAAATAATTCATAAAAATAATTTTTAATGAAATATGTATAGACATTTGAAAGAAAAAACTATGTAAAAAGAACGTATACGGATCGCTTTGTTTCTCTTTTTACTGTTACACCCAATTCACACCATGAAATTTTACTTGAATTTTATTTCACGATATTTTGTGTTTGTAGGCGAACGGGGTAGAGAAGCAAAAGGGGTAACAAAAAATTCACATTTTCAGTTCTCCATGAGTTTTTCTTATATTTTTCTTTACACATATTCGTTTTTTGTTATTTTACTTTATTTCATATTTCATTTTCATGTGGCAATACGCATATTCGTTTGCACGAAGTTTGTACGGAAATAACAAATTGATGTACATACATACATACACATGTCAGATTGTTTTTATACAAATAATAAAGTAAAGAAGAATAACCGATTACGGAGAAAAAAATCAACATTTAAATCATGGGAAAAAAACATCGTATGAATCTGTAAAGTTTTTAGAAGCAACTTTTGAAGAGAACTAAAGAAAAATCGTGAGTTTTATTTCATGGTGTGAATTGGGTGTTACTTACTGTTAAAATACTGTCTTCCTCCGCCTTACACTCTTCCTATAATCGTGTTATTGTTTAAACTGATAATGAGGAAATGTTTGGGAATAAAATTAATGGCGCATATTCAGAAATCATAACCAAAGTCGGAACTGATAAAACAATAACTAAAATATAGTTAATAGATATTTATAGATCTTATTCACAACTCGTAACTACTCGTAGCGTATCAACTGCTCTCAGATGGTAAAATAAATGCAACCCTGCATATTAGCAAATAGAGATAACAAAATATCGATAATATTTTGAACAATTACAGTAAATTATTAATTAAAAAGCTAATAAAGCTATTTAAAACAATATTTGTTTCTTAAAAAATTCATATAATTTCTAAATAAATAATTTTTTGTTTAAAGTTTGTATATAAATCATTTAAAATAACGGCGTGTAAAAATAAAATTATTTAACAGAATTTTGTTGACCAAAAACACATTTTTCTAAACAAATAGCATGTTAATGTATGTACATACATATATAATTGTGTCTCAACTCTTTGTTAAATTTAATATTGTTGTATTAGCATCATTATATTTTATTTTCTTTTAATATGTCCGTAAGGATATTCTCCATAGACAAATAAATAAATAAATAAATAAATAATACCTCTAAGAATATGTGTACAGTTTCATGATGATCGGTTTAGTAGTTTTTGCGTGAAAGCGCAACAAACAAACGAACATTCACATTTATAATATTATAGTATAGTATGAAGTATGATATCACTTGTTAGTATTTTCTCTTAAACACTTTCACAAGCTTTGCTGCCATCACTGGTATTAAATGCAAATATTTCTTGAACCAAAGTTTTTTTCTCCCAACATTCACTTCTTCACTTCATGTTTCTTCTCTATTTCAAATTTCTTTAAAAAATAAAGAAATATTTTTCCTCTTCAAGTTAATATTTTTCACTACAATTATGGTTGTGTTTTGTTTTATGGGTCTACTACCTCATTGTTGTTGTTGTTGTTGTTTTTCTTGGTTTGACCTGCTGTGCCAAGTTGACATTATTTTACTTTTTTATTCGATTTATTTTTAATTTCTTTCTTGTTACCCTTTTATTGTGGTATTGAAGCAATTTTTAATGTTATGGCCGGCATTTATTTGAAAATTAAATTATTTAAATAGAAAATTTAAAATATCCTTTAAGCTTTCAAAAAAAAAAAAAAAAAAAAAATAAAAAAGAAACTGACGAAAGTTATTAATTGTTAAAAATAATTCTTAATTATGACGAATAATTTTCATAAGATTTAATATTAATAGTCCTCCACTTTTTTGTGCGGTGTGGAATATTGCAAATTATTCCTCATACGTCACGGTTCGCCTTCACATGTAGAAGTAGAAGCCACAATGTGAGCAGCTGTCAGTGAGACATCACATCAAATATGGATAGAAAAATGTTAAAGTGGTAATTTTAAAGAATGATCTAAAGTGACCTAGATCTTCATTTTAAAATCGTGCACGTCACTATTTTTTGGCAAAAATCTTCAGGTCAATTTGGGTATGAGCTACTCGCGCAGTACGTACATACATACATACGTATAGGCCAGTTTTATGTGAATTGATTAAATTGACTTTTCAAGTCTTTTACTTTCTAGTTAATCAAATCATTGTAAAATTAGCCTTCACAATTTTCGTTTGACAATCACATTTGACAACCATTTGTTGTCTTTAATTCTATTTGATGTCTTTTAACAAAATGAACAAAGTCAACGTGAAAACTAAAAGATGTCATAACTTGTCAACATGAATTATTATATGATTCTGGTTTGTTTAGATGTGGAAAAGTTCATTGTACCTTTATTTGTATAAATATGTACATATATACATACATACTTACATACATGGATACATATGTATGTACACATGTACATAATTTCTATTTCTTATAATAAATATGACATGAATAAATTACAATTCAATGTTTTCATTAAAACAATATCCAAATTACTTTAAGCAAACAACAAAGTGGACTAGATGGTCAAATTGAACTAAATTGTTAATGTTAGAAAATATTCTTTTGTTTACTTGTGTCTTTTAGTTTGAGTTGGTTTTGAAAAAAAAACTCGTTTTGGTCAAGGGTAATCGCCAATTACACACGAGCTATAAATACCCTAATAAGAGGGGTCACAGTAATATGTGAATTTCCCTAATATAGAGTAAAAACAACAAAAACGATAAAATACAAAGTAGAATACTTTGATGATAACGGAATATGAGTTTGTGTTGATTATTAGTTCCAAACAGTAATGAGGGAATTTCGTACTAACCAGCACTGTTTCATTGTAGAATAAAAATTGAATTAAAAATTAATTCTCATATTCTATTTCTGTTGAAAACTGGTTAAATAGTTGATATTCTTCTCAATTAGTATCCACTTTACGAAAATTGTAAAGATGGACAATTGAACGCTGATGAGAGGTGTAGCGGCCTTGAAATCAGTACTGATACGTTCTGCTAAAAACTGATTGGATATAAATAATAATATTTTCCAACACAAAAAAAACTCTTAGTAATTTTGAATTTTCATTAATTCAATAAAACTGAATTTGAGCCTGATAATATTACTTTTCATATGTAAATCAATATAAGTTCAAATAATAATTAGGTTTATTCGTAATAATAATAATATAAAAATAAAAAAAAAAAAAATAAATAAAATAATAAAAACCGGTAAAACTGTCCTGTCAGCTGTAGGCGTGTATTTTTGTTTCACAAATGTCAAAATTGGATAAAGCAGAGCAACAGGCTGATTAAAAATTTTTGGCGGCGTCTAACAAAAAAAAAAAAAAAAAAATCATTACTCGTACATCCCGCCGGTGAAGTATAAAATTTTTCTTTGTCTGTTCAATTAGTACGACCTTCTAGATTTTTCTTCCTTTATTAATAATAATTTAATTTATAAAAATTAAATTTGATAAAACGAACTTAAGCCTGACAAATTAAAATGTCTTTGATTAAACATCACTCAGTTCGACTAAAAACTCATAACTTTATTGAGAATTTTTGTATAAAAAAATAAAAATATCTGCAGTAAAGAAAAATGCATTTTTAACAGACGAACTACCTGTATAACCTGTAAAAAACCGATGTGTTTTGCAGCGCCTCGCTCCTTTACGAATGCACGCGACGATGGCCGACTTCGATTCGATCAGCTGGTTTCTCTGTTTTTGACACACAGCAAATATTTTACTCTAACAAAATGCCTGTTGTTCTTGTGACGTTGTAATTTTTTTAGGGACAGTTTTACCTAATTTATTACACCATGATTCTGGCTAAATTTCTTTTAATTAAATTTTTCTATTAAATTACTTTTTATTGAAAAGAAATTTGTAAAGCTTGCATGACATTTCGAGACCTACTGTTATTTCCATCAGAATTCTTGCCAGCTGTTTTCAGAGATTTTATGAATTTCCAGCATTCCATGAAAAAGAAACGGATAACTGTTTAATACAAATTTAGTAAAAAATAAAGGCTAAAAAATTACCCTTATGAACAGGAAATCTTTATTTTTTTTTTATTTATTTATTTATTTAATCGAGCCCATAGGGCCATATATGATTAATATAGATTAATAATGTAATGAAAGATATAATAAAAAAATGTTTAATATGTAAACACATACATAAACACATATTTGGCAATCGGAGATAGTTTTAAGGCGACTGCGGCAAATATGTATGTGTATGCTCATCTGCTCCCTAGTAATATTTAAGCTACATATTTACCATTTATATGAAAAATAAGTAATTTATTATTAGGGCCATCTTGATCGTTCTCAAACTGAATACGACTGAATCTACAGGATGTAAAGCCATACATTGAAAAATAAATGTTTTCTTTGCATCAACACACATTCAGCAATTGTTTTGGTTGGTTGGTTGGTTTACGTGGCTGCCTGCTACGCGCAAGCATTCAAGTAGAATCAATGAGATTCCGTTTTGACAGACCACTCCACTCGTCAGTGTCAACCTGATTTAGGTCCAAATCCAGGCCTCAGATTCGGAGTAAGATTCTAGATCCATCCCGTCGAATTAAGGTATCTAATGAGGTCACCTAGACCTATCCCTGATACCTCCGAGAGATCGTCTATTATGCTGTTGCCTAGAAATTTGAGTCTCGAATGGTGTAAGGCCGGGCATTCGCAAAGAAAGTGGAAGACTGTTTCCTCTTTGCTTTGATCCCGGCAACTACGGCAGAACGCATTGTAGGAAAGGCCCATCCTGTTAGCGTGTCTCCCGATAACCCAGTGCCCCGTCAATACTGCGACGAGCCTCGAGATGTCCCTACGGTTTCTGTTAGTTAGTTGTGTTGTGCGCTTAACGTTGTAGCAAGGCCACATTTTCTTAGCCACCTTGCACGTGCTCAACAAGCAATTGTTTTACTCGTTGGGGTTTTTTTTAATAACTGCGAGTTTACAACGAAGTAGTAAATGTTTAACTCTCCTTACAATCCTTTCGTATTTTAAATAAATCAGAAAAAAATTTGTATTTTATTTTTTGTCAGAGACCTTAAACTTCTCTAATTGTTGTTTTTAGTTCCAAATATTTTTTACCTCCCATAATTGACTTTCATTTCCGTACTGTGCACAAACGCCCATTAGAAGTGTTAAAAAAACAAGTTGTTCTTTGATAACATTTCTTTATGACACTTATTATTTAAATCGATTGTGTTGGCAATTGGAATAAATTTACTTATTTTTATTTTTGCTTTACTTGTGCTGTTCTTTATATTTTTTCATGATAAAAATACAAGAACAAAAATAACTGAAGTGTGTAAAATAAGAAAAATTTTTTGATTTCCGTTTTCAACAATAACTTTTTCTACGGAACATGTAGAGTGTCCATTGTGTTTGACCTTAGAATTTAATTAATTTGGAAAAAATTGTGCACAACTTTGAAATGAAATGAAGATCGCACGAAGGACCATAAACGAGTTGTAATCGATAAATTAAATTACACAAGCCTGTGTATATTAAATTTTAATTCGTCCAGGCTCATCCAGTTTCTAAATTATCTCGGGTGTTTCTTACACTGGAAAAATAACTTTTTACATAATTTTAATGAACCACATTCGTTGACCTGCATATATTTTTTTTTTATTTTTGTGGGACCAGCACTCAGGTGATGGCCCCTACTTATACAACGCATTGTACCAGAACTTCTGGAAAGGCATAGTGTAGAGAAGACTGATATTTACAATGTAGAAGGATAGCGCCTCTGCTGTTAAGTAGATGCATTAAATTTCTTAAGCATTTTATGAATTGTTTTACTTCACCGATGTCGGAACAGTTTTTAGTGACCATCACTATGCCTTCGTCACATAAGCAGACCAAAAACGATTTATAAAAGGTGTTTTTTATAGAGTGTCACAACTTTGAGTTGACATCACTGCTTTATTTGAGCAGCCACTTAACAGCTGTTTTGTTTAATTTGCTTTGAAATTTCATTATGAATCGACTTACACCAGAGCAACGCGTTCAAATTATTGAAATTTTTAATCAAACTCATCGTGCAATTGATGTACTCAAAGAAACTTTTGATGAAAAAATAATTTCACGTAATTGGCCACCAATATCGTGCGATTTAACCCCATTAGATTATTTTCTTTGAGGTTATGTTAAGTCACTTGTCTACGTCAATAAACCACAAACAATTGAACACCTCGAAATCAACATTCGAAGAGTAATCGGCGAAATACGGCCGCAAATGCTGCGAAAAGTTATTGAAAATTGGTGTTTCAGATTGCGCCTTCTACGTGCCAGCAGTGGCGGCCACATGGCAGAAATCATATTTAAACATGCCACACTAAAGTACTTTAGCGAAATTAATAATGTTGTTTGACTTGCCCTCACCAGGAATCGAACCCAGGTCCTAAGTCGTAGTACGCTTAGTTAGGTTAGGTTAGCAGGCTGCTGGTAAATGGAAGATTAGATTCCAGCTCACTTGGGTCCTGATGTGGTCCCATTGTGCTACCTGTAGTACGCTTAGTAGTCAACGTGTTAACTACTTCTGGCAACACTACCCCCTGAAATCCTTAATTTATTGCAAAAATGGAAAACAGATCTTAAAAATTCAAGTATTTAATTCTTCTCTTCTATATTTCTTGTATTTTTAGTTAAGAAAAATGAGTGGAAACTCTGGTGAAGAAATAAAGGCTATTGATCAGACATCAGGTACTAATAATGACACAATAGATGAGAGTCTATCTAATAATTTAGAAAAAGAAAGTTTTGTTGTGACCGAAGACAAAGTGGAAACAGTAATTGATATCAACCCATTAGAAACTCCACAATCTGTGAGCGTACCAATTGGAAAAACAAAAGAAGAAGTAGAAGAAGATAGTTCTTTAAAAGAAACAACGCAAGCAACGTCAGTAGAGGAAGGACAAGAAAAAATTTCAAACACAAATACAATTCCTGCAATTGAAAGCCAGGATAAAAGCGTTCAAGAAAGTTCTAAAGATGAACATGCCGAACATTTAACCTACACTGATGATGGCACTGTCATATATACCGATCCAAAAACAAACTATCAATACAAATGGTGTACTAATGAAAATAACTGGATACCAAGAGTTGCAACTACCTCCACGGATGCTTATGAGAATGATCACTATAAATGGTGTAGTGAAAGTAAAAAATGGATACCGAAACAGACACAAGTAACAGAAACGGAACATTATAAATGGGATGCAGCAAAAAAGGAATGGGTGGCAAAAGTTAATGAAACTACAGATACAAAAGGAGAAAAAAATCCCCCTGAAATAGTGTACGACATTGATGAAGACGGCCAGCGCACTTACACCGACAAGGATGGCATGGTTTTCTTTTGGGATGTTGAAAAGAACGCCTGGTTTCCTAAAATTGATGAAGATTTCATGGCTCGCTATCAAATGAATTACGGTTTTATAGATAATACGAGTGAAAGTGAAAAGGAAAAGGAGAAACGTAATTTGGAAGCGGCTGTGCAAAGAGAAAAGGAATTGGCGCGAATGATAGAGGAGGCCAAAGCAAATGAGGGGGACTCAAAGGAGTCAATCAAACAAGGTCTCAAACGTAAACAACCTCAAGAGCCGCCTAGTAAGTGTGAATACAAAAGCATATCTCCTTTTATTTCATTATAATAAATATTTTTTTCATTCCAGAATGGTTTGAAATAGACCCCTCTCAAAATACTAAGGTCTATGTCTCCAATTTACCACTCAACATAACGTTAGATGAATTTGCTGATATTATGGGCAAATGTGGCATGATTATGCGTGATCCTCAAACTCAAAAATATAAAATTAAATTGTATACTGAATCAGATGGCCAAATAAAGGGTGATGGGCTGTGTGATTATATCAAGGTAAGTTAAGAATTATTGCTAAAACGTGTTTCTAGTTAATATGTATGTACTTCATGCATCCTGCCACCATATTTGATTAATAATTATCATCATTAACATTTTATTATGGTGATTTAGTAGCATTTATTTATATGTGGGTGTGCAAATTTTATTATTTTTGGCTTGGCTTTAACTTTATAGTTAATATGTGTTTACAAACTCGTAGATATGTACATAAATACATACATACACACGCACATATCGAGTACATGTAATTTTTTTTTATTTTTTTAGTTTAATTACTGCTTAGTAAAAAAAAGTTAGGAAATCTATATAATTGATATGCAAGACCATTTTATGTGATGGCCACATTATTCAACCGATTTTCACAAAACTTGTACAAAATTAAAAATATTTATTCACTGAAGTAAACAAGATAGTGTGTGTGGGTTCAATATTTTGGGAGCCCCTAAGCGTATTTTTTAGAGTGTCACAACTTTGAGTTGGCATCACTGCTTTATTTGAGCAGCCATTTAACAGCTGATGGTTGCTTTTTGTTTAGTTTGTTTTGAAATTTCATTATGAATCGACTTACACCAGCGCAACGCGTGCAAATTGTTGAAATTTTTAATCAAAATAATTGTTTTTTTTCGTCAAACTCATCGTGCACTTCTTACATTTTATGGCGTACATTTTCTTTTCCGATGAAGCCCATTTCTGGTTGAATGGGTACGTAAATAAGCAGAAATGTCGCATTTTGAGTGAGCAGAATCCACAAGCTTTAGCCGAAACACCATTACATCCACAGAAAATTACTGTTTGGTGCGCTTTATGGGCTGGCGAAGTCATTGGTCCATATGTCTTCAAAACCAATGATGGTCAGAATGTTACTGTCAATGGTAACCGGTATAGGAATATGATTCGAAATTTTTTCGTACCTCAATTACGTGGCTTTAATCGAGCCGTTCCCGAGTAATTCCATCTTCTTCAAATTGGCCAAAAAAAACCGTTGCTGATTTTTCCTGGAAAGTACACTAAAAATCCTACGAGCCGTTCTCGAGTAATTCCATCTTCTCCATTAATCTTGCTGATATGTATGTGGTTCCAACAGGAAGAAGCACATGCCACACAGCGGGCAGTACAATTGATTTACTCAAAGAAACTTTTGATGAAAAAATAATTTCACGTAATGGCCCAATTAATTGGCCACCAAGATCGTGTGATTTAAACCCTTTAGATTATTTGCTTCGAGGTTATGTTAAGACACTTGTCTACGTCGATAAACCACAAACAATTGAGCACCTGTAAATCAACATTTGAAGAGTTATCGACGAAATACGGCCGCAAATGCTTCGAAAAGATGTTGAAAATTGGTGTTCCACAATCCTACGCGCCAGCCGTGGCGGTCACATGGCAGAAATCACATTGAAACATTAATATCATAAAATTTTCTTTCTAAGAAAGCCCGTTTCATTGATATTAAAAATATATTTCCTTGTTTTATTATGATTTAAACCTGTGTCACTCTATAAAAAACACCCTTTACATGTACAATTATTAAGGCTCCATTACTCTTAAGTAAACGTAAGCGTTACGAATCGACTGAACTGTTTCCCTTATGAGAGTTTGGTGTAAATAAGTACTCTTTTTCGTATACGTGTTACGGATGAACCTGATAAAATTTGATTTTCTCTTTACTCATGCATGTAAGTTAATTAAAATAAAAAAACAAACAAAAAAATGTTTGTATTTCTCCTAAGTTTGGCTATGAGAGAATGTAGGCATTAATGAGAAGAGACCTCAGTATTGTACCATTAAATAATTGTTGTTGCTGTAACTGTTCTTCTATTTTAGTTCTTTCGTGAGGAAAAACTTCGGTTAGGAACAGCTGTCTCCGACTTGACAATCTTTGACCGAGGGGGACTCGGGTCGTTCTGGATCGAAGATCAATTTAACATTTTGAAGAGATTTTCTATTCTATTAACATCTAAAATACGGTCGATTGCGGTTATACTTGTAATTATTTAATAAACTTTTTTGTCTTGAACGAAATTTTTTTAAGCCTCAAGAACTTATGTTCGAAAAACCGAATAAGCTTCCACAATTGATATGAAAAATAATATTTATACTCTGTATTGCGATACGATAGCAAATTTCGAGACGAAAGCAATCTTATTTACATTGTTTTCGCAACGCATTTGCTTCCGCATCGCAATTTAGAGTAACCCCCTTCATGTTCTAGATAAATACTAACGATTATGAATATAAAGTATTTAACCTACTGGTTTAATAAAACATTGAAAATTATATTCGAAAGTTAGTTGTTATTCTTCATATCATGAAATATTTGAGACAAATCGTAGCGGATAAGATAGTAAATAGGTGCTATCTTTCGAAGAAAGTTCTAAGGAAACAAAATATAAATTTCTGGTAAATTTATTCTGTCCTTTTTGTATATTGCTCTTTAAACTTGAAGTTGAGTTGATGCACGACGAAAACGATCGAAATCTATTTAAACAAAGAGTTTTAATTGCAACATAAGAATCTCTCTCTGGGAAATAAAACAAGATAACGTTACTTTAAAGTTTCTGTTTTGTTTTTTTTATTCATTTCATTTTTGTTACTTAATTTTGTAGGTTATAGTTTCTTATTTTTATTTTGACTATTTCGATTTAATTTTAAGTTAGCGTAAACTTTATTTTTCTTTCTGTATTAATTTTTTATTTATTTATATTTTAATAATATATTTTTAATACATACAACGTACTTGATCAACAAGAGGGTATTAACTTAAAATTTTAAAATTTTCAGTAGAGGCAAAAACATTATTTTTTTTAATACTACTCTTCTATCACATATTTTTTTTTTTTTTTTTTTTTGTGAAATAGTGAAGAAACTGGTGTACAATTTTTACAGTGGGTAGATATGACCAATGTACATCAATTTCTCGCAAAAAATTAAATTTATAAATTTCGAGTTAATACCCTCCTCTTGTTGATCAAGTGCGACATGTACTTTAAATTTCGTAAAGTTAACTTGAAACAAATATATGTAATCCGAAAGTATACTTTAAGCTACGTTCACATTTATCAAATATTTGTCGAAAAAAAGGTATCCAAGAAAAAAACTAATAATTTATTTCCTTTAATTCCAATATTTTTTTAATTTTGGGTTCGAATTTTTTAAAAACTGCATAAAAATACTCTTTTGGAGAAGAATTAATTTTATTTTGTAATATAAAAATCGTGTTAAATGACACTATCCCTAAGCAAAACTATTGGTTACGTTATTTTGGGCAAATATTTGATAGATATGAACGTAGCTTTAGAATAATCATAAAAAAATAACTTACATTTTGAGGTAATAAAAAAATTTAACTCACATTTTAAAAATATTTAAAGCTTAAAGTGTAACAGTAACTTGGTTTTTTTTTAAATTTTATTTTTAAATAAAACTGAAAAATGTAAAAAAAATTACAAATACGATGAACAGGCGAACGACGATGCAAGAAGAGAACACTTTAAAATAAGTGGGAAACAAAAAAGTTTTTTTTTGTGAAAATTCTGTTTTATATAATTCTAAACTTAATTTTCTTTAATTATGTTCATATACATACAAATATGGCTACTTTAGAAGTTTCTCGAAGTGTTGGAGGTTTCCGTATTCGGTTTATTATGTTTGACACTGTAGTTATGTTCTCATAAGTGTTGGAGAAAAATTTAATTATATATTTAAATAGTTGTGCATTATTACTTATTTTATTTATTTTTTTTTTTGCAGTAGAAAGGATATGTTTTTTTTTTTATTTACAGTACGAGGACAGGTGTATTTAGTCAAGTATTTCATTATTTGACCGTATTTACTAGGAGTTTTATTTTGATTCGTTTCCTTTGTAAATTGTTTTCCATCCGAAATGAATTATTATTTGGTTAATTTTTTTTTAAAAGTTACTTTGTTATTAAATTTAGTTTGTTATAAAAAATGCTAAGTGCTAAAATGTTTTCACGTTTTTATTGTTGCTTATGTGTTGTGTTGTTGTTGTTAATACTAGTGCACTTAAAAGAAATCTTAATAATTTTAAAGAATGAGTATATGAGTTTTACGCCTTAATTGATTAATAAATTATTTGTTTTGAAGCTCTCTTAAATGTATAAATAAGAGAGTAAACAAATTTACTTTGAAAATTGCTCCGTTTTACTGTTGCTTCACATGCGCTGTTTTTGGTGAAAGCGAGTGTTTAAAACGTAGAGAGAGATGTAGGTTGAACGAAAGAGTTTTTTAGTCGTGCTTTATTAAGTTAAGCTTCGTTATTCGTTCTTTCCGCTTGTTGTTGTTGTTGTTGCTTTAACTGTTTTTCTCTTAGCAGTTTTTCCCTTTTTCTTTGCTTGCGTTTTTCCAAAAATTCTTTGCGCAATTCTGGTGATAACGACGCTAATCGGTTTTTGAGACTCGATGTTACATTTTCTTTGTTTTGAAGTTTTCGTGATTCTTCAATCATTTTGGCTTGTGTCAGTTTTGCCTGTCGTTCGCGTTCCTCTTGTTCTTCAGCACGTTTTCTCTCATCCTCTTTGGCACGTACTTCTTCTTCGGTTTTTCTGATTTCAGCTTCATGCTGCAATTTAGCCTGGCGTTCTGATTCTTCCAGTTCTTCTTTAATGTGGGCTTCTTCTTGTTCGATACGTCTTTGTTCAGCTTCCAAGCGAGCTATATCTTCTTCTCGTTTACGTTGTATTTCTGCACGTTTTCTTTGCTCCTCCCTTAGTCGTTCTAATTCCTTCTCCTCTGCTATTCTCTCTTCTTCCAGACGTTTCAATCTTAAACGTTCTTCTTCCTCCTCTAATTGTGTCTTCAGTTCGTCT
Source organism: Lypha dubia (assembly GCA_947311025.1). Classification (NCBI taxonomy): domain Eukaryota; kingdom Metazoa; phylum Arthropoda; class Insecta; order Diptera; family Tachinidae; genus Lypha; species Lypha dubia. The sequence goes on from OX371263.1 coordinate 54,905,783, forward strand.
TGTCTTTGGATTTCCTCCTCTTCTAATCGCCTGCGATTTTCTTCGTCTTGCAAACGTTTGCGCTCTTGCTCTTCGGCCAGTTGTCTAGCTCTTTCGTTTTCCGCTTGTTTTAATCTCTGTTCATATTCTTTGCGTTTGCTTTCCTCTAAAACTTTTCTTTCCTCTCGAAGTCGTTGCTCTTGTTCCATTTGTTTTTCTCTATCAATTCGGTGTACTTCTTCTTTTCTCACTCTTTCCTGCTCTTCTTTTTCTTTAAGGGTTTGCAAGTAGGCCTGTCTTCTGCGCTCTTCTTCTTTGTCTTCTAAATGTTTCTTCTCTTCACTTTCTTTCTGTTGTCGCAAAGCTTCGATTTCCTGTTGTCTATCCTGCTGATGTTGTTTCTCCCTCTGGTGTCTTTCTACAGATTGATCACTTTCTTTTTGACGGAGTTCCTCTAATTCCTTTTGCTGCTGCTCTCGTTGCCTTTGCTTTTCTCCTTTCATTTTGCGCCTTTGCTGCTCTCTTTCCAAGCGCATTTTCTTTAAGCGCTCTTCCTTCTCACGTCTCATCCTCTCTTGTCTTTCCTTCTTGCGTTGCAACCGTCTCAATTCCTTTTCTCTTTGTCTTTGCAATTTTCTATCATGCATAGTGCGTCTGCGGGCCTTTTTGTCACCATTGTCTGGTAGCACTGCGATGACTTGTTTAGGTGCTGAAATTTCATTGTCATTGTTGTTGTTGGTCGAAGAGACGGACACAAGAGTTGTTGTTGGGAATCTTGGATGTTTTGTCGGTGTGAAGTTTTGTTGAATATCGTTAGGATGTGTGCTATCAACCGCTAAATAGTTGACATCATTTTCTTGTGGCAGACTAGCAGAAGTCGGCTTTAAACGACGACGAGTATTTTGACGATTACGAGGTCTTGAAGGAACTATCATTTCTTCATTGCTGCCCTCTGCTATGACACGTCGATTGTATCTGAAAAAGTTGAGAAATGATAATTTCAGTGTCGTCTTATAAACGAAGAATAATTTAGAAAAATATTAATAAAAGACTTGCAAGAGCGAGGAGGAGTAAAAAAACGAGTACGTAAAATGGTCAAAGAAAAGGAATGTGAACCAGACTTTCACTTTAAAGAAAGAAAAGTGCTTAAAAATGTGAAGAAAAATAAATTTTTATTTTTTAGAAAGTGGGAAAAATAGAACTTTTAAGAAAACTGCAACAGGAATTAAAAGGGTAAATCAGAAATATTTTCGAAAATAAGATGAACAACTGAGAATAATAATGAGAGTTTACCTTAAAGTGAGAGCAAAAATGGTTTGCCTAAAGCAAAGATATTGACTTGAAATGTTTTTTTTTTGTTGTTTTTGTAAAATAGAAATGAAAGAAGAAATGAATGGAACTCTGAGAACAACAAAAAAAAAGATTGTGTTCAAGTTGGGGAATGAAATAATAAAAAATTAAATAATTTTGTAAAATATTCCTTTCGTTCAAACAAAAATGTGTAAAATTTAATCTGTGAATACTAAATAAAAAAAAAATCATAACATTTATCAAAACTAACCACCAATCAACATATGTACTTTTATTTTCACCTGCTGCACTGCACGCTTTATTAGTTTTCATAATTTACGATGATTAAACACATTTTAATCGATTCAATTATCTTTAAGGTCGAATCAGTTGAGTTGGCTTTGAAAATTCTCGATGAATATGATCTCAGGGGCCATAAAATACGAGTGCAAAGAGCACAATTTCAAATGAGAGGCGAATATAATCCGGCCCTTAAACCGAAACGAAAAAAGAAGGACAAGGAAAAATTGGCCAAAATCACGGAAAAGTAAGTAAATTTTAAATCTCACTTATGGAATTTTAAAAACAAACAATATTTTACAGACTATTTGATTGGCGTCCAGAAAAAATGCGTGGCGAGAGATCTAAACATGAAAAGACGGTGATTCTGAAAAATCTCTTTAATCCGGAATTATTCGAAAAGGAAGTTCAGTTGATACTCGACTATCAAAATGATTTGCGTGAGGAATGCAGCAAGTGTGGCACAGTTAGAAAAGTTGTTATCTATGATGTAAGTACCGTAAAATAAAAAGAACTAGAGAATTGAATATTTTATATATAAAATGACAGCTGTCTAATAAAATCTCTTGCTCTTTTTAGCGTCATTCGGAGGGTGTTGCTCAAATCAACATGGGTAGTCCAGAAGAAGCCGATTTGGTAATACAAATGATGCATGGACGATTTTTTGGTAAACGCAAACTAACCGCTGAACATTGGGATGGAAAAACGAAATACAAGTGAATTGGTTTTATTTCTATTTGAAATTATTTCTAATAATTTGTTTAAATTTTTTTTCTTACTATTTTTTAGAATCGAAGAAACTGAAGATGAAATTAAAAAGCGCTTAAATAAGTGGGACCAATATTTAGAAACTGAAGAAAATAAAAACTCTGAACTGCAGCAAGAAGAAAGGGAAACCACGGCACCAACGGATACTCTAAACTATAATGAAATATTGGAAGAAGAAATTGAAAAAGAGCAACCTATTTGCGAAAAATTAGATACTGACAAAACCAGTGCTGCAAACGTTGTCATAATTTAAAAAAAAAAAGAAAAATTATTTTTTTAAAATCTGTAGACAGGTTATTTGAAAAATAAAACGCACTAAAATCGTAAAAAACTATTATGTGTTATTTTTCAAAGTTCTTTATACACTGTCGCTCACTTGAATGGGTTCACAATTTTCTTTATACTCAAATCAATTTATTTTTGATAAATAATAAAGAAATTAGGGGATTAAATATTTCCGTAGTAAATTATTGCGTGAAATATCATTAAAAAAAACAAAAATTCCACCAACAATTAATAATGGATTTAAAATAATTTTTTTTCTTAAATACATATTTTGTTTTGAAGCAAAATTTTTTGGCTCATTTGAATAGGTTCGGCGACAGTTAGGGTTCCCACCTTTTTTTTTGCAACTAAAGTACGTTGGTTGTTAAAGGTTCGGAAAAAAAGTACACAGTATAAAAATAAAGTACAATTTATTTTTCTTTATTGTTATATTTGAAAACGTATTTTTTATTGCTTTTCGCAAGTTTTATCAAATAATTATCATATTTAAATTAAAGTAAATAATTCATTAATTTTTTATCAGAATTAGAGACGCTTTGTTTCTTTCGTCTCGCCATTTGCTTTTCATTACAGAAAAAACTCTCTCTGTGAATGCTGACGTGGCAGGAATAGAAATTAAAAATGAAATTACTTTATACAAATTTGATAAATTATCATCAGTCTTATTAAATAATAGCTGCCATTTACTTTCTGTAGATAATTCCGCAAAACCTTCAGAACTGTATATCTGATCATAAATTTTGTTTAATGACGCAATTTCTCAATAAAGATCATCAAATTCAACTTTGCTCTTTAAATTTTTATTGGTAATTGTAAATAACCAGTTTGTATATTTAAAATCAAACCATTTATTCAGGTACTCTAAGGCTTTATTGATAAATAATAAAAAATTTATGTGAATTTCCCTGGTCAGTTCCGGTGCAGACAAAAGGTTAATTTTTTTGCTTGTTTCATATCTCAATATCCAAATTGCCATGACATAGTCTTAAGAAAGAATCGCCACTGTAAAAAAACGTCAACAAATGACTAATATAACCCGAATCTACATTGAATTGTAGATAAATCAAATCATGCGAAATAAAGTATTTTGGTGTACTTTATTGTTTCTATAAAGTACAGAGTACAATTAATAAAAAAAACGTACAATACTTTATTATAAAGTACGGGTGCCAAGCCTAACGACAGAACTTAAAGAAAAACAACAAGAAAATATAATTTTAAAGCAACTTTTTATTTAAATAAAAATAAGATTTAATAATGACTATGCCCTCCTCTATTGGATATAACTTAAAAAAATACGATTTGGGACGGAGTTATAAAGATTCTCGATAAATGACAAGGACATTTCTGTTCAAGCTTTTTTAATTCCTTCAATTAATGCTTCTTTGTATTATATTGCCTGCCCGCCCCATATACTTTACGGGAAAGAAATCCCCACACATTTTCTATAATATTCAGGTCAGGAGAGTATGGCGGCCACATCAAAATATTGACATTCTGCCTTCGAATCCATTCTTTTACAAACCTTGCGGTGTGGATCGGGGCGTTATCTTGTTGGAATATCCACGGAATCGGTACAAAGACAGCAGAAAAATGTGGAAAAGCCTTTTCAATAACAGCTTTATAATTGTACGCGTTCATTCTAGATTAAAGAAATTGAAGCTCACATGCCCCGTAGTATGAAATTGCCATCAAACACACTACCACACAGCTATGTAAACGACTCAGGTAACGTTCTTCTTTTCGCAAATCATGGAAATAATATTTATAATCATCTGGATATTCCAAATTGAACTTTTTTCGTCCGAAAAAATAATATGTTGCCACTCCTTTTTATAACACATGTGTTTACGGGCAAACTGAAGTTGAATTGCTTTACGAGTGTCATTTAGAGGTGTTTTTTTTTAATTGCTTGGCACTTCGTATAATACGTTTCACCGTAGCTAAGCTTGCTGTAACTCCAGTTTCTTGTTTAATTTTTGCAGCTGAATCACTAGAGTTGGAGGAAGCTGTGACGATAGCTCTTCTATCCGCTTTTGTTGTGACTCTATGCGTACGCTCTTTCATGTTTTTTCCGTAATCAGACTGTGTTCTTATAAAATTGCTGACAACGTTCTGCCTACATACGTCCAACTTTTTCTTTGCAATTTCCTTATGACTTACGCCAGTTTCCACAAATGCTTTAATTTTATCTTTTTCCTCTTCACTTAATTGCTTACTGCACCCCATTTTAAACAAAAATAAAAAAACTGCTTATATTATGCACAAAAACTAAAATTATGACAGATTTTATCCGCTTTCAAATGATTTTATTTTTTTATGAACCTATTCAAGTGAGCTAAAACTTACTATTGTTTTTACTGCATTTTTGCATAGAAGCAAAAAATTACAAAAACTATTTATTGTACCGTTAGTTTCTACATTAAAGTTTTAGTTTTTATTCTCAAATGCAGTTTAAATAAATTGTTCTTTTAGAATATATATTACGAGAAATTAAGATAGAAACCTAATAAAGTGAGCGGCAGTGTAGAAGTACTCTGTTATCAGTTACAACTTCTACTTTATTATGGATTACAAATGCAACTCATCCTTCAATCAGCTGTTTCTGATAAGTTAATACACCAAAACTAGTTCATGGTGTAATATTACACTAAAAATACTTTACACGTACACTAAAAATACTGTACGCGTGCACTAAAAATACTGTACGCGTACACTAAAATACTGTACGCGTACACTAAAATACTGTACGCGTACACTAAAATACTGTACGCGTACACTAAAAATACTCTACACGTACACTAAAAATACTGTACGCGTGCACTAAAAATACTGTACTCTAAAATACTGTAAAATACGCTTGATATTTGACCTACATTATTCTAACTAAAGTGAAAGGTTCACCGAGTCCTAAACTATATATTTGTGAAGTTGTATTTCATTATGTTAGAAATGGCGGAGTTATTAATGAAACTTTTCAAAGTTGCATGTTTTTGTTAGAAAATGGTATTCTTTTAAAGACTATAATTCCTAAACGGCTTGAGCTATTTGAATGTTAGATGCATGACATGATGCTGAAATTTTGGCCCGCCTGGCAAATTTTTGAATTATTGCCAATTTTGGCATTTTTCATAAGACTGTATATGTATGTACGTATAGCCTTGTTAAATTTTAGAGCAAAAAATATTTTTTAATTATCTGAATATTTTGTTATGCTAATCGATGTTACTACAGAAAACATTAGTTCACACGAAATATTTATTTCATTATTATTTTAATATGGGCATTTCCAGAAAAAGGTCAACCGCGACAGAAATATTAAAAACCGGAAAAAAAATTTTCTTTATCAAATTTAATTAGAGAACTGTCTAAATTTTTATAATTTATTAACTTAAAAATATTTTTCCATTTTTATTTTGAGTAAATTTGTTTGCAAGATGCATATATGGTTTTCTTACTACACTTTGCGTCTCTTTTTGTCATTTTTTCCTTTTGTTATTACTGACTCTTAAGTATCATAACGATTGCACTCTTTTTATGCACTTATTGTATCAACAACAAATAGTTAAAAAAAAAAGTAGAAGAGATCCAGTAAAGCTTCTCCTCTGTCCCGTTTGCAATCAAAAAAAGGCATTTAGCTTTAGTACTCGGTGATCATTGATCGAATCAGTTTGCAAATTAAAGTTTAAAGCTAAACATTTACAACAACAACTTTTTTTTTTGTTAGTGCTCAAAGTGTGTCCCGTTTACAATCGTTAGTACACTTGTTTTAAGAGTTAAGAATTTTTTTTTAATTTAAATAAATATTTTTAAACAGATGGAAAATAAAAGGTGTGAAGACAATAAAAAAAAAATTATAAGAGGTTCCTGAAAAGTCTTCAAAGTGATCCACCGAAGAAAAAAAAATTTCTTTGGTAAACGAAGTACTACAACTTTTAGCACATACTTGTGTCTATTAGAAAATATGCATTTGGAACAACAATACTCTAATCTAAGGCATATTTATGATCTGAAAAACATTTTTTATTAAGCTTCTTATATAAAGGATTATAAATAGCAACATAAAAAAATTTTAAATCATGGTGGAAAAATTGTCACGTTTACAATGTCCCGTTTGCAATTTCTTTAACAATTTATTTAAAAAAATGTAATTCATATTTTATTTTGAAATCGAAACCATTTTTAGGGCACATTAGTACGCACCATTTTAAAATTAATCCCAATAAAATATTGTGTCAGGTTTCGCAGAAATCACTGTTTAAACGGTTACCCCTTAAAACCCACTTCCATTTTTTGTCCCGTTTACAATCACTGGTTTTTTGCAATTATCTCGGAAACCACGACAGTAAGCGAAAAATTTCATTTGCGGAAATTAAAGAGCTAATTGAGAGTTAAAATAATCATTAATTTAAAAAATGAAAATCAGGTTGTTTTTTACAGTTTTGTCAATGTAAACGTGTGCGAATGTCCCGTTTACAATCTTGGAAGTGCCCATATATTAAAAAATGGCGGATTTATTAATGAAACAAAAAAGAATCCTTGTTTTTTTTTAGTTAATTTCTTCTATATCTCGCTTGATATTTGACCTACATCATTCTAACTAAAGCGAAAGGTTTACCGAGGAGTAGTATATATTTGTGAAGTTTTATTTCATTATGTTAAAAAATGGCAGAGTTATTAATGAAACAAAAAAATTGGCAAAAATTCATGTTTTATAAAAACACAGAAAAATTCTCAAAAAGTGTATTAAAATCAGCCTTTGGCGTCTCCGCCGTTGGCTGCGCATTCTTCTTTTATACTTGTATGTATTATTACACCATGAACTAGTTGTAGTGAATCATAATTGGGAAATTAATTAAAAAAAAAACAACAACAGACATTTTCGTGGTCCTGCAAAGTAGCTTTTTTGTTATCTTTTGATCTCAATAATCGTAAGTTTTTAAGCTGCGTACGTACATGTGTGTATGCGTGTACGAGTATGTAAAAAAAAAATTAAAATATTTTCATTGTTTTCTGATGAACAAACACTGCTCGTTCTTGTTTGTGTTTACAAAAATATTCAAATCACATTCGTCCATTAAAAAAAAGAAAATTTTTCAAATATTTGCAGTTAATTTTTGTTTTCACAACACTTACCGGCCCTTTCCTCTATGATCGATAACTTCCAAGACCACTTCATTGGCATACTGATTGGGATAAGTGGCATTCCAACGATGATAGACCTTATGACGATTATTTTCACTGACCTTGGGCATTTTGTGTTGGCATATAAAACGATGTTTATCCACACAAGTACGTGACGACCATCTTTATTGTTTCGCAAATTGGAAAAAAACAGAGAAAAAATAATCATAAAATTAATTGATTAATTGATTGATAATCGATTACATTTGTTGCAAAAACCTATTGGCATTAATAGCGATAATATTAAATTGTTTTTTGTTTTTTTGTTTTTAATCATTACAATGTAATTATGTAAATAATTAATAAAACAAATTGTTGTTTACGTTGTTAATTATTCTGTATGTAAGTTCGTACACACTAATTTTACTTTAAATTGTTATCAGTTGACATTAACACGTAGCAAATGTGTTAAGTTGTGGAATGCAAACATTTTTATTAAAATTTATTATATATCGCGATTTTTTAAAATTAATTTTAATTGATGCCATATTTTTTCGCATTCGCTAAAATTTTCTTCTAGCCTATTCAGTAGTTTTCCAAATACATCTGTATTTGAATTTTACAAAATAAATCAACAGGTACTGACTGGGTGGATCTACAGCTAATTAAATTAATGTAAACATTTATTAGACCCGATTTAAACACGCAAAAACTTGTTCAGACACAAATAGTTTTGGTTCCCTTTAAGCGATCGTTCTTAAGTTTTTGATTTTTTTTGGTCCTTTATTACATCTTTACATACGTGTAGACATACATACAACCATATAATAGGTTTTCCAATAGGTATGATATGATTTTGAAGTGACGTTTCGGTCATTTGTAATATAACATGATCTGTCATTTGATTTTCATTGTATTCAGTACTGTTTACAATTTCATCATAGGAGAGATAAACGCAGGAACAACGTTTACAAATTATTCAGTTTTATTATCAAAATAATCGTTCTGCAATTGCAACTTTTTGTGCGCTTTTGCCATTTTATGGTCGTAATGATCGTCCAAGTGTGCTCGCTATACGTCGAATTGTTGAAAATTTTGTGGTTATATTTTCTTAACATTATGTTCAAGTGCCAATAAGACAAAGAACCGCTCGAAGAATTACAAATATTTGGTTCCAAAAAGACGGGGCTACGTGCCACACAGCAAATGCAACAATTGAATTATTGCGAGAAAAGTTTGGAGATTCGATTATTTCAAGAAATTGTGATATTGAATGGCCTCCAAGAAGTTGTGCTTTAACACCATTAGACTACTTCTTGCTGGGGTTATTTGAAGTCATTGGTCTTTCGAAATAAACCAGACTCTCTTCAAGCTTTACAAGTCAATATTGAACGTGCCATTCATGACATACGACTTGATTTAGTGGAAAAAGTGCTCGAAAATTGGGTTCATCGAATTCGTTCCTGCAGAAGAAGTCGTGGAGGCCATTTGATGTCGTTTTATTTAGAATTTAATTGTAGCGATTGTACTTCACATTAAATAAAAAACTTTTGAATTTCCATAACATATCACTCTTATTGGAAAACCTGTTATAAATACAACTATCTATAACCAACTAAATACAAGTAAATCGAAACTTTGCGAGTACTACATCTGTACATCTGTAGTCATCGTCACTCTCTTTCTTCCCTCTGGCCTAAAAATTTTAGAATTTTTAAAGTAATCTTTGCGTGTCTAAATGGGGTCTTAGTGCTCGATTCAGTCAGAAAAAGCATTTTATTCGCAATGAGTTTTTAAATAAATGAAAACCAATTGTAATTTTTATGATATATTGATCTACATTCATACATATCGAACACCAATCACAAAAACATCCTGTACAATGGGAAAAAACGAAACGAATCCAAAAATAACGTAATAAAAATTTTATTTGTTTTATCGTTTTCACGCAATTTAAAGTATATTTAGGTCATACGTGCTGTTTTCACATGATAAACAAGTGATTTGAGTGTAAAATTTTTATGACAAGCACTCAGTTTTTTTAGTTAAAAAAATTAGTTTAATTTTTTCCAGACAACATGTTGGAGGCGGTAGAACAATTCTTCTGTACCAATGTTGTTTGCACGTTTGGTGCGCCTTGATATTTTAGAAAAATCATGAAAAAAAACTTCAACCAATAATCGTTTTTATTATTATCACTACCATTTTACCTGTATTTCAGTTGTGGATCATATACGGCACACTGATTGTCCATATCTGGATTTTGCCTGAAAGGAGAAAAAAATTTTTATTTAAATTTTTAAACTGTTTCCTATAAATGTTTTTAATATCATAAAGAAATCAAAACGACATAATTATCGGCAAATGATAGAAGTTTTTGCTTTGTGTGGCGTGACACTGGCCATTTCAGCTCCATAAGAATTATTTTGGGTGTTCACACCGTAGTCATATCTGTCATATTGTCTTAATGTCTTATTACTTTAAAATAGTTTAAAAAAATTGTTGTTGTGCTTCAAGCAAAAAAGTCCTATTATAAGAAGACTTTTTGAGGTACATATGTTTATAGTTTGTCATAAAATAACAGTAGAAACCTTATTCGAGCAGCTGAAACTCTTTAGTTGAGCCGGCGATAATATTTACAAGCCGCCGCTACTTATAAATAACACAAGAATAAAAATATGCGTTTGTGTAAGTGATCTGCATGGTAGCGTGTGAACGCCTTTCCACTTGCCCCCTTTCAAAAAAATACTACAGCTCATGTTACCGGCAAGTTTCATGTTCAGCAAGTTCGTATAGGTAAAAAACAATTTGCAAATTTTAATTTATACTGGACATTTTAGAAGATTTAATTGAAATTTATTATTTTTCTTTATTAACAACACGGATTGAATTAAAAAATATTTACATTTAAGCCAAAATGCAAACGTATGCGCGCTAATCCGCCTAAAAAATGGAGTGTTATAAAATGTTTTTGTTATTATCAGCTGGCACAAGGGTAGAGAAGGCAGATGTTGAAAATGTAGAAGGCTTAACACTTTTACGCCTCTGCTTTGCGCATTGTGTTAATTGTTATAGCAGTGAGTGTTGAGGCGCCTCTCGTGTTAAGTAGGCGCATTAACTTTGTTATGCTGTATTAGCAGGCACTTTGTTAATTGTTTTACTTCGCCGATGTTTCTGCTAACCGACGAAGAAGGGCGATGTTGTGTACATTAGCTTGGAACAGCATCAATCGCTGTCGGAACTGTTTTTTAGTGACCAGTGCTATGCCTCCGTAACACTAATTTGCATTAGTGAAATTCATAATGTTGGTATAAGACTTGCCGTGACCAGGGATCGAACAGAGGCCCCAAGTCATTGTTTTCTTAGTAATCAACGCGCTAACCACTTCAGCCAACATCACCGTCACGACCTTATGAGTATTCCACTTTCTAGGCGGATATATTTAATTTTAAATTTAATTTTGGGACCTTTTTTCCTTTTGTATGTCATGTGCGATTCAAATAATATCTGCCGAAAATAGTGGGTTGTACTTGACCCATCTGGCCGTGCCTTAAGCATACTAAACGTCACCTCTTCTTCATATTAAATTATTACTTACTCAAAATATTTTTTACTGAAAGCATTATACGTCAAATTACGGCCAGAAATACTCCATTGCCAAACGTTGTTAATATAGTCGTAGGTGGCGCCAATCCAAATGGGATCTTTATCTGAAAAGAAAAAAAATTATAATAAAATAAAAACTTTGATGAAATGTCTGTCTATCAGTATATGTATGTACGTACGTACCTCCAGATTCCTCATCGTATTTCGATAGAAACTCCCTTAACTTGCGATCCGAATACTTTTCTGGCTCAGCCAGTCGTGCATTTTTGTCTTTGCAAAAGAAATGTGCTTCCAGCCAGCTGCTGTGCTGTTGCGGATACGTAAAACATTCTTGTCCAATGCGTTGAAAGTTGGGCGGACACATGGCATACATGCGTCGTTGTCTTGGTCTATTTTCGCTTTGCGACTGTGCCAGAGCACCACCCGCTTCGTATGATGGAGAAAGATTTTCAAAATTAACGCCTGCCGTGGCGCTAGAAGAATGATACTGACCACATGCTAAATCCAAAACTAATGAGAAAAATTGTTTAAATTTTGAAATAAAAAGAAAAAGAAAATAAAAATGATCTCACCTAAAGCTAAAAGTGTAATTGTTAAAAACTTCATACTGGAAGTTTGTGTTTCTTAATTTCTATTTAAAAAAATAATTGGAGGTTTTTATTTTTATTTTAGCTGCTGTTTAGCCCTTTTTTGGAATATTTATTTAATTCCGTGATGCGTTTGCTATTTCAATTTAACAATGATAACAATTTGATTAAGGTGATTTGTCCAAATCAACGAGTATGTTCACTTTAAGAAGATCACCGGCAAGATGTTTATGTTTCGTGGAACAATCTAAAAATAAAAAGGGTAATTTTTAAATTAGTTTCAAATTAAAAAGATTTTATTTAATATAAAATAAATTGCTAAAACTTTTAAACTTTTGCAAGTATGTATGTATGTATGCGTAAACTTATGTATGTGTGTATGTTTGCGTATATGGCTTGTGTGGTTTAGAAATGTGTGTTTGCAATATGTAGTTATGTTTGTGATCAATCAATTGAGGAATTGAAAATATATTCTCTCTTTGTTAAATTAAATTATGATTAGTATTTTTTGGTTTTTATTAAAGAAAAAAATTTCCTTTTTTTTCTAAAAAGGTATTCCCTTCCGATTGATCAGCTACTAAATCTTTGTAAAGATGTCTAATTAAAATTATGGAACAATAAATTGCTTTCATTGTTGAATACGAGGACTGTTTGACAATTGCGTTATTTTTTTATGTTTCCAGAGTAGCAATTTTATTTACGTCTGTTAGACAGCGATTGAAAATGCACAACTTCGTTATTGGAAATATAATTTCGTGTGCGGCACAAAAAAATTATTACCGAAATCAAAGAAAGACATGATAAATACTATTGGGAACAGTTTTTATAATTTTCAATTGAGGTAAAAAGTAGTTTACCGAGTGTCATTGCGACCGTACCAGCACAAGTGACGCCATAGGTCGCTGAGGTCGTCCAAAGGACTTTCTCGCTTCAAAAATAGTTGATAAAAGCTATGGAATGATATTGAGAGACACAGACCAAAGAGCAATTTTTTAGAGCTTTTCATTTAAAGCAAAAACGACGTCATCTAACGAGGAAAAAAGTTTTTTTTCTATCGGGACAAATGTGTTACAGATTAATGTGGTGTAACTGCCTTACGGCTTAAACTCCCTCAGTACTCTAAACACTGTGTGAATATTTGTTCATAAGCACCCCCGAGTCAAACCTGTTGGGCAACCAAGTGTGACTTCGACGGTCACATCAGGTGAAAAGTTCGTATAGATGGTCCACCCCTCTGCGAAAGCACCTTGCTTAACTGTTCCAGCTATTTAATCTCTTATCTGTTGTTTTGCAACAGCACCATCCTGCCACTAGCACTGGCCGAGCATCAGTCGTTTAACCAATTCTGCTCCCAACTTTTGGTAGCAACCACAGCCACCACGTGTACTTTCGAAGGAGACCTCACCAGTAACCGACTACAGAATCATTCCACCAACGAGGGTAGTGCGATGGCTGCCAGCATATCCACTCTCAAGGAGAAGGAGTATGCCATTAGCATATCCATCCCAAAGAAGACATATATGCATCTCGCATAATCACATCGAAATGTGTGTGTCCAATATAGGAACTACACTCCCTACCACCACCCATGGTGCTTACCGGTTACCGCTGTACCAATGTTATGTTACTGGTCAAGCCTCGAAAGAGAAGACCTAGAGATTAACTTTCTGTCGACTTTGGTCTTGAACAGAGACCATAGGTGCTTTTTTCACCTTCTACCAGACTAACATAGATGCCCTACTTTCTTTCTCTACTTTGTATGTACATCCTTTGCTCTTCTGTTGTTTCGGAGATTGGGCAGTAACACAAAAAAAGTTTTATGGGTAATTGGCCAAACGTAATGTGTGAAAAGACAATTATCCTTTTCCGCAGAAGGCACAGCATCAAGGTGTGAATATTACCAAGATGACAAACGTAGCACGCGGCAGAAGTTCTATCGGGACAATGCACGCACGCTCAGTTGTTTAATTACTAAAGGGCAAATTAAAATTTAAATTCGGCCAGTTGCTGCGACTATTTCCTGTTTTAAAAGTTCATAAAATGTTTGGATAATAAAAGACCTGGACCAACCATTAAAGCAAGGGCTATTTGGAGCCCCTTGAAAAATTCTTATTATTTGAAGGGAATAAAAAAACTAGAAGGAAAGAGACTGAACTAAATGTATCGAGCTTAAAGGTCATAAAGCGCATTTTCGCGGTACGAATTCACTTATCCAGAAAGTTCCGGAATTATCAAATTGCCCTCGTATTTTTTTAAAAACATTACGAATTATTAAAAAACAATAGAAATCAGGAGTTTATTTAAAACTGTCTGTTTTTGTCATTTCGTGTCTGTAACCTTAAATTCTTAAACAATTTTCTTCAAACATATTCAAGATGTCGAATTAGGCCAACGTCGAATTAGCCGTTTAGGCGCTACTGTGTTCGGACAAAGGCCGCACAGACACAGTCTTATGTGTACAAAATAATTTTTATAAAAAAGTCGTAACAAATTTCTGATAGAAAACAAAAACTAGTTGGAAAAATGTCTCTACCTTTTCGAAAGATTTATTAAAACAAAAAATTTTATAAAAATTGTTATAAAATTTTTTTTTCATTGAAATGTTTTAAAAATGCTATACACTTTTGCTGAAAAACTCAAATTCAACAAACAAAAATTATAAGAAATCACACTAAATTAATTGAAAAAAAAAAAAGATTATTTTTTGGTTCAGTTTTATTGGCCACCCTGACTTCTACGAAATAATCATCATTAATTTTATTGTGCTGAAACGAAAAAATTAAATTTTTATAATTTAATCTTCGTTTTTAGCTTTAATCTAAGACCATGAAGACCTCAATTTTATAACAATTTGAATTTTAAATAAAACACTAATGTTTCTAAGAAGTCCGTCTGTCTGTCAGACTTCCTTAATATTTGAAAGAGATCATAAATTTAGTTTTTGAAATGAAAATAATTTATTCTGCTTAATAATGACTAAACAAGCTGTGATATTTTTTTGTTTTTTTTTGAATTGAAGACAATAAAATGTTGAAAAGAAAACAACTTCAAATGGTTGCTTCATCAAGGCCCAAAATTTACAGTCTTTAGTTAACTATTAACAATGGTTTAACCAAAGATTTTTCATGCAAATATCATGAGTTAAGCTATCATCATTAGTTAACTAAAGACTATAAATTCCAGCCTTAAAGTGTTGTTAAGTGCTGATTTACACAAGTCAAGTTTCCTTGATCAAGTTTTAATTCCGCTGGGAGAAAGACAGATAAATTTATATTGCTTTCTTTGTTTTACTCCCACCTGAATTAAAACTTGATCAAGGAAACTTGACGTGTGTAAATCAGCACTACCAACAAAATTTTGTTTGGAATATTTTATAATATATTTTATTGTTTGTTGTTGGCTCAATTACTTATTTATGAACTTGAATTTTAAATCGATATACTTGTTGATACATAGTCAGAGATACAGACAGTTAAAAATACAATTTATTTGATTTTTTTTTATTTAAATTGCATTTAATATAACAGTTTGCCTGTCTTTTTTTTTAAATTATTTTCTAGTTTTATTTTGTAAAAAAAGAAACACAGACAAGATGAAAAAATATTGCACTGTCTTAATTATTTAAAATTTGTATCAGTCAAGTTCAAGTTCAATGGGAGGTTAACAACTTGTATTCTACATCATGTTGTATAGTGTTTGTATGTGTGGTCATTGCCATTTAGGTGCAAATTGAATTTAAAATGTTACACCTCTACCTTGTAGAACTGAGATTTTTTACATTTTCTTCTACCGGGTGGCTTAAAAAAAATAAAGAAAAATAATAAAACTTGGAATAAACTGTAACGTCACGGAGAGTTTAATCTAGGCGTTAAATCAATACAAAAAAAACCTTTGGATTAACTAATCGGCAGCATCCAAAATGAGGAACAAACTGCACTGAATCAAATACTGCATGACAGTAAAAGAAACTTTAAAGGTTAAGATAAAAATGAAAATTTTCTAAAAGGATCATGAGTACAGATAAGAAAAAAAAACTGGTCACTAATCATGCCAGTCTGGCATTCGTTCATGTTTTACACCACAGGTAACCAGATATGAAGAAAACAAAAAAAATTGGACTTGGATCATATTTTATTTGTCATAACGAGACACCGTGAAAAAGAGACAACATTAGTGTGTTTGTTATGAAGATAAACAAAACGAAAAGCAAAAAAAAAGTTCAGTTTTTAGTGGAAAACATACGTACATATATGCTGGAAATTTGCCAAATGGTGGTGGTTTTTAACTTACATACACACATGCATACATACATACTTGATAAATTCTGATATTTTGCAGATATTATAGTGATAAAATACAAACGATCAGTGAAAACCAACTTAAATTAATCAATTAATAATATTTTTAATGTGAATTAGAGAAATATATGGATATTTAATTAGTTTTGCGATTTATAATATTAATTTGGATAGAAATAAAGCACAAAGAAAAAAACGAAAACTTGAGACTGTATGAGTGTATACAAACTAGTATGCAAAATCTTCCGTCTCGAGTCACTTCTATGTATTCTATGTTTTACACTGTAAGCCCGGAGGACGGTGTAATTGAGTATAAAGTAAATAATTGTTTTTTTTTTTTGCTTTTTTTGCAATCTGTGCAGGCGCCATCAATGATTGTATATGAAACAGACAGTTACAATATTTCTAATAATAAATAATTTCTCTTTATCAGTTTATGATTAATAAAAGGGCGTGACAGTTCAACAGTTTTTCATGGTTAGAACGATATTTGTGGTACCAATGCTACACAGTGAAAACAGATTAGTTGTGTTAACCGAATTTGTTGCCAACAGAATTGTGTCGGTTGCACCAACTAACATAGAATTCGGTTGTTACAACTGAATTTTCGGTTGCGACAACTGATAAAATTCGTTAACACTATGGAATCTTAAATGGAAGCTAATCGGGATTATTTATCCTGGAGCACAATTGCAAATATATTTTTAATGCTTAATTAAATTAAATTGTTTCAGATAATCATTTTAATTTAAATTTTATATTTGTCCGTTATTGTAATTGAACATAGAACTCACATGTTTGAAACACATCGCCTTAGACAACTCAGCCACATGAGTATTTTAAAATCGACAAATATTGAGTAAGTAAAAGGTTTTCCAATAAGAGTGATATGATTTCTTAAAAGAAACACACTTATTATTAAGGAAATTCAAAAGTTTTTTATTTAATGTGAAGTACAATCGCTACAATTAAGTTCTAAATAAAACGACATCAAATGGCCTCCACGACTTCTTCTGCAGGAACGAATTCGATGAACCCAATTTTCAAGCACTTTTTCCACTCCAAATTGGGTCGTATGTCATGAATGGCACGTTCAATATTGACTTGTAAAGCTTGAAGAGAGTCTGGTTTATTTCGAAAGACCAATGACTTCAAATAACCCCAGCAAGCAGTAGTCTAATGGTGTTAAAGCACAACTTCTTGGAGGCCATTCAATATCACAATTTCTTGAAAAAATCGAATCTCCAAACTTTTCTCGCAATAATTCAATTGTTGCATTTGCTGTGTGGCACGTAGCCCCGTCTTGTTGGAACCAAATGTTGTCAAGATCAACTTCTTCCAATTTCGGCCACAAAAAGTTGGTTATCATCGATCTATACCGCTCTCCATTGACAGTAACGGTGTTACCGTCTTTGAATCGACAAATTGCGGTCTTCAGCAACACTTGCCTGAACGGCAGCAAAATTTGCATTACTTCCGAGCGGTTCTTTGTCTTATTGGCACTTGAACATAATGTTAAGAAAATGTAACCACAAAATTTTCAACAATTTGACGAATAGCGAGCACACTTGGACGATTGTTACGTTCATAAAATGGCAAAAGCGCACGAAAAGTTGCAATTGGAGAACGATTATTTTGATAATAAAACTGAATAATTTGTAAACGTTGTTCTTGCGTTTATCTCTCCATGATGAAATCGTAAACACTACTGAATACAATGAAAAACATTTGTCAGATCATGACATATTACAAATGGTCGAAACGTCACTTCAAAATCATATCATCCCTATTGGAAAACCTTATACTTATATTGATAAATTGTTTGAGTCAACCGAATAATCGGTTAGGAGTATCAACCAAACCATATTCATTAACAATTACATATTCAGTTGTGCTCGCCATTTTGGCATTTAGTACCAGCAAAAGAATGCATTCGGTTGACCCAACCAATTTAAGAATTGTCACAACCGTACGTTTGTTACAATTTTGGTATTATGGTTATGATCATGGAATGTTGGTAGCGGTAACCGATAAATAGTCTATGCAACTGACATTCTATTTCAGACTAATTTTATGATAAAGTCAGAGCTTCGTAAGTTCTGTATCAGAATTAAAACTATATATTATAGTCTTAACGGTCATGATGGGAACGCATCGGGGAGAGAATGAATAATTCCTTCCAGACATACATAAGTATAAATGTCTGCCACTGCCGCTGGTCCATTACATGTTAATTTGTGATATACATATTTGTTTTTTTAAACTAAATATTTAAGTAAAAGATTTATGTACACACATGTGTAGTCGATATTAGGCGTTGACCGATCGCATTAAATACTTTTACATGCATGACCACACACTCAGCGTGTTTGCACAAGTACTTACAATAAATTCATATCATTTCAAGGTGTTCAGAATAAAAGAAAAAACTCTGAGTGGAGGTAATATTAAGATTTTATTGGTTTAACCCAACCCACATCATTTGTTGGATATGAAGTCGATTTGATTTAAATTAAATTGTTAAAGTGTAAGAATTTCCTCAAAGAAACAAGTGTTTTTTTGTTTTGTACAAGAATTTTTTTTGCTCAAGTATTGCTATTTTTAAATGCTAAATATGAACATTTATTGGCATTATTTTGAATTCTATTTCCAATTCAATTGCAATTTGCCAATATGTCTGGTGAAGTTGCCAAACCAGATGTTTTTATTATTTTTACTTAGCTTTTCTCTCACTCTATTAATATTGTTTCAGATAAAAATACATACAAAAATAAAAACAATCTGGGAACTGGGATCTGGCACATAAATTGTTTGAAGGAAGAAATAAAAATGTTGCAAAATTTTTTTTTACTGCGATAAATAATGAAAAAAAAAAATAATTGACAAGGCGATGCTTCAAACTGAGCTTTTAGTTGACGTTTTGTTTCAATGTTGTTGGGTGTATTTGCGAACACATGTGGATGATATCAAAGAAAAAAAAAAGATTACTTCAACAATCAATTCTTTGAATTATTGCTTACTTACGCCTTTTCTAATTAACACTTTATAATTTATGTATGTGACGCTACTGCACCCTGAAGTCATTTAATCAAATGTTTGTGTTTAATGCATTTTTACGTGATTTGGAAAAAATCGCTGAAAACTACAATTCGAAATTTTAAAAATTATTTTTTTTACTACAATTAAACCACCACTTACTTGCAAGAAGGGAATAAATCCATTTTAGTTTTTTCTATATACCATATCTCTGTTATATATTTTTGGATTTATTCCCTTCTTCCTTCCGAGTGATGGTTGAAATATAATCGGAATTGTGCAAAAATTTGTAACAGACTTATATATTTATGCATACAAATTTTATTTTAACTTCTGGAAGGTCTCGCTTCATCCCTTTATTTTTCGTTAATGTAAACGCTGTACCCCATTCTACCTCACTTAATATCAATTTCGTTTCATAAACCTTTAATAAACCAATAATATTTTTTATAAATAAGGCGGCTAGAAGTAGAAGAATTTCTCCTACAAATATTTTCGTAGGAGACTTCAGTCACCCACTATTGACAGGTGCAGAAGATGTTTTTACCCTTTTTGCGGGTGGTGTTCTTCAACATTTTCAAACTCTATTTTCCCTACTTTGTCTCGACTTCTGCCGCAATGCATTGCTGAAGTGCTGATCCTACACAAAAAAAAAAAAAAAAAAAAACGAAGATGTTAAGAATTAAAATGTGCCCGGTAGTGTTGGGTCAATAAAAATTGTGATATCAGTAATTAATCGATTATGACTATTATCTATTAATTAATCAGTAATTGATAATAATTTCCAATTGAGTTGAAACAGAAAATATTTTAGATTTAATACTTTTATGATCTATTAGATGGAACTAGAGCATGTCAGAGGAGAGCGAGAGAGAAAGGGGGAAACAGAGACACGTAAAAATAAATATGTAACAGCATAAAAAGATAAGTACAATCAGGGTGAATTCAGGTGGCGTTATTAGCCTACGTCATCATCAGCTGTTCAACCTCTAACTGTCAACAATTGCGTATATTGAGAAGTTATGTTAGTTTTCTTTATATATTTCTATAAGAACATTGTTGCATTTGCTTTGACAGTTGGAGGAAAATTTAGCAGCGAATGTTATCGTTGTAGAGATAAGGCTACCTGGTATGAATTCGCTTTGCGTACAATATTAAATAAAATATTTTTTTGAAAGATTTGCAAACCATAATTTTGTTTTACTGACTCAAACAAACACACACACACTTTTGTGTCAAAAGTATCTTCTTTGCTTATCAATTAATCAAGTATGTATATATTTAAAAAAAAATTAAATTTTTGTTGTTGCCTATGTTCTTATATAGATATACATATGTATGTTTGTATGTTCATATTATGTATAATAAAAACAGATAAAAAGATAAATAACAAAAAAATATGACACATATCAAAACAAAAAACCAGATGCTGTCATCAATTACGTCATCAGTGCCGCCTAGTTGACATTGCCGGTATGTGTGGTTTGAAAATAAACCTTTTATTTATGTTATTATTGCTATTCTTGCCGCTGTTGTTGTTGTATCACATTTAAAATATTTTTTTCCAGTTTTAATATGAAAATATTTTTATGTATTTTTGCATAAAAAAATATTTGTATTTTTATTGAGTTCTAAATATTTGTCCGTGTGTTGTTTGTGTGTTTTGTTGTTATTTTTGATATCTTACATTATTTACGAATATCTAAGTATATGATGTAATGAAACAACAACAAATTCTTTTTGTTTTTTTTTTTTGCTTTTTAAAACAAAGTAATTTACAACTTTTACAATGTTAAAAATAACAACAAAAAAACGAACAACAACTGAGCAAATATGAATTGAAATCAACAATTCAAGTACAAGATCGTTATGACTATTTGTTCATTTCTATATTTTTTTTACAATTTAAAACAAAAATTGTTTGTATAATTTAAACAATGTAAATTACAACATATCTGCATATTTACTGATAATATGTTTTCACCTTTTTTTCTTCAAGTACGATTTGTATGTGTTATTCATCTCATAAAAAAAATTGTGTTGATATCATTGCAGGATTAGACACGTACAATCAAGTTTGCACACGACATGATACATACATATATATGTATGTACATATGTAACATATTTTGTTGGTTGTTAAGGGGCTGTGCACATATTACGTAACGCTGTTTTCAGAGATTTTATACCCCCCCCCCCACCATAACGCTTTTTAGTGCAAAATTTCCAATCCGTAAAAAATCTTTAACCCCCCACACATGGAGCGTTACGTAATACGTGCACAGCCCCTAACACCCAATAATAAAAATGTTAGTACAATTATTATAAACATTTTGATTAAGATAAAACCGAAACCTTTTTATCATTTTTGAACGTAAAGACAGGAAAAATCATGTTTGTCAACAAAATAAAAAAAGTTTAACCAGTTTAAAAGCCTTTGCCGCTTCAATATATATAATATTTTATCATAAACTATGGATCTTTGAGAATCGCAAAGTCGTCACTAATGCATATGTCACACTCAGTGTAGACAGGTAAATATTGTCTAATGTCCCCAAATTAAAGAGTGTTGTCCCCAAAAATCCCCATTTTAAAACTGGAAATCCCCAATTTTGTCCCCAATAAATATATGTACATATATTAAGCATCATAAAAAACAATTTTTTTTTATTAATTTTATAACATACATTTTTTAAGTTAATGCATTCGTATGTGCTCAATGGAACTTTTGAATCCATAGAATATTTTAAAATTCCATACACGGAATCAAATTTATTCTTTTTTCTATGCTTTCGAGTTGTAAATTTATAAATAACTTAAAATTTTCCATACTCTCAGTGAATATTTTAAGCATTTCTTTTGCTAGTACAGTTAAATAATCTAAAAGAAATTTGTTTGAACTCCTTTTGCTTCTAATTCCTTTTGTAATGCAGTTTTGGTTTCCAGCCGGGGTAGGCGTCAGCCTGTCCAGGGTTGGGGAAAAAGGTCTGCTTCCTCTCTTAGAACACGAAACTTAGCTTAGATTCGCACTACAAGAGTTTTGATCACTTGATCTTCACTACCCGAAGGTAAAGTTTACCGAACTAGTAATAGTTTCGGCTCGTATAGTAGTGCGGGCGAATTAAAAATGTTCAGCTATCTACGATTTAACAAATACGAACACACGATAAATTCGGGAGATCAAATGTGTTCGGGTAACTACGTTCAAAATAACGAACACACGATGAATTCGGGAGATCGAATGTGTTCGGCTAAATACGACAGCGTGCTCAGTTAACTACAATACGAACACACGATGAATTCGGGAGATCGAATGTGTTCGGCTAAATACGACAGCGTGTTCAGTTAACTACAATACGAACACACGATGAATTCGGGAGATCGAATGTGTTTGGCTAAATACGACAACGTGCTCAGTTAACTACAATACGAACACACGATGAATTCGGGAGATCGAATGTGTTCGGCTAACTACGTTCAAAAATACGAACACACGATAAATTCGGAGGATCGAATGTGCTCGGCTAAATACGACAACGTGCTCAGTTAACTACAATACGAACACACGATGAATTCGGGAGATCGAATGTGTTCGGCTAACTACGTTCAAAAATACGAACACACGATAAATTCGGAAGATCGAATGTGTTCGGCTAAATACGACAACGTGCTCAGTTAACTACAATACGAACACACGATGAATTCGGGAGATCGAATGTGTTCGGCCAACTACGTTCAAAAATACGAACACTCGATAAATTCGGAGGATCGAATGTGCTCGGCTAAATACGACAACGTGCTCAGTTAACTACAATACGAACACACGATGAATTCGGGAGATCGAATGTGTTCGGCTAACTACGTTCAAAAATACGAACACACGATAAATTCGGAAGATCGAATGTGTTCGGCTAAATACGACAACGTGCTCAGTTAACTACAATACGAACACACGATGAATTCGGGAGATCGAATGTGTTCGGCTAACTACGTTCAAAAATACGAATACACGATAAATTCGGGAGATCGAATGTGTTCGGCTAAATACGTTCAAAAATACGAACACACGATAAATTCGGAAGATCGAATGTGTTCGGCTAAATACGTTCAAAAATACGAACACACGATAAATTCGGAAGATCGAATGTGTTCGACTAAATACGTTCTAAAATACGAACAGGCACTAACTACATGCAACTATGTATAAGGAACAAGAGTTGATAAAGCTCTCGGGTGATAGTTCAAGTGGCCGACTTGTAACTACCAGTCGTACGGTATCAGAACTTGTTCCCCCGATTGATAATACAGCTTAACATCTTATGCTTGTTTTATTTTCAACTGTTTGAGAGTTGTAATTATATCGTTGTTGACGTGTGTGTTATTGATACCTTACCTAACAGATGTATGGTATGTACCTAGCAGTTGACCACAGTAATACATTATTTTAGTAACGGCACGTTACACTTTGAACATTCTATGCCAACATCAATTTCAGCAACAACCAAATTACTTTCCTTATCGTCAATTAGTATATTCATTTTGGCAATATGCAATTCAATAAATTCTGGTTTTAAAAATTTTGAACAAATTGTTATAAAAACCAACATCCTCAATACCATCGCCTTGAAATAATCAAAATATAGAGAAGAAAAACGTCAAGATACATAAACATATACTCGTATGTATGTAAATATATGTATGAAAGATAATGGTAAAATAAGCAAAATTGAGGTTTACTGAAAATGAAAAATCCCCAAATCTCTCCCCACGATAATCTGTCCCAAAAAATAAGCTAAAATCCCTAATTTTGGGACAAATCCCCACACCTGGCTACCCTGGTCACACTGAATAACTAACGAATTTCACGTGAAATCTACATAATATATACATACATATGCATGTATGTATAAAAAACTTGTCACGGTGTTTGTAATTGAACTCCTCCGAAACGGCTTGACCGATTCTTATGAAATTTTGTGTGCATATCGGGTAGGCCTTAGAATCGGTCAACATTTATTTTTTATACCCCTTAATGTTAAGGGTGGTCCACCCCAAAATTTTTTTTTCTCTCCGTGAAACGACTCGAAATAATATATATGGCAAGACAACGTTTGCCACTTCAACTTGTATTATATATCATTGGAGAGGTAATCAAGTCAAGTTTTTATAAATCTGCAAATAAATTTAATGTTTAAAAATTTATCATAACATTTTCGTCCAATAAATAATTAAGTTTGATTTTATAAGTTAATCGACCTTTTTATACTAATTATTTTGGTTTTTATAGAAATTATTTCTAAAACAGGTTTTTAAGGTCAGTTTTCCTCCTAAATGTAAATAAAAGACTTTATTTATGCATTTTCTATCCGACGTTTCGTTGGTATTTTGCCAACATCTTCAGGGGATGAATTTTTATTAAATCTGGCAACATTAACAAAAGAACAATATTTTAATAACAACAACAAGGCACATAATATTATTTCAACAATTAGACTTACATATCTTTTCTTATTCAGTTTTACCACAGGGTAACCAGAGATGACACGAGACGGAAGATTTTGCATACTGATTTGTATACACTCATACAATCCTTCGTTTTCGTTTTTTTCTTTGTGCTGTCTTTGTATCCAAATTAAAATTATAAATCACAAAACTAATAAAATATCCATATATTTCTATAATTTACATTAAAAATATTATTAATTAATTAATTTAAGTTGGTTTTCACTCATCGTTTGTATTTTATTACTATATACATCTGCAAAATATCAGAATTTATCAAGTATGTATGTATGTATGTATGTATGTGTGTATGTAAGCAAAAAATCACCACCATTTGGCAAATTTACAGAATATATGTACGTATGTACATATATAAATTTAATATACAGAGTATATAAGCACACACTAAATTGTTTTATCACTTTATTTTGGAATTATATGCCGTAAATACTGAATATTATCACATTTTATTAAATTTAAGCGTGCTTTTATGTAGCATTTTCCACTAAAAACTGAACTTTTTTTTGCTTTTCGTTTTGTTTACTTTCATAACAAACACACTAATGTTTTCTCTTTTTCACGAAGCTTACTTATGACAAATAAAATATGATCGAAGTCCAATTTTTTTTGTTTTTGTCATCTCTGTTTACCCTGTGGTTTTACATTTAGTTTTAAATAAAAGATGTTTTTCACGACACAAATGGTACGACATATAACACATAATTTTAAATAAATGCAAAAATAATTAATTAAAAATATATCACAGTAAATTGTCTCTTAGTGCTAGGTATCACAGTTGGAATTAAACTAAAATTTAAACAAGTGCAATATTGTAATTTGCATTAGCGTTGTCCTTGTCTGTCTTATTGTTTATTGCGATGTTTGTTTTTTGTTGTATACTTAAACTTTCCAATGTAAATCTCTTGTTATGCTTTCGTTCTTTATGCAGTATTCTTATATTTTCGAGATCAGCTGTGTGTTTATTTTCAAAACAGTGTTGGGCAAGCGCAGTAGAAAGCCGGTACTTTTTAATGTCTGTTTCGTGTTCTGACATTCTAACTCCTAAATTTCTTTTTGTTGTTCCAATGTAAATTTTATCACAGTTTTCGTTTAATTTTCCTGCACATTTAATTTCATAAACTACATTGCTTTGGTCTTCTTTTTTGATTTTTGTTTTTGTCTGCGTAAATAGTGGATTTATTGTCTTGTTTGCCCTGTGTGCCAAAACTATTCCTTCTTCTTTCATTATTTCCCTAAGCTTTTTGTTTTCTGTGAGTTTTGGTATATACGGTACACTAAAAAATTTGGTGTTACCAGATGTATTATTTATATTTGTGTTATTTTCCCCTGATGTGGGATTTATTATCTTATGTATTAATTCGTTGATTATATTTTGTGGATAGTTATTGTTTAGAAGTATTTCTTTAATTGTTTTTATGTTTTTGGATTTAAACTTTTCATCGCTTAATTGTAGAACTTTATTAATGAAGTTTGTCGCAGTATTAGTTTTCTGTTTAAATGGTTGTGTGGAATGGAAATTTATAATGCGACCAGATGCTATAGATTTCATATACCAATCAGTTATTATTTTGTTGTTTTTCCGTATGATCTTCATGTCAAGGTACGGAATTGATTTGTTTGTTTCTTTCTCAATTGTAAATTTAAGTTTGTTATGTTAACTGTTGAATAATTTTAATATTTTATCCTCGTCGTTCTTCTTTATGATGGCAAAGAGGTCGTCTACATACTTCGTTAATAATTTTATTTGTATATTGTTCTTTTCTAATTCTTCGGTGGTTTCTTCTAAAAGTGTGTCTAAGACAATATCAGCAATCGTTGGTGACAAAGGGTTTCCCATGGGCATTCCATATGTTTGATTATAAAGTTTATCATCATAAATAAAATAGTTATTGTCGTTAAGACAGAATTGAAGTATTTTCAAAAATAGTTGTCTGGGGATTTTTGTATGCTTTTTCAATGTTTCCCACTTGCTCATTATGTTACTTATAGCTAAGTGTATAGGTATGTTAGTGAATAACGATACCACGTCTAGTGATATAAGAATATCGTCGTCTTCCAAAATTATTTCGTTTAATTTAGTTTTCAGTTCTAATGAGTTTTTAATGTTATACTTTTCCAATATAACGTTTTTCAAAATGGTCCCTATGTATTTAGAAAGATTGTAGCATGGTACTTCTACAGAAGAGGATATTGGACGTAATGGCACATCCGGCTTGTGTATCTTCGGTAAACCGTATAATCGTGGGGCATTGGCTGAATCTGAAGTTAGTTTGATTTTTTCATATTTTGCATATTACTTAAGAAATATTGCAGGGAAACCAAAAGATTAGCGAAACAGATGGAAAGACTGAAATACTTACTTACATGTAGGAAAAATGGATTAACACCGACTCATCTAAAAAACACAACGAAAAACATAAAACAACTTTTTAATTCAATGATAATGTCACAAGAGCTAGAAAAATTAGAACAAAAATTTCACAGTAAGCTTTTAAACCTAGAAATAAAGCAAGCAAATATAGAACTTGGAATTACTAGGAAGGAAACTAACAACATAAAACACAAGTTTAAACTAATCTTACAAGACGATGAATATGAAAGTTTCATTAAAAAACAGACGAGTAGATATAAAAACATTATATCATCTAACAAAAAGACACACTCATCCAAAATTCAAAAGTTGAAACAGAAAGAATTAGAGAAATATAATTTAAAATTCAACTCAACCTGGTTCGTCAATAAGACAAACATTTCTTTTACAGAAGAGAGTAAATGGCTGCTTTCAATGGGATCTAAATTTGCATTACCGGTGAATAATAAAAAAAATTTTTCTGCTATTAATTTAATAGCCGATTTAGAACAATGGGTTCAAACAATTACGGATGATAGAGAGAAAGATACAATTAGATCGAAAATAGCCAACAGGATACTAACTTATAAGAGAACATCGAGAAACAATCACAAAGAGAAATTTATTTTAAACATATTTGAAGAAACAAAAAAGTTATTAAAAAGACATAAAAATGAAATTGTCATAACAAAATCAGACAAGGGTAATAAAACTGTCATTATATATAGAGAAGACTACAAAAGGGAAATGAATAAACTCTTAGAAGACAAATCCACTTATAAAACCATAAGAAGAGATCCCACCCAGAAATTACAAAGGACTAATAATAAATTTGTGATGGAACTATACAAAAACAAATATATAACACAATATGAAAAAATCAAACTAACTTCAGATTCAGCCAATGCCCCACGATTATACGGTTTACCGAAGATACACAAGCCGGATGTGCCATTACGTCCAATATCCTCTTCTGTAGAAGTACCATGCTACAATCTTTCTAAATACATAGGGACCATTTTGAAAAACGTTATATTGGAAAAGTATAACATTAAAAACTCATTAGAACTGAAAACTAAATTAAACGAAATAATTTTGGAAGACGACGATATTCTTATATCACTAGACGTGGTATCGTTATTCACTAACATACCTATACACTTAGCTATAAGTAACATAATGAGCAAGTGGGAAACATTGAAAAAGCATACAAAAATCCCCAGACAACTATTTTTGAAAATACTTCAATTCTGTCTTAACGACAATAACTATTTTATTTATGATGATAAACTTTATAATCAAACATACGGAATGCCCATGGGAAACCCTTTGTCACCAACGATTGCTGATATTGTCTTAGACACACTTTTAGAAGAAACCACCGAAGAATTAGAAAAGAACAATATACAAATAAAATTATTAACGAAGTATGTAGACGACCTCTTTGCCATCATAAAGAAGAACGACGAGGATAAAATATTAAAATTATTCAACAGTTACCATAACAAACTTAAATTTACAATTGAGAAAGAAACAAACAAATCAATTCTGTACCTTGACATGAAGATCATACGGAAAAACAACAAAATAATAACTGATTGGTATATGAAATCTATAGCATCTGGTCGCATTATAAATTTCCATTCCACACAACCATTTAAACAGAAAACTAATACTGCGACAAACTTCATTAATAAAGTTCTACAATTAAGCGATGAAAAGTTTAAATCCAAAAACATAAAAACAATTAAAGAAATACTTCTAAACAATAACTATCCACAAAATATAATCAACGAATTAATACATAAGATAATAAATCCCACATCAGGGGAAAATAACACAAATATAAATAATACATCTGGTAACACCAAATTTTTTAGTGTACCGTATATACCAAAACTCACAGAAAACAAAAAGCTTAGGGAAATAATGAAAGAAGAAGGAATAGTTTTGGCACACAGGGCAAACAAGACAATAAATCCACTATTTACGCAGACAAAAACAAAAATCAAAAAAGAAGACCAAAGCAATGTAGTTTATGAAATTAAATGTGCAGGAAAATTAAACGAAAACTGTGATAAAATTTACATTGGAACAACAAAAAGAAATTTAGGAGTTAGAATGTCAGAACACGAAACAGACATTAAAAAGTACCGGCTTTCTACTGCGCTTGCCCAACACTGTTTTGAAAATAAACACACAGCTGATCTCGAAAATATAAGAATACTGCATAAAGAACGAAAGCATAACAAGAGATTTACATTGGAAAGTTTAAGTATACAACAAAAAACAAACATCGCAATAAACAATAAGACAGACAAGGACAACGCTAATGCAAATTACAATATTGCACTTGTTTAAATTTTAGTTTAATTCCAACTGTGATACCTAGCACTAAGAGACAATTTACTGTGATATATTTTTAATTAATTATTTTTGCATTTATTTAAAATTATGTGTTATATGTCGTACCATTTGTGTCGTGAAAAACATCTTTTATTTAAAACTAAATGTAAAACCACAGGGTAAACAGAGATGACAAAAACAAAAAAAATTGGACTTCGATCATATTTTATTTGTCATAAGTAAGCTTCGTGAAAAAGAGAAAACATTAGTGTGTTTGTTATGAAAGTAAACAAAACGAAAAGCAAAAAAAAGTTCAGTTTTTAGTGGAAAATGCTACATAAAAGCACGCTTAAATTTAATAAAATGTGATAATATTCAGTATTTACGGCATATAATTCCAAAATAAAGTGATAAAACAATTTAGTGTGTGCTTATATACTCTGTATATTAAATTTATATATGTACATACGTACATATATTCTGTAAATTTGCCAAATGGTGGTGATTTTTTGCTTACATACACACATACATACATACATACATACATACTTGATAAATTCTGATATTTTGCAGATGTATATAGTAATAAAATACAAACGATGAGTGAAAACCAACTTAAATTAATTAATTAATAATATTTTTAATGTAAATTATAGAAATATATGGATATTTTATTAGTTTTGTGATTTATAATTTTAATTTGGATACAAAGACAGCACAAAGAAAAAAACGAAAACGAAGGATTGTATGAGTGTATACAAATCAGTATGCAAAATCTTCCGTCTCGTGTCATCTCTGGTTACCCTGTGGTAAAACTGAATAAGAAAAGATATGTAAGTCTAATTGTTGAAATAATATTATGTGCCTTGTTGTTGTTATTAAAATATTGTTCTTTTGTTAATGTTGCCAGATTTAATAAAAATTCATCCCCTGAAGATGTTGGCAAAATACCAACGAAACGTCGGATAGAAAATGCATAAATAAAGTCTTTTATTTACATTTAGGAGGAAAACTGACCTTAAAAGCCTGTTTTAGAAATAATTTCTATAAAAACCAAAATAAATAATTAAGTTTATTTTCTACTTTTGGTATTGAAAATTAAACGAAACACAAATTTCATATAAAGTGTTTTACAACTTGCCTGTCTGATATACATAATTTATCACGAAGGGACCGAAACTAACGGACCCACCTGCATCACACCATAAGCTGTGATGACCCTCGAAACCTAACCTAACCTTCATCATATCTAATAATTGTTTTTTTTTTTAATTCAGAATAAAGTAAATTTTGCACCCCATTTTCGGATAAATATTTGGCGTTTTATATTTGCTAATGATAAACAAAAACTGTAATAAGGAATTTAATTTTACAAACCCCATTAAAAAAATTCAAAATGCATATTTTTTGACTTAGATAACTAACATCAGTGAAATGTAGGGAAAAAAGAATGGCATGAAGGAAAAATTAAACTGCACAATGATTTAGTCTAAAATTCGTGTTTCTATTATAAGGTTTTCCAATAAGAGTGATATGATTTCAAAAACACTTATTGGTAAGAAAATTCAAAAGTTTTTTATTTAATGTGAAGTAAAATCGATACAATTAAGTTCTAAATAAAACGTTATTCAAATGGCCTCCACGACTTCTTCTGCAGGAACGAGTTCGATGAACTCAATTTTTGAGCATTTTTTCCACTAAATCAAGTCGTATGTCATGAATGGCTAGTGCAATATTGACTTGTAAAGCTTGAAGAGAGTCTGATTTATTTCGAAAGACCAGTGACTTCAAAAAACTCCACAAGAAATGGTCTAATCGAACTAAATCTCAACTTATTGGAGGCCATTCAATATCACAATTTCTTGAAATAATCGAATCTGAAAACTTTTCTCGCAATAATTCAATTGTTGCATTTGCTGTGTGGCAGGTAGCCCCGCCTTGTTGAGTGAGAAAAATTTTATACGGATGCAAACCCAAATCCTTTCTCAAAATCCGCCGGGTTGTGGTTTGAGACAGTCCCAATTGTTGAGAACTTCTTGGAATCGACAAATTGCGGTCATAATGTGCCTGTTCACAACAGAAAAATGTACTGCCGAATAAAAACTTCACTTGCAATTCTGAATAAATGAACTTTTTTATATCCGTTGGAATGCAATAAAAAAATCAAACAAACACATAAATAGATAAACACATTTTAAAATTCAGTGAAAAATATTTGTGTCAGTCACTGAAATGGGAATACACCCATCAAACTGCTTTTACAAATCTTTTTAAATACTTTCCAGTAGTTAAAAAAACTTAAGCTGTCAATACATGACAGTTGGAATTTTATTTTTTTTTTGGGAAATATTTTGGGAGGTCTTTTTATGATTGTCCATATTTCTTTGCTTGTTAACAAAAGTTAAACTTGTCAGTAGTTTGTTATTTTTTTCACCATGATCATTTACTACAGTGTAATTAATCTATTGTACTAGAAAAATTCAGTATTAAAGATTTTTTTTCAGCTCAAGTTGACTTGTATAAATTTATTAAATTTCTTTATCATATGTTGTATGTTTTTTTTTTGTTGTTTTAAAATTTCATTTATGCACTGTTTACTTTTGTCTAATTATTTTGTCTGCTTTAATTTCAATATTCATTTTTCTAATTGTTTATTTCTGCATTTGACATAAAAATGTCTGTCTAATAAACATGAAGCAAAAGTTAGAATGAGAGAGAGAGAGAGAGAAAAAAACAAATAGAAAATTTGCGTAACAAAACAGATTCATGTTGCATTTTTAATTTTAATTATTTATTGCTTACACGCACATTAATTCACCCACTGACATGATTATTTTGGTGGGGTGGTGCTAAATTAATTTATTATTTATTTATGTTTCATTGGTTTTTCTACCACTTTTCCGCTCTTTTGCACACATTTTCTACGACTGCTGTAGACCGGCTACCAATTAACACAATTTTATTTATTTATTTTTTTTATTAAAATGTGGCTGCATAGTTTTTTTATTCACTTTAAACGAAACTGTCTTGTTGTTGGAGTGTTGAAATTTTTAGATTTTAACAAACAAAAAATGTAACGAAAATTATTTTCTGATAGATTTTTCGATAAATTAATTTTGAAATTTTGCAGTTCCTCAGATTTGTGTTCTCCAAAAATTTATTGTGTATTTTACATTTTTTTCGCACCATTTTTGAGCGGTACTGTTGCGAAAAACCAATTGGAAAAATATTTGAATATTTTAATTATGTTTTTTGTTTCCGTTTTGTTTGCTTATTTCAAACTTTTTGTTGTTGTTGTGTTTAATTTTAAATCAAAATATAAAAAAAAACATAAAATTTAATTGGTTTCTGAAAAACAATTAATAGAAACCTTATTTAAAATTTAAAAACTTCAGCCAAAAGCATTTATTTTTGGTATATTTAAAAATTTATCTGACGAGTCAAAGGTAGGATTGCTCCATATACGTAACATGTAAAAAGATAGTGGCATTATTTAGTGACGGTATTCAGTGTGTGCTGCAAATGATCTTGCAAAAGAGCAAATCCAAAATATTGTAGCTTTTTTGAAATCTTACGGATACTCTGTGTGTATTTTATTGCTGCATTTTGCAAAACGTCTACAATTAGTCGCATTTGATCCACACACTGAATACCGCCACTATCTTTTTTGGCATCACCGCCAGTATAACATTTAAATCATACAAAAAAGATTTTATTTTTTAATTTTCTATTATTTCGCTTCAACCAAGTTTTGTAAAAAAAACCAAGTTTTGAACTGTTCAACGATAACGGAAGTTTATGGGAATTTCTGTAGTTATTTTTAAAGACCAGCACTCAGGGGATGACCCCTATTTGCGCAATACATTATGTCATAACTAGTGAAAAGGGGCTAGGGAAGAAATGTTAAATGGTGAATGTGTAGAAGAATTCTTAATTCTTTTACAACTCTGCTATTGCGCTTTTTTTTAATTTTTAGAGCATTGTTGCACCGCCTCTGGTGTTAAGTAGACGCATGATATTTCTGAAGCTTCATTAGCAGGCATTTTATTAATTCTTTTACTTAGCCTACGTTTCTGCTAACCGACGAAGGAGGGCGCTGTTGTGCACATTAGCTTGGAACAGTATCGGGCGCTGTCGGAACAGTTTTTACAAAGCTACACTAATGGGATCGAACCCACGTCCTAACTCATAGTTTACTTTGTAGTTAACGCGCTAACCACTACAGCCAACAGCACCCTCCTTCATCCCGGTGAAAAAATTTAATTTTTTTGCCCTTTTAGTTGCTTAACGATGTCTTTGAGTTGCTCTTTATGTACATGAAGAAAATATTTAAAATAATAAATTTGAAATCGGATAAAATTAAAGTAAATAATAGAAAAAAATTTTCATTTGTGTGTTAAGCATGTCTATATGGTTGCATTTCATTGGTGCACACACCAAATCATTAGTAGACATGAAACACATTTTATAAAGTTGTAAAAACAATTTTTATTTTTTATTGTTATGAAAATAAAAAGTTTTCCAATAAGGATGATATGGACAATTTTAGAACGTCTTTTTCCCTCTGTGTATCACTCTTATTGGAAAACCTTTTACAAATAGCGAAAACAATTTAAATACTAAATGATTCTTTTACGTTTAACTCTTTCTACCGTACCAAAATTTTAAAATTTTAGGTCCGTTTGTTTACTTTTACAGTAAAATGCAGTAAATGAGTAATAAATGAGTAAACAGCAGAATTTACTCTCCAAAAAAGTACGCGAACGGAAAAATTGTAAAAATTCGTAAGATTTAGGCAACAGCTGATGGAAAATAAATATAGTGTTGAAAAATTTTTATATTATTGGATATTTGAACAATTTAATCATCGGTACTCGATTAAATACTTTTTATAACACAAATATTTTAATAAAATATAAACAATTTAATTTATGTAATCTTTCCCATTTCTTCTTTTTTTATTTTATTTGATTTTTCATATTTGTGTGTGGTTAAATTTATTCAAAATACATGAATATTTGTTTTTTCTACTGACTATCGTAAAAAGAAGTGCAGTACTAAGTACCCAAGTACTTTAGAATTTCACAACTCCAAATAATTAAAATAACAACTCCACAAAACTAAAATAACTTTTGAAAAGTAATATTATCAGGCTCAAGTTCAGTTTTATTGAATTAATGAAAATTCAAAATTACTAAGAGTTTTTTTGTGTTGGAAAATATTATTATTTATATCCAATCAGTTTTTAGCAGAACGTATCAGTACTGATTTCAAGGCCGCTACACCTCTCATCAGCGTTCAATTGTCCATCTTTACTATTTTCGTAAAGTGGATACTAATTGAGAAGAATATCAACTATTTAACCAGTTTTTCAACAGAAATAGAATATGAGAATTAATTTTTAATTCAATTTTTATTCTACAATGAAACAGTGCTGGTTAGTACGAAATTCCCTCATTACTGTTTGGAACTAATAATCAACACAAACTCATAGTCCGTTATCATCAAAGTATTCTACTTTGTATTTTAACGTTTTACGAAAATTGTAAAGATGGACAATTGAACGCTGATGAGAGGTGTAGCGGCCTTGAAATCAGTACTGATACGTTCTGCTTAAAACTGATTGGATATAAATAATAATATTTTCCAACATAAAAAAACTCTTAGTAATTTTGAATTTTCATTAATTCAATTTTTTTAAATTTTAATTAGGTACTAAATAAAAATAATGAATAAATAAATAAAAATTGAGGATTAGTAAATCCTTCTAAGGAATTTTGTATAAAAATGAACTGTTTATTCAATAGCCACTCTGTAACTGGTACTGATGTTATTTGTATCTTCTTTCAGATTTATTGTTTTGTTTATTTTCTTTTGTATGAGTAATCTCTCTTTAGTGTATTTCTTTTTTGTAACCTTTTCTCTATCTATCACTTTAATTTCTACGAAATCGGCTGTGTGTCCTGTTTCAAGTATATGTTGTGCAAGTGCTGTTGTTTCTTTTCTTTTGTGTATGTCCATTTTATGCTCAGATATCCTAGTTGATAAATTTCTCTTTGTTGTTCCTATGTATATACGGTCGCATTTCTGTTCTTCGTTCCCCTTACATGTAATTTCGTAAACAACATTGCTTTGTTGTTCTTTTTGTATTGGTGTTTTTATGCAAGTAAATACTGAGCTTAATGTGTGGTTTGGTTTATAAGCAAAGCTAATGTTGTTGTTTTTTATTACATTTTTTTATGTTTCTGTTGTCAGTAAGACCGGGAATGTATTTTACACTGTAAAAATTTTCTTTTTTGTTTTTTTCGGCATTTGTGTTATTTTCTAAGTGTTGTAAACGATGTTTAGTCGTTTGTATTAATGTGTTGATCATATTTTTTTCGAAACTATTATTAATCAGTGTATTGTAAACTTTTTGTATGTTTGTTTTGTGGAACTGTGTGTCACTTATTCTATTTTGTTTCATTAATAAATCCGCCATTTTTTAATATATTAAAATAATAATGAAATAAATATTTCGTGTGAACTAATGTTTTCTGTAGTAACATCGATTAGCATAACAAAATATTCAGATAATTAAAAAATATTTTTTTGCCCTAAAATTTAACAAGGCTATACATACATACATATATAGTCTTATGAAAAATGCCAAAATTGGCAATAATTCAAAAATTTGCCAGGCGGGCCAAAATTTCAGCATCATGTAGCCAACATCCAACTCTAACATATGGTTAATAGTTCATTCAAACAGCTCAAGCCGTTTAGGAATTATAGTCTTTAAAAGAATACCATTTTCTAACAAAAACATGCAACTTTGAAAAGTTTCATTAATAACTCCGCCATTTCTAACATAATGAAATACAACTTCACAAATATATAGTTTAGGACTCGGTGAACCTTTCACTTTAGCTAGAATAATGTAGGTCAAATATCAGGCGTATTTTACAGTATTTTAGAGTACAATATAAGTTCAAACAATAATTACGTTTATTCGTAATAATAATAATATAAAAAAAAATTACTTTTATTTTCCATTAAAAGGCATGTAGGTAATTGTTTCACAAACAAGTTCAATTTAATGTTAATTTACTTTTAGTTTTGTTTTATTTTGACTTAAATTTTTAGTTTGATAAATATTTTAGTCACAAATTACATACTTTTTGTTTGTTTACCTTTTGAATCATATGTTTTCTTGTTTTACTAAACTTTACTTCGAAAAATTTCTGCAGCAAAAATTTGCAAATGTGCAGCAAAAATTTGCAAATTTGCAAATACGCTCTCAATTTGTGTTCTCATTTACTGTATTTTGTGAAAACGAACGCAATTTAGTAAAATGCAGTAAAGTTCAGTAAAAAATAGTAAAAACTTTTGGGTACTCGAACACACTTTTTATTTCATACAAATTTTTTTAATTTTGTCAATTTTGTTGCCGTTTAATGGAGTTGTTGCGCACAACACACAACAGCGAGATAAATAAACAAATTTCCTAAAAATGCAGTCTTGAAAGTATTTTTTATTTCCCATTTTCTTATTATCCAGTTGAGCATTCAGTTTAAAATTTTTGTTGGCGGGAGGCTGATACGATTTCGAAAGTTTTTCAACAAAGACGACAGACAGACATTGCCTTTCCTCTTGCCTGCATCCATCCGCTCCTGCTTGTATCATATGCTCCTTTTTAAAGAAAATTAATCATTTTTATGGATCATCATTATGAAATTTTTATGCGTTTTGAAACACATGACGTTAAATCTCAAATGTGTTCTCATTAAATATTCATTCTTTAATATTGAAATTTTTAAGTGCATTTTGCCAACTAATAAATCAGTTTTTTTTTTTAATTTTAATGTGTTTTGTGATATTTTTTTAAAGTTTTCTTTAAAGTGATTTTTAAGTTGGAAAAATAGTTTGATAAATATTAAAAAAAAGAAGCAATTTTATGGCGACCTCTAGAAATATTATGGAGACCACGACGTCTTGTTATAATTCATTTCGTAATTAAAATAATTTATTGAAATAAAAACAAGATGTGTTACAAATTTTGTTTTAATTTTTCTTGAGGTACGGTCACATTGGGGACACATTTGCTTCAAATATGTTGATTCATGTTTAAAAAAAATTTAGGTAAATAAATAAACAAGTTGTTTTGTGGTCACACTACGCACATTTATTTTCCCATTTTTTTTGTTAAAACAGCTGTCAAACATGGGGAAACATATTTTCCCTGTGTGTGATCAAATATTTTCCTTAACAAAATATTAGATAAAACTATGAAGAAAAAAAAATTTGTTTTTTTAACAAACATTTGGTTGCTAATGATTAGTTTTTGCAGTTGGGCAAACAACAAGTAATTTTAACAAAATATGTTTCCAAATTGCACAAAAACTGTTACTTTCATCCTTATTCCACTTTTCGTCGTCAATTTTGAGCCACCACCGATTTGCATCATTTCAACTCAAGCGATGAAGCAATTTTTTTGCGATATGCAATTTCTTTCCATTTGTTTTTTATTTTAACAGTTTCGCGCGATTTCTGATCAATTTGTGTGCAAGTTTCTGGGTTTGCAATTTTCTCGTTAGCAAGATTTGGCAAATTTTCGCCATATTCACGATTTAGGTAAAATTTTTTTTGCATTCTTTAAGGCTATAGCGTTTTTTAACAATATTATGGGTTTATTGATATTCAAAAATTTTTCGCAAGTTGTCGTTTTTTCGCTAAAGGTGCAATTCTGCCAAACTTTTTGGCTTTGTTGCATTTTTTTACCAATTTATTGTTAAAAGTTTGCCCTTTTTAAAAATTTTGCAATTTATAGAGATTTTTCGCATTTCTCGCGGCAGGCAGCAACATAATAATTTTTAAGTTTTTATCAGCCAGCATTAGTAGTGGTTTTAAAGAATCACGAATAAAATAAAAATCGCACTAATTTTACAAATGCCAAAAATTCGACAACATCTCATTCACAATAACTGCGGCTGCTTGTTTCTTTATTTTGGATTTAATATTTTCAATATTTTGCCTTCTCTGAGAAATTTTTCAGATATTTTTAAGATATTATTTTCCGCAAATTGGCTCGCCTTATTAAGATATTTATTTAAATGTCCAACAAAGCTACCAATAAATTTCAGCCGTAAAAATCTTTTATTAAAGCATTTTGCTTAAATTTACTAATTGAGTAAAATACGAAATGCAACACTTGTCCAAAAGTATGTTTACTGAAAAGCTGTAAAAAAAATATACTAATTGCGTATGTATGAACGGTAAATCTAATTGCTCAATTAAAACTAAATTGACACAATTAAGAATGTATGTCTGAAATTTTGTATAAGATCTAACAATTGTTTTCCCAAAATAAATCAAAATATTTACCTCTTAGGAGGGGTCACACTATGTTCACATTGGGAACATTTTTCTTTGTTAACAAATAATCTCGTTTTCTCAAAAACAGCTGGGCCCAATTCGTTACATCCGTGAACGTGCAACTCGTCACGTAATTTCCCATCAAATTATACAGTTACTAGCATACCCGCCCGGTACTTCGTTACCTGTAATTTTTAAAGTAAAAAAAAAATTCCCTTTTTTCCCTTTAAAAACTACATTCAAACTTTCATACTAGTATTTCTGGGGCCATGCTTAAAAATGTCCCTTTTTGGGCCGCATTTTCCCTTTTTTAGCTCCTTAAAGCGCGGATTTCTAAGAATCCCTATTTCGGTTCGCATCTGCCTCCCAAAAGGACCCCACATTCCAAATTTCATACTCCTGGGACCATTTTTAAAAATATTCCCTTTTGGGA
The DNA here is from genome assembly GCA_947311025.1 of Lypha dubia. Lineage (NCBI taxonomy): Eukaryota > Metazoa > Arthropoda > Insecta > Diptera > Tachinidae > Lypha > Lypha dubia. The sequence goes on from OX371263.1 coordinate 54,945,062, forward strand.
CGCTTTTTACCCCCTTAAAGTGCGAATTTCTAAAAATTTATATTTTAGTTCGAGTCTACGTCCTGAATGGAACCTACATTCCAAATTTCATATTCCTTGGATCATGTTTAAAAATGTCATTTTTTGGGCCGTATTTATCCCTTTTTACCCCCTTGAAATGCGAATTTCCAAAAATTTATATTTTGGTTCGAGTCTACGTCCTGAAATGAACCTACATTCATTTTTACCCTTATTTACCCCCTAAAAATTCGAATTTCCAAAAATCCCGTCTAAGTGGATCTACACTCTCTAAAACATGCCAAACTTCAAGTTTTTGGGTTCAGCGGTTTGGGCTGGGCGATGATGAATGAGTCAGTCACTCACGCAACTCTTTTATTTATATAGAAGATAGATTACGTGAAGAGTCTTATGTTCACGGATGTAACGATTTGGGTTCTTGTTTACTGTTTGCCACTCAAAAATATTTTATGGTCACACTACAGCCATCAAATATTTAATATTTTTCTTCAAATGTTTCCCCAATGTAAACGTACTTATTTTGTTTTTTTTTTTTGTTTTTTGCAAGGATACAAATTCCTTTTAAGTTGTTTTAAGTTGCTTAAACATTTAATTTATTTGAAGTTAAAGTGAAATATTACAGACATCAGCCGATATGAAGAAGTTAAATGTCATGATTTAATTGAGAGCAAACGAACGCACAAATAAGCTGCAAAATATCAGAATAATTAAGCGAATTTAAACGGAAATTACAAAAAAAAAAAAAAAGAGAAAACAAAGTCATAAAATAAATAATGTGTCAAAACATTCTTCATAATAAAAGTCATGATACTTTTATAAATATCGCTGGCATATTTGCAAGTCTTTGTTCTGTTCTTTCACTTGATGTTTCAATGTTTTTTTTTTTCAGTATTTTTTTTTTTTTTTAATTAAAACATTTACTGTTTTCGAATCATCACAAAGTTGTACGGCCCTTTTTTATAACATCATTTGTTAAATTTTTCTTCTGTTTTTAAAATGAGATCGTTTAGTAGAGTCATGTTGATGTCTTCAATATATAACGACTTCGAAAAGCCCTACAACAACGATGTCGCATCGTGTACTGTTCAATAATTCATATTATAGCCTCTTGTACACTTTAGTTATTTATATTTGCTATTTCTAGAATATTCTAATAACTTTCTGCACCGATAATTTCGAAATGGTTGAACCAATTTTCTCCAAACATGGACAACAGCACTATCTACCAATAAAAAAATAATAAAATCCTTTTAGAGCCTACAGTGCCATAGACAGAGAACTGTTTTCAAACACAAGTGATTCTCATTTTAAAAATTTCTAAAATTTTATTGAAAACTTGCCAAAGACCTAGTGATGAGTTGGCATTAAGTAGCAGCCAACAAAATCCAACATATGAATTAGCTAAGCGGCTTCAAGTACATAAATTTGGGAGAATATCTCGTATAAGAGTCTGAACACAATGTTTGCGGTGCGGTGCGATTTCTCGTTGCGGTAGAGAAAAATAAACAATACAACGGAAGACGGCCGTGGCAATACTTGTCATTGTTTGTTTACATTTTTATTAATTTATTTGTGCATACTTCAAAAACGTTTGAAAAACCGCACCGCAATAAATTATCGTTACATTGTGTTTCAGAAAGGGAAAGAGTATCAAAAATTGACAGAATAAAAAAAGTCCGCAATGAAAATAAAATATATTTAAATTTTATGCCGTTCCGCACTGCGGTTTGTTACTTCAAACTCCTTTGAAAAACCGCACCGCAATAAATTATCGCTACATTGTGTTCATACTCAATTGTTATATTTAATATTTTTGAAATAAAGAAAATTAATGCAAGATTTGAGGATAACGCCATTTCAGCAGCAAAGAGTTTGGCAACCCTAAAACTTCAACATCTGACAGTTTTGGGTTTAAAAAAATGGGGCCTTACACAATAGAAAATCGTGTCTTCATTATTAAATAATATTTCAACTCTGAATAGATTAATTAAAAAATTCCGGAACATCAAATCCATTGGAGACGCCAATCATACTGGTCGTTCTAATATCAATATCGAGGCAGTGCGTGAGGGTGTCGGTGACAAAGCCTAATGACTATCTATTGTGTAGCGCACCATTTTTAATAACCGTAAAATGTCAGCTGTTGTCAGAATTGTATTTCACACAAATGGCGAAAAATTCAAATCTTGCGTTAATTTTGGGACACCCTTTATAAATTAAGTACAAGAAAAACAAGTAAGAGGTCTATATTCGGCTGTGCCGAAGCTTATATACCCTTCACCAATGCATAAATATGTGATTCACTGAATATAATACAGGCTTTCTTTTCTCTTACAAATATCACATTTCAAACAATATAAAAATTAATTTTAAACTGCATACTTTAACACACTTTCATATTGTGTTCAGTGCTATATACATATCGCTCCTTTATTGCAACATAGTCACATCTCATATCTCTTGAGATATGACTACGTTGCAATAAAGGAGCGATATGTAGAAAAAATACAGACTGTTTAAAATATTTTAGAATTTTCCATCCATCAGTGAACAAAAAGGGGTTTTCACGAAAAAATACATAAAGTTATTATTAAGTTAATGTACACACAACACTAACAAGCCGCAGTAGAACGATGGTTCGTGCGTTGAATTATAATCGAAAGATCCCATACTCAACACTGGGGTACCTCTTGTATTAATAAATTTATTTCTGAAAGGGTTATATGTACATACTTATATATATCTTCATTTATTTGTATATAAAATTCAATACCAGAAGCGATATTTTATTTTTTCTGATTTTCAATACGAAGCATCTTAAGAAAAATCTTTACATTTCAGTCCAAGACACAAGTCTCTAGCTCTTCTAGTATCTTTGGAAAATCGATTTCACGTACAGACAGACGGATGCGCGGACAGACGGACGTGGCTCATTCAACGTCCCTATCTATAAGGATTCAGAATATATATACTATATGGACCTCATATAAATATTGTGGAAATTACACACGTAATGACAAACCTATAAATACCCCTGCCATTTTTGGTGAAGGGTATAAAAACTACAACATAAAAATTTGAATATTTTTACTTCAGAGAAACTTTAAATGTATTTAAAAATTGCTTTTGAGAAGTATTCATTTAACATCGTTTGTCAGGCAGTATGTATGTCTTATGCGTATACTAAGTGTGAGAGGTCCTAATCCACTACATTCGTCTTTACATCCCTTTTAATTTACGATCGAGAACACTTGCTCTGCATTCTTATAATTTTAAAAATTCAACTTCATTGTCATTAATTTCATCATAAATGCAGATTTTAAAATTTTACAAATTGCTACAATTTCAAATCAAATCAAATCAATTGAGTCAAGGATCTTAGAAATATACAACAATTATGGCATATAAAACAGCCTGTCTGTTCGCCTGCCTAACCTGACTGCAGCATGCAAATTAAAACATCTTTTCAAGAAAAAATAAATTAATCCAAAAAGGTTTTCCCTCTAGACTGCAAAATTATCTTCATGAATGTAAAATGTTCACAACAAGAGAGAGAGAGAGAGAGAGAGAGAGAGACTGAGCAAGCATAGATAATTGTCGTACATAAATTTTCATATTTATTAAATTTGATTGTGCAGCAAACACAACTCGTACATTGTTTTCTTTTTCTTTTTTTTTTCATTTTTGTAAATCAAGCAAAAAAAAAAAACACACAATTGAAAAGAACGAGACAAATAGCCACAAAAAAATAGTAATGCTGCAGTTTAGAAAAGGTCCTGGTTAAAAAATGCAAAGTGACATGTTTATTTTTCAAAAGGAGATTTGCTAGATTACAAATAGACTTTTTTTTTAGATAAATGCAAAAGCAACGGCAAACAAGGAAGAAACAAGCAAAATATACGGTTAAAGGACATCATGCAATAGGATTTATGCAGTTTTACATATTTACATTTGCTATTCTTTTAAACAGTAATTTTTTTACATTCATCCTGTGTCTGTGTGAGAGTGTGTGTCTATCTGTCTGTTCCTTAAACGTTACAAGCTGTAGTTAGTGCTTAAAGCTGTTGGTTTGTTGGTGATAACATTCAAATAAATAATAATTCCATTAAAATAATGTTTCGTATTCGAGCAGCACAATTTAGTGAATTTCTATACCATTCTATTTCTTATTGTTAATCATCATTTTTCGTATTTAAAAACTATTTAAGTTTTTTTTTTGGATTTATTTGTAAGCAAATATTTAAAGCTGATTTGAGAAACTATTAAATTATGAGGTTTTGTTTTGTATGGTTGAAAACAAATACAGTACCAGCAATCTTATTTACATTGTTTTCGCATCGCATTTGCTTTCGCATCGCAATACAGAGTAATATTTTGATATAAAATGCGTTATGAATTTGTTGTTATAAAATCTGTGGCAAAAATTAAAAAAAAAGTGCTTAAGTCGACATTAAGCTGATTTTGAGTTAATATCATAATCGTAATCTCCATATTCAAAAGTATCTCTGGGTAAAGTTTTATTTATATTGAACGATTTTTAACAAAGTTCTGGCATAATTACTTGCTGCTTTTCTTTTTCTAAATAATTATCCCATATGGAATAAAATCTTATTTTATCTCATAACATATTAAATTTCAAATTGAATATAAGTATATGTTATAGTGGACATAATCATGTGTTACAAAATCAAAAGAATCGAAAAACGAATGATCGACTTTTAGTACAACGCGATTACATTTTTAACAAACCAATTAAATTCATTTTGTTGTCTTCTCTTTTTTGTTCATTCATTGAAATTTAATTAAATACATAAATAGATGCTATTTTAAGCCGTCATATTGATATAAAAAATTATGCATCTGTTTAAACTTTATTTTGCAAATAATTCAATACTTAAATATAAAACTGTTTGTATTTTCAATATGTCGAAAGCTATTAAAGCTACGTTCACATTTATTAAATATTTGTTCAAAAAAACGCAACCACTTTTTTTTGCTTAGGGATAGTGTCATTGAACTTGATTTTTATGTTACAAAATAAAATTAATTATTCTACAAAAAAAGTATTTTTATACAGTTTTTAAAAAATGCGCAACGATAATTAAAAAAATATTGGAATTTAAGAAAATAAATTATTACTTTCTTTCTTGGTCGAGTTTTTTATTTCGACAAATCATACTTAATATTATAAATGTGAATGTAAGTTTGTTTGTAGCGCTTTCACGCAAAAACTACTAAACCGATCATCATGAAACTTTGTACACATATTCCTGGAGCTATTAGAAGTAACATATGATACTTTTTATTAACAAAAAATTTTTATTTCTTACGAAAGATAAAAAAAATTGTTTTTCAATGAGCATATTTACACTAGAACAATTTTTAAACCGCACAATTTTTGTTCTTTCCAAATTACACTAGACTAATTCATCTGGCATATAATGTATACGTGTACTGAGCTTTGTGAGTGTTAGTGTTTTTTTTATTCATTTGAAGTTTATCTTTCGTTGTGCACAATACGGAACATAGTTGGCAGAAATATTGCGAGAATAATAAGTGATGATCAATTGGCAATTATTTTTAGGAGGAATTTCAAATATAAGAAGCGAATTTACTGAATATTTTTGCAATGAGGGAAAATTTTAAACATCAATATAAAAAGTTTTTAAATTGCTTCACATCTTCTATACCAACTAATAAAAAAACTTTAGCCAACATTTTTCAAAGTTTTTAATTTAATTGTGTATGTAACTTATTGATTCTCTTAGAACTTTTGTAGTTTTTTAAGTAAATTGTGAGAATTTTTATAATTAATCGTTAAAAAATTTCATGTTTTTTAAAAGATTTATTGAGAAATTTAATCAGTTAACAATTAATAAACATTAACCGCCTTATTAAAAAAAAATATTTTCTGCTTATAAATAAAATAACAAAATATAAAATACCTATACAAAAAATTAAACATGTATTGAGAATGTTTCATACTGTTTTATTAAAAAATAATTGCATAAAGTTTGAAATTCATGTTCACTCGACGATAACTAACCAACGACTGACTAAATACGGTCTGTAAAAAAGAAAACACAAAACCTGTGTATTCGTAAGTGTGTATGTATTAGTTTTGTGCTGCTAATGCGGGTTTGAGGCTGGTTGAAAAATTGTGCCAACGAAAAACCGCTCTCTTCACCCCTCTCGCGAAAAACTGTCATGTTATGCCAGCATAATTAATCCAGTGTAAAATAGCTCAATGTAATGAAGCTCCAACCCTGAGTGCTGCAATACCGTCGCACTGTATTACCGACAGTCGCGTCAATATCCAATCCAATTTACTATAGTTTGGCTTCAAGGCGAGCGAAGCCGCGGGAAAAAGCTAGTATTTGATAAATGTGAACGTAGCTTAAGTTAGGCTTCAGATTAAATAATTTCTATGAAAAACGAGGCAACAACCTAAAACTACAGATAACAGGTTTAAAGCCTTCAGTTTACTCATGACTTAATGAAAACGAAAAATATTATTCTTCACTCTAAAGATGGGTAGACAGGATTTTTTTTATGAAAGTTTTCCAAAAAAAGGGTTAAAATGTTCTACAAAAATATTTGTGATAAAACTCTAGGCTTCAAATTCAATTTGAACGTCAAGTATCATCATCTAAAATTTTAAATGAGTTTAATTTAAAGTTTAATTTCAATTGGTACTAAAACATACCACAATACCGAAATTTATGGGGATATTTTCATTAAAAAAAATATGTCTTCAAATAAAATTTGAATTTTTTGTACAGTGTAAACAGGGAAATCGTTATCAATTAAAGTGTATGTTTGCTGTTTGAATTTAGATATTTATTCTTTTCAGAGATTTTTTTAAAAATTCTTACATAATATTTTTGGTGCATATTTTTTCTTTTTGCGGCATATTTTTTTTTTCAGCATATTTTTTTTGCAGCATTTTTCAGCACAGCGGACTTATTGTGAATATTGTTTACTAAGAGGTCCATACCACGCGTTTCACGCGTTTACGCGTCGTACGCGGCTGTCAAAAAAGTCGAATCAGTGTAATTGTATGTGACATGTTACACAGCACAACGAGTAGAGCGCTTAAACGCGTAAAGTAGGTTTACTTTCTACTTTTGTACGCGTCGCTGGCGCCATGATGACAGCTGTTTTGGATAGCCAAGGATGTCAAATTATATTATACTTTCAAAATGTTATCGATAAATATGTTTGTTTCCTGGATTAATTTCTTCTATTTTTTGTACTAATAATAATTTTTTTTGATGAACATATTTACACCACAGTTGATCAAAACAAAACAATTAGCGCGTAAGTAGCGTTGCATGTAATTTGAATTTAAATACGTGTATGAAGCGTGAAACGCGTGGTATGGACCTCCAGCTTTAAGGTGGTTTTACACAATATATATTTTACAGTGGCTTTGTCAGTTGACAACGCATCTGTAATTGCTTATATCTGTCAAAATTTACAATATACAGATGGTTTATAATTTTTTGCTTTCACATTTGGGTTTTTGGTATCATCTGACATAACCTATAATAATTTACAACAGCTGTCTCTCTAATGATTTTTTCTTAAATTTTTTTCGAGTGTTTTGTATTCTTGGAAATAAAGTTTCCGAAAACTAATTCAAATTATAAAATAATTGCGACTTGTTGTATTATTTTAGTAATATAATAATAAATTAATATATTTTTTTTTTAATATAAATTTCCTGCATCACAAACATTTTTTCTTGGCGGCACAAGCAATTGAGTTGCAAAACAGCTGATGTCAGATAATTTGTCAGTTCAAAATATAACACGCTCTAATTGAAAATTTTTACACTGTAAATTCAGTCTGACATTTGCAGAAGCAAATTTTTTTTTCGCTTCTACACACCATGTTTGTATTTTGCAGTTGGAAATTTGACAAGCACACTGTAAAATACATAGTGTGTAAAACCACATACTAATTTTTACCGAAATAATCGAGAAATATAGAGGACACGTTTTACAACGTTTTTTTCTTTTTAATTTCGTGATTATACACCCGTTGTATTCATAAACGATAATTCATTCATTCATACACTTAATCGCGATCTCCTAACAATTTCAAATTGGGGTCATGCCAATAGGGTCGGTTTTAATGCACGAAAGACTCAATAGCACCGACGTATTAACGGACAAGTTGCTCCATCTGTAATTATGGAGAATATTGTGGAATCATGAAAATTCATTGCGATGGTGTCGATGGAATGATCAAAAGAAGCATTCAAGTGTCTCCGATTTCTTAAGACGGTGTAAGTCATACTTCACTCCATCTGATCTACTTAATATTTATATCACCTTAAACTTAAAAAAAAAAAAGTGGAATACAACTCTCATGTATGGGCCGGGTGCTTCCAAGTTATTTTGAAGTTACACGATCGCGTCCAAGATAGGGCGAAGAAGCTTATCGGTGACAGCACGGTAGCCATCTCTCTTGACTCACTTGTGCATCAACGCAATGTAGGGTGTATTTTCTTGTTCTATCGTAAGGCGAATTCATTACCAGCTGGCCTTATTAGCCTACGTCATCATCAGCTGTGAAATCTTGAACTGTCAAAAGTGGCGTATTTTAAGAAGTTCAGTTAGTTTTCTTTATATATTTCTATAAGAACATTATTGCATTTGGTTTGACAGTTAAAGGACAATTTAGAGGCGAATTTTATTGTTGTAGTGATAAGGCTACCTGGTATGAATTTGCCTTGGTTTTAGCGCTACTACAATAAAATGTGTTCTAATAAAATCTCGAAAATTGTTCCCGAAACCCCTAATTTTTCACATACAACACGCTCTTCATTAGGAGGACATCCCTTTGTGGTCTATATGCCAGTGAGGTGCACCACACATTACAAAGAAAATTCTTCCTTTAGCTGAACTGTTCGCATGTGGAATAAACTTCCTGCAAAAGTCTTTCATGTCACCTTCAGTATGTTAAGGTTCAAATTAAATGTCTACAAACACTACTTCCATTATGCTCCTTTCCACAACCAATTTTCCTAGTTCCGGCACAATGCACTGCATACCTAAGGGTCATAATATGTGTAAGTTACTGTAGGTTTAATGTAAAAAATTTCACCTTTACCAATAATTTTTTTAATACAAATTTTAGTGTTTTCTTTGAGGAGAGTAAATGAATGGAATTTGTGGGGATCTTCAAAAGTTGTTAAAATCTGCGATCATTTAAACCATCAATTGAATTTTTTTTTTTTAAATAAAATAAATGTCAAGGTTAGACAGATTAATTTGCAAACGGATTAAGATGTTTGATTTTTTATGTCTTTAGAGATTTCTAATAATTTTTAATTATGTTCATATGAAAATTTTTTTTTAATTATTTATAAGAAATTCATTACAATTTTTCGAATTGTGAGGACAAAACATGTCGTCTGACAAGGAACTAGCTTTTTTATGCCATTTATGGGTGTATTCATTTCATTTATAATCATTTTTTTTTCAAGTGAGTCTTTTATGAATTTAGTTTTTTTTTCAAATCTCTTGAATACAAATGCGAAGAAGAAAAAAAAAAACATTTTTGCCACTTCGCCGAATGCATGCAAAATAGTCTACAAAAAAAAAATAGGATTATTCTATTAACGAAAAATTATCAAAAAATTATTTTTGAAAAATGATTCATTCATTCGTTTGTGAGAATGAAATAAAAAATGTTGAAAAATATGTTTCCTAAAACTGCTGTGTCGTAAAATAATTAATTGTTAAAAATAAGAAAAAAAAAAATAATTAATGTAGACATTTTATTGAAAGATGAAATAAACATTTTGCTTTGCCTGCATAAAATGTTTAATTTTGCGCTTGAAAATAAATAAACAACAAATCTGTAAAAAAATTGCCATAAAAACTCAAATCACTGAAACTATCAATAAATAAATGATTCAAATTTATTTTTGCCATTTAAAAATTTGAGAGACGATTACTTTGGAATAGAATATTTAAACTGTAATAAAAATAAGGAAGAAAAATAGATGCATGCTTGTGTGTATATTCAATGATTAAGTTTGTAGGGTGTATGAAAGTGTTTAATAATTTCACAAATATGTGAAACTTATCACTTTTTAAAATCTTACTGACCACAATCGTAAATTGTTGCTCTAAATGAAAATCTGAATCTTGAAATTGAAAACTTTTCACTAAAAACGTTATTTCATTTTCGCTCTCTGATCTTTCATTCTCTTGGCGAAATGTTCAAAAGTCCAAAGATTTCCGTTAAAACAATTCCTTCCGTTTACACGAGTTCATTAAATGAAAATTATCTTTTACAACACCAGCGGTTGCTTAACGAACGCGCAGTTGTTACCTTTTCCTTTTAATAAATTTTATCTTGTTGCTGCCTGTTAATTCCCAGCACAAATTAAATGAATGAAATTAAAGTTTTTTTTTGTCTTCTCAAACAGCAAACGCACAGACAAAAATTTTTGTGCTCATGTTTTCATAAGTTTTAGTTTTAGTAGAAATTTCACTCGTATTTACTTTGGCGTTTTTAAATGCCCCTGCAAAAGGACACTGGTGGTGAATTTCCATTTATTTTCATTTTTTAGTTGAAGTTTTTTAAACTAAATAATAAAAAAAAATAAACGTTTTGTTGAACTCTACACTTAATGTTCGGTATATGAAGAGAGGAAGGTGATAGATGATTGTTTCTAATGCATTTTGTGATTTAAACATTCAAAATCGAATCATAAAATGTAAAACTATTTCTTGTAATTGTAATTGATTACACAGTTCAACAGGAAAAAAAAATTACGGTATTCCGACAATTGATTCTGGTAGAGGAGACAAAAAAAAATAATATACGTGGTTGGCGTTTTGGGTTTATGCTAGTAGGGTCGGTTTTAATGCACGATAGACCCAATGTGCTACGCTCACACACAGACGTATGACCGGACATGCTGCTCCATCTGTTAATATGGTTGGTATAGAATTTGAGGAATCAGAAGCTCTTGATGTTCTTGGCATGAAAATTCATTGTGATTTTTGAAGAACATTTTTCATGTCTCCAAAGAAGCATTCAAGTGCCTTTTATTTTAAGACGGTGTAGGACATTCTTCACGCCATCTGTTCTCCTTAATATTTATACCACCTTTATCCGACCAAAAATGGAATACAACTCTCATATATGGGCCGGTGCTTCACCGTCTATTTTGAAGTTACTCGAGCGCGTAAAGGAGAGGGTGAAGAAGCTTATCGGTGACAGTAGGTTAGCCAACTCTATTGACTCACTTGAGCATCGACGCAATGTTGGGTGTATTTAACTATTCCATCGCTACTACGAAGGTATGTGTTCTAATGAAATCAGGGAACTTGTTCCCGAAATCCGTCACTTATCACGTTAAGAGCACATCCCTTTGTAGTCGATATGCCAGTGAACTGCAGTACGCATTACAGATAGAATTCGTAATTTAGCCGAACTGTTCGTATGTGGAGGTCTTTCCTGTCACTTTCAAATCGAATATCGACAAACACTACTCCCTTTATCCTCCTTCCCAAAACTTATTTTCTTAGTTCCGGAACAATTCTTTGCATAAGTAGGGGTCATCCCCTGAGTGCTGATGCTAATTAAAAAAAAAAAAAAAAACTGTAATCAAATTCGCTTATTTATATCTCGAATTTGTTTGTTTGTTCGAAGTTATTGTACAGTGTTATTTATATTTAATTATTAAGTAACTATTAATGGTCATAAATAGGTTATATATTTCGAAGACCTCCAGGTAGTCGGCGACCCTGTGCTTCATTGCAAACTTGGAAGTGAGCCATTGACGTTGAGCTGAATTCAGCAAATTATAATTGAAGTGACATCGTCCGAGAAGCCAATAACTGATTTAAATGCACAAGAATAGTAGAGGCCCGTTGCTCCAATGGTCATGATCATTATCTACCCCCCCGGTTGTATCATATAACTCTGATGATAAAAAAAAAAAAACAAAATTTTCTGTGGTCCATCCGTAAGTTGCAAATACCCGCAAAAGACAGTAAAGTCTTTTCCCCTTAACATTTCATGGAAATAATAAAATGTAACATTTAGCGGGTATTTCAGACCATGGAACTAAAGAGTTTGCAGACTTTCAATTTAGGGATCTTGGAAGAGTTTTGACGCACTCCAGAAAATAAATTGATATTGGACACAATGAAGTGGACCACTGCCACTTCCTTTATTGTTGATTTTAGCATATTCATGTTGTAAATGATGTACTGGTCGGTTTTGTCCGGATCCGCCAGTGTTGGGGCTTGGACCAAAATTTGGGAATTATTTTGAAATTAATATTCTGCGCCAAATTAGTTTTTAATTCGTACGTATGCGAAAAGTGCCGAAAAACATCTGTTTATCCTGCTCTTTATTTACAATAGATATGGTCCTTCGTATATGAATGAGGTTAAAACGTTGAAATGGTCTGCCCAGATTTTTTTCAACGCGAAATCACGAAATTAAATATAATTTTCGTTTTGGAAAATGTTCATCAACACTAGTGTAGGGTGTTTCAGATTTTTTTTTTGACATTTTCCCCTTTTATTTCCCTTTAGCTTAATTTCGAAAAAAATCAAATTGTCAGTTGCATTGTGCAACTTTTGCCGAGTATTTTTTTTTTTTTTGATACAACAACTTTTTAGTTGGAGGGCATTGTTTTTTCTTTTGTTGTGATATTTTTTCAGTGGTGGTGGGTGGTGTTGGCTGAAGTGGTTAGCGCGTTGACTACTAATCAAACAATGACTTGGGGCGTGGGTTCAAACCCTGGCCAGAGCAAGTCAATCAACATCATTAATTTCTGTAATGTACATTAGTGAGACATTGTATTAATTGTTGTTGGACTATTTAAGCGATGAAGGCATACCACTGGTCACTAAAACCTGTTCCGACAGCGATTGATGCTGTTCCAAGCTAATGTACACAACATCGCCCTCCTTCGTCGGTTAGCAGATACATCGGCGAAGTAAAACAATTAATAAAATGCCTGCCAATACAGCTTAACAAAATTAATACGTCTACGTAACACCAGAGGCGCCTCAAAAATGCTATAAAAATTTACATAACGCGCAAAGCAGAGTGCTAAAAGAGTTAAGCCTTCTAAATTTTCCACATCTATCTTTTCTTCCCTATCCCTCTCACTGAGTTCCGGCACAATGCACTGCATACGTAGGGGTCATCCCCTGAGTGCTGGTCCTAATTAAAAAAAAAAAAAAAAAAAAAAAAAAAAAAAAAAGTTGTTGTGGTGCAAAAATAAATAAATTTACATACAAAACATTTTTTGGTGCTCGGGTATAAAATTGAATATTAAATTGTTTATAATTTGCAAGAGTCGTATTTGGAATTCTTAATGGCACTTCTGTTAAGGGACACCATTGAATTTGCAATTGAATGATGATGAATCAATTATTTTAATTTGGGAAAGTGCAGTTTTTAAATTCGAACCATTTAAAGGATATTGATTTATTGCACTGAGTTTAAATAAAAGCAAAAAAATGAATTAAAACTAAGCACTTCTTCTTAATGAACTTTTGCTATTCCAAGCTGGTTTTTTTTTTGTATGTGGAATTTCTTGCTAAATTCTTTATTTCTAATTACCTTTGCAGTTTGGTTTCTAGATAAACTTTTACGTTCTGTTGTTAAGGGAAAAACAACTTTTCAATACTTTAGATTTATATACTTCTGTATCTGTGCTTAAATGCTTAAACGAAAAGCAAATCTCTGCAGATTCTAAAGGATTCCTTGTTGCAAATAAAGAAAAATCTTTGCATCATTAAAATTATTTACATTGTAGCTTCATTTGCTTTTGAAAATTCACTCTTCAAATTACGTAGAACAACATACAAAGCAAAAAAAAAATATATAAAAATAAAACATTGACTACAACTTAAGTACGAGTAGGTACAAAACTTTTTTGCTCGGCATTAAATTAAATTTATTCTAGATGGATGGAAATAGAAAAAGGGGCGAAAGTGTAGACTTATACAGTTTCTGCTAAACCTTTGAAAAATTAATTATAAAGAATTTCCATGCTGCGTCTATGAAACATGTCATGTGTTTTTCTTTTTAAATAAGTTTTTAGTTGAGCGGAAAAACTTAATTTATTTTGCTAGTTTACGATATATTAAAAAAAAAAATAAAAATTAATAAGAATTTTTTCAAATAAGACAAATTAGCAAAATCAGCATGTTTTAAAGTCCGAAGTACTTGAGTTTTTAACCCAGTTTCTTTTTTAATAATCATTTTTCCAAAGGTTTATTGACTTCTAACGAAAACAAAGTTTGTTTTATTCCGCCTTGTATGTGCACATCTACGTGATGTTGGATATTAAAAATTTTCTTTATTGCTTGAAATATTAACAAAGTGTTATCTCTCTCTCTCTCTCTGTCTCATATATCAATACGAACCTTAGCCTATAAGAATCAACACAATACAATTTTCATTTGTTCTGTCTATACGCGTTGCATTGTCGCTTATGCCGCGAATCATCAGTAGATTTCAATCACATTTTGAAAAGTTACAAAACCTCTTGGCTTATGCATCAACTTTCAAAAAGCATTCGAGAATTACATAAAAATAAGCGTAGTAGTAGTAAAAATTTATTAAAATATACAACAAATAACTTTTTATTCCTTGCGAACATGGGGAGAACAGAAAGAATTAATGTTCAATAAAAAAATTTTTGCTTTATATTTTTGTCAGTTTCTACGCCTAATACGCTTATTATGTTGTAATTCTCAAATGCTTTTAAAAGGTTTTCCAATAAGAGTGATATGATTTCTTTAAAAAACACATTTATTGTTAAGGAAATTCAAAAGTTTTTTATTTAATGTGAAGTACAATCGATACAATTAAGTTCTAAATAAAACGTCATTCAAATAGCCACAACTTCTTGGAGGCCAGTCAATATCACAATTTCTTGAAACTTTGCTCGCAATAATTCAATTGTTGCACGACGTTTACGGTGGTCCAATGGCTTCAGTTCTTGAGTGAGAACAATTTTACACGGATGCAAACCGAAATCCTTTCTTAAAATTCACCAGGTTGCGGTTTGAGACAGTCCCAATTGTTGAGAACGTCTTGGAATCGACAAATTGCGGTCTTCAGCAACACTTGCCTGAACAGAAGCAATATTTGCATTACTTCGAGCGGTTCTTTGTCTTATTGCCACTTGAACATTTTGTAAAGAAAATGTAAGCTCAAAATTTTCAACAATTCGTCGAATAGCGAGCACACTTGGGCGATTTTTACGACCATAAAATGGCAAAAGCGCACGAAAAGTTGCAATTGGAGAACGATTATTTTGATAATAAAACTGAATAAATTGTAAACGTTGCTCTTGCGTGTATCTCCCCATGATGAAATTGTAAACAGTACTGAATACAATGAAAAACAAATGACAGATCATGACATATTACAAATGTCCGAAACGTCACCTCAAAATCATATCATCCTTATTGGAAAATCTTACACAATTTGTTGAAAAAAGTAATATATATTTTTTTTGTAGGACCAGCCTTAAGGGGATGAGCCCTAGTTATGCGATGCATTGCGGCAGAGCTTGGGGAAAGAGATAGGATAGAGAAGATATATGCTGAAAATGTAGAAGAGTTAAGTCTTTTAAAATTGCGCGTTTTGTTAATTTATTTTGTTAGAGTACTGTTGCAGCGGCACTGCACGCATTAAATTTCTTAGGCTGTAT
Organism: Lypha dubia; assembly: GCA_947311025.1. Taxonomy (NCBI): domain Eukaryota; kingdom Metazoa; phylum Arthropoda; class Insecta; order Diptera; family Tachinidae; genus Lypha; species Lypha dubia. Next base: position 54,960,795 of record OX371263.1, read on the forward strand.
GAGCAGGTATTTTTTATTAATAATGTTACTTCGCCGACGTTTTTGCTAACCGACGAAGGAGTGCGCTGCTGTGTACATTACCTTGGAATAGTATCAATTGCTGTCTGAACAGTTTGTAGTAACCAGTGCTATGCCTTCATCACTTAATCAGTCCATCAACAATTAATACAATGCCACACTAATATACATTAGGGAAATTCATAATTTTGGTTTTTGACTTGCCCTGACCAGGGATTGAACCCAGCTCCTAAGTTAGTGTGTTATTAGCTAAACTGTTATGGGTTAGCTAATCTATATATGCTGCATTTCATTTGCTGCTAAATACCAACTCATCAGCAGATCTTTCGCACTATGCCTGAAAAGTTTTCAAACTCTTTTGCTTCTACACAAACTTCGAAGTAAAAAATGAGAATTACCAAAGCACAAATAAAATTGTTTAAAAAACTTCTACAAACAACATATGAAACAAGTTTTCTTACAAGTTAGACTATTTCGATTGTTTTTATTTAAATTAATATTTTAACGTTTTCTGCTTGCAAAATTTTGGCATCACTGTTCAAAGTGTTGCTTGTGTTGATTTTGGTTTAAAACTTACCTTTGATTTGTTTTTATTATTTATGCCAGTCAATCAGTATTCTGCAAAATATAAAAATAAATTAGAAAAAATTAGTTTTATTATCTTCAACTATTTGAAATAAATTATTCATTAAAAACAATATTGCAAAGCCAGAAAATCCCAAAAGGCTACGCCTTAAAATTTTAAAGCGATACATTCGCCATTAAATAAAAAAATCTATTTATTTCTCAAAACAAATCTAAACGACTATAAATGACAAATGACCATTATTATGAGTACAATGATGATGATGATTATGATGATAATGATGGTGTTTAATAATTGTCGTTATTTTTAACGATTCCGCTAAATAAATTTGACAATTTTTAAAACACTTGAGGGTAAAAAATACAAAAATATTTTGCAACTCAAATAATTTTTTTATTTAAAAAAAAAAAAAAAAAACAAAACGTTGTACACAAACAATTCTAAATTTATAACCTCTTTAGACATTTGATGGCGTCAAAGCGCCCAAAAATTAAATTAAAAGCCGAATACTGTTGATTCCGCCACGCGTCACGTCTAAATTCTGGTCACATAAAAGCCAAAATATTCTCTAAACAAAATATCCATTTAATATCAATAATTTGTTGTTGTATTTATGTTTTAACGTTTCTTGCAGTCGTTGTTATTTTTAATTTGGTTATTTATTTTTATTTTCTTAAAAATTCTTTGCAAAATACACTTCATATTGTCAATTATTAGTAAACAATATATATTTCGCAAAAAAAGAGGTGTGATTTCAAACAGCTTTTGATGATGATAAAAAAGCGTATTAACTTAACAATTTGTTTGATAAATAATTAATGTCTTCGTGAATCTTGAAAATGTTTTATTTTAATATCCTTCGATACAATTAAAATACACACCATCAAAAGTGAGTCAACAGCAATGATTTGTTTTTTGCTTTCTTAACATTTTTTTTTTTTAGGACTGGCACTCAGAGAATGATTCCTACTTATGCAATGCATTGTGCCAGAACTTAGGAAAAGGGAGTAGAGAAGATAGATGTTGAAAGATGTGTTATGCACATTAAATTGGAACCGTATCAATCGCTGTCGGAAAAGTTTTTTAGTGACCAGTGCTATGCCTTCATCAATTAAATAGTCCGAAAACAATTAATACAATGCGACCCTAATGAACATTAGCGAAGTTAATGATGTGGATTCACTTGCTCTGACCAGGGTTTGAACCCAGGTCCTAAGCCATTGTTTTTGTTTAGTAGTCAACCACTTCAGCTAAAACCACCCTCTTTCTTATATAATTTGATATAAAATTTGCATCCAATTGAATCCAGTTTATCAGATGTAACGAATGTGAAGATTTTTAACACATTTTAAATCCCTTAATCTGTTAGTATTTCTGAAAAGTTGAAAAATATCCTTCTTAACTAATGGTGTTTTCCTTTCTACAAAAAAATGGTACATCTTCATGCAGAAAAAGTACTTTGGGTTCGTTTCTTACATATATTTTGCTCTCTGAAAGGGTGGTGTGTTTGATTGTAAAACAATCGCCCTTTCTAATGGTGGAAGGCATTGCACCTTATGCCCCTTAAAAATCGACAGTGTTGATAGAGCCCTGTAAAACTTAGCTGTCAGCTGTTAAAATCAGGGCATTGCACTTTTTTATAAATTGTGTTTTGTTCTAGTGAAATAACAAGTTTCATTATTACAGGGTTGGCAAGACATTTTGTAAATGTACCTTTCAACAAGGTGCCTTTTTGTGTGTAGAAGAGAAAACACCATTAATAGAAAAAAAATCAGCAAGAAAAGTAGTTTCGATATCTCCTTCTAAATTGAGGAAAACTCACTCTCTCTTAAAAAAAAAAAAAAAAGAAGAGAAGACTGATCCAAACGATAGGAGAGAAGCTTTCAAAATTGTTGTAACTTAATATTCCAAAAACCATAATTTTCGAAAAGTTCGTGATTAAATCACAACACCAGCGAAGAAAAAAATTTTTTCTGTAATTTTAGAGTCTAAATTCGAACTTATGAATGGGTCTATTCGGGCTGTATGAAAAAACGCACAACGAAATAACAACCAAAAATAAAATAAAAAAAAATTCCAAGTAAATTTTCATACACTTTAGGAGTTATTTTATTTCATTGTGGAATTATTTTTTTTTTTTGTAAATTCATAATTTAATTTTATAAAAAAAATGCAACTGACATAAGGACCAGCAGAAACTAGTTTGGGTTTTTCTTACATTGATGAAATTTGTTTGAACTTGTTTCTTATTTTTTTTTTTTGGAAAAATTTCATTATCTTGAATTTGTTTTATATTCTCGCATCATGTTACAGAGTGACCCCAAGGTTCGCTTGCTGAGAATTGTCTTAATTTTCATCTCCAAAGTTTTTACAAAGGTGATCTCGCTTTCCAAAGATATTCTGCGCTGCAGGACTTCAGCCTAGCTTAAGGATTTTCTGCTCTGATGGATATTCTAACCCTGCTTCGCTTACTGAAGAATTGCTTGCCGTATTGCTTCAAGATTTTTTTCTCTGAGAAAATTTTTAGGAAAGAGTGCAGTTTTTATTTTTTATGTATGTTAATTTTGTGTTGTTGACACATTTAAATGTGTCACAAGGCTCATAGACATTATGCAGCTCTTCCATGGATTTTAGAACGCTTTTTGAAGTCACATGGACATTATGACATGCCACCGCCGGCAATGTAGAAAACAAACCTCAGGAAAAACTACTCAAGGCCAAACTACTGCTAGCTAAGAGTTTTAGGGTTATTTCCTGTAGGGTATTAGAAAACCGTATGCGCTCACAAAAAATATTTTTTTTTTTTGAAACAAAGGCAATCCGGGATTAGCTTGTAGCCAAGATCTCTGGCAGGAATCGAACCTTCTACTACTACTAATAGCATTGTTTCCTATCAGCCACGGCGGCATCCTACCTCGTGAGCCCATAAAAGGCTCTGCACTTCGTATTTTTGGGTTTTATTTCATTGGAACTTAATTAGTTTTTTTATCGGTTTGAGTTATTTCATTATGAAGCAAGTCCCAAAAATTGGAACTTATTTCAGTAGATGTTTGGAAAGAATTTCATTCTTTTTTTTTAATTTAATTCATAACTTTTTGGACTTAATTAAAGTTTCTGTATCCCCCATTTCAATGGGAGTTATTTTGTTGGATCTTACTTCGTTGGGCGGTATTTCACAGACGGCAGCTGTTTTATTTATATTCACTGCAGAATTCAACTTTTCTTCAAATTTTTATCAAAATATTGTCGTTACAAATTAAGATTTATTATAACAAAATGATATGAACACGCCAAATATTTCGCATAGGAAACAGAACAGACCTAATAATCGGCAAAAGTCTGAAAATTTTAATGCAATTTTGAAACAATCAGCTATTTACGATGTCTTCTTTGCAATTAATCTAATTTATTAAGAATTAAAAAAAGGAAGAAAAAAACTGTTGACTACGCAATTGAATTTAATCGAAACTAAAATCATAAAATGTTTAGCTGCAATTTTAATTTTAAACAATTAGATTTCATTTATTTGATAGATTTTTTTTTTATTTTATCTTTTAACCAAAACTGGGTCAGATGTCAGAGAATGTCTGACATCGAACATTTTTGCACATTTTTTCTTTCTTGTTCTGCCTGCTGCCTGCCTGCCTTTTCCACACTCAAATATGCCGCCGTTATGAAATTCGTAAATAAGCTTTTGTTTTTGCAATTTTTAAGAAAATGGAATTTTCAAAGATGTGTGTAGTTTTGTTTTTATGATAATTATGAGTTGTATATGCTGTTGTTTGTGCATCTCCGAAGTGCATTTATTTCAAACAAACAAAAAATCGAAGATAAAAAATGCTTAAAAAATAAATACTTTAACAGTTTGTGAAGAGTTACTTTAAGTTAAACATACAGATACGAAAACAAAACTTAAATTCAATTGCAAACTCACGCACACAAGATCATTTCATGTGCATTAAAGCTTCCATAGAAATTATGATGTCTGACACTACCAGAACAACGAACACTAAAGATGCTTATTTATGCATAATTTTTCTAGTGTTTTGGTTTTTTTATCTATTAAAATTGTACATCTTTCAAATAGAAATGAGTTAAAGAAAGAGATGAAATATGAAAAGAATTTTAAAACAAAACTGAATTGATTGAAATGGCAGAAACTATTCGTGCAACGCGTCAGCATTTGTGAGATAAATTTGACTTTAAAAAATCAATTTTTTATTCAAGAAGATTTTACTTCGTTTTTTTTTAACATTCTAAAGGACTTTTTGTGATTTGCACATTTGTGTTTTTTTGCTGGAAAATTTCTATTTGAACTGGTGTCAGTGTAACTGGAAGCCAGCAACCAAATCCGTTTGTAAAGAGTTCTCTTTTAAGGCATACCATTTGCAGTATTTGCAAGCCTACAGACAGATGGTTTACGTGGGTATCGGTGGCTTTGATTTGGGGAATATCGATGTTACAGTGAACCTAGAATTCGTCCTTTTTTTTTTCTTCAAAGTCGAAATAGTTGTATATCAAATACAAATACTAAATACGTAAATTACTTAACTAATTCCGAATAATATAGAAAAGTACAAAGGACATACTTTGTCCTTCTTGTCCTACAATGTTACTGTCCAGTTAATTGTAAGCAAAACCAAAGTTATCACTCCTGAATAATCTCAAATATATAAAAAATATCATAATGTTTTCGTTAAAAAATAAACTAAACAAACTGAGTGAAAATTGGGTAATGAAACGAAAAAATTCATTGGTTCAATGAATTGTTCATTATTTTTGACCAGATGTACTGCTAATAAAAATCAATGAGCACAACCTTCAGTAATTTTGTTAAAGAATAACAACAACGAATGCTTTCCATTGAAACGCTTTGTATTGAACTTTAATGAATTTTTTCATTAAAATAACAAATGCATGCATTGAATCAACGCATTTTTACATGAAATCAGTGAATCACTGAGTCTAGGCTTAAATTGAAAAACTAAATTTTCTTAAATTTTGCTAAAGAGTCACCAAGAACTTCACGTCTCAGATGTGGCGGTCCTCGAAACCTAACCTAACCAAGAACTTAATTTTGAAAGTTTTAAGGTTTTTATAATCAGAAATTTATTTAAAACTTTTTTTTTTAATTTGCATAAAAAAAAGGAAAACGCTTATTAATTTTGATAAACAATCACAACAACGAATGCTTTCCATTGAAACACTTTGTATTGAACTTTAATGAATTTTTTCATTAAAATAACGTACGCATGCATTGAATTATCGTATTTTTACATGAAATCAGTGAATCACTGAGTCTAGGCTTAAATTGAAAAACTAAACTTTTTAAAATATCTTTTTTATAATAAGGAATTTATTTGAAATTTTTTTTTTGAATTTGTATGAAAAAATCTTAAAAAATCTCTCAACACTATTTTTTTTAAATTTTTTATTATTATTATTTTTCTATCATTTGTTTTGTATTTCAAATAATCATAAATTTTATTTATTTCTCTATTTTATTTTTTTGCAGGTAAGTGAGCCATTATCATTATTTAGCAAAATTGACAAAAACAAAAACAAAAACAAAAACAAAAACAAAAAGCTTTGGTAAGTTTTATTTATGCATTTCCAAATTTATTACAACGAGTAAAAATGTTTACATTTTTACAAACCGAAAAAATCTTGATTAATTTTGTCTAGCAAATGACTATTTAATCTTTAGAGCAGGAGCAATAATACTATTCTACTTTATTTACAACAAATATACATATTTTGTTTGTTCTTGTTGTTTTTTTTTCTTGTTGTTCAAAACGTAATACGAGTAAATGTATTTGTTTAGTATTTGCGAAATTATCATGATTTCAGTTTGAATGAAATAAATCTTTATTGTTTGAAACAAATACTATTTATTATGATTTGTTGAGTTTAGTTTTGCTCTTCAACATGAAACATAATTCGATCGATTAATTATAATCAGTACAAACTTATCTGTGTATACATAACCACACACATACTCGTACATACACATACACTGTTTTTCCAGTGACTTGGACTGTTCTAGAAATTTACCTTTTGCTAAAACTAAAATTTATTGCACATGACAGTGTTGGTAATGTTTGAACACACCTCGTATATGTACGAGTATATTTTGTAGCCTTAACTCGTATTAAAAATATAAATTTATAGCAAATTTGTGTTGGTTGCCGTAGTTATCTTCATTATTTGCGATGTATGTGACGATGATCGAACAGCACGCGGGGCAGAAACTAAACAATTATAAAATTTTACAACCAACCCACCAGCCAACTAACCGACGAAGCAACCAACAAAAGCAATAAATTCAATTCGAAACAAAATCATTATAAAATGTTTGCAGTTTTAATAAAAACTTCTTGATTATTGTAAACGTTCGATTTATTTGAAAAGTATACGCTCATGTATTTTTGCTTCATTTTTTCCACAAATAAAAAGTGCTTTGTATTTATTTTCGTGCATTTTCGCACATTCGCAAACTCATCAAATTTAAATACAAATATAAATAATACGAGTGAGTGTATGTTGTACGAATTATATTTTCAAATCAATTTTAATTTAAATTGAACTTTTATTTAGTCATTAATTAAAAACTTGACACTTGCTTTTTTTATCAATATTTAAAATTTTATCTTTTTGAAGAAGAAAAGAAATTTATTAAGAAAATATTTGCCCTGAATTTTATCTTTTGTGTTGTTTTGTTTTGTTTTCCTTTCGTTTGTTTTATGGTCAATTAAGAGTTGAATGGAAAAAAGATATTCTATTTGTTTTAATGGAAATAATAAAAATGAATGAATGATAACATGTTTTATAAAAAATTACTATGCAACTCTTAAATAGTATCAACTTGAGATAACTAAATTTAATAATAAGTGTGTATGAATGTGGGTCAATATTATGGATCAATGAAATGGTTTAGGTTTCAGCGAATTGCAAGCAAAAGGCTGTATGAAATAACGCCCTACGAAACAACTTCCAATGAAGTGGGACCTAAATTTCAATTAAGTCCAAAAAAATTTTATTGCCCCTATTATGATTCACAACTGAATCGATAGTTGAGTTGTAGTTGCCAAATTCTTATTACGGACTATAACTCAACTCAACTTCCACTCAGCTGTTCAATAAGTTGTCTTCGTTAATTTATAAATTAATTTATATAAAATTTGCAAAAATATTATCAACACACTTTGAATATACATACATATGCATGTATGTAGCTAATAGTTGATTCAGCTGTCATATTAAGGTTGACAACAACTTAACGAAGACAACGAAAATTAGTTGTAAACCATAATGCAATGAAATAGTTGAGTTGTACATCATAATAGGGGCATATGAAATAAATCGGAAAAAAAGAACGAAATTATTTCCAAAAGTCAAATAAAATAAGTTCCAATTCTAGGAACTAGCTTCATCATGAAATAACTCCCACAAAAAAAAAATAATAATTAAGTCCCATTAAAATAAAACCCAAAAAGTGTGAAATAAATTCAGTTTTTTATGGGCTCATGAGGTATAGAAAACTTCAGTAAATTTTTTGTGATCGTAGACGATTTTCTAAATACACTACAGGAAAAATCTCTAAAAGCCTTAGCTCGCAAAGACGGCCTTGAGTAGTTTCTACTCTGAGGTTTGTTTTCTACATTGCCGTCATAATGTCCATGTGACTTCAAAAAGCGTCCTAACGTCCATGGAAGAGCTTCATAATGTAATTTTTTTTAAGCGAGGGTCTAAAATGTTTGCTACAGCTAGAGGAGTCACATATTCTATGGAACCCATTATTTTTGATATCTCTTGCTGAACCAATTTTTGCTCTTCTTTTGCCACAGGTTCTTGAGCAACAACTGAAGTAATATTGGACATCATGCAGCGGACTAAAGATTCTAAAGAATCAATCTCTGAATAAGCAGACTTATTCACATTGCGAATATGCCCCATCATATTTGTTGTATTTCCATTAGATTTTATTTCCTTTTGACACAGCTTACATTTACTGCCTGTTCGCCGATTTCAAATGTAATTGCTCGAAATAAGAACTTCTTCGATATCGGCGAACGGGCACTTAGATTTCCTACCATCAATTTTTTCATAAAATTTCCAAATTTCGAATTATATCGATGTTTTGACACAATACATCGAGTGTTTTAAAAAAAAATCGATGTTTTTTGTCCATCACTACTATGAGCTTTGTGACACATTTAAATGTGTCAACAACACAAATTTGCACACATAAAAAAATCATGAAGGAATGCGGCAATTCTTCAATAAGCGAAGCTGGGTTAGGATGTCCATCAGACTAGAAAAATCCTTAAGCTAGGCTGAAGTCCCTTAGCGCAGAATATCTTTGGAAAGCGAAGGCACCTTTGTAAAAACTTTGGAGAAGAAAATTAAGACAATTCCCAATAAGGAAAGCTGGGGGTTACTCTGTAGGTAATGAAATTTGTCCCAAAATATATGAAATAAGTCCAAAGATCTTTCCTTAATGTAAGAAGACCCAAAACTAGGTTCTACTGGTCCTTATATCATTTGCAATTTGATTTCTAAGATAAAATAATTCCAAAAAAAACTACGTCCAAAAAAAAAAAAAAATACTTCCAAAATCTATGAAAATTTCTTTGGGATCTTTTTTAATTTTATTTTTGGATGTTATTTCGTTGGGCGTTATTTCATACAGCCCCCTTTGGAAATTGTTGGCAGGCATGTAAAAAATGTCTTATTAGTCAGATTCAATTGTTAACGAAAAGAAACCCAATTAAAACGCAAAAAGGCCAAAAATCGCTAAAATGTTTATAAAAAAAAAAAAACACTACAAACGAAAAAAATGCGGCCAAAAACAAATTTAATAAATTTTCTTAGAGGCTTTTCCTACACGAAAAGAAACCTATAAAAATTAAAAAAAAATCTCTAAAGCCGAAATGAAAAAATCTCGTCGATTTTAAAAATATTTTCTCAAACAGTTGCCAACCGCAAAAAAAAATTACGGAACTTGAAATAAAGTGAAAATCAAAAACAGCTGCAAAACATTAAGATAAAAAACCAATAACATTTTAAAAACGAAAAAAATCGATAAAAGAGTTTCTTTTTTCTTGGCTTACTGGCCAAAACAAAAACAAAAATGAATGTATGAATTTACACTTAACATCACGATAACCTTCGATTGCGTTTGAAAATCGCAGCTTAAAAATTTATTTATTCAATGCTACAGATCACCTTCAACTCTTGCAATTCAAACATACTCGTACATATTTGCTATAGATAATTTTTGTTTGAGAAAAAATTTCACACTTTATTAGAGCCAGTGGGTTTTGGGAACACAAATGCTTAAAAAAATGCCCTGTGTAATTTTACGTTTCAATACGTATTTAACACTTTGGTGTTAATTTTCATAATTTATTTTCAAACATCAACTAGAAAAATATTTGAGTTTTGCTGACGTGATCGATGTGAATGTGTGATCATACACGAGAGTAAATTAAAAAAAAAAAAAATTTAATAAAAAACTGCCGCACAGTGGCTGAAAATCGTTTTTCATTGGCCAAAATTCTGTAACTTTTGAACCGATCAAAAAATTGAACTAATTTTTATTTTAATGGATAGATATTTAGTTCAGTTTGACTCAGTTTTAATTACATTAAAATTGATTGAGGACTTGTTTTTAAGGAATTCTAGGTCAAAGTTGAACTTTTGAATTTTTTTAACTTTTAGAGTGAAATATGGGTTTATTATTTTTTTATTTATTAAAAAATTTAATATATGGAAATTAATAATAATTATAAATATTTTTTGTAATAATGGAGTTGTTTTAATGTTACACTCAAAAAAATTTTTACACAAAAAAAAAAAAGTAAAATCAGCTGGAGATTTTGCTATTATTACAGAAAAATTAAAAATGTTTTTGCTCTCAAAAATGCAAATTTGTTTACACTCAAAGAATAGTTACACTTGAAAAAACGTTAATAATATTATCTAAAAATATTGCTATTACTACAGAAAAATTTATTATTTTTTGTTGTCAAATTTGATCATTTTAAAAAACATATTAAAAATAAAACTTGCAATAAATTTTAATAGCATTTGTAACAATGGTAGGTTCTGTTTATTATTATTTTTTACTCATACTATGTTTTTCGTACTTAAATAACAATGAAAGGCAATTATAATTATTATTCATTTGAGTCAAATATTGATTGCAAATATTCCATATTTTGTTCTGTGCTATTTTTGTTCTTTAGTAGTTTTTTGGCTTCTTCATCTAAATCCCAATGTTCCACTTTCCATTGATTTCGAATACTGGAGATGAACGGATCTGACGTTGCCAATAATATATTAAATAGATCTTCATTTGTTGAATTTCGTTAAATTTTTCTAGTATTGTGCTTTCTATAAAATCTGTAATCCTTCGCTGCAGTTGCCCATTAATGATTTGCGTGGTCTTCCAGCCATATCTTGCTTTGCTGTTTCTGCAGCGACAGTAAGTTGGCCTTCTAACCAGTTTGCACTTTTTATATAAAAGTTTTGTTTTTTTAGTGCTTTGACGAAATTAGATAATTGCTCTTGCATTTCGGTGCTACACGAATTTAATTTTAATTTTATTTTAACGTAACTAAGAACATCTTCCTGGTTTTTGTTTCTAAAATACTCTTCGGCCAGTTCTTTATAACTGAAGCTCTCCATATTTTTCTGACTATTTTTATTTGCGTCTGTTATGTCTTATCCGTACACTTAAAGGATTAACTCATTACTGAGTAATCCCTTATCGAATCCGTAGTTTTATACATTTTTAGATACATGTTATTCACACATTGATCTTTAATTTCATAGCAGGTAGTGCTTAAATTGAACAAAACTGCACATGTTATCCAGACCTCAATATCAGGTAAAACTGATTAGTATCTCGCCAATATGGGGTTGTTTTTTATCTTTAGTGGTTTAGTGTCGCGATTATTGTTATAAAATTGTTTATGACTTTGGTTGACCCTAACATTTGATAACAGGTAAATTTCGAAAGAGCTCATATGTTTACTGTAGAACCTATTGTGAGAATTTTATGGCTTATTTTTTGCTGATCAAAACAAAGCCATTAAACCCTTTCGGAGGTATTATATTTAATTCTTTTAGTTTTACGTAGTCTAAAGTAAAAAAACATAAACTTTTAGGCAAAAAAGGGAAAATTTAATACACCATTGCATTGTGCCAGTTAAAATTTTTAAGACTTTGCCATCTATTAGAGTCATATGAAGATCATATGATACGACAACCTTTCTCTCATTCAAAATTTCTCCAACAAACGGCATCAACTTTCTTTTTGCGTGTCCAAATTTTCTTTTTCCTTAAGAATGTGTTTTTTGCTCTCCTTGACGAATTCCATTTTTAAAGGCCTACAAAATCTCACAGATTGTGGAGTTTGATTTATCCACAGTACTGTGCCGAAGTTATCCACTAGTTTAAGTGGTATGACTGTTGTGACAAAGAAAGACTGATCAAAAGAAGCCGGCTCGCTTGCTTCGAATCTCTGTTTGTACATGCTTTGTCCAGTCGATCCGTCAAATCCGTAGCTCACAATTAATTTGGCATTCGTAAGTTAATAAAAAGATCTTCTTGCAAGAGTAAGATTCGGCTGGCAGTATGGTTTAACAGTTCTTGCAAGCAAACCACAGCCATAGTTTCTGTAGCTGCTCTTCCCGTGGGCCTCAATTGCAATTTAGCTTTCTGAATTTTATAGTAGCTCGGGTATATATCACAATTTTGTTTTTTGTTTAGAGCTTTCATTGCATTATATTGTTTTTTGCTTAATGAGTTATCAAGCAAAAATTCCAAAGCTTCGTTTTGGGTTAGAGGTATAGGTTCCTGCAAAAACAGTTTTTTTTTAATACCACTAGATCCGCTCGGAGTGACCAAGCAATTCTTCAACACAAATGCTGTAACCTTTTTATTTGATTTCCTAGCTGAAACTATTGCTGCATGCATAAGAAGGCTTGTGTCGTTTTCTTGGGTATCTGCCAGTTCGGTTGCTAACTTTCTTTTAAGGCGTGGTCCTGCTGCCTCATATGTTAGAGGTGGACGTAATAAACATAATAAAATATGCTCGGGTGCCATATCCTTTTTGCTGTCCAAAATAATCGTCATGTTCAACGAAAGCCAATTAGAGTGTTTTACCTTAAAGTTGGAGACAGTTCTATTGCATTTAGGTAAGTTTTTCTTGATGAAGCGAGTAAAATTGCTGACTTTTTTCTTTACAGAACCTTTTGTGTCTATGCTCATAGTTTCAGAGTTAAGCTGTTCAAAAATCCAGTTTAAATTGCATCTTCATTTCGATTGTTGTCTAGCCACACATTGAACAGGGTAGCATGACTGAACTCAAATGTACCTAAAAATCCACAAATTTATGGAAAACGGGCAAAATTGGGCATAAACTGTTAATAACACGTTATAATGTACACTTTAAAGTATATTTTAGCATAATTAAATTTTGGCCAAAATTGGGCGAAAGTTAGTTTTTACTCCACTACACTCTGGACTATAAACTGGTGTTTTGGTTAATTTTTTCTCTTTCTTAGGACTTCACAAAAAACAATTCACAAAAACATTTAACAAATAAAAAGCAATTGTAATTAGTTTTTAATAATATACATACATTTATCTTTATTTTCCATATTTGTCAAATTTTTTTTTGTTTACCGGCAGTCGCTTTCGGTTATTATAAAGCTGAGCTAACTTTTTCTGCTTTTTTGTGAAACCCAACAGCTGACGTATAGATTGGACTTTGTACCACTTCAAAAAAAGTTCAGGGTTACCATCAAATAACTTTTATTTACTGAAATGTTGTACCTAGGGTATGCACTTTAAGAAAATATAGTTAAAATTAACAAATATTTTCATGAAAATTTCGACTTTATGCCAAAAATTTTGCGATCCAGTCCAGAGTGCATTGTATACGAGTACTTATAGGGCTGTTTAAATTAATTTGAATTTTTTTTTAGAGTAATTTAATTAAAATGAAAAAAGTGTTCTACCCACGGGTCGTCACGGGTGCAAAAGTATATATAGCGTTAAAGAGGACACTTTCACCTTTCTCCTGGTGGTATACGTTTCTGTTCCCCTTTGTTCCCTAGAAGTTCTATTCCACTAAAGTTTAAATTTGAGAAAAATATAGTAGTTTCATAAATATTTCGTAACGCCCCTAATATTAAACGCTAGAGCTGTGACCACTTACAACAACTAAAGACTATAATCCTACCAACATTATAAAAAAGACCGCAGGCCATTATCGATGATAGCTTGCGAGTAGTAGCCATTTATTTTTGATAAAAAACAAAAGAAAAACACCTTTTTCTGAAATTAAAAAAAAACAGTTTGGTTTGACAGCATGCCACGCCCACAATTATCAATAGTTTAACCTAATTTTTTGGCTACCTTAATCTGTATATATTAGCTACAAAAAGGCGTAAAAATTTAAAAAATCGGTGACGAAAAAAATAGACTTTTGGCCAATGAAAAACGATTTTCAGCCACTGTGTGCCGGTCTAATAGAAGCTTATCACTCACTCGCTCACTACACGTTCATTTTAAAGAGATCATAAATAAAAGTACACACACTCCATTATAATTTAATACAATAAACAATACAACATTTTTTCTTACTTTCAACTAACAATACTTTTCTGTATTGTTAGATTACAACAAATTGGAGAAAAAAAAAATACAAAAATTAAATAAATAAAAATGTAAACAATATAAAAGATGAAAGGTTTATTTTTTGCAACCACTTAACTTTTCCACTTTAGTTACTTGCAACACAAAAAAAAAAAAAAAAAATAAAACAACTCGACAGAACTAATTGAAGAATAATGGGCCTCCTTTACAAAAAAAAAAATGAAAACTGGGTGCAGCCGACAGACAACGGCTCATGACTCTTTCTGTATCTGTTTTGTAGCCGAACGGCATAGTTCACAAGTTAATATTTTCATCATAACATTTTGGTTGGCCATTGATTTTCCATCCAAAGAAAGTAAAATATAGAAAGAATAACAAATATTGCAGGCAATTATTTTGTTAGCAACAAATGCTCATTCATAATCATAATAAATAGTGATTTGAATTGAATTGAACAGCAACAACAGAAGCACATTGGAATAATACAACAGCAGCAGGGGCAGCAAGAGCAAGAGCAACATCAACGTCAACATCTATTTAAACTAACAAGAAAACAATCAAACTCTCATCGATGAAACTCCCAACCATTAATTTACAAGCAATCTTTTCTCTGCTGTATTCATTCTTAGAGTTTGTCGTAAAGACACAGACAGACTAACTGACAGCCACTTAATTCAAGTCTGTCGGTCGGTCGGTCGAGATCAGTAGCAAAACAAAGTCGATTCATTCAGGCATTCCAACTTGTATCGAATCGAACGATAACACGATGCGGACTGGTATCGTGTCAAATGAAATGAAATTTAAAAACTTAAATGAAAAATGAAGAAGAAAATAATGCAATCAAAGAAGCATCGTATCGCAGATCCAAATGAAGGCGGCATATTATGTGGTGTATTAATTATGAACAATTGCAGTTGCAAGCAAGCCATACAACAAAACCAAAAAAATCATAAAAACCTAAAAAGATTACGGTTCATACATTTACACACTCTACGGTTGTTGTTTGGTTGTCTGATTACATGCAAAAAGATAAAAAAAGAGAGAGAAAAAAAAAACCAAAGATAGAAAGAAACACACAATTCATCGGTAGTGTAAATGCAGCAGACAAACAGAGAGTTGGCCATCCCGTCATTCTATTCAATTCAATTCAATTCATTTTATTTATTTATTGTTCAAATCTTGTTGCATTTACATTTTGGAACAAAGATGTGAAAGATAGTATATATTTTCTTGTTGTTGTTACTGCTGCTGTTGCTGTTGCATTTATCATTTGCAAAGTTGCCAACAGAATAACAGAAATGAAAAAAAAAAAAAAAAATAATTGCAGACAGTGTGGCTGGTTGTTTGGCTGCTGGAAATAGTGACACACATTTTTTTAGAGTTTTAACCAAACAAAGTTTTTAACTGATTCTGAGTTGCAAGCGGCGAAAAAAAAGAAAAGAAAAAATTCATCTGTTGTAGACGATTTAGAGATAAAAAAAAAAATAATTTCCAAATCACTGTTAAGCTTTGTTTTTGCTTTTGTTTCGTAAAAATTTGCCGCTAACAGTTTGTAACTTGAATTGGAGAAATTTTTGTTCTTTTTATAAATACACAAGGAATGGGGTCAGAGGGCGGCTTATCAGATTGCCAGAGACTGTACGACTTAGAAATCATCGGTAAAATCAGATTAAACAAATCGGCTTTTATTAAACGATGATCGGAACAACGATATCGTCAATGATTTTGACAAATATTATCAATATAACGACAAATGACATCAATTTGATGCCAAGCTTTATTATAGTGTCATATTTAAGTGGCACCAATGCAAAGACTGCCACACTATGAATTTGATGCCACTTTTTCTGCACCCACAGAACAGCGCACGAACGACACCTTGATTTTATATCGATGACACTTTTTCATGATATGGCAGTCGTTTCGACAGCAGAAAAAAAATTATGTTAATAGTCGCATTTTCAACATTAACGTAGCGAATGTAGTTAGTAAAAGCACAGTGCATGGCATAGGTAGGGGCATCCCCTGAGGACTGAGCAACCGATTGACGAATTACTGATATATTGTAAAAATTTACTGTTTTTCGAAACTAAAATTAATCGCTAAAACGAAAAAAAAGAAACTATTAAATAAATAAAAATCACCAAATGTGGAAAAATCGCTAAAGATTTTTTATCAGAACGTAAAAAAAATCACCCAAATCTCTAAAAATCGTCAAAAAGAAAAAAAAAAAAAATAAACGACAAAAAATCACAATACCGCCCAATATAGTCCTATGGAATCCAGTTATGGGGAACCACCTCAGCATCGAATGTAGAAAAAATTCAAAGGCGACAGAATAAAATTCTACGTACAATAACAGCAGCCCCCTGGTATATCCGAAACCAGCGAATTCACAAAGGTCTTGATGTTCCGTTGGTGAAGACAGTATTTTCAAAACACGCTAAAAAATATACAAAAAACTTGAGTTGCACCCAAATGTACTTGCACGCAAAATTCTACATTATAGAGGCCACACCCGGCTGAAAAGGAGGGATACTCTTTTTCTCAGCCGAACACGAGAGATGTAAAGCTACAAAAATTAACCGCTGAAACTAATAAATTTTGTTTAGCATTGGCTAAACATATATTAATCTTTATTTTTATTTTTTAGATGTAAGATTTGAACAACTTATTGATGTTTCAATTTATAATTGAAGATTCAATAAATAATGTAATTATCAAAAAAAAAAAAAAAAAAAAAAATCAGTGACCACAGGTGGTCACATTGTCCGAAATTGTCAAAATACAAATGTCCACCGTTGGGGCACGTGGGGCTCAATTAGCGTGGACGAAACTAAAAACCACATAAGCGACTTGAGCTCGACAAGTCCTTCCAAATTAAAAAGGGATTATAAGAAATTCATTTACAAACAAACATTTTTCAATTCTAATCATTTTGCTTTATTTTCTTTTTCATCTTTGTCCTTCAACAAATGTTGCGGGTAAAAAAAAGAACAATTCCTATTTTGTTTTTTGTTGATTACTTTTATTTTTTTTTCTTTTTCTCTTATTTCGCAAAATCCAATAATTTTATTTTTGGCCTGCATCTGGCCAAGCCAGAGACAACGCCACCACTATTGGATCCGTATGATGCATCAGGGGAATCTGTTTGTATGAAAGTTAAAGCGGCTCCTTTTTTCGTTTGTAACCAAAAAGGAAATGATTTGTTTCACTAACTGCATTAAAGAGGACAAAAAGTTCATTGTTTGTGTGTTTTTTTTCCTTCATTTTAGTTTCTGTGTGCTGTAAGACCAAACAATTTCATCCGCTTTACTTTTTTCCTTTCTTTATTTTTTCAAACAACAATTGTTGTTTCTTGTTAAAGCTTTTCTATTTGTTTGTTCTTGTTGTTGTTGTTGTTGTTGTACTCGTATTAAGGTCTTCCGCTTGTTGCTCTCAGTTTTCTTCTCACTCTTTAAAGCAGCAAAAAAGAAAAAAGAGGAAATTTTCTTAACTTGACACAGTAACCAACCTAAGCGATTTTAAAGTCTACATTTTCCCACTTGTTTTTTTATGTTTTTTTTTGTTTTGGGTTTATAATTTTGAAAAAATATGATGTGAATTTACTCGTACAGTTTCTCAAACATGGCAACAAGAATAAAGACAGTAGAAGGCCTTTTATGCATTAAATGGCAATTTTGAGAAAATGGAAACGAAAAACAGAAAAAATAAAAAAAAAGTGGATAAAGAGCCTGTGAAAGGTTAAAATGTTGAGAGAGGTTTAAGGCTTTGCTGTAAAATAATTCATTTAAAGAAAAACTTCATTCAACATTAAAACTATAATTTATTGAACATTTTACGAAAGTAGATGATGTTTATAAACGATGATAAAACATACTTTGGAAATGTATTTAATTAGTTTAGTGAAAGAAAGAAGTCGTTTTTATGTGTTGAAAAATATTTTATTGATTTTATGAAATTATTAAACATTTATCTAAGCTTTTTTAAGGGTTTTTTTCAAACATTTTGTGCAGACCTAAAGGGGCGTCGCGTAAACTAACAAAAAATTGTTATTACAAGTCCTCACAATACTAGTGAAATTTCATTAATATTATGAAACATTTCATTAATATTATGAAATATTTCATTAAATTAATGAAAACACATTTATGAAATCGTTTAATTAGATTTAAAAAGAAAAGCATATTTTTAGCATATTTTTTCTTGTAAATTATTGCAACCAATAATAAATTTTAATGGGTTCATAATTAACACCAGCCATAAATTTGTCTTGACAATAAACAAAAAAAAGTGTGACACTAAGCGACAAAGTTAAAAAATAATCAGTATCTCATTTATCTTTCAATTATCTCTGTCTTAAATTTGCAATCGTTTTTTTTTTTCGCTAAAATTGGCAGACAACTGGCGACATTAAAGGAATTGACTGACTGGCTGGCTGACTAACAACTGGTTTCATTGTACGTGTATCACTTTAAATAAAACTGTTCCTAAAACTGTTAATTCCGCTTTTGATTGTTCAAAACTGATTTCATATTATTTTTATCCAGATTTTTGTTTGTTTTTTAATTTAAAAATTGTCACACCAAAGAGGCACGCAACAATTTAAATTAGGCTCTTGAGTCAGTTAAAGCGAAAAAAAAACAAACAAAAAATACAAAAAAAAAAAAAACAAATAGACTTTAGCAGTACGAATATGCTGTCACAGCAATACACGCGCGCGTTGTATTTTTTTTTTAGAAATTGTGAATCAATGACTTAATAAAATTAAACATTTAATCATGTATTTAGTTTAACAATATTTTTGTATATTTTGTTGTTGGCTTATACTGCAACTTACGTAATTAAATGATAGAAATCATGTTGTCATTAGGACAAAAAAAAATTAAAAATTAAAATTTATTTAGCTGTTCGTTAGTTCGTTCATAGTTTGTAACTAATAAATCATATGAGTGTGTGTCTGAGTCTATTGTACACACGTACAATAGATATCAACTTAATCTCCTTGTTGATTTTTAGTTTTTAATACATTTTGCTGTGCCTGAATACTTTTAGACTTTTCTGGTTTGGTGGCATGCGCTTAAAACATAATTTTGCTGACGGTTACAAAAATTATTAATTAGATTTTTTTTTAGTAATTTTGTTTGTAAGCAAAAATTTTTTTGCAAAAATTTCTGTGTTTGAATATTATTTTGTTAAACAATCACGTTTTAACAATTGAATCTGTCACCTAAAGTTATGAATTTCGAAATAATTTTGATTTAAAACTAATTTGCTTGCCTTGTTTTTTTTTGTTTTTTGTTTTTCTTTAATCGCAATTCACCTGAAAATGATTGAAACTAATTTTAATTATTTATAAAATAATTTAAATAAACCATAAATTATGTATCGTTGAAAATCAACTTGTAAAAATTTATAAATTTGTAATAATTTTTTTTTTAAATCAAGAGTTTAATGAAAAGTTTGAGTTCCTTGTCTGCAAAGTGAAGTGGGGAAAAACTATTTTCGGCAAAAACTGAAAATCAACAGAAGAAATGATAAACACGAAAATTTTGCAGACCCAGTTCCTTCCTTATTATGAATGCTTCAGACCACAATAAGTCGCAGTGATAAATGTCAACGATGTATGAAATTAAAGAACTTTTAATTTGCAAATAGCGCAGTTTGTTAAAACATTCCAAAAAAAAGTACGTTTTGTTTAAAAAAATGTGCTCTTGAATGTTTTTTTTGCATCATGATCACTCACGCTCGCTCAAGCGACAATCATGCATGATTCGAGAAAATCACGACATTTTCCCATCTCTAGTTATTATGAAACAAACAAAAATAAACTTCTATAGGAAGGGAAGAAATATTAGATTTATTCCAATAGAACATAGCCAAATTAATGCAAATACATGAAAATAATTTAAAAAAAATATATGTATATTAAGACAAGTAAGAGTGATATATTCGGCTGTGCCGAATCTTATATACCCTTCACCAAAGCATAAATATGTGATTCACTGAATATAATACAGGCTTTCCTTTCCCCTATAAATATGACATTTTAGGTTTAAACTGCATACTTGAACACACATTCATATATTCTTCAGTGGTATATAAAAGGTTTTCCAATAGGGATGATATTATTTTGAAGTGACGTTTCGGCCATTTGTAATATTTCCTGATCAGTCATTTTTTTCATTGTATTCAGTAGTGTTTACAATTTCATCATGGAGAGATAAACGAAAGAACAACGTTTACAAGTTATTCAGTTTTATTATCAAAATAATCGTTCTCCAATTGCAACTTTTCGTGCGCTTTTGCCATTTTATGGTCGTAATAATCGTCCAAGTGTGCTCGCTATTCGTCGAATTGTTGAAAATTTTGTGATTACATTTTCTTTACCTGATGTTCAAGTGCCAATAAGACAAAGAACCGCTCGAAGTAATGCAAATATTGCTGCCGTTCAGGAAAGTGTTGCTGAAGACCGCAATTTATCGATTCCAAGATTCTCAAACAACAACGCATTAGAGAAAGGATTTGGGTTTGCATCCGTATAAAATTGGAGGAAGTTGATCTTGAGAACATTTGGTTCCAACAAGACGGAGCTACGTGTCACATAGCAAATGCAACAAATGGATTTTGAGAAAGGATTTGGGTTTGCATCCGTATAAAATTGTTCTCACTCAAGAACTAAAGCCATTGGTCCACCGTAAACGTGGTGAATTTGCTGATTTCGCCACACAGAAAATGCAACAATTGAATTATTGCGAGAAAAGTTTGGAGATCCGATTATTTCAAGAAATTGTGATATTGAATGACCTCCAAGAAGTTGTGCTTTAACACCATTAGACTACTTCTTGCTGGGGTTATTTGAAGTCATTGGTGTTTCGAAATAAACTAGACTCTCTTCAACCTTTACAAGTCAATATTGAACGTGCCATTCATGACATACGACTTGATTTAGTGGAAAAAGTGCTCGAAAATTGGGTTCATTGAATTCGTTCCTGCAGAAGAAGTCGTGGAGGCCATTTGAATGACGTTTTATTTAAAACTTAATTGGATAGATTGTACTTCACATTAAATAAAAAACTTTTGAATTCCCTTAACAATAAGTGTGTGTGTTTTTTTTTTAAAGTCATATCAGTCTTATTGGAAAACCTTCTACATATGTAGAAAAAAATACAGACTGCTTAAAATATTTTAAAATTTTCCATCCATCAGTAAACGATAAAGTTATATTTAATAATAAAGTTATTATTAAAGGTTCGGTCACATCTGGCAAGAATTTTCCCTAAAAAGCGTAACCACTAAATACCAATGAAAAACTTTTTGATTTATGCATTTATTTATTAAGTTAAACAGCATCTAATAAGATTCTATTCTATTCTATTCTATTCTATTCTATTCTATTCTATTCTATTCTATTCTATTCTATTCTATTCTATTGTATTCTATTCTATTCTATTCTATTCTATTCTATTCTATTCTATTCTATTCTATTCTATTCTATTCTATTCTATTCTATTCTATTCTATTCTATTCTATTCTATTCTATTCTATTCTATTCTATTCTATTCTATTCTATTCTATTCTATTCTATTCTATTCTATTCTATTCTATTCTATTCTATTCTATTCTATTCTATTCTATTCTATTCTATTCTATTCTATTCTATTCTATTCTATTCTATTCTATTCTATTCTATTCTATTCTATTCTATTCTATTCTATTCTATTCTATTCTATTCTATTCTATTCTATTCTATTCTATTCTATTCTATTCTATTCTATTCTATTCTATTCTATTCTATTCTATTCTATTCTATTCTATTCTATTCTATTCTATTCTATTCTATTCTATTCTATTCTATTCTATTCTATTCTATTCTATTCTATTCTATTCTATTCTATTCTATTCTATTCTATTCTATTCTATTCTATTCTATTCTATTCTATTCTATTCTATTCTATTCTATTCTATTCTATTCTATTCTATTCTATTCTATTCTATTCTATTCTATTCTATTCTATTCTATTCTATTCTATTCTATTCTATTCTATTCTATTCTATTCTATTCTATTCTATTCTATTCTATTCTATTCTATTCTATTCTATTCTATTCTATTCTATTCTATTCTATTCTATTCTATTCTATTCTATTCTATTCTATTCTATTCTATTCTATTCTATTCTATTCTATTCTATTCTATTCTATTCTATTCTATTCTATTCTATTCTATTCTATTCTATTCTATTCTATTCTATTCTATTCTATTCTATTCTATTCTATTCTATTCTATTCTATTCTATTCTATTCTATTCTATTCTATTCTATTCTATTCTATTCTATTCTATTCTATTCTATTCTATTCTATTCTATTCTATTCTATTCTATTCTATTCTATTCTATTCTATTCTATTCTATTCTATTCTATTCTATTCTATTCTATTCTATTCTATTCTATTCTATTCTATTCTATTCTATTCTATTCTATTCTATTCTATTCTATTCTATTCTATTCTATTCTATTCTATTCTATTCTATTCTATTCTATTCTATTCTATTCTATTCTATTCTATTCTATTCTATTCTATTCTATTCTATTCTATTCTATTCTATTCTATTCTATTCTATTCTATTCTATTCTATTCTATTCTATTCTATTCTATTCTATTCTATTCTATTCTATTCTATTCTATTCTATTCTATTCTATTCTATTCTATTCTATTCTATTCTATTCTATTCTATTCTATTCTATTCTATTCTATTCTATTCTATTCTATTCTATTCTATTCTATTCTATTCTATTCTATTCTATTCTATTCTATTCTATTCTATTCTATTCTATTCTATTCTATTCTATTCTATTCTATTCTATTCTATTCTATTCTATTCTAAGAGTTAAAGCACGTCAAACCATCACGAAAAATGGCATTTTCGGCATCATCACCTACGATTTCAATGAAATTCAACACAAATGTCATACACTATAAGAGTATAATTAAACAAAAAAAATTTGACTCCAGATTCTTTCGGGTTCCGAAATATGACGTCATAAAAGTTGTAAAAAATGTTAAAAAATCAGAAAAGTCTCCTTACAAAAAGCGATAGAACTTTTGAACTATGCAAGATAATTTCGTTTTTTTGGTATCGTTTTAAAGGTGAAAGTGCACCCTTTAAAATTATATGCGTATTGTGTTTTTTTAAGAAGAGGTCAAAGGTCATTTTTTGGGGTCTTGAGTTCAAGGGTTCATATATGAAAAAGTATAATTTTCTTAAAATTCTTAAAAAAATATATGTCAAGTATTAGACCCTCTTCTACATTTGCAGAAAATTTAAAGGTGGACACTCGATTGGTGTCAGAGTTATAGACCAGAAACTGATCCTAAGTATGTTTTGTTTTCATACAAGACAAACCTTTTATGTTGGATTTTTAATATGACAATTTTTTTTTTGCATACATGAATTTTCAGCTTAAAGAATATATTGTTGCATTATTTAGACAGTTCGATTTCAGCACGTGACCTAGAAAGAATAGCTAAATCAGACAAAATTAAAAATTGTATAGTTATTTTGTACCTTAGTTTTCTGAAACCAAAGGCCCTATCTACACTTTACACATTTTTACTATATATTAATTTATTTTAATATTGCATCACAGAAAGTAAATTAAAATAATTCATTTTTTTGATAAAATGCCTTAAGCAATTTCTTAACAATTTCTTCAACGGTCAAATATATCAGTTTTTTTTTTTTTTCAATGTTGCCCATACAAACGATCACTTAAGTATTTTTGCGTTCATCAAATAAACGCTTTTGTAGATAGGGCCTTTAATTTTTCGTTAATAAAATCGCTAATTTTGGTCAGACAAGTCTAAATTTTTTTGCGGTTGTGTATTTTGATGCAATGCATCATAATCAACCAAAAACACCGATTTTGAATTTTTTGTTAGTTAGGGCCGTTTGCGTTTTAACTGACGAAATATATCTTCATTTATTTTGTATATATAATTCAATATCAGAACGGATATTTTATTTTTGCTGATTTTCAATACGAATTATCTTAAGAAAAATCCTTACATTTCAGTCCAAGACTCAAGTCTCTAGCTCTTCTAGTGTCTTCGGAAAATCGATTTCACGTACGGACAGACGGATAGACGGACAGACGGACATGGCTCATTTAACTTCCCTTTCTATAAGTATTCAGAATATATATACTATATTGACCTCATATAAATATTGTGGAAATTACACACGTAATGACAAACCTATAAATCGTTAGCTGAAATCCAAAACCACGTATCTAACAATTTTTATTATTTTTCAGTAGAAACAAAATATTTTATATGTTACGTACTTTCGGTTTTCGCTTATAAAATGTCTAATTTTTATTATATGAGAGTAAAAATTGGTACGGGCATAGATATTGAAGATATGCATTATAACCAAGCAAAAAACCGATTTCTCTTTTTTTTTTTGTTAGCTACGTAGTTTTGCATTTTAGCTACCGTAATACGCTTACCATTTTTGGTGAAGGGTAAAAAAAAGCACGTTTTGCTTTGAGAATCCTCATTTGTAGTGCTAACGCAGACTATACTCATGGTATAAACCTTTAAAGAAACCTAAACTTCTTAAAAAGAAATATTATTGGTTTTAAGATTTATATCGCAGAGAGAATTATTGTATTAGCTGCTGTTTTCACATGACGAACGAATGACGTGAGTGCAAAATTTTTATGAAAATTACTCGTTATTTTTTTTAAATGATTTCCAAAGGAAATAAAGAACTGTTTAATAAATTAAATAATTGTTTATAAATTTTCTATAAAATTCCCTTTTAATTTATTACTTTTGCCATTTCTTAATTTTACTTTCATGAAGCTTCTCACAGTGACTCCACTTATCCACTGATCTCATCTACGGTGTAGAGTTCTTTTGTGCAATGAATTTTTTTTCGCGCGTTTTAACATCGAAATTGGAAACTTAGTGTGAAAATTGCTATTGAAAAACAAAAACAAAATGTTTTCATTTTCCCTTCTTGCTTTTTATAAAATTTTTCCAACCAAAATTTTCACTTTTCAACTAAAAATAAAGTATCACTCGCAACTTAATCATCAGGTTGATGTTGCTTTGTAGTGATGTTACGTATCAGAAAGTGTCTGTAGGATTAAGTCTGTGTTCAGACGATGCAAGTCTTATTTTTAAGCTTATTAGCTTTTAGGAGAGATAGACAGGGGGAAAAGAAACGAGTACACCCTCTCATGTACTCATGAAATTCGTTTCGTTGTCTTATTCGTAGTGTTAAGTAGGTATACATACATACATATATTCATACAAAATAAGCAATAAGACGAGTGCTGTGTGAACGCCAATGAAAGTTCAAAGAAGAAATCTTGATAAGTTTTGCAATAACACTTGGATAGTGTGAACACAGGCTAACTAAATAAATGAGTATGTATAAATGTGTGTGTGTATGTTTCTTAGTGTTGTCTGCTATGACTCTCCGTTTTTCTTTGTCTATTTTGTAATCTTCAGGTGTTTCCTTTTTTTTGTTTTTCTTTCCTTTTGTTTTTCTCTTGTCCCATGTAAAATGGAATGAAAATATTGAAATGAAAGTTGTATGCAGGATTTTATTGCACTTGACTATATATCCTGTTTATTTCAAAGTTTCTATTCTCTAATTGTTTTATGTTTTATCCGGAAATATAAAAGATTTGATTTTATCACGGCAACTGTGTCTTCATTGGAAATGTTTTGTGTAATAGAAATTCTTTAAGAAAAAATAACTTAAAAAAAAGAACAAAATGAATTTTACATTCAGGCAGGAAACATAAGAACGGATCTCTAATTCAATCTTTGCAACAGCTCATAATTGGTTGGCCTTTAAAGAAGGATCAGAGATGAGACTTATGCTCACTTTCTTAATAAGTTTGATCGCAAGTGCGTAAATCTATTCAAATTAAAAAAAACAACACTTTTTCCCCTCACCAGCAATTTGAGATTTCTTGTTTCATATGATGTTTTATTAATTATAAGTGCTTGTTCTATTCTATACTAAATTTTAATATTGATCCATTTAGAGTGATTCGAATTATTGTGGGCGTTCTGTTCGATTTGTTTTGTTTTGTTGTGTTTTTTTTTTTTCAAACTAAAAGTTCTGGTTCAGAAAAAAAGAAGAAAAAATATACAAAAGCTACTCAATGAACCTCAAGTACATTTGTATTGTTTTCAATTTACAGCAAATATTGAATTAGTTTTGTTTTTAATTAATTTAAATTTGCAAAAAAAAAAATGAAATACATCAACTTTATTGACTTGTTCGAGAGTGTATTGTGTTTGTGTGTGTGTGTGTGTGTGTGTGTAAATATTTGACCAGTCAATGGAAATTCATGATGGCGATGACGATGATGATTATAAGTTCTTGAAACAATGCGTAACTACTGCAGGTTACTTCAGAAAACAATAAAACGTTGAGAAAAACAATGGTTTGGTTTCTATTGTCTCGATTTTATTTCTAAATAATTATTCAGTTTGTCCTGAAGAGTGTTTCTGAAGTTAAACTGTTTCAAGTAATTTAAAAATTTTACACAAAATATTATTAATATTTTTAGAAAATTTCTCTTATTAGCAAATTGGGTGGCTGGTATGGTATATTTTTGCGACGTTTTTTCTAGAAATTAATTTATGAATCCTAATAAATTTGCAATAAAAATTTTTTTTAGGTCTACTGATTGATGGTTCCGGCAGACATTTACCTGCCGTAGATCAGTTTAAGTTTAAAATTAGTAACCTGTTCCGCATATCGGCTAAATAACCATCCCATTTTTCATACACAGTTGTGAAATTTCACTTAAATCGGACCGATATATTCGAAAATTCGTATAGAAAAACGAATACATCGAGATCATATTTTAGTGAATGATTTTTTTAAAAATATGCTCTTCATTATTAATTAACTTTATCTTGAAAAAAATTATAATGTTTTCGCTCTTTTCTCCACCTCAATTTTTTTTGTCGTATTTGAACATCAATGCGTATGATTAATATGAAAAGAGAAATTATGTTGAAATTATAATGAAGGCGTATGAATAATTAAATTCCACTTGCACAAATAAATATTACTAATACGTTTTTATGAATCTTTTTATACCCTTCCCAAAAATTATAAGGGTATTTCTAGGTTTGTCATTACATGTGTAATTTCCACAATATTTATATGAGGTCCATATAGTATATACATTCTGAATACTTATAGATAGGGAAGTTGAATGAGCCATGTCCGTCTGTCCGTCTGTCTGTACGTGAAATCGATTTTCCGAAGACACTAGAAGAGCTAGAGACTTGAGTCTTGGACTGAAATGTAAGGATTTTACTTAAGATGCTTCGTATTGAAAAATCAGCAAAAATAAAATATCGGTTCTGATATTGAATTATATATAGAAAGAAATGATGTAAAAGATATATACATAAGTATGTATATATAACCCTTTCAGAAATAAATTTATAAATACTTTAGGTGCCCCAGTGTTGAATATGGAATCATGTGATTATAATTCAACGCACGAACCATCGTGCTACTGCGGCTTGTTAGTGTTGTGTGTATATTAACTTAATAATAACTTTTTTTTCGTACAAACCCCCTTTTCGTTCACTGTTGATGGAAAATTGTAAAATATTTTAAACAGTTTGTATTTTTTTGTACACAAGTATATATCACTGAAGAAAATATGAAAGTGTGTTCAAGTATGCAGTTTAAAGCATCTTTTTATATTGTGTGAAATGTCACATTTATGCTTTGGTGAAGGGTATATAAGAATATAGCACTCTTGCTTGTTTTATTTGTGTTTAATTGTATGCCTTACTTGAGGATATTTATATAATTCTGTGTGCGACTAAATTAATTATTTTGTTTTAATGTTCAAAATAAAAAAACAACATGCTTTGTGCTTCTAGGCAGGACTCTACACAAATTGCATAAAATACTACACGTACTCTTGTATTCGAATCTAATCGTAGAACTTGTGGCTGCTCATAAGCATTAAAAGTAGTTTAAGAAAATATTTGCTACTTAATACTTTAGCTGCTCTAATGACGGCATCATATAAATTTTAAATTCAATTTTGTTTCAACGACTGACTTCAGTATCAAGTGGATAATGCATTTAATTTAGTTTCCTGGTAAATGGATGGCAAATCAATATAATTGTCATCTTATCGTAATCCTTAAATAGGGATGGAATTATAAAACATATACCACCACACACACACACACACCCACAGACGCACACATTGAAAACTCTTCACTGTGTTTGTTTTTAATTTAATTTTCAATTACCTTTTAATTTTATTTCTTGTATTTTGGTTGAATATTTTCTACGTATTAATAATTTTCCATTCGTATACTTTTATTTCCGTTTCCTATTGCATCACGCGATATATATTGCGAACTAATCGCAACTTTTTTTCTCTTGTTATTCTTTCTTTCTTTTGTTTTGTTTTTTAATTGAATTTGTAATTAATTTCAGTTAAAAAGTTAAAATAAGCTTATGGGAACAATCATCAAGTCATGAGAAAAGTTTTACTTTAAATTTTTCTAAATATTAATGGCAGTTAAACAAAAACAATAAAAAAAAAAGTTTTATTTAATCTCAACTCTTTGTTTGAATTTTTAAATGATAATGATTTGATTTGGACTTTTATATTTTCATTTAGAATAAATGTATCAAAACAATGGAAAAATTTTTAATTAACAACTGAAGTAAACTTTAGAAATTAGTTTTTATTTTAATATATTTTGAACGTTTTTGTTTTTGTAACTTTTACATGTCGTTGTCCGTTGTGGATGTTAATTGATGTTATGATATGACTCAATGCTTGTTTCTAAATCAAACCTTGAGGTACTTGGCAGTATAGTCATTTCTTTAATGCCGTTTAAATAGCAGCACACAGAAAAAAGATTGGTTGGAAAACGGTTGAGGCAATAGAATAGAATCGGTAGGCTACCGCTACAAATATTCTATGGATCCAACTAATATTCAATGATCATAACCATAATATCACAAGTGTAACAAACATACGGTTGGTTGTGACAATTCCTAATTTGGTTGGGTCAACCGAATGCATTCTTTTGCTGCTACTAAATGCCAATAATTGAAATGAATGAATGAATATGGGTTGATTGATACTCCTAACATATTATTCAGTTGGCATAACCAATTATATTAAAATAAGTACTTACTCATTATTTGTCGATTTTAAAATACTAATGTGGTGGCTGAGTTGTCTAAGGCGATGTGTTTTAAACATGTGAGTTCTATGTTCAATTCTAACAATGAACAAACATAAATTATAAATTCAAATGAGTAAGTAAAACAATTTATGCCCCTATTGCGGTTCTCCACTTTTGTGGCAGTTTGGTCGTCTTTGGTGATTTCGCATTGCCGTTCTCAACTAAACTGCCAGTTGGCTATTCAGTTGTGTATCTGTTTTTTTTATGGTATTGCCGTTCTCCACTTTGTAAAAGTTTGGTCGTAAAAAACGATGAATACACACAACTGCTTAATTGTAGTTGTGTCATTATCAGTTAGAGTGAAATTTTTTTAAAAGCGGTGAAAATTTAAATCAAAATGGAAAGATCGTAAGTATCAATTTTTGTAATAAATTTTTCGCAATTTTTAAACACTTTTATTAGTTTGAAAATAACAACGAAAGCGCAATTTGAGCGGCTTGTCCAGATTATGGAGAGGAATCCGGAAATTGCTCGCGGAAAACCGAAGTTTGGTGCAACGAAAAATACGTGCAAGGAGTTATGGGAAGAGTTTGCTGTAGAATTAAATAGTTTGGGACCACCGACAAGAACATCTCAAGAATGGCAACGTGTAAGTGTGTCAATAAAATAATATTTAACACTTATAATATTCTTAATATAATTATAATCTTGCACAGGTTTGGATCCACTATAAAGCAAGCATCAAGAAAAAACTTGCAAACAATAAAAGAAACACTCAAGCGACAGGGGGAGGTCCATCACAAGAAATCCCATTAAATAGCCTTGAGGATACTGTTTCACAACTCTTGTCTTTGCAAGAGCAAGTGGCACCATCTGGCCAAGTTTTTGGCGTTGAGAACACTGCAGCATCAACTGAAAATTCTACTGAGTCAGTTGAACAAACAAAACAACCAACAGATCTACCAACAGCTACCCCAATCAGAAGAAGAAGTAATCAGGTACAAGAAAGCGAGCGTCTTGAGTTATTAAGGAAACAGGCACTAACTCAGAATGAAATTCTGCAAACATTAAAAAAATTGGAAAAAAACAGCTACAGAAACTACGAGATCAACAAAAAGGTGCTTGAAATTAAGAAAAAAAAATTTGCATTGTTGGAACGACAAGCAAATGAGGCTACTGATCTCCACAATCTTAAGGTCGAGTGCGAAAAATTAAAAATAGAAAAACTTAAGAATGAATTGAAAAATTAATAGTTTGTAAGTATGTATATAAGTAGATAAATTTCATTTTATTTTTTTATATATTAAAATTCACAAGAAGTGGTATTATTTTTTTAAGGATTACAAGTTTTTAAGTATATGTACAGAATTCTTTTTTTTTTAACCTTTTAAGACTGAATTAACAAATTGTTTCAGAATAAATAAAATATTTTATAACGTTTAAAATGATTGCATAATATTATTTCTAATACTGATTCCAACTTCTGTGTCTTCCATATTTGTGTTAGAGGATTGAGTAGCATCTTCACTTTCCGTTATTATTTCTTGTTCTGGAATTTCACCCTGAAAATGAAGGCTAATATTGTGCAAAGCACAGCAAACGTTTACAATTTGTGTTGATTTTTCAGGTGAATAATGTAAACCTCTAGCGGAAAGGAGACATCGAAATCTGCTTTTTAAAACTCCAATCGTGCGCTCGACGATATTGCGAGCCTTGGCGTGCACAGTATTATATCGCGCTTGCGGAGAACCAGCATCTGTCATACGAAATGGTGTCATTAAGTAGGAACGGAGGGGATATCCTGCATCACCTAATATAATAAATCAAATAAAATTTCCTTTCTAAAAAAATCATATAACTTGCCTAATATCCATGTATTTTGTTGAACATTTGTTTGCAAATGAATATTTAAATCACTTAAATTAAAAATTAGTGAGTCGTGATTAGCGCCGGGGTGTCTTGCGTCTACATACCGTATGTTCATTTTGTAATCACACATCTGGAAACGATAAGTATAAATAAAAAAAACAAATATTTTCTCTTAGTAAGCTTACAATCATAACATTTAAGCTATGGTAGCCTTTTCGATTTAGGTAAAGATGTTGCACATCTTTCCTTGGAGCAACGATTCGCACGTGTGTTCCATCGATACACCCCAACACACCGGGGAATCCACTTCTTGAAAAAAACCAAACTTTTGATGAATTTTTTTCTTCTTGGGTCATATGTATTGTTATCCATTTGCTGCATATTCGGCGCTCTATAATGTCAATCACTTCTTTTAAAACAAGAGACATTGTCGATTGAGCTATTCCAATATTAAAGTCGTTTCCACAGCATTTTTGGTAGCTCCCGTCACCGAAAAATCTAAGAGCAGCACATAACTTTAATATAGGAGGAATAGCCACCACGCGAACAGGAGTTTTGAAGTGATCTTTGATTTCATCCAGCAAATAACAAAACGCTTCCTTGTTTAGTCGGAAATAACTTATAAATCTATATACATATATAAAATTATTATTTAGTTTTGTTACTTATAAAAAGTTCTTACCTAGCACTGGGTAGTTCAAGAGGGTTGGAATCATCACGAATTTTTCTTCTTATACGTACCACATCTATACAAGAATTTTCATTTTCATCGTCATAAAATAAATCGACACTAATATCCATTCTATGTAAATACTTTTTATTCCCACAACAGATAAAAAAAACACTTTTGTAATTTAATTTTCTTCAAATTTCACTTGTCAAATGTGATATTTAAAGTTGGCAGTTCGATATTTAAGTTGGCAACTTTATGAAAAACTCAACTAAAAACAGTTGTGTATCGCAATAACTAAAATGAGTTTGGTTGTGCATAAGTTGGGTTTACTCTCACACGACCAAACTGAGTTGAGTGGAGAACCGCAATAGGGGCATTAATTTAATTAAGTATTAAAAATATCAATTCATTTGTGTTTCAGAATAAAAATAAGCATAAATAATGCCGATTAGCTTCCATTTAAGATTCCGTTAAAGTAACCAATTTTGTGGGTTGTCGCAACCGATAATTCAGTAGTACTACACAAAAATTATAGTTGTAACAACCGAATTCTATGTTAGTTGGTGTAACCGCCACAATTCGGTTGCCACAACTAATCTCTTCTCTGTGTGCAAATATTTTGCCAACATATCACCTGTAGATAAGTAATGTGTTTATATTTCACTGATCAAGACTGAGAAACATATTGTAGCACTGCCCTTTTTCACCAGTCACGTTGCAAGCAATTGGAACAAAATTTCCGTCAGGTGTTTACACAACTAAACCATTCGACTTGGAGGAAAATTTCTATAAAGAGCACTAAAAGCTTTTTTATTCACGATCATAAGTACAGACCACGCAGTTAGTCTTTGTTTTATTCGTTATTGTGATCTCGTTTGCAATCTGATCACAATACACACCATCCAGAATTGCACCATCCTATGAAAATAGTAAAAACAACCAATAAAAATTGTAAAATGACAATTTTTTACTTTTTTATTTTTTGTAAAATGACAATTTTTGGGTAAGATCAACATTTCCACATATTCATATACACAACACGAATTTCAACGAGCTACAGTAAAAAGAGCGTAACAAGGTATAATTGTAACACAATTCGTATAATTGCTTATCAACAAGCATGTTTTTGTTGTTGCTGTTTTTGTTGAAAAACAAAGACACAGTTGAAATTGAAAATAAGATAACAGCTCAACTAAGTATTTTTATGTTTATATATGAAAATTCCAAAAACAATTTATACAAGTAGTTCAGTTACTGCTGTGACATGGTTAATTTAACCAATAGAAATAGTATGACACTGAAGATTGCAACAACAATTTACATTAACAGTTCATTTACCACTAAAATTAGTTAGATTAACTAACAAAATTTGTTTGTGTGTACAACGTATACTATATTGTTCATGTTTGTAAAGTGATCCCGCAGATCATCGGAAGTAAAAAAAAACAAATTAAACTCTAATGTATTACAATACATTTGACTAGGATTGAGTACAAATTTAATTAACAGCTAATATAATTGCTGGACATCTTCTTTTAACCCTTCTTGGAAATACTGGTCCTGCTATACCTTCAATTTTATTAAGAATTTTAAAATTTTTCTTAATTCTAAACAAAATTTATGTAAAAAAAAACTTATAAAAGATTAGTAGAGAAGTTTTTATGACTCTTCTTTTCTTTTTGTCTTAAAGCAAAACTTTTGTCTTAAAACAAAAAACTATTCGGACTTAAGTTATTTTGTGCATTTCAGAAATAAATATATTTCTTTTGTGTATTATTTTTATTTATCTTTTATGTTTGTCATTCTGGTGAAACAAAACTGAGTAGAAAGAAACTGAAATGTCATGAATTAAATATGTGAATAAATAAATGAATTACGTTTTTCTAGAAGAACTTTTTTTTGCGCTGTTTATGTCTTTGTGAAACTTAATGGCTGTTTGACTTTTAGTAGAAGTAATAAGTAATTTTTTTTCACTCATATTTATTTCATTCAATTTTTTCATTTTCTTGTTTGTTTATTTCTTTTGTTTTCTTCTTATCTTAAGGTTGTTTTATGAATGTCATTAAATATTTAGGTTTGTTTTTAGACAGTAAATAAGAAAACTGTTAAATGATTCATCAGTTTGTTTCTTGTCTGTGAAAATGGAACAAAAGTGTGTAAAAATAAATATTTTTCGGGACTTTATACTTAGATACCAGAGTTTAAAAAAACTAATATATTTAGTAAATATTCCCCTCATATTCCATAATTTTATGTGAAAACTAGAAAAATATTTACCTGATAACAAGTAAATTTCCAGTTTTCTAGAAAAAATTTTGTACTTGACATCTAGTAATATTTTTTACTAGCACACAAAATAAAAATAAATTCTCTGTAATATATTGTTCAGCAACAATTTCTTGTCAATGAAAACTAGCCATACATACAAAAACACACATATACAAAATATTCTTTTCATACAATATGCCGCCATCAAAAATACCAAACAGTAAAATATATCCCAATCCAAACACAACTTCGACTAGTTGACAAACATGCCAATCTTACAATGACTAGTATTTAAAAATTTTTCTCCTTGAATCAACAACCAGCAACCCAAAAAATTTTTCAAAATATGCGTTGAAAATTGCAGCTATATGTATAATATATATGTATAATATATATGCTATAAGTTCCAATAATAATTACGTTTATTCGTAATAATAATAATAAAAAAAAAATATTAATTCCGCTTGGGCACGAGCTATAAATACCCCAATAACAAGAGTCACAGTAATATGTGAATTTCCCTAATATAGAGTAAAAAAACAACAAAAACGTTAAATTACAAAGTAGGATACTTTGATGATAACGGACTATGAGTTTGTGTTGATTATTAGTAATTTACAAACAGTGATGAGGGAATTTCGTACTAACCAGCACTGTTTCAAGGTAGAATAAAAAATGAATTAAAAATTAATTCTCGTATTCTATTTCTGTTGAAAACTGGTTAAATAGTTGATATTCTTCTCAATTAGTATCCACTTTACGAAAATTGTAAAGATGGACAATTGAACGCTGTTGAGAGGTGTAGCGGCCTTGAAATCAGTACTGATACGTTCTGCTAAAAAAACTGATTGGATAAAAATAATAATATTTTCCAACATAAAAAACTCTTAGTAATTTTCAATTTTCATAAATTCAATAAAACTGAACTTGAGCCTGATAATATTACTTTTCATATGTATTTTTTTAGTTTCTCTACTATCAAAAATGGAAACGGATCATATTTTCTCACTAGTCGCTAGTATAATAAATAAAAATAAAAAAAATAATTTTAAACCCTGTTAGATACACACACATACACATATATGCGTATACATTCTCATACGAATATATTTTTATTAATGATTAATGAAGTTTGCAAAATTTTAAACTTTGTAGAATTATTCCAGGTAGAATATTTCCAACTTACTTAATTTTATCGTTACATAATTTAGAGCAGATAAATACAAAGTCTTAGTAAAAAATTTTCGTCAGTTCGAGTGTGTTCATTTCATAATAATTTGTATACCCTTCACCAAAAATGGTAATACTCGTACTATAGCTTTGTCATTACGTGTGTAATTTCCATAATATTTATATGAGGTCCATATAGTCTACTTATATATTCTGAATACTTATAGATAGGGAAGTTTATTGAGCCATGTCCGTCTGTCCGTCTGTCTTTCTGTTCGTCTGTCTGTACGTGAAATCGATTTTCCGAAGACAGTAGAAGAGCTAGAGGCTTGAGTCTTGGACTGAAATGTAAGGATTTTACTTAAGATGCTTCGTATTGAAAATCAGCAAAAATAAAATATCCGTTCTGATATTGAATTATATATGTATATACAAAATAAATGATATAAAAGATATATATGTATATATATATATATATATATAACCCTTTCAGAAATAAATTTATAAATACATGAGGTGCCGCAGTGTTGAATATGGAATCTTTCGATTATAATTCAACGCACGAACCATCGTGCTACTGATGCTGTTTTCGTACAAACCCCGTTTTTGTTCACTGATGAATGGAAAATTGTAAAATATTTTAAACAGTCTGTATTTTTTGTACATGTGTATTTATCGAAATGTGTGTACAGTGTACTCTCTCCTAAAGGACACCTCCCATATACGGACACTTTTTCTAGTACCAAAAAAATTGTAAGGGATTTCAAAAATATTTCCCTCTTAAGCGGACAACCCTCCCATAACATGACGTGGACACCTTTTTCCACGATTTTTGACATTTTATTTCCCCATAACCGGACAGCTTACAGCATGGTAACACTAGTTTTTTGTTTACATCTTTCTTAATTCATTAACTTGAGTTTTCAATAAAATGTGCATGTAAAAGGGGATTCCCGTAAAGATAAAAAGCCTGTTGTCTTGAATGTAGTAAATACAAACATTTTAAGATTCTTATTTTACAATTGAATTACAATGCGTAAAGCAGTGTTTTTTTTTTTTTTTTTTTTTTTTTAATTAGGACCAGCACTCAGGGGATGACCCCTACGTATGCAGTGCATTGTGCCGGAACGCAGAGAGAGGGATAGAGTAAAGAAGATAGATGTTGAAAATGTAGAAGGCTTAACTCTTTTACAACTCTGCTTTGCGCGTTATGTTAATTTTTATAGCAGTGTTGAGGCGCCTCCGGTGTTAGGTAGACGCATTAACTTTGTTAAGCTGTATTGGCAGGCATTTTATTAATTGTTTTACTTCGCCGATGTTTCTGCTAACCGACGAAGGAGGGCGATGTTGTGTACATTAGCTTGGAACATCATCAATCGCTGTCGGAACAGTTTTTTAGTGACCAGTGCTATGCCTTCATCACTTAAATAGTCCGACAACAATTAATACAATGTCTCACTAATGTACATTACAGAAATTAATGATGTTGATTGACTTGCTCTGGCCAGGGTTTGAACCCAGGCCCCACGTCATTGTTTGCTTAGTAGTCAACGCGCTAACCACTTCAGCCAACACCACCCAGTGTTAACTATTAAAGAGAAAGTAAATGTCATTAAAATTCATAAAAATGAAAAACTCAGTGTACGCGAGTTAGCAAACAAATATAAAATCAGCAAAACACCTTCTTTGTTTGTAAAGAACTTTTCATAAACATATCTCTATCTAAACCCAAGTTATAACCACTTACATGCTCAAGCCGTCCATATAAATGCTAACGTTTTGAAAACTTTAAAAGCATTTTGCCTCTTTTGTGTTTTTTGGCGATATGACTACGTTATGTAGAAGAGAAGTCCTGTATTATATTCAATGAATTATACATTTACGGCTTGGTGAAGGGTATATAAGATCCGGCACAGCCGAATATAGTACTCTTCCTTGTATTTTTTAAATTTTTGTAAAAAATTGCGCTGAAATTTAAATTCATACCAAAATATGCAGCAATAAATGTACGCTTGTTTACACGCAATCACATTTTTTTTTAACTAAATTATTTCGTTTATCCTGATTTAAGACATGCATTTTGCATGAAATAACATTCCCCGAAAATTTTTATCATACGCCCTTTCAATTTGAATTTGTGTTATTCATAAAGAATATGTTTACGTGTTAATATGTTACTCGTATGAATAAAAGAAAATTTAAGTTAATAATTTTATAATGTAGTTTTGTGAATTTTATTTAAATACAAATTCATTTCAAAATAAAGTTTCTCATGTAAAAACTTGTAATCCGTTCCTTAATTAACATCCATTTAAAATCCTTAATGCATCCTGAATCCTGAACAACAAAATATTGTATTAGTTGCCAAAATTTTGTCTTCTTTGGGGAAATTTATTTCAGCTTCATTTTAATATAAAATCGCTTGGCTTCGTGTGTTGCCTGCCTGCAACTTTTACAATAACGTTTATATGTTGTACATTTGTTGTTTTTATTGTTGCACAGTTGCAGTACGTATTTTCATGTACGATTACCAACTTTTTTCATTCCCTTGATTTTTTTTTATTAAAGAATGTTATTTTATTACTTTTTTTCCGGTTGTTTTGTATCTTTTTATATTTTAGCTTTTATTTATAAAAAAAAAAAAAAATTTTATTAACTTGTTTTCTACTCCTGTAGTGGTTGTTTCTTGGTAGAAAAGATGATGTTTTTTTTTGCGCCTGATGATGGTGGCGTCGGTGGTTCTGGTTGTGATGGTGTAAAAAAGTTTTTTCCAACAATTTTTACTAAAAGTTTATGTTGTTTTCAGTACTGACATTTATTGTGTCGCTCGAGAAAATCGTGTCTGTTCAATTGGTATGTATTTTGTAGTGTCGTTTTCGATATACTACGTGTTTACTAGATTATTTTTATTTTTTTTATTAAGCTTCATATCAGTGAGGCGCACTATAATGCACCAGGCCAGGCTTATATGAGTTTCACAGATTGGCAA
Source organism: Lypha dubia (assembly GCA_947311025.1). NCBI lineage: Eukaryota > Metazoa > Arthropoda > Insecta > Diptera > Tachinidae > Lypha > Lypha dubia. Next base: position 54,999,256 of record OX371263.1, read on the forward strand.
CTTTGAGCTGTGCCTCGAGCTGCATTGGTTTTTTAGCTCCATGTAATTTTCAGTACGTATATGTTTGGCATGTTATTTTAAACTATAAATCATTTTAGCGACGAAATATAAGATACAAATTAAATATAAAAGTTGTTCATAAATAAATCGTGTTGTTGTTATTTATTTGAGAAATTTCATCACTCATACGCCTGTTTAATCTGCGCATCATTTCAATGCAAATTAATCATACGCATTGATGGTAAAATGTTTTCCAAATAATTGAGAGTAACGTTAACCAAAGAGAAATAAACTCATATGCGGCCTACGAAAAAATAATGCTAAAGCCTACAGTACACGGCATGTAAAAAGCCACATTCGCATGTGGCTCTGACGTCACGAGAATTTGCAGCATTTTGTTTACATTTACTAAACATGCAGAAGTGTCTACATGCTTCAAAATTTTGGTAGTACATGAAATGTTGTTTTGTCCCAAAATTTATATGTGACAAATGTAGCCCAAGCGTACACATTTGCAATGGCAGCATATGTGTGAACTTTTGATTGGCTACATATGTATTGTCAGTACACAGCATGTAACATATGTACACATTTTTCATATTAAAATGTACAACAGTCATATGTTTATGGCGCTTGTTTAATTTTTAAAATTTTGTGTGAAGTCAAATTTATAAAATGTCGAAGAGAAAGAAGAAATAAAACAACATTTGATAAAAAGTAAAATAAATTCACTTTTATCGTGAAATAATTCCCATGAACACTAAAATGGTGAAAAAAATTAAATAATACTGCACTGACACAAAAAAAACGCAACAATTGGCGATCACAGTTGTTTTATTAATTATTGAATAAATTTACTATTTATACATGAATTTTTACATCTTAGCTTTGAAAGTATCTTTTGCATGGTTTAGAACAAGAACGAGAAATAATAACAAAAACTCAAACTAATTAAGCTGTTAATTAAGATATTAATTAATAAAAGAAAAACCCCATATCAAAGATAAATACAAATAATTGCATGGAAAAGAGAAAATATGATAATTTTTCTACCCTTCTTTTATCTCAACCCCGCACGCAAACCCAAAAAATTATCATGAATCTCAGTCATCGTGTGATTAATAATAATAAAAAAATTTTTTCGTCATTAAATTCCTACCACATTTTGTTGGAGAAAATCAACATTGGCAAGAGTGCCATTGGCTACATACTATTGAAAAATGTTGTGTCAAAAATGTTTGCTGCCACATGTTTGGGACTGCTACATGCGCATGTAAAAATATTACAAATGTCAAAATTTAAATGTACCAAGCTAGTACACGACATGGCAAAAATACGCATGTTTGCATGTCTCTACAAAGGAACATGTGGCACACATATCAATGTGTGCTGCATGTGAGTGTCACAAAAAGTGGAAGTACACGACATGTTGCCAATTTAGCTTCATGGTGACGTCAAAATTACGTCAGAGCCACATGCGAATGTGGATTTTGACATGCCGTGTACTGTAAGCTTAAGAATGCTGTCCCTGGTTGCTTGGCTTTTGGTTTCAGTTATTTCATTAAAATCTATCACTTGTTCAGTCAATTTTCATTTCTTTATAAAATTTATAATTTTCAATTAAAACGACAAAATTTTTGTTTCAAGCTCGAGGTTTGTCGTTTTAATTAAATATTACAAATAGGTCGATCAATAAACTACTTTATATATTATTTATAATTTTCATAAATTCAATTAACACAAACTAAAGGCAAATTTAACAAAAATAAATTTAAATAGAATTCATTTAATCACTTCACAACTTATAGGTGTGTGTTGTAAATCTTGTAAATGTTGATGGCAATTTCATGTCAATTTCCTTATAAACATTTTTAAGATCTTTTAAATGTTATTTATTTGTTGCAGGTTAGCAATATCTAGATATATATATATTTCGTTGGTAGCCATACCAACTCATCAGTAGATGTTTTACCCTTTATGTTTAAAAAATTCTAAAGCTCATCTTTTTATAAAAAAACTCACAAATATATTTTTGTGAATTATAAAATTTAAAACATAAATACTTGAGTACATGCTCAAATAAATGTAAATCATTTTTACGATCTACAGCATCTACAACATTTAAACTGGGAATACAATTTGAAAAATAATTTTACAAATTTAATTTTACCGCTTTTAGTATTAATCTAGGCGAATTCAGAATTTGCCTCGCTCGGTTTTATTCAATCTATTGAAACAGGGCTGGAAAATGCAATTTTTATACCACTTTTTGTTAATTAATATTTTTTAGGTCAGTGCCTGATTTTTAGAAAGAATTTAAATAAATTACTTCAGCTGAACAGTTCTAAAGAACCGATGAACTTAAAGTTTTTATTTTTTGGCCCTTTTTTCAAGTCAGTTTTCGTTGGAGATTTTCCTCTTTACCTTAAAAATTTAAAAACTCCTGCTAATGAAATATGTCTCTACAAATACTTTTGCTCTGTGATAATAGATATTCTCTAAAACGATTTTATTCAAAAATTTGTTTGAAAAGTTTTAGGTCACCCATACAAAAGCTATAAGGTTTCTTAAAATTTAGCCACTTCTTTTGGGGAAATTAAAAAAAAAGTCGGAAAAAGTTTTAGGATAAAACTAAAACGATATTTATTTGAGCTCTACTTTTCTCCAAACTATCCGTGTAGTCAACAAAATTTCAGAAAATGACTGCTTATGATTTTTGAGTGTATGTATGTGTAACTGATACAAAATGTTATTGGAGTATATTAAAGGATGTTTAAAAAGGTTTTATATTCAGTTTTATATAAAAATTTTACAGACGAGTGAAAAATGAAATGATTGTGGGTAAAATGTAATAAATTATGGTTGTTTGAACACGACTCAATTGTACCCTACAAATGAAAAAGTAGCAAATATGATTTAATGGCAGTAAGACAAGAAAAAAATTTACACAAAATCTGTATAATAAATTAAATTTAGTGTTGGTAAATTTTAAATAAGCAAACTGTTACAATATTAAAACCACATATAATTCTCGTATTCTATTTCTAGTCATAAATTGTAGAAATAAAATTTAAATATTCATTTACATGAAATACACTTCAATATTGATAAGCGTTATTCTGTTCTGTTGTGAATGTTGTGACAATAATTTACATTTATGTATTTCCCTTAATATTTGGAACTTTGTTTGAAAAACTATAACAATCAATCACTTTGGATTACAAAAAGTATTTACTTCATTCAGTTCATAAAATTACAGGAAAAAACATGTCTGCTTTACTTTCACATTCTTTAATTTCCTAATCTTCTTAAAACTCACCGGATATATTCCACATCTTAGAAGCCATAAAATTCTTGGCAAGACATTTTCTAACATTAAGGTAACTTTAAATGCTACAATAGTGTTAAGTGTTAGGAGAATTATTTAACAAGCTCCTTTTCTTAGTTTATTTTTTCGAAATTTTTTTGCAGTAAAGACTCAGTTAAAGTAGCGAGAAATAAAAGTAACAAAATTTATGTATTTTATATTTTATTACACAAAATTTCTAAAACAGAGAAGCATTTAATGCGCATATTTTTAATTTTTAAATATTTTTTAAATTTATTGCTTAAGCAAAGAAGTAACAAAATGTTTTGCAATTTAAATCATCATATCACTTGTTCAAATGATTTTAAAGTTGACAAGAAATTTTATCGATTATAAAAAGGAGATGCTTTTTTTGTATTCTGTCATATTGCTGTTGTTGCTAAGGCTGGTATCGTATAGTTTCCAGCAGAGACTAATGGGGAAGAATATCAACTATTTAACTAAATTTTCAACAGAAATAGAATACGAGAATTAATTTAATTAATTTTACCCGTTCAATCCAACCCAATTTTCGAGATTTTTTTGCGTATGTCATGAATGGCACGTTCAATATTGACTTGTAAAGCTTGAAGAGAGTCTGGTTTATTTCGAAAGACTAATGACTTCAAATAACCCCACCAATAAATAGTCTAATGGTGTTAAAGCACAACTTCTTGGAGGCCATTCAATATCACAATTTCTTGAAATAATCGAATCTCCAAAATTTTCTCGCTATAATTCAATTGTTGCACGACGTTTACGGTGGTCCAATGGCTTCAGTAGTTGAGTGATAGCAATTTTATACAGATGCGAAACCAAATCCTTTCTCAAAATCCTCCAGGTTGTGGTTTGAGACTGTCTCAATTGTTGAGAACGTCTTGGAATCGACAACTTGCGGTCTTCAGCAACACTTGCCTGAGCGGCAGCAATGTTTGCATCACTTCGAGCGGTTCTTTGTCTTATTGGCACTTGAACATTATGTAAAGAAAATGGAAGCTAAAAATTTTCAACAATTCGACGAATAGCGAGCACACTTCGACGATTATTACGACCATAAAATGGCAAAAGCGCACGAAAAGAACGCAATTGGAGAACGATTATTTTGATAATAAACGTTGTTCTTGCGTTTATCTCTCCATGATGAAATTGTAAACACTACTGAATACAATGAAAAACAAATGACATATCATGACATATTAAAAATGGCCTAAATGCCACTTCAAAATCACATCATCCCTATTGGAAGACTTTAATTATTTAAAAAATGTTTGTTAATGAAAGATTTAAGCTTCAATTACAACGTATTCTTCTGTTCTGGAAAAATCAACGCAAAAGCATTTAATAACTTTTAATTATGGTTATTGCGTTTTTAGTCCTTCAAACTGTGTACGTTTTATTTAATTAAATATTCAAAGTCTATATGAGGCAGAAAAAGAAACAGTTCGTCATATTCTATGTCAATGTGCGGCGCTAAACGATCTGGATGGTTTGAATCGGCGACAGACTTTCGCCTTGTCTGTAATAGGGTATCAAAAAGGGATCAAATTAACGAACCCACGTGCATCAGTTCCTATGATATGACGGCCTTCGAAACTTAATCCAACCTGACAAAAGTCTATATCTCGAAATACAACCTAATTCGTACTAAAAAAAGTAAAATAATTCGTCAAATGTCCCACTGTGCAGTGTTAAATTGGACGAAAGGAGGTGGCTGCCTCACCTAAATACCAATTTTGTAATGCAAATATGTAAATGTCATGAGAAGGCACGAAGAAGCTAATCATAAACTGTTTGCAACATTCGCTGTTGCCAGAAGTCTTCCGGCCACCATAATTTCCGATATCATGTGAAGTAAATAATTCCACCGACCCATTAAACGTAACAGACCATAAAGAATATATTTCTGGATACAACAATAGTGCGTTTTAATTCTAATCATGTGATAACTTTGCATCGGAAACTGAAACAAAAGCATCACTTTCAAGGATTAAACACATGTAAAACACATGCAGAAATAAGAAAAATATATATTAATTCTCGTATTCTATTTCATTTGAAAATTTGGTTAAATAGTTGATATTCTTTCCCAATTGGTATCCACTTTACATAAATTGTAAAAATGGACAAACGAGTGCTGATGAGAGGCTTAAGGTACGGTCACATCTGGCAAACATTTGCCCAAAAAAGCGGAACCACTAAATACGAATGAAAACACTTTTGATTTAGATACCAGTTTTATACGTTAAACAGTTTCCTACATAATTTATAGAAAATGTAATAGAATCTCATCTTATTAGATGATGTTTAACTTAATAAATAAATGCATAAATCAAAAAGTTTTTCATTCGTATTTAGTGGTTATGCTTTTTTGGGCAAATGTTTGCCAGATGTGACCGTACCTTTAGCGGCCTTGAAATCGGTATACTGATACGTTCTGTTAATCTGATTGTACATGCTTATGTTTTTCAATTTAAAAAAAAAACTCTTAGTAATTTGAATTTTCATTAATTCAATAAAACTAAACTTGAGCCTGAGAACTCGGAGACTCCAATTAATATTTTTACTTCTCACTGGTTTCCATTCCAATGATTGATATTTATAATCTCTCAAATGAATTTCTTTCAATTTATTTACAAATTAAATCACATCTCATTTGTAAAACCATTTTTGAAATTAAAAAAAAGGAAAACAAATTTACTTTCGAGGTGAAAATCAAGGAGGCTAAGGAGGAAAATTCACAAGTCGTTGGGGGCGAACAGAAAAAAATTATAAATTTCCTTACAACTTACCTGCTACTCTGCTAAATAAACTGTTATTTTTTTTATTGAAAACTAGTTCGTCTATTTTACAAACTCACAAAAACACTTTTTCGCTTTAATTATGCAAATTAATTCCGCTTTTGTTTTTGTTTTCTACAGTGGATTGGAAAAAAAATGTCTTTCTGTGTGTGTGTCCTTCTTTCTCAATTCCTCTCAATGAAATGGTTCGTTTATTTGCTTAATGGGCTGTTGTTTGTATGAGTGTGTATGTGTGTGTGGCCGCCTGTGTTTTGTATTCTTTAGTCAATCCTTCTAATGTCCTTAAACGAATGAACGGTTGAGAAACTAATAAATGTTGGCAAAAGGATGTTTGTTGTTCTTGTTGTATTATTATTATTATTCCGTTTTGCTGGTTAAATTCTAATTATAACTGCGTTTAGTTCTCAGTAGTGACGTAGTTTACAGGTCTTTATCTTTTAACGACGACCGCCCCAACAAGGCAAAAATGATGAAATAAAATTAAAAGAAAAAAAAACTTGAATGTAAAATTGTTGTTAATGTCAATGCAAAAACGTGTAGCAACCAGCACTTCTCACAGTGGCTGCAACGGAGGTCGTGCTATTGATGTTTTCCTGCAAAAAAAAAAAAGAAGTGAAATGCAAAAATTACAATTTTACTTTTAGCAGATTAGAAAAATTAGATTTTTCTTTTTCATCATCATCATATAGACTCTCTAATTAAATAACTTAGTAATTACAAAGTTTATTGAAGTTTTCATTGTCGTTATTTATTTTTTTCTTTGTAGATGTGATAAAATTATGAACAATTTTTGAAATAATAAAATATTTCAGGAGTTGTTCTTTCTGTATTTGATGAAACGCTTAACTTTGTTCACCTTGGAACTATTTTCAAAGGTGTACCAATAAATTTGGGTGTTAATTTATTTGTTTTGTTTTGCTTAAAGGCTAAACGACCTTTTTCGTTTCCTTTGTTTCTGTCTGTCTGTCTGTCTGTATCTCTTAACATCTGGTGTAAGAAACTCACTGTTTATTTAACTGTTTATTGTTAAAAGTTTTGTGTCACTTGTAAAGTTAAAATTCATTGTCAACATTGTTAACACTTCTATAAAACAGTTAAAATAATCTTTGAATGTTGAAAATTTTCACACTTTTTTTGCACAAACAAAAAAAAAAATAGTAGAAAAACCAGCAGAAATTATTGGGAGAATAATGAAAAGGTTTTCATCGAATTTTTTTAAGTATTTTACAGCGGAGAAAGTACAAATTATAAACAATTAAAGACAAATAAAAGTAAAGATTGAATTAAAATCAGGAGGTAAAGTGGGCTAAAAAAGTTGGCGATGCGAAATTCCATTCTTTAAAATTTATATGCGACAAATTTTCGGGAAAGTTTGGGCAAATTTCTGGTATTTGATCGTAAGTAAAATCTTTGATAATTGCCAAAGCTTTCAATCAAATTCAAGTCAATTAGAAGCTTTTGAATGAATTATACTGGACAGTACTTTTGATTGTGGGTACGTGCGGCTGTAGTGTGAGTACTTGAAATATTACACCAATTGCAAATTTAAAAATCTTGATTCAACTTTCCTTTCACTTGTAGCAGATTAAGATTTTTAAATTCATAAATTCTGGTCCAACTCCCTGCCTCATATGTCAGTATATGAACGGTGTTCTTTCTTTCTTTATTTATTTAAAGCGTCCATAAAGTTTTAAACAAGGAAAAACCGCCATCGTTTTAACAATGAAAATTTCCGCATGAAAAGTTTTTGTATTTTTCTACAGTATTTTTATCTTCAGTTTTATTTTTCTATTTGATATTTTTTTATATGTGTTTGATTCAAACTTTTCTTCCAAATGACCATGAATTTAAGTATTCAGCTACTTGAACACATACTCTTTACCTCATGGATAATATTGTCTGGCCAAAGCAAAGAACAAAAGAAAAAAAGAATATAACAACACATCTACACATACACACACTTATAAAGTTGTATTCAGACAGCTATTAAGATAAGTATCTATCAGATTGTATTACAAAAATTAGTGCCATATAAACTTAACAATAATCGTACGCACACACCCAAGTAAACACTTATGTACATACATTCGTGTAATTCAGCCTTTATGTGTGTATGTAAATTCAACAACTTTTAAGCTACTTGTATAGGGTGTTTTTATAGAGGTATAGAACTTTGAAATGGAATAAAACAAAGATGAATTTTTTTAAACTGACATGAAATTTACTTTACTCGAAAGATGATCATCTGGCATTATAATTTAAATATGACTTGTGGCATATGACAGCCACCCACGGCTGGGTCGAACGTAGTCTAATCTGGAAGTCCAATTTTTTATGACTATTTCGAACATTTGTGGCCGTATATCGGCAATAATACGGCGAATGTTGTCCTTCAAGTGGTCAATTTTTTTGGGCTTATCGGCGTAGGTAGACTAGCGGCTGCACATGTCCCCAGAGAGAATAGTGTAGCGGCGTTAAATCGCACGATCTTGAAGGATAAGTCACGGGTCTGAAACGTGAAAATATGCATTTACCAAACGTTGCCTTCAATAAATCAATTGTGGCACTATCTATGTAACATGTTGCGCCGTCTGGTTCAAACCACAGCTCCTTTACATAATGATTGTTCAATTCATTAACGAAAATGTCAGTAATCATGGCTCTATAGCGGTCACCATTGACTGTTCTGATGTTCTGACAAGCATCGTTTTTAAAGAAGTACGAAATAATAATTCCGCCATCCCATAAAGCACAGTAAAAAGTCAGTTTTTCTGAATTAAACGGTGTCTCAACATCAGACATCAGCAACAAGTGGTAAATTTTCGTGCTTACTTAATTATGCACATTGATTTTTATGATCTAATCATTTTTGTTCAAAATAAAAAAAAAAAAAAAAAAAAACACTTGTTTACGCAACCGTTCGTTTCAAACATTCAGTTTTATTCACTTGTTGTTTTGTGCTAACATGAATGTTCTAACTATGTCGTTAAGAGTATGAAACTCATTTTGAATCGAAGCCAACGTGTTGTTAGCGGAACAAGTGTTTTATTTAGTTGTTGAAGTAATTTTGTAATCGTATTTGAATAAATAATTTTTAGTTATATTTTTATCAAAGTTTGAAACATGCACACATACATATTTATACTTTTGACTTCCGCAATCAAATTTTCCACCTACAATATACATAGAGTTGGTGTTTTTTGTATTTCTGCATATGCCTTATATTCATTGTATCACGCAATCAGATCATGCACATTCGCATTAAATGATCGAAACGATTTACCCTCGTTGATGAATTTTCTGCTTGTGCATAAAAAGCGAACGAGTATAAAATTGAATAATACTTGCTTGTGTTGTTCTTAAAACTCAACGTTAGGGAATAAATAGGCTCGATCATACTTGTTGCAGCTCACTGCTCAACATATACTTGAGGATATTCATCACCAGCGTTGTCAACTTGGTGCGTTTCGCACCTTTTTTGGTGCTTTTCTAAATGTTTTGTGCGAAAAATATCTGAGTTGGTGCGTGGTGCGCTTTTTTTTTCATTTTGGTGCGTTTTTTTAATTTTGGTTGGTCCCAAAGCATATTAAACACAATTTTTTGTCTCAGTATGAGAAAAAAGAATTTTGTACAAAAAATACAACTGTTTCAATACCATTTCATTCAATTGTGTACAATTTTTACAATCAATTTTACAGGCCATAATATGAGCAACCATTAATGATGTTTAAGAGGTACCAAAACACATTCACAAAAACCGTTAAACCGTCTTGTTGTTATAGACAATTTGTAACATTTCATTATAAGAAATTTGTTGTCCCTTTTAGATTTTCAGAGTACATAATTGTTTGTTGCCGTAAAAGTTGCTGTCAAGTCTGTTAAAGAGCTTAGCAAAAACAAAGTATTCTCGAGACTAGCGATCATTGTTCGATTTTTATAAAATGCGTAAAAGTTTATATAAAGGGTTGTAACAATAAAATTAATAAAATTTCTATTTACTAAAAGAAATATTTAAAGTTAGTGTCAATAATGGAGTCTAAAAAAGGAGATAATAAGCGAAATACAAAAAGATTTGGGAATCACAATGTGAGTTTAAGCAATGGATTCGGCCTTGACCAAATAATAACACAAAAGCAAGATGTTTTTATTGCAAATGCGCCATCACGCCTAAATATCCAACCTTGTTCGGCATGCTGGAACACGAAAACACATTGCAGCTTTAAGGCTATTTAGCTACAAACGACATCAAGAACCAACATTGTACAAAATTTTTTATTCCATTGCAAATATGATATCATGCCATTAGCAGTACAATTTGAATCCGATGTCGAAATATTTTCTAGTATTGAAAAAGGGTGGAGAATGATTCACTTCATGCAATGGCACAATATTATATCAACATTAGAATTTTGGATTTTGTAAAGACGCAAAATTAATTCAATAAAAATTTTCAAAAAAAAAAATTCTGAACTTGGTGCGTTTTCTGTTGAATGGCGCGTTTTTTTCTCCATTTTGGTGCCTTTTGAAATTTCAAAGTTGACAACGCTGTTCATCACTCCAAATACGGCAGTTTTGTTTATTGACTTTTCCATTCAAACAAAAGTGAGCTTAATCGCTAAATAAATTTCGTTTATGAAAATCGGTATCAACGGAAATCTTGTTTTGGGCCCAATTTGCACAATTTGGAAGCGTCAGTCTACTCACGTTCATATGCCCACATCAAACTAATTATAAACATAATAAGAACAGATCCCACCGCCAAATTAATTAAAATAAACCACAATATTGTCAATGATTTACACAAAAAAGAACATATAGATTTCTGGCTCAAACGCGCACTCACTTCTTCCGCTGCAACGGCACCGATAATCTACGGATTACCAAAAATACACAAAGAAGGTGTACCATTGCGACCTATAGCGTCATCTTTTCAAGTCCCTTGCTACCAACTTAGTAAATTTTTAGGACAAATATTAAGTAATATAGTATCGGAAAAATATAACATAAAAAACGCAGTTGATTTAAAAACACAACTTAAAAACATGCAATTGGACTGAAATGATGCATTAGTTTCTTTTGATGTTGTTTCCCTTTTTACAAACATCCCCATTCATACAAGCATCAATAATATAATGGATAAATGGAACACAATAAAAAAGCATACGGTCATACCCAAGTCTAAATTTCTAGAAATACTCAAATTTTTTCTTTACGACAATAATTACTTTATCTACAAAAACAATATATATATAATCAAATATTTGGTATGCCTATGGGGAACCCCCTCTCATTTTTTATTTTATATTTTATTGTTTTAGATAATTTATTAGCCGTGGCACTAGCTGAACTAAAAAACAAAAACATTTATATAAAATACATAACTAAATACGTAGATGACATTTCGGCTGTGATCAACATTCACAAGAACGAGATTCTAAACACCCTCAATAGATACCATCCTAAAATAAAATTCACCATTGAAATGGAAAACGAGAGAAAAATATCCTATCTTGACACTTCATTACACAGAATTAACAACAAAATATCCTTTGATTGGTATACAAAAAACACCTCATCAGGAAGAATCATTAATTACAATGTCACACAACCAAAATCACAAATAATTAATACAGCTAAGAACCTTGTGCGGAGACTCCTAGATATAAGTGATAAAGAATTTCACAGGCAAAATATAAAAAAAGTCACGAAAATATTAATTTTCCCCCTCATCTAATCAAAATACTTACCAATTTCTACAAACATCCACAAAACAATAGAAATGGCAACCCTAATGATCATAATAAACAATATTTCAGCATTAAGTAGATACCAGGCATTACAGACAACAAAAACATAAAATCTGTAATAAATAAAAGCAATACCTACTTAGCATATAAACCCAATAAAACACTAAGAGCCATACCTAAACAAGAGCGGCAAGCGTTTTTTAGCTGTCAAAAGTTCTCATGCCCATACAATTTGTATGGAGCATCCCGAAATAACGCGGCGGTAACGCGGCGGCAAAATTTTGCAATTGGAAAATCCGATTTTGACAGCGCGTTTAATGGTGAAGTTAGCTGCAAAAGACAAGCACTCATGATACAATGACTATAAGGTAGTCTTACAAGCCCAGCTGACAATTCTTGTAAATTACTTGTTTTTTATTTCAAGTGTTAAATTTTGATTTGTATTTATTTTTTCGTATTTGAATGAATAATTTTTATTTATATTTTTGTCACAGGTTGAAACATACATACATACACATTTATACTTTTGACTTCAGAGGAATTTTTTTGTTGTGTTTGTTGTAGAGATGCATGTATTATTAGGTTATGAGTATACTATTTTAATCAAGGTTGTTATATATTTTGTAATAACCCTGTTTTTATGACAAAGCGTTGACGCTCTTGTTTAAGTATGGTATTTCAGCGTTAACGCTAGGCGGTAGAAAACGTTCCGCTTTCCGCTCTTGTTTAGGTATGGCTGTAAGTACAATTTTCACAAACACAAAAACACCAATCGAGAAACTACTACAAAATAACGTAGTATATGAGATACCATGTAAAGGTGATAGTGTCAGCGGGTATGATCTTGTCTACATTGGCCCAACAAAAGGAGCTTTAGAAACAAGAATGAACGAACATAAAATAGATATAAACAAAAACAAAAACAAAGAAAGCACTACCTTATCAAAACATATACTGGAAACTAATCATGTACCTGACTTTGACAATATAAAAATACTCAACAATGAAAACAATGGGAAAAAGCGTTACACAACCGAAAGCTTAAGAATACAACAGAAAATACATAGAACAATGAATAAAAAAGAAGACACTGACAATTTAAGCGCCATATATGTAGTTCACATAAAAAACGGTGTTTTTATCCAACAATTATGTTTTCAAATGTAACTCAACCAACAACGTTGTAAGTTATTCAAACATTTTTATTTTTATTATAACACACTTGATGTTTTTTTCAAATTTAGTTAAATATAAACAATTCCCCTGAAGAAGTGAACAAAACATTCACGAAACGTTTGGAAAAATATGTAATAAAAAGAATATGCATTTTATTGACATAAGACAAGTTAGGCCTCACCAGCTATTTAATAAAAATATTTATACCTAAACATAAATCATTTGACAACTGACAAAATGATCTCAAGCCAAAAAAGTGTTGCCAACTTTAATTTCTATACCTCTATAAAAAGCACCCTTTAGAAACATTAATGCTGCTATTCGTTCTCGTGCTATACTTGTACTTGAAAGCTTGAGTTATAAAACAACAAACCCAATTACAACAACCATATTTATAAATTTGCAACACTCTGTCCAGAGGCCTTTAAGTATTCTACTCGTAGCAGATTATAAATGAAACTATTTGTATTAAATTGTTTATAGAAAATAAAAATAGTTGGTAAAAATTAGTTCTCAATTATAAAAAAATAAATAAATATTAAAAAGATTTTTATATTAAAATATTATTTACATGTTTAAAGCGATTGTCAGTCATTCACCTGCACCGTGAAAATTTTGAAAAAGTACAATACCCCGATTTTAACAGCTGATAGCCAAGCTTTACATGGCACTATCAAAACTGTAGATTTTTACGGGGCATAAAGTGCAATGGATTCCGCCACTACACTTTCTTTAGAATAAAACACACCACCCTTTTAGAAACGAACACAAAGTGCACTTTCTTTTTGCAGAAAAGAAAACAAAATAAGTGTATTTCTTACGGCCAAAATCTGATCTTTTTTGCAATATTTTATTTGACAAAACAATAAAACTAAAAAATTTACATATATATAATTTTTTATGTTCTATTACGGAAGTCATTTTTTGAAAATATGTGTTGGCGTTTTTAGTTTTATATTATTTTTTCTTAATTTTTTTTCTTTCTTTTATTCAAGATCATTTGTTTAGATAAGAGTCTAAGCTTACTTATAGTCGTACTACTGTTTTTTGAAATTTTCATTTGTTAAACTCTTTAACTGTTGCTCTTAACAATTTTTTTTTTCAATGCTTTTAATGTGACTTATAGCGTACGTTATCGTCGCCATCATACATTCATGCATTCATTCGATCATTCATTCATTCATTCACTGATTCAGAGATGCAAGCAGCCAACCAAACCATTCATGTGCTTCGTTTCAGGAGGTACGAATAAGAAAAATGAAACGGCTACAAATAATTATGAAAAGGAAAATTATTTAATCGCTACATTTATTTTTGTTGTTCATCATAAAGAAATAAATCCTTTTGGAAAAGAAATTTTCCAGATAAAATCTCTCTTATGGATCTGTATGAAAACAAAAAAAAAAACAAAAACATTTTAAGTGGCCCAATAAAAACTGAAGATTTTTATTTGTTTACTTTTGTATCTTCAAGCAATTTTAGTTGTTTCTCTTTTCTGCTTCTTGCTCTTTTTGTCTAAATCTTATTTTTTTAAAGTTTAAGAAGCATAATAAATTGAAAATCATGTCTTTTGTTTTTCTATGGTCGCTTAAAATTCTTTACAAGTCAATCGTTTCACATTCGATTTAGTTTTTTTCATTCTATTTTTGCTTTAAAGGTTTATCTGCATAAATCTGTTTTCGAAAGTTTATTTTCCTATCGTTGCTATTTTTTTTAGATTTTTTTTTTAATTTTTTCTATGACAAAAAAAAAACAAGAAAACTTTACTGTCAAAATATACCTTCACTTTTGTTTTTGGTTTTTGCAAATAAATTGAAAAACATGGAAAAATTCCATAGAAAACCATCAACAATAACATTTCATTACTGTTTTTTATTGTTGTGCATGACCGCAATTTTTATTGTCAAACAGTTTTAACAGTTAGCCAGGCCCGTCATTGACTTGGCTAAAAGTGCAATTAAGTTAATAATGAAAGTATACAACACTCGTGGTATGTAAATAGATGCAATACAACAAGTATAAGGAAAATTACATAAAAAAATTTCTGCATAAAAGAGAAAGAGAGAGAAAAAAAAAAACTAATTAAAACTTAATAGAAATGATCAACAGTTTATTGAATTTTTAATAAACACAACGTTTATTTGCCTCTAACCTCATTTTAAATACGAACAGAGTATCTATTCGAACATCATTTATCTTGTGGTTGCAAGAAAAACTATCGAAAAAGTTTGTAATTTATTTGCTGCTCTTAAAAAGAAACAAACAAACACCAAAAAAAAATCCTTGATTAAACAGATGAAGAAGGGTGTACATCCATCCATCTAATCAATTTCTTGTTTTTGATATTTTGCAATTAAAGACATCAATATTATTTGGAAGACATTAATTTTCTATCAGAAGGAGAAAGGGAGCAAAAAAGTCAGGTTCAGGTCAAAACAACTGAAAGATAAATTGCTATTCATGTTCAAATAATGTTTATTTCTTAACTGAACCCCCTTTTTTCCAAAACTATATTCGTTGGCATTTAAGGACAGTGTATCACATTCTGATTCCGTATAAAGCTTTTTTTTAATTTTCTTTTCCAAAAATTAAAAAAAGGGAATGCATAAGCTGTGTTTTAGGATTTTAATAAACTCAACTTAGTGAAACACAGAGTTTATTATATAACTTATATATTTATTTGATGACGTGTTCTTTATTCTTGCTTGTACAAAACTGGAGTAAAGATAATACATAATTTGGATAATCATTATACCTAGTAATTACTTAGCTTAACGGGTATAACGGCTTTGC
Organism: Lypha dubia; assembly: GCA_947311025.1. Taxonomy (NCBI): domain Eukaryota; kingdom Metazoa; phylum Arthropoda; class Insecta; order Diptera; family Tachinidae; genus Lypha; species Lypha dubia. Next base: position 55,015,116 of record OX371263.1, read on the forward strand.
TGCACATTGTACTTTCAGTATATATGTATAAATACATATATTTGGGAGAATGCATGTACATGAATACATACACTTATTGGGAGCATGCAGTGTACTAAAATGCCATACTAATGCCTTTAATAGAATGCAATCACTGTCTTGTATTTACTCTAGAAATTATTTTAATCACTGTGCAGCAATACTACAATACCCTCTTCATAAATTGTTTTCCCTCTTATCAAAGTTTAATTCATGTCTTGGATAAAAGCAAAACAACTGTATAATTCATTGATCTTTTGTATTTCTATTTCTTAAATTATATTTAACATTTTGATTTTGTTTTTTGTCATTATCATTATTGAATATTTCTTTATCTTCATTAACTTTTTTTTTAATTTCATTATCACCGTTGACAATTTTTTCAGTTTGACGTTCGTGTAACAATATGTTCTCAACTTGTTCATTATTATTATTATTATTATTATTATTATTATTATTATTATTATTATTATTATTATTATTATTATTATTATTATTATTATTATTATTATTATTATTATTATTATTATTATTATTATTATTATTATTATTATTATTATTATTATTATTATTATTATTATTATTATTATTATTATTATTATTATTATTATTATTAGAATTAGGATCGGTTGGAGTACTGAGGTTAATTCTTTGCATCGAATCTGAAATCGTCGTAGGAAATTTATCAATTTTTATTGTTGGATTACCACAATAAATAATTTGATTTCCGTGTCTTTTCCAAGTTTTATTATTTTTAGTTTTAACCAAATACGTTTGATGTCCAATTCTTTCTAATATTGACCCTTTTTCCCAAGAAACTTTCCCTGGGGTGGAATAATCTTTTACCATAACATTATCATTTTGTTTAAAAGCACTCTTTTTTGAGCCTTTGTAATATTTAACTTGACTTTCTTGTTTCTTCTTATGATGTTTCTTTACATCTTTTATAATTGTATATTTTACCTTCCTTTTTGGATTTATGAGATCAAGTCTTGTTTTTAATTTTCTTTTATTGAACATCAAATATACTGGCGAAACTCCAGTACTGATATGTATAGTATTTCTATAGTCGAATAAAAATCGACACAATACGCTGTTGAATTCAGATAATGGTGTTTTATGCAAACTACGCTTCAAAGCATTTTTAATGGTTTTTACAGTGTTTTCCGCTTGCCCGTTTGTAGCGGGGTGCCCAACTGGCGTTGTAATTTGGTTAATACCATTCTTTTTTAAAAAACATTTAAATTCGTTTGAGACAAAGGATTTTCCATTGTCTGACACAATACTTTTCGGTAATCCGAACCGAGCGAACAGTTCGCGTAAGACCGCAATAACCGCGCGACTGGTGGTATTAGATCCCATGTCTATACATTCTACCCACTTACTGGTACTATCAACTACTATTAAGCACCAACGGTTTAAAAAAGGACCAAAAAAATCTAGATGTATTCTTGACCAAACGTCGTTGGATCTTGGCTATGGAATCAGTTCCTGCTTAGGAGGGTTTGGGCGTGTCATAAGACAAGCTTCACAAGCTTTAACCACTTCCTCTAAGTCTTTGCTTTGATTAGGCCACCAGCAACATTCCCGTGCCATAGCCTTCATTTTAATAATCCCCATGTGTGAAGCGTGCAAAAATTCCACCATATCTTTAGTTAGTTGTTTTGGTATTACTACCCTATATCCCCAAAAAACACAATTTGATTCTTCTGACATCTCATTTCTTTTCAAAAAATATGGCATTAATTCAGAGTCAGAACACTTTTCAGGCCATCCCAGTTCAATAAATTCTTTTACCTTCTGCAGCACACGATCCTTAGCCGTTTCCTTGCCGATCGTTTCAAAATCTAAAAATTTATTCGTACTATCGATAATCTTTAAATAATTTATATAAACTTCCTCTGGAAATTCGTCTAAAGGAAGGTTAGATCCCTTAGGGTATCTCGAAAAATAGTCGGCAATATTGTTTTTCGATTTAATATGGCAAATATCAAACTGGTATCCTGATAAGGTTAAAGCGATTCTTTGTAACCGATTTGAAGCCATTATGGGAATTCCTTTTTTAGGATTAAAGATATGATGTAACGGTTTGTTGTCGGTAACTAATGTGAACTGGCGACCATATAGATAGTGGTGAAATCTTTTTACCCCAAAATAAATAGCAACTGCTTCGCGATCTAATTGCGAATACCTTTTTTCCGTGTCACTCAGTGATCTTGAAGCAAACTCTATTGGCCTTTCAAACCCTTTTTCATCTGTTTGCGACAATACTGCCCCTACTCCTACCGGGCTGGCATCTACTGTCAATTTCGTTTTACAATTTAAGTTAAAATGAGCCAGAATATTATCTGCTAGTAACAGATCCTTCAACTTATAAAAAACCAAGGAACAGTTTAAATCCCAAATAAATTTTACGTCTTTTCGTAGAAGCCTATGTAACGGATGTAATACAGTTGATAAATCTGGCAAAAATCTTCTATAAAAATTTACAACGCCTAAAAAAGCTTGCAGTTCTTTTACATTACTAGGGTAAGGAATGGTTGTAATATCCATAACTTTTCCTGGGTTCATGTGTAACCCATTTTTGTCAATAACATGACCTAGATATTTTATTTTTTTACAAAAAAAAGCACATTTGTCCGCAGACAATTTAAAACCAGCATCATTTAAAATGCTGAACACTCGATCCAAACGCTCAAGGTGTTGTCTCCTATTGGGCGCACTAATCAAAATATCGTCCAAAAAAACTACAACTCCCTCTAATCCCGTTAAAAGAGAATCCATAATTCTCTGAAATATTGCAGGTGCTGACGCTAAACCATAAATCAATCGGGTATATTGAAATAGACCCTTCGATGTTGAAATCGTTGTATACTTCTGTGAGTCTTCGTCTAATTTAATTTGTTGGTAAGCCATGCTCAAATCTAGTTTGCTGAACTCCTCCCCTCCATGTAATTTTGAAAAAATATCCTCAATACGAGGTAATGGGTATCTTGCAACGTGTAACTGTGGATTTAAGGTAACCTTAAAATCCCCACATATTCGGATACTGCCGTCTTTTTTTATAACGGGTACAATCGGTGTTCCCCATTCACTATAATCTACAGGCTTTAAAATATTCAGTTTTACCAACTTATCAATCTCTATTTCTACCTTTTGCTTAATTGCCAAGGGCAATGGACGTGGTCTAAAAAATTTTGGCACAGTATCCTCTTTTACATTTAACACTGCTTGACTTTTATTAAAAAGACCTAAACCACCATCGAAAAGATTTTTAAATTTTGTAATGATTGCATCGCCATTTGGCATTTCCACATGGGATGAATAATTTAATTTACAAATTTTAACATCGAAAACTTTTAAAAAATTTCTACCCAATAGTGGAGGGCCGCCATTTTCTATAACAACTATTGGGATCACTTTAATTTTATTGCCGTATTTGACTTCAACGTCACACATTCCCACAGCACTAATATTTCCACCATTATATGATTTCAACAACATATCCACTTTCTTTAGTTTATAATTTATAAAGAAAGATTTATATGTACTATCAGATATTACGTTATTTTCGGACCCAGTATCCAATTCCATTTCAAAAGGTTTGTTATTTACAAAAATTTTGATTTTAATTGGACCATCATTTTTACACGAAATCGAAAATAAACTTAAATCACTGTTGTCTACATAATTAATCATTTGTACCTTACACATTTTTTTCAAATGACCTCTTTGTTTGCATTGATTACACACATAGTTCTTAAACTTACAATTTTCAGCTTTATGATTACCATATCCACATACTCTGCACTGTTGACCTGTTGCTTTATGTTGTTGTTGATTTCGTTGCTGGGACACATTTTTTTGCAATACTTTTTTGTTTTGTTTACCATGGTTTTGCTTAATAAAATTTATGTTTTCTTCCTTCACCTCTACCCAATCATATTGATGTTTCACGTACTCTACATTGTTTGCGATTTCGACCACCTTTTCGAACGTGCTAGTAACTGACTCCAGAAAAATTTTGTCCCGGGCCGGACCCTTTTCCAATCCCATCACAAACTTGTCTCTGATAGCATTATCCAATGATGTACCAAAGTCACAATGAACTACTAAAGATCTCACCCGCACAGCCCACTCATTTACTGTCTCTGTGGAAGATTTTGCAGCATTGTAAAATTTAAAGCGTTCTGCAAACCCAGATGTAGCCGGTTTAAAATGTTTGCTTAACGCTGACAAACACGTTTCTACAGTTACTGCAGAATTAACCACATCTGACGGACTCATTAAATTTTGCAGCAAGATATATGAAGATTCGCTTAACGATGTCAGCAGGATTGCTTTTTTCTTTGCAGAATCTTTAATGTCATTAGCAATCCAGAACTGCTCCAATTGGTTTTGAAATACTGACCAATTCCTTTGACCATGATCAAACGCTGGCACTTTACCAATCATAGTACCACTCATTTTACTGTAAATGTATACTTGCTTATAGCTCTTACTTTAAAAAAAAATGTAAATCTATCTATTTTTTGTAGTTGTATCCTCGTCGCCACTGTAATAAACTCAACTTAGTGAAACACAGAGTTTATTATATAACTTATATATTTATTTGATGACGTGTTCTTTATTCTTGCTTGTACAAAACTGGAGTAAAGATAATACATAATTTGGATAATCATTATACCTAGTAATTACTTAGCTTAACGGGTATAACGGCTTTGCTGCACATTGTACTTTCAGTATATATGTATAAATACATATATTTGGGAGAATGCATGTACATGAATACATACACTTATTGGGAGCATGCAGTGTACTAAAATGCCATACTAATGCCTTTAATAGAATGCAATCACTGTCTTGTATTTACTCTAGAAATTATTTTAATCACTGTGCAGCAATACTACAAGGATAAAAGAAAATACTTTAGAAATAAATATAATTTAATGATACACCATCAATAAGATTTTATCGATTTATTACATAAATCGAGTCGTTTGCTAATAAATGGTGTTTTTTAAAGACGCATACAACACTATGATGGCAACACTTTTTTAACTGGCGTTCATTTTGTCAGCCGTCAAGTGATTTATGTTTAGTTTTGTTTGGCATTTCAACATGAATAGACTGACGCCTGAACAAAGCTTCCAAATTGTGCAAATTGGGCCCAAAACAAGATTTCCGTTGATCCCGATTTTCATAAACGAATTATTATTATTTAGCGATTAAGCTCACGTTTGTTTGAATGGAAACGTCAATAAACAAAACTGCCGTATTTGGTGAGATGATAATCCTCAAGTGTATGTTGAGCAGTGAGCTGCAACAAGTATGATCGAGCCTACTGTTGAATTTTAAAGAACAACACAAACAAGTATTATTCAATTTCATACTCATTCGCTTTTTATGCACAAGCAGAAAATTCATCAACGAGTGTAAATCGTTTCGATCATTTAATGCGAATGATGCATGATACAATCAATACAAGGCATATGCAGAAATACAAAAAACACCAACTCTATGTATTTCGTTGGTAGAAAATTTGATTTCGGAAGTCAAAAGTATAATTTCCAATTCACATCATTTATGCTGATCACTTTAATTTTTAGCTTTATTATTTCTTTATAGCATTTTCGAGAATTTTCGAGACATTATCGTATATTAGCTGTACCATAGTGATCATAAGATCAAGTTTAAAATTTGGATTTTTTACATCAGTTTTTCCTATTCAAAACTATTTAAAATTTTTTTAAAGTTTCTTTTTTATAGCAAAAACAAAACAAGCTAAATAAAAAAAGCTGAACACAAATTACCCGCTCATAATAGTTAAGTACTTGAGAAATGTCGAATAAAATACAACAACATGAAAAAATTACAAGTATTTCTTTTTTATTTTTAGTACTTTGAAGGCTTGTCCCATAAAATAATACAAAGAATTTTTTTAATGCACTTAAAAAGCAACAAAAGTAAATGAAAGCAATTTGTTTGCAGAAGATTTTTATGAAACGCAAAAACATTGACTGAGTGGCTGACTGACGTAATAAACAACATCACATTCATTTGACAGAGAAATTGTTTCAATGTTCTTTTCCACCCATATCTTAACAACAACACCAAAAAGAAAAAAAAATGAAGCGCGGAAACTTAAAAAAAGTGTCTGGAAGGAATAGTTAAACAAGACAGTGATGGAGTTCTCAACATAAAAGAGGTTGTGTGGTATTGAGGAACTCGCACATAAATAAATTCTTTAAAGTTGTTGTACAACATATATATATATAACACTATCTGGTTATAACTTCATCTTCTTTTATTACAATACGTGTCAGTGTATGTGTGTGTGTGTGTATCAGTTTGTGTTTGAGGGTGTGGGTTGATGTCGACTTCCTTCCTATTTGAGTTTGTGTTTGATATTAATGACAATACTGCCACGTGACCAAACACCAAAAAGAACAACAACAGCAACAACAACATGAGTATCATCATCATCATTTTCATGATGTCAATTGTACATTCATTCTCTCGTATCAGTTTCTAAATATTTTTCGTTTAAATGATTTGGTTGGCGTTTTTGATGAATAGTGTTGACGGCAAAGAAGCCAAGCCAGTGGTGATTTGAAGGGGCATAGGTGGCATACTTAACGATTGGGCACAATTCCAACACGCAAATTATTGTGTGTATGTGTGTGTGTGTGCCAAATCAACAAGCGAGATTTAACAATATTTTTTGTGCAGATATAGAAAGGCTATTGACTGAAAAACGGAGAGCTCGACGAGAATGGCAACGTTACAGATCGCCTCAGCTAAAATTAAGGCTTAAGGAGTGTACCAAGCAGCTTAGAAAAGTTTTGCAAACACAAAAAACAACTTTGCTGCAAAAATGTCTGCAAGAACTCGATGCAACACCATCAACAGATTATTCGCTGTGGCGTGCAGCCAGAGGACTTAAAAGGCCAGTGATTTGCAAACCTGCATTACGAGCCCCTAATGGTGACTGGGCAAGAAGTGATGCTGAAAAAGGTGATCTATTTGTTAAGCACTTAGAAAAAGTATTTACTCCGAATATTTCTGCTGATATTGTTGAACTGCCACCAGTAGTCTCTTTACCAGAAATACCTCTGCGATTTAACATGACGGAGATTGAAAATACTATTACTAGTCTTAACACCAGAAAAGCCCCAGGTGTCGACAAAATAAGCAACAAAATGCTTCAAGAATTGCCTTACATTGCAAAAAGAATAATACTATTCATTTTTAACAGTATTCTACGCCTAGAACACAATCCAAAAGAATTAATTACTATGATACCAAAGTCCGGTAAGGATCATACAAAAGTTGAATCCTATCGGCCTATTAGCTTATTGCCCAACATTTCAAAACTATTTGAAAAGCTGTATATGAACAAGCTGATGCCTATACTGACTAGTAATGGATGTATTCCAGATCATCAATTCGGTTTTCGCAGACAACTGAGCACAATTGAACAAACTCACAGACTTGTGAACGTAGTTAGAGACACCTTTGAAAAAAAGAAATATTGCTCTGCGCTCTTTATAGATGTTTCTCAAGCTTTCGATAAAGTATGGCAAGCTATCTAAAGCAACGAAAATTTGTAGTTAGGGAATGCAATTTTTTAAGCCATCCGCAGTCGATTGAAGCCGGAGTCCCTCAAGGCAGTATCTTCGGTCCCTTACTTTATTTAATATACGCCTCTGACTTACCTTTAAGCAGTAACATTCACACGTCTACATTTTCTGATGATAAGGATTTTCTAAGCGTTAATGAAAGCCCTGTAGAAGCTTCCCGCAACTTACAAGAATATATATCCAAACTGGAAAAATGGCTTAAACAATGGCGTATAAAAATTAACGAGCGGAAATGTGTACACGTCACTTTAACGTTGCGCAGGGAAACATGCCCGCCTATACAAATTAACACTGAGACTATACCTCAACACACTGCAGTCAAATATCATCTAGATCGTCGTTTAACATGGAAATCGCATATAGACGCAAAGTTAACACAAATAAAATTAAAAGCATCCCAAATGAATTGGCTTATTGGAAGAAATTCTATACTAAGCCTAGACTGTAAACTTCTACTATACAACGCGATACTGAAACCAATATGGTCCTACGGAATCCAGCTATGGGGCACTGCCTCAGCATCGAATGTAGAAAAAATTCAAAGGCAACAAAATAAAATTCTACGTACAATAACTTCAGATAATGTCAGAAACCATAGAATTCATAAAGATCTAGACGTTCCGTTGGTGAAGACAGTATTTTCGAAACACGCGAAAAAATACATTAAAAAACTTGAGTTGCACCCAAACCCACTTGCGCGCAATATTCTAGAGTATAGAGGCCACAACCGGCTTAGGAGGAGGGACACTCTTTGATTTGAAAAACTTATTGATGTTTCAATCTATAACTGAAGATTCAATAAATAATATATTTATCAAAAAAAAAAAAAAAAAAAAAAAAGTGTGTGTGCGTGTGATGTTTCATGATGTTGCAATACATGTTTACACGCTGTTTTTTAGGATTCCTAGAAAAACGACAAAATCACGTCAAGATACATGCCTTTTTTTTTGTTTTCTTTTGATTGTCGGCGCCCATAAAAACTGAAATACGGGTACAAGCAAACACATGCATGCGCAAATTTTTAATTTACGCAGTCAAAAATACGGCAGCTTGTTGCAACACATATCGATATTCATTTACGTTCTTAACAAATAATATTAAACACAAAATAAGTTTTAAAAATATTTTATGTAATATTACAAAGGGTGTGTTGACATTTCTGTTCTGTAGTGGCAGAACAACGATTCTAAATTGTAGAATTTTACTTTAAAAAACAAAATTAATCTGATCGCGAAATTCATATACGATTTCGTTAAAAATTTGTGTTTAATGACGAAGATGTTTACTGGCTAAATGGCTGCGTCAATAAGCAAAATTGCCGTATTTTGGAGCTCAAACAATCATCCATTAAAATTTATGGTGCTTTCTTTTCTACACAAAAAATGGCACCTTGTTGAAAGGTACATGTATAAAATTGCTTACCAACCCTGTAATAATGCAACTTGTTATTTCACTAGAACAAAACACAATTTATGAAAAAGTGCAATGCCCTGATTTTAACAGCTGACAGCTAAACTTTACAGGGTACTGTCAACGCTGTCGATTTTGACGGGGCATAATGCCTTCCACCATTAGTGATGGCATTTTTTTTGGAATCAAGCACTCCACCCTTTTAGAGAGCAAAACATTTTTAAGAAACGAACACCACAGTACACTTTCTGCATGGAGATGTACCATTTTTTTTTTTTAGAAAAGAAAACACCATTAGTGTTAGGTGCAGTTTACACGCTGGCGGTGCTGCCGTTACGGTGAAAGGCGGTGAAAAAATTCAGCAAATCGTGTTTGTGAATGTAGTTTAAATTCTTAAATTAAATTAATTCTGATTATTTCGAAATTCTCCATCTCTGGTAATTATTTATTTTATTTTATATTGACTTTGTTTGTGTTTTTTACCGAAGCAAGGGAAACTTAACCTCTCTATAGAATAAATGGTTTAAGATTTTTTTATAAAATAAATATTAAAAGGCTTTTGGAAAAAAGTCTGTACTTCTTTTTTCAATAAATATCCAAAAATACTTGTGCAAATACAAAAATCAAGACTTATAAACATGCATACACGTGACAGTTGAAAAATAAAGAACTTAAAAGTACATTCATCCACACGTTGTTGAGAAGAAAATTTAAAATCAAATTTTGTATTTAGTTTCTACTGCAATTTATTTGCCATGTCCAGATTATTATAATTATACACAATTCTTTTTTTTTTTATTGAAGTTTTCGTACACGTTCTCTTAAAGAATAACATACTTCTTTGAGATGTTGTTGATGTTGTTCCTGGTGTAGCAATCATATTAGTCGTGGGTCGTTATCACTAAGCAGTCGTATAATTTACCGCGCAGACCATAACCTCAGTTAATAAATACTGCAGAGAACTTTTAAGCATTCGCTTTATAAATTTTTTCTTATAAACACAAAAATAAATTGGAATTGTATTTATTAAAATGATTGCAAAATTTTGCTTTTATCAACATGTTGATTATAAATGTCAACATGTTGCTTGGGATTGTTGCACATCTTTTCCGTAATGGAAAACAAGAATATTGCCGAGTTTTAAAATATTCGTTGAAAAATATAGTCAAATCTTGATAATTTGACACTCAACAATATAATCAAGGGAAAATTCGAAATCAGCAGAGAATTAAAAATACGCAATACAAGTTGTTATAAGCCAGTACAACAACAAACTACACTGAACCTAAAATTCAGATAAAAAGTTCATTGTTTCAAAGCATTCTCATTAACGTTCAAACAAATTAAACATCGTATTGTTTATTTTAAAGAAAAAGTTTAATTGGAAAAACCTAACTGAAAATCCTAAAATAATTATGGCAACATTTATTTATAACGAGATATATATGTTATTATCCTTGTTTTATTCCGCTTATCATAAAATCTGTGGCAATAAGAAAAAAAATGCTTAAGTCATATATTGTAGTTATCTAGAAAAGCAATTTTGAATGTTTCAAGTGGTTTGATAAATAAAAATGTAATCGCGTTGTACTAAAAGTTGATCATTCGTTTTTCAATTCTTTTGATTTTTTAAAACATGGTTATGTACACTATAACATATGTATTCAATTTGAAATTTAATATGTTATAACATAAAATTAGTTGTTATTCAATATTGGCATAATTATTTAGAAAAAGAAAAGCAGCAAGTAATTGTGCCAGAAGTTCGTTAAAAATCGTTCAATATAAATAAAACTTTACCCAGAGATTCTTTTGAATATGAAAAATACGATGGTGATATTGACTTAAAATCAGCTTCTCTCGACTTAAGCACTTTTTTTAATTTTTGCCACAGAAATATTTACATATATTGTTAATTTGTGTTTGTCCAACGCATCTTGTATCTTTGTTTGCGAATCTAAATGATCGCTTACATAAAGGGTGTTTTTTTATAGAGTGTCACAACTATGAATTGGCATCACTTCTTTATTTGAGCACCCGTTTACCAGCCGATAGTTGCCTTTTATTTAATTTTCTTTGAAATTTCATTATCAATCAACTTACACCAGAGCAACGAGTGCATATTGTTTAAATTTTTAAGCAAAATAATTGTTCCATTCGTCAAACTCATCGAGCAGCGGGCGCTACAATTGATTTACTCAAAGGAACTTTTGATGAAAAAATAATTTCACTTAATGGCCCAATTAATTGGCCACCAAAGATCGTGTGACTTAGCCCCAATAGATTGTTTTTTTTTTTGGGTTACGTTAAGTCAATTGTCTACGTCGACAAACCACAAATAATTGAAAACCTGGAAATAAATATTCGAAGAGTTATCGGCGAAATACGGCCGCAAATGCTGTGAAAAGTTGTTAAAAATTGATGTTCCAGTTTGCGCCTTCTACGTGCCACCCGTGGCAGCCAAATGGCAAAAATCATATTTAAACAATTAATTCATAAAATTTTCCTTCCAATAAAATAAAAAAAAAATGATATGATTAATAAAATGATTTAAACTTGTGTTACTCTATAAAAAACACCCTTTATATATTCTTTTTCACTTCGTTCTTTGTTTAAAATTAGTTTAGGTTTAAGGAGACAAAATTGTAAAAATAAATCAGTGTTTTTTCAACAATTAATGGTACTTTATGTACGTTAAATCAATGAACTAATTCATTAACTTTGCTACAACGAATACTATTTAAATCTCTGTTTTACATTGAAAACAACGTATACGTACGTTAAATCAATGTATTTTAACAATAAATTAATGTATGAAAGACTCTAGATTCTGGAGCAATAAATATCATTTTAGGGTGGTGTTGACTGAAGTGCGATCTATGCCTGGCTTCGAACCCTGGTCAGGGCGAGTCATTAACATCATAATTGTACATTGGTGTTGGACTGTTTAAGTGATGAAGTCATAGCACTGGTCACTAAAAATACAGTTCCCAGTTAATTTAATCCTTCGTCGGTTAGCAGAAACGTCGGTAAAGTCAAACAAATAATAAAAATGCCTGCTCATGTAGCTTAAGAAAGTTACTACGTCTACTTAACACCCGAGGCGCTGCAACATTCCTATAAAAGTTAACATGACGCCCAAAAGCAGAGTTATACATGGCATAAGTGGGGGTCATCACCAAAGTGTTGGTCCTACAAAAAAAAAACTGCTCTAAAAATTAACAAAAACGCGCAATACCGGAGTTATAAAAGAGTTAAGTGTTCTATATTTTCAACATCGATCTTCTCTACCCAATCTCTTTCTTCCTTCTCCTTCTCCCTAGCTCTGGCTGTTTATTTTAACACTATTTTTAAATAAAGTACAAAACTTCAAACAAATTTTAAGACCCAAAGTAAAAATGTGGGTTTCGTTTTTCCATTTGAAATTCGTGAATCAACAACTGTGTTTATCCTCTAATCGAAATTGAAGAAAACAACCCATAAGACTTTTTCCAATATCCATAAAATCTCTCTTTAATGCACTGCATCAAATTTCCATAGAAATTTTATACCCTCTTCTATTTCTCAAATGAAAACTTGACGACTTTCTTTATGGTGTCTGTTTTCGTTTAATTTTTTTTTTTTTTAGCTTTTATTGTTAATTTTAGAAAAGCGTATAATAGCTTCTTTGCATATTTTTTACGTTTAATGTATGTACGTACATACATATTTATTCATGTAACTTGCAAACGTACAAAAATACATTAACTTGTGACAAAAATAAACAAGTAAACAATTAGGAAAAAAAAACCGTCAACAAATTCAAGAGCAAAGGGGCGGTGAATACTCGTGGATTCCAATAACGAAACAAGGCAGAAAAATGTTTAAATAAAATAATAGAAATAGAAAAGGCATATAAAATTGTTAGATCAACAAAAACTATGGACATGGTTAGACGTGGCAAATATATTTTCGAAAGAGACGAAAGAGACTGCCATTATGTACGAGTATGTATAATTCGGATAACCCGAAGTACAGCCAACAGCTATATCGTTTTCGGTATCTCCAGTTCTAGACTTGAAAACAGTCTGATATGCAGTCTGTATATCTGTCTGTGGCTCAGTGGCGAAAACACATCTGATCTGAATCATTTTTTAATGATCGTAATATTTTGTGATACCGATTTTATGGACAGTATGGCTGTGTTCACACGTGAAAGTTTTCTTTCATGAAAGTTGTAGTTTGTTGGTGAGAGGGGAGAGAAGAATGGTGTCGAGTACACCCTTTCAAGTTCTCTGAAATTCTGTTTTGTTTTGTAGTTCGTAATTGTCAACACGTACATTTGTTGTTGTGTGTTGACAATTCATATGAAATTAAAAATATAAAAATGTTAAGTTTCATGAAATTAAATTTCAGTGTGTAGACATGAATGAAAGTTTAAAAGAGAATTTCAGAAATTTCATGAAAGAAAACTTCCACGTGTGAACTTAGACTATTCTCATTTTCAAATATATCGCACCTGCCTTGTAGATTTGTTATCAGAAGTTTATAAAACCAATTCATACACCTTTTTTAAAACTTTTTTTAATTACTTCTGTAAAAGACAATAAAAACATAAAGTTGTACACAATTTTTCAGGAAGTTTGAAAGATTTTATTTCACCATCAGTTTTTTTTACGTTATTTTGTCACATCTGCATGAAACCTAAGTCGTCGTAGTGCACGTTAGAAAATGACACTTGTTTAAATATTAGAAGACATAAATAGAAATGTATGAGGAAGAATATAAATTTCAACTTAAAAACAAAGAGAAAAAGTAAAAAAAAAACAATTGTAATTTGAAATAAATACGCATTCTGTATTCGCAGTAAATACGAAACACTAAATAAAACTTGTAAGTAAAAAATAATCTGTGTCTGCCTCTCTCTTGTCAAGAACAACAATGCCAACATGTTACTACAGCAAATGTCACTGTGACAAAAGTGTGAGGTGTACAATTGCAATGATAATAATAATAATAATAATAATAATAATAATAATAATAATAATAACAACAATACCAATAGCAATAGCAATAGCAATAGCAACAGCAACAACAACAAACCTTTATTCAAAACTTTTTCAACTAAAATAAATAAGAATTTAAACGAAAGGAGATGAACAAAACGACACATTAACAAAAAATAAAAAGAGATAAAAAATTCATATCAGACGTTTTTATTTGTATTCATGATGTACACAACTCGTACATTCTACAATCGTCATCACCATGAAGATCAACATCGTTACACACAAACGCACACACACATACACATAAACATATTTTATTTGCATTAAATACACATTATTTGTTTTTTACTTAAAAAGTTAAAAACATTTTTTTATGAACTTGTATAGAATTATTTTAAAGATACTTATTTCCAGTAAAAAATTTAAATAGAAAACTATAAAATAAATAAACTAGAATTCGAAAAATTTACTTTAGTTTTTCACTTTTAAATGAATGACACTGTCCAATAATGTTCGCCGGGGGGGATAAGTTTTGTCATCTATGTTAGTCTGGTAGAAGATGATGCCCAAGACCAAAGTCGATAGAAATTTAATCCCTAGGGATTCTCTTTCGAGGCTTGACCAGTAACCTAAACTGGTAACACGGAAGCCGTGTCCACGGTAGAGTGTCTACCGGAGACTGGAGAGTTCTGTTCCTACATTGGACACACATTGCGATGTGATATATTCATATATATCCTATTGGGGATGGATATGCTATTGGCATACTTCTTCTCCTTGAGAATGAATATGCTGGCAGCCATCGCACTACGCTCGTTGGTGGCAAAACTCCGTGACTGGTTATTGCTGAGGTCTCCTTCGGGAATATACGTGGTGGCTGTGGTTGCTACTAAAAGCTGGGGAAGATATTGGTTTAAGGGCTGGTGCTCAACCAGTGCTAGTGGCTGCATGGTTTTCGTTCTATCAATCGAAATTTTCTATGTGATGTTGCAAAACAACAGATAAAAGAGATTGGACAGCTCGAACACTTAAACAAAGTGTTTACGCATGCTGGGTGGACCATGCAAAAGAAGTAACTCGGAGGTGCCTGTGAATATTCACACGGCATTAAGAGCACTTTGGGCTTAAGCCGAAAGGCAGGTACCCCACATTAATCTGTGACACATCTGTCCACTAATGGATTCTCATAATGGCCATGATTTTTTTTTAGCAGATAAATCCATAAATTTAGCAAATAATCATTTGTTTTTCATTGTATTCAGTAGTGTTTACAATTTCATCATGGAGAGATAAACGCAAGAACAACGTTTACAAATTACTCAGTTTTATTATCAAAATAATCGTTCTCCAATTGCGTTCTTTTCGTGCGCTTTTGCCATTTTATGGTCGTAATAATCGCGTCCAAGTGTGTTCGCTATTCGTCGAATTATTGAAAATTTTGAGCCTACATTTTCTTTACATACTGTTCAAGAGCCAATAAGACGAAGAACAGGCAAGTGTTGCTGAAGACCGCAATTTGGCGATTCAAAGATGTTCTCAACAATTGGGACTGTCTCAAACCACAACCTGGCGGTATAGATCGATGATAACCAAATTGTTATGGCCAAAATTGGAAGAAGTTGATCTTGACAACATTTGTTTCCAACAAGACGGGGCTAGGTGCCACACAGCAAATGCAACAATTGAATTATTGCGAGAAAAGTTTGGAGATTCGATTATTTCAAGAAAATTTGATATTTGATGGCCTCCATGAAGTTGTGATTTAACACCATTAGACTATTTCTTGGTGGGGTTATTTGAAGTCGTTGGTCTTTCGAAATAAACCAGACTCTCTTCAAGCTTTACAAGTCAATATTGAACGTGCCATTCATGACATACGACCCAATTTGGAGTGGAAAAAGTGCTCGAAAATTGGGTTCATCGAATTAGTTCCTGCAGAAGAAGTCGTGGAGGCCATTTGAATGACGTTTTATTTAGAACTTAATTGTATCGATTGTACTTCACATGAAATAAAAAACTTTTGAATTTCCTTAACAAAAAGTGTGTTTTTTTTATTAAAGAAATCATATCACTCTTACTGTAAAACCTTATACAACGCTGCAAACCTTAACCGATATATCTAATCACTTTAAATTGATTACAAAATTTAATTGAGACTCTGAAGTCTGCTGGGGCAGCTTCGGTAACATTCAACATTTTCTAACTTCAGACAAGTCAAGTCGAACGAATTTAAAGAGTATTATTACTCAAACAAAGGATCATTAAAACAGCAGCACAGCAGAATAAATAAATTGCAAATACTATTACGGCCAAAACAAACTGAGACCAAAAACGAAAACTTTCGAATTTCCTTCCCAAAGAAACCAATGAGGCCAATTTAAAGTTATTCTATCAAAAAAAAAAGGTGATGGATGATTTACTAAAAATTGCCCTCATATTTCATAATTATATGTGAAAACTAGAAAAAAATATTTACCTGATAACAAATTGCATTAACAGCTTTATGAATGTGTAGTCGTTAAAAAATCTTGGAATCTGCAATTTTCAACACATATTTTTTTTTTGGCCGTTCAGAAATAAATTTTTCTTGAATTCAAGAATATTTTTAGTAATTTTTAGGGTTCATATTTGTTGATGCAAAGAGAACAACTTTTAATTATTACTTATTTTAAGATCGCCATGTTTGTCAAAATAGTCAAAGTTGTGTTTGGTTGGAATTGCATATATTTTGTTGTTTGGTATTTTTTATAGCGGCATATTTTTTGAAAGAATAATTTTGTGTATGTGGTGTTTTGCATTTTTGTGTGGATGGCTAGTTTTTATTGACAAGAAATTTTTTCTGAGCAATATAAATATTACAGAGAATTTAATTTCATTTTCTGTGCTGTTAAAAATTGTACTCTGCAGATATTTCTGCTACTTAATATATTTGGGGTGTTCACACTGTAGTCATAAAGTCATATGTCATAAAATAATAGCACACCATAATGTGACAAGTGTGAACACCCCGTCATAATTTAGTGTGTTGTGTCATAATTGTGATTTTAATTTTTTAGTCGGATTAGTGCGCATACGTTTGAATTTTGGCTTAAATGTAAATGATTTTTTTTTTTTTTTTTGTGAAGTTTTTATTCGAACTGAGTGATGTTTAATCAAAGAAATTTTTAATTTTTCGTTTTCTCTAAATTTAATTTTATTATAAATTAAATTATTATTTAAATTAGAAAGAAAGACAAATCTAGTGGCTCTTAATACTTGAAACAGACAAAGAAAAAGTTTTTTGACTGCGCGGAGTTTGCAAGTATAAAATTTTTTTTAAAAAACTGTAAATGTATTTGTTATCAGGTAAATATTTTTAGTTTATCCCCTACAAGCATTTTATGAAAAAAATTTATCATATTCGAGTTATTTATGACTCCTCTGCGCGATTAAAATAAGCATATATGAGCTCATTTTCTGATCATAAATGTTTGTTTTCTCGGGAGAAAATGGTACCCTACCCGCGACTCTTCTCGCGGAGTCTTTTATTACCCGCTTTTATGATCAGTTTCGACTCATTTATGACTCATATTTTTAATGATTTGCGAGTCTTTTTCGACGCATTTTTCAGTCCTATTTCTAATCGTTAGCGAATCGTTTATGAGTCGTTTGTTAGTCGTTTTTCTGATCGTTTGTGAGTCTTTTTTGACTCTTTTTTCCGTCATATTTGTAATCGATTACAAAAAAAAAATATTTATCGATTTAATATTAATTACTTCAGTTTATTAAAATTATATAAATTAAATTATTATTAAATTATATAATAAATAATAATATAAAAATGTTTAGTAAAAAAAAAAAACAGTAAAAAAAGGAATTGAATTTATAAAAAAAATAATAATAATACTCGTAGTGGTATTCATAATTCGTCGTAAATTTTGTATAGTGTGTAATTGTAACACAATAGTGTTAGAAAAAAAGTTTCCACATCCGGTATGCTTATTTTACAATTTGTTGTATTTTCAATTCGTTTGTTTGAAAAACAAACAAATAAAAAAATATAAAATAAAAAACGAATTGTAAAATATACATACCGGGTATACCGACACTATTGTGTTATTATTAAAGACTATACAAAATTTACGACGAATTATGAATCCCACTTATAATTATATAAATTATCCATTTTAAAATAAACAAAATAATTCAGTTTTCCGAGATTTCAGACTTCAAAGATTTAACTTCTTCGAGCAATTGAAGTACAAGATTCTGAAGGCTATCGGTGTGAGGAACATAAACATTTTGCACTAGAAAAAAAATATTTTGCTTAAATTAAAAAACAATTGATTTAATTTTTTACTTACAAGTTGTTAAATTTCTAGTCGGGGTGTACTGAAACTCTCAGAGTTAAATACATTATGCTGCGACATTTTTAAGTAGGGGTTTGAATAATAATATTTGAATAATAATCTTATTTAAAAAATCAAAATAATTAATAATAATAATTAATTTAAAATCAATGAAACATAGTTTATTCATTGTTTAACTCCAAGGTAGAATTGTTTAAAGTACAAACATTTGTAACAATTATTCATAAATAAGTTCAAAACAGTCATATTTCAGACACCATGATTCATTTTCGATTGCTGTTTGTTTTGTTATTGTATTTTCAATAAATTACTTTTTAAGCATAAGCGCGAATCATTTTCGGGTCTTTTTTTAAGCGCGCAAGTGATTAATCAGTTTTTAATCGTAAAAAGTACTCGAGGAAGACTTACTTACGTGATTTTTGATAAAACAATCTTCCAAATGCTAGTGGATCTACTATTAAAAACGGAAAACGGATCATATTTTCTCAGTAGTCGGTAGTATAATAAATAAAAAAAAAAAAAACAAATTTTAAACCCTGAATTTAAGGATAATTTAAACATTTTGCAATATTGCAATTTAAGGATTTCATTCCTGCTCAGTAGATTAAATTTATATTTTCTTAATTTAATTATAAAACAATAGCAAACAATTTTAAGTAAATCAATGAAAAATGAGAACATGAATAAAAATCAACCAAAAACTATGCCCATGCAACAAATCTGTGGAAAAAAGGAAAAAGTGCTTAAGTCGAGATAAGTTAATTTTGAGATACTATCACCATCATATTCTCCATATTCAAAAGTATCTCTGGGAAAATTTGTTTTTAATTATAACGAATTTTAACGAAGTTCTTCCACAATTACTTGGTGCTCTTCTTTTTCTTAACTAATTTTCTAATACGGAATAAATTTGTTTTTTAACATATTAAATTTCAAATTGAATATGTGTCTTAAGACAGATTTACTAACACATGGTTCTGTCTATCATAATTATGATAGACAGAACCATGTGTTAGTAAATCACAAGAATCGAAAAACTACTGATCAACTTAAATAACAATGGGAAAAATATTATGAAAACCCTCTCAAACCATTAAAAGTGCTTTTCTACAAAACTATAAAATACGACTTAAGCACTTTTTCATTATGGCCACAGAAATACTGGCTGGTGCGTAAAAACAGCAGACATAATTAATTATTTATTTATTGCTTTCATAACCGAAATCATTTAAAAATTTGATTATTTAAATGGCTGTTAGACTGCCCATCTGAAAGCAACAAAATAAAAATTGCCTGAAAATGAAAAGTGTCTGGTTAATTTGTCTGAACACCTAAAAATATTTTTGGCTAAAAAAATACAAAGAGTTTTAAGAAAAATTAACATCATTTGTTCTCAAATTGAAATAAAAAAAAAATAAGAAAAATTCTTTTCTAATATTTGAAAATTACTAAACTTTGAAAATTTTCCATTTCTTTCAAAATATTGTAAAAATATGTATGTACATAATATGTATAGAGTATATTATACTCTTTCTTATTAATTTCGGTATCGTTCCGAAGAGGAACATAAAATGCAACCACCAACCACTTGTTTGTTTTTAAGAATCACACAAAAATCACTCTGCATAAAAATATAAATCCAAATTTTTACCATCTGCAAAATTGTTTTAATTTTAATAAAGAAATTCTTTAGAATTTTGAACATAAATTTTCCAAAAAAAAAATAAATAAAAATTCACTTAAAATTTTTTTTTTTTTTTTAAATTGGCTCTAATTCATGTCAGACCATTAGAATATCAAACGGCCGTCATTCGAAATGGCGAAAATTAAAACATTAAATTTGACTTTGGAAAAGTTTTATACACTTTTTATACAAAAATAAAATTAAAAAACAAAAAAAAAAAAAAACAGAATTAAATGTGGCCAACTTTTTGCCTTAAGTTAAAAGAAAAAAAATTGTATTTTAATACGAGTAATAAATGACGTCATTTGCCAGCCTACTTGGCTGTCATTAATACTTGGTTTTAATACTTAACAAAAAGTGTGTCATTTATGATTATTTTTTTTTGTTTGTTGTTTTGAATAAATACTTGCGTATATTTAAATTAAGTGTGTTGTTTATTTCATTCAGGAATATTAAATGCCAAAAACATCAAATTCAAAATAGAATGAGTCAGAATTTAAAGTGAATTCTGTTTTGGTGCAAATTTATTTGAGAATATGTAAGTTTTTTATTAGGAATTGTACGAGGTATATACGAAATAAATTGTATATCGAAAATGTCAATATGTTTTGAATATTTTAGCTTAAGGTAAAATTTAGACGATGGTGTTGTCAATACCTCTATGGTTTAAGGACTAATGCTTGAACAGTGCTAGCGGGCTGGCTGGACTTCGATCTAACAATAGAAAGCCGTCATGTGCTGTTGCGAAACAACAGATAACAGAGTTGAAATAGCTCGAACACTTCATCAAGGTATTTACGTATGAGGGGTTGTTGGTCAATGCATAAGAAGTTGACACCTTACGTGACTCCCGAGGGGACTGAAGTGTGACACGGGGGTGCTTGTGAACAAATATATTAACACGTCTGGTTGCCAAATTATTAGGTAACACATCTGTACAATAATTTGGCATTGTTTTAATTGTTTTTGGACTGTCTAAGTGATGAAGGCGTAGCACTGTTTGTTCCGACAACGATTGATAGTGTTACAAGCGATACTGAGTACTAACGCCCTTCTTCGTGGTTTAGCAGAATCGTCAGCGAAGTAAAACAATTAATAAAAGTGCCTGCTCATTTCAGCTTAAGAAAGTTAATGCGTCTACTTAACACCAGAGACGCTGCAACACTGCTCAAAAAAAAAAAAAAAAAAAAAAAAAAAAGAATCATAAACAGTTTTGTTGAAAAGAAATCCTCTTCATTGAACTCCCATCGTATTGAAAGAAATCAACTAACAGGGAGAATTTCTCTCCAATCGCAGATTGATTTTCGTAGACGATTCTATTCATTTCGAAAAAATGGTTTCCTTTGTGTATCATTTGAGCTACCCTGTAAATGCTAATAGCTCGTAAGGCAGTATACCGATTTAATCAAAATGTAGATGGTGGGCGCACTTCTATGAATAAATATTTTTAATTTGTTTTTTAAGTTTTTTCAACATCGAGTAAATAATGTGTGCAGAAACACCATCATATGCATTTTATGCATGGCAGATACATTTTTAGCAAACTATTCGTAGTTGTTACGTACAAAAAAAAAAAAAAGATAAAGTTAAAATATATAAAAAGTAATATTTAGAAATTTGAAAAAACTTTCTTGTATCGACAAACAATAAAAAAATATCGCCAAAACCGCTCGGCAAATACGAAATATCGAGAGTATAAAAATCACTCACTCGCTTCTCTCATATAACAACCCTCGTACAAACGTGTATGCATATTGATTAAATCAATATTTATTTTACTTCTAGATACGAGTAGTTTTCAATATGTTTCTTGCATTTCAATTGAAGATACATTGAAACAGACACACACACACACACACACGCACACACACACACTCTTAAATAACAATTTTGCCGTTTAGACCTTGCAAGGCAACTAATTGTAGGTCACGAGCTAAATATGGAAATAAATCCAATATGAAAATGTCTAAACAAATTTTACTTTAGATATGAGTTCGAGTGGATTGAATTTATTTATCAGAAACCTGCAACAAAAAGCAACAGCTGCTGCTGTGTCGGCAGTGTTGCCAATATAGGGGACTTATTTTGGTGATTGGGAATAAAAATTTCAAATTTGGGGATATTGTAGGGGCTGTGATATTGTCCATTATTATCACCAAATACAGCTTTCTATAAGATCACGAAATAAATCTGGATATTGCTGATATTTTCATAAATTTAATATGGAAAATCCTAAAACTAGTCGAACAATTTCAAAGCAGAAAGCTAAACTACGACAATTCGGGATAAGGCATAAAATAACTTTTCAATTTAATAACAGCTTTGTGAAGGATATAAAATATTTTTTCAACTTTGCATCAAAATGTTAATATCGTTAACTGAAATGAAAAATCACGTTACTAGCAAAGACTTTTTAATTAGGACCAGCACTCAGGGGATGACTCCTACGTATGCAGTGCATTGTGCCGGAACTCAGAGAGAGAGAGAGGGATAGGGTAGAGAAAATAGATATTGAATGCTTAACTCTTTTACAACTCTGCTTTGCGCGTTATGTTAATTTTTATAGCAGTGTTGGGGCGTCTCCGGTGTTAAGTATACGTATTAACTTTATTGTTAAACAGTATTAGCAGGCATTTTGATAATTGTTTTACTTCGCCGATGTTTCTGCTAACCGACGAAGGAGGGCGATGTTGTGTACATTAGCTTGGAACAGCGTCAATCGCTGTCGGTCAGTTTTTAGTGACCAGTGAGTGATATGCCTTCATCACTTACATAGTCCTACAACAATTAATACAATTCCACACTAATTTGCATTAGTGTAATTCATAATGTTGGTATATAACTTGCCCTGACCAGTGATCGAACACAGGTCCTAAGTCATTATTTGCTTAGTAGTCAACGCGCTAAACACTTCAGCCAACACCACCCTAACAAAGACTCACATCGATATCACAGTCTTAATTAATTTTTGCAAATTACATATATCGAGACATCTATACTTACATTATTTGCAATCCTCGATTTTAAAATAGTACCTTTTATAAAAAGTACTTTTTACAAAAATTATCTTGCATAAAAAGTACCTTTTTACGTACGGGTTTTTCGAAACATATTTAATATGTTTTTATTTGAAAAAAGACTTTCAGTGAAACAAACCGGATTTTCATTAAAGTACCTTTTATACAAATTACCTTGTACAAAAATACCTTTTATAAAAGGTACTATTTTATGATCAAGGATTTTAAATAGCCGTTCCTTAGTCTCAAAGTAATTTGCAATATTTAATTAAAAATGTAATATCATATGTAAAAATACATTTTTAAAAAGCACTCATTTTTAAATAAAAATAGATATTAAAAAATATTATAAAAAACACACAACCGTTTATTATGATTATGCCGGATAATAATAATAATTAAGCTTTTCGTTATGGTTTTGGTCATATTACTGCCAGGGATGGAAAATTGAATATTTGCAATTTTTGGAACAAATTAATTAAAGTTTTATAAAAGATTAACCAGAACTACTGCCATAGATTTAAATTTAAAATAAATTTAAATTTCTAAAATAAAAATAACTTTGTCGGTTTTCTTTTTCTTACAGAGCAAAAAATTTTGCACAAAAATTGACATAAATCTGGAAATCTTTTAAATCAACTAAAATGGTACACATGAGTATCAGCGCAAAAAACACTGAAACATAACAGCAGCCATAAATAATCATCCTGTTCGACCAATTTTATGTCTTAAATACAAAATGAAGCCTTAAACAATCTATACGAACGTATTTAAAGTATTAAATAGAAGATTGCAAATAATTTATTGTATTTCTGCAAATCCTTTTGAAAACTAAATCTCATTATTTATTTTAATTTCAAATAAAAGCCCATGAGTTGTAAAATGTTTTGTTTTCGTACTAGATGCTTTTTCCGTTTTCTTTCTAAATCACTTTCTTTCTACGTTTTTTGATTTTTGTTTTTTATTTTTTTATTTGAAATCATGGAAACAAATACAAATTAATGCTTGACATTATTTTAAAAATCAATTTTGTTGCTCTCGTATTATTATGAGTTGTTTTTTTTTTGTTTTTTGTCAATGTCATGGATTCAATTGATTTTAATTAAAAATACGAAATTCTATTTTCAGAAATTATTCAAATAGATTTATTCTAGTGAATAAAATCTTTTGTTTTTTCGTACCAGATAAAAAAAGGGAAAGTGATGATTATTGAAGCTGTTTTTTATGGGAAGCAGAAAAGAATTTACTCATTCTAAATTGTTGTAAATCTATTTATATTTGCTTAAAAAATCGCTGAAACCTGCCTGCCTTTGAAAAACAAACTCTATCTTAAAAAAATACAACACACACATTTTGTTGCAATGAAAATATTTAATGATAACATGACAACGGTTCCTTGGAAACATTCGTTGTTGTTCTTCTTGCAGACAACTAAAAAACCACTTGTTCATTAATTCAACGAACATTTGGCCCAAATTAATGAAACAATTAACTTTTTCCCCCGTCATTTTAGCTCAATTCCTACATGAGTTCATTTTATCAAAAACCTTTTACAAGTTCTTAAATTGCTAAACTTCTTCTGCTTTAATAAAAAGAATTAGAAAGAATTTCCTAACCGCTGTCATATAAAATGTATATTTCTTTATCGTTTTCCCTTTATACTCGTCATATTAATATTTTAATACATAAATAAGGATGGAAACTATGGAAACTATGGGAATGGGAAACCATGACTAATAATAACTAAAGTGGTTAATAATGTCGATTTCTTTACACGTTACATCAGCAAATCAATTACAATTTTTATTCGCATATACTCGTAGTTAGATGTGTGCGTTTGTGTGTATGTGCGTTTGTGTGTGTGTACGTATGCCTAGCGGGAAAACTCAGAAGCCCTTCTAACTTCAGGCCTTATTAAACGCCTTCTTAGGAATGTTTTTGAATCAATTTACATTTTTTCTAACACATTTCACATTAGCTTCTCTGATAAGAGAGAAATAGAGATTTAAATTAAAAAATAAAAAGAAAAATAAAAGAAAGCCATTAATTATAAGGCCTTTCAGAATCACTCAGTCATCACTCGAAATAAACGAATGCGGAAGGGCTTCCCAGCAATGACATCGTGGGTAAAAAATATATGAATATGGAATGGAGTGAGAAGGCCTTGCGCATCCAAAAGAAGGAGGCAGAGGCCTTCCAGAAGGCCTTCGTGATCCTTCTTTTTCCCGCTGGGTGGTTTTATGTTCCATGTCAATAGATAATTGTATGCGTGCAAGTAAAATAACTTTTAGAATGTGTGTATGAAGGATACATATCGATGGCTTAATATAGAAAGGTCGTATCTCGTTCTTTTCAAAATCGGTTATTTTACATGTTCTGGTAGACCAAACTCAAATACACTTCCCTTAAAAAATTCAGTTTCCTATGTTGACGAATAACAAACAGATTTACAGTAATTAAAAAAATCCCAAACTAACTAAAGATTTTATTTAGTATTTTCCTTCTCCTGTAAAGTAGTTAAAAGTTGGGATACGACCTTTCTATATTAAGCCATCGATATGTATGTATGAGTATCTGTGTATATAATGTACCTACAATAATTCAATATTCTATATGAAGTTTCACTTGAATGAATAATTTAACGGAAAGCAAAAAATGGGAAAAATTTATTTTCGAAATTTCAGCGATTCTTGTATTGTACTCGAATATCATATTATTATATGTATGTACTAATATTGTATTGTATCGTATTGTATATTGTATTGTTACGTGTGTACTAACAAGCATAAGTAAATTAAAAATATAAAAAAACTCGCTGCAGTTGATGTCACAATAACAGTCATAATATAATTTTAATTTCATAGAAATTTAATAAAAAAAAAATACACTTTTGTTCTGAAATAATTCTCGTATTCAAATTTCAATAAAAAAAAAACTACTTAACACTTAAGGTACAGTCAGATTGGGGAAACATTTGACGAAAAACGACAAATAATTCCTTATCGTAGACTGACCATAAAATATTTATTAGAGGCAAACAACAAAACAAATGTTTAATGGCAAACAAAATTATTTGCTGCCAAACAAAAATGTGTATAATGTGAACAAAGTATGACCACTAAAAGGCAAATATTTTGATTTATTTTGGAAAACAAATTATTACACCTTACAAAGCTTTAGTAAGAACAAACATAGTCAAATAAAAATATTTATCTTTAGGCAAAATGCTTCAATAAAAGATTTTTACGGCTGATATTTTTTTGGTAGCTTTGTTGGACATGCTTTAAGAATTTTTATAAATGCCTAAATAAGACGAGCCAGAGAAGGAAAGATATTGAGATTTTTAAATTCAAAATAAAGAAACAAGCAGCAGTTTGCTAATTATCCTGGTTATTGTGAATGAAATGTGAATTTTTGGCATTTGTAAAATAAGTGCGATTTTTATTTTATTCGTGATTCTCCAAAACTACTACTGATAATGGCCAATAAAAACTTTAAACAATTATGCTGCTTCTTGCCGCGAAAAATCTCTATAAATTGCAAAATTTTTTAAGCCAAAATTAAAAAAAAAAAAAAAAAAAAATTGTAAAAAATGCAAGAAAGCCAAAAAGTTTGGCAGATTTGCAAACTTCGCGAAAAAAGCGTCAACATGCGAAAAATTATTTAATATCAATAAAGATATAATATTGTTAAAAAAAAAAACGCTATAGCCTTAAAGAATGTAAAAAAAGATCTTCCTAAATCGTGAATATGGTGAAAATTAGCCAAATCTTGCTAACGAGAAAATTTCAAACCCAGAAACTACAAAAAATGGACCAGAAATCGCAGAACTGATAAAATAAAAACAAATGGAAAAAACGTGAAAAATCGCATTTCGCAAAAAAAAATTGGTTCATCGCTTGTGTGAGAAATGATGCAAATCGGTGTTGGCTCAAAATTGACGACGAAATATGGAATAAGGGTGAAAGCAATAGTTTTTGTGCAATTTAAAAAAAATATTTTGTTAATCTTACTTTTTGGTTGCCCAACTGCAAAAACTAATCATTAGCAACGAAATGTTTGTTAAAAAACAAATTTATGTTTTTTTATAGTTTTGTCTAATATTTTATTAAGGAAAATATTTGTTCAAGTGTGACCACAGGGAAAATATGTTTTCCCATGTGTGACAGCTGATTTAACAAACAAAATGGTAAAATAAATCTGCGTAGTGTGACCACAAAACAACTTTTGTATTTATTTACCTAAATTTTTGTTAAACATGAATTAACAAATTTGAATCAAATGTTTCCCCAATGTGACCGCACCTTTAGTAATAAGGATGATACAATTCGATACTGACGATGTTGTGTGCCAAATTGCAATGTTCTGTTGTGTATGTGGAAATGTTAATTGATGCGGATTTTTGTCTGTTCCATAAAGTATTCAGCTTTATTCCATATGTCGTCGTCAAAATCGCCGTGATTTTAGTGTCAACATTACTTTCTATCGAATAATAAGTTGAAATGCTCTGTTTGATGGTTTTGAAAAATTAATCAAATTTAAAAATGTTTTTTATTTGTGAGAAACTCACAGACTTGTGAACGTGGTTAGAGACACCTTTGAAAAAAAGAAATATTGCTCTGCGCTCTTTATAGATGTTTCTCAAGCTTTCGATAAAGTATGGCACGAAGGTCTCATACACAAAATAACGCAAAATCTACCCGCAAACATCGTCAGGCTTTTAAAAAGCTATCTATATCAACGAAAATTTGTAGTTAGGGAAGGCAATTTTTTAAGCCCACCGCAGTCGATTGAAGCCGGAGTTCCCCAAGGCAGCATCTTCGGTCCCTTACTTTATTTAATATATGCCTCTGACTTACCGTTAAGCAGTAACATTCATACATCAACATTTGCTGATGATACGGCTTTTCTAAGCGTTCATGAAAATCCTGTAGAAGCTTCCCGGAATCTACAAGGGTACATCTCTAAATTGGAAATATGGCTAAAACAATGGCGGACAAAAGTGAATGAGCAGAAATGTGTACACGTTACTTTTACTTTACGCAGGGAAACATGCCCGCATATAAAAATTAACACTGAGACTATACCGCAACACACTGTAGTAAAACATCTAGGCGTTCATCTTGATCGTCGTTTAACATGGAAATCGCATATAGACGCAAAGTTGACACAAATGAAATTAAAAGCAGCTCAAATGAATTGGCTTATTGGAAGAAATTCTATATTAAGTCTTGACTGTAAACTTTTGTTATACAACGCGGTCCTGAAACCAATATGGTCCTATGGAATCCAGTTATGGGGCACTGCCTCAGCATCAAGTGTAGAAAATATTCAAAGGCGACAAAACAAAATTCTACGTTTAATTACTGCAGCCCCCTGGTATATCCGAAATCAGCGAATTCACAAAGATCTTGATGTTCCGTTGGTGAAGACAATATTTTCAAAACACACAAAAAATATATTGAAAAATTAGTATTGCACCCAAATCCACTTGCGCGCAACATTCTAAATTATAGAGGCCACACCCGGTTGAGAAGGAGGGATATTCTTTCTCTCAGCCGTACACGAGAGATGTAAAACATCAAAAATCAACAGTCAGAATTAAAAATTTTGTTTAGCACTGGCTAAACATATATTAAAGTATTTTTAGATTTAAGATTTGAAAAACTTATTGATGTTTCAATTTTTATAATTGAAGATTCAATAAATAATAAAAGTACCACAAAAAAAATTTGTGAGAAAAATTTTAATTCGTGTGATGATTAACCATCTTCATTCAACCTTTTCACGTTGTTATCATTTTGCGGATATGTTGAAGGTGGAATAGTGTCGTTGGATGTGGTGGTAGTTAAGTCCACATATTATCTTCTATGGAAGTTACATCTCTTTCACGTGTTTCCACTTCTAGATGTACATACAAATCTATATTAGCTACATTTTTTAACTGGACTCCTTGAACTGTTCCTTCAGGGTTCAGTTATTTTCAGAACTGCAACATATTTGCCACAGCTTCGTCTAACGCGATGAAAGAAAACTGTTTAAATATCATTCCATCCGTTAACTGAACACTTTAAATAACGAAAAGCCTATTAATAAATTTAATTTGTTTAATTCACTATTTACACTCTTTGTATCCTTGCCTTTTCCCACCCACCTCCTAATGTTCTCGGTGGGTGGGTCAAGAGAATTTAATAATTTTGCAATTCCTTCTCATTTTTTCATTAAAATTGATTGAAACAGTGGTTCTGCGAAATCCCACTGCAATAACTCTATTATTTTGAGATACTTTCACTTTTAGTATTTTATTAAAAAAAAACTATTTCAATATTTATTTAATAAAATTTCAAATTAGAATAAAAATGTTTCATAAAATTTGCATAAAATAAATAATAAAACAAAAATTCCAACTGTTTTTTTTCATAACACAGTTGTTACCTTAAGTTTTTCTGTTTTATTTCAATTTTAAAATGTTTGCTTAAAATTCATTCAAGTCGTTACCAAAAATGGCAACGACAATTTCTGAGTCGTCTCAACACAATATCGTCGTCACATATTCCTGTAGAATGCAAACTACATGTTAAACAGTAATCGATAACCTTTGATAACGATAACTAGAATGATAATTTGAAGCAGACACCTCAAGACAGCTGTGTTGCGTCGATGTTGACAACTGGAATAAGGACGGTTAACAATGTCTCGCTAAGTCTTTCTAAATATTAATACTGAATCATTCTCGATTAAAAGCCAAATGAATTGCAATCGTTTAGCCATTTTCCGTTTCGATTCAAAGGAATGACGTCACCATTTCAGGTGACGCTATGCTATCAAACCTAATTGTTTTATTAATAGAAAACAAGAATGTAGTGTAAACAAATATTTTTAGATAATAATATAATTCATACTAAATATAAATAAATTTTCCACTTAGCAAAATAATGGGATGAATAAGTACCTCCCATTACTTTGAAAGCTTTAATTATGAATGAAGATGTTTTTGTACTCATTTCCTGTTCTCGTTTTAATAACTTTCAGTATATTTTTATGTCATCCATAAACTCGTAGTTTATTTGTCAACTGTCAAATGATTGGATAAAATACTTACACACTTACAGTCATAAATTTTCTCAAATTATTCGCAACTCATATTTCTAAATATATTTTCGTGTTTGTTTTAATTTTCTTATTCTATTTTTTTATAGTTGTTTCCGTTTCCTCTGCTTCATGTTCGATATTTGATGGCAAACTGTATCATGTATTAAATCCAACGAATACACAGAGAACACATTTTAAATAAATAAAATTTGAAATCAAAATTTTTTTAATTCTATTGTAAATGTAATTTTTGTTTTTGATAATTTTAGACCAAAGAAAAACATTACCGATCAAGGCAAATTCATAACAGGGTAGACTCGTCTCAATTCGATTTGAAAAGTCTCACATTACTTACTTATTCAACAAAGCATTTGACAAAGCAACTGGCGCACAAATACAAAGGGCGTGCGTGATAAG
This sequence comes from Lypha dubia, assembly GCA_947311025.1. Lineage (NCBI taxonomy): Eukaryota > Metazoa > Arthropoda > Insecta > Diptera > Tachinidae > Lypha > Lypha dubia. Next base: position 55,045,734 of record OX371263.1, read on the forward strand.
GCGATAATAATCAGCTGAGCTGTCAGGACTACCTGTTATGAATTTGCCTTGATCAGCGATGTTCCATATCGACATCTCTTGTCAAGAAAATAAATTTTAATTGTATTTTTTTTTTTTGTTCAAAATTTAAATCAATCATCTTAAATATTAATTAATTCAACACATTAGCAAAAATATTTTCTTTCTGTGTACACTAATAATGTTCTTATTAGATAATAGAAAAATGTGAAAATACCCATTTAACATTATAGTACATACACTCATATCTACTCGTATAAGTATGTACGAGTTTATTGTTTATATACAAATTATACGACATACATATACGCGTACATCAGTAGCAATTTTCTGGTTCACTAGAAGTTATTTTTCCCCCTTATTAATTCTCATATTGATTTGTTACCCCCCAAACGAAATGCAAAGCAACTGTGCTGTAGCTCAATTTTTCTTACGACTCTATATTATGGCAGAATGATTATTTGTAATAAAGATTTTTATAATTTATGTATTTTAATCGGGTTTTTCATGGCTACGCTTTTGCTAGAAAGTAACGAGTTCATAAATAAATTTGCTTCTTTTGGTTTTCACTAAGAGACACAAGGATTTTCTGTTAGCAAAAAAAAAACACTAACGCATATTTTTGGTCAGATGAATACTTAAAAGATAAACGCAATCATGTATCAGTATTGTCTTAAAGTTGAAGGGGTTTTACGTATGTATTTCAACCCGCATACACTCTCGATTAGATGATTAAGGTCACTTAAATTTATGTACGCCACACACACATCATACATATATTTTTTTTACATCTTTTTTGTCGGTTAGATCATTATCTTGCGAGAATTAAAGTTTAATGTCAACTATATTTTATAGATCCTTTTCTATTGTAAACATTCTCTTGCAATTTAAAGTTGCAATGCCTCCAAATATCAAACTGGTTTTTCGTAAATATGGAAAACCTGAATTAAAATATTCTTTTAGATTTACTTTCAAAAATGCTTCCGTAGGATGTCAAAGAAATCTAATGCAAAATATGTGTACACCTTATAGAGATAAAAAATATAAGCGGCGAAATTAAAGGAAAAAAACCATGTGGGCTACAAACAATTCGCCGTAAAAAATATTTAATTGGGCTGTCAAAACAGCCTGATAGATTCACAACTTGAATAAGGCACAAGGCGAATTCATTATTAGGTGGATGCAGTGGCGAATTGGGGCGAATTTATCCATCACCAAAACTATCAAACTTGGTTCAAGGCGAATTGACGTACTAGGTGATGTTACTAACACAGCTGACTAACTTTTTTTCTACTTTTTTCGTGCAAAATGAAGGTCGACATATCGAAATTTGCACATGCAAGCATAGAGGTTGATATGTCAAATGTTGTTGTAATTTTGTAGTTGTTTTAATAGTAACACCAACTGGTATGTGAATTCGCCTTGATTTGGTTCATATTTTTCGGCGTAATTTTTATGTAATTTTGTATACAAGGATAATTTTTACAGCTTAGGTGATGACTTCGCTTTTTACACAAACAAAATGCCTGTTGTTGTTTTTTTAGTGTTTTATTGTTGTAGTGGTGCATCTAGCTTTTTTATTGTATCATGATGATAAGGAATATCCAAGGCAAATTCATAACAGGTAGTCTCGACAGCTCAGGTTATCATTTTTGCTTATTTTTCCCTCCATTTAATTGTGATCCAATTGCCTTGTCAAATGCTATTTTGACACATCGGTCGGTACAAAAAAAAATTTTTTTTACATCGGAAGCAGATGTTTTTCAAGCGAATTGAGACAATTATACCTTTTGACAGTTCAAATCTAGAAGCGAATTCGTAGTTTATTGATCTAGTGAGACCAGCTGTTTTTGAAATTTATTAGTTCTTAAGATCTAAACATACAACTCCGCGCGATCGCTTGAAATGTTGAAAAATTTTGTTTCTGGTAGTTTTAAAATATATATTTTTTTTTTATTTTACTGATATTTTTTTTCTTGGAATAAGGAATTACCTTTGGAAAGAAAAAAGTATAAGATTCGCAATGACAAGCTTAATTAAATTTTTATTTTATATATAAATGAATGCTTTTGGTAGATGCTGTGGAGAAATTTTTTTCTTTATTTAAAACCCATACCGATACACTTCGACATAAAACTTTATTTTTTGACGTTGCAATTGTACCTCTACGTACTCGTAATACTCTTTGATTTTACCCCCCATCATTTAGTTACTTCTTTTATAGTCTGTATTGAAGAAATACAGGGATCTCTTTTTTTATGAACATAAAACACGAATGCAAAATTATGGATTTTGTGTGCCTGAATAATAATGAAATTGACATTCAAAGTCAATCAAACAAATTAAAATCTGGATATTATTATTTTTAGTTGTTGTTGGCCCGATAATGTACTTTCATTTGTTTGATCTTAAACGCAACAAATTAACTGTCACATTCATAAAAAAAAAAATATTTTTGGTTTATAAAATTCTTATGAAACAAGTTTTGTTTCAATATTTGATTTGATAAACTCAAAACAGCCAGAAGCATTAAAAAGTCTACAGAAATAAATTATTTCAAAAAAAGTTCTCTTATTTTTTGTGTGTGCGTGTGTTTTTTTATTGCAAATATTCTATTAACATAAAATCAAAAGTTCAAACAGCTGAATTATAAACAAAAAAAAAAAAAACAACAACTCCTTTAAAGCTAATTAGAATTTATTTTTAATTAAGCTTTCAAAAAGCATTTTAAAGATATTAAAGTTAATAATTATTCGCTAAAGGATTTTTACTAAAAGTTTTTTTTTAAGATGAAAATTTAATATGCACTTTTTCAAATAACAGAATAACTTTTTCAAACAACTGGCCAATCATGCTGTTTTCCTCTTTTTTAACGCTTCCACGAAAAAATAGGTCCCGACAAAATTTTTCACTTGGAGACTCTGCAGCTGCTGCCATTTCTTTTTAGGAATATTTTAAAGAGTTATTTATGAATCATATTTTTAGCATTTTGGCATGCCCGAATAATGAAAGTCGTTCATGTTTTTCAACATAAAACTAATAAAAAAAAAATTAATAATTTAATATTTAATAGATTTGTTTTTCTATTAAAGAACTATAAAACTATTTTTTCCGACATCAAAAGGGAAATATTTTAGTGCATTAAAATTTCAAGGTTAAAATGTTTAAAGTTCTATATTTTATTATGTTTTCCAAACTATATATGAAAAATCTTGAAAATTTTTTATTGAAAAATCATCCAAAATTTTGACATAAAACCTAAATATTCAGACACATGGATTTTCAAAGAGAAATTTATTACTTAATATGTAGTACGAATATTTGTGAACTTAATAAGCGAAAATAACACACCCACGTTGAACTAAAAAGATTTACAGCCGTATTCATAAAAATTTATTTGAGATTTATTGGCGGTTTATCAGCCAAAATTGTTAAAGTTGTATTCATAAACGAAAAAATTTTATTAAACCTTTAGTAAACCATCAGTAAAGTCAAAAAATTTATTGTTGGATTTGCCCTTCTTTAAACCAAAAATAAAGTGACATTTTGCATTATATTCAAGTAAATATAAAATATGGTGACATACATACATATATGTATGTATATAAGTGTGTAGATATGTAGCATGTATTAATAATACTTATTTACCATGTTTTCCATTTCATTTTCTGAAAGTTCTTGTTTGTTATTAGTTGCATCCATTTTAATTACACAAATTATAAATACATATGTATGTACGTTTACTTGAAGCACAAATCAAAGAAATAAAATAAAATTCTGACGAATTATAGCAGTGATGTAAATTAAAGGTAAACAAACTCATTATTCGGTTACCTTTGCTACCGTATATCACAAAAATTGATAAATGGTAACAGTTTCTTTATTGATTTTCATTTAAAATTGTTCGCAAACTCATTTTTTATGTTTCTTATTTTGCAAACTTATATTTTTCATTCAATTTTTTAAATAATTTATAGAAAACCTGATATCTACTTGATTATCGGGTTTAGCAAACAGTGGTTTAAAGCATCACTAAGAACTAAATGACAACCACATAAAAACAGAGTTGCCATACATTCACATAAAGTCGCTACAATCGTTCAACAGCTATAAAACTGATATTGTTCTTTTATGAATACCAATTTTTATTAATCATTAATAAAACGAAAAGTCTACGATAGCTATTGTACTCTATAAACCTACAATAATATTTTTTTATAAATAAAATAAAAGTTTAAAAAGATTTTAAAACAATTTAATACACCTTGACCGCCGCAACGTGGTCTTTAAAGATCATTTTTATGTCACACTGTCTCATCATTTACCGCGAAACCAACAGTTAAGCACATAAACATTTTTTAAATCTCAAAAATTTTATATATAAATTTTTATTTCAAGTAGTAATAAATCAAAATTTGAGCACAATAGAAAAAGATGCGGTTTAGCACAGTTTTGTTATTTATTTTTATACAGTAGAACTTCAATAGCAGAAACTAACATTATGCCAAAAAAATTATTGGCTTGTAGAGAGAGACTTCGATCTATAGCATTCATATGTGGAACATCGATTTATGAAAGTTCGTATGCCGTAGTAGAATTTTAAACTCTTTATTCGGCACCACCAAAATAGCCCCACCCTAAAAAATTAAAAATGGCTCAAAACTTAAAAAGTAAAAAATGGCCCCAAAGGTTAGAAAATTTTACTCAAAGCTTAGAAAAAATGACCCCAAAATTTAGAAAATGTCCCCAAACTTAAAAAGTGAAAAATTACCCAAAAAAATATAGACAAAACTGCCCTAAAGATTATGTTTGAGGCCATTTTTAATTTTTGGTTTGGGGCCATTTTTCATTGGGGCTTCTCTGAACGCCCCTGTCAATCGAATTAGTTCGAGTTATACAAGTTCGAGCTATCGAAATTCAACTGTATTTTGCAAGAAAGTCATATTCTATTTCTCTTAATTTTCAAATATTTTTTGCAATGTTGTGACCTACTTTAAATATAAATTTTAGTTGAAAATAAATCTTTTCAAATTTCAAAATATGATGGGACTAAAAAAAAGATTTGCTACATTTTGGGTTTTCTGTATAATTATCCAACAACTTTGGGGCGATAACAGACAGAACCCACTTCTTATCACACATTGAAGAACTCTATTGTGTGATTAAACAATATGATTTAAAAATGTATCTCATAATAAATAAATTAGCTTTAAAAATTTTGTTAAAAATACCTTTTAAATTTTTTTCTATGTATCAAGAGCATGAATGCAACGTAAAAATACCAACCTGTAATAAAAGAGGAAAACTATTTAATTAAATGTTTATTTTGTAAAAATAAAAACATTATGTCGAAAAGGAATTTTTAATTTCCACAAAAATGTGTATTTGAAAGGAATTTTTATGTGAAAGTTTTTAATAGAATTTATACAACATTCAACATGCAACAAAAAAAAAACTCAAAAACTATTTGTTCAATTCAATAATTTTTTTAGATGTTTTTCATCGCATAAATAAACATCGCTGATAATTTCCACATACACATGTTTTATTGTTAAAGAATTATTAATTTTTGTCCGTTTTCAGTCAGTTTTCAGAAGTATACTTGGTGCCCTCTATCTCTAAAAAATATTTTATAAAAATATTTCTTAAAAATATTTCTCATAAATATTTCTCATAAATATTTCTAAATATTTCTAAAAAATTTGTCTTATAAATATTTCCTAACCGCCAAAAAATCTCGCAATTTCCGTATTTTTAATTCATCATTTTTCTCAGAGTGCCTGTATTTGATTAAAGCGCCATTTATTTAAATATTTCGTATTTTGCATATTAGCATATTTTCTATTTCTCATATTTGTGTGGTTAAACATTTTGAAATTCCAAGAAATTAACTGAATTAAAAATTGGAAATTAAGAAATTTATTGCTGCGGAAAAAATTACAGAAAATTTATTTTTTATTTCGTTGTCAATTACAAATATTTTTGGTTTTATGTGCTACAAAAGTATGTGCTCTAGTCACAATATTGTAGATCTGATATTGGAATTTTTGTGAAAATTGCTGTACTGTCGCAGCTGAATGCAAAAAAAAAAGAAAAAAACTATTTCCTATTTAAAATCGATTTTATATTTTTATATTCCTCTCCTCTGACCATCTTTTGTTGGATTTATCCCAAGATGCTTTAAAATTTTTTTCTTCACCAAATTTTTTTATTTTGTCTTTGTAATTTTATTATTATTTTAATATCGCACTGCCACGGCACTGTTCTGGTGCTAAGCTTTCTTGGGAAATTTATTCTGTTTCTATTATTTCTTTTTTTTTCTCATAGTTTTTATTCTGTTTTAATAAAAAAAAATAATTTTAAACAAGAACTGGGTAAATTCATGTGAAATTAACATAAAGTTTAAAATCATAAAAACAAAAATTGTGTTTTTAATGGTCGTAGATTTTGTTAAACAAGTCAGAAGAGCGTCAATTGAAACGCATATGAAAACATAATTTATGCAAATTTAAATATTTTGTGTCTTTAAATGAAAATTGACGCCTAGAAAAGTGCACCCAGAAAAAAGATTGGTTGGAAATCGGTTGTGTCAACCGAATATCAGTTGCATAGACTATATATCGGTTACAGTTACCAATATTCTATTGATATAACTAACATTCAATGATCATAACCGTAATAACAAAATTCTTAAATTGGTTGGGTCAACCGAATGCATTCTTTTGCTGTTACTAAATGCCAAAATGGCGAGGCAACAGAATAACTGGTTGGTTGATTGGTTTTGTTGATACTCCTAACCGATTATTCGGTTGACACTAACAATTATATCAAAATAAGTACTTACTCAATATTTGTTGATTTTAAATTTCTCATGTGGCTGAGTTGTCTAAGGCGATGTGTTTCAAACATGTGAGTTCTATGTTCAATTCTAACAATAGACAGACATAAGTTTTAAATTTAAATGAGTAAGTAATACAATTTAATTTAAATTAAATTTTGTTACAGGATAAAAATGAGCGGAAATAATCCCTATTAGCTTCCATTTAAAATTCAATGGATGTAACCAATTTTATCAGGTGTCGCAACTATTAGGTTATGGCCGTAACAAAAAGTTCAGTTGTACTACATGAAAATTGTAGTTTTAGCAACTGCCATAATTAATATTTTTTTTTCCTTTGTAAGAGGTAAAATGAACATTAGCTGTCGTTTACGATAAAATCACCAATTAACGGCCTATTTCACGATGTCGAAAGAATTTTGAATTTTATTTTCATTCGTACAAATACATTTGATACAAAACCAAAATTTTAGAATTTGTTTTTGCTTCAAATGTAATTATACGAATGAAAACATATGGAAATTTTCTTTCGACATAGTGAAATAGGCAGTAAGTTTTCTCCATTAATTACAACCAAGGTGAATTGACGTACCATGTGGTGTTACTAACACAGCTGAGCTACTGTCTTCAAATTTTTTCTTGTCAAAATTTGCACACGCAAGCCAAGGGGGTCGATATGTCAAATGTTGTTGTAATATTGTAGTTGTTTTAATAATAACACCACCTGCTATGTAAAGTAGCCTTGATTACAACTGTGCGATTAACGCCCGATTTCACTTGTAAAGTTAACATTAAGGAGAATTCATTTACCACGTCGCACACTGGGGATTTTGCGGAAAAAAGTCAAATTGTCAACATACTCTTTATGCAATATGCAGTGATATTTTGAAATTTTAGACAAAATAGTACAATCAAGTCAAAAAGAATTACTCCGATCTGACTGCTAGTTTTTTTTTATAGCCGTCTCAAAGTCAGTACTTGTATGTTTTACCGAAACAACTTAATTTAAACCTAAGAATTTCAAGACGAATATTATTTTATAATGTGAGCTAACGTTTTTCTTTTTATTTTTTATTTAAAGTAGGATATTTCAGTATACTAAAATTGAAAAAATAAACTCTGCAGAGATTTAAGTTTTTTTTTTTTTGTTTATTTTTATGAACATATAACAGAAATCCCTTTTTTCTCCAAACATTTGGACCTGCAATTTTAGCCATACTTTCCCACAGTTCGAAATCACTTCTAATACATTGTCTCATGTCTGTTTTTACATTTATAATCAATTTCAAGTGCCACCAGGTGCCACCTGTCAATTTGTTTAACATAACTCAAGAACCACTAGTCGGATTTTGCTTAAACGAATTTAGAAAAATAAAAAAAATTAAAAAATGGGCGTGGCCAATTGTGATGAAACTTTATATTTTTCTTAATTAAGGTAATATAATTCTCTGTGCCAAATTTCAAAAAGTTTGGGCCAAATATAAATTTCGGGTTCTATGGGCGGTGGGAGGTGGGCGTGGCCAATTTTGATGAAACTTTAAATTTTTCTTAATTAAGGTAATATAATGCTCTGTGCCAAATTTCAAAAAGTTTGGGCCAAAAATAAATTTCGGGTTCTATGGGCGGTGGGAAGTGGGCGTGCCCAATTTTGATGAAACTTTATATTTTTCTTAATTGACCTAACCAAAGGCTCAGAGAAAAATTTCAACATTCTACGAGCACTCCTTATAGTTTTTTCCAAATTTGTATGAACAAATCCCCACTGTGCGTCGTGTTAATTCTACAACAAATACAATATTACAACAAAATTTGCATTTACAAAATTTGACATATCGACCTCTATTATGCAAGAAGAAAGTAGCTCAGCTGTGTTTATAGCAGCACCTATTAAGTGAATTCGCCTTGGGGTTACCATATGGATGAACCTGCTATTAGTTTATCCGTCACTTTTTAGGTTAATGTGAACTTGTGAAAACCAAAAACAATTTAACTATTGGATAGCATCCTAAAAATAAATATTTGTATGTTCTAATAATGGCCCTTATTGATCTTTATTTTTATATCAAAATCTATCTGCTTTCAAATCGAAAATTCTTTTGGTCCTTGAGTAAATAGTTGTCGTTCGTATATATTAAAGCGAAAATTCGAATATATATTTAAATTTAAATTGAAGCATAAACGATGCATTGAAATCTCATAAATAAATGAAAAAATATTATTTTATTTGCACAGTAGCCTCCCGCCACTCCTCTTCCTTATTTATTTTTAGTTTAAAAGAAATTCATTTAACCATAAAATTTATGGATGGCAAACAAAAAACAGTTTAAACAAAAACACACTGAATGTTTTGTTTGCAATTGGGCTTTAATGTTGTTGTATGTTGTACGAATTTGTAAATATTTAATTTAATCATTTAAATCTGACGCCTTTAAAATAAATATTTATATTACAAACATCATCATTTTTTTCTCATTTTGTATTTGCAACATAATCATCATTCATGCAACATTTATGTGGCATGGTGTTTATACATAATATGTTTGAAATCATAAACATATATTTTTTTGTTTTGTTTGGTTTTAATCTCTTTTATTGACACATCCGGGATTTATTTAAACAGTTTTTTTTTTTTTGAGAATTTAAATTTTCGCCTTCCAGCATTTTAATGTTTCAAATATAAATTTTTATATAAACTTTTGTAATAATTAAAAAAAACATTGTTTGTTTTTTTTTTGTTGGTATTACAATTTTCAGATAATTTAACTTTAAAATTTAATGTTGAAATAAATAAATAAATATGTAATAAAGTTTCAAAAACTGCAAACAGACAAATGATTTTGCATTGGGATTTTTTTAAATCTTTATGATGTTATAAATTTTGTTTTTTGATAATAAATAATGACTCGTATAATCACTGTGACTTTTAGTTTTATAAATTTAATTTGATCTCATCTAAGATTTTATTGAAAAGAAAATAAAATATGCTTCTTTAATATGCATTTTTAGCTAGAAAAGTGCAAAATTTTTAATCCGTAACAAATTTTTAACCCCCCCCTCACCCCTGGAGCAATACGTAATATGTGCACAGGCCCTTACGCACTTTACGCAACTGTTCGTTTCAAACATTAAATTTTAGTTACTTGTTGTTTAGTGCTGACATGAATGTTCTGACTGTGTCGTCAAATGTATGAAACTCTTTTTGCAAGTGTGTTATTCAGTTGTTAAAGTAATTTTGTACTCGTATTTGAATAAATAATTTTTATTTATATTTTTGTCATAGTTTGAAACATGGGGCCTGTTCGGAAATGCATCACTGCGCCGCATCTGATGCGCCTGCATGATTAGTTTGCTCAACGGACACAAAACAGGATATGCAGTGTTACCAGCCGTTGATTATCAGAACGTACAACGCATCAGATGCAGCGCATTGATACATTTCCGAACATGCCTATACACACATATGAGCCGTTTATTTTGAAAGTAGCATAAGTCACTTTTTTTGTTGATTGCAAATTTTTTTACAAATGAAGAAATACCGTTCAATTTTATTTAGTGTTGCCATTAACCCGATTTTTATGAAAAAATGACTTATGCCACTTTCAAAATAAACGGCACATATGTACCAGATCTTTAAAAGAATGATTATTTTCTGAATGAAACTGAGAATCATTCAAGCATTGAATTAAAACTTTTTTAATGCATCCATTGTGCCCAAAAAATGAATTGACTCAAAGTATAAATGCATTCATCATGAAAAACAAACTTTTAATTTAGTTCATTTTACAAAATAATGAATTAATTGAGTTAACATTTTAGAGAATTCGTCTTGAATCCATTAACTTCAAATAAATACAAAAATTGAATAAAAATTTGAATGCATTATCGATGATTTAAGGGAAAGGAATTGTAATATATTTTTCATTCACTTCTATAGTTGGCATAAAAATTCCAAAAATTATCTCTTCATCTCATACGCTGTTCTGCAATGTTTTATAATTATGATACTTAATTGATTGATTTTTTTATACATGCATTCTGACAGTATTCCGCGTGGAAGATTGAACACAATATTGGGCTTTACATTGAGTTTTTTTACATATAGTTTTTGATAATAGCAATTGGATAGACGCTTTTGGACAAGTTTTTAAATCGTAGAGCAGTTGTTGTTTTATGATGTTAATCCGAATTAAACAGTGAAACAAAAATTACTTGCAATTACTTTCCCTTAAATCATCGATTATGCATTCAAATTTTAATTTAATTCTTTTTTGTGAATAAAATGAATGAACTTATAACTTTGTATCATGTTGAATTCATTCAAACTTTAATTCAAGTAATTTTTTGAGTGATATCGAATGCATGCAAGAATTTTTAATTCATTAGGAATTCTTTCGTGTTTCAATTCAACTCACATTTTGAGCAAAATTAATTAATTATATTTTCTCTAATTCATTGTGAATTAAAAATCAGGTTTGATTCATTCTTTTACAGCTCTGATATCATATTTATACTTTTGACTTCCGAAATCAAATTTTCTACCAACAAAATACATAGAGTCGGTGTTGTTTATATTTCTGCATTTACCTTATATTCATTGTATCATGCAATCAGATCATGCACAACAAAGCCGTCCTGAAAAAGCGAACGAGTATAACATTGAACAATACTTGTTTGTGTTGTTCTTAATATTCAACGTTAGGGAATAAGTAGGTTCGATCATACTTGTTGCAGATGTCTGGTATGTATGCTGTGCAAAAGTTCCCAAGATGCACAAACACTCATACATAATGTTTCACTAAACCAAAAAATTTGCTCAAAATTCACACGTGCAAAACGAAAGCCTCTTAAGAATTTAATTTTAAAAGTATTTTTTATTTTATATATTTCCATTGATAGCAAAAATCTATGAAGTTCTTTGCCATGTCAGCCATGATAAAATTTCCCTAGAACGAACGACAAGAAATTTCTATTTACTAATAAATTTTGGTTTGATGTCAAAGAAAGCAATTTATTTAGTCAGCTACGGAATTGTTTAAAATCTTTCTCAGTTTCTTAAATTTCCCAAAAATTAATTGATTTTATATTCTAAGCATTTTTTTAGTCATTTCCAATTCATCTACTTACGAGTATCATCGAACGCAGAAGAGCAAGCAAAGCTAATTTACAAAAAATATATGTAAATCACACACACACACACAAAGCCACACACGTGTTAATACGTTCGTTGATTAAAATGTATGAAATTGAAATGAAGTTGTTACCGAAACCAAGTGAAAATATAAATTTGGGAAATATTTTGTGTGGGAAACAGATTTTTGTATAGAGACAGACGATGTTAAACTTTAAATTGATTTTAGCTTATCTTTCAACAAGACTTTTTTTCATGCAAACTACACATCGCTAGAGACAACGTCGTACAACACGATTTGTGAAACAAAAATATGCATACGGGTATATTGATATTCTAAAATTAAATTGGAAACTAAAGTGTCACATGCAAATTATTATAGTGAATCGGCTTAGGAAGTCCTTTAATCCTTACGTTTAAGGTACAAAAAGGTGTTAACGTTTTTATGCACGAGAAACATTTGTGTGCAACATTGTAACTCTGTAGCTGTTATTTGTATGGATTTTCTTTAAAAAAAATAGCGGTGTTTCTTTTAAGGGCGCCAAAGCTCTAAACTCAACTTTACTTGCAGAAATCATTCATAATTTCAGGGAGGTTAATTTCGTAATTATTTCCATGTATGCATACATTGTTTCAATAAAAGTATTTATTAAATTTCCAAATAAAATAGTTCACTTAAAGCCTTAATGCACCCGTTCATTGATTTAACATAAAGGGTGATTTTTATAGAGTGACACAAGTTTAAATCATAATAAAACAAGGAAATATATTTTTAATATCAATGAAACGGGCTTTATTGGGAAGAAAATTTTATGAAATTAATGTTTAAATATGATTTCTGCCATGTGGCCATTACGTGAAATTATTTTTTCATCAAAAGTTTCTTTGAGTAAATCAATTGTAGCGCCCGCTGCGCGATGAGTTTGACGAATGGAACAATTATTTTGATTAAAAATTTCAACAATTTGCACGCGTTGCTCTGGTGTAAGTCGATTCATAAGAAATTTCAAAGCAAACTAAACAAAAAGCAACTATGAGCTGTTAAATGGGTGCTCAAATAAAGCAGAGATGCCAACTCAAATTTGTGACACTGTATAAAAAACACTTTATACAAGTAAATTAATTAGATTAAAATTAATGAACAATTCGTTGAATTAATGAAATTCGCCTTTCAATACTTATTTCAGTGTTTTGTTTGCTTATTTTAACTTTTCCTGCCATTTTAGAATGGCAATTGGCTGTTTACCATTCACTGTGTTCTACAATAGCCGAACTCGACTTCATTTCAATGTTAAAGTGCTTCACTATGAGTATAATTATTAATCGAACTCTGAATTATAACCCTGAAGTTCATCATCAGTCGAAAAGGGTCTGAAAACTCGAAGCTGTCAACCAAAGCTTTTATTTTAGATTTTAGTTTCTGCGAAAAGCTCCTGTGCCACGTTACTCGCCAGTGCGAAAATAATCGATCGATATCACAATTTTGTGAGAGAGATAACTGCTATTTATTTATTTATATTTTACTATTGTTTTTGATTTAAAGCAACCTTTAAATCGACATAAACCTAAAGAAGGAATTCACCTGTTTTTTTTTTTATTGTAAAAGTGTGGAATACCTTGAATCTTCATTTGCCACCCTGCAACCACTTAAGGGAAATTTCATTTTATCTCCTTTGCTAGTGCTTTAATTAAAGTCAACAAGCCTTGCTTTGAATTCACTCCAATGATTTAAATGCTTTTTTTCTTTTGTATTTTTTTTTACTTCATTTTCATGGCTTTTTGTGAAATTTTTTCCAAAGCACAAATTTAGTATATTTTAATCATTTCGTTTCCTTTTATCCCATTGAATTGCTTTGCTTACGCCTTTTTGCAGGATTCATAAAGAATATTTTTCGGATGTGAATTTATTAAAAATAAAATTACAAAAAAATCGTTTTTTTTTAAGAAACTAATGGAAATTTAATCAGTATTATGATTTATAGGAGGGTACGACTAAATGTGTTTGCGTTGTTTAGGTATCTAAGGAATTGTGCATGAGGATGAAAAAAAAAATTATAATTATTTTAATAAATTTAATTTAATATCGTCATCTTGAAGACAAAAGGCCGTAACTAAAAGAAAAGCATTAAAATTTACTTTTTGACAAAAAAGAGATGCAATTAATAAGAATAATGGTATAAAAGGAGTAGTAATCATGTTCAACAGAGCTACCTAACAAGTAGTGAAAGCATTTTCACATGAATACTGACGAGGTGTAGTGGCTTCTACCGAAAACAACGTTTGTTCTATTCGGCCAGTGCGGTTTAAATCGAAAAAGGGATGTTTAGATATTAAATTTTTCCCTTTTTGCTCGAAATATTAATATTATTTTTTTTTACCCCTACTAATGCAGGCATTGTACCAAAACTTAGGGAAAGGTATGGTAGAGAAAATGAATGTTGAATTTTTAAAAGGCTTAACTCTTTTACAACTCTGCTATTGTGCGTTAATTTAATTATTTTTAGAGCAGTGTTGCGGTGCCTCTAATGTTAAGTAGACACATAAACTTTCTTAAGCTGTGATTAGCAGGCATTTTTTATTAATTGTTTTACTTCGCCGACTTTGCCGCTAACCGACGAAGGTGGGCGGATGTAGTGTACATCAGTGAGCTGCAGCAAGTGCTTAATTTTCGGGTATACTTAATTATGCACATTGATTTTTATGATCTAATCATATTTGTTCAAAAGCAAAAAACACCTGTTTACGCTACCGTTCGCTTAAACATTCAGTTTTATTCACTTCTTGTTTTGTGCTAACATGAATGCTCTGACTGTGTCGTTAAGTGTATGAAACTCATTTTGCATCGAAGCCAACGTGTTGTTCGGGGAACAAGTATTTTATTCAGTTGTTAAAGTAATTTTGTACTCGTATTTGAATAAATAATTTTTATTTATATTTTTGTCACAGTTTGAAACATGCACACATACATGTTTATACTTTTGACTTCCGAAATAAAATTTTCTACCAACAAAATACATAAAGTAGGTGTTTTTGTATTTCTGCATATGCCTTATATTCATTGTATCATGCAATCAGATCATGCACATTCGCATCAAATGATGTTGATGAATATACTGCTTGTGCATAAAAAGCGAACGAGTATAAAATTGAATAATACTTGTTTGTGTTGTTCTTAATATTCAACGTTAGGGAATAAGTAGGCTTGATCATACTTGTTGCAGCTCACTGGTGTACACTCACCCAAGGAACAGGTTCTTTGAATTCAACGTATGGCAATCATTCGCTTGTTGAATTCAATGTACCAGTTCGTTGACGTTCAGAAACTATACGTTGAAACCGTACGTATTTTTAAGAACTTATTCCTTGATCCAACGTATTCATACAACAAAATCAAGAAACAGGTTCTTTGAATCAAAATATTTGTTCATTGTGTTTAAATCAATGAACGAGTTTCTTAAATTCAACGTATTATACGTTAAATCAAAAAACTAGTTCATGGTTTAATTCATCGAATAAAATCAAATACTGGTTTCAACGTTGAGTTCATAAATATATAAAATTTTACTTTTAATTTCAAGGAATATTTTACTGAAACAACGTATAATACGTTGAATTTCAAAGAATTTAATTCAAGGAACGAGAGTTCGTTGAATTTATGCAAAACTGTTTTTTCCGTGTACATTATAATGAAACAGTATCAATCCCTGTCGGAACAGTTTTTAGTGACCAGTGCTATGCCTTCATCACTTAAGAAGACCAACAACAAACAATTAATACAATGCCACACTAATATGCATTAGAGAACTTTATGATGTTGATTGATCACGGTTTGAACCTAGCCCCTAAGTCATAGTATGCTTAGTAGTCAGTCAACGCGCTAACTACTTCAGCCGACATTAAACACCCTCAAATTTTAAGAAATAGCGATTTTAATAACAGATTTTAAATGTGTAATTATGACAGTTACGATCCTTTGGATTTTAGGTGACGATATAAACACATCGACGGCTTTGAATGTGAAAGAGGCAAATCATGCAATTTTGTTGTTTTGTAGGGAAAGCAAAAAAACTGAATACATAAAAACCGTGGCGTATTTAATTCTCTTAAGAGGATGTATTTCGAAACAAACAAGAAACGTTTAAAGCGCTTCATTGTTAAGAAATAATTCGCGATACAACTTTTCTATCTTTAGCCACCGGCATATTTATACTTAACAGTTTACTGAAAAACAGTTTTTAATAAAAATAATTTTATTGTAATTCAAGCAATATTAAAACGGAATTAATATGTTATCTTGAAATATTATATTTAATTTATTCTAGTGCCGAATACAGCTTCCATTTAAAAGTCCTTTTTTCATGATTTCCAAAAAAAACACAATTTACATTTAATAATTAAAATACGTTAAACAGTTTTTTAAAGTCGTTGTTGTTTTTTATCACTCCATTAAATGCGGAAAACAATAATTTAACAGGTGAAACTTTAAGCATAGACAATTATAATAAATATCACTGACAGACGTCACAAATTAAATTTAAACTTAAATAAATAAAAATAAATAAATACTGGTATAAACAAAATTAATAATCATTTAAGTGGAGAAAAGTCTAAAAAAAAGCTTTTAAAAAAATTGATTTATTATTGAATTTAATACCGCGTTTTATACGTTTGTGACGTGAAAAAGACAAAAAAAAATGGTTTAAATATGAATTAAAGATTTTTAAAATTATATACAATCATTAAATCTAGAGACAGAGCAATAATCGGATGACATTTAAAAAACCAACATACATACATACATTAATTTTATTATAAATTTTATTTTTATTAAAAAAAAAAAAAGAAAAAAATACAATAAAATTAAGAGTATATTAATGCAACACCATGGCTTATACCTCAAAAGCTCTACATACATACATGCATACTCGTACATATATACAGTCAGCGACAAAAGTTGTATCATATAAATACTTTTAGTATAAAAAAAATCTCTTAAATATTTGTGGTCTTCTGAAAAAGATATTAATTTGTTCTCTATTAAGCATGCATGCCAGCATTTCATTGCCGCTTATGCCAAATCATCAGTAGACTTTAAGCAAATTTTAAAAACGTACTAAATCTCTTGGCTTATTTGAGAATGACATACAAATAGAAAAAAAAACTTTGGTTAGAAACTTAGAAACAAAATATACATACATACGAGTACAACAAATTAAATTTCTATTCGACATAAATCGAAATTTGCCCCGGTACTGTTAGTGAATAGAGTGCTGGACTATTAACAGGGATGTCGCTTGTTCGATTCCAGAAAAACCAAACAAACCTTTGCAGATTAAAAAAAATAGACACATTTAGTATTAAAGAAAAAATAAGATTGAGGTCTACTAATGATTTGACATTAAAAACTTTTCTTTTTTAATCAAATTGACACAATATCTCAAATAATAAACTAATAAATGTTTTCAAATTCTTTCAAACCAAAATATATGTTAAATGTAACATTCAGAATTGGAAAATAGTGAATTTCGGAACCATTAATGAGAAAAAAAGCTGACGATAAACTTTCAAGTGATTTAGCAGAATTAATTAATGACGACATCATATGGTGTCAGTTCAATCTTCCGTGCTGTCAAAAATTTTTTACAATTTAAAAAAAATTAAATGTTCATAATTTCACTCCAAAAATAATCAATTTTTAAGGAAATTTCTATACTATTGACGTGCACAATTTTCTAAAAGCAAGGATATTTTTTGTTTTCTTAAATTTAATAACATTTTGTGATACGAATGGAATTAATTTATTTAAGCCTTCTAAAAATAGTGTACAAAATGACTTATTCCAAAATAGTTCATAAAAATTTGAATAATTAATAACGTAAAACGGCTGTCCTCTATTTAATTTCATAATTTTTTCTAATATTGAATCAAAGTATATCTCGGCAACACCATAAAAAATAAAAAAAAAAATAACAGGCTTTTTGTTTGCGTAAAATAAATGTACAATTGTCAAAAATACTTCAGTAGCAGAGCTGTAAAGGAATGATTCCTTTTTTAATAGAATCTACAAATCATAAACTCTTTTGAATTTTTTTTAAAACATTAAGAGTTTTTTTAATTATGATCCTAGTCCTAGTGAAAACAGTGAATTAAAAAAATTGCTATTCTTTAAATCAACAATAAATTCACTCAAAACTAAATTCAATTAATCTTTTTTTGATTTAATTTTTTTTTTCTTTGATGTGAATGCATGCGAGAATTTTTAATTCATGAGGAATGCATTCGTGATTTAATTCAATTCACATTTTGTGTAAAATTAATCAATTAAACTTTTTGTAAATCATTTTTAATTAAAAACCAAATTTTAATCATTCTTTTACAGCTCTTCTCAGCAGAATTTTAAGAAAATTGTGTAGAAAGAAAAATTAAAAAATTTTGATAATAGTCAATGAAAATATGTACAAAAAAAAAAAACACGATCAGCTGTGCTCTTGCATGTACTTTGTATTGAATATTTTTCCAAAATTTAAAGAAATAAAAATATTTTGAATTATTTTTATTTAATGACTGTACTGTGTATTGAGTGGTGAGAGGTACCAAGGTGTAGTAAACAGAATATACAGCTAGCCATTATAAGACCCCATTTAGACATGCCAATTTTTCTTTGCAAAGTCTTGAGTTTATAGGCGTGACGGTAGGAAATTGTGATGAGGAGCACAGACTTTGACTCGTTTAGTTTCGCTTTGCTTCTCTTTCGTCGTCTACATAGTTGTATTTATGCATCGTTGTATGTATATACGTATGTATGTATACAAAAATCATAAAACATCAAAAACTTAAGAACGATCGCACAAAGTGAAACAAAATTTGTGTCTAAACACCAAAAAATGTTTAAAAGAAATTAAAAAAAAAAAAAACTTTATCAAAGTAAATTTTGAGTGCCTTAATGGGGTCTGCATAAGCATTCCGGACGTTCCAGTGCTCTGATGACATCAAATGCTTCGTTGTGGCAAAAAGACGGTATAGAAGAAGATCGAATACGAAAAAGAAAAATACGTAGCACGATCAAGAACCACATAGCAAGGAAATGAATCACTACACACAAATACATGAAAACATTGTTCCTCCTACCCATGGCATATGCCTCTCATGACGAAATTTTTACTAATTTTTAAATGAGCAATGATTTAGTTTTTAGTAAAAATTTCTTGTGAAAGACAAAAATTTTTTTTCCTAATAAAAAAAAAACGGGTTTGGACTTAAGAGTGGATTCTGGTACCTAAAATAAGATGAAGAGAGTTTAAATGCGTTTTTCTCAAAACTTCATTTTCACACACTAGGTCCCTCTTCTCGGAGAAGGTCACATATAATGGCAATTTTTACACAGTTTCTGTAAAAAACAATATTGACGCCATACGACAACCATTTTTAACTCAAATTAAGTAAAAATTCCCAAATTTTAGTTAATGTTTTTTTTTTCTTTGAGTGTACGAACTTATGCCCGACTAAATATTAATAACTTAGTCTGTGTTCACACGTGAAAGTTTTCTTTCATGAAAGTGGTAGTTTGTTTGCGAGAGGGGAGGGAAGAATGGTGTCGGGTACACCCTTTCATGTTCTCTGAAATTCTAGTTTGTTTTGTAGTTCGTAATTGCCAACACGTACATTTGTTGTTGTTGTGTTGACAATTCATACGAAATTAAATTTATAAAAAATTTTAGTTTCATGAAATTAAATTTCAGTGTGTAGACACGAATGAAAGTTAAAAAGAGAATTTCAGAAATTTCATGAAAGAAAACTTTCACGTGTGAACTTGGACTTAATAACGGAAGAAATATTTTCTGAAATAACTTCTGTAAATATTTACAAATCTATAGCAGTGATAACAAATTTAGTTACTCACATCGGATGCGATCAGCTGTTGATGTTGACTCTTTTATTGCTGCCGGTTTTTCAATCACCTAACGGTAATACTGGCAACAAACTTCACAATTGATTTTAATATAAAAGTTGCATTAATTTTGAAATCGCGAAAGATTAATGGAATACAATGACATGTTATTTATGTATCTCCCTATCTTTCTGCATGACCCCCCCCCCCTCCCGCCACCCTTCAACAAAACAAACTTTTTGTAAGTTTCGTCTAAAACGGAAAGTATGTACTTTTTTTAGAGTTTGGCTATTTTTACACTTTAGTGTTGTTTATTATTTTGTGCGAAATCAAAAATTAAATAATACGACGTGTTCATACTCGTACATGCCTGCATGTACGTAGGATTAATTTTTACTCAGTAAAAAATATAAAATTGCATTAACTGCAAAGATAAAAGAGACAGAAACGTCAAAAAGGGTTTTTAATCGAAAATAAATACATCATTGTCGTCGTCAGTTTTATTAATGTACACACAAACACATGTATGTACATAAATATTACTCGTACATTGGCATTCATCCACTGGACAAAGTCAGTATGTATGATTTATAATATACCGATTGACCTGTCCTGTCCTGTCCATCACCAAAACTCAATGGTTTTTGGTCACTATTTTCAAGTTGGTTTTGTTTTTGGTTTTGATTTCATGTTTTCCTCTCTTTTTTTTTTTTTGTACGACAGGCAGAATGTCCATGAATATATTGACCCATTTAAATTGGTTTTAATGTTTTATTTTTATGCTAATTGACCATGTGTGTATGTGTGTGTGTTGGCCACATTCTACGAATACTCATCGGCATTGTGATGCAACCAAGTGGACATGGAGGCAGACAGACTTTCTCATGTCCCCGCGTGTTGGAGATTCTTTTGATGATTTTATTTATTATTTAAATAATAAAGTTAATTTTTAAAATGTAATAAAATGAAGCATGTAAGGCGATACTGTTTCTTGGTAATCATGTTGCCTGCTCTGCTGTGCTGTCTATACGACTCGTACTAAAGGATAATAATAATTATTAAATTATAATTTAAATTTTTTTTTTTCGATTCTTGTCAAAATGTATTCGCACTTTTGAGATCACTATAAAGCCAAGAAAATAGACTGGCTGATAGATTGCTTTTATCTGTGTGAGTGTTTGTGTGATTTTTTGCGAACTTGTTTGTCACTTGACATGACACAAGTGACAAGCAATCCCTTGTTTCCTTGACTAACTAACTGACAATTTATTAATATTAAATTTATCCCGAATTGCTTTTTCATGTTTTTATTTATGTATTTGTTTTTCTCAATTGTTCTTCAACCATGTTAACAAGGCCATTGACAGTGAGAGTCTTTTGTTTATTTGTTTCATCTGACGGTTTCATCTCTTGTAGTTATTTAATGTCACACTCAATTGAATATTTTATAATTTTTTTTTTTTAATTTTTTTATTGATATTTAATAACAAAAAAATTTTTGTTTTTTTTTTTTTGTAAAATGTACCCCCAGGGGGGAATTTTTCGCCCATCATTTCGATATACATCTGTGCAGATGTAAACTTTTATTAAACAACACAACAACAAACAGTGCAAACATTTCTTCCTCATCAATTTATCGTCAACAAATTTCCATTGAAAGCAACAACAATTTAAAAGTTTTTAGTTCACGTTATTTTTTTTATTTCTTCTAATTTCCTCGATATTTTTATTAAATTTAAAGTGGATCTTTAACTCGCAAAAATCAGACTGAAAATAAATTTAATTTTACATCTTGGTGATATCCACACCTTGATGCTCTGTTCCTTCTGGGGAAAAGGGTAATTGTCTTTTCCAGATATATAATTTGGACAATTACCCATAAAATTTTTTGTTACTGCCCAAGCTTTGAAACAACAGAGCAAGACACACGGCAACCGCCAAAATAATGTGTTTCTTAACTTTTGTGGCACACTGTAATTCAAATGAAGCCTGCTTCAATAATTTAAAATTTAAGTTTCTTTTTTAAAACAAAAGATTGGTTTGTCTTTTGGTAAACTTTATTTGATTTATTTTGTTTTAAAATATTGAATTACAATTTTTCTCATCTTCAAAACGAAAAAAAAAATAAAATTGACGCTGCTGATTTTCTCGAGTTAATGAATTTAAAATATTTGCGGTTTTTGTTTGTTGTTGTTTCCTTCGTTTTGTGTTGAACGATTGTTTTTAGCTTCTATCTGTTTGACTTCGGCAAATGTTTTTTTATGTTTTTTTTTTGTATTTTTCACTTTACGGTTGGTGAAAACTTTTTTTGTTGTTTGGAATTTTCCTAAATGAATTTTCAAAAAAAATGTGGGAAAACGCCTACACGCACTTTAATGGTTGTTTTTGGGGAAAATCGTTTGTTTTTCTTTGGTTTCTCAAAAATAATGTTGAGAAAGGTTTCAATGATGCCTTTTTTTATAGTAAAATTCAAGCACCTGCTGCTCATTGTTGATTGTCAGTCGTGTTGTGTTTAAGAAAATATAATTTACAATATTTCTATGAAAGTTAAATCGCGGATTTTTTTTCGCAAAACATTTAAAAATAAATTTAATTATTATTTTTATATTATTATTATTACGAATAAACGTAATTATTATTTGAACTTATATTGATTTACATATGAAAAGTAATATTATCAGGCTCAAGTTCAGTTTTATTGAATTAATGAAAATTCAAAATTACTAAGAGTTTTTTTGTGTTGGAAAATATTATTATTTATATCCAATCAGTTTTTAGCAGAACGTATCAGTACTGATTTCAAGGCCGCTACACCTCTCATCAGCGTTCAATTGTCCACCTTTACAATTTTCGTAAAGTGGATACTAATTGAGAAGAATATCAACTATTTAACCAGTTTTCAACAGAAATAGAATATGAGAATTAATTTTTAATTCATTTTTTATTCTACCTTGAAACAGTGCTGGTTAGTACGAAATTCCCTCATCACTGTTTGTAAATTACTAATAATCAACACAAACTCATAGTCCGTTATCATCAAAGTATTCTACTTTGTATTTTAACGTTTTTGTTGTTTTTACTCTATATTAGGGAAATTCACATCTTACTGTGACCCCTGCTATTAGGGTATTTATAGCTCGTGCCCAAGCGGAATTAATATTTTTATATATGTACTTGAAATCAGTACTGATACGTTCTGCTAAAAACTGATTGGATATAAATAATAATATTTTCCAACACAAAAAAACTCTTAGTAATTTTGAATTTTCATTAATTCAATAAAACTGAACTTGAGCCTGATAATATTACTTTTCATATGTAAATTTAATTATTGCAAACCGGTAGCTGGAATAAATAAATATTTAAATACTTAAATTTAATACTAAACGAAACCCTAACTAAACTATAAGAAGAATGTGTGTTTTGCGTGCATGTGTGAGTGCTTTTTCGTTACCGTTAAAAATGCAAATTTTAAAAGTGATTTCATATTGATTGTCAATAAAAGATTAAGATAGACGACTTTGGGATGGTCTTTCTTTCTTTCTTTCAAGTTTTTGCAGCAGTTAAAGGTGTCACCAAACGGCCGGTGAATGCAAAGTTTTCTTTTGACACGTTAATTTTTATTTTTTTTTTTTATTTCAATATTTATTCGTAGTCTTTGTATTGAAAGGTAACAAATTAATTTTACTTATACATACATACATACATATGTATTGCAAAAAATTTTATGAAAAAACGAAAATGGCAAATTAGAAAGTTTTAAAAAAAAGTATTTTTCAATATTAAGATTTTTTGCTAAAATTAAACACGAATACGCGTTCAGAATTCGCATTATAAAATATTGCCTTGAAATGGATTGAGATAAACTTATGCGTATATTCACGTATACCTACATACATACATGATATTTGAGACAATTATGTATTTTTCATGTCCAGAAATTACGAAATTGGAAGGAGAAATACAGCGGAATTGTAAGAGCGAGCAATCGTGAAAAGATCATTTCTACTTACTTACATGCGTACTTAATTAATTAATTAATTACACTGATGCAATTACATATACATAAGTACAGAGGTGTTTATTTGTGAGAAATTTACCTGCAAATAAAGAAATAAAGAAAAAAATGTTTAGTAATTTTCAACAATTTGAACAATTCGGATTTTATATGATCACTTTATTTTTTTAATAAAATATTGAAATTTTTAGTGATCACTGATCAGCTTTTTAAACCAACATCGTCTGCATAAAGAAACTAAAAATATTGCAAACACAATAAAATACTTCAAATATCAGAAGAATATGAATTTAAAATTATAAACAAAAACTTCTTTCTCTAATCGCTTAGGGGCTGTGCACATATTACGTAACGCTGTTTTCAGAGATTTCAAACCCCCCCCCCCCCCCCAACGCTGTTTAATATTTTTCAGTGCAAAATTTCCAATTAGTAACAAATCTTAAACCCCCCCTTGGAGCGTAATATATGCACAGCCCCTTATTTATCAAATAACTTTTTTTGGCATACAGTGGTGCCGCTCAAACAACTCGATCGATTGATTAAGTTAGCGATCGAAAATTATAAAATAATCACAAACATGTCGTTAAACTGCAACACCCAAAATGCAGCATGTTTTTTGTTTCTTCGCAATAAAAGAGAAATACAAAAATATTTTTTAAGTCAGTTTTTTTTTGTTATTTAAAACATTATGAAAATAAATACTTTTTTATTGGCGAAATAAAACAAACAAGATTTTGGTTTCAGTATTTTTTTTTCTTATTTTTAGTCGTAAAAGAATTAAATGACGATACACACACGCAATAACGCGCACATATAGAACACAATACGTTCTCGCATGACGATTTAAATTCGAAGCAACAATAAACCAAGTGAAAACTTGAAAAAAAAAACACATAAAAACGAGTTTAAAATATTTTATACAGATTTGGTTGTTGTTGTTAGATTTTTTGAGTTTTTGCGTGAAAAGAATCCACAACGTTGGCGGAATTTGAAATTTGAGACATTTGCCCATATTCACAAATAATTTTTGAAAAAATTGTTTTGTTTTTAAACAAAAAATTTTAACTACACTTGCAGAAAAATTATGGGCTAAATGAAATCTCGTTTAGCAATAAATATATAAACTGGATATCGAAAAATATCGAAATAAATCGATAACAGTAGGTAGTAATGGAGTCCAATCGAAACTTCTGTGTATTTTAAACTTGTTGGGATCAGTGCTGCGATATTTCAAAAAGACGGCAACGATAGTTTTTGCAAGTGTTTTTTTATGTTGGCGCTATTCAGTGTTTGGTGCAAATGGTCTTGCAAAAGTACAAATGGTTTTATAAAAGTGCAAATGGTCTTGCAAAAGTACAAATGGTCTTGCAAAAGTACAAATAGTCTTGCAAAAGTGCAATGTGAAAAATATTAGCCCTATTCACAATCTTGTGCAAATGGTCTTGCATCATTGAATTTGCAAAATGGTTTAGTATATTTTTACCCTACACTAACAAAATACAGAGAAATGCACATGCTACATCTTTGCAAATAAGCAACACTAAAAACCAATAGTTTATATTTACTATACTTATGCAACACTTAATTGCAAAACGACAGTTGAAACGCAGTGAACTGTGCCGATTTTGCTTATTCAAATTTTAAAAATTTTATTAAAAATTATAAAACAAAGCAAAAGGCAAACAAAAATTATTTTAATAAAAAAATTTAATAACAAAAAATAAAAATTTACAAAACGCAAAACATAAAAAATCAAATTATTCAATTATTCAAATTTAAATAAAAGTATGTATTATTTAAAATCCTGACTAACTAACAATCCTTATTTTTCTAATAGAAATCAGAATTATTTGATTAAGCAAATATTTTGAGACATCTGTATTTTTTATTTATCAATCAGCTGTGAATTTTGAGTTTTGCAATAAGCATTGCAACCTTACCCAAGTCGTATGTCAATCTTGAAAAGATGCTGGTTTATTTCGAAAGACCAATGACTTCAAATAATCCCACAAGAAATAGTCTAATGGTGTTAAATCACAATTTCTTGCAGGCCATTCAATTTCACAATTTCTTGAAATAATCGAATCTCCAAACTTTTCTCGCAATAATTCAAGTTTTCAAGTTGTTACAAGGCAAAACCAGCAAGTTCACCGCTTCAGTTCTTGAGTGAGAACAATTTTATACGGATGCAAAACCAAATCGTTTCTCAAAATCTGACAGGTTGTGGTTTGAGACAGTCCCAATTGTTGAGAACGTCTTAGAACCGACAAATTGCGGTCTTTAGCAATATTTGCATTACTTCGAGCGGTTGTCTTATTGGCACTTGAACAGTATGTAAAGAAAATGTAAGCTCAAAATTTTCGACGAATAGCGAGCACACTTGGACGATTATTATGACCATAAAATGGCAAAAGCGCACGAAAAGTTGCAATTGGAGAACGATTATTTTGATAATAAAACTGAATAATCTGTACACGTTGTTCTTGCGTTCATGATGAAATTGTAAACACTACTGAACACAATGAAAAACAAATGTCAGATCATGACATATTGCAAATGGCCGAAACGTCACTTCAAAATTATATCATCCCTATTGGAAAACCTTATATATAAGTATTTTGTAATGTTTGAACCTGCACCATCAATCGGTTATTTCTAAACCGATTTTCAAAAATTTTTTTGTTTTTTTTTTTTGAAAGCGGAAAAATGGACGAATTGTTCCCCCAAATATTTGATTCTCGAATAACTCCAATAATTATGTAACGATTTTTACTATAATTATTTATAATTCCTTTTATGATTCAACGAGTTTCCTTGCAATTTTGTTTCATATAATTTATTTATGAAATTCGGTGAGAATTGCCACTATTTTCCTTTTAAAGAGCCTAAAATAGTTTCAATTTTCACAAAGAAAAGAATTTAAATTAATTTAAATAATATTGACGATCGATCTTAGTTTAAAAAAACTTTACGGTACTGCAAAAAGCTAAAATAATATGGAATAAATAATCATCACTATCAAGAAATTTTCTTTAGAAAAAATTTCGGCATCCACAACAGGAGCACCTGTTGACCTCAAAAATATCGTCCTGTCAACTAACCTGAAACCAACCATTCACACTCAGACGATTTCATGATGTCTATTGAGTCGGTTCGAATATTGACTAACTCGTATTACAAGCACAGTGATAAGGTGACTTTTGCACATTAAGAAGATCATTTAGAAAAATCCCTTTTCACAAAAATAAAAATGAAACCAAAAAAGAAAAAAATCAAATCAAATCTTAACAGTCTTGAGAGTAGAGACCCTGAAAAAACCTTAAAAATACGCTTCATATAAATTCTTAGTATGAATGGAGTTTTTTTATGAAATCAAAAAAAAAAAAGAAAAACTGCGTTAAAGAGCAGACAACAGACTGTGGGCTTTAAGCCAATAAATCACAATGTCAAATCTTAAATAATCTTTCATTATCAAAAGTGTTTTTAGGCCGTAAGTTTATTGTATTCCTTTTTGCTGTCATACAAGGAATTAAATTTAGCAATAAATTTTTGTTTTTGTATTTTTATTTTGGACTTAAAATCGTTGGCAAGAATCTAAATAAAATTTTTGGTAAAACACTTTTATGACAATCAGAAATGTGCTTAAAATTAAGCAAAAAAAATACAAGTTTACTAAGACGGGTTTGCGCTTCACAGTTTTTTTTTTTTTTTGTGAGTTAAAGAAGAGTCTGTTAAAAAAACGTTTTTTCTAAACTTTCAGGCACTTCAAGAATGCCCAGAATTATAAAAGAAACTCCAGCATGATGCGATGATACATTGATTTTACATGAATAGTGCTAAGAATGAATGAATGAATTTAAATTGATTTCTAGTTGCTTTTTTTGTTTCTCTATTTCCTGGTAAATTGATTAAAATTATAATCACGATTTAATCATAAAAATGTTTAAAAACAGATAAAAGAACAACATAAACTACACATCTTTACATGAATATCGCAACTTATTAATTTAAAATATATTGTGTGAAACGAAATTAGCATAAATTAGTTTGACATAAAATAAACAACACCCAGTTTCAACGGACATTTACACAATTCTCTCTCGTACATAAATATTAATTTAGAAATGTTGAAAAGTGAGTGACAACGAGTAGAGTGAGTGATGATGTAAAAGTGATAAGAATAAAAATAACTCTTTATTTTAATTAAGATCAATAATATTTAGATCATAGAATGTCTTACTGTTTGAATTAGAGGAGAGAAAACTTCCTAAAGCTCTGTACAGACAGTTGTCAGATCTTACAATTTACTGCCAAAGTACTGACAATGAAAAATTGCCAGCACATTGTTTACTGTCAGTTCACACTGTTGTAAGAAAATTTTCAAAAAAGCTTACAATTTATTGCCAAACAATTGTAAAACAATAAATTTATCTACCAACGTTGTTAGTCAATAAATTGTCTGTTCACACGGTTGTCAGATATTGTATAGCAATAATTGTCAGATTATCTCTATGCAATGTATAGCATACTTTTAAGAGAAAGACAATTAAATTTGTCGTTTGTTTATTTACTGACAATGAAAAAATTGTCAGATGCAGAATATTTGATCATCGGACAATTATCTGACAATGAAACGAATTGTGTTCACACGGTTGTCAGATGTCTGACAATTTTTTTTTGCCAATATTTTTTGTCAATTGCAATTCACTGTAAAGCTATGTACAGATAATTGGCAGATTTTATAATATTGTTAGATATGACAATATGCTGACAACGTACTGACAATGAAACATTGTTACCAAAAGGTAAATCGCCAGTTCAGACGATTGTAAGAAAACCATACAATTTCATTATCAGACAATAAATTTATCTGCAAAAAAAAATTGTTAGTTCACACGGTTGTCAGATTGTTGTGTGGCAAAAATTACCAGATGCGTTGTTAAACTTTGTCAGAACTGTCAAAGCTAATCGTATTTGTGGACAGCGTTGCCAATACAAAATTGGATGCATTAATTTAAACACATCTGCCAATAAAAAAGAGCTTACAATGAACTGACAATGGTTTTTCTGGCAACATTGTCGGACGAAAATTGTAAGTTCAGACGGTTGTAGGAAATTCTAAACCCATTTTACTGACAATATTTGTTAGATCTGACAACCGTCAATACAGAGTTAAATAAAGAATTGAAAAATGATTTTAAATCTAAGCTGAGTTGATACAGTAAATTTTAATGGAAGAAAAAACAATGCCACATTTGCTCTATAAAATATAATCAATAGTAATAAAGTTAGATATCAATGCAATCAATGTGTTTTAGAATGTGTCCCAATGTGCAAAGTAGTAAAAGGCTTTCCAATAAGAGTGATATGATTTCTTTAAAAAAAAACACACTTTTTGTTAAGGAAATTCAAAAGTTTTTTATTTAATGTGAAGTACAATCGATACAATTAAGTTCTAAATAAAACGTCATTCAAATGGCCTCCATGACTCCTTCTGCAAGAACGAATTCGATGAACCCAATTTTCGAGCACTTTTTCCACTAGATCAAGTCGTATGTCATGAATGGCACGTTCAATATTGACTTGTAAAGCTTGAAGAGAGTCTGGTTTATTTCGGAAGACCAATGACTTCAAATAACCCCAGCAAGCAGTAGTCTAATGGTGTTAAAGCACAACTTCTTGGAGGCCATTCAATATCACAATTTCATGTAATAATCGAATCTCCAAACTTTTTTCGCAATAATTCAATTGTTGCATTTGCTGTGTGGCACGTAGCCCCGTTTTGTTGGAACTAAATGTTGTCAAGATCAACTTCTTCCAATTTCGGCCATAAAAAGTTGGTTATCATCGATCTTTACCGCTCTCCATTGACAGTAACGTTGTTACCAGCTTCACTTCGAAAGAAGTACGGACCGATGATTCCACCAGACCAAAAGCCCACACCAAACTGTCAATTTAAGTGAATTTTATGGTTTTTCATGAATAATTTGTGAATTTTCTTCGCACCAGAATCGACAGTTTTGTTTATTTTCCGCACCACTCAGATGAAAGTGAGCCTCATCGGAGAAGATGATGATCAAGTTGTTCCAAGGCAAAATCAGCAACGTTGTTCTTGCGTATATCTCTCCATGATGAAATTGTAAACACTACAATTCTCAACATCACAAAAATGAAATGAGTTTTTTTTGTTAAAAACTTTTGAAAAACGGTTGAATTTTGTGACCTCAAACCTATAAATTATACACACACACATACTATGTATGGACATGCATACACACATACATACATTTTAATAGAACTGAATCCTGCATTTATATTCTTGTGTTACCTGGAGAAAAATGAAACAATTTAATAAAACGTTTCACATGCATTTTTAATAAGTTTTAGTCGAAAACCTTTAAACCTTTATGTTTTCCTAATCACACGCACACACACACACACAATCAAAAAAAAAACAAACACACTGTTAAAACAGCCGGCTTCGTACACCTCGTTTTAATTTTAATTTCCGTTTCCACATATTTTATTTCTGCAGTCAGCAACTGATGCTGCTACAATTCAATTGTTCTTGCTGATGGCACTTAGTGACACTTAAAGTGGGAACAAAGAGCGAAAGCAATACTCTATTCCAAGTATTTTAATATTAATGAAAGTTTTATTTTAAATAAATATTATCAATGACTCAAGGAAAAAAAGGACAATACTTTTACAGCCGTATAACGGTTTCATTGTCGAAATGTAAATTCAAACAACAACAACAATAATATAAATAAATAAACATGATTTTAAATAAAATGTTCTCAAATGTTTGCAAACACACTTTTATCCAGTCATCCGAATGTCAGCATTTCATCGATAGGAAGTGTTTGCAATTCCGGTACTCACATATACATACATACATACATGCATACATACATTCTCCAGTATAAAGTGCTAATATTGGTGTTTACAAAATTTTAACGTGGGAACTTTTTCTATCTACAACGATACCCAATAAAAAAGTTACTACTTTTTACACTTAAATCCATTTTGTGTCAGGTTTCACGTGAAAGTTCAATTTAAATGTTTTTCAGCGCTTCCAAGAATGCATGAAAAATGGCAGATGCCTCTAGATTTTATTCACGTGCAAAGCTGTTTACAAAATTTTTTGTGTAAAGTTTTCGATTCGTCGCGGTATCAGTTTCATTTAAAACAGTTCGTGCCGAAAAATAGAAAATACATTATCTGCCCTCTACTGAATTACTTTGATGAAATTTCAATTTTGCAATAGAAAATTTCTGCAAAATTTAGAGGGAACTCTCATACAAGTAGTACTGTATTTATTCATTTATTTATTTATTTATAATTCAATCTATGGATACAATAAAATCCTTACAGACTAGCACATTAAATCCTTAAATTGAAAATAATTATAATATAAAAATTATTATTTGATAATATTGTACAAAATATTCTTAAGGTACGGTCACATTGGGGAAACATTTGCTTCAAATATGTTGGTTCGGGTTTAAAAAAAATTTAGGTAAATAAATACACAACTTGTTTTGTGGTCACACTACGCACATTTATTTTCCCATTTTCTTTGTTGCAACAGTTGTCAAACAACGGCAGGTGCTAACATGGGAAAACATATTTTCCCGGTGGTCACACTTGAACAATTATTTTCCTTAGCAAAATATTGGCAAAAAAACTATCAAAAAACATAAATTTGTTTTTTAACAAATATTTCGTTCCTTATAATTAGTTTCTGCTGTTGGGCAATCAAAAATTAATATTAACAAAATATTTTTACAAATTGCACAAGAACTATTACTTTCACGCTTATTCCATATTTCGTCGTCAATTTTGAGCCAACACCGATTGTATTCCCAAAATAAATCAAAATATTTGCCTTTTAGTGGTCACACTTTGTTCACATTACAAGTAGACACATTTTTGTTTGGCAGCAAATAATTTTGTTTGCTACTAAACAGCTGTTTTGCTGTTTGCCTCTTATAAAAAATATTTTGTGGTCAGACTACGATAAGGAAATATTTTACATTTTTCGTCAAATGTTTCCCCAATATGACCGTACCTTAAGCAGACAAATTTAATAAAGAAAGAGCATATTTCGTAAACTTTACTTGAATTTTTTCAATTCGATGTTAATAAATTTTAGTACGTACTGGGATTCAAGTCTAGATCTCACAAAAGAAGCAAACAAAATTTTTTTCGTATTGTGATCAAACAGATTGTCGTTGTTTCTTCGAATAAAATTTAGCACGGAATAACCTTTAGCAACAATAAAATTCAAATGATTATTAAAAGATAACTTTCTATCAAAGACTACCCCAAAATCCAAAATTTCATCCACAGAAATCAACTTAAAACCACCGTTTATTTTATACCGAATAATTAAAAGGTTAAGACATCTATGATAAGTCAATGCAAAACATTTTCTTATGTTGAAGGATAATCCATTGTTCACTGACCAACAAATCAATCTAATTAAATCGCCTTGATATCTATTTGAAAACTTTAAGGTCATCAGCATATAATAGGATCTGAGAATGTTTAAAACGTAGACTAATGTTGTTAATAAAAATATTAAACAATAAAGGACCCAGAATACTACCTTGGGGAACACCAGATGCATTAATAAATGAATGAATATAAACACCATCGAAAGAGACAACAAATTACAGACAAATAAATTTATTTTTTTTTATTTTAATTAGCCCTTATTTATAAAAAAATTTTATTAAATATTTAATTTATTTAATTAAATTTTTAATTGTAATAAATAATATTTTTATATTATTATTATTACGAATAAACGTAATTATTATTCGAATTTATATTGATGTTCATATGAAAAGTAATATTATCAGGCTCAAGTACAGTTTTATTGAATTAATGAAAATTCAAAATTACTAAGAGTTTTTTTTGTGTTGGAAAATATTATTATTTATATCCAATCAGTTTTTAGCAGAACGTATCAGTACTAATTTCAAGGCCGCTACACCTCTCATCAGCGTTCAATTGTCCATCTTTACAATTTTCGTAAAGTGGATACTAATTGAGAATAATATCAACTATTTAACCAGTTTTCAACAGAAATAGAGTATGAGAATTAATTTTCAATTCAATTTTATATTCTACAATGAAACAGTGCTGGTTAGTACGAAATTCCCTCATCACTGTTTTGGAAATTACTAATAATCAACACAAACTCATAGTCCGTTATCAAAAAATTTATTAAAATTTAATTGATACTATTAATTTGTTTACTGGAGCAAATTTAATTAAATTTTTAATTGATAACACAAATTTTTTAATTGAAATCAATTTTTATTTTTTTCTGTGTACGGAACCAAGATAACATCTGAGAATAAACACCTAATTTAGATAGCTTCATTACCAAAAGCTTATGCGGTACACGATCAAAAGCCTTGCATCAAGATTTATTGAATATTATTCTCAAAGGTAACCGTAAGGATGATGAGCATTCCTTTAGCAGAAAAGCTGTTACGCCATCCTTATCACATTTAAAGGAATTAGAGAGCTTCAAAATACCATTAGCTACATAACCATCAGAAATTTGTAGGGATCCAAAGTCAATTATTAAACTTAAACCATTGAAATCAAAATTATAGAGTGGCAAGGAGACATGACTAAAATTATATTTGAAATAAAGGGTGTTTTCTATAGAGCGACACAAGTTTAAATCAGAATAAAACAAGGAAATATATTTTTAATATCAATGAAACAGGCTTTATTGCAAAAAAAAATTTTATGAATTTAATGTTTAAATATGATTTCTGCCGTGTGGCTGCCACGGCTGACGCGTAGCAGAAGCACTCTGGAACATCAATTTTCAACAACTTTTCGCATTATTTGAGGCCGTATTTTGCCGATAACTCTTCGAATGTTGATTTCCTGGTCTTGAATTGTTTGTGGTTTATCGACCCATAACATAACCCCAAAGCAAATAATCTAAAGGGGTTAAATCACACGATTATATAGGCCATTTCGTGAAATTTATTTTTTCATCAAAAGTTCCTTTGAGTAAATCAATTGTGGCGCCCGCTGCAAAATTCCAACAATTTGCACGCGTTGCTCTGCTGTAAGTCGATTAATAATGAAATTTCAAAGCAAACTAAACACAAAGCAACTATCAGCTGTTAAATGGGTGCTCAAATAAAGTAGTGATACCAACTTAAAGTTGTGACACTCTATAAAATACACCCTTTATCTTGTAAGGTGCTTGAAATCAAACTATTATAAGACATATTAATTGGCGTGCAAGACGAATTTCTTTTGGAATTTATAAAGGTCAACAATCGTTTAGGATTATACTTTAAAGACTTATTAAGTCTCATTATATCTGTGGCAATAAGGAAAAAGTGCCTAAGTCATATTTTATAGTTATCTAGAAAATCAATTTTAAATGTTTCAAGTGGTTTGATAAATAAAAATGTAATCGCGTTGTACTAAAAGTTGGTCATTCGTTTTTCGATTCTTTCGATTTTTATAACACATGTTTCTGTGCATTCACTATAACATATATATTCAATTTGAAATTTAATATGTTATGAGATAAAATAAGATGTTATTCCATCCATATGGGATAATTATTTAGAGAAAGAAAAGCAGCAAGTAATTGTGCCAGAAGTTCGCTAAAAATCGTTCAATATAAATAAAACTTTATCCAGAGATTCTTTTGAATATCAAAAATACGATGGTGATATTGACTCAAAATCAGCTTCTCTCGACTTAAGCACTTTTTTTTAATTTTTGCCACAGATATATTTATTGTATTTCAATATGACTGCATGTGTGTGTGAGTTGTTTATATAAAAAAATTTAACAAATGAAATAGTTTTCTATTCGTATGTTTGTTTATTTGGGAGGCCGATCCTGGCATTACAATCACTCGGGAATTTTGTATTTTTTTTTCATTAAATTTAAGTTTATTTTTCATTTGTACTAAAACCTTTTGCATCCAAATGGTGGTCGTATCCTTAATAAGTTGAAGTTGGCTTAACCCCGGCATAATGTGGGATTTTGTTTATACTTTTCATCTTATGTATTTTTTTTTTGCTGTCTTTGTGGTCACAGCCTTGGTCAAGCTATTTTAATATATACATATATATATATACTTATATATATGTATGTGTGTGTTGTATATTCTTGTTTGTGGGGCTTATTGTCTGCTGATTTGTGAGACTTTAGCTATATTTTTTTTCTTTCTTAAGTTTTATTTTTAAGTGCAGCAGCAACAACAGTATTTTGTTAAGAGAAATATGAAATAGTATGTCATAAGAGATTTTTATTACAACTTTATCTGAACTTTCGTGTCTTCTGATCGTTTGTTGAATTGCATAATCATAGTTTTTTTTTTCTGCTTTTGTTTTGCACAACAAGTTGCATGTGTGATTGCTACTCGTATCCTGATTTTTTTATATCCTTATTAAATTTAGTTTTTTTTATTTAGTATTCGTTCTTTTTTTCTTGAAACTAATTTTGTTTATATTTTTTTTTTGTGTTATTTCTCTCTTTAAATTTTTTTTTAGTTTAAGGGAGAGAAAGAGAGAACACAAAAAATAAACAAAGCAAAAATAATAAATAAATAAATGCATATGGCTGAAGGGAAGCAAACAAAAAAACACGTAAATAATTCATGATGTGCTGGAGAAAAAGTTAATATTTTTTCATTTATATTTTTACACTTTGCCAGTATTTGCTTAACCCGACAACTACAGCAAACAAAACACACTGGTGCATACTGGCATGTTCATACAAATGTACATACGAGTACATACTTGCAATATACTTATGTTCTTCTGCAATGCATTTGTGTGTATGTGTGTATGTGTATATGCTTTAACAGCGTTGTCAACTTTGAAATTTCAAAACGCACCAAAATGAAGAAAAAAACGCGCCATTCAACAAAAAACGCACCAAGTTCAGATTTTTTTTTTATTGAAAATTTTTATTGAATTAATTTTGCATCTTTACAACATTTAACTTTAGTCCAAAATTGTAATGCTGATACAATCAGCCTTATTGTGTTTGGCGTTTTTCGACTACGCCAAGTACTAGATTAAAGAAAAATCTGGCGTCAAACACAGTAAGGCTGAATATAGTGCCATTGCATGAAGTGAATTACTCTGCACTCTTTTTCAATACTAGATAATATTTCGACATCGGATTCAAATTGTACTGCTAATGGCATGATATCATATTTGTAATGGGATAAAACATGTTGTACAATGTTGGTTCTTGATGTCGTTTTTATCTAAATGGGCTCAAAGCTGCAATGTGTTTCCGCGTTCCACAATGCCGAACAAGGTTGGATATTTAGGCGTGATGTCGCATTTGCAATTAAAACATCTTGCTTTTGTGTTATTATTTGGTCAAGGCCGAATCCATTGCTTAAACACACGTTGTGATTCCCAAATCTTTTTATTTCGCTTATGATCTCCTTTTTAGACTCCATTATTGACACTAACTTTAAGTATATCTTTTAGTAAATATAAATTTTATTAATTTTAGTGTTACAACAATTTATATAAACTTTTACGCATTTTATAAAAAAAGAACAATGTTCGCAGGTCTCAAGAATACTTTGTTTTTGCTAAGCTCTTTAACAGACTTGACAGCAACTTTTAAGACAAAAACTCTGAAAATCTAAAAGGGACAACCAATTTCTTATAATGAAATGTTACAAATTATCTATAACAACAAGAAGCGGGTTTTGTGAATGTGTTTTGGTACCTCTTTTTTCTCATACCGAAACAAAAAATTCTGTTTAATATGCTTTGGAACCACCCAAAATTAAAAAAACGCACCAAAATTAAATAAAAAGCGCACCACGCACCAACTCAGATATTTTTCGCACAAAACATTTAGAAAAGCACCAAAAAAGGTGCGAAACGCACCAAGTTGACAACGCTGTGCTTTAACTATGTTTGCATACATCCATACATAGGAGCCAAGAATTATTTGCATGGGTGGTAAAAGTTAAAGGTAATTCTGCGTTTTATTTGTTTTGTTTTTTTTTTTTTTTGCCAACTTCTGTGCCCTACTCTATTTGAAGGATAATTTGAAAAAAGGTTCTTTAATTTTTACATTTATGTATTTAAAAAAAAGAAATTTATTAACAAAGTTAATTGTATTACAGGCTTATAAACAATTTTAATGGTTAATTAAAAAAAGGCCTTTTAAATTAAAAATAAAAAGAAACAGTGGAATGCTTATCTTAAGGTCATTAACTGAAGGGCCTATTTTATGGATTCTTGACTAATTTTACGCACTAATTAGTAACACTGTGCAACAAATGAATGATTCTGGTAAGGAGCATTAAAGTAAAAATAGCATGAAAATTGATTTAAATGGAAAGTGAAATAAACAGAATATTGAATTAATTTAATTTTTAAAGTTTAGCACCAATCTTAAACATTTACCATCTTATAAATTCCTTTTGTCGTGCCCCAATTGAATATTTCTTAAATTGCACACAGATTTATACGTGCATAACAAATAAAACCCAAAATATCTAAATTAAAGATAAATTCTAAGCTGACTCTTAAAGCATATCGTATGTCAATAACGTCTACTTATCGGCATGTTCATACAAAATAATTTTTTTTTTTGTTCAGAAAATTGTGCCATAAAATCCCCTAAAACACTAAAAAAAAGCGAAAAATAATGTGTGATTGTATTGGTAAAATAAATATAAGAAAATTTACACATATTGTAACTGTCAAATGGCATGTTGCATAAATCTTTCCAAGTTGGACTTTATCAGTGTTTTACGGAATCTTTTCATTTACTGCAGACCAAGAGTTAAATCGTATTATTAATTTATAAAAGTCCTAACTCATTTATTTTTTTAAATCGTATATTTATAATATTTCGATACAAGCAAAAAAAAAACTGAGACCGAATCGTTACATCTGTGAACGTACAACTTGTCACGCACTAGGCCATTTAATTCTTCAATTATTACGTGACGAGTTGTACGTTCACGGTTGTAACGATTTCGTCTCTGGTCTTGATAAATTTTAGTTACGGCCTTTCTATATTAACGTATCCATATGTAACTATATAAAAGATCAGCAATTAGTACAGAATTGATTTGAATCATGTTTCATAACTTCTTATGCCAACTTCTAACCATTCGAACTTATTGTTTGATGTTACTCATCATACTCATACCGTATAACATTTAAAAGGTTGCTTTCAGCGTTGTCAACTTTGAAATGGCACCAAAATGGAGAAAAAAACGCGCCATTTAACAAAAAACGCACCAAGTTCAGAATTTTTTTTTTTTATTGAAAATTTTTATTGAATTAATTATGCGTCTTTACTAAATTTAACTTTAGTCCAAAATTCTAATGCTGATACAATATTGTGCCATTGCATGAAGTGAATCATTCTCCACCCTTTTTCAACACTAGATAATGTTTCGCCATCGGATTCAAATTGTACTTCTAATGGCATGACATCATATTTGTAATGGGATAAAACATTTTGTACAATGCTGGTTGTTGAGATCGTTTGTAGCTAAATGGGCTTAAAGCTGCAATGTGTGTCCGTGTTCCAGCATGTCGAACAAGGTTGGATATTTAAGCGTGATATCGCATTTGCAATAAAAACATCTTGCTTTTGTGTTATTATTTGGTCAAGGCCGAATCCAGTGCTTAAACTCACATTGTGATTCCCAAATCTTTTTGTATTTCGCTTATGATCTCCTTTTTTAGATTCCATTACTGACACTAACTTTAAATATTTCTTTTAGTAAATAGAAATTTTAGTGTTACAACACTATATAAACGCATTTTTTATGCATTTTATAAAAATCAAACAATGATCGCTAGTCTCGAAAATACTTTGTTTTTGCTAAGCTCTTTAACAGAATTGACAGCAACTTCAACGACAACAAACAATTAAGTACTCTGAAAATCTAAAAGGGAAAACAAATTTCTTATAATGAAATGTTACAAATTATCTATAACAACAAGACGGCTTAACGGTTTTCGTGAATGTGTTTTGGTACCTCTTAAACAGCATTAATGGTTGCTCTTATTATAGTCTGTAAAATTGAATGTAAAAATTGTACATAATTGAATGAAATGGTATTGAAACAGTTGTATTTTTTGTACAAAATTCTTTTTTCTCATATTGAAACAAAAAATTGTGTTTAATATGTTTTGGAGCCACCCAAAATTAAAAAAACGCACCAAAATTAAAAAAAAAGCGCACCACGCACCAACTCAGATATTTTTCGCACAAAACATTTAGAAAAGCACCAAAAAAGGTGCGAAACGCACCAAGTTGACAACGCTGGTTGCTTTAGCGTGATACTTTTCAATTAAGTATTGCAGTGTTTTTGCAGTACATTCGCTAAGGATATGTTTTATGTTTAAATTGGTGTTGCATGTCCTGTTTCCACTGACTGACGAATGATTTTAGTGTTAAATTTGTATGAAAATCACTAAAAAAAACTGTTTTATAGCTTTGCTATTTATGGCGCGGTAGGGGTTGAATTTTATTTTTCGTAAGATAAATAATCGACACTATTCCCGTTATGTTTTTCTTTTTTTGTTTTGATTAGCTCATCCTTTAAAAGCGACTTTGTTGTTGTTTTTTAAAATCAAGACGAGAAAATATGTATGTACATAAGTATATAGTGTGTTACTCACATTCAACCGCAATAACAAAAACAAAACAATAACAAGTATGTATATATATGTATGTATATGTACATATGTGTGTATGCAAGTAAAAAACCACCACAATTTGGCAAATTTACATCATATTCGCCTTGCAAGAAACGAAATTTCTTTTTTTTATTTTGATTTCAACTTTAACAAAAAACCGAAAATATTATGTGTACATACATATGTATGTACATACTTACTTCTTCTTATTCGCCTTCGTTCCTTATAAAAAAAAAATGAGCAAAGCTATAACCGGGTGTCCTAAGACACCTCTCTTCTTTTTTTTTTTTATACGAATTTCACACAATTCAATCAAATCATGCGTCCGTCATGTGAAAACAGCCCCTAAGTATATCCTTAAGTAATAAATCAAACTGAGGGTGATTTATGAATCAATCAGATTTATATTAAATGCAACCTATACTTAAAAATAAACGTTATTGTGAGCATGTGCACATTAGTGAGCTTCAACAAGTATGATCGATCCTACTTATTCCCTTGCGTTGAATTTTAAGAACAACACAAACAAGTATTATTCAATTTTATACTCGTTCGCTTTTTATGCACTTATGTGTGCATGTCTCAAACTGTGCAAAAATATAAATAAAAATTATTTATTCAAATACGAGTAAAAAATTACTTGTTCCGCTAACAACATGTTGGCTACGATTCAAAATGAGTTTCATACTCTTAACGACACAGTCAGAACATTCATGTTAGCACAAAACAACAGGTGAATAAAACTGAATGTTTGAAACGAACGGTTGCGTAAACAAGTGTTTTTTGCGATTGAACAAAAATGATTAAATCATAAAAATCAATGTGCATAATCAAGTATGCCCGTAAACCACTTGTTGCTGATGTTTGGTGCGTATTAAATTAGGTAAATTTCAACGATAGTTATTTACTTAAATATATTTAAAATCTCATGACTAACTCTGAGTAGTGAGAAAACGGTTAATTGCTGTTCTTTGATCTGTACCCCCAGAAAAGTTATTGATTGGAAATCGGCTGTGTCAATAGAATATCGGTTACAGCTACCAATATTCATAACCATAATACCACAATTTTAACCAAAATCCGGTTGTGACAATTCTTAAATTTATTAGGTCAACCGAATTTTTAATTGGTGCAAGCGCCACAATTCGGTTGGCAACAAATGTTTTCTCTGTGTAGTAACTGAAAACTATTTTTAATGTTAAGAATTGGATAAAAAACGGAAGATTTGTTTTTTTTTTCTAAATTTATACTCTTTTAAATACTTAACTCGTTTATTATTTTCTCTATCAGGTTGATCGAACATTGCATTGCGTTCACTCCTTTACTTCTCAATACTGACAAAGAGACACTTAAAAATTTTGCTTTTACCTGAATGTGTATTTTTTAATTATGCTGTATTAATAGTTCCTTTTCATTCAGTTCATTTTTATTTTTGTAAATTTAATGTTTTTTTTAAAAGACACAACAGCAACCTTCACCCAATCGGGCTGATTGTGACGAAGACCGGTCTTTAATTTATTTCAAGTTACTCATGCTACACTGTGGTATCGACTTTCGATATTGTTAACCGCAAAAGAAAATTCGGAATTGAATTGTGTTTGGGGTACTTTCGACAATTGCTGGGATAATTCGATTTCATTAAAATTCGTTGAAATTAAATTGACTTATTGCATGCGAAATCAAGAAAGTTTTCATCAGAAGTTTATGGAAAGAAAACAACCCCGACCTGACTGACATACTAACGAGCACTTTAAATTAAATTGCCAGAACGAAATGTGTCAAGTAAAATAAAATGGACATGAAATTGAAATACATATAAATGCATACATACACGCATACATATGGACATACACGCATACATATGTATTTATTTATAAAACAACATTTTTAATTCATTTCTTTTCATTTGCCAAAAAAGCTTGAAAAATAATTTAAAATTGTTTATGAAACAAATTAAATTATTTTCTATGAAATAAAATAAATTTTTATTTAATGGTTCTTCCATTAAGAAAAATTTCTGAAAACATAGAAAACTCTTAAATTTGCAATTAAATACATGGACTTCATATTGTGTGTATGTACACATGTGAATGGTTAAATGTCTTTGTGTTAGTCTTCACTTAATTTCTTCTACTTTTCATTAGATTTCTTTCACATCCCTGTAGTTCAAGTGGCTGTCTGCGAGCTGGTTATAATACTAGCCCCTTTATGACACAACCAGTACGAATGGTAGCCATATGACTGGCCACTTTAACAAGGGGATGTCCTACGATGGGGTTAATTGTCACCAAGAGGCCACAAAAATACAGTTCATAAGCCGGTTCTTCTTGGCTTACCCTTAACTGTCTCCTTATACCTGCCAAACCACTCCCTTAAAAACCCCAAACCATTCCCTATTTTTTATGAAATAAAAGTCATTTTATAATTTATTTAACTTAAAAAAAAAAATTATTTCGTCAAAAAAAAACATAACAAATTCATTTATTAATTAAAAAGATAATAATAATTAATTAATATAATAATTAAATTTTGCTTTCAGCTATTTTTTTATTATTATTCTTATTATTTTATTTATCTTCATTCTAGTCATCTTCATCCTGGTTATTCCGACTGCAGTACAATAATGTTCCTACAGCCCACTTGTAACTTAGTTAGGATGCGTAACATTGCACTATTTTTGTAAATGTATTTTGACTGTATTGAGAATAGAACAAGCAACCTTCCGACTGCTAATCAACATCTCAACCCACTCAGCTACACGCACTGGTACTTGTACATTGTACTACTTAAGCTATGTGTGCTTAATGACATACATTTTTTACTATCCACCATCTGCGACACAAAAAGACAGCTAAATGCCTGCACAAAGTGACAGTAAAATTTTCCACAGTTTTAGAACCAGTCTTCCGAGTATAGGATCAATGTGGATAGTTTTATAACCAGTCTTCAGAGTATAGGATCAATGTGGATAGTTTTATAACCAGTCCACATTGTATAGTACTGCCACTTTTGGGGTAAATTGTCACGAAAAAACTACAGGGATTATTTAGTTTTTCATACTAATTTGAACCACTGAAATTCTTAAGGTGGCGCATACTTGTAGTCATTGGGACGTTTCATTAAATCAGACTTTTCAAAATTAAATCATATGTCACAGAAAGCGTGTGTTTATGTATGTTTTAATGTATGTTAATCTCCAACAATATGTTGTGCCCTAATGTTAGTTTGTTAAAACACGTATTACGACTAGATTATTCGTGGTCAAGGTTAACGAAAGTGACTGACAAATTTTCTTGTCATGTTTTTCGCACCGTTTGTTGCTTCCACTCACTGTTGCTGCTAAACTCCAGTTTTTTTATTTATTTTTACTTGTTTTCTATCCACAAACTGAACATAGATTCTTTATGGTCTTTTGCAATTTTGTTGACGTTCAAAAGTTTTATGGTTCGAATTTTTTTGTTTTAATTTTGTTTCATATATCTCTATTATTATTTATTCTTTGCACTATTTTTTTACTTCTTCGAGACGTAAAGTCTACAAGTATAATAACGGTTTTGGAAAACACAAAAACTTCTAAGAAATTTATATGTTATTGGTGACAAGACTTGTTAATGATATCAATTCAGGACATATCTGATATTAATTTTCTATGATTTTTATATTTTAAGATGTTATAAAGTTGAGCGTTTGTTTGCTGACGTATGAATAGGGAGAAATTTCTTTAATAGCAGACCTACTAACTAACGGTGCTACCAGAAATATTTTTGTACCGTATCTGAAAATACAAAAAATCTCCAATAATAAAAAAATCTTCTAATAATATGTTCAGACATACAAATTTTATTGAGTCAATATTTGCTTAATTGACAAAAAGCTAATTCAATAAACTTTGCCAACTGGAAAATAACTTTCTTTTAAACTCGCCTCATTACAGCCCATTTTCTTTTTCTTTTTCTTTATTTTTAAACTTACATATTTATCTAAAAATGAAATTGGTTATTTTTAGCTTGTTTAACTTATTTTTTGTTATAAATTATAATTTAAATTGAATTGAATTTATTTTGTTGACACTTGTCATTGTAGAAAAATTGCAGATAATTTTAACCACTGAACATACTTGTGAACAGTGTTGCATTTCAAGTTTTGTTTAAGATTTATAACAATTTCGTATTTATTGCGCAATAACCTAATTACAATTTTGTATGGAATATTGAGCTCAATAATTTCGATTATCGCAAAAAATGTGTATGTCGGAACAGGGTATAATTAAAAAATAATAAATTTTTATAATTTTATAAAACTTTCTATATTGAAAAATATTACCAGATTTAAAATTGATCTTCATGAAAAATTCTTTCTATATTTAAAGGCCCAACTATAATATGCATAAGCTGGCTTAAGTCAGCTTAAGCGGTAAAAAACTTTGTTGATGAGACTGTGGTTAGTCTCGAAACATCATGATGTTGGTTCAACCCTCCGTGCAGTCTAATTTTTCTTTGTCTGTTGAATTAGTACGAGCTTCTAGATTATTCTTTCTAATAATCTATCTATTTATATATATAAAACAGGATGTGTGTATGTATGTAACGTATGGACTCCAAAACGGCTAGGCCGATTTTGATGAAATTTTCAGAGAATCTTCAAAATATTCAGGTGGGTCATGCCGTAAAGTCTGATTTTTGATTTTCGGTCTGCGGGTATAAAAATGAATGTCTGTCTGTTTGTTTGTTTGTGCTTGGACCGATCTTCCTGAAATTTTCACAGCATGTTACTGTGATTCTGGAAGGAATAATAGGCTATATAAAGTTTTGATTGGACAAAGGGGCGTGGCACTGCCCATATAACCCAAAAATTTATGGTATGGACATAATTAGGAATACGTATAGGGTAGCCAGATTTGGAATTCGGAAAAAAAGTACACCTGGGACAAAA
This sequence comes from Lypha dubia, assembly GCA_947311025.1. Lineage (NCBI taxonomy): Eukaryota > Metazoa > Arthropoda > Insecta > Diptera > Tachinidae > Lypha > Lypha dubia. The sequence continues at coordinate 55,090,263 of OX371263.1, forward strand.
AAGCAGTAAAATTAAGAAAAAACCAGTACATTTTTTTTAACGAAAAAATAGCTATTTATTCAAGTCTTTACATGTTTTGAACTATTAACTCACTAAGAAAAAAAATAATAACTTAAAAAAGACTTAAAATATATGAGATCTTAGCCAATATTATTAACTTTTTTGCACAAAGGTAAATTCATTTTAAATGTACATATCTGCTGTATCAAATGTAAAATATTTTTATAAATACAGTCATAATAAAAGGCTTTTTGGATTATAATATTTCGTTTTTTGGTCTGAGTTGTATTCTGTGTGAAATTAAATTGTTCAGATTGTATAAGGCAATGCTTTTGCATATTTTGAAATTCATGTCAATTCTACATAAAAATATTCCTTTTATCACCAAATGTGTTATAGTTAAAAAATCCAGTAATTTAAAAAATAAATCACACATTAGACTTATTGAAATTACTACAAAAATTTGGGGCTTCTTTAAAAAAAAATTCTTGAAAAATATATATATATATAAATACATATGTATGTATGTATATCATAAATAAATCATATCTTTTCTTTTTAAAGTACAAAATAGATTTCTGAATTAGTTTTTAGAGATATTTGTTACTTTTTTGTATGTGTTTTACAATTTCATTTCTTCCGTCTTCAGTTTTCAAAAAATTGTAAAATTCATTGCAGTTACATTCGTAATTTGTTTTTATAATTAACTCACTTTCTAAATTTTCAATTAATAACCTATTCCTCTCTTTTCTCCAAAATAAAAACATTAGGCTGAAAATTCTTTCAGTGGCTGCATTAGAATGGGGTATTAAAAAAATAAAATTGCAAATTTTTTCAAAATTAGGAAAAATGCCACTGTTTAAAAACTCTTTCCATTTTTGGTCAACAGTTTTTTCTTTTTGTACGTTTTTGGAAAAAGTTTTCAAAAAAATAAATTCATCAAATAAGAGATCAATATCAATATTTTTAATAGAGAACAAATTGACAACTTCAGTAAAATCTTGAAATAAAATCTCTGAACTTAAGTTGAAAATATTCAGTTTTTCAAGTTTGTTATTTTTTAAGTCAAAGCGATCTTCAATGTATTTAATTACATATGATAGAACAGCGTCAGCTCGTTTTTGAAATAAAGAAACCTCCTGTGGGTTATCAGAATTACTGCAAACGGTTCCGGCTATGTAACCATAAAACTTTTCATTTTTTTGTTGTTCCAATTTGTCACGAAGCATTTCAACTATTTTATAAATGTCGATTATAACTAGATTGTTCTTTTCTTCCAGTTTCTTTATTGATGACAATAGTGCAGTACCTGTGTTGTGAACAAATCCCAAATAAGCCTCCGAAGTATCAAGCTTAAGAAATTGTTTTAAAGCAGCTGGACAACTATCTAGAGAAATAAAATACGTTTTAATGGCTGATTAATTCTTCTTATTTTATAAAAATACATAATTAGTAAAACAAAAAAAGTACAAAGTGTAAAAAACAGTACATTTGTGTACTGTTTTGGGTGTTCTGCATAAAACAGTACAATTGAAAAAAAACAGTACATGTACTGCTAAAAACAGTACGTCTGGCACCCCTAAATACGTACCAGGAGAAAAGTGGGTGGGACCACGCCCCTTTTTAGGATAATTATAAATCGTAATATAGTCTTACCTAATGGACCGATCGTCATTAAATTTTCACAATAGGATATATAAATACTTTTAATTTTATTTTTTAACAAAAGGGTAGCGAAGCGCATAAAAAATTAAATTTAGAGAAAACGAACTTAAGCGTGACAAATTAAAATTTCCTTCATTAAATATTTTTCGAATTTTATTTTTAGACATAAATTTATTTGCTAGAAATGAAAGCTCTTCTTTTCTGAAGTGATCAGCGCGTTAATTACATACAAATCGAAAGATGCTCAAACGCGTGAGTTCGATCCCTGCTTGGGACAAGTCGGCAATATCATGATTAGTTCTAATATATGTACATTATTGTGGCATTGCATTAGCTGTTGTTGAACTGTTGAACTGATGAGGGCATAATATTGATCACTAAACTACAGCTTCACCGATTCATATTTTTCTAGGCTGATGTACAACGGTATTATTGGCAAAAGCGTCTATGAATTAAAACAATTAATAAACTGGCTACCTATACAGCTCTAAAGAGTTAAAAGAGCATTTAAGCTACTTTATCCCATAGACAATAGGAAATTAAATAGTTGGCGTTAATTAATAAATAATAAATATTATTTAAAAGTAGAATTAAATTTAATAATCGACATCCTTCATGATACATAAATTGTTCCGACGTAACATTTGAAATCCCCAATTTCATCTGGCTGCACTGACCTTCAATGTTTGTTGGCAAACAACTGCTAATAATTTATATTAACGGACATAACACATCTTTTGTAAAGAATATAAAGTTTATTTTTTTATGTTTTGTTTTTGGTTTCAATGTTATCAAATTGTTATATTAATGTAACGTTTGTTTATCTCAAGTAAATAAAGAACTTTTCTCAAGTATGTACTCGTACATTATTTTTGAATTGCTTTATTAATGCGAGTAACTAGTGTCGCCTTGCTGATGTTAAGGTAAAAATTTTTGTCAACATATAAAGAAATAAAACTGGGTTAATGTTATGTGAATTTGATTTAATTTTTTTTTTTTCAATTATATTCACAAAAGATTTTTTTATGATATAAATAGTTAATTTCGAAACGCTGTATATATTTACTTGTATCGCAATAAGAATACACAAACATTTTCAAATAACATTTTATTGCGGTTTCAAACTAAATAATTTGAAATTTTTAAAAAATTTGAAAATACATGTGTAGTCTAGTGTTACTCTAGCGGTAGTCTGCCTCTGTTTCTAAAAAGTGCTAGAATCTAGATGTATTTTAGATGTTAAGCTTATCTACTCTTTTAAATGAGTGCTCTTTTCTACTCAGCTCATTTTATTGAACACTACATCGTTTCGTTAACTCAGTTGTTTTTAAGGCCAGTTCGGCAATAATTCCATTATTTTGAATTCGCCATGTAGGAAAAAAATGGCACACACAAATGAGAGCACTCACTACTCAGCTAACAACTCTTAAAACAGAGAGCGCAATATTTTGTTCAATTGAATTAATGAAAAAATATACAAACAAATCCTTTCCAGAATACTTCGTTGGGATTCTTCTACAGGTTAACATTTTTTTTACATTTAAATAAATTATTTCATCGGATGTTTGTAAAAATTCCTCCTCACAGAATTGTAGGCAAATAAGATGTGAAATTAAAAGCAAAGGAATCATCCTGATTCTACTTGGAATTCTTACGTGTAACAGTTCGCCACGTAAATCAACTACGCTACGAATCATCTGAGGATTTTAGGGTTAAAAAAAACTTTCTATAATTTATTTTGTTGGGACCAGCACTCAGGGGATGACCAATGCATATGCAGTGCATTATGTCGGAACTAGGAAAATTGGTTGGGTGGAAGAGGATAGAGGGAGCAGTGTTTGTGTACATTTGATTTGAACTTTACCATACTGAAGGTGACCGGAGTTTATTCCACATACGAACAGTTCGGCTAAAGTAAGAATTTTCTCCGGAATGCGTAGTCCGATTCACTGGCATATCGACCACAAAGGGATTTGTTCTTAATTAAGAGCGTGTTGTACGTGAAAAATTATGGATTTCGGAAACAAGTTCCCTGACTTCATTAGAACACATACCGTTGTAGTAGCGATGGAATAGTGAAACACAACCTATATTGCGTCGATGCTCCAGTGAGTCAATAGAGTTGGCTACCGTACTCTCACCGATAAGCTTCTTCGCCCTCTCTTATACGCGATCGATTATCTTCAAAATAGTTGTATTTTATTTTTGGTCACATAAAAGCGATATAAATATTAAGGAGATCAGATGCAGTGAAATATGTCTTACACCGTCTTTAAAACCGACACATTGGATTTTCATAACAAGAACATCAAGATCTTCTGATTCCCCAACACCTCTACCATCCATAATTACAGATGGAGCAGCAGCATGTGCGGTCATAGGTCTGTGCGTAAGCAAGGCACATTAGGTCTTGACGCGCATTAAAATCGACTCTATTAGCATGGCCCCAAGATGAAATTGTTACGAGATCGCAATTAATGTATCAGGTTTGGCTACTGAATGAATTCGATTGAATGATTGCTGGCATCTGCAAAAGAGTCGATATGGTTGGAAGTATGACATAGAAGGCCATTAAAAAAAATTAGAATAAAGGTGGGAGAAAGAACGGAGCCATGCAGTACCCCTCAATTAACCATGAACGCGTTTAGTGAATATTTTTTTGAGAGTATTTTTAATCTTTATTATGTACTAAACTTATCTCAGGTGCAAATGCACACAATAATTCAACTTATGGAATATTCACTATGTTCCTACAACAATTCAACCAATTCAAAAAAGAGAAAATAAATTGTTCTCTTTGCAAATGCCAAATCTACAAACAAACATCATGTTTCTCGTATTCTTTTTAGGTTAAGGCAAATGATCTAAACTATAATTAAGTTCATAAATAAAAAACTTCCCTTTCTATAAGAATCCATAATATATGTACTCGTATGTGATGGGTCTAATATATATGTTGTGGGAATTACATACATACATAATGACAAATCTATAAATACCCCTACCACTTTTGGCGCCGGGCATAAAAATTAATAAATCTTGTTCCTTTAAAAAAAATTAAAAGATTATGGAAAAAGTGTTACGATAAAAACGACTTAATTTTCTTCTATTATTATTGTGTCACGTTCTTATCTCTCAGTAGTTTAATTTGTGGGTCGTTTTTATCTTATCAATAATAAAAATTTCGTAATTTTTTGTTTTTGCCCCATTATTGTGCCAAATTTAATAAGATTTTATATCGTTTTTTGACACTCATATAAAACTTATTATTTTTCAATAAAAACAATAAAAATTAACTGCAGTAAATGAACACAAAATATTATAGCCTGGAAGCCCTGGAAGCATGCATGTGATAGGATAAAAAAAACAGACAAAAAAATAAATGATCGAAAACTAAAACAACAAAATCTTTGTTTAATGACTATCAAACATGGAGCTTAACACATTCTGAATGTCACCTACACTCCTATTCAAATTTATTGATATTGAAAAAATGTTTTATTTCACTATCGAATGCACATCTGAAGAATACAGTTGAGCTTAAAAAATTTTATAGCACCAAGAACGTGGTAGATCATTAATATCAATCTACAGATGATCTGTAATTGTTTCTTGTTGTCATAAAATTGAATGATAGTTTTGAAAGTCGTTTTTTGGTAAGCAAAAAATCTTCTAAATTTTCCACATCTATCTTCTCTACCCTATTCCTCTCGCGGAGTGCTTGCAGTTCTTAAACAATCCATTGCATAAGTAGAGGTCATCCCCTGAGTGCTGGTCCTAATAAAAAAGCAAAAAAAAATCCAAGATCAAACGAACTCTTAAATGCAAAACATCGACTTCATTTGTCTAAAATACACTGATTCGTTCTTCCTAAATTGATTGTCAAAATATTTTTTGGTTTGAAAAACTGCGAAAATTTTGGACAAAAATTATTCGAAGACTTTGTTGATATTTATACAGACTAAAGTTCGTCATTTAATAATCAGCATTGGGAACATATTTCAAGCAACAAAGGAAAAATTTTAATATCCAAACATCACTTAGATTTCAACATACACGACTAAATAGAACAAACGTTGTTTTCGTCAGTCAGTATTCATGTATAAATACTTTCACTACTCGTACTTGTTAGGTAGCTCTGTTGAACGTGAGCACATAACCCATTTATACACATTTCGAATGCAAATAGAATACGAGACTTCTCACTACTTAATTGATGTTAGCTAGTGACCTTTTTATTTTTCATCATTCGAAGACATTTGTCATACATTACAAATGAGCTTAGGGGCTGTGCACATATTACGTAACGCTGTTTTCAGAGATTTTATTTTATTTTTTTTACTAATTTTTCAGTGCAACATTTCCAATCCGTAACAAATCTTTAACCTCCCCGGGAGCGTTACGTAATATGTGCACAGCCCCTTAGCGCTAAGTTTCAGACTTAATTCAGGTTTTCTTAAATAACTATCGATCTTTAGCACCATGTAAAATTTTGTGGATCACTCTTTTGAATTAATTTCTTTTCTAAAAATAAAAATTATTTTTTTTCTGTATTGTATTGACGCCCCTAAAATGTTATCTATTCAATTTTAATTAAAATTCGAGTAAGAAATTTTTTGGTTTTATGGAAGTTTGAAACCCTTTTTAGTTTGTGGGAAAATACTTCTGTAATTTCAATCTTTATGCGTTGAATGTCTGTTAACTTTTTTTGTCATATTTTGCATGAGATCTTTACAGTACACACATACATACATATATACATACATATAGAAATTAATACATTTCAAGTATCAAATTGTTGTTTTTTTTTTCTTTGCAAAAGAAGGCGGCATTAAGTTTTTTAAATATTTAACAATTGATAAAAAAATGCATGACACGTTATTCGTATCGTTGGAAACAACGTGTGCGATCGTAAAGAAATGTTTTTTTTTATACTTATTTTACATTTTATTTATGCATGTTTTCTTTTTCTTAATTGAACTTTGAGTTTTAAGTAACTTGAGACCAACAACAATGTGCTTGAATGTGCCTTAAATATGCATAAAAAATTATAACAAAAAAAAAAAACATGACAAAATATCTCCTTTTTTTTCAGGGTGCCAAATTGAAGAATTTATTTTTATAAATTTTTTGATTATTGAATCATCCATTGAACTTTGTAATTAAACAGAAACTTGAGATCACAATATTTTTTATAAAAAAAGGGATTTCCTACTGAAGTTTTGATTTCACTTTTATTTTTTTTTTTTTAATATTTCTATTGAATTTTTGTATCTTGAGTTGCTGGAAGCATTTAAGTCTCTTTTGGGTTCAATGAGAAACCACATGAGGATTTTCGCAATATTTTTGTTTTAAATATTAATTTGTAACAACAGTGTTTTTATAATTCCGTGCATTTTCGTTCAGCTTAGAATACAGACCAGCAGGTCTGACCACCAAATTTCTAAGCAAAAAATGTTGCAGAAATCTTTAAATATTAAATCGATTTAATATTTTTTATTAAAAAAGTAAATTCGCTTTCAAAAAAATATTGTTCACGCTAAACTAAATTCTGCCGGAATATATTTTCTTCTTGTTTTATTACAACATTTGCAATTTCAAAGAAGTGCACCCCATTTTTATTTCTGTTTATTTGTCATTTTACCCATTTTACGAACTTTTTTAAAAATATAATTTTTTTTTTACTACAAAGTTGAACAGCTAAAATGCTAAATGCTTTCAATATTAAATTTCTTCAAACTGACAATGTTGAGCTTTTACAAAAAGCAAAAGTAAAAAAAAAATAACAATGAACTACAAATAATTTAATTGAATTAATTTAAAATTCACTAAAGAAAATATAACGACCGACTGCTTGTGTCAAGTCACAAGTCACATGAGAAAAAAAAGAAAAAGAGAATGCAAATTATGCAAAAAAGCACTGCTTGTAGTTCAACTAAATATTAATTATTAATGCCGTTTAAAAAAGCAGGAAGAAAATTGAAAAAGAAAGAATAATTTCAGGAGCTTTCGCAATAAAAAAAAATTTTTTTTAAAAAAAAATCCTAAAAGAGACTTAAAGAAATGAAATTGTGCAAAGTATTTTTTTATTTGAAGCCATCCGTACTTAAATCAACGCAAAGCGCTTTCAAAAGTTTAGTGTATGTAATGATTTTCTATAGAAAAGTTTGTTTCAATTACGGAGTTGCCGAGAGCAAAGTTTTTATGGCTAAAAACCCATAATTAAAAAATTTCGGGTTAGAAATTCAGCAGGCTTGATTCGATGTTCGTACGATGACATTTGTACAACTATGTAATAACCCTTATTCTATTTGGCAGCGTCAATGTAACACAACATCCTTTTGTATCCCTTGTGTTAAATCGGTATTTTGAATGTCAACATTGAAAGTAATCGATTACTATCAACATATTTTTTGTGTTCTAAAAAAAAATGTGACAGCGACGTGGCATTATATTGACTCTTTCATTTTCGAAATGTGAACAGTGTTAGCTGAAGTGGTTCGCGCGTTGACTACTAAGCAAAACAATGACTTAGGACCTGAGTTCGATCCCTGCTCAAAGCAAGTCATCAACATCATGAAAATCTCTATTATTACGTTTAATTAATAAAATTCAAATAGTAAGAGTTTTTATTTTGAAAAACATTAGCATATGGTGTTTTTTATAGAGGGTCACAACTTTGAGCTGGCATCACTGCTTTATTGAGCACCCATTTAACAGCTGATAGTTGCTTTTTGTTTAGTTTGCTTTGAAATTTCATTATGGATCGACTTACACAAGAGCATCGCGTACAAATTGTTAAAATTTTTAATCAAAATAATTGTTCTACTCGTCAAACTCATCGTGCACTTCTTCCATTTTATGGCGTACATAATCGTCCTTCACAGCGACTAATTCGAAGAACACCAAGATCGTGTGATTTAACCCCATTAGATTATTTTCTTTGGGGTTATGTTAAGTCACTTGTCTACGTCGATAAGCCACAAATAATTGAACACTTGGAAATCAACATTCGAAGAGTTATCGAAGAAATACAGCCGCAAATACTGCGAAAAGTTGTTGAAAATTGATGTTCCAAAGTGCGCCTTCTACGCGCCAGAAATGGACCCCACATGGCAGAAATCATATTTAAACATTAATTTCATAAAATTTTCTTTCCAATAAATCCCGTTTCATTGATATTAAAAATATATTTCCTTGTTTTATTATGATTTAAACTTTCTGTCACTCTATAAAAAACACACTTTATACACAATCAGACTAGCAGAATGTATCAGTATACCGATTTCAAGGCCACTACACCTCTCATCAGCGTTCGTTTGTCCAGTTTTACAATTGATGTAAATTAGATACTAATTGGGAAAGAATATCAACTATTTATCAAGTTTTCAACAGAAATAGAATCCGAGAATTATTATAATTTCTTTTTATTCCATTTTGACAGTTTTGGCAAAATTTGGTTACAATTTGATGAGAGTTTTGGTAGAATTTTTTAATTTTCTACTGGCAGCTCTGTTCACAATAGTAATCAATATTGAGAGAGAGAAGCGTGGGGTGAGAGCGAGTGAGCGAGAAAAATCACTTCATTAATTAATTTAAATTTTTAATGTTCAAGGATTTTTGTGAAAACTAACCTGTCCTGGACTCTTTGGGAATATCTAATGAATTTTATAGTGCAAAACAAAACAAAACAAACCATGACAGCGATATCGACATCATTTACAAGTAGTATTATTTTTTTGGTATTATTTCATTTCTAAAACAAAATATCAACAAAAATATTTGCATTTCATTTCAAATGTTTTTCCTTATTCAAATAAATTATTTAAAATTCAAATTAAAAAAAAATGTTTGTGGGTCATATGCACCACCATCATTCTACCAATTCCCTGAACTCATGCTGCAGTCTGTATGTTTGTAATCTCTCTATTCTATTGTTGCTGCTGTTTGTGTAAAATATAATATCATTTGCATTAATTATAATTATTTTACAAGTGATAAGATAAAATTCTGAAAAAAAAATTGGAATTTTTATCGAGATTGTGGTGCAAATTTTTTTATTTTGTGAAAATAAAAGGAGACGAAGGAGAAATTTAAACCAACAAAATACTGCAAATTCGCAAGATAAAAATTTTTGCAAAACTATTCATAAAACAAATGGAAAGCAACCGCGAAGACAACGACTACAAAATGTTGTATAAATAAATAATATCTGCAACAACATACAGGGTGCTACGCTAAACAGTGTAATTTAATTTTTTTTTTTTTTTTTTTTTTCTTTTTTCTACATACTTGGCTTACACAAACTCACTGGCAAAAATGACAGGAGACTTGTGTTTATGTACAATAGAAACCTGGTACTTATAAAGTTTCCTAATAGTTTTTATTAACGCCTCATTAGGTTTGACTTTTACTTTCTGTTCTGTTTTGTGCCGTTCTTTTGTTGAATTTTTGTAGTTAGAAGTTCTGTAAAAACGTATCAGCTGTTTCCGGCGCAATAGCCGAATATACATACATATTTTGTCGGCGGCGGTGTTCAGAAATTTAAAACGGCGGACCGTTTTAATTATCACATTAAAAATTGTTAAAGAAAATAAGTTGAAAACGTTATTTAATTAAAAAAAAAACTCATGAATATAATTTTTTTTTATTAAAAATCGTTTTGTTTTTAATGTGCTTTAAAGACGACGGCGGCGGTCATAATAAAAATTTATCAGCGACTATGCGGCAATTTTGGGCCAATCGCCTTGGTTCATTGAAAGAAGCAGCTGTGTCTTGCTGTCTCTTAGAACTTCCCCCGGGGGGTAGATAGTTCATCTTGTTGATTCTCAACAACAAGATGCAATACTCCCCGGGGTATAGGGTAACTGATTTTTGTAGACATAACGTTTTGTCAGTTACCCATAAAACTTATATGCTCGGACCAATCTCTGAATTAACAGAGCAACGGAATGTGCATATATTTTATAATGAACGTAGTGGCTTGCCACGTAAGTCTACATAGAAGGTGTAAGGGTACCTAAGGTCTAGCCCATGACCAAAACCAATAGAAAGTTAATCCCTTTTGGGATATCCTTTCGAAACTTTACCAGTAGTTTGAACTGGTACTACGGGGCCGGCAGCCCACATGGGGGAATGTTAACACCGGGAAGTAGAGTCCTCCTCTACTATACCCATGGGCCGGTTGTTGGTTGAGGTCTCTTTCGAGAGTTCACGTAGTGGTTGTGGTTGTTACCAAAAGCTGGGAGAGGTGTCGGTTTAAAGACTGATGTTCGCTTGCGAACTTCGTGTCTACCGATGCGAAGCCTCTATGTGCTGTTGTGAAACAACAGGATTCCAGAGTTTAGGTAGCTCGCTCACTTTAGCAAGGTGTTTGGACATGACGGGCCTTGGTCATGTCTGAGAAGTTGCTACCTGTTGTCATCCCCTTGGGGATGCCTTCGGGTTTCTTGAGTGGGGTGGCTCAGGGGCGATGGTGAACGCTTAATCTACACTAAGTGTTTAAGTACACCGTCAGATAAACCGTAATGGTAGGTGCTGACGTATACTCATTCACAATCTGTCTCTTAGAACTCCCCCCTTCGGGTAGATAGTTCATCTTGTTGATTCTCAACAACAAGATGCAATACTCCCCGGGGTATAGAGTAACTGATTTTTGTAGACATAACGTTTTGTCAGTTACCCATAAAACTTATATGCTCGGACCAATCTCTGAATTAACAGAGCAACGGAATGTGCATATATTTTATAATGAACGTAGTGGCTTGCCACGTAAGTCTACATAGAAGGTGTAAGGGTACCTAAGGTCTAGCCCATGACCAAAACCAATAGAAAGTTAATCCCTTTTGGGATTTCCTTTCGAAACTTTACCAGTAGTTTGAACTGGTACTGGTTGAGGTCTCTTTCGAGAGTTCACGTAGTGGTTGTGGTTGTTACCAAAAGCTGGGAGAGGTGTCGGGTTAAAGACTGATGTTCGCTTTGCGGACTTCGTGTCTACCGATGCGAAGCCTCTATGTGCTGTAGTGAACCAACAGGATTCCAGAGTTTAGGTAGCTCGCTCACTTTAGCAAGGTGTTTGGACATGACGGGCCTTGGTCATGTCTGAGAAGTTGCTACCTGTTGTCATTCCCTCGGGGGTGCCTTCGGGTTCCTGAGTGGGGTGGCTCAGGGGCGATGGTGAACGCTTAATCTACACTAAGTGTTTAAGTACACCGTCAGATTTAAGCCGTAAAGGCAGGTGCTGACGTATTCACAATCTGTCACTTAGAACTCCCTTCGGGGGTAGATAGTCTCATCTTGTTGACTCTTAACACCAAAATGCTATGCCTCCCGGGGTATAGGGTAATTTGGCTTTTATAGACATAACCTTTTGTCAGTTACCCATAAAACTTATATGCGCTGCCCAATCTGTGAATTAACAGAGCAACGGATGTGCAAATATTTATTACACAGGTAGTTGCATGCCACGCAAGTCTGTTTAGAAGCTGAAAGGGCACTTAACGTCTATCCCAAGACTAATGTCAATAGAAAGCTAATCCTTCGGGGTATACTTTTGAAGCTTCGCCAGTAGTTAACTGGTGCCACGGGGACCAAGCAAGCTCTCATGGGTCTCATGGGAGATTGTCTACCGGGGTGTAGCAGTGATGACCTACGTTGGTCACACGATTTGCGGTGTGGTGTACGCATAGATGCGCATCCGTTCCCTTGGGGATGGATATGATGGCGCCACCGCATCTACTTTCGTTGGTGGCATGATTCCGTGGCCGGTTGTTGGTTGAGGTCTCCTTCGGGAGTACACGTGGTGGTTGTGGTTGCTACCAAAAGCTTGGAGAGGTGTTGGTTTAAGGACTGATGCTTGTGCCAGTGCTAGTGGCTGGTCGGACTTCATGTCCACCAAGGCGAAGCCTCTACATGCTGTTGTGAATCAACAGATATCAGAGATAAATAGCTCGAACACTTTAGCAAGGTGTTTAGGCTTGGTGGGAATTGGCCATGTCTGAGAAATTGCTACCTGATGTTAACCCTAAGGGGATGACTTCAGGTTGTTCCCGAGGGGGTGACTCGGGGGTGTTTGTGAACACTAATATTCACACTGTGTTAAGAGCACGGTTGAGTGAGGTCGTAATGGCAGGTATCCACCTAAATCTGTAACACATCTGTCACTTAGAACTGTAAGTAAAATTCTGCTTTCAACAGAATGGTCCGTAACAGAACAGAACAACGAAAAATTAACAGCTGATCCGGAAGAGAACGTCAAAACTATGTCTACCTTTAATCTGTATCATCTAAACTTTGAAGTGTTATTTTATCCGTCATTAATAAAATACTGGTATATTCATCGCATCCAGTTTTAAATCGTTAACATTAAGTCTTACAAAAGTTCATACACAGCCGGAGCGGAACAACGTTGTTTTCAGAACTCGTTCATGTGTAATTGTTATGTGAAGCTTGAATACGAGAATTCAATTGTACGTCACTATTAAATTGATATTAATGTGATATTTGTTACATTTCCATCACCCTATTACGATTTTTCACAACGTGATCATCTCAGATAGTGATATTAGAACAGAAATTCGAATAAACCCAAGTTAAATTTTTTGTTTAAATATCCGACAATATTTAAAAGTTATATAGAAACCAACCAAGAAAGTGAATACAACTCAAGCGTAAATAAAAGTTGTAAGAAGGTTTTCTATTAAAGATTTTAGAAAACTAATCAAATTCTAGTTGGATTCTGGCTTTCCTTAAACTTGAACATTTTTTTTAATGGCAGGCGTCATCTTACCAAGTTGTATGCATTATTTTCTGGTTTATACTCCTGGTTTCTTTCTTTTCATAAATGTTTGAAGGCATCTTTGCATCTATGTTGTTCTTAAGAGAATGACTTCATGAAGAAACCTTTGAACTAACAACATGTCCATTAATCCTTTTTTTTTTATTACAAAACTTAAACGACCTCACTTTTGTTCTGGTCGTCTTTTAATTTTTTTATGATTTTGCCAACAATTTTCTTAAGCCATTTTTTTTTCTTGTTGTTTTTATACGTTAACGGGTGACCTTTTTGTTCGTGATGAACAATGGGATTGCTGCCAACGACAAGGATGATGTGAATACTGATGATGATGTGGAGTGGAGTAGAGTAGAGTAGAGTGTTTAGTAAATTAAATCCCTCCTTCCTTATCTTGTTTTATTTACTTGCCATTTCGCTTTCATGACTTGAAATGGAACATAAAATGTGGTCTGAATAAAAAATTTTTGTTCGTATCTTTTTTTTTTTTTATAAATATTTCGGTTCATTTATGTCTATTGAAGATATCCTTGGCATGCATTTTGTTTTGTGGTTACTTTTATTTTTTTATAATTTTTTATTTCTTTTTTCTTTTTCTCTTTCTTGTTGCTTCATTTATTTTTGCTCAAAAAAAGTTTCTACGGAAAATGTGTGTTTTGTAGTTTTTGGGATTTTTTCTTTTTTTTTTTGGTTTTTGTATAAATTTCTTTTCTACACGAAAATAATTTTATGTGCTCTTTTTCTGTTGATGTAGTCATTTATTGATGTATATTTTTACACTGTTGATACATCATCTGCACTATCATCATCATCGCCATCGTCATCGTTATCGTTATCGTTATCGTGTTTCCCATCGTCATCATTCTTATCAGTACATAAAGTCTATTAAATGGGCTGATATGTTTGTAACACATTTAATTATCCGTAATAATTCCTGAATTTCCAAATGACTATTTTTGATGAAACAAACTAAACGGATCAAATTTATTCAGAAAATTAAAAAAAAAGAATATGTCTGGCAAAAAATTGTGAATATAATTTTAGTAAATTATTTAGTAAACAATTTATTTAAATTGCAATAATGGTTGGACTATAAATAAAAATTTCTTAATGTGCAGAAATGAGTTTTTTTTATGATACCGGTTGCTTTTGTTTAGCGTCTATGGAATTTTTTTGAAAAATCAAACAAAAATATTTTTAAATAATCCCATGCGGGACTAGTGTTTGAGAATAAGAATTTTACCTTTTTTTTTATTGGTCAGTTTCATATAAGATATACTCGTTTAAGGTTCTTGTGGAATCGGCCATGATCAATAATTTTTTGCTGTAGAATTTATTTTTTATTATTTTTGCAAAAAACCAAAAACAAAAGTATTTGTTTAATGTTAAAAACTTCTAAATATAAAACGAGTACACATTTGTTGTTCGTAAATTAAAACAAAAAAAAAACGGAATAAAAAACTAAACAGATCATTTTGTTGGTATTAAAATTTAGTGTTTTCATTTTCTTTCAAATCTTTCATTTGATGAAATATTCGGTACTTAAAGAAATTTATGTTTTTGTGTTTTATAAAATTTCTAGTGCAAATAGAAAAATCTTTAAGATGCAATGAATTATTGTCGATTATTTTTTATTTTTTTGAGCATATTAATGCACACTGCACAGTGGGATAGGCCTGAATTATTTGGAAATGAATTGAGACACTTTTAGTGACAAAAGCTCATTCGATTTTGCAAACTTTTTAACTCGCTGCTTCAAATACTTCTACATGAATATATTTTCTAAGTCATTCTTTTTTGCTTCTCTCATGTTTCTTTGAGACTTTGAATTTAATTTGCCATCAAATTTCCTTAATTGTTGTCTGATATACAAACAAAAATAAATGGGTTTAATTTTGCTAAAATTAAATTTAAAGCAGGATGACTTTCTTTCTGCTAGAATAATTAAAAAAAATATTTTCAAGAAGAATTTTGAAAAAACATTAATGAACAGCATTTAAAAGCAAACCATTTACATTCCCAGCTTTACAGGAGGGGTGCGGTAACGCCCATATTTTATCAACCGCGTAGTATAGTGAAGAGAACTCAATTTATAAGAAACATATTTTGCAAAAATTTGCCTTCGGACAAAAGAAGTAAATGTTCCAAGTTCCACACCATTAAGTTGAAGTCGGATTGTATCAACAGCTTTCGAATAAAAGCTTTCTAAAATAATATTTATCCAATTCTACAAGTAATTTTGCCATGGACACCCGTTCCAGTTTGACTTTTTTCTTTTAATTATTTACACCCATTGCTGACATCGAAAACAAAACTAAATTTTCAAAAATTTTTATTTGTATGCAATAATTTCATACTTGTTTTGTTCTCTTCTACAAAATGCAACTTTCTAATATTTTATAATAAAATTGCACCCATGTTCACACGATGAAATTTAAATTTCTCCGGTTTTTTTTTTCAGTAAAATTTGTTATTGCAAATAAAGCAGAAGACAACAAAAGAAACTTTTAAATATGGCCATAACGTCAAGAGCTGCACAGCAGACAACAAAAGTTGCATCGTGTGCTCGTACACTCTCCCAAACATTTTTAACCCTCAAATGCATGTGGATTTTATAAAAATAACTTAGAAAAAATAAATTTAAAAAATTTAAAAATTATGCAGAAAAGATTACTCGAAAGATATTCATACTGTTTCACTGTGCAAATTGAAAATACAATTAGAAAAAATTACTTAAAATTCCAACTTAAAAATCACGGAAATGATTTTGTTTTTTAGTTAGATTCTTGAAATAATTTTAAGACTTTTTAAAGGGAAAATGCAGGGCACTATTTTAAAACTTAATTTATGCGGCATGGCATCGCAGCAGAATTTGCAGTCATTGGAATTGAACGCACAATCTTAAATGAAAATCTAGTTTTGCAGGGAATCAGTCTTAGTTTTTCAAGTTTTTACAAAGTAATGTTTCTCTTACAGAGAAAATAATTAAAACTTTATTTAGTTTTCAATCAATCACGCAACAATATTAATATTGAAAATAAAGGGTGTTTTTTATAGAGTGTCACAGCTTTGAGTTGGCATCACTGCTTTATTTGAGCACCTATTTAACAGCTGATAGTTGCTTTTTGGTTAGTTTGCTGTGAAATTTCGTTATGAAACGACTTACACCAGAGCAACACGTGCAAATTGTTGAAATTTTTAATCAAAATAATTGTTCTATTCATCAAAGTCATCGTGCAGCGGGCGTAACAATTGATTTATTCAAAGAAACTTTTGATGAAAAAATAATTTCACGTAATGGCTCAATTAATTGGCCACCAAGATCGTGTGATTTAACCCCATTAGATTATATTCTTTGGGAATACGTTAAGTCAATTGTCTACATCGATAAACCACAAACAATTGAACACATGGAAATCAACATTCGAAAAGTTATCGGCGAAATACGGCCGCAAATGCTGCGAAAAGTTGTTGAAAATTGGTGTTCCAGATTGTGCCTTCTACGCGCCAGCTGTGGCAGCCACATGGCAGAAATCATATTTAAACATTAATTTCATAAAATGCTCTTTCCAATAAAGCCCGTTTCATTGATATTAAAAATATATTTCCTTGTTTTATTATGATTTAAACTTTGTGTCACTCTATAAAAAACACCCTATATTTGTGGAAACGTTTTATTGCAATTAAAAAATTAATTGGAATTTAAAAAAAAAATCAATTATTATTTTTAAAAAAGTGTCGCTGAATATCCTGCTAGAAATTCTTAGATTTAATTTTAGGGTAACTTGATCTAAAACCAAATTAAAATAAATGTTGATTCAATTGATAATTTAATTAAAACGATGGATGACTTTTAATTTCTTAGCTATTAAATTTATTAATGCACCAACAAATATTTGATAAAATGAAGCTCTTTCAACACTTTCCGTTTATTAGAACTCGTATGTGTCCATTTTGAACTGCAACCTAAAATTTAAACGAAGAATTTCTGTTTTTAATTATAACAGAATTATGTTCCACTTCTAAATGACTGACTGACTTACTAATTGACAATTGTTATTCTACCTTCAACGAATGGAGTTTATTTTAATTTTTCTTGTTTGATTTTCCATTGAAAATGCAAATGTTTGTTTTATTTTCAAGAGCACATGATTGAAATTCAAGGAAATTTATTTAGAACAAAAGTAAATTTCAGCTAAAAACTTAACTGTTTATTTAATGACAGTTTGTTGTTGCAGCAAATATAAAAAGAGTTTAAAAATAATAAACTCGTATAGTTCACATTCAAATTTTATAACTGTTTTGATCTGATGATAAAATTTTTAATTTATTTCTCAAGCATGCAGTTTTTGCTGCTCACGATCTCATACTCTCTCATGTTTAGAAGCTTGCAAAGCACTAAAGACTAACGGCCTTTTTTTAAGAAATATTTTTGGTTTATTAAGGATTTCTAAAGTTAATTTAAAGTATTTAAATATTCAAACAAATCCACTTAAAAATCATGCAAAATTCGTATCACTCACTAATTTGCTTCACAAGATCGGGATCAAAACATTTTTAGCCTCACATTTTTCTCTTCTGGCTTATTACCCCTAACTTTGCGTTAATTTACAATTTTTGTTGTTTTTTTAATTTATTAATTACATTTACAATTTACCCTCTAACAAGGTCGTCAAGACAGGAATACCACTTACTCAATCTATCGTTTTATGCAAAATATTTTTTGCCTGTTACGATTCTTATTTATTCAAAGAATTATTAATTTAAAATAAAAAAATTAATTATTTAAAAGGAGAAATACCCTCGACTGACATTAACAAGCACTTAATGTGAAAAAAGAAGAATAAGAACAACAACGACAACAAAAATGTTGCCTCATAATTTGCAATTAAAAATTTTCAATTTTTTTTTTTCATTTTTATTTTTATGATAAAAACAGACCAGAATAGAAAAAAAATACATTTATCAGCATTCATTATTTATTAACAACAATAAAAAGTTACAAAACAAGCTAATAAATGTTGCTGTTGCTGTTGTGGAAATAAATTATATTACCACGCTTTTTTTAAATATTTTATTTGAAAACTACCGAATACGAGTAGTTGCCAAAATCATGAGGTTTTTTTTTTGTTGTTTTTAAATGAAGTGAAAATTATTAGCTTTTATTCAAAACAGTCATAGTCAACATAAAAATATCTTGCTGATTTATTAAAGAGCTTAGGAAAAAAAAGTACCCTACACCAAAAATTTTATTATAAAAATTTATATTCTTGTTTATTTTATACGGCTATTAAATTAGAATTATAATTCAAAATAGTGTGTTCTTTAGCTCTTTTATAAATTATCCACAAATTACTAGTCTATTTAAAAAAAAAGAGCACAAAAAGTGAACGTCAGTCAGCTTAAAACCGGCGTAGCGAAAATTTATGGAAGAAATATGTCCTGTAAAATTTTGTTTGTATTTAAAGTTTAATTTCAAAACAATTTTTTTGATTTGAAACACATCAGTCAGTACCACTTTAAAATCCGCACTTTTCATTTCAGGCATATCAGCAGCGCTTTCATTACATTTTAATTAAAATCACGGCGAATTCACTTACCAGGTGATGTTATAAACACAGTTGAGTTACTTTTTTCATGTATAATGGAGGACGAAATGTCAAATCACAGGGGCTGATATGTCAAATTTTGTTGTAATGTTGTATTTGTTGTAGAATTAACACCACCTGCTAAGTGAATTCGCCGTGAATTCAAACATAATCCATTTTGAGATTCTAGGACGCACATCTAAACAATTTTACGATGAACCCTACAAAAAATGAGACTAGTCCATACATGCGTGTATTGACTACTCCTTAATGGGAGTAGGACTACTCCAAAACTAATCCAAATGTATGGAAAAAACACGGTCCAATTTACATTGCGATGTCCTAGGGCTGGACCACGTAACCCAAAAACTACTCCATGTTACTAATCCAAGGGGTACTCTATTTTTCTACACCATAGAGCACTCACAGGGGTGGTTAATTTTGAAATCATTCAATACATATGTATGTATATTACGAACTCACTGTCGGTTGCATAGACCCTAAAATGCCTCGCATATCATACAAGTCTATCAAATTGAATTCCTATTGAAACAAAAGTTTTCTGCGTTTCTTTAAGCTTCCATGAATTTGTTTTAATTTAAACATGGGAGCATTCCACAGTTTCAATTTAACTCCAAACATTTTTTAAGTTGCCAAATGGTATTTGACTATAAATGTTTGTGTACAAATGAATGGTCCACGGCTGCATTACATAGGAGTAGTCCAAAAACTACTGCTTAAATGGACCATGTACTCCAATAATTGTTGTACTGAAGTTCGTATGGATGGTTGTAAGTAGGGTTGGGCTTTTTTAAATTACATACATACAAACTTGGAAATCTATAAATTTTCTAGTGCTTTGAACTGTAGTGGAAAATTCCAAATTTCTGTTACTTTAATTCAAAATACAGTTTCTTAAAATGAAGTGTGCATTTTTAGTGAAAATTCACACCACAATTTGTATTTTTTTTTTTTTTTTTTCTTAAACAGTTTTTATTTAAAATTGTTTATTGTTGGCTTTTTTGTTATATTTTAAATTTTAGTTCTTGTGACGTTTATACTTTTTCAAGGACTCACATGTTCCATTGAAGATCAATTTAATTCAAAATTATGAAAATTATTCATTAATCTTTTGGTTTAAATAACAAAATTTCACTCACCTTAAATAATTTAAAACACAATGAATGGCAGGATAATTTCTCTGATTACTGAAATAATTTGTCGACTGTAAACACACTATTTTATTTTTAATTACTCACTCACTCCTCGCATATAAGGCCAACACTATTTTTATCGTAAAATTATTTTTATTAACACAATTTATAATATGCTCGTTTGTATATCACTGGATATTGTTATTTTCCTTGAACAAAATTATCAGAAATTTTTGTACAAAAATTTTCAATAGTTTCTCTGGCAAAAATAATCTGCCATTAATTGCCAAAGCAGAAGATGTTAAACATGATATTTAATATGTCGAATCACACACCGGCTACGTTTAATTTTGGATCAATAAATTTTCTAAATTATTTATTGGAAAATATCCAAAAGCAAAAATATAATATTCGCGTCACAACTACCGATACGTTCTGTCAAATCGAATGTTAAATCGCAACTGAATAAAAATACGACAAATTGTTTGCCATCATCGTAAATGCCGCAAAACCTTTTGGGCAAAAAGAAAAAAACAAAACGACTACAACCAAAGAGTTTCATTCAAAACTTCTCGCGCACTCATAACCAAAAACTCACACTAATTTAGTTGCTGCTACCAGCATAAATATTAGCAAAAACAAAAACAAACAAAAAATAAACAGCAATATTCACTGACAATCAGATACAAAATAGCACACACACACACGCACACACAGGAATAAACCAATATTTCTATAAACATGTTGATATCATAGCAACGGGCTTAGTCATGTTGCTTGTGAAATGTTTTTTTAGCTTTTAATGTTTCTATACTTTGTATGTTTATTAAGAGATTTCTTGTATCTAAACACTCATGCAAATGTTTACCTTATAAATTGAAGCGAATAATTTAAAAGAATTGTATTAACATTTGGAAGATAATATTTTTAACTCGGATATTTCATTGGATTGGGCCAAACTGAACTCACTCACTTACCAGATGGTTTTAATTCAACAACATTACAACAATATTTGACATATCAGCCCATATGCTTGCATGTACAAATTGTAACAAAACTATCTCCATTTTGCAAGGAAAAAGTAGCTCAGCCACTTGGTAAGTGAATTCGCCTTGGATTGGGCCAATTGATATAAAATTAAGATAATCAGTGATAAAAATTAGCCATGATGATACATTTCTTTACAATTATTCAAAAACGAAGCATATAACATAATTTAAATTCCAATCAAAACATTATTAAAATTAAACAAAAATTAAATTTAAAGTAAACCCTACAATAGGCTTCTCTACATCCAAACTTTAGATATTTTGCTCCTGTGATGAACTCATCTAAAATTGTTCAAATTGTAATGGTAATTTTCTTAGCGCAAAAACTAATTAACTTGACGTAAAAATTCCAGCATTGATGTTTAGAGTAAGTTTTTTTCTATTATTTTATTATATTTTATTTTTGGCAATTAAATATTTTAGGCACGATTAAAAAAAAGAACAAATAACTAAAAATTTATAATGCGTTCTTTCTCTCTGTGTAAGTTTGTAAGACTGGATATGAGGTTCATCTCTAAATGAACAAAAGAAAACATGTTTACCTGACTAAATATTATTTCCACATTTGCTGAAGAATGTGGTTAATTTATTTATTTATTTATTTGTTTATTTGTCTATGGAGAATATCCTTACAGATATATTAAAAGAAAATAAAATATAATGATGCTAATACAACAATATTAAATTTAACAAAGAATTGAGACACAATTATACACATACATTAACATGCTATTTGTTTAGAAAAATGATAATTAAATTTTTTATAACATTGATATTTGAAGAATAGTCAATAAATCTATAAAATTGATTAAAATTATTGCACATCCTTCTAAGTGGGTCAGCATCAGGTTAGTTAGCTCTGAGAAATGTGACAGATAGTGGTATAAAGTAACGTGATGGTCGCTGGGGTATACATATATTTCATGGGCTTCTCAATAACACTAAGCTGAGCTCATTTTATAAAATTCATTGATGGATTAAGCTAAATTATTCTTAAATGTTTAAAAATTTTAAAACAAAAAATTCACAGATTTATTGCATATTGTCCTAAGGAGTGTCTTAATTAATTTCTTTACGGTTTTGAATAAAATTTTTTAATATGAGATGCTAAAAAGTTTCGCAGTGAACATGAAAAAAAAATGCAAACACTTTAATCTTTAATAATCAATCATCGTTTTGTCATTATTGTTTTTTTTTTCATACTTAAAGTGAAGAATTATTTGTGGAGAATGTGTTAATTTTTACCCACAATCGTTCAAACCACAACAAAAATTCGCCTGTACAATGCGTCTTATAGCGATTTCACACTGACATGAATTTCTGAATATAACGTTAAATCCAACTGGTTAATCCTCGATTTACCATACAAAATTGTTTTGTTAAATACCACTTAAATCCTTTTTATACCCTTCACCAAAAATGGTAAGGGTATTTATTGGTTTGTCACTACGTGTATAATTTCCACAAGATTTATATGAGGTCATATAATATATAAAGGGTCCGCCAGAAAACTTTTTTTTTTTTGAAAATGCTATAAAAAAAAACTACTAAATATTTTCTCAAATTTCTTTTTTTATTTGAAAGCACAATCCTTCCGGTTAATAATGAAAAATAATTTCATTCAAATGCCTGCCTCGGCTGCCCATGCAGTAGCCTACACGATCGGTCCAATTTTTAAGCACATTATCGATTTTGTGCAGCTGTATTTCACCAATGGCTTCACGAATATTGTCCATTAAGCGTCAATTGTCTCTGGCTTGTCGGCGTAACACTTATCTATGATGGCACCCCACAAATAATAGTCCAACGGTGTCAAATCGCAGCTCCGAGGTGGCCAAACGACATCAGCTCTGCGGCATATAATGCGATCTTCAAAAGCAGGGCGCAAAACATCGGCTGTGTAGCACGTAGCGCCGTCCTGTTGAAACCAAATGTTGCCAATATCCTCCTCTTCAATTTTTGTGAACAAAAATTCGTTCAACTTGGCCCGATAACGATCGCCATTGACTGTAACGGCCACTCCTTGCTCATTTTCGAAGAAAAATGGCGCAATTATGCCTCTGGACCAAAATCCGCAACAAACAGTGACTCGTTTTGGGTGCGTCGGCTTTTAAATGTATGCGTGCGGGTTTTCTGTGCCCCAAATGCGACAATTTTGCCTGTTTACATACCCGCCAAGATCAAAATGAGCTTCATCTGAAAAGATGATTTTTTTGGCAAAATCGGCATCTTCTGTACCATGATTTTCAAAGTAATGTCGCAATATTTCCCAGCGTTGTTCAAGCGTATACACAACCATATTCGTACAGCGGAAGGATAAAACTAATTATCTGTCAAATCAGACATGAGCTAAGTGTTACCATTCACGAAATAAGCACTAGTTGAAAAAAACGTTAAATGGCGGACCCTGTATATATTCGGAATCCTTATAGATTGCGAAGTTGTCATGTCCGTCAGTCTGAACGTGAAATCGATTTTCCGAAGACACTAGAAGAGCTAGAGACTTGAGTCTTGGACTGAAGTGTAAGGATTTTACTTAATATGCTTCGTATTGAAAATCAGCAAAAATAAAATATCGCTTCTGGTATTGAATTATATATACTACAAATAAATGAATGAAGATATAAATACATGAGATGCCCCAGTGTTGAATATGGAATCTTTCGATTATAATTCAACTATCGTGCTACTGAGGCTTGTTAGTGTTACGTGTATATTAACTTAATAATAACTTTATGTATATTTTTGTACAAACCCCCTTTTGGATGGAAAATTCTAAAATATTTTAAACAGTCTGTATTTTTTTACATATGTATTTATCGAAAACCATGTATGTAATTCATTCTAATTATGTATATGTAAGTATGTATAGTACATATGTATGTATGTATGTATGTATATAGATATATCGGTATGTGCATACTTATATAAGAAGAGAAATCCTGTATCATATTCCATGAAGTGTATATAAGATTCGGATTTAAATTTGTATTATGAAATGCAACCTTGTTTTCGCTGCAATGAATTCAGTGCTGCCAAGTTATAGTGGAGGCGGAAACAGCTGATAAAAAAAGTTTATGCAAGATAATATGAAAATATACATACGTCCATTCATACAAGCCATACAAACAAACACATATGTTGCGCAGTGTTATAATAAATAGAAAAATGTACAGAACAAATGCTCTTATTTGTACGGGAGATTTATTTTATTTTGAACAAATATAACATCTAAACAACCTGCATGTTAAATCCTGAATTCAATAAACTTGTAGGGTGAACGCAAAATCTGCTGTTAATGGATTTAATCTTAAATTCAGGATTCAATGTGAAAACACTATTTTGTGCTGATGCAACCTTTTGTAAATGAATTATTTTGATAGTAATTAATTTAAATTATTACTTTCAAAAAAAAGC
This sequence comes from Lypha dubia, assembly GCA_947311025.1. Classification (NCBI taxonomy): domain Eukaryota; kingdom Metazoa; phylum Arthropoda; class Insecta; order Diptera; family Tachinidae; genus Lypha; species Lypha dubia. Next base: position 55,114,927 of record OX371263.1, read on the forward strand.
AACCAAAATTTGAAACAGGGCCACTGTGCATTATTGAACTGAACAAATTTCAATCTGTCATTACAACCTTATCAGCATTCTTTTTTTTTTTTTTTTTGTTATACTGTGTTACATGCAACTTACCAACAATTATTGATCGCAAACTGTTTTATATTTTTTATACATTTCCATTTTATTAATTTGTATTCATTTATAATGTTGAATTTTATCTAAAGATTTTTAATACCCAATAAATAAATTTACTTCCTGGCTATAAATATTTATTGAAAATAATTTTGTTGTTTTTTCCATATTCTCTTCATAAATTTATATTTAAAATATCAATTCTAAATCATCCATAAATCAATGAAATGCAATCTTAAGCACAACACTGCAATTTTTTCTGTTAATTTTATGAGAAATTTAAAAAGATAACAAAACAACAGCAGACCAAGTGCAAACTCGACAAATATGGGCATACATACTTACATGTACAAGCATGCATCTGTGAACATATTTATGCATGCATGTAAAAATAAAATTAAATTTGAAAATAAATTAAAATTGAAATAAACTAAATGTGAACATGTGCATTTCGAAGGAAGGAAGGCCATTTATTGTCTCCAAGTTACCAGCGGTTTCACCTCTAAAAAAAATCTACACAATAGTTAAAAATTTATAGAACGATTGAAATAATCTACTCAGTGCATTTTTAAAATGTCTACAAACATTATTGCAACATTTTTAACTTTGTGTGAAAAGAAAATAATTTTATTTTAATTAATTGAGTGCAAATTACATTTTCTAATTCCAGTGTTTAATTTAATTGATGAGCAACATGGATTTATAAACGGATTTCCGCCCAATTTGCCAAATTTATTGGCGCCTTGTCTTGACAATTCTTCAAATATAAACTAAGGTAAGTTACACATACATACGTCCATTTATGATTATAAAGAGACCGGTAACTTTGGGTTTCATTAGAATGAATTTGTAAACAGAGATGTAATTTGTTAAGATTTTTACTTTGAATTCAAATACAAAAAGCAAAAGCTTTTTACACAGGTTTTCGGTTTTCTGTTAATATTTCTCTTGGAACATTCATTCATTCGCTATAAAATTCATCTGTTGAGCATGAGAGAGAGAGAGAGAGAGAGAGAAAGAGAGTAGTGAAGGCATATAAAATTTGTTAAACTGTGATGGCATAAATATAAAAATGTACTACATATTTATAAGTGCAATTTGTACTCAGGCTAAAAATAAACAACCGAATTCTTATGACGAGTCACTATAAAATAATATTCAAGGGGAAAGAACTTGGCTACGACCTCTTCCAGAGTCACTCATTAGGAACTTGTTATATTTTTGTGCAATTCCATTAATTCTGTCGCTTAAACAAATCATAAAATTCTCTGCAATTTTAATGGGAATGTATACAAACAATAAATATAGTCTTCCCGGAAGGCACGCTCTTGATCTGAGAATCTCAAATGGAATTCTTTAAAACTTCATTTTGATCCAAAATTACCAAGCATTTTCTTTAGCTTTTTTAGGTTTAGGTTAGGTTAGCAGGTTGCTGTGAAAAGAATAATAGATTCCAGCCCACTTGGGTCCTGATGTGGTCCCATTGTGATACATATAGCAAGAAGAGAAGGAAGGGTAGATTAGAAGAAGAAAGGTCAAGAATTAGATCCAGCAAAAGAGAAAAGAGATGCAGGCATACTGAGCCTGCTGTTGGGTAGTCAACGAGAAAACTACCCGCTGCCATAATAAAGGAATTTATGTTCCTGAGTTACATTGCTAAAGCTCGGAGAGGCCACTGAAGGATCTTCCGCCTAGAAAGTGAAAGCGGTATGATCCCCTAGACAGAAGCATATTCTCCTGTTCTTCCTAATAATCATTATATGAGAGGGCCATGAGTCTGGCCGAAGGTGCCGTAAGGTTGCGCAAGTGCATCTTACGAAAATTTAGCAAGAAAATTTAGTTCTAATAGCATCCAGGTGAGGCCATAAGGTTTACACTGTGGAGCTGGCTCATTGCACCATCTAGTTTGAGGTATTTGTATAAGAGCAACATCAATACGCTTCCATCAGAATGAGAGTGAAAGACCGCAGAAATCGTCGATGTAGACATCACCGAGCTGCGTTCCACTCTTAGCCAGAGCGTCAGCTACCTACCTTTAGCGACTTCATGTTCACGTACCCGTATTAGAGTAAAACCTGAATGTTAAGTGACTTGCAGTATTCCAGCACTGAATTTTGTTTCATAAAAACTTTCTTAATTTATTTTTATTTTTGTTTTCCGATATTTCGGTTAACTTCGTTAACCATTCTCAAGGAATATTTTATATTTTTAACCACAATGACACTGTCCTATATGTTGCTTATCCTATTTATATTTATTAAACATTCTTAATATGAACAATAAATGATAACCCTATCAAACTATTAACTTTCAATATTGGCAATTCTGTTATAGCATATGGTTTTTGTTTACATTTAATATATTATTTCTTAAAAATGGATCAAATAAGCGCATGCTAATCTAACTTTACCGAGCAAGATATTGATGCTGAATTGCTGCTGAAATTGGTTCGGGAAAACCATAATATAATAGAAATTAAAAAAACTGATTGTGTTTCAGCTAAACATAAAGAAGATGTTTGGCAGTGTATATGTGAATTTTACAGTGCACTCGCGAAAATATGAACACCCCAAAACACTTTTTTTTCTTCCATTGGCTACTCTAAAATATGAACTTATTACGAAAGTCTTTAAAAAGTGAACAACTTGTTTTTGCATTTTTTTTTTTACCGGATTTTAATCGAAACAGTGATGAAATCTTTGTAAACAGGGGATTGTAGATAAATTCTGCTTCAATACAATAAACAACAATAAAAAATTTAACATAATAAACTTTTGTTTTTATGGGAAAAATGTTTCTAAGGCGAAATTAGATGCCATTCTCAAATATGAACAATCTTGCAAAAGTGAACTGGCTTGGTTTTAATTAGTTCATATTATCGCGAGCAAACTATAAAGAAAAATAAAAAAAAAACTGTAAAGACGACATAAAATCTTTAGCATCAAACATTTAAATAAAATACGGACGGTTTCTTAGATTACGTTGGTGACGCTCAGCAACAATATTCCATTTATTATCAATATCAGCGTCACTTTCAATATCGGACTCCACGTTTTCAATTTCACATGCCGTATTTAAAATTTTTCACAAAACAAAAATACTAATAATAATTTCCAACGAATCAGCTGTTATCTAACTATAAGCTAACCCTTGGCGTTCGATGGTTTAAATAAACTAGAAGTTGTAAATCAAATATTATTAGTTAAACTGTTGCTATTAGCTAACTAATGACTGTCAATTTGGGCCTCAGTCTGTTCAAAGAAATGTTGCGAGTAGATATTCTTAAGAACAAAAACTATAAACATAATTTAAATTTTGTTTCTTAGATTTTTTCCATAATAAATATTTTACCGTTTAGAAAAATACTCGTAGTAAAATTCATTGAAATTTATGTTGGATCTTAGAGAAAGACCTTCAATAGAAGCGCTCATGAATGATCGATCCTTCATTCTCGTTCTGATTTGTTAACAAATCCGTTTACCAATTACATACATACATATATACATACATACATACATACATACATACATACATACATACATACATAAAATTATTTAATCCATGTAAAATTTTGATGAAAGAAAAAGCAAATAAAAGCTGTAGAATAATAGAGTGATACTTTTCAATGAATACAACATCTGTTATATCCTTTTGGTTGCGTAATTAAAGCCTTTAATTTAATTCGTAAAAGTTTTTATTACAGAATATGTGATTCTCAATATATTTCTATGTATGTGTGTTCTTTGAACACACAAAATTATTATAATGAATTTATTATCCATCCATCAACAGCCAAAAAAAGTGTGTTTTTCAATTTTGACTTGATATTTAAGTTATAATTATTTTTAAGTTGTAATTAAGTACCAAATTGTGTTTTTCACTGCACATTTAAAAAAGTGCTTAATTAATAATTAAATGAACAACCTTGTGTATTTAAATAATAATTAAGATTTGGGAATTTCCATATGTTTTTTGACTGCTTGTTCTTTTTATATAAAATAAAGCCAATAAAATATTTGTGGCTGCTGGCAAATTGCATAAAATTATGTCTTGTTTTGTTTCTATTAACCTTTTAATCATATTGAAAGTTGCTTTTATTATTTTAAAACATTTCAGCAGTTCTTAATTATTCTTATTTTTAGGTGAAATAAAAATATATTTTTTTGGATTTTTCTTTAGTCAGCTGTTCTTTAGGGAAATTAGTGGGACATTTTTGATTTTACATAGTGTTACCATATTTTCATCATAATTAAATAAGCACTTTAATTACTCAATGAAAAAATGGAAACTTATTTAAATACAACATAAATTTAAATAAAAATTAACTAATTACGTACATAAATATGAAGTCAAAAACTGGCCATAATGGCAATTGACTAATCACTTGTTGCATCAACATCACATTTGCTTATCAACAATGTTTATATAGAATGTTGCCAATAAAAGCTTTTGTGTCTTAGCAATGGTTGCTAACCCTGGTATCTCTCTGTGAGAGAATTAAAATATGTGTTTTTATATTTGCACAAATAAAATCCAGTGAATGCTACTTTTTACATTTATTTATGCTTTACTTTATGACCAATTCTAAAATTTCACTTAAAGCCAATATGTTTTAGTATGAAAGAATGTATCCGTACGTTGTTAATTTAATTTTATGTTTTCGTAAACAATCATTTCTATTTGTTATTCTTGTCAATTAATGGTTAAATTCATTTTCAAATGGCTTCTCATGCCTTTCAAGCACGTTAAAATGTGCTAATTTCTTGGCTTGTTGCGTTTATTACAATATTTATGTGTGTGTGTGTGTTTGTATACATTTTAACGAGTTGTGTAATTTGTCATTTCGTTATTAATATATTAAACATAATTTATCAAAATGTCTTTTCTACTGCCACATAAATAAAATTTGCTTAATTTTATCAGCTTTATTATTATATTCAAATATTAGTTTGTAGCAAATTTTACTAATTTATATACATTTGTTTAAAAGCTCATTATTAAATATTTTTTAAAACGCTTTAATTAAAAACTGAAGTGCAGTTTTTTGGAAAGAAAGAGATAAAAGAAATATTTTTCATTACGAAACAAAAGAAATCAATTCGATTTAAAGTGTCTGTTTGTTTCCATTAATCACACATTCTTTTTTTTAACATTTTACTAATCTTCCTTCAATCGTGCTAAAATAATAAATTTACATTTAAAATGAATCGTGTATATATGAGCCGTTTATTTTGAACGTGACATAAGTCACTTTTTTTAAGTCGAGATATTTAAGGGTTTGCGTTTTAACACGTTTAAAAAATATGGATGCTAACTTTCGAGAAGTTTTTCTTGTATTTGTTATCTCATGATGACACTGATATTTTCCTCAGTATTTCTCCATGTTTTTAAACGTTGTTAAATGCAAAACCTCAAATATCTCGACTTAAAAACAAATTGACTTATGCCACTCTCAAAATAAACGGGTCATACATATGTATGTGTGTTTTTTATATAAACATGAGGAGTATAAGAAGGCGTAGTACTACTACGTTTGTTAGTTTGTAATAAAAGAAATCATGTTTCTTTATCATTTTATTATGTAAATTTTATTTAAGTGTCATTTTATACGAAAACTAACTTAAAGGTTAGGAGTCCTTTTTATATTTGTCATTTAATTTTTGTTTTGTTTCGTTGTTTTTTATGTATATGATTCTCAGCATAAATAATGATAATGCAATTTTTTGGTGAAAATATTTCTGGCTGGTTGTTCATGTGAAATCGAAGAAGTTGTAATCATTCAGATAAACAACATAAGATCAAATTCATTTGTTTACGAGTTTTTAAGTTCGCAATTGCCAGCCATCACGCAAAACAATGATCGGCATTTTTTTAGTATTTGAAATGAGAAATAAATAAAGACAGCTGACACAAGAGAACGAAATGACAACAATTTATTTAATGAAAATTATGTTGAATTTTAGTTCGAAATAAAAGATGAATATAATTTTTAGCAAAAATCTAACTTTTCTGTAGAGAGTTTCTCAAGCGATTAATGTCTGTATCCTAATTCTGAAGGCCATTTATGACAAAATTCTATAGAGATGCTGGATTCCGCAATCGCGGAACGTTTTTTTCCTGCGGAAGCAAAATTTGCAATTCAGGAACACCAATTTTCAACAACTTTTCGCAGCATTTGCGGCCGTATTTCGCCGATAACTCTCTTTGTGGATTATCGACGTAGACAAGTGACTTAACGTAACCCCAAAGAAAATAATCTAATGGAGTTAAATCACACAATCTTGGTGGCCAATGAATTTGGCCATTACGTGAAATTATTTTTTCATCAAAATTTTCTTTGAGTAAATCAATTGTAGTGCACGCTGCACGATGATTTTGACGAATAGAACAATTATTTTGATTAAAAATTTCAACAATTTGCACGCGTTGCTCTGGTGTAAGTCGATTCATAATGAAATTTCAAAGCAAATTAAGCAAAAATCAACTATCAGCTGTTAAATATGGGTGCTCAAATAAAGCAGTGATGCCAACTCAAAGTTGTGATACTCTATAAAAAACACATATATATATATACATACATACGGGTACATATGTACATACATTCATATACAATCATTTACACTTACTTTTTTTAATACAATTTCTTTTTTTATTATTGACTTTAATTTGCTGTTTATATTTCTAATAATTTTCTTCATTAAACTATTCTCCGACTTTCAAATTGATATCAAAGGCATTTTTTATATTTTTAAAATTTTAAAGGCCAACTATGCTGTAAAAAGAAAATTGTAAATACAATCATTAAATGGTCGTAAAAGAGTTTTATAGACTTTGTAGTATTATTTTTCGCGCCCTGTATATCAGCAAATTGAAAACATAAAGAATTTATTATGAATTATGAATGTGGCAGTTTTATTTTGTTTGTGGAAACATAATAAAATAAATTTTATTTTAAAAATTAATGAAACAACATCTATTTCGAATTACTTCACGTTTTAATTTTCTGTATTATTTTCTTTTCAATTTTATTGGTTTTATTAAAATATTTTTGATGTTTGCGACTCAATACCATGACTGCGCACATCAATCATACGCTTTCCCTCCTTCATTCCTTCCTTGTAAAAACATTAAATTGTATGTATTTTGTTTTTGTATAATTTTAGATTAGACCTAGAAGAATATGGCACAATGTGAAGCAAAAACGCATTTATCAAAATAATATTTCTATTTGACGTTTTCATTGGACTATATTCGTTACTTCTTGAGGGTATCCTTCCCATAATGTCGAATGAATATTCACTGTAAAGCCAAGACAACTCAACTGATTAGTTTCCGTTGAAATTTCAAGCAGTCTAGAGTTCTAGAACTTTATAGAAGAGGTATCCTTGAAAGAGTTCTATAACCTAATGAATGATATATTCGATGAGATTCAAAGTGATGATACTTCCCATCTGTAGTCAAATTATTTTACTTTAAACAAATTTTAAAGATTTGAGGATATTTTGTAAAAATGTTTGCGCTATTTAATTGATGTAACAATTGGCAACAATTGGCAACAATTGGCAGAAATATTTTCGCAATACATTTATCGTTTAACGTAAATAGTTACGCTATGCTACATTGTGAAGCATTGACTTCAGTTTCTTTAAGGTTTTTGTGTGCGTGCTTTCATTTTATTAAAAATCAATCCATTTCATTTATGTACATGAAAAATAAATCGATTTAAAAACAAAATTTATGCACTAAACCGGAAAAAATGATTTTCAGAATTTTTTAAATGTAAAATTCACACGAAATTCATTAGGCGTCAAAATATCAAAATTCGATTACAAAATTCGAACGCATGGTCATACTAAATTACACACACAAACTACATACATGTAAATTTTCAGCAAAAGCAAAAAAGACAAATTTTTAATGGAAATTTATTTGAAATTAATCAAAAATTATTATTTACGAAAATCTAACGTTTTATATAGAAGTTCTCTTGCTCTCGCACAGTGGCTCAAAACAAACAAATAAGTTAATAAATTGCTGTTGCATCGTGTGGATTTCATTGATGCGAATTATGACTCTTAGGTACATCTTTAATCATCTAAATTGAAAAGTTTTCAAGCTCTTTTATCATTTCCCAGTAAAACAAATCACTTCAGAATAATTAACACTTTATGTTGCGCACTTCTAGTCAAAAGCCGAATATAAAGGATTGTGCAAAAATTTTGTAGGTACTTTAAAAATTGTGATGTTTATTATTTCACACCACTGTGCTCTAATTTATTTCAGTGATTTTCACTCGTAATCATTTCTAGATGATTCTTTTTGTACAGAATTTTAGCTTTTCATTTATTGTCGTGTTTACATTTCAGCCTACAAATTTGTCTGATTATTATTGTCATAATCATCAGTTTAATCTAAAACGAAACCAATTTTCAATTTTCTTAATCTCTTTTTTATTTCACATATTTTAACACTATTTTGCTCCATCTAAATGATTATTATGTTTAATTTTAGTTTCTTAAAATAAAAAAAAAAAATATATATTAAATAAGTAAATTTTCAATCGCATTTTACTCATCATTTGATTTTATTATTTGATTTCAAGAAATTTTGGCAACATCAAAACAAATTGTTTTTGTAAATAAAGGGTATTTCGTTAAGCGCTTCCATTCTTTATAAAAGGTTTTCTTTAAAAAAAAATCACACTTATTGTTAAGGAAATTCCAAAGTTTTTTAAGTTCAATTAAGTTCTAAATAAAACGTAATTCAAATGGGCTCCACGACTTCTTCTGCAAGAACGAATTCGATGAACCCAATTGTCAAGCACTTTTTCTACTCCAAATCAAGTCGTATGTCATGAATGGCACGTTCAATATTGACTTGTAAATCTTGAAAAGATGCTGGTTTATTTCGAAAGACTAATGACTTCAAATAACTCCACTAAGCAATAGTCTGATGGTGTTAAATCACAACTCCTTGGAGGCCATTCAATATCACAATTTCTTAAAATAATCGAATCTCCAAACTTTTCTCGCAATAATTCCAGTTTTCAAGTTTTTACAAGGCAATATCAGGAAATTCACGACGTTTATGGTGGTCCAATGGCTTCAGTTCTTGAGTGAGAACAATTTTATACGGATGCAAAACTAAATTCTTTCTCAAAGTCGGCCAGGTGGTGCTTTGAGACAGTCCCAATTGTTTGAACGTCTTGGAATCGACAAATTGCGGTCTTCAGCAACACTTGCCTGAACGGTAGCAATATTTGCATTACTTCGAGCGGTTCTTTGTCGTATTGGCACTTGAACATTATGTTTCGACGAATAGCGAGCACACTTGGACGATTATTACCATCATAAAATGGTAAGAGTGCACAAAAAGTTACAATTGGAGAACGATTATTTTGATAATAAAACTGAATAATTTGTACACGTTGTTCTTGCGTTCATGATGAAATTGTAAACACTACTGAACACAATGAAAAACAAATGTCAGATCATGACATATTGCAAATGGCCGAAACGTCACTTCAAAATCATATCATCCCTATTGGAAAACCTTTTATACAAGGGAAAACAAAGTGAGTGTGTGAGATATCATCGACATTTTTTATTAATTTGAAAGATCTATTGATGCCATTATTTGTGGAATATAACATCGTTCTAATGTCCACCCCGCATGCCTCAATCGCATACACCTTCGTCTTAGGGAAAATCCACAAAAAAAGTCTTAACGGGGTCTAACCTCACGATCGTGGTCGCCACGTCACCTAAATATTATGTTTTCTTGTCGGTGAATAAATTCCCGATAATGTCAGGTTAAATTCAATTGTGTTGGTCTATAGCGTAAGTATGTTGTGAAGTGACCAAATATTCCGTGTTGTGTGGGGTAACAAAATCCGTTTATTTTTGTTACCAATGTAGGGAGGGCAACTAATCCAGACAAGTTTCCACCTTTTGTCTGGTTATCATCATAGTCCAGTTTGTAGTATATTTCTATTTTCATTTTTAGTCCAATGTCTGTTTTGATTTTTATTTTCTTTTGAATACAAATTTTCTGCAAGCTGCGGGTCTTGCCTACCCTGACATCTGCGAGCTAGTTGGGAGATGATTATCGACTTGTCAGAATGTGAACAAAGAGTTTCGTGACACGTCACGTCACCTCCACTTGAAATGATCATTCTCTTAAATCGGTTGTGCATAATATCCAATGTGGCATTAGCTCCGTCGTTTTTAAACCACATGTCCACGTTGGTGTCCAGATCATCAATTCATCCCAAAATTATTTGGTAATCATCAACCTATAGTGAGTGATGGCCTGCTCAATGTCGTTCTCAAAGAAAAATACAAATATGGACCGAAGACTTTGCCAGCAAAAAATAAACACCAAGCAGTAACTTATTTAGGATGCATTGCACGCTCTTGGCTCTCATGTGGGTTGGTATCGTCCCAAATTTGACAGTTTTGTTTGATCACGTACGCATTCATCGAGACATGGGCCTCATCGCTGAAGACAATTTTTAAGACGGTTCGTTGCCCGAATAGAACACGCATTTTTATAAAAAAAAATATTATTTGCACATGTTGTCGAATGTTTAATTGGCAAAACAAGCAACTAATTTGACAGATGTAACTTCAACTAGATGGCCGCTATCAACTGTCAAAGTTCAAAAGTGCCCGTTAGAAGACTCTTTATTTATAAGCTCAGAAAATTTTGTTTGGTTTTTACTTTTTTGTTTTAAATCTAAAACTAATTCAAGAAAAAAATTATGTAAATCAACTAATGACTAATTTAATGAAAACAAGTATCTTGTTAAATAGATTAGGCCTGCCTGTAGTTTAATCTTCTCTCACGTGGGAAGACAATGAGGTGTTGCTAACAAAATAGCACAAGAAAAACTCAAGAAGAAAACAACTCTCTTTTCCCCTGACCCCTTTTTAATGACATTTCTTCAGCATTTGATAACGATGCAATCAGATGTTGTTGCAAAAAAGTTCATTTGAAATTGTCTACTTGCACAAATAAGCAAAACTAATTCTGTTTTAAATCGTATTTATAATTCGAAATTATTAGAATATAAAAACAACAACACCAACAAATGATTATCAGATAGTTTTCTTCTTTTTTATTTTTAATTTAAAGTACAAGTTTTTCGATTAAGATCATCTTGTTAGAAACAGTTTAATTTTCAAAGTTCAACATCAAGCAGCAGGTGGAGCCGGGGTGAGGGCTGAAATAATTGAACAACTGTTTAAAATGGATGGCAACAACAAAGAAGCACAACAAATGCAGTGTCGGTGTAACCACTAATTAATTGTATGCGAAAGGTGGTTTTTGTTGTTTCATCAGCAACTGCAGCAACATTATGGCATGACGTCATTATTTGGTGGCTGGTGTTTAATCCAAAAACTAGTCGTGAATAATAATGAAAACATTAATGGTGTGTCTATGACGCATCTTATAAAACCCTGCATCCGAATATAAAGCAAAAAAAAACGTGTGCTAATAAAGACGATAAATATTATTTTACTTGGAAATTTCTTTTTAAAGTGATTTTTTTAATATTTTTTTTTTTTTTTTTTTTTGGCGGATCAGCACTCAAGGGGTAACCCAGAACATAGGAAAAGGAATAGGGTGAAGAAATATGTTGAAAATGTAGAAGGATTAATTCGTTTACAACTCTTCTATTGCGCGTTATGTTCATTTTTTAGAGCAGTGTTGCAGCGCATTAACTTTCTTAAGCTGTTTGAGTAGGCATTTTTATTTATTGTTTTACTTCGCCGACGTTTCACTAACCCAAGAAGGAGGGCGATGTTGTGTTCATAAGCTTGGAACTATATCAACCGCTGTCGGAACATTTTTTAGTGACTAGAGCTTTGCCTTCATCACTTAATAAACAGCTCAACAACATCTAGTGTACAATGCCACTCTAATGCACTCAGAGAAATTAATGATGTTGATTGACTTGCTCTGACCAGGGATCGTCATTGTTTGCTTAGTAGTCATGCCTCTTCTCCCGTATTTTATTTTTGCTAGTTCGATCGGTATTATTGAAGCTATTTTTCTTTTCGATTTTTTCTTTTCAATTGTAATTTTTCCAAATTTTTCTGATTTTAGTAACTTTTCCGATGTCGGCGACAAGTTTTGTTAAGCATCGATTTTTTAAAATTATGTATGTAGTTGTTTTTAGAATGTATTTACATATTAAGCTCTTGATAGTGCGGAATTTTTTTAAAATTATAAGTTTTTTAAAATATAAAAACTTATTCGAGATATTTTAAAGAATTTTTGTTTCCAAAAATTTAACTTTAAACTTTCAAAAATTATTATTTGTTATGGGTTAGCTAATCTATATGCATTTCGTTGGTAGCTAAATACCAACTCATCACTAGATCTTTTTTTTTTTTTTTTAACATGAATGGTAAATATCTACTGATGAGTTGGTAAAACAGAACCTCTTGAGTATTTGCTCGAATAAAATGTTATATTTAACTTTAAGCGAATTTAACAGATTCATATCGAATTGTTTGTTGTGTTGCTGGTGTATAAGTCTTTTAAAACTGTTATGCATTTGTTTTTGTAATTCTCATTTTATGTTTGGGAGTTTCTGTATAATCTTTTCAAACATAATTAAATAATTACTGATGAGTTGGATTTGGAAATCAATGAATTTTATGTTGCAAAATTCCAATTTTTTGGCAAATGTTGTTGACATTTTTAAAAGTTTTAAATTTTTAGCTGCTTTTTTTTAATTCAATCAGTTTAAAGTGCATCTGTACAAACTTTATTTTCGATCTTCGCAAATAAATATTTTAAAATTTGTTAACGGAATGACCAACTTTTACCAACAACTGATGTTGTGAAGTGTATAAAATTATTATTTAAAACAAATTGCTGGTTTCATTTGGTCTCTGTACAATATATCCTATTACTGACAATAGAGAGAAAAGGTTCTGCCGTTGAGTCATTCGTTCCATTCATCCATTCAATCATTTACGTAACCATTCATTTATTCACACATTTTACTGTAATAAAATTCTATCAAAACGAATTCTAATAAATTTATTTAAAACTTGTGGTTACTGTTGTAAATTTTAATTATAGATTTCAATTTCAACTTTATTATAAAATGATGTCATAACAAATATGCCGTATGGCGTAATAAATATAGAAGTACTTGTGGGAAATATAATTTGCAGTCACTTGAATGTAAGCCTTCTTTTTCTGAATTTCTAAAATCCTGCAATATTCGATACTCGTAATTTTTTTGCTTAAGTTGTAGGATAACATTTATTTTCTTTAGAAAAGTGTACGTTTTATTTTTCTATTCTTGGTTCAAATTCTTTCTTCAAAATCGAACACAAAGGCTGACTTCCAAAACGTCAATTGCTTTGTGTTTGAACAAAGCATCCCATTTCATAACGCCGCAGTACAATGATTATACAATGTATGTATACCATTTCAAAACGCCGCCGCAAAGTATTTTTAACGCAGTAAGAGAGCAAAAAAGGCATCGGTTTTATAGTTGTTGTATTGTTTCCGAACTTTGCATATGTATGTGATTTAAATACAGTAGCAATACTGTATACAAACATTGTATACGAACGTTTTGGAAGTCAGCCAAAATTTTCTCGGGTTTGTGTTTAATCATGCCAGCGATTATTTCGGTATATCTTCCCGACCATGTTATTCATATTTGAGTTATTGAAATCATTCCTTCAGAAAATTCATCTCAGTTGACTTGTAATTGAAGCACTTGTATCAATAAAATATTTTGATTAAAAGTTTGTGAGCTGCTTTAAATAAGTTGTTTAACATTTGCACTGACTTGAGTTTGTGAGGACACACATGCATACTTACGAGTCCATAATGATGTAAGTACATGTATGTACGTATGTAAATTTATGCATGTGTGCACTTTAATATGTTATATGAATTACATTGATTATATAAACAGATTTTATTATTTTTGCTAAAACACGAATCGTTCGTACATCATTTGCATATTTATGTCAAATTCCTTCTTGTCAAACATAATAAGAAGCAAAAAAACGTGCACAGGCAGTCATCAACTGATTTTCAAATTATCTTTATTTTTTCAAAAATAATTTTAAAAATTGAAAGAAACCCGAATGAAGTCTATTTTTATATTTTGACACACTACGAGTATTTACTTTTTTTTTTTCTTTTTTTGCTGGGTGTAATGACTTTTGCATGTCTTGTGCTTTATTCGTTGGCTGGTTTTTCTTTGTTTTTTTTTTTTGCCAGATAATCCAACACCTAATGCCTCGATGGCAATTTGAAATGCTTTTGGGCCACTTGACAAGAAGAACAGCACAGACAGACAGAGTCCATGGCGTTCAATGAGATGTAGAACTAAACAAAAAGGCACTTTTGTCATTCTACTGTCTGTCTGAGTAAGTCGAGGAGCAACAGGCAAAAAAAAACAGGGTTAAAATAAAACAGGCAAATTAAAAAAGAACAATTTTGCGATCATAAGATGGCATAACAAACTCCAAACGATTGCCGGTCGATTATTGTCCAAAATAGAATAGAACAGATTTTGTTTTCCGGGTTTTACAGACACAAAATTCTTAATGATTTTTCGTATTTTTGTTGTTGTCTTGTGAATTCACTTTATATGTATGACGCTAATTAATTTATAAATACATACTCATACATATGTATATGAGCCGTTTATATTGAAAGTGGCATAAGTTACTTTTTTTTTGTTGATTGCAAATTTTTTACAAATGAAAATATACCGTTCAATTTTATTTAGTGTTGCCATTAACTCGATTTTTTTTTTAAAGTGACTTATGCCACTTTAAAAATAAACGGCTCATATGTATTATTGATGTTTCGAATACTTGTATTCGTATTCGATTATTCTACTATTCTTCTATTTAAAGATATTCGCCTATTTAAAGACTAGAATTACTAAAAGGCACTAGTGAATCTCTGGTGACAATGTCTACATATGGTCCCAAAAGAACTACCTACTCATTAGTACCAGTGTCATTAGTAAATTTCCAATGACACGCACATGTTAAATGTCTATAGCAAAAAAGCATTGTCGGGGGTATAATAAGCCACTAGTACTGGTGACAGTGTCAATAGTGAATCAGTAGTGATATATACATATAAGTGATATGTATAAGTGATATTTCGATTGCTCGACTATTTAAAGATATTCGTTTTCGCCAAATTCAAGCGAATATTTCTGGAATAATTTGCACATACTTTCCAAAATAAAAAACAACACATAAAGTTAGAAAAAAGACATAAAATGTACAAAAATATATTAATTTTTAATTAAGAAAACATCCCTTTGTCTTTGACGCAAGATAATAATGAACCTTCTGAAAAAACTCAAAAAAAAATACATATTTTGCAACAATCAAACCTCAGTAGAGGAATGTTGAACTTCAAAAATAGAAGAACTAAAATTTAATATGTGAAAGTCCACCTACAATATTAAAAATAGAAAAAAATATTTTGTAATTTTAATTATTTAATCAGCAAAAATGTTACGTTAATATTTTAAATATTCACAATATTTGCAGTTATATCAAAACTAGATTTAATTACCTTTCCAATGATATATAGTATGTAGTATTTTGCATTTCACGTGACCTAATAATACATTTTTAATGTAACATTTCCATCACTAGTAAAACGTAAATACATACAGATGTACAGCAGCGATGACCAAAAAGAGATTCTAGGTAGTAGAAGTGTTTATTAGTATTTATTAGTGTAAATACAGTGAACAAAATGCATGAACATAACATGCTTGTTTTGTATAAATTAACAAATTTTTTTATTTAATAAATTACATCAAAGAAGTATTTCATCAGAAAAAATATAAAAATGTCAAATAAAGTTAATTTGCGCTGTTGCAAATGTTCACCGTGTATCTAATAAAAAATATTTAAGAAAAATATTAAAAGGCAATGCGACATAGACCTTCTGGTACAAAACCTTCATTCAACTGAATGAAATTGTTGTTTATTTTTTTACATTTTGGTGTGTAGTTTTAATTTTATTCGGTTGTACACAAATAAGAAGCCGAATGAGGTTCGGTACTCTGGTGACAAAATGGCTCTCGCTGATGTACAGACATATGTAAAGGGTGGTTTTTATAGAGTGACACAAGTTTAAATCATAATAAAACAAGGAAATATATTTTTAATATCAATGAAACGGGCTTTGTTTGAAGAAAAATTTTTATGAAATTAATGTTAAAATATGATTTCTCGCTGTCGCGTAGAAGGCCCAATTTGGAACACCAATTTTCAACAATTTTTCGCAGCATTTGCGGTCGCATTTCACCGATAACTTTTCGAATGTTGATTTCCAGGTGTTCAATTGTTTGTGGCTTATCGACGTAGACAAGTGACTTAACATAACACAAAAGAAAATAATATAATGGGGTTAAATCACGCGACCTTGGTGTTCTTCGAATTAGTCGCTCTGAAAGACGATTATGTACGCCATAAAATGAAGAAGTGCACGATGAGTTTGATGAATAGAACAATTATTTTGATTAAAAATTTCAACAATTTGCAGGCGTTGCTCCCCGTGAGTCGATTCATAATGAAATTTCAAAGCAAACTAAAGCAAAAGCAACTATCAGCTGTTAAATGGGTGCTCAAATAAATCAGTAATGCCAACTCAAAGTTGTGACACTCTATAATAAACACCCTATATGTATTTCTCGATATAAATATTTTTGTCGGTCAAGCGCCCAGTAAAATATTTGAAAAATCTATTTATTGCTTTTTCTATCGTTAGAGGTTAAATTTTTATTGTTCCTTTTGCGGAATCGCTCCGACCGATCCAAAAGATAAAATGAACTACATAGGTCGTTTATTTCGTACATATTTCTTGATGTAACTTTGAACAGCGACTGATCAAGGAAGGAGGAAACATTTCTGCCGTTCCTAAAAAATTACCAAACAGTTTTTATTGTTTTTATTTTCACAGCAACAACAGAGATATTTAATTAAAATATTTGTAAAAAATAACTTTTAAAAATGAAATTGTAAAAATAAACTGCATTCGTTGCTGGTGGTGATAAAAAATGTGTGTAATTTCATTTGCAAATTTAAGCCAAGAAGACAAAATAGTGTTCAAAATAAGTAAACAAATTGTTAATCCATTTTGACGTTTATTAAAATAAATTAACAACGATTCAAGACGTTTTGCAATTACGGAACGAGGAACTATAAAAAATAAACTTTTGGAAAAGTTCTCACAGCTCCACTTAGGGAATCGTTCTAAGGAACTAGGTCGCTCAGGAACGACACAACGCTTGAACAAACACACAAACATACAAAGCTTTCACATTAGCAGGATCCCATTTTATTGTATATGAGCATTTCCAGAAAAAGGTCAACTGCGACAGAAATATTAAAAACCGGAAAAAAAAATTTTCTTTATCAAATTTAATTAGAGAACTGTCTAAATTTTTATAATTTATTAACTTAAATAATAATTCTTTTATTTTTGTTATCATTGGAATATATCCTGTTTTATTTATTTTTTATACTTATAAATAAAAAATTTTAAACCTAAAAGATGCCTTTGGAATCATTGTCCCGTTCGCGATGTCCCGTTCGCGATTCTAAAAAAAATATTTAAAAAAATAATAATAAGGATAATTAAAAAAAAAACAAATAAATAAAATAAAATAAAAAATAAATAAAAGCTTTATATCTCTGCTTTAGTTAAAAAATAATCTCCTTTTAATAAACTGACAAAATTCGCAGAGTTTTAAACAAAACCACACACCGAAAAAAAATGACTTACATTTTTTGTCCCGTTCGTGATCGCAAGTTTATCCAAAATATTTGGAGAACGTTCATATTTTATAATTTTCTTTTTGTTCTCAAAAATTGTTCTACTAAAATGCTATTAAATATTTATAAAAAGTTAAAAAAAAAAATTTTCATATATTTTTTTCAAGTTGAGTGCGTACGAATGTCCCGTTCGCGATCCTGGAAATGCCCATATACGATCCCTAAAAAAACCTTAATTTTATCTGAGCTTTTTAACTTTTAATTAAACAATGTTTTTTATTGAAAAGTTTGCATTTTACATACTTTCACACTCACACTCAAACATACACGTACATACAGTCACACGGACATCAAGGCAAAAATATGCAGAATATAAAAAAACTGATCATTTGAGTTGAACAAAAAAAAAACAAAACTAATTTACAAATTGTGAGTGAATACAAAAGTTGTACCAGTTACCAGAGATGTATATTGCTAAAATAATTAAATGTCACCATCATATCACGCATAATCTTGATAATTTAAAGTTTTCTATTTTCATTTCAAATTTAAACTTTAATTCATTTCAATTACAGAATAATTAATTATTATTCTTTTAATAATTGTGTGTGACTTGATTTGGTAATGACACACGATTTCATATATGTATGTAGTACACAGTTTAAAAAATAATTAAAGAAACCTCCTCCAAAGTGTTTGTATGTACATATATATGCATGTGTTTCTGTGTAAGAGTGACCTCAGCAGCAAGTTGTTATATTTGGGAGGCGTTCATTCATGCATTTCATTCAATATCCTCCCAAAGTCCACAGAAAATTAAAAAAAAAAACAGCAAAAATAAAATGATGGCTTAATTTAAATAGATTTTTTTAGCAAGAAAATTTAAAATTTATAATCAAATTAAATTTTTTTATAACAATTTTGCTGCACTCTAATGCACATTTGCATTTTAATTCAATGTTTCTTCGAACGCCAGGCAAACACGTTTGTGATAATTTTTTTTATTTAACGTTTTGTTGCTTTTGTAATTGAGGCGTTACAAATTGATTAATTTATTTGTTTACGGGGTGTTGGAAATTAATCTGACATTCAACTTATCACTTTTTTATAAATTAATTTGCTAATGATTTTATAATTATTTGTAATTTTTCTATTTAGAATTTAAAAAATTCGAAATATTTCTCAGTATGCGACGATCAAATTGAAACCAATAAAAAGATGAAGAAATTGAGTCATGTTTATAATAACAAAAAAATACACCTGTTTGAGATTTTTAAATGTTCTAAAGAAACTAAACGTGCCAAACACCTTAAAAAAATTTATTTAACTAAAGAATTTATAGTATTTTTGTTTGTTTATGCAGAAAAAACTCTGTTTTTTTTTAATGTGTTCTTGCAACCCTTTTTTTTTTGTTTGGTTTTTCTTTCATGTTTTCAAATTTCTTCTCATTTATTTTATTTACATTTAACTTTTATTTTCTATTTTCTATTTACTCGTAATAAAAAATTTATTTGCTAACAACCACATTTTATGTTTCCATTGTAGCTTGACCCAAAAATGTTCGTGTAGTTTTCTAGTTATTGCCGTTTTTTTTCCTCCCTCTCTCGTTTCTGAAAAGTATTAGATAATAAAGTAGAAAAAATCATATAAAAAAATAAATATTTACATTCTAGCACAGAATTCCAAATTTATTTATCAGTTTATTTGGTTGCTTTTGGTTTTTCTTTTCTTTTTTTTTATCTGCATACAAGATTTGGAATGGAAGCAACAACCATTTAAATACCAACAATTCAAATAAATAGAAATTATGCATATTCGTAATATAAAAGTGCGAAAAGAATGATTCAAAAAGCAGAACAACGACTGCTAGACACCCTGCAATGCCGTACTGCAAAAAACAAATTGCCTTTGAACAAGACTTTGTTGTTATACTTATCAGTTCGCATCAAATGATCGAAATGATTTACACTGGTATAAAATTGAATAATACTTGTTTGTGTTTTCTTAAAATTCAACGTTAGGGAATAAGTAGGCTCGATCATCCTTGTTGCAACAATAAATGAAAAAATTTTAGTTCTATTAGCGAGCGCTACACTCTGCATTAAAAAAAAATAATGTGTCATAAAGTGAAAAATAGGAAAATATGCTAAAATAAAACAATAAACACATGTGCTCCATGTGATTGTGTGCATGTGTGTGTAAAAATTTTGCATATTTCATGTTCGATTACACTGGCCTACATCAAAATTATTTAACATAAAATTTCCCTATTCTCTTGCGTACAAGTATTTGATTAATTGAATCTCAAAGATAATATGGATCCTGTATTGGACACTTTAATTAAAAGATATAAAATACTAATTTTCAAAATATCCAATTCGACTGATCAGTTTCCAGCAAAAAGAAAAAACTATTAACTTCAAAGGAAAAGTTTTATTTTAAATACATAAAAAAGGGCATTAATTAATTTCTTAAAAAAAAATTTATAGTAAATAAAGATAGTTGTATGTACTGCCAGCCGTGTTATACAAATGTTCCTACTAAGCAGGGCAAATTTCTACAAGGTGATCTCGAGAGTACAGCAGATTATATTCGCTACTTTTCGCCGCTTGTATTTTTGATCTACTTCAAGGCAAATTTATTACCAGGTAGCCTTATTACCCTACGTCATCATCATCATCAGCTGTTCAACCTTTAACTGTCAAAAATGGCTTATATTGAGAAGTAGGGTTAGTTTTTTATATATTTCTATAAGAACATTGTTGCATTTGCATTGACAGTTGGTGGAAAATTTAGCGGTAAATGTTATTGTTGTAGGGATAAGACTACCTGGTATGAATTCGCCTTGATCTACCTCAGAGGTCAAAATACATTTTCAGTACATTTTTTTTACATACCAGGGGGAAATTTCTTAAAGCGAATTCGGGCCAGACCAGCTTATATGAATTCGCTCTACAATAATTAGCTAATCATAACTATCCTTGTCCCTAGATCACTATCTCTTTAGTTACTTTAAATGGCTTTAAATGTTTTTCTGTATCTTCTTAACTACTTGTCAAAATAAATGATAAATTGTTGTATTGCATGAATTATTAAATGGCATTTTTTTGTTGCTTTTCTTTTGTAAATAAATAAAATGTTCAACATAAATTTAGCAAATAAAAAGTTTTTTATAGAAAAGTATAAAGTGTGGTGATATCAGCATTTAATAACGAGAAATAATCAAATAATTAACAAATGCCGTGCTAAAAAGCACTTGTTCCTATAAACTCGGTATGACAAAAAATAGTTTCCGTTGTCAAATGCGTTTTGTTAAATGAACTCATAGAAATCAAACAACAATACTTGTCGTACGTAGTGTTCAATGTTAAAATGAAAAAAAAAAAAAACAATACTAACTGCTAACTGGTATTTTGCGAATTGTTTTTTACAATTAAGATTTTAAGTGAGCAAAATATGTAGTTTTATCCTAATGACTGAACAAAATTAATTTGTTGCCGATAAAACTTTGAGGTTCTCACTTTTATCAGATGCGAACATGATCTTAAGTATTTAATAGAGTTGTCAATTATTCGCCTTTCAACTTTGTTCGAATAATTCAAATAATAGTTTTTGTTCGTTCGATCAAACGATTAAAGCTAAAAATTTATTCGATTAATCGATGAGAACAACGAATAAAAAAATGCTTAAAAATAATTTATTGAAAAAAAATAAATGTTTGTCATTAACACAAAAATGCATAAGTATATAATCAAAATATATTAAAAATTAAATAGTTAATATTTTTATCAACTTTTATTTATTTGCTGCAGGTTAGCAATATCTAAATATATATTTCGTTGGTAGCCATACCAACTCATGAGAAGATGTTTTACCCTTTATGTTTAAAAACTTTTAAAGCTCATCCATTTATACGAAAACTCACAAATAAATTTGTGCGTTACAAAGCTATAAAATTTTTTTAAAATACAGGGTAAAACATCTACTGATGAGTTGGTATGGCTATTAACGAAATATATATTTAGATATTGCTAACCCGTAACAAATAAATAAAATTTAAAACATAAATACTTGAGTACATGCTCAAATAAATATAAAATTTTATTTTTATCAACAAAAAAAAATTACATAAAAAAAACTTAGAAAGGTAATAACTGAGATTACGAATTGTCGAGGTAGGTGATATAGTGAGAAAAGCATAAAATAGTTTAAATATCTAATTTTTCTGCCCTTTTTAAGATTTTTCCAAATATACTATATCGTCTAATATATCGCTGAGTTGTTTTTTATTATCTGAAATTTAATACTTTGAATAGAATTATTAAATTCGCATAAAAGATTGTTATTTTCATTAATAAGCAGCCTGATTACGGGTGGCGTATTTCGACTACGCCACCGTAATAACTTCTTCTATATCATTACTTTATTATATCATTGTGGTTACTTTCAACATAAAATAATCAAGCGTATAATTAATTAGCATATTCTTTAGTTTAATTTTTGAAGAATATTTGAAAAACTTTCATTGCACGGAAAATTTCCAGAATTTAAAAAATATTAACGTATTTAAAAATGATATACGTCCCTCATTTATTCTTATTTTCATACGTTTTCGTAAATCTGTTGCAAAATAATTATTAATTTTTTTTTTGTTGTTGATCCAACAATTTTGTATACTTTAGGACACTTGTTAAATGTGACTTTTTTTTTTTTCATTTTTGTTCTTGGTAAAATACTTCCAAACCGAGCTCATTCTGAAAGATAATTATATAATTTTAAAAAAATAGAATACAATACCAACATTTTCTACTTATATGATAAGATTTATATAAAGCAATTGTTTCTTTTTTGGCCTTTAGTGTATTTCTAACTTATTAACCTGACAGTAAAAAAACTCCATTCTTGAAACTTGTTTAACGTTTCATTTAAAACATAGCACGACTACTAGGTATGCGCAGTTCGACAAGAACTACAAACATCCGAAATAAAGTACTCGCTTTGTTTCAAATCATACAAACAAATTTAACACATTTTTTACGTATGCAAAAATATGTTCGATTAATTGGCATAAATTAAGCGATTTATTCGTTATTCGAAATTCGGCATTTTAAAATTATTCGAACAAGAATTTAGTTTTGTTTGATCGATTAATCGAATTATTCTTAATCGGTTGACAACTCTAGTATTTAGTATTTTGTGTAAGAGTTGCATTGTATGTCTCTGCAATTTTAGGAAGCAGGCAAGTCCAAATCAAAAATGCCACCACAAATGAATTTACTTTTGTAATTCTTTTAAAACTTTGCTATTGCTCGTTATGTTAATTTTTAGAGCAGTGTTGCAGCCGATTCTGCTAACCGACAAATAGAATACGAAATTCCAACGACTAATTTTTCGATTTCAGTTAAATTTTATGCTCCGATTATGGTTTACAACATCAAATATTTTAGTGTTGTAAAAATTTTAGGGTTGTGTTGAAAGGTTGACTACTAAGCAAACAATGACTTAGCACATGGGTTCGATGCCTGGTCAGGATAAAGTCAACCAATATAATTAATTTATCTACTGTGCATTAGGGTGGCATTGTTGTTGGACTTTTTCAATGATGAAGTCCCAACACTGGTCTCTAAGAAACTGTTCCGGCAGTAATTGATACTGTTCCAAGCTAATGAACACGACATCACCCGCCTTCGTGAGTTAGCGAAAACTTCGGCGAAGTAAAACAATAAATAAAAACGCCTGCTCACACACCTTAAGAAACTCAATGCGTCTACTTAGCACTAGAGGCGCTGCAGCACTGCTCAAAAAAATTTTACAAAACGTGCAACAGCAGAGTTGCAAAAGAATTATGCCTTCTTCTATATTTTAACCATCTTTCTTCACTACTTTATCCCTTTCCCTTTTTCTAAGCATGGGCAAAGTGCATTGCATAAGTCGGCGTCATCACCTGAATGCTGATCGTATTTACAAAAAAAAAAAATTAAATTATTTTAATACAAAATTTTTTATAAAAACATTTCGGTTATTTTTCACAAATTTTATACTGAAAATTTTACAAAACTGGTTTCACGGTTGGGCAATTGGATGATATGGAACTGTTTTAAAATGTATCATTTAAAATTTTCAAGATTTTCAAAAACTTTAAATTCAAATCGAATTGTAAATCCGAGAAATACAAACAAATATCGCGACATAATTAAAATGTTCTAAACAAACAATTAATTTTTTTTTTTTTAATTTTTAATTTTGATCCTCTTCAAAATATTTTAGATTTGAATGTCGATCTGCAGTCTAAGCAAATTTGCACACAATAATATTAATTTTCGAAAATTTCTTTATTTTAAAAAATTAACTAAAGTATTAATGAATTTTATTCCCTCCAAAACAACATCATACAGGGTGTCTGGTGGCAAATTTAGATTTTTAAATACGATTATTTCGAAAAGTAATAAACGGTGCGGAGGGAAGGTGGCGCCGTTGGAATAATCGATTGTGCGGATTTGTCAGTCACGATGTCGCAGTGGTCGTGTGAGCATCGCGCGTTCGCTGTGGGTACATTTTTTAAGACTAATGATTCTTACGTAATTGCTCGTCGACAATTTTGTTAAAGTTCGTTTCATTTTCACATAAACGGCTACGTCAACAAGCAAAACTGCCGTTACTGGTCTCCAAGAACCCGCAACCCTCGATTGAAACATTAAAATCCATTGCATTACTCCAGGGTAACTGTTTGGTGTGCCTTATCCACGTATGAGATAATCCGACCAAGTTTACTGCAGCGTGTGGCGCAGAACATAAGGCTCCGTTTTGAACACTGTGTTCAACTCCACGGAAGACATCTGGATGACGTACTCTTTAAAAAATAAAATCCGCATTGCCATTCTATCGTTCAATGCTCTTAATAACACTTTTTGTCAATTATTACGTTTTTTATTTAAGTTTGAAAATATAAATTTGCCACCAGACACCCTGTATTTTTCAAATAAACTTAAATAATTAAAAAGTTTATTATCTTTTGCATTAAAAAGATACAAATTAATTTCCATAGAAAAATAGAATTCACAACAAATTCAAATTTGGCAACAAGTGTTTTTTTTTCTACATTCATCCCATTTCATTTGCAACCCTCTCGTTCTCAATCGAAAAAGTCAAAGACTAAATTTGCAAATGACGCCATCTGCACTAAATAAATAGAATAAAACAAACATCTTTAAATTTGTTGACTAAAATTAAACATATTTATAATAAAAATGAAAATTAAATGAAAATTTAACAAGAATTTAGTGCGCGAAAAACAAGAAAACACAAACAAATGAAATTTATGAGATAAAACGGATGCATTGCGCTGCACTCATTTGCTGCATCTATCCGCTGGCTGGCTGGCTGTATTCCGTATCTCAACACTCGAAAGAGAATGTGACAAACAAAAGAGGAAATTAAATTAATTTGTCACATCATAGACAAGAAAGTTAACGGTGATGATGATGATAACGATGCTGATGATTATTATGTTGCTGTGATGTGTCGTCAACGATAAAACCAAAAATATAATCGTGGCAAGTTTGAATGAACGAACACTTGGTTGTCTGTTACCTTGTTTATACGAAGGGCGTGTAAATTTCTTTATCGAGAATTTTTAACTCAAAAACAGCGTTTCCGTTTTGGTTACTTTTAACCAAAATTGATTTTGATTTTCGACAAGTGTACTACACCATTTTTCAATGTAATTCAGAACATTACCGATGATATTGAGAAAATTCCAAAATGAAATTGAGAATTTCAAGTTTAAACTCACAAAATTTCAAATGAAATTCAGAAAAATGCAAAAGAAATTGAGAATTTCAGATTCTAAATGAAATACAAAAAATATTGAAATTGTGAAATTTTAATTTAACAAAATTACACATACATAAATACATATGTAACATAAAAATAATGCAGATATAAATTAATTGTAAATAAAAGGTTTTCCAAAAAGAGTGATATGAGTTCTTTTAAAAAAACACACTTTTTGTTAAGGAAATTCAAAAGTTTTTTATTTAATACGAAGTACAATCCATACAATTAAGTTCTAAATAAAACGTCATTCAAATGGCCTCCACGACTTCTTCTGCAGGAACGAATTCGATTAACCCAATTTTCGAACACTTTTTCCACTAAATCAAGTCGTATGTCATGAATGGCACGGCACGTTCAATATTGACTTGTAAAGCTTGAATAGAGTCTGGTTTATTTCGAAAGACCAATGACTTCAAATAACCCCACAAGAAATAGTCTAATTGTGTTAATTCACAACTTCTTGGAGGCCATTCAATTTCACAATTTCTTGAAATAATCGAATCTCCAAACTTTTCTCGCAATAATTCAAGTTTTCAAGTTTCTTAGGCAAAATCAGCAAATTCATGGCTGCAGTTCTTGAGTGAGAACAATTTTATTCGGATGCAAACCAAAATCCTTTCTCAAAATCCGCCAGGTTGTTGTTTGAGACAGTCCCAATAGTTGAGAACGTCTTGGAATCGACAAATTGCGGTCTTCAGCAACACTTGCCTGAACAAAGCGGTTCTTTGTCTTATTGCCACTTGCACATTAAGTAAAGAAAATGAAAAACAAATGACAGATCATGACATATTACAAATGGCCGAAACGTCACTTCAAAATCATATCATCCCTATTGGAAAACCTTATGTTTTATGAAGTAATGTTTTAGAAGTTGTTAATTTCTCAGCGTTTACAGTGATTTAAAAAAGTTTTTAATATAAAAGTACATATTTTGATGAAAAAAATTGCTGGTTGTGCTTAATTTTTCCCGTACAAATCAAAAAAAAAAAATACCTTCTTTAGTAGTGAGAAGTCTCGTATTTAATTTTCATTCGAAATGTGTATAAATGGAATATGTAATCACGTTCAACAAAGCTACCTAACAAGTAGTGAATGCATTTACACATGAATACTGAAGAGGTTTAGTCGCTTCTACCGAAAACAACGTTTGTTCTATTCAGCCGTGTATGTTGAAATCTAAGTGATGTTGGATGATGCTCATTGTTGCTTGAAATAAGTTAAGAATGTCAAATTTTTTTTGTTACATTGCGAACTTTAGCCTGTATAAATTCAACAAATATCTATTTTTTAGTTTGTTACATTTTAAAGAGATTTTGGTTACAAAAACTCTTTGGTCGTGGCAACACTGCTGGGGAAAAAATTCCTACTTTAACGACACTATTTGCAGTTAAGTTGTGAAATGTTGAAACTTCCTAAGACGTTTACAAAAAAAAAAACAAAAACTTAGTAAAATAAGCAGCATATAAATGTGGTGTGTCACACATTTTCCTCGGTCTCCTACCAATTTGCACACATAAAAGAACACAGCTATCAACGATGTCAACAAGATTGTATCAATCAAATTTAATTGAATGAAAAGAAAGTGAAGTGGGAAGTGTTACTGAAAGTGAATGCAATACCGATAGTGCAAGTATAGGGTGTTTTTATAGAGTGTCACAACTTTGAGTTGGCATTACTGATTTATTTGAGCACCCATTTAACAGCTGATGGTTGCTTTTTGTTTAGTTTGCTTTGAAATTTCATAATGAATCGTCTTACACCAGAGCAACGCGTGCAAATTGTTGAAATTTTTAATCAAAATCATCGAGCAGCGGGCGCTACAATTGATTTACTCAAATAAACTTTTTTTTTTTTTTTTTTTTTTTTTTTTTTGTGATAATTTTATTATTTATTGAATCTTTAATTATTTAAATTGAATTATCAATAAGTTTTTCAAATCTTAAATCTAAAAAAATATTAAATATAAGTTTAGCCAATGCTAAACAAAATTTTTAATTTCAACGGTTAATTTTTGTTGTTTTACATTTCTCGTGAACGGCTGAGAAAAAGAGTATCCCTTCTTTTCAGCCGGGTGTGGCCTCTATAATGAAGAATATTGCGCGCAAGTGGATTTGGGTGCAATTCAAGTTTTTTTATATATTTTTTCGCGTGTTTTGAAAATACTGTCTTCACCAACGGAACGTCTAGGTCTTTATGAATTCGATGGTTTCTGACATATGACTCAAATGAAATAAACTTTTGATGAAAAAATAATTTCACGTAATGGCCCAATTAATTGGCTACCAAGATCGTGTGATTTAAACCCATTAGATTATTTTCTTAATTGTTATGTTAAGTCGCTTGTCTACGTCAATAAGCCACAAACAATTCAACACCTGGAAATCAACATTCGAAGAGTTATCGGCGAAGTACGTCCGCAAATGCTGCGAAAAGTTGTTGTTGAAAACTGGTGTTCCAGGTTGCACCTTCTACGCGCCAGCCGTGGCGGCCGCATGGCAGAAATCATATTTAAACATTAATTTCATAAAATTTTCTTTCCAATAACGCCCATTTCATTGATGTTAAAAATATATTTCCTGTTTTTATTATGATTTAAACTTGTGTCATTCTATAAAAAACACCCTATATAAAAATATACATACATACACATGTACACACATACATACTTCTTATATAGTAAATTTATATCTATGTCTCTTTGTGTTTATTAAGTTATTTTGATATTTAGCAATTTATGTAATTCTATCGCAAATTTAAAGAAAAATTTTTTTAGAAAACAATTTAAACGTCTCCGAAAAATTGTATGGTAATTGTTTTCTACGTACTTGTAAATGGTGATAAGAAATTGAATTACATAACTAGAACGCAAATAAAATATCTTTACTGTAAGGACCTGCACTTGGGGAATTTTAAACATAAAGGGAAAAACATCTACTGATGAGTTGGTATGGCTACCAACGAAATAAATATTTAGATATTGCTAACCCGCAACAAATAAATAAAATTTAAAACATAAATCCTTGAGTACATGCTCAAATAAATGAAGAATTTTAATTTTTAATTTAATGATTTTCTTTATAGGTTTTTGTTTGAAGTTTAAAATTTGTTTAAATTTTTTTAATAAACTTAAGCAAATATTGTGTGAATCTTCACACGTTAATTTGTAGTCGTACAAATATTTGTATACTCGTACTCTCAATGCGATGAATAGTTCAAATAGATTCGAATTCGTTTCATATCAATTCAGAGTCTGACTAAATTGTCCCTAAATCGTGATTAAAAATACTTTAACAATTAAATACTGAAATAAACACTTGCTTTGGTTTTATCATAATATGGGTACGTAGACATGAAGTCATTATGGGTAATATCAATGCTGACGCTTTGGAAAAGAGTGGCTTAGGAATGTCGACATTGTGAATCTCTGCGGTCTTTCACTATCATCCTACTGGAATCGTATTTATGTTGATCTTATGCTGATACCTCAAACTAGATGGTACAATGAGCCAGCCTACACAGCACAGCGTAAACCTTTTGGCCTCCCGATTTTTTAAAATTGTTGAAACTATACTCGGCCGTATTTTTTTAAATTGATTAGTTATTTCTTGGATAGATTTGTCAGCACGATCAACTGCCTCAATTATAGTAATATTTTCACGTATAGAAATTGATTTACGCTTAAATGCACTCATTTCGGCAAGAATTAAAGCAAAACAGACTAATTTTTGACCCCACTTGCAAACACAATTAAACGACGCGTCGTTACTTTAATAATTTTTTTGAAACAAACAAAACCCGCAAAGCGATTAGCTTGTCTGCAGAAAACATCGAGGATCTCTGGCCGGCATCAAACCAACAACCTCCGGACTTCTAGGCTAGTATTGCTACCTATCAGCCACGGCGGCACCCGGGACTTTACCGATTTTCTTTATTCTGGCTTCGTTGTAAAGAGACTTTTGAATGAATACTTCGTCATACAGAGGTTTTATAGCTCAGAATTTCTTCGCTATAGGTTTTTACGGGGGACTCGTTATACCGAAGTTTCACTGTATCTAGTGAATTCTAAACCTCATTTATATCATGTAAAAATATTGGCGGTAATAAAAGGTATTTTTTTTTTATATTATTATTATTACGAATAAACGTAATTATTATTTGAACTTATATTGATTTAAATATGAAAAGTAATATTATCAGGCTCAAGTACAGTTTTATTGAATTAATGAAAATTCAAAATTACTAAGAGTTTTTTTTGTGTTGGAAAATATTATTATTTATATCCAATCAGTTTTTAGCAGAACGTATCAGTACTGATTTCAAGGCCGCTACACCTCTCATCAGCGTTCAATTGTCCATCTTTACAATTTTCGTAAAGTGGATACGAATTGAGAAGAATATCAACTATTTAACCAGTTTTCAAGAGAAATGGAATATGAGAATTAATTTTTAATTAATTTTTCTTTCTACCTTGAACCAGTGCTGGTTAGTACGAAATTCCCTCATTACTGTTTTGTCTTTTGGCAGTACGAAAATTATCGATCGATCGATCGGTCGATTCATATTTCGTGAAGTATCGCTGGTATTTTATTGTAAATTTTTTTTTTTTTAACTTTGTTTCATATGTAAGTGTCATTTTGACCAAATGTATGATATTTTATAAATAAATATCTGCTATCATTTTCATATTTGTTTGTCTCTGGGTCAATTTAAAATTTTTATATTTATGTGTTTTATTTTTTTCTTGTTTAATCATTCATTAAATATAAATTTTAAAAAAATTCTCATTCCTTAATGGTGGTTTTTTCATTTAGTTTAATTAGACATGATGTCAACATGTTGTTTTGCTATCAATGTCTGTACGTACAAACATATAAATTTAGTTTCTGCTCGTAAAATGCAGTAAGAAATAAAAACAACATCAAATAAAAAGCAAATAAATTCATTAATAAAACTATTCTTTATTGCAAATCATTTTTGGCGCGCACTGCAAAAATATATAAAAAAAATTAAACCACCCAGCAACCACAAATTGACCCATTAAACTGTTTAGGGTTAGAAATCTTTATTGTTATTGATGGCTGAGTTGTTGTGCTGAGTCTTCTTCTTTAATATTTGCAATGTGTATGAAACGATCACAATGATCTTCATGAAAGACATAAAAAAATTAATGAATTTAATATTGAATTTCGATTGTCGATTGTGTGCTCTCCTCATGCATTATTTTTTATTTAAGGAAAATTAATTTTAACAATGATGATCTCATTCCAATTTTCATCATCCTGTCTAAGAACACTTCTTGAAATTGTTTGAAGAAAAAAATAATAAAAATCGTTGCAATTTATTTATTTCGTATGCTTAAAATGAGCAGCGCAAATACGTTTAGTATTTTGTTAATTTGTTAAATAATTTTCAATGTTATGTTTTTTCTTTTATTAACAAAATAAAGCGAAAATGGAGAAGTGCACGCGTAAAATAATTAAAAAAAATATTAAGCAGCTGCTGATTCGTTCATAGAAGTAAAGTACATACTTGGCGCGTGTGTATTAAATTAAGTGTCGCCGATATCGAAGAAGTTCTTTCTTTCGAGCAATTACATTTTATATCGGCGAACAGGCAGTAATGTTTTTTCCATAAAAATTTTTCTCATATTTGCTACTCACTGTATGTATGTAACTACAGTAGAGTTAGTAAAGCGCTATTTACCGGGACAAAGTAAGTTCGACCCATGTCTAATTTACATCAAAATGGGTACAATAATGTGCCAATTTTTATATTGAAATTAATTAGTAGAATTTTCTTTGTTGTGTCCGAGAATATTTAAAAAAATAAAACCAGCTTATTAAAACTATCAGGAGACTTAAAACTCTTAATAACAAATTAATGTACACATTTTTAAGCACTTACTTGACAATAAAATATTTCTTTAAATATATGTACTAGTGATGTTACGAATATTCGTATTCGATTATTTGCCTATTCGTATTCGTGGAATTCCAGCGAATATCTCTGGAATATTTTTCACAAACTTTCTAAAATAAAAAAACAACACATAAAGTTTCAAAAAAAGACATAAAATTTACAAAAATATATTATTTTTTTTTTTTAAAACACCCCTTTGCCTTTGACGCAAGATAATATAACCTTCTGAAAAAAAAAACTAACAAAAATACATAATTTGCAACAATTAAACCTCAGTAGAGAAATGATGAACTTCAAAAATAGAAGAACTAAAATTTAATATGTGAAAGTCTACCGACAATATCAAAAATAGAAAAAAATTTTTTATAATTTTAATTATTTAATCAGCAAAAATGTTACGTTAATATTTTAAATATTCACATTATTTGCAGTTGTATAAAAAAAAGATTTAATTACCTTTCCAATGATATATAGTACGTAGTATTTTGCATTTCACGTGACCTTAAATAATACATTTTTAATGTAACATTTGCATTAGTGAATTCTATGCGAATCTCAAAAGTCCTTATAAGCTACAACTAATGAAAGAACATTGTGTTTCATACTTAGTGCGTGCTATTCATGTTTTTCGTTTTCAAAGTCATTTTTATTCATCCAAATGTATGTGTGTTCGACACTTGATCACTGATATAATAAACTTAATTTTGCAAATTTTGATCAAGTTTAAGAAAAACGAAATGTGAAGTAAAATAATTGAAAAATGTTCATCAGTAGTGGTGCTCAAATTCGGCATTGAAATGTCGTAATAAGGTTAAATACCTGAAGTAGTGTGACGGTTTATATCAATTTATTGTTACTGACACAAACAAAGAGATTTTTCCCAATTAAATTTGAAATAATAAGTGGCACTAAATTTCAAAATTAATAATCGTTAATAATCGGCAAATATTAATACAGATATTCGTATTCGTATTCGTATTCGCGAACAATACAAATTGATATTCGTTTCATCACTAGTACCTACACCAAGAATGATAGAAATACAGATTACGACTTCCCGAACACAAAAATTTAATCTTCTGAGCATGTGGGTTAAGTGACGTTACGAAACATGCTGACATTTGTTAGTTGTGTAAAGATAACAGTGGGACAATTTCTTAATTTTTTCCTTAAATAATTTTATTAGAAAAGTTTGTATTTTGTCGATCGACAAGAACCACAAGAGTGCATAGAGTGCATTAAACCAAAATTAAGTCAAAAACAATGATAATACATTTACAAACTAAATTTGCTTCTTAAGATGGATTCAGACCTCTAATAAAGATAAAGTGCGATATGCACATTTGGACTTTTAAAATTTTTATATGAAGTTGCAAACTGTCTTCGTTTGTGTCAGTGTTGGTTTTTTCGTTTGCTCTGCATACGCTAGTGTTTCCGTTTAAGTTGCGATAGCGTTGGCTTCTTTTGTCGGGACTGCTCCCGGTTTCAATTATATAGTTTTTCTCTTACTAAAGCTTAGATCCCACTATCGGCACAATATACCGATTTTCGTCGGCTCACTGCAATAAAGTCTTAATTACTAAACCAAAATTGCTTTATTTCTTAATTAATTCTGGAATAAGTCTATATGGCTTTATTACCAATGTAGTGTGGTGCAATTTTGTCCTTATATTTAAATTAGTTGACAAATAAGGCAAATTTAGCTTATTAGTATATAACTTTATTTCAGTGAGCCGACGAAAATCGGCACATTGTGCCGATAGTGGGATCTTAGCTTAAATCCTATGTGCAATTAGTAAATAAAGGACTGCACAAACCAAAATAATTCCAACTTACCCATTTCATATTTTAAATTTCTTTCGAAATCGTCCTGCTTAAAATGTACCGAGCGAATTCCCTCCCTGAGGATCTTAGTAGTCTCTCGCCGATTGCCAAACTTTATCCAAAGCACAATTTCTCACTTTATTTTTTTCATCGCTATGCATGCATTTGCCCACTGCGCACTTAGTGTTTACAATTTGCTTCAAACTTTTGAGCAACTTTTTTTTGCACTTAAAGCTTTTTAACACACTTCACACACGGTTAATATAATAATTATAATTTTTTTGCACCATATTTTAAAACTTTATAACGAAATCCAATAAATTAATTTTTGGAGAACTGTCAATGTGATTTTTATTGTAGGATTGCCAAGTCTCATCGAATATAACTTATTTTAGACAAAAGTAGGAATTAATCTACATAGAATATTTTGACTCCTCCGATTTTTGAATAATTTTTTCATGTGGTATGCATTTTGTCTATATTTATTACATACTAGATATATCCGGTGCGCTTCGCTACCCCCTCGTTATAAAATAAAATTCCTATTGTAAAAATTTAATGACGATCGGTCCAGTAGTTAAGACTATATTACGATTTTTCATTTTCCTAAAAAGGGGCGTGGTCCCAACCTCTTTTCCCCTGGTACGTGTTCCAAATTACGCCAATATCATATGTACCAAGTATCATCGACGTAGGTCAAAAAATGCCCAAAATATGGCGATTTAAATTTTTGGGTTAAATGGGCGGTGCCACGCCTCTTTGTCCAATCAAAAATTCATATAGCCTATGTCACCCGCCTGAATATTCTGAAGGTTCCCTAAAAATTTCATCAAAATCGGTCCAGTAGTTTCGGAGCCTATTCATTTCAAACAAACAAACAAACAAAAAATCAAACCTTTCCTCTTTATAATATTAGTATAGACGAAGGAAAATAATTTTATCTTGGAGCTTTTGGGTTTTGTAAATACATTTATATATGTATGTATGTGATGGAAATCGATCGCTTTGAAAAGTAAATCGCTTTTTCAAATCGACTTATGTACATGTTATAGATTTCGATCGATTTCATGTTCCACTATTCTTTTGTTTCTACATACTCGTATGTTTTCCAAATACAAATGTATAAAACGGCATAAATAAATGTAAGTATGAGTATGTGATTGACATACATATATATGTATGTATTCATATTTGTATATTTAAAGAAATATTTAATATTTCATCAACAGAAATTTTATAATTTAAATTTAAAAAACGTCTTGTTGTTGTAATTTCCCTTATAAATTTTTATGTAATAAGGCGAATTGCTGAAATATGGAACGAAGATATTTAAGACTCAAATCGCATTCTTTAAGTTTGCTAGAAGAAATGTGGGTACTTACATGCATATTACATGCATATGTATTTATATTAGCAGATTTATTAAACATTTTCATTTGACCAAAGATTGAAAGCATAAGAATGGCTTTCCCATGAAACAAAATATTACTCTTTTCTATATATAAAAAAGTTTCACGTACAATTTTAGTACACTTCTACGCTTTTCGTTAAAGTAAAATAAGACGATTTAAAAACGAATTTAATTAAACTGGCATTATCGAAATTCGTCACATAGCCAAAATTGTCTTTTTTAATGAAACAAAAAGAAATCTGAAATCGACACAGTAAATCGACGCATGTTTCCTTATCACATGTTTTGTCTATTTCAAAAAAATTTCTTGACGAAATCGATTTCTAGCACATACCTGATTCTCAATTTTATTTCAGATGAAAAATTACTGAGAGCTCAATATATTGCTGATTGGTTCCAAATTTAATATATCCATTATACCTATGTACATACATACGAGGTTCGTTCAAATTCAACACACTACAGATTATGACATTCATATTTATCTTCCGAATGAAAAATATTCCCATTTTGAATCATTATTAGTAATTATAAATGAAAAGTTTTCTATAAAAACACAGCCCTAAATGATTTTGAAATACATGGAATAGGCAACGCTTTGCTGCGTTAAACTACGTCATCAAATAGAAAAACATGCGCAAGGCGTAATCTGTATTTCTATCATTCTTGACGTACACTAAGGTGGCATTAAGAAAGCTGAGGCGGAATAAATTCACACTAAATTCTTAAATGGCCTCGAAAAAATTGTATCATTATGATTCGCATGACTCACAGAGATTATCTTTTACTATATAATGGTATAATATTTATAACACCACTGTACCCGATTTAGAGTCTGAACACAATGTTGCGATAATTTATTGCGGTGTGGTTTTTCATACGATTTTGAAGTAAAAAACCGAAGTGCGGAGCGGCATAAAATTAAAATCTAATTTATTTTCATTGCGGACTTTCTTATTCTCCCAATTTTTGATACTCTTTCTCTTTCTGATGTTGCCATAGTTTTTGAATAATTGGCGGTGTTCACAACATTATTGTAAACAAAAATCATAATTTTGAAGTATGTTTGAATGTATGGACATACAAATTAATAAAAATGTAAATGTATTGCCACGGCCGTATTCCGTTGTATTATATATATTTTTCTCTCCCGCAGCGAGAAATCGCACCGCACCGCAAACATTGTGTTCAGACTCTTACAGTATGATCAGAGCAAAATTAATACACTTACATACATACATATGTATATTCTAATCAACTGTTTGAACTTTAATGGAGAATTTACCAAAGTTTGAGCTTTGCTATCGAAAAGGCACTGGTTCTATGGTTTCTAGCCAAGCCAGATTAAGTGTACTCCTTATAAAAGCTTTATTATCGGTGGCACAATAATATGCTTATGTATGTATGTATATACGGGACAGTGTACAGTCCCGTACAAAACCACCTTGAATACGTGTTCAGACGGCACTGTTGTGAGCAGAATATAAAAGAATGCACAATTAGGAAATTATATTCTTACCATGTGCAAACTACTACGAGTATATCCAAACACAATGAGTTAAAAATATTCCCACATTGATTTTTTTAATAAGTAGTTTTAGGTTCTGTATGTTCCCAGCCGTGATTTTCAGATGCGGCGCTGTGATGCATTTCCTAACAGGCCCAATGTCTGTGCAGACCTCTTACATATTTTCTGTTTAAATATCCGGTAAACTTTAACCACTGCAGCAAAAATCAAAGTTATATGAGAACTTTCTTTAAAATTAAAAAAAAAAGAAAATTGTCATTTAATTTCTTTTCAACCGATTCACATTGTACTTATTTAATACATCTAAAAAATGTTGCATTTCGTTCTCTTAATTGAAATGTGCCAATTTCCCTTTCTTTTCAAATCTATCACTTAATAAGACGTCCATAAACAGCGATGCATCATTCATTCATTCATATCAAGAAATATATTTCTATTTAAGTATGCATGAATGTATTTTATCAGTACATATATGTATGTACATACATATGTATGTATGTATATATTAATATAATTTTGAGTTATTCATTCAGTTCAGTTTAGTTAGTCTTTAAATTTATTGAAAAAATAATTCAATCAGTAACAATTATTCTATTTAATTCCAGCAACTCGTATCAAATGTCTATTCTGTCAATTAATAAAATTAATAAAATACATACAACAGGGAACTTCATTCCTTGAAAATATTTTTAATTTTTGTTTATGATATTTTTTTATAGACAAAAAGCAAACATAAAAATATTTATCACAATAATGAAGATAATTTGATTTCATTTCAACAGATGGGAGGGATACAATGATAAATAACCTCGAATACGTTTGATAGACATAAATTCTTCAGTGTCTCGGTTTCTTGCTGGGAATTTAAGTTTAAATTTTTAAATAAAAGTTCAAGTTTAATAGACAAATTAAGTGTGACAACAACAATAACTACAACATACACTACAACAATACACTGCTTTAAATTGCGTATAAATAAATTTCTGTTTACATGAATATACAGCAAATGTAGCGAAACATGTTGCCAGCCAGAACACTTAAAAAATATTGTTATAAAATTACCGTAACGTGGTAAGGTGATACCATTTTTAATTTTTATTAATTAAAACAATATTTACTTGATTTCTTCCCAGCGGCGGAAAGAAGCACTAAACAGGCCTTCTGGAAGGCCATATTTGGCAGGCATAAAGCCATCTTGCCCCCATGCCATACTCATACATATTTTACACACGATGTTCATTCAGGCAAGGCCTAAGTTCCCTTCCTATACAGACCTGGTAAAAGGCCTTATTCAGCAGGCCTGCCTTAGTGGGCCTGACTGAAGGTCTT